>OZ020510.1:114701954-115984454 GCA_963971375.1 Platycheirus rosarum | reverse complement strand
TTTTATTTTATTTTTATTTATATTTTTTATTTTATTTTATTTTGTTTTAATTTATTTTACAATATTTTATTACATTTTTATTTTATTTTATTTTACTCTATTTTATTTATTTTTATGTTATTTTATTTATTTATTTATTTGTTATATTATTATTTATTTTATTTTTATTTATATTTTTTTATTTTATTTTGTTTTAATTTATTTTATTTTATTTTATTTTAATTTATTTTACAATATTTTATTACATTTTTATTTTATTTTATTTTACTCTATTTTATTTATTTTTATGTTATTTTATTTATTTATTTATTTATTATATTATTATTTATTTTATTTTTTTACTCTATTTTTTTTTTAATAAAATAAAAATTTATTTTAATTTATATTTTATATTTTATTTTATTTTGTTTTAATTTATTTTATTTTATTTTAATTTATTTTACATTTTATTACATTTTTATTTTATTTTATTGTACTCTATTTTATTTATTTTTTATTTTATTTTATTTATTTATTTATTATATTATTAATTATTTTATTTTTTTACTCTATTTTATTCATTTTTATTTTATTTTAATTTATATTTTTTATTTTATTTTACAATATTTTATTACATTTTTATTTTATTTTATTTTACTCTATTTTATTTATTTTTTATTTTATTTTATTTATTTATTTATTTATTATATTATTATTTATTTTATTTTTTTTTACGCTATTTTATTTATTTTTATTTTATTTTAATTTATATTTTTTATTTTATTTTATTTTGTTTTAATTTATTTTATTTTATTTTATTTTAATTTGTTTTACAATATTTTATTTCATTTTTATTTTGTTTTATTTTACTCTATTTTTTTTTATTTTTTATTTTATTTTATTTATTTATTTATTATATTATTATTTATTTTATTTTTTTACTCTATTTTATTTATTTTTATTTTATTTTAATTTATATTTTTTATTTTATTTTATTTTGTTTTAATTTATTTTATTTATATTTATTTTATTTTATTTTATTTCGTTTATTTTATTTTATTTCATTTCATTTCCCGTTATTTTATTTTATTTTAATTTAATTTTTTTATTTTATTTTATTTTGTTTTAATTTATTTACAATATTTTATTATATTTTAATTTTATTTTATTTTACTCTATTTTATTTATTTTTATTTTATTTTATTTTATTTTATTTATTTTTTATTTTATTTTACTTTAATATATTTTACAATATTTTATTACATTTTTATTTTATTTTATTTTACTCTATTTTATTTATTTTTTTATTTTATTTTATTTATTTATTATTATTTATTTTATTTTTTTACTCTATTTTGTTTATTTTTATTTTATTTATTTTTATTTTATTTTTATTTATATTTTTTATTTTATTTTAATTTATATTTTTTATTTTATTTTATTTTGTTTTAATTTATTTTATTTTATTTTATTTTAATTTATTTTACAATATTTTATTACATTTTTATTTTATTTTATTTTACTCTGTTTTATTTATTTTTTATTTTATTTTATTTATTTATTTATTTATTATATTATTATTTATTTTATTTTTTTACTCTATTTTATTTATTTTTATTTTATTTTAATTTATATTTTTTATTTTATTTTGTTTTAATTTATTTTATTTTTTTTTATTTTAATTTATTTTACAATATTTTATATCATTTTTATTTTATTTTATTTTATTTATTTTTTATTTTATTTTATTTATTTATTTATAATATTATTATTTATTTTATTTTTTACTCTATTTTATTTATTTTTATTTTATTTTTACTAATATTTTTTATTTTATTTTATTTTGTTTTAATTTCTTTTACAATATTTTATTACATTTTTATTTTATTTTATTTTACTCTATTTTATTTATTTTTTATTTTATTTTATTTATTTATTTATTATATTTTTATTTAGTTTATGTTTATACTCTTTTTTATTTATTTTTATTTTATTTTTATTTATATTTTTTATTTTATTTTATTTTATTTTAATTTATTTTACAATATTTTATTACATTTTTATTTTATTTTATTTTACTCTATTTTATTTATTTTTATGTTATTTTATTTATTTATTTATTATATTATTATTTATTTTATTTTTTTACTCTATTTTATTTATTTTTATTTTATTTTAATTTATATTTTTTATTTTATTTTATTTTGTTTTAATTTATTTTATTTTATTTTATTTTAATTTATTTTACATTTTATTACATTTTTATTTTATTTTATTGTACTCTATTTTATTTATTTTTTATTTTATTTTATTTATTTATTTATTATATTATTAATTAATTTATTTTTTTACTCTATTTTATTCATTTTTATTTTATTTTAATTTATATTTTTTATTTTATTTTATTTTGTTTTAATTTATTTTATTTTATTTTATTTTAATTTATTTTACAATATTTTATTACATTTTTATTTTATTTTATTTTACTCTATTTTATTTATTTTTATGTTATTTTATTTATTTATTTATTTATTATATTATTATTTATTTTATTTTTTTACTCTATTTTATTTATTTTTATTTTATTTTAATTTATATTTTTTATTTTATTTTATTTTGTTTTAATTTATTTTATTTTATTTTATTTTAATTTATTTTACATTTTATTACATTTTTATTTTATTTTATTGTACTCTATTTTATTTATTTTTTATTTTATTTTATTTATTTATTTATTATATTATTAATTAATTTATTTTTTTACTCTATTTTATTCATTTTTATTTTATTTTAATTTATATTTTTTATTTTATTTTATTTTGTTTTAATTTATTTTATTTTATTTTAATTTATTTTACAATATTTTATTACATTTTTATTTTATTTTATTTTACTCTATTTTATTTATTTTTATGTTATTTTATTTATTTATTTATTTATTATATTATTATTTATTTTATTTTTTTACTCTATTTTATTTATTTTTATTTTATTTTAATTTATATTTTTTATTTTATTTTATTTTGTTTTAATTTATTTTATTTTATTTTATTTTAATTTATTTTACATTTTATTACATTTTTATTTTATTTTATTGTACTCTATTTTATTTATTTTTTATTTTATTTTATTTATTTATTTATTATATTATTAATTAATTTATTTTTTTACTCTATTTTATTCATTTTTATTTTATTTTAATTTATATTTTTTATTTTATTTTATTTTGTTTTAATTTATTTTATTTTATTTTATTTTAATTTATTTTACATTTTATTACATTTTTATTTTATTTTATTGTACTCTATTTTATTTATTTTTTATTTTATTTTATTTATTTATTTATTATATTATTAATTAATTTATTTTTTTACTCTATTTTATTCATTTTTATTTTATTTTAATTTATATTTTTTATTTTATTTTATTTTGTTTTAATTTATTTTATTTTATTTTATTTTAATTTATTTTACAATATTTTATTACATTTTTATTTTATTTTATTTTACTCTATTTTATTTATTTTTATGTTATTTTATTATATTATTATTTATTTTATTTTTTTACTCTATTTTATTTATTTTTATTTTATTTTAATTTATATTTTTTATTTTATTTTATTTTGTTTTAATTTATTTTATTTTATTTTATTTTAATTTATTTTACATTTTATTACATTTTTATTTTATTTTATTGTACTCTATTTTATTTATTTTTTATTTTATTTTATTTATTTATTTATTATATTATTAATTAATTTATTTTTTTACTCTATTTTATTCATTTTTATTTTATTTTAATTTATGTTTTTTATTTTATTTTATTTTGTTTTAATTTATTTTATTTTATTTTAATTTATTTTACAATATTTTATTACATTTTTATTTTATTTTATTTTACTCTATTTTATTTATTTTTATGTTATTTTATTTATTTATTTATTTATTATATTATTATTTATTTTATTTTTTTACTCTATTTTATTTATTTTTATTTTATTTTAATTTATATTTTTTATTTTATTTTATTTTGTTTTAATTTATTTTATTTTATTTTATTTTAATTTATTTTACATTTTATTACATTTTTATTTTATTTTATTGTACTCTATTTTATTTATTTTTTATTTTATTTTATTTATTTATTTATTATATTATTAATTAATTTATTTTTTTACTCTATTTTATTCATTTTTATTTTATTTTAATTTATATTTTTTATTTTATTTTATTTTGTTTTAATTTATTTTATTTTATTTTAATTTATTTTACAATATTTTATTACATTTTTATTTTATTTTATTTTACTCTATTTTATTTATTTTTATGTTATTTTATTTATTTATTTATTTGTTATATTATTATTTATTTTATTTTTATTTATATTTTTTTATTTTATTTTGTTTTAATTTATTTTATTTTATTTTATTTTAATTTATTTTACAATATTTTATTACATTTTTATTTTATTTTATTTTACTCTATTTTATTTATTTTTATGTTATTTTATTTATTTATTTATTTATTATATTATTATTTATTTTATTTTTTTACTCTATTTTATTTATTTTTATTTTATTTTAATTTATATTTTTTATTTTATTTTATTTTGTTTTAATTTATTTTATTTTATTTTATTTTAATTTATTTTACATTTTATTACATTTTTATTTTATTTTATTGTACTCTATTTTATTTATTTTTTATTTTATTTTATTTATTTATTTATTATATTATTAATTAATTTATTTTTTTACTCTATTTTATTCATTTTTATTTTATTTTAATTTATATTTTTTATTTTATTTTATTTTGTTTTAATTTATTTTATTTTATTTTAATTTATTTTACAATATTTTATTACATTTTTATTTTATTTTATTTTACTCTATTTTATTTATTTTTTATTTTATTTTATTTATTTATTTATTTATTATATTATTATTTATTTTATTTTTTTTACGCTATTTTATTTATTTTTATTTTATTTTAATTTATATTTTTTATTTTATTTTATTTTGTTTTAATTTATTTTATTTTATTTTATTTTAATTTGTTTTACAATATTTTATTTCATTTTTATTTTATTTTATTTTACTCTATTTTTTTTTATTTTCTTATTTTATTTTATTTATTTATTTATTATATTATTATTTATTTTATTTTTTTACTCTATTTTATTTATTTTTATTTTATTTTAATTTATATTTTTTATTTTATTTTATTTTGTTTTAATTTATTTTATTTATATTTATTTTATTTTATTTTATTTCGTTTATTTTATTTTATTTCATTTCATTTCCCGTTATTTTATTTTATTTTAATTTAATTTTTTTATTTTATTTTATTTTGTTTTAATTTATTTACAATATTTTATTATATTTTAATTTTATTTTATTTTACTCTATTTTATTTATTTTTATTTAATTTATTTTATTTTATTTATTTTTTATTTTATTTTACTTTAATATATTTTACAATATTTTATTACATTTTTATTTTATTTTATTTTACTCTATTTTATTTATTTTTTTATTTTATTTTATTTATTTATTATTATTTATTTTATTTTTTTACTCTATTTTGTTTATTTTTATTTTATTTATTTTTATTTTATTTTATTTTATTTTATTTTGTTTATTTTATTTTAATTTAAATTTTTTATTTTATTTTATTTTGTTTTAATTTATTTTATTTTATTTTACTTTAATTTATTGTACAATATTTTATTATATTTTTATTTTATTTTATTTTATTTTATTTTGTTTATTTTATTTTAATTTAAATTTTTTATTTTATTTTATTTTGTTTTAATTTATTTTATTTTATTTTACTTTAATTTATTGTACAATATTTTATTATATTTTTATTTTATTTTATTTTTTATTATATTTTACTTTAATAAAAAAATAGAGTAATTTTATTTATTTTTTTTTATTTTTTTTTTTAATTTATTTTATTTTATTTCATTTCATTTCACGTTATTTTATTTTATTTTAATTTATATTTTTTATTTTATTTTTATTTTATTATATTTTTTGTTTTATTTATTTTTTTTTTATTTTATTTCGTGTTATATTATGTTAATGTGTTGTATTTTATGTTACTATTACTTTATTTTATTTTATTGAACTTTGTTTATTTTTTATATGTATTTTTTACAAATCACCCTGTAGAGCAAGAAAGTACGTATATTTTTGCATACACGAGTCTTGCCCTAAAAAAGGGAAGAAGGAGTTCAGAGTTTACAAACTCAAATGAAAATAAAAGGATCTCCTTTTGAGGTCTTGTGCATTAGGACGTACATATGTTCCAAAGTGTCGTGTCTATTTACATCCTAGCAAATGCATAAATTCACACTTTATTCAACTTCAGCGCAGGCCCTGCCTATCCAGAAAAGTTAAGATATGTTGCACACGCATAAAGACGTGTGTGTGTGTTGCAAGCAATCCTTCCAAAAAACATTCAACAACAAAAAAAAATTATAAGAATTTCTCATACCTTCTCCTATTCTGAATAAATAAGAATAGCAATGCAAATTGCGTTAGCGATATGCTTCCAGTTTTTTTTTTTTTGTTATGAACCAAGTTACTCAGGAATAGGGAGGAATATATTCTTCTCCACAGATAGAATGGTTTCTAATGGAATGATGCAGGACAAGGACTATTATAATCTTACCAGGCCAGTCTCCGGCATCTCACCTATTTTACAAACTGTAATTGTGTACCAACCTGAATAGTATGTTAAATAGGACTCATTGTGGTCCTCAAAATCACCACTGGATTGCTGATCATATGGGTATGCTGTCATATCGAATGAACGACCGGATGCCATTATCCTTGGGCGATCTTCCTCAATTAGTTTTTCAACTTCTTCATGATAGATGTTAAAGAGTGAGGCAGTGCATTTAAGCTTTACGTACAAATGTTTAAGAAGAAAATATTGTTATTCTTATAGCTTAGAGATGTAAAAACGATTCAGTATGACTTACCTTCATTTGTGCTTTGATGAAATGTTGAGTTGTGACCATGAAACCAATTTCACTGAAGACGGACTCAAGATTGTCTTCGGGGTATTTTTCGATTTGGTGCATTTTAATGTGGTGAGGTGGTACCTGCAGAGATTTATATTAAGTAAAAAAAATACTTATAAAAACTTTAAAAATCAAACTTTTCCTCAAAAAATGTTAATCAATTTGTTAGTAGAAAAAAAATTTCGATGCTTACGTTTTTTTTTTTTCAAATGATTGTGGAGGCAATACTAGTAGATGCTTCCTCTTAATACTTCTAAGATGCAAGTTAGGTTAAGTGAAGTATTATTTTATATTCCCTAGGGTTCATGCAGAAATCGAAAATAAACTTAAATAAACAAAGAAGAAGAGCAAAAAAAAAATGTTACACGTCCTACCTATAAATCTTTTTTCTACTTCAGGGTGATATCTTGTCTTCTAATACAACATTTTCTACCAAAATGAGAGTTGTACATTTTCAAAATCCTTAAAAGCTTATATTTATTATTTATTGTTCTGGGCAATTTCGCTATACACCAACCTGCGTTTATCTTCAAGCCTAAAGAAGCTAAAGAGGTATGTGAACCTTCTGATTTCCAACCCACGTTAACTCAAACAGAAAAAAAAATCCAGTTTTGGCGCGTATGTTGCTCCAGGCTCAGAGATATTTCCATTAAAAAATAGCTCTTGAATCTATGCATATTTTGCCCAAAGGAGCAGGTTAAAAGTCAAAAAACAAAAACGGATGATTTTAGAATTTTTTTGAAAGACACAAAAAATCGTTCCTTTATTTTTCTACCAAAAACCCCGTTGGGATCAGAATCCCAGAAAGGATTGAATTCCTGGCAGGATATAACTAACTGTTTTTTGTTGCATGTTTCTCATTGCTTCTATATTTTTCTTTATATCTTGTTGTTGGTTTTCCCAAAAAAAAAAAAAACGGACACTCAATAGTATCTTACCAACATACGTTACACACACACAAGCACATTAAACGCAAACTAACCAAACTAGGACGGGCATTCGGCGGCAACCGACGCACGGTGCAAAAACTTATCCTCGTACCTAGTCGTAGTGTTTGTTGAACCGAAAATATTCGACCATAGTCATTCATCATGTCGAAGATATTTTTGCCAAACCAAAACTGGAAATTTATGGCATTTCTTGTTGTGTGTCCTGGCTGTCGATTCAGCCATTCAGCATCAGCAACCTTCTTCTACGTTCTTCTACGTCGAGAATGGTGGTTATTTAAGGATGTTATGTCCTTTTGCTGGGTTAAAATTATCGGTGTTGTTTTTTCTAGAAAAACAACATAGCTTGAGGATGTCGCACTACTGTTCCATGAATGTATTCCGAGTCAGTCCACAAAAAGAGAATACCATCTCCAGCCAGAGATATTGTGTGAATAATTTGCGTTAAGCGTTTTTGCCCGCATACGCATTGTTTATAGAGATGACGCACAGAGAGCAAACAAGCAATGATGACGACGACGACAACGATGCCAAAGACTAACACCGCTCATACACAGCGAGTGTTGGAAATGAATAATGTCCTTAACGGTTAGGAGAACGAATAAAAAAATTGGTTGCTTGCTCGTAATGGATTTCACGATAGGCGATTGAATAGGCTTTATTCAGATTCTAAGTTTCCAGAATGAACTGTGGAGGTGAACCTGCTTTGTCTCTTGCCTAGGTGGGCTGTAATGGCTGATGTATATACACGTAAGGGCCGACATACTTTGGTGAATTTCAAACCCAGAAAATGTTCCTTTTGACGTAATTTTCTGCTTGTTTCAGCCCCAAATGTTTATTTGGTAGGATTGCGGCTCGAATTAAGGAAATAACGATGTGTTTAAGAATTTAATTTATAGCATGTGACATGACTATATGTATGACTAGTTTTAGTATACCGTTTAAAGCGGTTTCAGAATCGCATAAAACTTCAGAAATCAGTAAATCAAACATTTCAAACCTCATGTTTCTTAAATTTGTATATTATTTACGGTAGAAGTCGAAAACCTAGGCCAGTTTTTTAATGGAACCTTCCAATTTAACCACAAAGGATATATTGCATTCATCACATACACATTCTTTTTAGCAATAAAACTCAACCTTTCAATTAAAATTAATTTTCTACATTTATTTATATTATTTTCGGACATAAAAACGAATCGAAATCATTCTTTTTAATTTATATAGGACTCATATGAAGACAAATCCTTCGGTCATTTCAATCTAACAAATCATCCCTTGTACATTATTTAACTTCCAAATGATTTCCTTTAGCAAATCCTTAAAATTAAAGTTCCTTGAGCACCACTTTCCACTTCCCGCTCATTCCCAACTATTTAAACATTAACCACCAGGATAATTTATTATTTATATTATATTTAATTGCAATTCAACAGACATTCCATATGGTTAACCCCTCCAACACACAAACACAACACACCCTCCTATAATACCCCTCATTAAAGAGAATTGAAATTTTACTACTTGAAAATCCTCCTCAAACCCTCGTTTTGGAATTTATTCCCCAGAAACTGTATGCTTGTTTAAATCACAATATTTCGTCATTCAATATCCTAAACTCGTATATTCTAGAATTAAGAGAAAAAGGATACCCAGGATGTACATAAGTGTGTGTTTTGGAAAACTTAAGAAAATTGTATTCTTAACCAAACCCGACCCATTTTCTGTCACTTCGCATCACTGGACAGCATTCGTTACCCTGTCATCGTCGAAGTTGTTGTTTAAAACACATGCTCTTCATCGTCCTTTGAACCCGAAAATTAGGAAAACCTATTTAAATGGTAATGTAAAGCTGTAAGTATCTAAGGGTCACCCGATCCTTAATTAATAAAATTACTGTTTACATATAGACTGTCTTATACACGAGCTTTTCCTTGGACTGGAGATGCTGTTTAAAAGTTTTATTGAAATTTCTTTCCTAAAATGATTTATGTACCTGTGGTGTTCAACCTAAAGCCTAGGTATACATATAGTTATATAATTCTGTTAAATCTTCCTATCAAAAAGCTAAGATCCTTGTAACTATAACCTTTAATGAAACTCAATTAAAGTCACATCCAACCTTGTGTTATCCTTGAAGGAAAATGCGGTTTCCGCCAAATAAAAACTCACCACAACACCATTAATCGTCCATGTCAAATTGGCTGCCGGTTTTGAGAATTTAATTGAGCAATTTCCGTCAACTAAGTCGCCAAGTCGATATCTTGAATGAATTCCTGTCACTATCGGTCGTTGTTCTGGAAGTTCTAAGGAGAGACACACAAAAAAAAAGAAGAAAAACGGTTAAGTTTTCAATAATTTTTCATGAAACAAAGTTTTTTTTTTTTTTGCTAATTTTCTTTTGTTTCGCTTTTCCAAGTCACATTAATTTGTGGTGCTTCTATTTTTTCTTTTTGATTTCTTCTACTTACCCACAACTTCCATTTCACCGGACATCATAGCGGTGAGGAATGAGGGTGCTTCAACGGAAATTTCGCATGTGAATTTCCCAGATATGCTAAGTGGTACGGCCAAGAGGACCACATGACTTTGATTAGAGAGATTTCTCTGTAAAAAAACAAAAAACAAAAGAAAGGACGAAATGAAGGAAAAATGAAAATTAATTTTTTTCTTCTTTTTTTTTTGTAAAATTATAAAATTTCTGGTTCATTATTGCTTTATGGGGTAGAAAGGGTGGCCAATGTCTTGGGAGATGGTAATTAATATTCCCAAAAAAAAAGGAAGGAAGAGAAGGCGCAAATCGATTGATTTATGTTTTTTTTTTCTATATTCAACGATCCTAGGGTTTCAATTACCCACTTTATTCAAGTTGATTCGGGGGGAAGTTTTATGTTTTATGCTTAACGTTTGAGCGGAGCATTTTCCATGTCACTTGGCATTGTAATTAAAATTTGGGATTAGGGAATTTTAGTAAAATTTTAACCTTAAACACACTTTGGGAAAATTGCGGAAGAGGTTTTAAGGGTCTTGAATTTCTGTGGATATTGGAACAATCTCAGACTTGATGTGAAGCATGAATTGACGTAATTTTGAATCAACTTGAATTTTAGGATTTCAGGCGGTAGTGGCACAGTAAATCACCTTGATAACTTGATGACCTAGACATTGTGGATTCAAACCTCGGATTTGGTAGCATTTTTCAAACTCTTAAGTGCAAAGCTAGACGTCTTTCTAAGGATAAAAATCACCTATTTCTCAAACAATTGTCTCTGCCCACAAATTTTAGCAAAGAGTCAATGTTAGTAGAAACCAATTCAGTCGTCATTAGATACAAAGTTATAAGACCGTTTCATATCACGTATTTCGCTTGACACCTATACAAATCCGGGTTCCTCTTAGTTGGTTTGTAAGTACGGTTCCAATAGCCCCAAAGTACAAAGCCTATGGGTCATGCATGGTCAGGTGCTAGATACATCGAATATTTAATGGAACAGAAATTCAATTAAATTTAATTTTTTTTTTTCTGACTCCCAGTTAATATTCGCCCCGCACACGAATATACAATTTTCTCACCGATTTTCTTTTATTTTATATTTCAGAATTCGTTTTATTTTTCTGTTAATATTCGATTTTTACATTGGAAATTCTTTTTCGTTTCTTTTTTTTATATTGTATTTTCATTTCCAGTCGTCATCGTCATAACATAAAATTAAATGTAAACATCGAGATTTGTTATTTTTTTGCTGGTGCTGTCGAGTCCTGGAACATTGGTATTATTCCCTCGGAGTAATGGCGAGGCGAACTCGCTCTCACAGCTTTGACTGGTATGACTATTTATGCGAAAAAAGTAAAAAAAAAAAAAAACAAAACAATCCACAATAGGAGACAGCTTTGAAGGGAAAAAATTATATTTTGTAGGCTCCATTCGCTCCATGCTAAGAGGAGTTCCAATGGGATGGAACATAGAGAACGAGCTGATGATGATGATGAGTGCCGCGTCCCGCGTGGTTTTTGCAAATGACGAGGTTGAGTTGGGGCTTTGCAGTGGAATGTGATATACAAAAAGATATTAAACCTCGAGTTTTGGCAGAGCGCAGGGAAGAACTACATTATTATTAACAGTCATTCTAGCAGAGCCGCATGGATTGTTTGCTTCCGAGTTTTTATTTTTATTTGATTTGTTTTAACACGGCTATTAAGAGAGTAGTTATGCTTATATACGAACGTTTATTGTAGGACCATGTTGATTATTGTTGAACGACTAAAGTGAGATAACATTGAATCGCATCATATTTTTCATATACATATGTAATTGTACGGCATGGTTATGAATTTGTTGATCACCGAACAAGAGATAACAACCAAGTATAACAAAGCCTCCTAGAGCTATTGTGACTGACAACCTGAAGTTCTGTTTTTTTACCAACTCATCCACAGCGCCAAAATGTATTTAGGAATGTTTTCTTTTCCAGTTAATAAAATACAACACTTCCTCTGAACGTTATAATAAAAGAGTTCCTCATTTTTATAAATGATCTTCTGTCTGTTACTTCTAATCCACTTAAATGTTTTGCTGACGACTTACCCTCAGCTTTTCATATTCGTTCGATAATTCACGTCCTTCGCCTTCGGACGTACAATTGCAACGGTACCTTATGTCAAGCTCATTAAACTCCGATTTATACAGCATTGTCAAATGGGGTAATAGGAATCGTGTGGAGTTTAATGCTTCGAAAACTCAATGCTGTCTTCTGTCGTTAAAGCTAAACATTCCCCCAATACCATTGTCCATGAATGGCACTTACATCGAAGAAACCGAAAAGCTCTCAGTACTCGGTATGTGTGCCAACGACGACCTCCGTTGGAACGACCATATATTTGAAATCGCTAAGAATGCTGCTAAGTGCTTAGGTTTTGTGTATCGGTGTAAGAAGTATTTTTCCCCTTCTGATCTGGCTACAGTTTATAAAGCGTTTATACGCCCTAAACACGAGTGTAAATCCCACCTCTGGGCAGGTGCTTCACAAACATCGCTTCACCTGCTTGATAGAATACAAAATAGAGCGTTAAGATTGATAGGAAATAGAATTGCCACTGAATCAATTGCCCCTCTCGAACACCGAATCAATGTTTCATGTCTTTCCTTATTTTATCGTTTCTTTTACAAAAAATGTTCACTTGAAGTAACCAGTTGCATTCCTCCCCTTAAAAGTTTCTCCCGTAATACTCGTCTTGCAAGGAATGCTCATCAGTTCACTCTTGAGCCCAATTTCGGACGTACCGTGAAATATAGGGATTCTTTTTTTAGCCGAACAACACGAATTTGGAATAGTTTACCCGGAGAGATTTTCCCTTGCCATTTTCATCTGCAAACATTCAAAACCAATGTTAATCGACACCTTCTATCTCTCCCCTCCTTATCTTCCGAATGCCCGCGCAGTGTGTTACATTAAAAGGGAAACAAGTAGTCCCTTGTGCGGACGTTAATTATAAAAAAAAAAATGAGTTTAACTTTGAGGTTATTTCTGATTATGAATTGCTTATGAGCATTTACTCTCTTAATTCGAATTCTGTAGTAGAAGATGGAATTCCCATTAAATTTGTGAAATTGATACTACCTCAAATAATATCCGTATTAACACACATTATAAATTTTTGGACTAGGAGCAGAATTTGGGCCAAAGCGAGTTGCATAGGAGTTTGTTAGAGAGAGACCATAGTAGCTGCAATTTCGTCTCTGACCTGACAGGCTCTAGTATCATAAAGAGAGAGAACCAGCATTAAAATCTACACAGACAATTATGTTTTCATAATTCGCTGTAAGTTCACTAAGAATAGAAAAAAGAGGTTCAGGAGAACAACTTCTATTAGGGTTGTAAGCAACTCCCAAAATGGTGTTAATGTTGCTATCATTTACTTCTAAAACCAAGAACTCAATACCAGAAAATCCTTCAGATTTGGCAACGATTTTACAGCTTAGAACAGAAGTACAATACACTGCAACCCCTCCTCCTATTAGTAGCAGTAATTCCATCATTACGTATGAGATTGTAGTTATTGATGTGATACAAATCATTAGGAATGTCAGGTTTCATCCATGTTTCGGTTTTGCAGATAACATCAACGCCCGATGATTCAACAATAGCTCAAGCAACTGACATACTCTTGGTTATGAATAACATTGTTCTAGTCAATATTAACATTTCAGGGAAGCTTTTATATGAGGTATTCTGGGCAAATTATAGGCTATCTGTAATGTGCATACAATATTTTTAAAAGACTTACAAAAATACGATTGACATTCATTAAAATTAAAAAAAAAGCCAGAAATTTATACCGCATTAAGGGCTGTTAACCTCCTTTTTGATGTCCCTGTTGCTGGCGATGTAGGACATTAAAGTACTACTTAACCAAAAAAAAAAAAAAGTATATAAACTTCAAACCAAAATTAATCCTTGAAAAATATTGTATTTGTGCAGCGCTTCGCTGTAGTCGGTATTGTCACTCTGAACCAGGACGATTTCCGTTGAAAGTCACAGAACGATAAGTAGATTTCAGTTCACTTATTAATGTGGTTATTATTATGGGTGATGTTGTGTTGTTGTTTTTTTGCTGTTGCAACTTATTAAATGAGGAAAATTAAAATTAAAACCTGTGTAAAACATGGATAATGTCCCCTCGAAACGTGGTTAAGAATAAATATAAATAAACTTCCCAACACTGTGACTGTGTGGTGGCCTCCAAAAGGGTATTGAATGTAAAACATGTCAAAAATACTCATGCATAAATGTAGAGATATTGATATGTCTATTTGAATTTTTTTTGAATTATAATATAAGTTGATTGTGAGAGAAAAGGTATTAAAAATATGCTTATTAATTTTTTTTTTGTTCATTGGATTTAGCTCTTCAGGGTACGTAACGAAATGAAATGTTTGCATAATTTTATAACAAGTGGATGTTTAATAAAGGATTGTGGGTGTCAGTGTGTGGGTACATCTGTATTGATTCACATCCTTTTTATTAATATGTATATACCTATTGTTATGGTCAAGTATTAAAGCATGTGATAGTCGCTTGATTGTGTTTTAATTGGATTCCATTATGACACGCACAGGTGGATATGTTTCAGCAAAATGGAAACCATTGAAAGGCTATCCTTTATTTTGTTGCTACATACATATATTTTTTTTAATGAATTTATAGATATTTTTAATAGATAGTCAAAATCCCAGCCTTAATGTAACTAAAGGATTATTGCATTGCCGTCTAGTGGTTGTATTTCTTTACTAGTTTATAAAACGCAACAATTCTTCTGAACATTATTATAACTTTTAAACAATTTTAACAACTTATCAATTCCTAACAATTGGGTTGCACAATAATATTTTCTTTGTCGATTACCGCCGTAAACTCTATACCTCGAGTATCTGAATATGACTGATGTACATTTTTAGAAAAGAGTAGATGTATATCGAATGCACATTCTCTTTTGTTGGTTTATTGATATAGTTTTTCGTGTGTATGTTGTTTGTTTCTCTGTTTTGTCCTGAGTTTAAGGAAAATGCAATTCGGCTCCATATAACCTACAAATAAAAGTTGGAGTACATGAGGGTATGCTCACGAGGCCTTTACTTTTGAATCATAATTCTTCTGCGTTTCTCAGAGGCTTACTGGTTAATGCACTTTGAATTAAATCAGTTATTTCTTCAGTTATTTCATTAAATCCTCCCCCTCCTCGTACCGACCCATAGCACTAACATCCCTTCTGCCTAAGGTCATGGAAACGCTGATTAACCGACAGCTTAAAGAATATCTCGAAGATCGAAAGCTGCTCCATGACCGTCAGTATGGCTTCCGCAGCAACCGTTCCACTGGTGATCTGATGTTATATCTCACCGAACAGTGGAACAAATCTTTATATTGCTTTGATGAAAGTAAGATTATTGCTCTTGATATCTCCAAGGCATTTGATAGAGTTTTGCATGAAGCTCTCTTATCGAAAATGCGTGCTTTTGGGATCGATAATACTCTAGTTCGTTGGATTAAAAGCTATCTTCTGGACCGTTCAATACAAGTTGTATTGGACGGATTCAAGTCTGATTCCCACAAAATAAATGCTGGTGTGCCCCAGGGCTCTGTTCTGTCTCCGACTCTTTTCTTCATTTTTATAAATGATCTTCTGTCTGTTACTTCTAATCCACTTAACTGTTTTGCTGACGACTTTACCCTCAGCTTTTCATATTCGTTTGATAATTCACGTCCTTCGCCTTCGGACGTACAATTGCAAGGGTACCTTATTGAGCGGTAAGATTGATAGGAAATAGAACTGCCGCTGAAACAATTGCTCCTCTCGAGCACCGGCGCAATGTTTCATGTCTTTCCTTTCATTCCTCCCCTTAAAAGTTTCGCCCTTAATACTCGTGTTGCTAGCAATTCTCATTAGTTCACCCTTGAGCCCAATTTCGGACGTACCGTGAAATATAGAGATTCTTTTTTTAGCCGTACAACATGAATTTGGAATGGTTTACCCGGCGAGATTTTCCCTTGCCATTTCGATTTGCAAGCATTCAAAACCAATTTTAAGCGACACCTTCTTCCCCTCCCACCCTAATCTTCTTATGCACGCGCAGTGCGTTTAAACACTATAAGGGCAACACACAAATCCCTTTTGCGCGCACCTGTTATGCAGATTTATTTTCTTAGAATTTCTCGAAAACCCCTAAATTTATTTTGACCACATAAACTACTAAAAAGTTCATTAAAATTGTATCTGCATCTGATATCCTCAAGTTTAACTTTATTTTAAAGGATCAAAGGACTGTATTCTTTCTAGAAACAATAGAAAACTCTTCTCAAGACCAAAAAATTATTTATGACTTTCGATTTCAATATTGCCCTAACGAAAAAGTTAAACAACATGAAACCAAGATAGGACAAAATATACTACATTCACTGGAAACCATCTATTTTCTGCAAGTTTTTGGCAATACAAAAAAGAAAGGAAATGTTCGATATTAGATTTTCTGAAACTAATTGCATGGTCATTAGGACTGCTATCTCTGGACTCGTACCAGGTATTCCCTATATGTAAGTGTCCTGTGTGGCTTGGACATATGCAGATTATATGTTTAACATGTATCGATATAAACACACCTCTAGTATTCGATATCATACTTTTGCTTAAAAAGTTACTTTTACACAGATAAAAAAGTATCGGATTTCGAACCTCATATTTAAGTTTTACAGAGTAGGAGAAAAAAGAGAAAAGGACGAAGAAGGACTATAAAATATTTCAGAAATTCCTGTTATATGTAGGTACAACTTCAACAAATAAGAACTAAAATACACATACTTTAACACACAACATACCTCAACATTTATTCCGGCAGATGGAAAAGTTTTCATAGCCGGATTTTCCTTTGGGGTATATCGATAAAACTCCCTTCGTCCCTTATACCATTTTACCGAATACAATGTGTCGTTTTCCATGTCGTAATTACATATGAAAAGTGCATTGCCGCCGCGTCGAACCGCTTGTGGAATGGTCACTGATACGTCCTTCAATCCGACGATGAATTCTGTTAAAGATACAAAGAAAAAAATGGAATCATTAAAACGAAAAGTTTTTTGTTTTCAATATCAATACAGTAGTAAATATTATACAAACGGATCGGATGAAGGAAGGATTTGAGGGGCGTATTAAGGATAAAGTGCACTTAATTTATTTGAGTATGAGAAGCAAATAGATTAAGTGGTTTACTACAAGTGTAATCAAGAGAAATATTGGACAGTCAAAATAATCCAAATATTATTCCTTCAGAGAGGCCTTTTCCAAATAAATTGTTTTTTTTTTTTGTACAAGAAGTCGAAAACCATATAATCTATGTGTATTCAATGTAGTTTCACATATTGACGCTCATATTAGGTTTTTGGAACAGTTCAAAATAGAAATTAAATTCAAGAATTAATTTCAACCAAAATAAGAAAATCTAAAGTCACAGTATCATAAATATCTGTGTTCTGTCCCTATATCATAGCAAACTTAATATTTTTTTTGTAACTTCTCCTGTAAAAAAGACGGCACTTAAAAAATAATCGATCCTTAATTTAAGTTAAGGTAAACACCGCACTTGGAGCAAAATACGAAACTTCGAAATTTGCAACCATTATGGCATTGCTGTCTAACACTTTTCCATTCTGGAAGATGATCCACTGAATCTTTACGGACTGCATTCAGAGGAGTAGGACGTGCCAAAGACTTCTTAGCATTTTTTTGCTGAGTCGAAGCCGGGGTCGATGGACAGGAATCCGAAGTGCTTTTTGGAGTACCAGTGTTGGAAGCTGGTCAACCCTTCTTTTTGTTGTACGTTTTACCAAACTTTGCAAAAATGCTCGGCTACTGCCATCTTGAATTCGAATAAAGCCATGTACAAGTCGCTATTTTTACGCCATAAAATCCATGCATTTACTACGCAAAGGTCCAAGAAATGAAATAAATTTTTTTTGGGCCATTTCTTTGATCAGATTCCTATACGGTAAAGCCCAAGCATTGAATCCAGAATATCCACACCACCCATGTATCGATTGTATACATCTATAACTTTTGGACAGTCAATTTCGATATACTGTTTTTCCTTTCTGCAGTACCGTTTTTTTGTTGTTGTTGGATTACATCCTACAAAAGTTGATACTTACTTACGTACCAGGATACAAACGACAATTTTTGACCATCGATCTCTGCCACTCTCTTGATCATATTCCCGCGACATTTCTTTCGACTTTCTTTATCTGTGTGAACAACAACATTTGGCACTCTGTTCAGTCTTACCGTTCCTAATGGAAGCAGACCCGTTTTGGTCAGATGTACCTGGAGCTTTGGGCTATTGAACCAGTTATCAAAGAAAATCTTGTGATTTTTGTGTTTTGATACAGTAGCTGTTAACCGTGAGACGACATTTTCACTTACACCAACGTCAGGAGCATCTGCTGGATATGTATTACTTTGTTTTTCAGCGAAGAGATCAAAGTCGTAGCTGAACCCTGACACCCCACTTAAAACCAGATTCTTATAAACCCATTTGTGAGGTTTCTTTGGGTTATACTGTTTAAGTTCGTGCCGGCATTTCGTTGGAATCGTTTGCTCGTCTACTACAAGGAATTCTTCCTTTGGAATAAGAAGAAGCCGATCTCTAATTTTGCTAAGAAGAGGCCTAACTTTAAAAAGTTTATCATGTCCGGGCAAACTACGCTTTATAAACTTGTCGTTATCCGCAAAGTGGAGATGTCGCTTTATATCTTCCCATCTGTTGCACGTCATTGCCTCGTAAACAAAACTTTGACCAATTTCAGAGCTCCAATATCCTCTTGTTGAAGGTAATTTCACTAATAACATGAACAGGCATTATATATTGGCCGGTTTATTTATATTGTCCTGCAAAGCTTTCCGGTTCGATTCATCAACAATCATTTGAATCAAATCTTCGGTAAACAAAAATGAAAAAAACTCAGCTGGAGTTCCAAACTGCGACATTGCTTCTGGCAGTTCACTGTTTCCTAAAAATGGGAAATCTTCTTCTTTGTACGTACCAAGATTTGTATCCCTCCAGATTATTTTCTGCATTTTCTTCTGGTGTAATTTACTTTTTGGCACGAAACTAGCTAAAGGCTCCTCATCTTCAGAATCAAAGTCACTGGTTTCAGATACCACCTCTTCTGATTCCGAGGATCGATTCATTTCTGCTTCGTAATCTGACTGGTATTTCTTCTTCACTATCCGAGCCATCACGAAGAATTGAATAAAAGGTTTTTGTTGGCAAAACGAACCTCGACCTATTTGACAAAACCATAATAATTATTTTTTTCTTTACTGCATAAGAAGCCAAATATGGCATAGGCAGCCATATATGGCTGTATATGGCTGTTTGATAAAATGTACATTTTCTAGGCAGTGCATGTACGAATTCGAAAATAAAATCTCACAAATTACTTACCAGATTATGAATTTAGTAAAAAAAAAATATATTTGCAACAACTTTTACTTGTAACTTCCGAAAAAAAACTGTTTATTTTAGTGAATTTTCCGACAGTTTATTGTCTGATTTTGTTTTTTTAAGTTTTGTTTTTTTAAAATGGTGGGTACATTCAGGGTTGACTACGCAAATATTCGTGGGTTAAGGAAGAATTTTTGTTCTGTATACGTTTACACTACCTTAAACAGGCCAGCTATTTTTGCACTAATTGAAACCCAGGTAGGTGAAAATACCGACCACACGGAATTTAACCTGCATGGATATAATTTAGTGCCATTATTCTTTGCCCACCACGGCCTCGTCGTTTATGTTAGGAATTATGTTGCATACCAACTTCAACCAAAATACGGTCTGTGTTCTAACTCAGATTTCAACTTCGTGTGGTTCAAATTCACGGTTAACAAGTGCATCATCCACACTTGTTTTATATACAGGAGCCCAAATTTAGATAGTGTGTCAAATCAAATCAAATGAATTTGATGCTCTGTCTGACTCCATCCAGAGAATTATTATTTATTATATATTATATTATATTATCCTTTATATTATTATATTATCCTCACACTGAAATCGTTATTACGGGCGATTTCAATGTACACAATTCTAGTTGGCTCCGCTATTCTCGCCAGACAACACCCGAACGAAGGTATGTTGAGATTTTTGCTGAGCTCAACCAACTAACTCAGCTCATTGACGATCCAACCCGAGTCCCTGACATTGCAGGTCAAACTCCCAACACCCTAGACTTGTTTCTTACATCCGATCCGGATAAATACACTGTTCGTGTTTTTTCACCTCTAGGCACATCTGATCATTGCGTCATTTCTGCAAATTTCTCGTGTCAAGAAAACAAAGTTAATGGAAAAATCCCTAGGAGAACCGTCTGGCAATACGAGAAAGCCAACTGGGACGGTTTCAATAATTTTTTTAGGACCTTTAACTGGTCACTATGCTTCCTTGGTAGTGACGTAGACTCCAGTGCAGATCTGGTAATAAATATTATTCTTTTAGGAATGAGAAATTTTATCCCAAATAGGTCGAAGAGTATCAAACCTAAAAATAACTCATGGTTCGATGCGAGCTGTAAAGAGGTTATTAGGTTGAAAGATGTAAGTTTCCGTTGTTACAAAGCCAACACTACCAAGGAAAACCGGAAAAAGTTTCAACAAGCTAGGAAGGCCTGCAATGCTCACATTCGCAAGACGAAATTTTTACATGAGCAAAAAATTCTTCAATGTCCCAAAGGAAGTAAAAATTTTTGGTCTTTTGTGAAAAACATTCGGAATTCTTCGTCATCATCGGTTCCTTCGCTCGTCTTTAACGATACACCTGTTGTCGATTCCCAAGAAAAAGCAAATCTGTTTGCAGCCCTATTTGCAGAAAACTCAATGCTTCCGGCAGAAGTTATCAATCCCCCTGTAATTTTCTTCCGCACTCGTTCAGTTGCAAGGGTCTTAAAAGATCTTAACATTCACAAATCCGCTGGCCCGGATAGTATCCCCGCTATTGTTCTGAAGAGGTGTTCTTCAACGCTGGCAAAACCATTGCGTAACCTTTTCCATCTGTCCTATACCTCTGGGCTCTTTCCGAGGCGAATCCTCCTCTCCTCAAACTATCGACCAATTGCACTAACGTCCCTTCTTTCTAAGGTCATGGAAACGCTGATTAACTTTAAGCTTAAAAAATATCTTGAGGACCGAAAGCTTCTTAATGACCGGCAATACGGCTTTCGCAGCAATAGATCCACTGGTGATTTCATGGTTTATCTCACCGAAAAGTGGAATCAATCTCTTCACCGTTTTGGTGAAAGTAAGATCATTGCACTTGATATTCCAGAGGCATTTGATAGAGTTTGGAATCCAACCCTCTTATCGAAAATGCGTGCATTTGGACTCGACGAATCTCTTCTTCGTTGGATTAGTAATTACCTTTCGAACCGGTCAATATAAGTTGTGTTGGACGGATTCAAGTCTGATACCCACAAAATAAATGCTGGTGTGCCCCAGGGCTCTGTTTTATCTCCAACTCTCTTCCTGATTTTTATCAACGACTTATTATCTGAAACTACTAATCCAATTAATTGTTTCGCTGACGACAGCACTCTCGGCTTTTCATATTCGTTTCCAGACTCTTATCCATGTGCTTCGGATGTGGAACTGCAACAGCAGCGTATGATTAGTTCATTAAATTCTGATCTTGACAGCATTGTACAATGGGGAATAAGAAATCGTGTTGAATTTAATGCTTCAAAAACTCAATGTTGTCTTTTGTCGTTAAAGCGAAACATATCCCCATTGCCACTATCGATGAGTGGCACTTGTATCGAAGAAACAGAACACCTATCAGTTCTCGGTATGTGCATTACAGACCAACTTCTGTGGAACGACCACATATTCGAAGTCGCCAAAAATGCTGCTAGGTGTCCAGGTTTCCTTCGCAGATGCAAGAAATTTTTTACCCCTTCTGATCTGGCTACGGTCTATAAAGCGTATATTCGTCCAAAACTTGAGTATAATTCTCATATTTGGGCAGGTGCTCCTATTACACACTTGAGTTTCTTAGACAGAATACAAAAAAGAGCTTTGAAAATGATAGGCGACCGAACAATAACAGAAACATTTTCATCTCTTGAGCACCGTCGTAATGTTTCGTGCCTTTCGTTATTTTACCGTTATTTTTACAATCAATGCTCTAGCGAAATAGCTAGCTGCATTTCTCCCCTGAAACAATTCAACCGTTATACTCGCGCCGCTAGGAATGCCCATAAATTTACCCTTGAGCCTAACTTCGGACGTACAGTTAAATACAGAGATTCTTTCTTTAGCCGTACCACGCGAATGTGGAATGCCTTGCCAGACTCTGTTTTTCCCTCCCATTATGACTTGGCGAACTTTAAAACAAATGTGCATCGATATCTCCTTTTATACCCCTCCCTATTTTCCTAACGCCCCCGCTGTGTTTAACATTATAAGGGTAGCCAAAATCCCTTTTGCGCGGGCCAATTATAAAAAAAAAAAAAAAAAAAAAAAAAAAGCACGTGACCACGAACACTGATAAATTAAAATGAGGAATTCGCAGTAAAAAAAAAGAGAAAACAAAGCATGCTTCTTAGCTACAATTAACGGCAAATGCAATCTAGTAACCTTCGGTTTTTTGAATTTTTTTAATTCGGTCAAAAATCTGAAACTTAAAAACTAAAAGCCATATATGGCGTTGTATGCAGTAGAGGGTTAATTTTCCACAAAAAATTGTATTCCTTAAATATTTCAACTCAAAATATTAAATTCCAAAAAAAGGGCAAATCTTCAACTTAACTCTGAATTCATTTGCAAAAAAAAAACCACAACTACAATAAATATCCTTGTTGCATTTAAATTTATCTCACTCAACCACATAAAAGCAATATTAAATAGAAAGCCGCTCCATTCCTTTTTCGGACATCCAAACCAGGACAAAAACCAAGTACCATAAGGACACATAACTTGTGTTTAGGGAGAGAATGAAGCAGTTCAACCTGCCTCTATGTTTGGTTAACCATAACGTTTATTATTGCAGTGCACAATATTCAATTGCACTCTATGCAACTGTGATTTTTCGAAAGAAGAACCAAGGACATCTAAAAATAATCCTAACACTGAATAAGCTCGAAATACTCTGCAAATAATGTTGGAATGTTTTTCAAAACAAAAACAACAACTGTCGGACTTTATTTATATTAAAAGTAGTTGCCAAGTTCCGTAAGTTTTTTTTTTTTTTTTTTTTTGAATATGAAGCCCGTATGGGTTTAGTTGTGTCCTTTAAAATTTAGCAATAGAATACATACCATCATCATCATCATCATCAAGTATACGATAGCAACCTTGGTTAAGCCACAGAAGCCTTAAACACATTTTCTCTGTCTCTCAATTTTATATTAAACAATTTTCACAGCACACAGTAACAGTTACAGGGAAAAATTTCAAAAAAAAAAAATACATAGACACTTTATATCCACATACAAGGACTCTTGCCAATGCCATGGCACCCCTCAAGTTCTAATGGGCTATTCATGAAAAAAAAAATAAAATACAAGCTAAAAAAAAGCCCAAATTGCCTTCTCCCATGCTGGCCAACATTAACATCGTTATGATGGCTCTCATTGCTGTGCGGTAAACTTTTCTGAATGTGCACTCACTCACAAATAACTGCTTACAATTTCCTGTGTGTGATAATATATTTCCACAGGACTTGTCTCCTTTTCTCTGATTATACACGGACACAATATGATGAAGGCGTAGATGATTACATGGATATTAGCCAGGAAGTGGTTCACTCAGCATCAGCACTCACAGAAGTTTTTCTCGTGTAAGCTGGCTATCATAAATGATGATGAAGTCATAAATACCTTTTTCGAAAAAGGAGGAAACACAGATGAGTGTAATATAAAGATACTCCAGAGGCGACTGTGTTACTATTTGCATAGCAATCAATTCGCGAAATGGATTCCAATTTGAGATCTGTCTGTCCTGTTCGGTTAGGAATTTGCCAATTTCTTTCGTAATCCGTTTAAGTTTATCGAAAGTATCGAAATTCCACACAATTGTCGCGTTGTGGGATGGATGTCATCATGCTGACCAATGACCAGAATCACCCATCTCTTGGTAGATTTTTCCAATTTTCAGAAGAATATTCATCCTGACACATGTGCCAATGGCTTGTCATTGATTAAAGGAAAGGACGGAATTGTTGGATTTGGTTTATCCTTCTGAAAGATTTCCTACACTATATACGTTGTAGATTTTTTGCTTGTATTGCGGATTGTCGCTGTTCCTTGTGGAGTACTATGCCAGTGCCTTTTTGTTGGCGTTGGTGGTAGTCAGGACAGAACAAATGGTACTTTGGGATGGTTCAAGCATTATGTGCATTTTTTTCTTCGTTCGCCTCATTTGTACATCAGTTCTGTCTTTTGTGTTGATTGCGACAAAAGCTATTCAAAGGATATTCCAATTTTCATTATTTGAAAGGACATTATGCGACCAGTTATTATTATTGGTTTTTCTATATTAATGCCATTGGTTTGTTATTGAGGTAATAGGTATTCTTTTGGCACCAAAAGAAAATTTCAAAATTTAATTATAGAGATACGTTCTATCATTATTGAAAACATTCAAAAATATTGTTGTTTTCGTACTCAAATTAATGATAAAAAAGTAAATATACAGGGTTAAGACAAGAAAAAAATTGTATGGGAGGGGGGTCTATTTCCCCCGTTTAGGCGGGAGGGGCAATTTTCTAAAAAAATTGACTTAAATAAAAAAAAAATAGACAAAGCCTTGTTATATCTTTTTGGAAAGCCAGAAAACTACTCTTTTATTTTATTTTTAAATTAAGTTGTTTAAGTGAACAGTTTTAAAAAAAAAAATAATTTTCAAACTCAAAATTAAAAAAAAAAAAAATTAAAAAAAAAAATGTTAAACAAATTTTTTTTCAAAATCTTATGTAATTAACTTTTATTTTTATTTTCAAAATTCAATGCTCTTATTAATTTTTGTCAAAAACAGAAAACCGGATGCCAAAATGTATCTTAGTTTTTGAGAAATTAAGAAAAAAAACACTTTTTTTCCAAGAAAAAACTGTTTTTTTTGTTTGTTTTTAGTTTTTTTTTAGCAAAAAATTAAATAAAAAAATTATTTAACCAGTCATTTTTATAATATTTGTAACATTGAAGCTTATTTAAATGAAAATCAATAATGTTACAATAAATTTCGATATGATCCCCACTTTTTAGAAGGCAAAAGTGTTGTATCTTCTTTGTATGGCTGCAGATAAATCTAACTCTGCCAAATTCTCCTGCAATTTCACTCCAGCTACCTCAATGCGTTGTTTAAGTTGCTCCAAAGATGTAATTTCAACTTCATACACGTAGTCACGTAGTTCTTCATGAATCCTCAGGCGTAAAAGTTCAAAGGAGTTAAATCCGGTGATCTTGTTGGCCATTCAGTGGGACTTCCCCTTCCTATCCATCGATCGTTGAATTGATTATCCAGCCAGTTTCTCACAGCCAGGCTATAGTGTGCTGGAGCTCCATCTTGTTGAAATATCAATTTGTCTGCTATTGCCAAAGTGACACTTTCTAATAAGTCTGGCAAAAGGGTTCTTAGGAATTGCAGATAGGATTCTCCATTTAAGATCGGATTCAAAAAACGTGGTCCAATTACGGTGCGTCCAACAATACCAAGCCACACATTGCAGCTGAAGCGGTGCTGTGATTTATTTTGTTTTTTTACGTGTGGATTGTTTGGACTCCAGTAATACAAGTTGTGGAAATTGGTAACTCCATCTCTGGTAAACTGCGCTTCATCTGTCCAGACTATCCTTTTGAAGTAGTTGTATTCTGTTCTGTTTCTTCCCTCAGCAATAGCGTTCTACAAAATTCTGTCCTCAATACCTAAACATTTGATGTCAACTCTTGCACTGGGGTAAAGTGATATGGGTGACGGTTTTCGGAATGAATCACTGTCCAAATTTTACACTGGGGCAATCCAAGCATAGTTGCTATCCTTCGGGTGCTAAGGGTGGGATTACGTCGTACCAAATCCAAAATTCCGTCCTCTTTTATGTTTGCCGATCCAGCAGATGACCTTTCCCTCCTTCGATACTCCAGCACTCCATGTTCCCGAAGGCGATTGTGAAGTCTTGCAATTATTGAATAGTGGGGATATCTCCTATCGGGGAACCTTTCAGCGTACAATCTTTGTGCTTGCCGACTGGAACCATCCGCTAATCCATAGCAAAAGTGCATATCAGCCAATTCTTCCCGGGAGTAATTTAAGTTTGCCATTGTTTTGTGTTGACGATTTGTTGCGCAATTTGGAAATAAGTTTAATCCAGAATATCCTTCCATATTTATTTGTGATTAGGTAAAACATATATTTTTTTTTAAATTAAGTAATTAGTATAAATACCTTTCATTTGGGTAACAGGTAGGCCTGCAGGTCATTTTGCCACGTGCCTCAATTAAAAAAAGGTTAAATCTGGTTAATCTAGTTAATCGTTTTTTTTTTTATTATTTGTTTAAAACCGGATGGTAGGTAATAAAAAATAAAAAGGGATTATCCCCTTATTAATAATACCTGAGCAGGTCAAACTTGGGAAAACCAAAAAAAAAAAATTTATTGGAAAAAAGTACTTTTAGGTTTTTTTAATTTCGCAAAACTAAGATACATTTTGGCATCCGGTTTTCTGTTTTTGACTAAAAATTAATAAGAGCATTGAATTTTGAAAATAAAAAAAAATAGTTAATTACATTTTGAAAAAAAATTGTTTAAATTTTTTTTAATTTTTTTTCCAAAACTGAGTTTGAAATTTAATTTTTTAAAACTGTTCACTTAAACAACTTAATTTAAAAATAAAATAAAAGAGTAGTTTTCTGGCTTTCCAAAAAGATATAACAAGGCTTTGTAACATTCACTGTTGTTTTAAATAATTTTTTTTCTGATTTAAGTCAATTTTTTAGAAAATTGCCCCTCCCGCCTAAAGGGGGGGAAATAGACCCCTTAAACCAATCACCCTGTATAGAAATTTTCCTGTATTATTTTTAGAAAAGTTGCTAACAATATTTCGCTGAAGATGATCTTAAATTTGGCTCCCTTAATTGAACATATTTTCAAGCATGACATTTAGAAAGCCTTATTCCAACATCATTCCTAGATCTTCCATGTATTTCTAACGTAAATGTCACTAACAACTCGATTATGATTGATCGCATTCGAAAAAAACAAAATGATATTTGAAAAGTCCATTAAACAAGTTTCCAGAAGTTATTATTATTTTCATAGCATCAAAACTTAAAACATAAATATTTAACAACTTGTTAATGCCGAAGCAGTATCCATAATGTGATCCATTTAATTCTAAATCATCTATTTTCAACAGAGAAAAAAGCATTTTCTGGTTTGTTTCAATAAATGATGAATTACCCATCGACCTATCATCCCGATATGCCATCTGTCCTTGTATCACTTCCATTAGGCCTGATAATTCATTGGCTGCCCTTTTCAAAAAAATAATTCTAAATTAATGCCAAGAAAGAAAAAAAAATCACAACAAATTAACTTAAAACCTCCAACCGTCTGTCAACACTAATCCCAATCCACAGAGTGACCTTTTTTTTCATTCCCATTTCCCTATGATGATGTTTAAATATTTCAAAATGTTTGAAAAGCCTTCTTCTAAATACATAAAATACCCGAAGTGTCCTCGAACTGGATATACCAGGCTCCAGGCTAACAAAATGAAAACAAAAAAAAAATCATTTCGCGAGAGATTTCCGTATCTCTGGCACGCGGGACAAGACAACATGACCATAGCCAACATCATTAGGTATTCCCTAAGCAAGCCAATATCCTGGTGCCACAACAATGTAGCCGTTCTGGCATTGCCATTGCCATTTGCTATTACCGCCGCCGCCTGCCCGATCCATTTCTAATCAATTTCGCTGATTAATGCATAAATAAACATTTCTCTTTCTCTGATGCCTCCAGTGAGCTGCCACACTATGTACACATCTACGAAATACTAGCAGCATCATCACCATCATCATTATCAAGGATAATAACAACACCCTCAGGACGAGCCTGATGGAAAAGAAGGATGTGCAAGAAAAACATAAATATCTTCCCTAGAGGAACAAATCAAATTATCACACCTCTCTCCTTCTTTTATATTCACTGTCCTTGTTTCTCTATCAATCAATTTTAGATTCGGCTTTGGATTTGGATTGCAGAGAAGGAAATATCTTCAAATTTTATTTCTAGCTGGAAGCAGCTCCGAGTGGCAGGTGACAGATGTTTTTTTCGTGGAACCCCCGGAGAGAGGAGACAATAGGTTTGGGATTGGGTTTTTCCATGATTTCGACTGTCTTCTATGTAATTGGCATATTAGCTATGTCCTTAAGCTTTTCTTGTGCTGGCTCTGAAAGTACGCGCCACACAGTTTATTGTAATCATTAGCAAGCCATTGGGGAATAGGCATCAAATTGAGTGGTTACAGATTGCAAGTTAATGAAAGTAGCAAATTAAATAAGGAGTCGATATTGATATTTATACCAAGTATGAAGGAATTCAAAGTATATATAATAGAACTCTTTTTATTTTTTTCACTCAAACCCCTAATAAGTATAACCCGCCTAGCTTATTAATCAATTAGTGGGATTGATCTTTGTTTTTTCAGGAAATTCTTAAACCACATGTTTCTTTAGAAAACAATAGTTTTTTTCGCTTGCGAAACTTGCACTTATCTTGAAGAAATTTTGTGCCGATTCTGTAATGCTGATACCAGTTAATATTCTAATTTTATGAAATAACTTGTTTTCTAACCTTCTTCACCATATTTATTACGGATGATCCAATAAATGTTTCCTGACTTTTTTTTAATAAAACACATACAAATTTTTCCCATGACTATCTCTTATTAAATGGTCCATTCTGTGGATCCAATTTTCGACCACACTCTTAAGCATATAGGCTGGGTTTACCATAAATAACACCAGTTATGTTGGCTTCCAAAGCTTCAATCGTTTCGGGTTTATTGATGTAAAAAAGAGATTTCACATATCCCCATAGAAAGTAATCCAATGGTGTCAATGCCAATTGTCAGGAACATTTCTTGAGGTGATGTTTCTATTGAACGTTTCTTTCAATAAAGCGATTGATTTGGTGGCTATATGGCATGTAGCGCTATCCTTTTGAAACTACAGCTAAAGCTTCACCAATATCTTGAATTTTCGGTAACAAAAATTAATTGATCATTGCTCTGTAACATGAGCTCCTTCCGCATTTTTAAAGAAATATGGTCTAATGATGCCGCCTGCTCATAAACCAAACAGTGCTTTTAGGATTACATTGGTAGCTGTCCCTGGATGTTCATCGACCCAAAATCTTCAATTTCGCTTATTAACGTGGCTGTTTAACTTAAAGTTAGCTTCGTTACCAAAAACTATTTTTCGATAAACAAAATGGATCAAATTGATTGAATCTGTTGCAAGGCCCACACACCGAAATTAAAAAAGTAAACCAAAGTCAGTCAGCTTCTATTTGTAAACGAGCTGTTTTACACGCTTTTAAACCAAGATGACGTGACTGATTTTGGAATATGTTTCCACAGTAAGTAAGTGTTGTTCAGGCGGAAGTCTATTCTTGACGAAGTAGCAAAACATATTGAACATAAACATTATATGGACAAGTCAGTTGCAAAGAGCATATCTGTTAAAACAACGTTATTAAAAAAAGTACTTCCTATTGGATCACCCTTTATAAATAACCTAAAAAAATCCTCATGAAATATTTGGCCTATGCTTTTTACAATTTATTGTCCTAGACAAAGCTGAAATCCAGTTGTTTTGAGGTTTTTTCCATGACACACAATTTTTTTTTTTTTGAATTTTTTCATTGTCATTCAAAGTCCTTTTTTTAATTCAAAACTTTTTTAATTCCATTAACCAGCCAAGCGAACCATCTGCTAAGAAAAAAAATCTCCCCTTGTTTTGTCTGAAACACAAAGGTCCTCTGCAATATATTAAAATAAGGATGAAGATGAGTGTAAATATTTCGTCCTTTTTCTCAAAGCGCTGTAAAGTACTTAATCGAATAAATGACGACAACCGAAGGCGATTTACCTTGGCCCACAACAAAAAAAAGAAAATATATAAAATATGTTTTCAAAAATATTGTCCATAAATCTTCCGAGTCTTCTGATGACAGAACATTCGATTGGGTTGGTCAGTTTTTAGATTATTCCTTTTTTTTTTTTTTTTTTTGAATATCGATCAACTTTGACGCACAAAAAATCCACTCCATGCTCATTTCTATAAATTTCCTAAAAAAAAAAAGAAAAGGACCAAAACTTTTTGACATGAATATTGGCAAGTTAACAATAACGCGCTGCTGCCTCTGGTTTACTTCATAAGTTCTCCTTGGAATTTTTGGCCTCAAGGCGACTGGCTGGTTTATATCTTGTATGCTAAACGCACAAGAAAATAAATTAAACTATGGCATTCCTCCAAAAGATTACAAAAGTAGGTACCTACACAACGACGACGCAATACCCTCGAGAAATGAACCACCATCTGTTGTTAATGTTAAGTAAGTTAAAAACAGAATTTGTTTCACAAAAAGGATGCCAATATACACTTTTAGTACTTAGTGTCTAAAGTATAGCTCTCATTACACTTTCTTTAAATAACTCCATCTCCTAGCTATGGGCGGCACTACACCCCTCAAAAGTGATGTCCTAGTTGAAGAACAAAAAAGAAAAAAAGTTCAAGAGAATATGGAAAAAACTGCTCCCAGCATCCTTGCGTTGTTATGGGAAATGTCCATTTATCTTCTTCCAAGTAGAAGAAAGGGAATTCCTCAAAAATATGAAGGAGCTGCGCGCAGTAGGTTTTGGAAGATGAAAAAAAAAACACAAGTCGGGAGTGGAAAGGAACTGGAAATTGAAATTGAATATTTTTCCACACAGAGCACATTCACAGATAGAGAGGATAACATAAAACACGAACAAAGAAAATACTAGCGTGAGAAAAAAAATGATAATTCACTTATACATGTCATGGAAAGGACATTTATCAATGATGATGCTTTGCTGCGACTATTATAGGTTTCTTCCAAAGACCCACTCACTACCATTAGGGAGGATCCAAAGGATCCTATACATACTCAAAGAAATAGCACGCGAGCTCTGTGTCATGTTCCATTGAATTTTTCAATTCCATATTCCATGCATGCATTTTTATCTATATCTACTATCTTTTTGGTTGTTTCATATTCGAGAGAAGATCCCTCATCATAATTCATTGTCTTGGAGCGTGAAGAAAACGAGGAGACCCAGTAGGGATAGGTTTTGGAACGATGGATAGATGATGTGTTATTCTACGAAGAAAAATGTTGAGGAAAATTAATCTCGTAGAAGAAAAGGTCCTCCATTTACAGAAGCCGCCTGCTGGCATCCTAGTGCAAGGATATGTGAAAATAAAAACAGGAGGAGACGAAGAAAAATTGAACTTTTCAATAATTATTGAAGGATTCCTTTTTTTTATTTTTAAAAGACAAATCGGAATAGTTATCACAGGCAATTGAAATTCTCAAAGAATGGGAAAAGGGATTTTATCCTGAATCATGAAAAAAATAAGCTAAGGACACGTACTTGCTTCTATGTGACTACCACATTGTTTGCCAAAATCTTTTGATATGTTTTGAAGATACGATTTTTATAAAACGTGTCTCGAAAACCACCATTCTAAAGGTTTTTTTATTAAAAAATTATTTATTGCATCAAATGCCTTAAATAGAAACTAATTCATGTCTTTCCTTATTTTATCGTTTCTTTTACAAAAAATGTTCACTCAAAGTAGCCAGTTGCATTCCTTCCCTTAAAAGTTTCTCCCGTAATACTCGTCTCGCAAGGAATGCTCATGAGTTCACTCTTGAGCCCAATTTCGGACGTACCGTGAAATATAGGGATTCTTTTTTTAGCCGAACAACACGAATTTGGAATAGTTTACCCGGCGAGATTTTCCCTTGCCATTTTGATCTGCAAACATTCAAAACCAATGTTGATTGACACCTCCTATCTCTCCCCTCCCTATCTTCCTAATGCCCGCACAGTGTGTTCTACATTAAAAGGGAAACAAATAATCCCTTGTGCGCGCGTTAATTATAAAAAAAAGAAAAAAATGTATGGGAAAGTATAAATTCTTTCGATCTTCTTTTAACAGAGCCAAGCATACACATACTTTTGGAGTATATTTTGTTAATATGTTGTTTAAACGTTAGCTTTTTGTCAATTTCAATTATAACTCCTGAGTCTTTTATAATGTCATTTCTAATTAACTGTTTTCCATTAATGGTGAAGTCAAAACACATTGCACTTTTTTTCCTTAGAATGAAATAATATTGCATTTATCCACATTAAGCTTAACCAAACTAATAGTGTATCCAAACATTGCTGCAATAAAATTGCGTCAAATCTATTGTTTACATTACAAAACAATTTCAGATCATCGGTATATAAAAGATATCTGCATTCTGTGAATAATAAGGGCACATTAATAAATAGTAAAAATAAGTATGGTCCAAGATGATTCCCTTGAGGTACCCCAGATGTTACAAAAAAATTACGAAATGACAAACTGCGTTCTTTTTGACAGATACGATTTTATCGACAGCAATAAACTACCATCGATGCCACATTTTTCCAGTTTAAATACGAGTTGGTTATGATCAACTTTGTCAAAGCCCTTGCTAAAATCAGTATAGATTGTGTCTCTTTGGTAACCTTTTTCCATTTAAAGAAGAATGTTGATGCTCATTTATGTCTGATTTAAATAGTGAGCTTAACCTGTCAGTGACGAGTTTCTCAAAAAGCTTGGATATAGCTGACAAAATTGCAATAACACGGTAATATTTACTATTAGATCGATCACCGTTTTTAAATATGAATGTCAAGAAAGAATAATAGGGAAAACCCTATAAGAAACTGAGTTGGTAAAAAGTTCCAGCAATTGCTTGTTTTTCTTGCCTTAATTTAGGTGGCGCTACAGTCCGGGGTGGACCTGGGCCTCAACCAAGAAGCTTCTCCAGCCAGCTCGGTCCCTAGCTAGCTGCCTCCAGTTTCGCACGTGGAGTCGGTTGAGGTCCTTTTCCACCTGTGTGCGCCACCTGAGTCCCCCTGTGGTGTATTCGAAGATTTTCCGTGCCGTCGGCGTATGCTAGTAATTGGTGGACTCTTGAAACATCGTGCGTCTGGTGTTGGCGTGAGAATACTGCACTATTCTTTCAAGTATGATGTTGAAAAAGTTGCATGACAGCGCATCGTCTTTTCTAAATCCTTTTTTGACTTCAAAGGTGCCGGTGAGGTCTTTACCGACCTTGACGGAACAGCGTGCGTTTTCTATCGTCATTTTACACAAGCGGACATCTTTGGCAGGGATGTTAAAACTACATATTGTTCTTTATAACTCGTCTCTATAAATGCTGTCGTACGCGTCTTTGAAATCGATGAAAAGGCGGTGGGTACCGATTTGAAGTTCTTGGGTTTTTTCCAAGATCTGCTGTAATGTGAATATTTGTTCGATAGTGGATTTTCCTGGCCTAAAACCGCACTGTTATGGACCTATCAGGTTGTTGACGAATGGCTTTAGGCGTTCACACAAAACAGCAGAAAAGATCTTGTAGGCGGTGTTGAGGAGACTGATATCCCTGTAGTTGATGCAGTTCAGAGGGTCTCCTTTTTTAAGGATCGGGCAAATTATGCTGAGATTCCATTCATCGGGAATGCTTTCTTCTAACCATATTTTGCTTATGATTTGGTGCATACTTATAGCCAAGTCATCACCTGCAGCGGCTTTGTTGCTCTTAAGCTAAGATATAGCTAGCTTTACATCATCAAGGTATAGTGGGCGGAGTTTTCGGTCTACTTCGCCCAGATAAGATGGAACATTCTGCCTAAAAGCGGAATTCGTTTCGTCATCGCCGTTGTACAGTCTTTTATTCTTTAAAAAAAAAAAATCAATAATAATAGATTGTTGATCGGTCATTATGTTAATCGTCGATAAATGTATTGATTTCGGGTATTAGTTTTTAAAGATCTAATTTGCCCCAATCTAGAGCCCCAATTTACAGCTCATTCTCTCCAAATTAGTTTCTTTAAGTGTTGCTTTTAGGGAAGAAAGTTCGCTCCCTTATAAATGGTGAATTCCAAGGTGCTCAAATCTTTGAAGCATCACATCTACTTAGAATATGGTCAGGTGTCTCCTGCATCTAACAGTGTTTTCTAGGCCAATAATTTGCACATGTCTTTTTAGCTTTCAGTATAGCCTGTGAGAAGTGCAGTTATTTTTCTAGATTTGTTTCTATTAAGGCTGATGCAGGATTGGAGAAGTTCTTGGTTGTAGCTCCCATGTAGAATTTCGGCCTGGTTTATATTTGAGATGTTTTTTCTTTTCACCTAATATTCTGTTTTGATTATGTTTTTGAACTCATATTCCGCTATTCCGCTTGATAGCATAACATCTCCTGGTATGTCAAGAAGGTTTGATTTAGAGGACCTGCGAATCAAGTCTGTTTGCTTGAGACAAATGATTTTACCGTCCCAGTTCCTTCCCTTGCAAATCTTCTGATGGTTCCTCTAACAGCACTTCTATGGCCACGTGTAGTGTAGTGTGGTCAAATTTAGAATGAATTCCAATTGCTGATGTGGGGCCAAATCTCATTGCTCCAGTAATGCATACGAATGATAGCCTTCGTAAATTTTCTATTGATTTCCTTGTTGTGCACCATGAAAGCGAAACATGGGTAATGATGGGTCTCACAATCGTGGTGCACATTCATATGAAAATGTTTTGTTTGCAGCCCCATGATTTAACTCGCAAGTCTCTTGCATATTACGAGAGCCGTTGTAGCTTTCGCTCTCTAGTATTATACCTCTGTCTGGATGTCGTTATCTTCTCCAGCGTTTTCTAATTAATGAAACTCTCTTTTTCTTGGTAGGGTGTTTAATCCAACTGATAGACTCCATTTTCTTGCAATTGTCAGTTCTCTTTGGATAATATCACCGAGTTTCTTCGAACTTCCCAAATTCGTTGTGACAATATGCCTTAAGAAGACATATTTTCCAGTAGTTCATATACTACAAGATTCTACAGTAAGGGTGATAGATCCCCTCCCTGAGGAGGAAAACCTCATGGTTTGTGATAACTCTCTGGATATTTTTCCCTGTGTGGTTTATAATTTGTTTAAAAAAAATTATAAATGTTTGCTTACAAGTTATTTGAAAATCGTCTCCCATTATCAAACTAATTAAAATTTTTAGAAAAAAAAATATTTTTCTACACAAATTGTCGAAAACTTTATTTGAGCTTGGAGTCTGTAATCGCAAAACGGATCCTTCATTTAATATCCATAAAGTTAAAGTAAAAAAAAAAAACATTTGGCATTTGAATTTCCTATTCTTCGAACAACGATTTTAACAATTTTCCTTAATTTTCTACCCAATAAGCAGAAGATATTTATTGTGTATTTTCTCCCACAATTGCTGTTAATTTAATAAAAATCATTTCGCAAAAAATCCCCTCACTCCTCCAAAATCCACCGAACCGCGATTTATTTATTCCTAACGTTGTCATGGTTGCTTATACTTTCACTTTGATAATTTATGTTGTTCTATCTACGCATTTTATATTGATTTCTAGTATCTAGACTACTTCTAGGTAATATTGAAAGGACATTGGCAGACGGCATAGGGACACATCACTTCCTCCTTAATAAATTGAAAACTTGCCTCCGGACGGGGAACGTAAATCAGCGGAAAAATTATTAGCAAGCTAAACAAATTGGGTATAAGGCGAACAATTTTCCAATTCTGATTCAACACTCCCTCCTACGTAAGGATATTTCAGTTGATTCGTATCGGCATGTCACCCACGTCCTGAATTTTTATATATACCCCCCCCCCCCCCTCCCCGCTCCTCATTTAAATGTCTTTAATCTTTTTCTTTGTCTTTAAATGAAAGTTCTATTCCCAGAACTCGTCCTACTTTTTCGTCCTTGTGACTTTTATCGTGTATTTGGGGTATGTTCTACTTGCAACAATGCGGCGCGGCGCGGCATGGCGACAGCCTCATGATAGAGAGCAGATACTCTTGGAAAATGTTAATTCACACAGAAACAGCAGAGGCATCTGGAAGAATGTTTGGGTAGGCAAATTAAAATTCCAACTCTGTGCTGCATTGCCTCGCACATTGGCACCCAGAGGATACAACAAATCACGAATGAGGAATTCAATTATTTTGGTGACGATTGATAGATTTAACAAGCTTCCTACATACATTTAGGTTCTGGCGTTAAATCTTTCCCTTGGATTTCAAGGATATTTTGTTTCATTGTTTCAAAATCGTTAATAAACGAGGAGGAATTCAGATTTTTCTTTTTTTATTTTTCTGTTTCATTGTGATTCCTTTATTGTACGGTGAAGTAGATCTGTGCGAGGGTGGCCTGCAGAGGAGTCTTCTTAAGGAAGAAAATTCAATTTCAATTACATCAGTTCTAGATGAAGACGAGGATGAGGACGAGACAACTATACGCTACTGACACAAATAGCTAATCAAATAAGGCAAAGTATAGAAATAAGGAATCCTATTAAAAGGGATTGTCTGTACTGGGCTGTTGGGGAGGTTTTATATGTATATGTAGAAACGAAGGAGTAGAAATCTCTTTTTTTCTCGATAATTGTCTTCATCATTTATTTCAAGGATCAATAGCGCCAATCTCATAGATGTCATGTTTTGTTGTCCATAGATATAAGTTATGGGAGGCAGCATGATGATGATGATGTTGCTGCTGGTGGTGATGTTAGGCACCTAATCTTTCTTCATCCTAGTGTCATTCTTTTTGTCATCCATCACAAAGGCGCTTGATGATGATGGAAGAAAATTCTTGTCCTTGTTTGCTTGTCCTCCCATTGTTGGTCGTCCTCGTCGTCCATATCTTGAAAAACTGTCAAGCAATTAATTCTCCATGTCATCGTAATTAACTAATGTGAACACCCAAATTGTACATTGGTGTACAAAACTATACATACACTATATCTGGAGGATAACAGATGTTTCGGATGAGATGATTAAAGGATCCACTCGTCCGCACTGACACTATCACACAATTTCATGGAGTATGGCAATATTAAATGCGAGACAATTGGCTTGTGTCTATATATCGACACGGAACATCCATCCATCTGTGGATGCTCGGTTTGGTATCGTCTGAAAAAGATATCTAACTATCATTTAAAGTCTAAGGAGAGGCTGTTTTGGAGAAGCCTGCTGCTGCTTCTGCTGCTGCTGATGCTGTGCTGGTGGTGCTGTGGAATTGTGGGTTTTCCCCTTCATCACAAGAGTTATCAATTATCATGTGGATGTGGTTTTTGTGGTTTTTGGAGAAGTTTTGCTGTCTCAAATTTGAGGAGATAGAGAAATATACATTTAGTGTTCCATCTGGGAGGTGGTTAACGAATTTATGAAGTGGAAAGAGATTGTTTAATTGACTGCGGCCGAAATAATCTTTTAAGAAATTGAATCCATACAATAATTAGACTTGTGGTCTTTAGATGTTTTGATGAGTGGGATATTGTTTTTTTAATTTGTACAAATCAACCTAGTTTGGGATACTCAAATGTTTAACGTCGAAATTCTATTATGATAATGAAAATTTGTGTGTTTTGAAGTTTTGGGAGTTTATTTATATTTAATTCGAACGTTCCAAGTCTGCTGACATAGATACTACAAAATATTTCATGAGAAATATAGATGATAGTTTCGATCTTTATTTCGGACAGATGCAAACAATTTTGTTTTAAAATTAAATATAAAAAAATAGTCGAAAGTGCTGCAGAAGTAAAGGAGTTCGCTTGATAACTAAAGCATTGTAGGTTCTTTTTTCCATGATTTGATAGAATTTTTATTCAAATTCTAAATTAGGTCAAAAAATAAGTATTTTTACCTCGAAAAATTAAATCCTTTCCTTCCTAACAAAGATTCATGAAACCTTAATTTGAATGGCTATAGGCAATATCATTACAAAATTCTAAAACTCAGCTTGACAAATATATAAATGAACAACCAGATCGAATTAACTACTCCCGAGCAACACACTTTTTTTAAAGGCTCTTCTAGTTCAAAGCTTTTAAAAGTAGGGAACTATTGAACCTTTAAATTCGAAAATAAATTGTATGCGTTGCATTAAAAAAAACTCATAAATCCATCAGCAAAATATAGCAGCGAATAAAAATATAAAAAAAAATAAATCAAATAGGGATAGCCACTTGCGGCTATAATTTTCACTCCTGACACATCCTGCATTATGATGGACAGCACAAATATCCTTTCATTATCATATATGTACCTTGCCATTTCGAAATTTATTCCAGTGTCAGATTCGAATGCGTTTATAAAAACCCCAGCCATCCTTCTTATCGGTCCTATAATTCAAACAGAGAAAAAAAGAAATCGCCATTCATTCAGGTGGGACAGAGCTTGGCAACAAAAAAGTCAGCTCCAACCCCAATGCACACAATACTCAAAAAAGCCATCATTGTCACGTTATCTTAATTAATGCCATTGTATGCGCCCTGCCCCCACCCCCCTGGCGAATACTAATTCCAGAAAGAAATCTCTCCAAACAATGATTGTACAGCTCGAAATCTCGAAATGTCCTATTAGCCAAAACAGAGGATACAAAAGTAAGCTGGGAAAAAAATCCCGATGTCTGAAAAAATCATCCCTTGTTTTATAATCCAATTTCTTTTTTTTTTTTATTTTCCCAATATTATTGTCCTTGTTGCGGTGGGTGGGTGGAGCTGGGATGGCGCATCACCATCACCGTACCGTGAAAATGAAATTGTCGCGAGATATCCAGAGGCCTGGTAAAATTCTGAAAAGGGGTTCAACTTCTCCATAGAGTTGTCAAAAACACGAAAACCAATCGAAGGATGTGTCTTTCTTTTTTTACTGTTTTGGCGTCGAAAAAAATTTGCATTTTACAATTGCAATCAACAACAGGACAATATCGCTGGAGCTATGGCAAAAATGGACGATATAAGCAGAGGTTGGGGTTTTTTCATTATCCTGCGCCAGGACTAGATAAACACGTCCAGAAATCCATTCAAAATGCTTTTATTATTATTTGAGCGGTAATTTTTTTTTTGTACATTCTGGTTTATAGGGTTTTGGTCGAAACGAAAGGTTTTTTGTGACACATTTTTTTCAGCAACATACGCAAAGAGGCATATCCCCAATGTATGCATTTACGAGCGTGTGCTCCGCGAAGTATACAACGGATTTGATTTTTTTTTTTTTTTTTTACTCCATCCAGAAAAAGACTTTGGCACAGTTTTTGTTTGCACACGAGTATTGAACCCTTGATGTTTGGAATACATTTTTTTTCTGCGGTCGAGTTCAAAGTTTGACAGAATTGCAAGTTTTCCAATTAGGTGGTAAATATTGAAAGAATGAAACAAGCTAGAGTAGAATATTGAGTTGAATTTGTTTAGATAGGATTTAGCGGAATTCAGTAAACAAGTTCAGATGTTGAAGTGTTGCTAAAAGTGTAGTTCTTTTAAATTCAATTTAGAATATCAGGAAAAAACGAAACAAAATAAAATTAAAATGAAATGAACAAAATATTTAATTAATTACATTGAAAGCTTCCCGTGAAGATGGTTGTTCAATAACTCAGTAAAAAAAATTATTGTAAATTCACAATTAAGGTTTATTAAATGAACTGTATATATAAAACTCTGACAAACTTATTAGTGCTCCGTACTGGTCTGATGATTCTTGTTAGTTAACTGCCGCTTGATTCCATTCTAATGCTCCTTGTATATCGTCAGAAAGAAAAACAACGCTCATGCTGTGGTAATTTTTAACTGCTGCTGCAACTGACAATCAAATTTCGTTGCCGGTCGTATCGCAACTCCCGCTAATCCAGACACTATGAAAAGGGGTGTGGCTTGTGCCCGTCCATGTTCATAGTCTGGTATTCGGCTCGATCGTTGGTTGAAGTGGTTGCTGTTTAGCTCGTGCCCAAGACATCTGTTGTTGCTTGAATGCTCATATCGTATGTCGTATGTTCGTGCATTGGGTATATGAGAAGTCGTATTTCTTGCTCTCAACCACCGTTAGACAGACTATGACGGTTATTTTTTCCATGGTCGTGTTGTTTGCTGCTGATGAGGGTTGATATTCTTTGACTTCGTCTGGGTCTGAAATTTGCGGACCGAGAATTTTTGATGTAGCTCCTAAGTAATGCGCAGTGCACTTTCTTTGGGTCCGAAAATGTAGTTGTTATTGTAATTTTCGGACCGAAAGGTAGACGTGGCTGTGGTATGCTCTGTGAAATTCAATTCTTCTGGCTCCGCAAATGTAGTTGTTTTTGTGATTTGCGGTCCGAAAAGTAAAATGTGGCTCGGATGTGCTGAAGTTGTGCTTTATGAAGTTGATTTCTTCTAAGTCCACAAATGTAGTTGTTGTTGCAGTTTGTAGACCGAGAAGTATGTAGATGTTTCTCTCGGGTGGGCGTCGTGGTGAAGTTGCCCCTTTTTTAGTTTTGGTTTTCCGAATATTTTAAACTCGTAAAAATATTAAGATTTCGAATTCTTAATTTTAATCTCTAACAAAGGTGTTTTTTTTTAAACTCCGTTAAAGGGTGTTTATGTAAAATCTAATTCTTTATTTTACCTTAACATTTTACACTTCCTTGTTAGGCACAATGCATACGAAACAGTAAATAAACTAAACTGGTTGAAAACTCAGATTACAGACCAGTTATGGACCCAACGATGACTTAACTCCACACACGAGAAAACTAATCACCAATCAATATATCTAGAAGAATAGCCGGGAAGTTGATAATTGTCTACCTCCCCGGGTGGTCTGTTGTTTGCTCCTCTTCGACAAACTAGAAACTGAAATCAATATTAGACAACCCGACATGCAAATCAACAGACAAACTGGTTTTTGTGAATCGCAAACGAGTTTTCAACCAAGAGCGTCATATGCGTCGTCCCATTTGATTACACAGGGTGTAACTCAAAACAAACTAGTTGCCAATTGGCATAGCTGATCATTTTTTTTCACTTGCTCCGTTTGCACTGGCCCTTAATTTTCCTTTTTTTAATTTCTTTATAAATCTCCTTCTACTCATTCAATTTTTTGACGGCGGATTTCCAATTAATGCCACAGAAAGTTTTTGGGCCAATAAAAGTGGGGCCTGGTGACCTGGTACCCAACCAAGTTTTACCTTATTGTGTCTTGCCAGATACCCCTGTGGGTTCGGGGATGAAAGAATAGGCCCACGGTATGTATGTGCCTGCAGTAAGAGTCTGCTAAAACATCCTCCCCTATAGGTCCGGGGGCAGAATTGGCCTATGGTCAGGTTGCCGGAAGTACGAGCCTTCCAATACCTAGTCTAGTTAAGCAATCACCACTTTTTCCGTAAGGATAAGAGGCTGTAACCATGCTTCTAGGCGGGTATTCAGGGAGTGTCCTAGTCTTCACCTTGGTTGACTGGATTACTGAACTGTTGCCTTACTGGATGATTGATTTTGGTATCACACAGTTTTTAATGGCTTGGAGTTTCTAAATTTTTCTTTTGGGTCCATATACACTCGCACCTATTCACCATTTTGAAATTTTGGATCCACTAGTTTCATAGTTTTCCTTGTTTGATGGAGCACCAGTGGACCAGGTATTCCTGTTAGGTATTTCTTTCTCAAAATGCCATCTAAAACAAGCCTCTGCATATTCATCATCGTGTTTCGCTCGTCGCATATTTTATGATAGGTGACCAGCATCATAGTGTATAGGCAATTTATAATTTTTGGGTTGATCCCCCATGCCTTACCATTGAGGAGGCGTCTGCTAGCCCATAGGACCCAAATGGTATGTTCAGTGGGAATTTCAGTTAGTTTTTTTAATCGAGGATTACATGAAGATTTTTAAATTCGTTGAAATAGACTAGTGTAGTTCCTTTCACTACAATTGGATTCAGGTTCAGTTATTTTCGTTTTGTGAAAGGAATAAAAGAAGTTTAAGATGGATTGATCGATAACTCTTCTCGGTCACATTACTCTACTACTTTATTAAAGTCATATTGCATGACGTCTCTGGCAAAATCACAAAACGTGCCGATTATTATATATATTTAATCATCGCAATTTCATTAGCCTAACCGATGCTGATAATATCCGTATCTCTTCAGATAATGTAGAAGACCATCTATAACTAATGACTACAAAAGGGGTGATAGTACTCCCTGTGGACATTCTTTGCCTGCAGTTATTGAAAACAACACATAGAAAATGATGTTATAATTCCTTGTTTATCTAAAAGTGTCTCCAAACCAAAGAAACATTTTTTAAACATTTCAGAAACATTTAAAAAACATTTAAGAAATGTTTTCTTAATGTTTCTTAAATGTTTATTAAGATCTGGACGCTTTGCGAAACATTTCTGAAATGTTTATGAAATATTTCTCTGTTTGCCATTTCAAACGGAAAACTTTCTTTATTTTTCAATTATTTAGGTCTAGTTGACAGGTTTTTTGTTTTTATTTTTTTGTATTTTTTTTTCATGATGATAAAACCCAATGATTGCTACTTGTTTTCAATTCATCTTAAAATACCAAACTGGATACTTAAAATAGGAAACAAATGAACATTTCAAAAACCAAAAAAATGTATTTTAAACAAATGTTTCTTTAGTTTGGCAACACCTTAAAAAATAAAATAGATTCTAAACTCTACTTTCCTCCACTTAAATCTGAAAATGTAAACTCATTCACTTAAAATTTGTTCGAACGGAAAACTTTCTTGACATTTCATCAATTTCGATTTATTCCTAATTTGTAATTCCTTCCTCTCCAACACACAATACGCCAATTTTTCACTTCACACATCAATTTATAATTTAAAAACATTTACCAATTCAATGTTCAATGTTCAAGTACATAAGTATTCCAATTCCAAATACACAAAGATGATTGTTACATTACAACAAAGATCCTGAATTTTGTGTGTGAAATCCACAATAACCAACAACCACCCCCCATCAACATAACCATATCCTCGAAAGTGTGAATTTTTTTTTTTTACTAAAAATCAATTTCGATTTTAATTCTTTCGACATGACAATCATAAAAATATCCTTTTCCTTTGGCGCTCTCAGCAGAATGTGATATTTTTTATTCTCCTTTATTAAATGAACGGAAATTTGATTTCTCTTTTTTATGATTTTCAATAAAGTTCTGTTTATTTTATTCTGAGCCTTCATATTGTGTTTTGCTTGTCGTCAATAGCAGCAAAAAAAAACAACTTAAAAAAAGAAGTTTCCAGAGGTGATGTGAAGGTAATTATTGTTTGTTAGCTGACTTAAAAAAACTGGAGAGTAAAATAAAAAACAAATTTGTTTTGATCTCGAAAATGAAGACTTTATCACGAAAATTAATGACTGGATGACTGTGATAAGTAACTTTGTAACTTGTAACTTTTTTTTATTGAGACATTCTCTTAATCATATATACATTTATTTCGTTCAGTTGTTTTATAATTTTGGCCGACTTTTAAGGTATGCCTGGCTTAAGATATATCTAATGAAAATCGTTACAGATTTCAATCTTGATTTTGACAATATAAAAAACACAATTTTTTTAAGGTGTATGCTTGCTCCCGGCATACCACGTCAACTTTTGCTTCTATTGGGCTTTTCTTAAAACTAATTTATATGTAGGTATATATTATATTTTTTTTTATTTTGAGTCAAATAGAATAACTTAAACCTAAAATAAAATCTAAGGGAATCCATACAAAAATTGGATCTGTTAATAATACATTTTATGAAAGTAAAGCAATTGTATAACAACCAAAGTTAAAGAAAAACTACACTCACATTAGGCTTTTAAATCTCCTTATTACCTTATATCATAACGATATTAAAAAAAAAAAAAAAAAAAAAAAAAAAAAAAAAAAAAAAAAAACATATAAAACCATAGATCCATGTGTGTGAGTGCTTAAGATTCAAAATCGTTATTTTATCCTCTTGAATTGGCTTTTTCGTAAAAAGGCATAACACGGTTTCCATTTGTATCTGGTCTAAATTGAACAGCAGAGTCGTTGTGCAGAAAATTAAACGGTGATAAATAATAGTTGTTATAAATACTCTGTGCTATTGGCATCAAATCATGAACTGACTAAAGTGTTAGGGTGTGTAGAAAGACTTTTCAATTTTTTTTTCGAGTAGATCGGTTTGATAAACCAAAAGGGGTGCTACTTTGGTTGTGCCGTACAATGTTTTGTTTGGGAACCATTTTTTATTATGTCTCCGGAACTTTCCGCTGCAGAATCTCAGTCTCGAATTCCTTTGCCACAGTTGGAGATATTGTAAACCAGGTGCTGAAATCATAGGTTAAAATGGGCCTTATGAGTGTCTTGTACATCAAAATTTTGGTATTCATTGGCAAATGTTTCGAATGCAACAGAGCTTTTAAGTTAGATCCTTAAAAGGAAAGTCGTGAATAAAAATATTAAATAGGTTTGGACCCATTATTGACCCCTGAGCTACACCTGAAAGCACTGATGTAGGGTTCGATAAATCATCCCCTATACCAATTAAAATTAATCTTTCGTCCAAAAAACCTTTAATTATTCTTATTAACCAGATGGGAAATCTTAATTTGATAAGTTTAAATAATAGACCCTTATGCCAGATATTGTCAAGATCTATATCCAAGCATACAGTTGTTTCTTTCCTTCTCAGATTTTGAATGACTCTATCATGAAGAATTAGTAAAGCATGTTCAGTGGAATAAAAAGGTTTTTTTTTTTTTTTTTTTTTTTTTTTTACACTTTAGATTCTTTGATGTTGTAAGCTTAAAGCAAGCTTATTTCTACAATCAGAGGCTCATCATAAGTGCATGTGTTAGACGTATAATAATAATAAAAATGCTTAAATCCAAATTGATTGTTAGGTATCAAATTTGATTCTTCACAAAACTGGTTAAGGTATTCCGATAAAACTCTTTCGAAGAGTTTCCCTATATTTGAAAGCAAGGATGTCCTATATCCTTTTACATCCTTGGCGTTTTTGGTTTTTGCTATCGGAATCAGCTTGGCAATTTTCGACATCTTAGAAAAGTAACCGTTGTGGAGGCATTGGTTAAATAAAGCTGTCAATAATATGTCTAACGAAGAGGGGCATTTTGTTAGAATGCAATTGGAAATCTTATCAACACCGCAAGATTTTTTTTTTTTTTTTCATGTGCTTCATTTGAGTTAATTGCATCGTTTGAGACTGAAAACATCTTTAAAGGTCGGTCAACGTGTGTTTCGCAGAAGCTAGCTACTTTTGCAGATACTTCATTTGATAAATCCTGATCAAAACATGGATTTTTTTCAGAATATAATTGCGAATAAAAATTTTGAAATGCTTGTATTTTGCTCTAAGTGTCTGCGAGCTCAATACCGCTATGACTTAGCACATCATTGAGAATATCAGTTCCAAAGAGTTTTCTTCCGGTTATTTTATCTATATCTCGAAACGCTTGAGGGGATGGTTTAATCTGTTTTAGTTTTGCATGAAATAAGTTATTCAAGTCTGTGGTCACTTGTTCTTTGATTATTTTTAAGCACTGAATTTTTGAATATAAATGTTGGTGTTCCGAGTTCACTTTATTGAGATATCGATGGAAAATTCTTTTTTAATTTTCCAAGCCAGATGGAGTTTGCTTCAATGTGTCTAACGATTTCTGAATTTATTTTAAATATTAATGAGTCTATTTCTGCGTTAGATACATTTCTTTCAAATCGGATATTAATTTGAGAGAGACCATTATGTAATCCGTTCCGAAATGATTCCCAATTCGTGTCTTTAAAACTCACATATGTTTCTGGTGGCAGCAAAATAGGTGACAAGTTTGAAAAATCGAATTCCAGTGAAAGTGATCTGCTATTGTGGGAAACGTTGGACAGATAGCAGGGTGAGCATACGTCATAGAAGACGAGACCAGAAAATAATCTAAGATTAAAGATGATCTAGGGAATGTGGGACTAAAAGGAGATATTAAGTCCAGATTTAAGTAGTGACCACTAAAAAACCATTCGTAAATTAATTTTCCGTTTTTATTGTTTATAGAATCACCCCACTGCAGGTGGCGCGCATTAAAATCCCCACCGATTATAACGACATGGACGCTTTGGAAAGGGACTTTATTGAACTTGATTTTGTTGTCCAAGACAATTGCAGTTCCTCTTCCAGAATCGTTTCTAATTACATTAAAGCCGTTAAACGATGGCTTATGACGTTCACTTAACCTAGTCTCTGAGAGAAAGCATATTTGAGGTTCTTTACGTTTAAGAATATTTGCGAGTTCAAGTCTTCTATCCTGGGAAATAATAGAATTAAAGTTTGTTGAGATAATTTTCATTTTAGTGTAGTCCATTATATAGCGATCGAGGCGACAAAGTCAAGATATATGCTAACAATTTCTCTTCTTTGCTCTGTAGTTGTTGGTACTGTGCCAAAAAATTATCTTATTTTAATAAGAAGATCTTGGAATAAAATGTTAAAAAAGGTTTTTCGCTTCATTTAAGAAATCATTAGGGTTTGATGTTTGAGAATTAGCCTCGCTTGAAACTATGTTTGATTTATTTATTTTAGCCGGCAGGGTTTTTTTGAAAGAAGTTTTGCTTACATCAGCAAAAGAGACCTTGGTATGAGTAAAACTACTTACATCATTTTGGACATTTACTATATTTTCACGAACTGATTGCCTTGTTTTTTGCACGAGAAATTCTTTTTTATTTTTGTATTTAATATAGGCGGGACATTCCCCGTAGCTTGCTGCATGCCCATGCTCACCACAGTTGACGCATTTTGGAATAGGAGTTTCTTTGTTGGCTTCCTTTAAAGTTTTAAAGGACTCTATGCAAATTTCTGAATCATGAGATTCACCACAAAGGACGCACCGACTAATGAACGCACAGTTATTTCCAGAGTGACCAAACCTCTGACAGCGGAAACACCTTATGACCGACCTACTATGTTTGTTTTCCCAATAAACACGTTGGAAAAATAAATACCTTACGTTTGTAAGTTCTTTAGCTGATTTGCCTACCTCCAATTGAACTGTAAACATGTTAAGTTTGATGTTCTGCTCTTTGCTTCTTGCTGTAGAAAAAGGAATAATTTTAAAAAATTTAACGTTGGGGACCGCTTCAGCTTAGAGCCTTATATATTTTTTTGTGGTGAAGTGTCCCACGCCTTACTTCTTTAGGTGAAAGCGAAAAAGCACCCAAACCACCAGTGCCACGTAATCTTTTGCATTACTCACATAGACCTTAGTTTTCCTATAGCCCATATTTATAAATTTATGTTTTAAATCCAAGACGTTGCATTCGGTCGCAGCAAGATCTATAACTTGACTGATAAGCTCGCAGTTTGGACCGAAGGTAAATATTGGTGGGCAAAATGAAATATTTTTTACAATGTTGTTAGTATTCATACTAGTATTAGTGTTAGTTTCATTAATTATAATTTTTTTATTAGAGATAGTGTTGTCGGATGTTTCAGGAGATTCTGATTCTATACCTATGTAGAAGAGGACCATACATGTTGTTGGAAAGATTCCCATACTTAGATTCGTCTTCAGATGATTCTCGCATAAGATTTTTCTTTCTCTTCCCAGGATTCGATTGATAATTGGTTGCGGCACGTTTTAAATTTCCAATTACAGCAGTCCACTCACGATGGTTCGACGGGATCGTCATTGACATCCATAATGAGGCTGTTAGTAGAGCTTGTGAATTTTCCATTTACTGACTGGGCAGAAACAGGTTTATCAAAAACTGATTTGTTTATTAGACCAGTGGATGTGCTGGCGCTCGTCACAGAAGTAGAGCTGTATCAATCGTGATTGATTCGGTCTTTACGACTCGTTCATTGAAAAGTATTGATGATTGCAATCATACTTCCATAAGTCGGTCGATCACAATCTCAATACTTTTCAAATGAACGAGAACGATACGATGCGGAAAATGAAACTGAAATTCAATCAATCATTGAATGCAATACAGAATACACAATACACACAGAACCAGACAAGAGATAAAGAATGATTGAAATAAATGAACGAAACTAAAGTGAAACTAAACTGAAATTTAAATATTTTTTTTACACAGAGAGTGAGACTAGAGAGAAAGACATAAACAGATACATATACATACACTCAACCAAATGATATACTGGTGGAAGATCGATGTCGGTGTCAGATAGATCCAATCTAAATGAAGAGATACATATAGAAACCATGCAAAATGCTTTATTCACAATCACATTCACATTTCAGTGACCGGTATGGGTAGAAATTGAAACGTGAGAAAGAGAATAGATATATGGTTGATTGGTAAAATGATTGATTGAAAAGACCGAATCATGAACGATTGAATCTTTGAAAATGAACGATTGACACAGCTCTACACAGAAGATCGAGATGCACTGATGAGTGTTCATAAATGTTTTTATTTTTAAGTGATTTATGGGCACTGTTAGTGCTTAGTACATAATTATCAAAATTTTCAGGGTTAACACCGCGTGTGTCTTGATTTGATACAAGGTCACTGTTCATATATTCCAGCATTGAAGCTGAAATATTTGCACTTATTTTTATTTTATTCTTAACTTTAAAAGAGAAAATAAATTATAAGAAAAAATTCTTATTTGCGGACAAAGCCGCGTAAATTTAGGAAAAGATTAAGCTTTTAATCGCACACGTCAATCATCACACGTCTAGTCACGCTAGCAGATCGCGCTAAACTCACTGTGTCCTTTTTTTTTTTGTGCTAAGTTAAGATCCAAAAAAGGGACACAACTTAGGATTCCTGTTGATTAGACAGTCTTTTTTGAATAAATTTATGTTAAAATATAAAAAAAACATTAATTTGTATGAAAAATAAATTAAGCATTAAGGGAAAACAGTCAAAATTTAAATTATAAATCGATAAAAACATTTTTGAATAAAAACAAAAAAAATTGAAATCAACACACATCCTTCTTACTCCTATATGCCCAAAAGCCAACCAATTCAAGAGAATTTCAAAACTGCTACACATTTTCCAATTTTGTATTTCATGCTATACTTCTCCTATCAAAGGGCACATATCTGATGGCTTAATGCATTACGATAACTTTTATAAAGCCGGACGGAAGCTGGTCGGAAATTGAAAATTTCTAGAGGCTATGCTGACAGACAAATCATCGATTGCCAATTATAGAACAGCCCACTAGTCCTCTTTATGTGTACTCGAACAATTGCAACTAATCACCGCATAAGTTTTCAATTTTTCCGAATTCTAATTCCAATGGGTTTGTTGCCATTACCATAATATATACCCACATACAGTCTGACAGGTCCTGTTAGTGAAACGAACTAATATTTTCCACGTGATGATTTGCCTCTAATTAGACCATCATTTTGTTTCGCAATAGACCTTCACAGTGTGCACCGATCCAGAGGCTATGAATTTCCCTTGAAAAAGGCTAAAATGCAGGACGAAGGACGAGGTGCTTTCAATAAACAACAAATAATAAATAACAAACCGGTAAATGCACACAAATCGCTTTTTGATTAGTTTAGAGACTAAGTACGCCGACACACACAGAATTATTCGATGTATCTAGTAGAAACCGTTGTCCTTCTGTTACAGCATAGCTTACAATTGTGCTGAAATCAATCTCTGCCTCCAGCTTTTATGAGAGGAAAGAGGGGGATGTGTTGCACGCATAGTAGCGAATGGTGGATAAAATTTCCATTGAAGCTGAAATAATGAAATACTATGTATGGTGGCATGATATTTTCCACCTGACCTAGAACACATCCTTCATCCTATTATACACCTCGGTTTGGAATTGCATTATGATGTTTTTGCACAAAATGTTTGTTGCGTTCGGCATTTTGTCATGCCGCAATATGTGCTAGTTGGTGTGTAGTGTGTTGTATGAGCTTGCCACATAAAACAAAAACACTCGTTCAAGTATAGCTTTATTATTTTTCGAAATATTCATGAGTCCGGATGTAATCAGTATTTGGAATTAATGGGATTTTATGGTGACATTATGCTTATTGTCAAAACTCCTGCAAAACCCAAAGGCATTTGCCTGATGTGGGTGTAAAAAGGGCGATTATGTCCATTCCATATATTGCGTAAATCATTTGACTAATAAACCCGTTAGAAGTTGGTTTGATATATAGAAAATGGAATATTTTTTTAATGGGACAGATTTAAGATAAATATTATTTTTATTGATTTTTTGCTTGATTTATGAAACTAAAGCCAGATACTTAATATTTAGATAAAAAAATATATATCTTTTCCAAGGTTTGTAATCAAATTAAAAGTACCACTCGCATTCAAATTCCCTTAAAATAAACTATTAAACAGGTCAAAAATTCACTCCTTGCTATTTGCGAAAAAAAAACAAACATCAAAGAGACACAATGCCCTATTTCTAAAGCTCTTTTCATCCGTTAGCTACAGATGTATATCTACACATGCATATATATAATATATTATGAATTTTCTATGGAAAAGGAGTTAGAGATCTAAGAAATATTTGGGTTAAAAAGTCATTCCCACACGTACTTTAATATCTCGCACACTCACTATGTGCCTTTGGACAATACAAAACTACCTCTCCCCCCACCCCAACACCATATATGTATGTTAGTTGTACCTCTCCAGTGAATTTTCTGCGTCGTTTGATTATTATGCATTTAACACCCAACTAAACTCAAGTTGCTGTCGCAAGAGCTGCTTCTATGCCGCCAACAGAAATGGCTCCGGCTCGGCTCCAATAACAAAGGCAGTTTTCCAACTCCACGTTGCCCATATTCTTTTCTCGTTTTTGCTCACTGGTTAAGAGCTCTAAACGTGAAATGTGCCTTTCAATTTTCATTCTAACAGTAGTTGCCTCAAATGCAGATGGTAGGTAGGTGGTTATGGGGGCATCACCAGTATCAAGTTGAAGTCAACTTTTAAGCCCAAAAGACACACACACTCACGTGTGCTCATGTTTCTAGGAGGAAAATAGTTAGTTGGTCAGGTGGGGATTTGCAGTTCCAATGGACCTGGCAGTTGAACTCTTGTTGGTTAAAAAAAAAAAAAAATCGCGAACTCCTTGACGGATTTAAGAAACAATTATAGAGAAGTGTTTTAGCATAGTTTTGGGGCTTTGTAAAATTTACGAAATGTCAAAATATATCTGTGAGATACTTCAATCAAAAGGATCACAATTCTGATATTTGAAAATGCTTCTTTACTGAGCTATTAAATTATTTTGGCTAAAGGATAGTTATGAAGAATTTCGTAAATATTAAAAAAAATCTCCTGAATTTTGAAATTGCAAAAAAACTTACAAGTCCGCCCCTGAATTCAAACAGCCCGAGGAGGTGAATTTTTATCATTGGAATGGGTTAATAGAGAATCCATCAACCCATGTTTCTAAAAGGTTAGGTAAGAATGTATCCTTGATGGCCACCATAATAGATCACTATCCTTTGCAAAATTTTAACAATGGATGTTGCGAATGAATAAATGTATGTATATAGTGAAGAGTGTGTGTGAATTTTTATATGCTAACGTATCTGGGACAGGACATTTATATATGAACAAAAAAAAAAAAAAAAACACGAAGACAAAACTAAGTTTGTCTTATTTTCAAAGCTTTAATCTCGAATACGATTTGGTTGCTGTGAGGGGTGTGGAATAAAATGTACGTGATGCGTCAGTAGCTTGGCTTGGTGTGTCCTATAGGAATACAAAGAGACCACACACCAGCTCAGAAAAATACTGTTAAAGAAACAAAAAAAAAAAAAAAAAAGGATTCCCATTTCATTGTTTGTGCAATGCGAACAATCTCCCAACACATCCAGCCACCCTTTCTACCTTTGCTTTGGTGAATTTGATACCAATCCTTCCCGATTTCTCTACCACTCGACCAAGGATTTATTTGGACGCAGGTTGAATTGGAAAAGTTTTGAAAAAGAGTAACAATTCAAACCAAGTTCCGACAAAGAAGAGCTAAGTTTTGAATTGGAAACTCATATAAATCATTAGGGTGCATACATCATCAGATACCCATACAAGGATGGGGGAAGAACATATATACATGTTGTATTAGAGGTAAAAACATGAACACGTACAATGGCGTGGAGTAACATATTGGTCCAGAATTTACTGGAGCTAAGGGTCTTTCATTAAACGCCTCCTAACTTTAAATTTAAATAAAACAAAATGTGTGTGAGATATCATTGAAATTTTGTATTTTTTGAAAGGCCTATCGATGCCATTATGTTTGGACTGTAAAATGGTTTAAATGTCCGCCGCTGATTCTAATTTTCCATTCCAAGTTGTGGTCTGCGAAGGGACGACTTCTTGTGAGCGACGCGAAATCGACTGTTTCGGATCCTCCTGAACACTCTCACGGACGGCGGCCATGTTTTCGTCAGATCTTGCGTTTCGTCGACGAACGGATGTTGGTTGATGGTTTACTAAACCAGTGGACCAAAATCTATGCACCACACTGCAAATAGTCCTTTCGTTAAAACAAGTATTGCGAAGTGCGCGGATCGTTGCGAGAACAGAACACCCATTTTGATAAAACAATTTTATCATTTGCACTTGTTGAACGCAATTTTTTTTAATTTTTTTTCCGTCCATGAGGATTTGACAAAAAAGATAAGTAAATGACAGCCAATTTGACAGATGTAGCTTCAACAAGATGGCCGCTATCAACTGTAAATATTGTAAGACCCTTTGTAATGGAGAACAGATTCGAGGAGGCTTCCAGTAACTGGGTTATGTATGTTGATTTACTTTAGCTTTTTGGTTGACAAGGGGGGAAAAATTCATAAATAAAGATAACCCTTTGGTGTGAAAGCGGGCCCCATTCAACAAGTTCTATCATACATCTCAATTGTTGTCCAACGGCATTCAAGCCATCACAGCTTCGGGGTCCTGGTAAGCGCCATTTTTTCAACTTAAGCAAGGCCTGCCATGCTGCCTTCTTCCATTAAAAAAAGTCTATCCGAGCTGATTCCTCTTTTTGGTAATATTTCTGTATTTAAAGTTATGTTCTGTTGGAACTTAACAGCTTAGCGCGTATTTCTACATTTTCGGGTGTGACTTTTGACCCAAGGGAGTTAAAGGATTGGACTACTTTAATGTCATTCTCCACTGCCCTGATTCTTGCACCAATAATACACGCAGATGCCGATCTGGCTGAAAGAATTTTGTACAGCTTTTTGATTTCTACCGATAATGTCGATGTAGTCAGCAAAAGCCCGTGTCTGACTGAACTTGGTGAAGATAGTCCCGTTTGATGATGTGCCATAGTCACGAATTGCTTTTTGCAGCGACAGGTTGAAGAAGATGAAAACCAGAACCCATTTTTGTGAACTTTGGAGCTTTTAAGTTAAACTATTATCTTTTAAAAGTTCAGCTCACCCCTTTTTAAACTTTATTAAAAAAAATACGTCCGTTAATCTAAGCAATCTACTACTTTCTTAACGTGTTTGACTTTTTCATGAACTATAATTTAGAATTTATTTTTTTTATAATTCAGATTCCTTAATTTTTATGATGTATGTTAAAATTTTGGTAAAACTAAAGTTCTGCGTTCGAAATTAAAATACTCCATTTTATTTATCTCACAATAGATAGCCAGGGAAGATAAAACACAATGACAGGTGAAAAATTCGACGAGTCTCGCCCGCCTGAGACTGATCAAATTTTTCAGTTTCAAACCTTATAGAACTCCTCTCCTCTCAAATGCACGTACAAATGTTGGTATATCCTTCTTTTTTTTCAATTTCTAATATTTCACATTGCAAAATGCAGAATAAAAAAAGAAAAAAATATCCATTAGTTGAAAAGCTGATGTGGACAACCAACCACAGAGGATAAGAACATAAAAACCGATTGCAATAATTTCTCAACGAAAGAGAAACTATTCATCAAGGTGAATCACACTTTTCGCCTGAAAGGTGTGGAAAAATGCACCTCCTTTTATCCCCCATATACTTTTATAAGACCTGTGAATACGATGGTTTATACTACGAAGACTCCATTGAACCCGTTCTTCTTTACCCTTTAAAGGTTTTTCTTTTCCCCATGATATGTATGCTGAGAATTTACTAGGAATTCAATCTCATATTCAAGAGGATTGCTTTGGTGAAACGGGGAGTCCTGGCAATCTTATCCCCATGTACCTATGTCTATATGCAACATCGAGGCATCATGACGAAGGAGAATGCTTTTGCTTCAAATGACTGATTCCATTAAATCAGCACTTGGTTTTTGTGATTGTAATGAAATTCCTCTGGCTCCAGAGCCATTTTAAAGGAGCGAGGAGCGTGTCATCGTCGTCGATTCGCACATCAAATGAGTAACACAAAATGTGGAGCACCCCCTCTATTCGCAGAGCATCTGGAGTCTAATAAATGTGCGGAATGTGATGACAGCAAAGTGACATGTGGTTTTGTTGATGATTGCACACTAAACTTTTGCTCGCGAAAAAATTAATTGCATGACAAATGGAGAGTAATGAAAATTTATGTTTTTGGGTGTTTTTTGTTGGGGTTTTTCATTAGTTTTTCATTTAAGTTTGATGGTGGGAGAAGCATTTGAAACGATAATTTTTAAATTTTTTGTTCATATAAGGTATTTTGAAATAACACATTCAGTCGAAATGAAAGTTTTTTTTCATGGTTTTCAAGTCGTGGGGCATTTTGAAACTTTACCTCAAACATGAGTACGAGTGTTGTCTTATTAGAAACACCTTAACTGAGGACATTTTCCACAAAAGAAACGATAAAGATGAAGTGGTCCAAAAGTTTCGGTATTGAGCCTAATCAGCGCAATTGCAATACGAGGTGATCATTTATTCACGCGCAAAAGAGATTATTTTTCTACTCTTAATATGTTAAAACACCGTTTGAACATTAGGTAAATAGAGAAGGGTGTAAAAAGATAAATGGATGTGTAGACGCACACTAGTTTTGAAATTCTGCATATCAAAATGGGAGGGAAAAACCGAGCCAAGTATAAAGCGTTCCACATTCGTCTGGTGCGACTAAAAAAAGAATCTCTGTACCTAACAATATGTCCGAGTTTGGGCTCAATGGTAAACTGAGGGGCATTCCTAGAAGTGCGAGTATTACGGTTAAACCGTTTCAGGGGAGTAAGACAACTGGCTATATCGGAAGAACATTGTATATAAAAATAACGAAAGGCAAGAAACATTACTTCTGTGTTCATTTTTCTATTATTTTTCGGTCGCCTATCATTTTTAATGCTCTTTTTTGAATTCTATCTAGAAACCTCAAACGGGTTACGAGAGCACTTGCCCAAATATGCAAATTTTACTCGAGTTTTGGTCGAATATATAGTTTAAATACTGTAGCCAGAACAGACGGGGTGAAGAACTTCTCGCATCTTCGAAGGAAACATAATCACATTCTTGGTTACGTCAAATATGTGGTCATTCCACAGAAGGTGGCATGTAATGTACATACCAAGAATTAAGAGGTGTTTGGTTTCTTCGATACAAGTACCACTCATGGATAGTGGCATTGGGGAGTATATTTCGCTTTAACGACAAAAGACAGCATTGAGTTTTTGAAGCATTAAATTCGACACCCATTTCTTATTCTCCATTTAACAATGCTGTCAAGATCAACATTAAATGAATTTATCATACGCTGCCGTTGCAGTTCCACATCTGAAGCAGATGGATGTGAATCTGGAAACGAATATGAAAAGCTGAGAGCACTGTCGTCAGCAAAACAATTTATGGTGTTAGTTGTTTCAGATAATAAGTCGTTTATAAATATAAAGAAGAGAGTGGGAGATAAAACAGACCCCTGGGGCACACCAGAATTTATTTTATGATTATCATAAACTTGAATCCGTTCAACACAACTTGTCAGCAAAACAATTTATTGTGTTAGTTGTTTCAGATAATAAGTCTTTTATAAAAATAAAAAAGAGAGTGGGAGATAAAACAGACCCCTGGGGCACACTAGAATTTATTTTATGATTATCATAAAATTGAATCCGTTCAACAGAACTTGTATGCAGCTGATCGAAAGGTTATTACCAATCCAACGAAGAAGAGATTCGTCGAGTCGAAATGCACACATTTTTTGATAAAATGGCTCGATGCCAAACTCTGTCAAATCCTCAGCGGATTTGTGTGTATTGAGATTTTTTTAAAACTCTTGCGACTGAACAAGTGTGAAAGAAGATTGGAGCCATAAAATCAATTAACGCTCTCCAGTATATGAGGAGTTCTTACACCTACTGGCAATGTTGAATTTGCCGCAAATTAGACTGCAAGCAGATTTGCCTTTTCTTGAGAACTAACAGCAAAAGTATCAATGAAGACGAGCGTAGGAACCGATGATTTCGAAGAGATTTTTACATTTCTTACAAATGACCAACAAATTTTACTACCTTTGGGACATTGCAGAATTTATTGTCGAATTATTTTGTTTTACAAATATCAGCATTGGAGGCCTTTCTAGCCTTTCGGTTTTCTTCGGTGGTGTTAGTTTTATAACAAAGGAAACTTAATTGCTTAAACCAGATAACCTCTCTACGGCATGATTTTTCTGAAAGTTTGATACTTGTCGACGTATTTGGGGTAAAATCTCCCATTCTTAAAAGAATTAAATTTGTAACCATGTTTGCCCTGGAATCAATGTCACTATCGAGGAAGTTAAAGGTCCTGAAAAAGTTGTTGATTTAACTCAGCAAAAATCTCTTTCGAGTGCTGTCTGGCTAGAAAAGTCAAGCTAACTAGAATTTTTCACATTGATAAATGGTTGATGCATCAATTCAAATCTTAATGAATAATTATGCTTCCTGCTTTTTGATCCACTAGGGTCTAGTTAATATATTAAAAGGAATATTGCTTTCTAATCAAAAACTGTTAAATATTAAGAGTCTTGTGAGCTTCAGTTGTCTTTAGGCATAGAACAATTGAATTTTGAGGCCAACCCAGAAAACTTCTCATGTCGATCGAGCACTAAAGGGGGAAGTTCATAGTTTCTGATATCGATTTAAATTTTGTCGGTAAAGCGAAGACGAAGAAGAAAAGCTAGGCTATTCGTTTTTAATACTATTTATACTTATCAAGCTCATCTTTATTCAATTCAAATCTAATTTGTCAATTTCTCGTTTTCTCATTGATCAATTTGCTGTCGAAGTATGACAATTGTATTCAAAAATATTCTTATCAAACAATCCTTTGTACCGTTTTCATATTCCATACTTAAAATTGCATATCATTTCCAATATCCTTGATCAAAAACTATTAACAAAAGGCACAATATTATTTTCGCCAATCATTGATTCTCTGATCCAAATAAATTTCAATATAATCCAGGAAAACATGATTACACCATTTTATTGAATCCTCTAAGGATCCTTCAATGGGAAGAAACCTAGTTTTTTGTCTTCTTATGAATATTTATTTCATTTATAAACTTCTATCGTTTGAGATCCATTCGAATATATCCTGGAGGCTTAGTCAAAACAATTATCCCTTAACCTGAATATCGGTTCTAATATTCAGAGCTAGAAGTGCGTTGTGCAACCACTTCTGATGATAGCAGGTGGTATGACAAAGGAACAAAGGTAAAAGTATTAATATCATGCCAATCGTTGTGCTTGATTCAAAATCAATGTTTTTAGTCTTCGATCTCGACCCGATTCCCAATTCATATAGTTTTTTTTGTTTTTTTTTTTTTATAATCCAGCTCTTTGAATTCAAATTAAAAGGTAATGTTTCAAAAGGATATCGCTCGTCTACATTTGCAACCGTCACTCTTATTTGGAATTTATATACCTAGTTGGATCTTATAAGCCATATCCTCTCGAAGGATTCGAAATATGCACCTAAGTGCATTTTGTGTTCAGAGTTGGAATGGAATGGGGGAAAATCTATATAGAATGTCATTTGAATGTTATGAATGCACCATTCAATAACCATCAGCCCAACCAGTCAGAAGAGTAGTCTTCTCTTCTAAGCTCCGGCACACCGTCACACATCCTTTTTGGTCTTGATGTCTCCTTGCAAAGCAGCAGTTTTCTAGTTCCAACTCCCTCTTGCTATTCGTTTCGACTTGGATTGAATTCAAAATCATGATTAATGATGATTGGCTGTTATTGGGAATATAAACTACATATTAAGCTCGCTGTGCACTGCTGCTTTTGCCATTCCCTCCCTCCCAAAAAAAAAAAAAAAAAAACTTCCTCCTCTTCTTCAGACTCTTATTGGAGAAGGTCCTGAGGATTTCTTTTGATGGCAAAATAGAAAATTCCTTTCGTCCTGATGGCGTGCGATCCTCTTATGTACAATGTTTTTTTTTTTCATTTTGTTGAACTCTTTGCATTCAACGGTGAATTTGATTGATGTCCGCATTTAGATCACACACAAGCACGTATTCTCGTTGTATTGTATGTATGGATGTACCACCATGCTTTTAACTCTATTTGGATTCGTAGTCATAGAAGAAAGAAAGGATATGTCGGTGTGTTGTACTCTGGATGGATTTGATTGATTAGCGACATTGGAAATAGCTTTGGCGACAATCAAATTTTTGTTTGGAACTTTGCCCAATTGTCCTCTTCTGATTGAGAAGGTGTATTTGTGTTTGTGTGCATAGGTGTACTCAAATAACATTTTAAGCTTATTACGGAATCAGTCATTAAACGAATGCAAAGGACTTTCTCTACTGTAGACGTCGCGTCGCGTAGGTCTGAGTCGCCATTGATGCGGCTTTTATTTTGTTATACTTACGTAAGGCTCCATTTTTTGGTAATCAAGCTGATTATGCCTTCAAAGAGAAGGATTTACTAAAAAAAAAAAAAAATTCTAAAGCAAAGTGAATGATTAATATTTTATTAATCAGGAATATGTCAATATCAATTGAATGTCAAATTGATGGGACTAAAAGAAGTGGATTTTAGAAAGACATTTAGGAGAATAATGATCTAGAGGGACAGTTTTTACAGATCCTTGCTATATTTTTTCTAATATATTTTTTTTTATTTATTTTTATTATCTTTTTTCTTTTTTGCGTAAATACAATATCACAATATTCAATAATACCAAATTTCAAAATGCAATAAAAAAAGATAAAAGCATATCATTCTGAAACCAATAACGGTTAGTGTCGAATGATCCTTGTTTAAAAGAAGTAAATTAATTTTATGTGGGGTAAACGGTAAACATATTTTATTTATGTTTTTTTTTTTTTAAGTTTAAAAAGTTTTTAAAAGTTTCGGTTTCTTCGATGTAAGTGCAATTCATGGACAATGGCATTGGGGGTATGTTTAGCTTCAACGACAGAAGACAGCATTGAGTTTTCGAAGCATTAAACTCCACACGATTCCTATTACCCCATTTGACAATGCTGTATAAATCGGAGTTTAATGAGCTTGACATACGGCACCGTTGCAATTGTACGTCCGAGGGCAAAGGACGTGAATTATCGAACGAATATGAAAAGCTGAGGGTAGAGTCGTCAGCAAAACAGTTAAGTGGACTAGAAGTAACAGACAGGAGATCATTTATAAAAATGAGGAAAAGAGTCGGAGACAGAACAGAGCCCTGGGACACACTAGCATTTATTTTATGGGAATCAGACTTGAATCCGTCCAATACAACTTGTATTGAACGGTCCAGAAGATAGCTTTTAATCCAACGAACAAGAGTATTATCGATCCCAAAAGCACGCATTTCCGATAAGAGAGCTTCATGCCAAACTCTATCAAATGCCTTGGAAGATATCAAGAGCAATAATCTTAATTTCACCAAAGCGATGTAAGGATTTGTTCCACTGTTCGGTGAGATATGCCATCAGATCACCAGTGGAACGGTTGCTGCGGAAGCCATACTGACGGTCACGGAGAAGCTTTCGATATTTGAGATATTCCTTAAGCTGACGGTTAATCAGCGTTTCCATGACCTTAGAAAGAAGGGATGTCAGTGCTATGGGTCGGTAGGAGGAGGGGGATGATGGGTCACCTTTCTTAGGGACAGGCTGGACAAATGCTGTTTTCCATCTTCTAGGAAAGATTCCAGAAGAGTAGGAGCGATGGAAAAGCTTACGCAGTGGATTTTCCAGTGTGGAAGAACACCTCTTCAGAAGAATCGGGGGTATACCATCCGGGCCAGCGGATTTGAGTATATCGAGATCTTTGAGAACTCTTGCTACTGTACGAGTGCTGAAAAAATCTGTCCTATGAGAAAATTTTCATTCTCAAGTACAGGAGGGGCAACGTTGCTATGCGGCAACGTGGAGCTGGTAGCGAAATGGGCGGCGAGCAAGTTTGCCTTCTCTGAAGAGTAAACAATTGGTTTTTTATTGTTGATGAGCGTTGGAACCGAAGATGTTGAGGAGTTTTTAATATTTTTTACAAATCACCAAAATTTTTACTGCCTTTGGGACACTGCAGAATTTTTTGCCGTAATTTTTGGTCATGCAAAAATTTTTGGTCATGTTGAACGAATTTTTGTTAACAAAAATGGAAGAGGAGGATATTGGCAACATTTGGTTTCAACAGGACGGCGCTACGTGCCTCACAGCTGAAGCTACATTCGATGTTGATGAAGCATTTTCAAAAAAAAAAGAAGTTATTTGGCGTACCCGTAATATTATTCTCAAATTCAACTTCTTGGACTGTCTGTCTTGAGATGCGTAGTCTTCTTTATTTACATATTGAGGAAGCTTCACATAATTTTAGTTAATCGACTGATTTCGTGGAAAACGCTTACATCTTTTCCTCATCTTATTCTTTTTATTTATGATTATAAGTAAGTTTTCTGCAATCCATGGTTTAAATCGTTTAATTTGAGTGAACTTCGTTGAATTTCAGTGGAATTTTGAATATGATTTTTCAAGATTTTTAAAAAAATATCGTAAGCTGATGACGGGTTTGGTGCTTCATATACTTCAAACTATACCCAAAATTCTTGCATACTTTCCAAAATATCAATGTTTATATCTCCTAAGATTAATAAGTTTTTCGATCTAATCCCACTGAGCAGGTCATTTAACTCTTGCATGAATACTCTTTTGCTAAGATTATTTTCGCGTAGCAGATCAATACAAATGACTGAAAAACTTTCAAGACCTACTGTAAAATCAAATTTTTAAAGTATCAGCAGTACTCATACCAACATTGTTAATGTCACATCGGTCAGCAAGCGAACTCCTTATGAAATGATGTTTTTGATAATATTTTTCAGACATGAAATTAATTCATTCGGGATTTATTCGTCAAGACTTAGGTATAAAAGTGGTCCATTTATTAAATACCTTTTTGTAAGGCAATTTAAATAGAATTTTGAATTTAGTTCGAGAAATCGAGTGTCCAATAAAAACTTCTTGACTTTTATTTTAAATAAAACGCATACAAACCAATGTATTTCGTAAGATCTTTATATGCGGTTTTAGTTTGATTCTTGTCATTTAATGTTTGAAGGTATTTTCCTTTAAATATTGCCCAAGACTGACATACTCTTAAATGGTCCATTCTGCGGGTCCAAATTTCGATCACTATTTTTCAAGCAGTGCCCCGTGGCTTTAGTGGTTAGTTTGTCGGACTGCTAAGCGAATGAGCCTGGGTTCGAATGCCGCTCATAGCCATCTTCTTTTCCGGGAAAATGAATTCTTGCGAGGAACTGACAAAACCTCCAAGAGTAAAATTTGTCTCGGAAAAGTGCATCTCATGTAGCCGTTCGGACTCGGCGGTAAACTGTAAGTCTCTTCCATTCTTGCAAATTAACAACATACACACAGGAATGGTTGAGAGTATAAGTCACTAGGCCTTAAGGAGCTGTCGCGCCAATACATTTTTCAAGCATATCGTTCGGTATTTCATGAATAACACGAGTTGTGCTGGCTTTCGTTTCGGGTTTATCTACGTAAAAAAGAGATTTCACATATGCCTATAGAAAGTAATCCAATGGTGTCAAATCACAAGATTTTGGTTGTCAATTGACAGGACCATTTCTTGAGATAATATTTGCGTCGAAATTTTCTCTCAATAAATCGATTGATTTGTTGAATAAATGGCATGTTAGGGACATCCAATAACTTGAATTTCCGGCAGCAGAAATTCATTGATCTTTGCTTTGCAGCGCTCTGTATTGATAGTAACACGATTTCCTTCTGCATTTTTAAAGAAATGCGGTCCGATGATGCAGCCTGCCCATAAACCGCACCAAAAATGTTTTGGATTGCATCTGCCTGTTCATCGGCCCAAATACCACATTGTTGGTTTTTGCTTATTACCGCAGCTATTTAACCAAAAATTAGCTTCTTATCTAAAAACAATTTTTTCGATATAAACATGGATCAATTTAAAGCTGTTCCAGGGACCGAAATCAAAACGTTAACCAGTCAGTCAGCCTATTTTTTCCCCAAAATACTGCCTGTTGGGAGGAAGTAACAAGTTTTCCAAAAAATAATCTTTATTAAAAAAACAAATGAGGCCGATAAGATCCCCCTGCGTTTCTGCTATATTAATATTTAAAATTGTAGCCCTAAGCTTCCTGTAGGAATTGTCGAGTCAAATTTAGTTGAGTGAATGATTGTTATGCAATTTTTGCGCATTGTTATCGCGAATGTTAAGAAAAAAATAATATTACACACTCGTTTGAGAAATTGGCAAAACCCCCTCACGTGTGATGTAATGAAAATAACAATATCCACTCGCGTCGTTGGAAGATGATAAGATGCCCATTCGCGCTGTGGAAGAAAAAAAAAGTACACACTTGCATAACAAAGAATTTCTTTCACGTGTACGTCTACACTGTTCAATACAGGCCAGCTGTTTTGGCATTAAGTGAAACCCAGGTTGGAGTAACTACTGATTTATCAGAATTTGCTCTACATGGCTATGGCTTGGTGCCATTACTCTTTTCTTATCATGGTCTCGTGGTCTATGTTAGGAATAATATTGCTTGCCAGAGCCTTCCCCAATATGGGAAATGTTCAAACATGGACTTTAACTTCTTGTGGCTCAAATTCACTGTCCACAAGCATGTCATTCATTATTGTTTTATTTACAGGAGTCCAAATCGCGACAGCAATTCGACTTGTAACGAGTTTGATGCGCTGTCTGATTCCATCTCGAAAATTGTTTCCCTTTGTCCTCGCACTGAAATCGTTATTGCGGGCGATTTCAATGTACACAATTCCAGTTGGCTCCGCTATTCTGGTCAGACAACACCCGAAGGAAGGTATGTTTTTGTCGGGTTACATCACCTTACCCAACTGATCGATGTGCCAACGCGTATACCGGATGTTGCTGGGCAAGCCGCCCATACTCTTGACTTGTTTCTTACTTCTCACCCTGATAAATATACCATTAGTGTAACTTCTCCATTTGGCACTTTAGACCATTGTATCATTTCAGCTAATTTCTCATCCCCCACCCATCCAGTTAAAGAAAAACTTCCCACCAGGACCGTTTGGCAATACGAGAAAGCCAACTGGGACGGCCTGAATTTCTTTTTCCGAAACTTTAACTGGTCACTATGCTTCCTCGATAGTGACATTGATGCCAGTGCTGAAATGATCACAAATGTGATTCTTCTAGGGATGCGTGCTTTTATTCCCAACAGAGTAAAAAGCATCAAGCCTAATGAAAAGTCTTGGTTTAATTCTGAGTGTAAAGAAGCTATCAGGCTCAAAGAAGTAAGTTTCGGTTCTTACAAAGCCAACCCTACAGAGGAAAATCGGAAAAAGCACAAACAAGCAAGAAACTCATGCAACTCCGTTATTGAAAGAACCAAATTTTCGCATGACCAACAATAACGGCAAAAAATTCTGCAGTGTCCCAAAGACAGTAAAAGTTGTTGGTCATTTGTAAAAAATATTAAAAACTCCTCAACATCTTCGGTTCCAACGCTCATCGACAGTAACAAACCAATTGTTTACTCTTCAGAGAAGGCAAACTTGCTCGCCGCCCATTTCGCTGCCAGCTCCACGCTGCCGCATAGCAAGGTTGCCCCTCCTGTACTTGAGAATGTAAATTTTTCCATGGGACAGATTTTTTCCGCACTCGTTCTCAAAGATCTCGATATACACAAATCCGCTGGCCCGGATGGTATACCCCCGATTCTTCTGAAGAGGTGTTCTTCCACACTGGCAAAGCCACTGCGTAAGCTTTTCCATCGCTCCTACTCTTCTGGAATCTTTCCTAGAAGATGGAAAACAGCATTTGTCCAGCCTGTCCCTAAGAAAGGTGACCCATCCTCCCCCTCCTCCTACCGACTCATAGCACTAACATCCCTTCTTTCTAAGGTCATGGAAACACTGATTAACCGTCAGCTTAAGGAATATCTCGAAGATCGTAAGCTTCTCCATGACCGTCAGTATGGCTTCCGCAGCAACCGTTCCACTGGTGATCTGATGGCATATCTCACCGAACAGTGGAACAAATCTTTACATCGCTTTGGTGAAAGTAAGATTATTGCTCTTGATATCTCCAAGGCATTTGATACAGTTTGGCATGAAGCTCTCTTATCGAAAATGCGTGCTTTTGGGATCGATAATACTCTTGTTCGTTGGATTAGAAGCTATCTTCTGGACCGTTCAATACAAGTTGTATTGGACGGATTCAAGCCTGATTTCCACAAAATAAATGCTGTTGTGCCCCAGGGCTGTCTCCGACTCTTTTCCTCATTTTTATAAATGATCTTCTGTCTGTTACTTCTAATCCACTTAACTGTTTTGCTGACGACTCTACCCTCAGCTTTTCATATTCGTTCGATAATTCACGTCCTTCGCCTTCAGACGTACAATTGCAACGGTGCCGTATGTCATGCTCATTAAACTCCGATTTATACAGCATTGTCAAATGGGTTAATAGGAATCGTGTGGAGTTTAATGCTTCGAAAACTCAATGCTGTCTTTTGTCGTTAAAGCTAAACATACCCCCAATGCCATTGTCCATGAATGGCACTTACATCGAAGAAACCGAAAAGCTCTCAGTACTCGGTATGTGTGTCAACGACGACCTCCGTTGGAACGACCATATATTTGAAATCGCTAAGAATGCTGCTATGAAAACCTAAGCACTGGTTTTCTGTATCGGTGTAAGAAGTATTTTTCTCCATCTGATCTGGCTACAATTTATAAAGCGTTTATACGCCCTAAACTCGAGTATAGCTCCCACCTGTGGGCAGGTGCTTCACAAACATCGCTTCACCTGCTTGATAGAATACAAAATCGAGCGTTAAGATTGATAGGAAATAGAACTGCCGCTGAAACAATTGACCCTCTCGAACACCGACGCAATGTTTCATGTCTTTCCTTATTTTATCGTTTCTTTTATAAAAAAATGTTCACTCGAGGTAGCCAGCTGCATTCCTCCCCTTAAAAGTTTCGCCCGTAATACTCGTCTTGCTAGGAATGCCCATCAGTTCACCCTTGAGCCCAATTTCGGACGTACCGTGAAATATAGAGATTCTGTTTTTAGCCGTACAACACGACTTTGGAATGGTTTACCCGGCGAGATTTTCCCTTGCCATTTCAATATGCAAACATTCAAAACCAATGTTAATCGACACCTCCTATCTCTCCCCTCCCTGTCTTCCTAATGCCCGCGCAGTGTGTTACATTAAAAGGAAAACAAATAGTCCCTTGTGCGCGCGTTAATTATAAAAAAAAATTCAAGTCTCACCCTATTCTTCAATACACTGCTGTATTTATTTTTGATAATTCCGGAATTCTGTTGAATACCTAGTTTTTGAAGAACTATTAAAAATCATCTCTTCTGTAACTTTTAAGGCAATAGAGGTTTTTTTCAATATTTATATGAACATTTCAAAATAAATAAAAATGTAAACACTCACCCGGTACGAGAATGAACACCGCAAACATCCACACAACCATGGCTTCCAATCCTTTTAGCTGAAGTTCCATTTTAATTGGCATCTTGTTGTCCTTTTGTCGTCGTTTTATTTCAATTGGTTTCTTTTGTTTCTCTGACACTGATGTACTATTTAATTCATTAAATTATATGCAATGTACCGTGGAATTGATTGCAGGTCCTTAGGTTTCATTTGAAACAAAAAAAAAAAAATCCATGGGAACCCTTTTTTTATTTCAAGTATAATATACAAAAAAAAAATCCAATAAGCAAAAGAATGTATAGTGTAGGCGAAAAGAGTCCTTCTGTTTTTATTTTGAATTCACATGCCTCTATTTAGTCCTTTTCACCACCACCCCCAACACCACCAGTGTTTCCTTGTGTGTTTCTCTATTTGAAGTATAAAAAGAAGTGTCCTTTTGAGCCACTTCAGTCAAGTGTGAAAGCAATTTACTACGAGGACTGTCGCTGATGCAACTGCTGCTGCCAGTTTCTGCGGTAAAGGATGAAATGTGTCCTTTTTAACGGCCTGGCTGAATTGGTAAAAATGGGGAGTTATGTTATAGATGTGTGTATAAAAGTACCACAATTTCACACCTCCATATACAGTACAGGTAACTGAACACCTAGACTCCTTCCTGTGAGATGTGCAAAAGATGAAAAGTGTCTTGTTTTTGTGGGAATCTCTTTTTCAAGCTGTTCTCCGCACTATGTTGATAGCTATGATAACGCGGCAGATGTTGCAATTCGCTCCAAAAAAAAAAAAAAAAAAACACCAGTACAGGGGAATACTCCCTTTATCTGTAGTTATATTAAAAAAAAAAGAGGAAGAATCCTATATACAGGATGTGTGTTTGGCATCAAAGACTGAAGGGCACATGAACGCAATTCAATTTAACCATTAAAGTTTCCTTTAAAAAAGAACGAATTGACGTTTGTGGCAGTTCCAAGCAGGTTTATAGTGTCTCGTTACAGGAGCAGCAGAAAAGTTCTATGTCCTCCTGTTAAATAAACTTTTAATACACCGCTGCACTTATTATCCCTTTCAGCTTTTTCTTGCTGTTTTGTTTTTGCTTTTCCGTATCCTGTTGTTGTTTTATCTTTACTTTTGCTTGGATCTTTTTTGTTGGTTTAATGAAAGTTTTAATTGCGTAATAGGATGTTTTAATGGGATTTAATGGTGAACTTTTTGTTATCCTGGAAATATATAAAAATAAAATCAATTTTAGAAAAAAAGGATGACGACAAAGAAATGAGTAGAAATAGGGGTAATTTTTAGATGGAAAAGAAGGCTTGTTTGTCACTTTTTTAAAAGAATTTGTTCAGAATCACCAAGACAACGTGGATATTTAATTTACTGTGCATCCGAGTTAGAAAAGCGGATAAATGAATACAAAAAAAAAAAAAATTGTTTCATGAAAATTTAAATCAGGGATAAAATAAACCAAAGCTTTTAATTGAATGCAAATAGAAAGAACGAAGAAAAGATTGAATGAAAGAGTTTGAAGGAAAGGGCAGCGCAAAAAATATGTACAGATGGTAATAAAATCATTCTTAAGCAAACTCTATTAACTTTCATTTAAATGTAGTTTTTTGTGGTTCGAAATGTTAAACTAAAAAAATCTGGAATCATGGAAATATAAATGTACCCAGACTTCAAGAATATGACCATTTGAAATCTGACAACATAAGTGTTGGGCTTAGTATTTTTTCAATTTGTTGTTAAAGTGATATTGAAATAGATATCAACTTATTACACTGAATGGATCGCTTTTTTTGTAGATGCACACGTATATAGTTCCTCCATATTTAGGGAAGAGTCTTTTGCCTTAATTCTGCTTTTTGTGGAAAACTAGAAAGATTTGTCGAAAAACTTATTCCTTATATTTAAAGACTATATCATTGATCCTGGTTCGTTCTAAAATGAGGTTTAAAAAACGTTCACATCTTCAACGTCATAACCTAAAACATGTTCCGAACGGAATTAGTTAATATTTGCCACAAGAACTAGAAAATCTATAGAATATCTTCAAAAAAAGCCTCCTGTATTGTATTTGTGTTGTATTTGTATTGTATTTGTATTGTATTTGCATTGTATTTGTATTGTATTTGTATTATATTTGTATTGTATTTGTATTGCATTTGTATTGTATTTGTATTGTATTTGTATTGTATTTGAATTGTATATTTGTATTGTATTTGTATTGTATTTGTGTTGTATTTGTAATGTATTTGTATTGAATTTGTATTGTATTTGTATTGTATTTGTATTGTATTTGTATTGTATTTTTAATGTATTTGTATTGAATTCGTATTGTATTTGTATTGTATTTGTAATGTATTTTTATTGTATTTGTATTGTATTTGTATTGTATTTGTATGGCTTTGTATTGTATTTGTATTGTATTCGTATTGTATTTGTATTGTATTCGTATTGTATTTGTATAGTATTTGTAATGTATTTGTATTGTATTTGTATTGTATTTGTATTGTATTTGTATTGTATTTGTATTGTATTTGTATTGTATTTGAATTGTATATTTGTATTGTATTTGTATTGTATTTGTATTGTATTTGTATTGTATTTGTATTGTATTTGTATTGTATTTGCATTGTATTTGAATTGTATATTTGTATTGTATTTGTATTGTATTTGTATTGAATTTGTATTGTATTTGTATTGTATTTGTATTGTATTTGTATTGTATTTGTAATGTATTTGTATTGTATTTGTATTGAATTTGTATTGTTTTTGTGTTGTATTTGTATTGTATTTGTAATGTATGTGTTTTGAATTTGTATTTGTTTTGTATTTGTATTGTATTTGTATTGTATTTGTTTTGTATTTGTATTCTATTTGTATTGTATTTGTATAGTTTTTGTATTGTATTTGTATTGTATTTGTATTGTAATTGATTTGTATTTGTATTGTATTTGTATTGTATTTGTATTGTGTTTGTATTGTATTTGTTTTGTATTCGTATTGTATTTGTATAGTTTTTGTATTGTATTTGTATTGTATTTGTATTGTATTTGTATTGTATTTGAATTGTATATTTGTATTGTATTTGTATTGTATTTGTATTGTATTTGTATTGTTTTTGTATTATATTTGTATTGTATTTGCATTGTATTTGTATTGTATTTTTATCATGATTGTATTGTATTTGTATTGTATTTGTATTGTATTTGTATTGTATTTTAATTGTATATTTGTATTGTATTTGTATTGTATTTGAATTGTATATTTGTATTGTATTTGTATTGTATTTGTATTGTATTTTAATTGTATATTTGTATTGTATTTGTATTGTATTTGAATTGTATATTTGTATTGTATTTGTATTGTATTTGTATTGCATTTGTATTGTCTTTGTATTGTATTTGTATTGTATTTGTATTGTATTTGTATTGTATTTGTATTGTATTTGTATTCTATTTGTATTCTATTTGTATAATTTTTGTATAGTTTTTGTATTGTTTTTGTGTTGTATTGTATTTGTATTGCATTTGTATTGTATTTGTATTGTTAGCCTTTTACGATAAGTAGGTGAACGTATATTCCAGCCCGTCCCTGCTCAGAATATATTCACAACCTATTGGTAGATACCTATATCAAATCTCTTTTATTATATTGTTACCATTTTGTGAAAGAAGGGACACTCACCTCTTTTTAACAAAGGACAATAGCTAAAGCGTTATCCAGTCTGCTTCTAACTGACACAATTTACTATTCTATTCTTATTGACCTGTCTAGAATTCAAAGTTATTTAATAATACGTTGAATTCCATTCCAAATGGTTGTCTGAGAGCCTGAACCCAATTTAGTCCAGACTCCTACACATTTCCACAACACACATTGAGAAAGGTAAACAAATTGGAAATCGTTTTTCTGGCCAAATTACCATCCACTTTTGGTCGATCAGATGAGCAAAGAAGAAAGAATTCATGAAAAGTATTCTCTTCCCAAATTGTGCTTTGCAAAGCATCCTTTTAAAATGGAAAAAATCGAGATAAAAACCAACATATAAACACAAATACTCACCCACACACATTTAAAAATAGAAAAAATAGAAAAAAGAAAAAAACAGACAGAAAAAGCACGCAGTCAATCTTGGAGAAATGTCCATCTTCTGTATATATGTATGTATACACTATGGAACTTATGTCCTGGATGTCTTCCTGAATATTTGTGCTGCTGTATGTTTTGTGTGTGATCCAAAGAGTCTAATGGACGCGCTTTTGTGAACGTTTATCTGTGTTTGTGGTAACGACAGTATTTGCAATTCAAAATAGTTCCAAGAAAAATATATCCTTAGATACTAGCTCTGCTCTGCTCCTGGTCCTGGTCCCCATGATGCTTTTGCTACTCTGTTGCTTTGTGTTGTGATGATGTTGATGTGATGTTGTGTTATTGCATAGTTTAGTTTTATTTCTTTCCCGGTATCAAGGCACCACATCGGCGAGTTCATATGTGTTTGATTTGCTTCTTTTGCAACTTCCGTTCAACACAACATTATGTTAGCCTTGTGGCTACGACGACGTCCGAAAAGGATGGAGGTTACATTTAAATATGCAATATTGCCCTAAGGATGCAATAAAAGGATAATTGCGTGCGACTGCCATGAGTTACTTTATTTTTTCTCAGTTTTTGATGATCCTTAAACATCACTGTAACTAAGCTATATCACTAACTTTTTCGTCCTTCTGTCCTTCTATAGTTATGTAAGACTCTTAATGTTAATTCAAACTTATTGCATAGCATATGGCCAACCTGTTTCGTTTGGCCCTAGAAAGTTGGTCAGCATTCAAAATATTCTTGGTGGTCTTTTTTGGCATTCCTTGGGAATCCTTTGAACACCACTTAACCCCATTTTGCCTTTTAGCAAAGAATATTTTTTTGTTGTTGTTGTTATTGTTCGGTATTGCACAAGGACCCTCTGTTTTTATCTATTTAACACTGCTTCGTATTGTGTGTTCTCCTTCATTTTGTTCCTAATCGTTTCCGTTGCAATTTGTGTCTCTTCGATACTTTGCCAAGTTTTTAAGCCTTTTTTTTATTTCTTCCACTCTTGTCCTTTGATGTTCTCTCTTATTTTCTATGTCTTTTTCTACTCTTGACAGTTTGATAGCAATGCCTTTGTATGGCGAAGGAGGAATACAAAAAAAAACGTTTTTTTTTTGTTCATTTTGATGTCTACTTATGGCCATTGATAATGAATGTCCTTTATTTTCGAATTGCAATTAAAATCGATGCCAAAAAGGACATTAGAAAATGAAAAGGACCATGAAAGGGCTAATCGAAATTCAATTGGATTTTTTTTGTTTCGATTGTTTAGGTATTTTAAAGATTCTGGGTGACATTATAAACAGAAGTTTACTGGCTTTAACGACTCGTTTTAAAGACGGTTTTGAACAAAATTTTAGAGCAATTTATTGATGGAAAACAATTATTATAACTATTATGTAAAAACGTATTTTGTTGCATTGCAGCCACAGCAAGTTTCTCTTTTAGTTGTCCAGACAAATAACGGGTGATTTTTTAAGAGCTTGAGAACTTTTTTTTTAAAAAAAACGCATAAAATTTGCAAAATCTCATCGGTTCTTTATTTGAAACGTTAGATTGGTCCATGACATTTACTTTTTGAAGATAATTTCATTTAAATGTTGACCGCGGCTGCGTCTTAGGTGGTCCATTCGGAAAGTCTAATTTTGGGCAACTTTTTCGAGCATTTCGGCCGGAATAGCCCGAATTTCTTCGGAAATGTTGTCTTCCAAAGCTGGAATAGTTGCTGGCTTATTTCTGTAGACTTTAGACTTGACGTAGCCCCACAAAAAATAATCTAAAAGCGTCAAATCGCATGATCTTGGTGGCCAACTTACCGGTCCATTTCTTGAGTTGAATTGTTCTCCGAAGTTTTCCCTCAAAATGGCCATAGAATCGCGAGCTGTGTGGCATGTAGCGCCATCTTGTTGAAACCACATGTCAACCAAGTTCAGTTCTTTCATTTTTGGCAACAAAAAGTTTGTTAGCATCGAGCGATAGCGATCGCTATTCACCGTAACGTTGCGTCCAACAGCATCTTTGAAAAAATACGGTCCAATGATTCCACCAGCGTACAAACCACACCAAACAGTGCATTTTTCGGGATGCATGGGCAGTTCTTGAACGGCTTCTGGTTGCTCTTCACTCCAAATGCGGCAATTTTGCTTATTTACGTAGCCATTCAACCAGAAATGAGCCTCATCGCTGAACAAAATTTGTCGATAAAAAAGCGGATTTTCTGCCAACTTTTCTAGGGCCCATTCACTGAAAATTCGACGTTGTGGCAGATCGTTCGGCTTCAGTTCTTGCACGAGCTGTATTTTATACGGTTTTACACCAAGATCTTTGCGTAAAATCTTCCATGTGGTCGAATAACACAAACCCAATTGCTGCGAACGGCGACGAATCGACATTTCACGGTCTTCAGCAACACTCTCAGAAACAGACGCAATATTCTCTTCTGTACGCACTGTACGCATTCGTGTGGTTGGTTTAATGTCCAATAAAGTAAACTGAGTGCGAAACTTGGTCACAATCGCATTAATTGTTTGCTCACTTGGTCGATTATGTAGACCATAAATCGGACGTAAAGCGCGAAACACATTTCGAACCGAACACTGATTTTGGTAATAAAATTCAATGATATGCAAGCGTTGCTCGTTAGTAAGTCTATTCATGATGAAATGTCAAAGCATACTGAGCATCTTTCTCTTTGACACCATGTCTGAAATCTGGCGTGATCTGTCAAATACTAATACATGAAAATCCTAACCTCAAAAAAATCACCCGTTATATAAAATTGGCGACGAGTATTTTTTTTTAAACGAACCTGTAAGACTATATAAAAAAAAGTAAGTCTCAAAATGGCGCTGAAAAGTGACGAATCCAAAGACAAGCTAGACGACATCTTAAATCAAGTAAAATCGAACCACGTGGTTATAGGAAACATGCCAAACTTTATACCTGGAAGCAACTTCAGCCCATACGAAGTTCGTCTTAAAATGTTTTTCAAGATCAACAAAATATCGTGTGAGGATCAGGTTGGAATGCTGCTGACATTGCTGAGTGACGAAGTAGTGGAACAGAAAGCCTGAGGACATGGAGCTCGATGCCCTTTTGGAGTTATTCACCAACTGGCAACGTCATTGCAGAACGATTCAAGTATTAAAACCTCAAACAAACGCATGGTGAAAAAATATGTGATATCGTTGTGAGGTTAAACATTTTATTTTATTATTTTATTTATTCCGCTTAGTACAAGCACATTATATCTTAAAACTAGATAACAATTAAATCTTAAAGCTAAGGTGAAGAAAAAAGGTGAGGATAAAAAGAGGAAGATTAAGATTGAAGAGCTAGTTTGAGAGAGGATTTTGAGAGGTTTAAATCAAAAATGTTGGAGTTGTTTACTGTTCTAATCATTCTAGTAATTGGTTCATTTTGGCCATATTCAGTACGATGGAAAGGGACACAGAAGAGGGGATTGTTCCTCAAATGACGAATACGAGTATTCGGTTTGAATTTATTGAGTAGACCTTCGCTATCAATGATTCCATTCAAAAGTTGGTGTGCAAATATTATATCAGCATTATCACGACACGTCTAATAAGAGTTTGTAAATTTATTAATTTTAAACGGTTTTCATAAGGTGGAAGATTATATGGGTCATTCCAGGAAAGGCCGCGCAATGAATCTGCGTTGAATGGCTTTTATACGTTTAATGTGAACATGGTCATACGGAGACCATACTACGGAGGCGTACTCAAGAAGAGGTCTAACAAACGTGACATACAGAGACATGCAGAGAATTCGTTTGACCAGCGTTTTACGAAACCTAGAGTAGAGTTAGCTCTATTAATAATATTATCATAGTGGGCTCGAAAATTGAGTTGACTGTCACATATAACACGCGAATATTAGTGACAACTGCAACTGGTTCATTATCTATAAAATATTGACGTTGTGGTAAGAGATGGCGTTTTTGGGAATATGTGATGGCTAGGCATTTATTAACATTCAGTTCAAGAAAGTTGTGCTGGCACCAAGTATGGAAATTGTTTAGGTCATCCTAAAGTAAACTGAAATCGGCCAGGCCTTTGATATGTTTTGAAAAACACATGTCGTCAGCATAAATCTGAAGGTCTGATCCTTCAAGGATAAGATCCACATCATTAATGGTCAGTAGAAAAATCAGAGGACCTAAATGACTTCTTTGAGGGACCCCTGATGTAGGGCAGATAGGGTTGGAGCTGCAGGATCTAAAAAGTACTGTATATCGACGATCAATTAAATACGATTGAATCCAAGATAAAAGTAACGGCGGGAAGCCATAATATTTAAATTTAAAGATGATAATGTTATAGGAGGCTTTATCAAATGCTTTACTGAAGTCAGTTGCAATCGCATCAACTTCATTTCCAGCTTGGAAGGAGCATATGGTATTGGATACAAACTCAGTTAGGTTAGTGGTTGTAGACCTTCCTCTGAGAAAGCCATGTTGTTTAGGGGAGAAAAGTGGTTTACAATGAAGAAGCAAAACAGTTTGGGTATGCATGAAAGTTTGGCGATGGGTCTATAATTAGAGATGTCTCCTTTGTTACCTTTTTTGTGAATTGGAATAATGAGAGAGTCTTTCCATATTTTCGGGAACAGACCTAGAGAAATGGAGTGGTTGAGCTAAACTGGAGACGCAACTTTTAAGAACAATAGCAGGAATCCCATCAGGACCCGAAGAAAAATCATTCTTCAACAAGCGGATTTTATTAATTACTGAGGACAGGGAAATGTTTATGGAAGTAAGGGTGGTTTGGGTGCAGTTGTACGTGTGAGTGAAGTTGTTAATATCAACCTCGGTATCGTTTGCAGAAAACGCTTGACCAAAAAAGAAATCGGCAAAAAGGTTAGAAATATATTTTGGATCGGATGATGAAGAATTGTTGTATTTGAGTGTTGAAGGGTAACCATCAGACTTTATTTTGAGTTTATAAATTTGAAAAAGTGCTTAGGATTCGAAATTGAATCCGATTGGGTTTGGATAAGATGACTGTCGTATAAAGACTCGCTCAAGTTGGAAAAGTTGTTATAAACTAAGACATAGTTGTTGAAGTCATGATTCGACTTCGACCAGAGGTATTGTTTCCAGAGTTTATTCCGTCTATTTCTAAGTGAGCGGAGTTCTTTGGTATACCACGAAGGGGAGGAAGTAAAACTTTTCTGAGGCAGTAGAGAGATCGACTGAGAAAAACAAGTTTGGATCTTTTCATAGAAGGTGGCGATCATAACTTCTATGTTAGAGTCGTTGGATATGAATTCTCAAATGATACAGTACGCCATGAAGATGGAATAAATTTCCGAAACGCGTCGCGACATCCATAAAGAATATATAAAAAGTTGTGTAAAATATTAAATTAAGTAGAAAAAATAAAGAAAAAACAGTTGAATAATTTTCAAGTTTTTTCATTTATCTGTTCTAAAAGATTTAATTATGAAGCCTTTAAGAGAAAATTGACTACTTATTTATCCCTTATCTTAGTGTCTGATGAATTTGTATATCAATTGAATCATTATATTTATAACAATCAGTATTGCTTAATGTTAATGAAAACAACAAAAAATTATTGAATTATATATAAACTCGATTGCTAAAACAATGAAAAGTAATTATTGATTTTATAATTCAATTAAATAATGTATTATATATATAAAATTTAAACTAAGAAGGGAGATATATTATGTATTAGTACAAAGATGTAAAAAAGTATTTTTGTTGCATTGGCAGCACTTATCAATTGTACCAACTAAATGTAAAATAAACGTCACTTATTTTCTAACTGCAGCCACAGCAAGTTTCTCTTTCCAGACAAATATATAAAAACAACCAGTCTTTCAAAAAAATTTATTGCAGGATTTAAGTAAATTCCACAGGATTGGCTGCTCACAGAATAGCTTTTTAAGCGGATCAGCTGGAGTTATTAAGATGTAGTATGCGATGGTAAAGGAGCTAAAATATTGGATTTAGCTGACTCTTTAGATGCTAGAGTTTTGAATGGAAGTTGTGCAGGAGATGTTAAGGGTGAATACACATTTATCCGAGGAACGGCGTGTTCAGTCATCGATTATGGGATAGTTAGTTTCTGGAAGGTGGAACGACCTTTTGAGAAACTTTAGGGTGGAGCAGCAAACTTTTTCAGAGCATATGCCTTTAGAAATCACATGCAAATCAAGACCGGCAGATGAATTATCTTGTTCAAAGTCACTTGAGCTCCTTCCAAAGCTACATTGGAGTAATAGTTCAAATTTTTTACGGGCTTACATAATGAAGAACTGAGAAAACATAGCGCAGAGTGCGATAATTTAAACATGACCAGACTTACTGACATAATGAAAGCTGCAGTCCCAGTAACCAATAACTGGAAACAAAAGACTGATTTTAAACAAAAATGGTTTGACTTGGAATGCTTTAAAGCAAGGAAAAAATCATTTACTTTACTAAGACTTCTGAGAAAATATAACCTTCATGTCTTTAAGACTATGTATGCGTCTGCGAACAAAGAGTATAAACTCATCTGCCTTGCCAAGCGTAAGCAAAACGATGAACAAACCATACAACGCTTAAACTTAGCAATGTCTTCGGCGGAATTCTGGAAAGCTGCTAAAGCAATTAACGTACGGCCTAGTAGGATGGGATCTTCACTGCACGCAACCGAGCTTCAGGAGTACTTTAAAAATTTACTTAACACTGCGCAGTTTTCACCCCTACTTCAATATGCTGCTCCGGTTTTCTTAGACGATATCCTTGATTCGCCGTTTACAGTTCTGGAACTTCGGACTGCTTTAGAAAAAACCAGATCTGGTAAAGCCCCAGGAGATGGCAGGATTCCTTCGGAATTCTATATAAACTGTACGTCCGAGTACCTGTTCTCACTCACCAAGGAATTTAATAGAATTTTCGAAACCGCAGAAGTTCCAGCCTGCTTCAAAAAAGCAATTATTTATCCGCTGAATAAGAAAGGTTCGTACGATAATCCCGAGAATTACAGGGGCATTTCTTTTTTAAATTCTTCAGTGAAGTTATTCAGCACACTTATTTTTAAAAGGCTAACAGAGTGGATTAACGACAAAAACATACTCAACATGTTCCGAGCTGGTTTTAGGAAAAACCACTCGACGGTAGATCAGATTTTCACCTTATTTCACATTGCCGATTACTTTAAAAGCAAAAAGAAGAAGCTATATGCTTTCTTCGTAGATTTCAGAGCTGCTTTTGACTCCATTGTATAGCTCCAAAGTATAAGCTTTATACTTTGGGTATCTCAAGCAAAGTTGTGAATCTGCTGAAAGCAATGTATGAAAACAATGTGTCTTATGTTTGGGACAGAAAATTTACATCAGATGACTTTGAAATGGAAATGGGAGTAAGGCAAGGATGTGTGTTGAGTACTTTGCTCTTCATTTTGTTTATAAATGATGTTGTCGAGGAAGTCGGAGGGGGTATTGAGTACGGAGCTTTACGAATACCGTGTCTCATTTTCGCCGATGATTTTCTGGCGGAATCAGTTGACGGAATGCAGCGCATGATCAACCGTCTGGAGCGCTACTGTGATCTTTGGAACCTGACTGTAAACCTTGGAAAGTCTAAAATGATGATCTTCAGGGATGGAGGTGGTAGATACTCGAGAAACTAAAGGTGGACCTACAAGGGTCAGAATTTAGAAATTGTTCGAGAGTATAAGTATCTCGGTGTATTGATCTGTGCTAACCTTAACTTCAAAAAACATTACGAGGTTAAATTAGCAGAGGCAAAGAGAGCTATTTCTTGAATCTGGGGACGTTGTATAGAGAGTAGGTTTGTGGACCATAGCGCAAAGATCCAGATATTGCGTGCCACTGCTTCTTCCATCATGTTGTATGGAGCTCAAGTGTGGGGTTGCTGGCAGTTCAATGTTGTTGAAAAGTTTCAAAGATATTTTCTTAAACGCATTTCTCTTTACTCCAAATTACATGGTCCACCTTGAATCAAGCTGCTGGAGATGGATGAGACAAGACTACCCAAATCGATCCTCAACTCGATAATTACTTTGAGAGGCAACCTCGTCAAAAAATGAGAAGAAATAGGGGTTGATTGTGGAGAAAGATTACAGATTCAACCAGGTATTGGACCCGCTAATCTTAGAAACATGTTTCAAAATTTACTGGAAGGTGTATCTTGGAAGCTAAATCATCTCAGTATAGGATGATTTATAGCCAGCTCGACTACAACTTACAAGGAAGCTCCTACTTCTTAAACAGATTACCGCTTTCAATGATAAGTACGATATTAAAGGTAAGAGGGGAAATGATCAACCTCAACTACATTCCACATCGTCCGGACCTACCTATTTTCTACGATATTTTCTACCTCAAGGAAAGAGAAGATATTTACCACTTTATTGCCAGATGTCTGATTCTAAGAGAATATCGAGTCAGATTCTTCGGTAAATCCGTAATGAACATGAACGAAGTTTTATGTATTTTGAATGGAAGTCTTGGTTGGGAGAAATTGTATAAATACACAACGATGGCACTGAATTATAGAACCCGAATAGTCGAAGGCGACTTTTAAATTTTATTTTTATACTATTTTAGTAAGAAATGTATAATATTGTTATAATGTCATTCTGGTAGACGGCTTTAAGCCAAACCATATTAAACTATGAAATTTATTGTAGATATATGCCACTATGATATTGATTTTATAAGCCCAAAAAATCCAAATGGCCTAGAATTACACATTCTGCCCAGAGAGAAAAACAAAACTGTTAGAAAATTGGCCCTACTAATTGCACCAAAAAAAACTGATTGACACATTTCAAATCATTACCTTAAAAAATGATTTAATTACAATTATTAAACCCATTTAACTTTTTTTTTTTTTTAAACGAACCATAAAACTTCAATTCGCTTTTCGGTAAATAAAATTCAGAATCTTAAATCTCTTTTTTTCACGAATAAAAATTAAACCCAGATGATGTATCTCAATTAAAACATCGATTGCCCATATATGTGTTCAATCTACTCGTTTTTTTTTTTCAAATTGAGTCGAAATAAATTTGTTCATTGAAAATATATTTCTCTACCTGAGGCAATCAGTGTTCAATTTGCTGTAATTAACCATCAATTGCAGTATTTGATCTAAAAAAGAAAATCTCTTAAAAAAAAAACGAAAATTCTGATTGGCACTAGAAACGGAATTCAATTTTAATTCCACAGTTACACCTTTTTGGGCAAAATGAGAGTAACGTAGGTAAAAAGGACTTAAATAGTAACGAACATGGAAAGACTTCCAAAAGTTCACTTAGGTCATGCAGTGCACTGGTAGAAACCCTAAGAATCACATATTTTTTTAAGGGTTCATCAAACCCCATTCCCGTCTTCTTTAATAGATTACAAACATAGAACCCACTCAAAAATAGTATTGCTCTGGTTTTTTTTTTAGCATTTTTACTGCCGCTGCTGTTGCTGCAACTTGGTGCACCTTTTATGTCGAATGCTCAACATTATCATAAAAAATCCTTCGTTTCCTTAACAACCGGAAAATGGACTGAATATAGAGTTGGAGTTTAAAAAAAAAAAAAAAAACAGACATGTATCTAATGCACACTGATAGAGCGCGGTTGGGAAAGAGGGAAATAAAACGAATCAAAATTCATGCACTCAAATGTGGCAGGAATGAGTGGTGCAACGTGCAAAACTCTTTAACGTGTGAACATTTATCCAGCTTTTATAAAGCATCCTTTGAGAGTCATTATCGCCACGGTTCACATGTATCTATACTCTGTTAACAGCGGTGGGAGTGTGTGAATGAACCCATGATTTCTAGATTTTTTGCAGCAAAAAAGGGTACCCAACTTGACAGTTTGTTTTTTTTTACAATTTTTCTCTCCATATCGTAACATTATTTCCGCGTTCAGAGTTCAATGAGATCGTACACGATGAATTTTAATTTTTCCACACCCCCTTCTCGAATAGCCTTTATCATGTGTCATTAGCGTTTGGGATATAAAAATGAATGATTCCGGCTGGAAGGACCAAAAATTGTAAAGAAAAAAACAGAATATGCGTTTTAAGGGATTTGTGGAAGAATAGAATCATGAACACTTGGATCATTGTAACTAAAGGATATTCGAACCATCAAAAAGAAAACAGCAAATCATTTGAGTGTCATATATTGTGCGCGTGTGTTGTTTTTTTGGTTTAAATTTTTGCGCGTTAAACCTACAACAAAAAAGATGACTTAAAATTCGATTTTTACAAAAGCCAAGTAGGTACGCACACATCTGCGAGCTGCTGAGCTGTTGTATTTGTGATTTTTGAAAATCCATCTTTCTTAATAGAATGACACCTATAAAAACCTATCGATCCTTGTTCACTAGTTAAACATAAATTTCACGCTTAACTTGTTCCTATCGAAGCGTACATTTGTGTGCGGAAAAAAGAGTTTTTTTTTTAGCCTCCCAAGGCCTCCCCCTTTTCGGATCACATACACTTTTCATTTTTCTTTTTTTTAAATCTCTTGGTGTTCGAAACGTTGTCATCTTCGTCTGAAATAATCCTATCTGTGTCTCTGAAAAAAAAGGATGAGTGAATGTTCAGTCATCCAAAAGCTACTCATTCCGGTATTCATATATAGAAGTTGATTTTTTGGCAAAGATGTAAAAAAGTGTAAAAGTGTGTAAGGAAGGGGGAGAAAATTCACACAAATAAATATAGAGGATCTTGGAACTTGTCGATGTCCTTGCTAGCTGGCGTTCTTACTGTTTATGGTTATAATTCTTGTAGATACCCCTTCTGATCCGTTTTTTTTAATAAAAAAAAAAAGTTGAACGACACTGATTTTCATAGTTGAAAATGGTTTTCTTGTTGTAAAAAAGAAGTGAATAGCAATCGAAAATCGGTCTTGTGTGAAAAAAGTAAAATGTCGTTTTGTTGAGATTTTATGTGCAGGGACTAAGGAGGTTATGTGAGAAAATGGGTTAAGTAGGTGTAATTGTGTAAGTGGTACCGTAAAATGAACTTTCATCTTTTCGTGTGTAATTACGACTAACATGTAGGGAGAGGGCCTGGTTTCCTCGCATGGAAAATTAGTAATTTTACTGCAGATTGTATATTTGGATTCGAAGTTGTGTGCATTTTAGCAATGTAGTAGATATTTACTTAGGTTGAGAAAATTTCAATAGTGCGTTTGTTTTTAATAAGACATTATAAATATAAGCGTATTCTTGATTAAATAAATTATTTAACTTATTCACTGAAAGGGAAGACCAAAAATCTAGTTAAAATTTTTACAGTGAAAAAAAAGTAATGCGTAACTATAGTAATTAAGACCAGGATAAAGCTTATTATAATTACTTACTTCCTTAAGGGGCGCTACAGTTCGGGACGAACCTGGGCCGCAACAAACATGCCTCTCTAGCCATCTCGGTCTTTGGCTAGCTGCCTCCAGTTTCGCACTCCAAGTTGGTTGAGGTCGTCCTCGAATCGAAAATCCAGCAAGCCGGAGCATTGTTGTCCATTCGCTCTACATGACCTAACCATCTTAAACTTAGTACGCGTATTTTTTTGACCAGGTCAATGTTGCTGTACAGCTCGTATAGTTCTTGGTTGAACCTTCTCCTCCAAAGCCCGTTTACGCAGATAGGGCCAAAAATCCTACGAAGAATCTTACGCTCGAAGCGACTTCAGATAGAGTCGATGCCTCGGCGCCATAGAGCAGGACTCGGATGATAAGGGTCTTATACAGAGTCTCCTTTGTCTTTCGAGAGAGGGCTTTGCTACTCAATTGCCTTCCTAGCCCATAGAAACAGCGATTGGCAAGAGTAATTCTTCGCTTTATTTCTGACGAGATGTTGTTGTCAGATGTTATAGCGGATCCGAGGTACACAAAGTCCCTAACTACCTCAAAATTGTACATGTCTATTGTGATGTTTTGTCCAATCCGCCGGTGTTGAGTGTCCCCTTTGTGAACAGCAGGTACTTCGTTTTAGCCTCATTGACTGGTAGTCCCATCTTAGCCGCTTCAGCTTCAAAGCTAGCAAACGTTCCAGTGACAGCTCGCCGAGTTCTGCTAATGATGTCTATGTCGTCAGCGTATGCTAGCAATTGCACAGACATGAAAAAAGTTGTCCCAACAAAATTGAAATCGCACGATAGCGCATCACCTTGTCGGAATCCTTTTTTGACGTCAAAAGCTTCTGTGAGGTCAGAACCAACCTTGACGGAGCAGCGAGAGTTCTCCATCGTCATCCTGCTGGCGGTACTGGATTTCTGGAGAGGTTACGGGATATTCGATCGGCATAGGTTCTGGCGGTTTCTTGCGATTGCAGCTTTCCGACGTCATACTTCCTCACAGTATTACTCCATTGTTGTGGAGTTCGGGTTATTCGCATTCTTACCTTTGCTCAAACAAGATAGTGATCCGAGTCGATGTTAGCTGCTCGGAAGTCATCCTTGGTGGCGTCATCTTTCTCCTCTGTGGGGGCCTGAGCGCATATTAGGCTAATGTTGGCGAATTTAGATACGGATTGTCACAAGTCGCTCACTTACGTGTCGAAAGCCCAAGACTTCTTGCTGTGGTCTTCTTGCACAATCACCGTAGTACACGTCACAGTTTTTCATCCTCCTTTTGCCCGGCCCATTCCATCGCACTTCTTGGATGGCAGTAATTTCTGCTCTCCGCTAGTTGTTTGGCTGCACGTGATCTGTTAAGAGTTCTAACATTCCACGTGCAGATCCGAAGGTCGTTGTCCTTAATTCGTTTTTCCGGGTCGTCGACAGTTAATCCGTCCTTTTCCGAGGCTATTGGTCGCTTCGCAACTTTTTCTTTTTTCCGTGGCAGTGTTGTTAACCCCACGCACAACCCCCAACCTGGAGGGCCAGGTTCTTTGTTGGATTCCTTGGACAAAAGGAACCGGAGAATCCGAAGTCAATAACCTACTTCGGGGATATGAGCGCTGCCGTTGGCCCATTAAGGGTTCATCCGCCACCATCTCTATTTCAATGCCCTGACTTTCCTTGAATGGTCCCAATGACCTTATCTCATTAGGGCTTTGCTTTGCTTTGTTGACTTTTGACGCCACCGTTAGTCCAATTGGTTGGGCTCATCCGCCGTACGTCCTCTTTCTGAGGGACTCGTGCAAGATTTCTGCGAACCGATCAGTGTTGCTTTTTTTCTGTGTTCAACACTCGCGCTTATAAGTTTTGCAGGAATGTCCGGATGGACAGACCAGTACCCGCCACTGAAAGTGGAAAAGGGTATTACTCTCGTTTTCTAAATAAACAATGAGTTTGAATTTGGAAAGCTGAGGAACCACAAATCTAGCTCACAATAAGTTTTCAAAATTTAAAAATCTTGCAACATGTTTTAAATTTGTGGTTTAGTTCTAATGCTTTTTCTGTTAAGAGATTTTATTCCTCGATTGTCCCCAATTTTATCTAGTTTTTCATACAACCCATCAATTTTTATATTAATTTTCATAATGTACTGCTTTGTAGTCCTCTGAATGTGGGCCTTACCATTTTTACCTCGGAGAACGTCGGCAAGCATACCCGTGTTGGATGCTCCATTTCTGAGTTTAATTGCGGATGTTTCAGTACTTCTTTTTGCAGGCTATTTCGACCGCCTATCCTTTTTAAAAAGTTTGTAAGAAATTTGTCTTCTAGACAAGATTATCCGCTATTCCTAAACTTTTCGAATTTTTGGTCTGTGACATTCTTTCTTTTAACTGCTCTTCTGTTATATGTGAAAACCTACATGATTTTGTATTAAAGAAAATAACAGTAACCAAATTTTTGCAATTCTCCACATGCAAGTGGATTGCATCTTTACTGACTTCAGTAACGTTTTTGACAAATTAAGTCATAAAATACTTTTAAACAAATTAAAGAAAATTGGGCTTAACAACGGTTTTGTGTTGTGGATTGCTTCATATATAAGCGCTCCTGTCAATTTAAAGTTAATTCTGATGTTCCTCAGGGGAGTCTTCTTGGTCCTCTTTTATTTGTTTTATTTATTAACGATCTCCCTTCTATTTTTAATCACTCAAAGACATTAATTTATGCCGATAAAGTAAAAATATTTCGAGCAATTGACAACAGCTTTGTGAACAACTGCAGAACGATTTAAATAAATTTTGGCAATGGTGCACTATGTATAAACTTCTACGTTTATAACACTGGTCTGCAAAAATAAAAATAAAAATTTGTTTGTCCTTCAAATAATTTTTTTTGAAATTATGCAAGCTTACACTTTTCTGATCTGAATCTGGTTTCAGAAAAATTCTATCACGTATCGTTTTTTTTAAATTGATTTTTGAAAAATATGATTTGTTTGTGGAATAGACCCGTCTTAGATTCGATTAACTTGGTAACAAAATTAAACCGTTGTATCTATTCAGCTCAAATTTGGAGGACTTGTTGCACATAATATCAGCTAACATATGAAATTTGTCTTCATTCATTAATGGTAACTCTAATTTTTAAACAGTAATTTAAAAAAAAATGCAGAAATTTCAAAATTCTGTAGTTTTAATGGGTTAACCCTGTTAAAAAAAAAACATTCAATTTGAGAGATACTGGAATTTGAATACCTTCGATATCCATAAAGTCAACTATGTAAAGTTACCTTTAATCGGATGCCTTTAAATAAGCGTAGAAAGTTTGTTTTCCATTAAAATATTTCACTGGGTGTTATGTATAAAAAAACTATATTTGACAAAACCATTTTACAAAATAAAAATAAAAACATCAATTCAACCAAATTACCTCTTTAAAAAGTAATTTGAAAATAAAATAAACTATAAAATCCATTCAATAACCTTACATATGAAAATTTTACTTAGTAGTTTTATTTCTTTTCATTTTTTTCCATTGGCGTTTCACGATATATTGACCAGCAAAAATCTGCCAGCATTGCTTCTGACCATTTCCCATTAAATCTTTTTTCTATATGTATCATATCTTGATGAAACCTTTCACCATGTTCATCTGAAACCGCACCAAGGTTAACCGGGAATAATACTAAATGGGAGTCCAAAAAATGGATTTTAAGGGACATGTTGCATTTAAGAGCCTTATAAGAGTCAAGCAGTTCTTCGATGATGCCTCTATAGTTTTCACTTCTCTTATTTCCAAGAAAATTGTTACACACCTCTACAAAAGCGTTCCATACCTTTTTTTCGGTCTCAGTAAGCTTAGCTTTGAAAATTGGGTCCTTAAAAAGTTCTCGTAGTTGGGGTCCTACAAATATTCCTTACTTTATTTACAATATCTTTGAAATTAGAATGAATTTAAAAAAGATTAAAAATGATTTAGAAAGACAAAATGCCCTTCTTTTAGACCCAATTTGCAGTTTTGCAAAAAAAAATGTTTACCGGTTGAGAAATTTGACGTCAAATGTACTAAAAAAAACGTGTTTTTGACCTGTCTATATTAAAATATCTCAAAAACATGACGTGTTAGAACAATTTTAACTTCGAATTGGAATCAAAAACCTCTAGAAAAGTATTGTTTGGTTCAAAGGCGATTTTCGTTGTAGACCAGTGTAATTGGTTAAAGTAAAAAATTATCTTGCATTAAGCAAACATAGTAAATATTAAAAAAAAAGTCTTTGACTTGTTTGAGATAAATTGAGAACAGGAAATATTACGCATACGCCCAGTGCACCAAACAACTAAATAAAAAATCAACACGGGCACAAGCAAATAAAAAAATTCTTTTAATGAAATAAGACTTCATTAGGTTCCATTTATTTCTAATATTCATTATGTAAGGCTTTCTCCTGCGAATTTTTTGAATTGGAACTCAAGATGTGTAGTGCCCCGTGGCTTAGTGGTTAGTGTGTCGGACTGCTAAGCGAAAGAACCTGGGTTCAAATCCAGCTCATTGCCACCTTTTTTCTGGGGTACTGCCTCTTGCGAGGAACTGACAAAACTTCCAAGAGTAAATTTTGTTTTGAAAAAGTGCATCTAATGTAGCCGTTCAGACTCGGCGGTAAACTGTAGGTCCCTTCCATTCCTGCAGATTAACAACACACACACAGGAATGTTTGAGAGTATAAGTCACTAGGCCTTGGCTCCTTAAGGAGCTGTCGCGCCAATAAATTTATTTATTTTTTTTTGTATATGCCTCAGCCGCTCAGAATGAAATTGCACGACTAGATTGCACGGACTTGCTCATATGCGCGTTTACATCGTCGAATAAAATTTCAAAATTGTTATTTCAATTTTTTTTTAGTTTTGATTGTTCGAAAATAACTATATTAGGTAAAAATATGTTTCCCGATCATGACAATCTCATGTTGGACTCATTTTTGTTATCTCATTTTTTTTAATCTGCACGAATGCAAAACTTGGCTTATAGTACCTATAAGCGCAAGTAAAAATCGTTGAATGATAACAATTTAAGAAGTATTCTAGTATCCTTAGGTATTACCTGCATGTCTTTACCACAGAGCCATATTGTTTTAATGAAATTATTCCACTGTACTTAGTCTTAGTTTTGTCAAATTACAATAAATTTCATCCCTTTACATTAATATAAACAAACTGTGGTAAAAGCTTTTAATCTACATGCATAGAATATCCAAGTAACCGCATGAATCCAAATCTCTGCACAATCAGGACACGAAACATAAAGTTACAGTAATAAATACTAATTTAACAACAAATACACCCTTCTTAGGCCTTAGTAAGCGATTAGCCGAATTGCTTCTTTGCCTTTCCCAAAAAAAAAAGGAAAGAAAATTAATAATAATCAATCGATGTTGGCAGGCCTTTTTCCCTTAACAACCTCCCCTTAATGTCTTAATATTTCTCACTTAATACAACAATACCACTTTGGCCCCAAGGACCCCACAACCCACACTTTCCATAAACAAAAATAGTCCTGCCGAAAACTTCTAACAATCGTTAATTATCCTTTTCTCTCTCGGTCACAGGACTCTCACAAAATATTCCCATAAAAAAAATCTTTTATTGTGGATCTGAGTTCTTGTATTCTGGTGTGCCAGCAGTACCAAATAACCATAAACAACCAACTACACTTAAACACATGGGACACAATGTTGCATCCTTTCCACACTCTCCTCACGCAGGCATGCTTCCATAAAGAAGGATATGAACAAATCTAAACAAAAAAAAAAAAAAAATATCCCAAATTTCATCAAAACTCTCTGCCACTTGAGTTGTGTGTTATTGTTCCTAAATTGTATCCCCAGTTTAAAATGAATGTCCTAGCTGTTTGTGGGTGTTTTTCGAGTGTGCGGAGGAATATAATCTCTGGCAAGTACAGGACCTCTTTTTATATCAGAAGATATAGGGCTTCTGGGGGCAGTTTTCCATTTTCCACTTCCAACTATGCCATCCGTAGAAATATTTTCCGTCACAAAACACGTCAAAAGAAAACTTCTTGGTGAAATAGTTGAAGCAACTAATAGTCCTTCTGCTCCTGTGTATTTGCAGGACACTGTTCGTTGTCGTGATGATGTCACCACCACCTACCGGGCCGGTGCTGCCGTTAGGGCTATTTTCTTTTTATTAAATGAAAAGTGGAGAAAAAAGAAAATCATCTCCTCCAGCAATGATGTTTCAATATTTTTTTTTTTTTTGTTTTTATTTTATTCTTTTCATCATTATCTTATGTCCTTTCTAATGTACAGTTTCATATTTCGTATATTCTCAGCATGTCCCGGCTGATGGTGAGAAGAGTTTTGGTATGCCACTGTAATTGTTTGACAGGCGGTTCGGTTGTTGCAGAAAACTTTCTTTAAAAAAAAAATCGTTAAACGTCCTCAAATGTTTTGATTCGGTTTTTTTTTCGTCCTTTTTTAGGATTTTTATGTTGTGTGGCGCTGAGTGGTTGTTTATCCGATTTTGGTCCTGGCCTGTTTGTTATTATATAACCCCAGGACTGGGGACATTTTTATTTCAAACTCCAACCCACCACCCACCGATGGGAAAATGCGGAAAAAGTTAACTGTATATTTTTTTCTCTTCATTCATTCTGTTTGAACCTTCTCGTTTTGTTTGTGTGTTGGTTTGTCCCCGGCAAAAAAAGTGGGTTGTTTCGAGGGGACTTAAAGGTTCCTTTCGTGTTCATTGTCCGCAAAACGGTATGAGAGAGATTCTCAGAGATTTCTTTCATTCAGTGCGGGAAGCAATAAAAATATTGGTAAAGATTGTGCTCTTGAACATTTTTCAGGATTTTTTTTTTTTACACAAATACAAAAAAAAAAAACATCCAAGGATGCTTAAGTGTTGTTTTGAAAGGGATATTTGGTTTCGACTTCCCTGTCGGCCTTTTATCAAATATATACAAGGTGGGTATTCAAAATGTATGGGTTCTGTTAGATTATTTATATTTAAATTTGTCAAGATTATGTTTTGCGTATTTTTTCCTACCATTTTTTGGGGTAGTGGTCAGGATGTTTGAAAATGTGCGACGGGGGAAATTGGACGACTCAATATAAAAAGAAAAAATAAACTTAGGTCTCAAATTAGATTAAGAAAATGTGAGACAAAATTAAATGAAATTGTCTTCTGTTCGTAGGTGATGATATCACACTTGTTATTGCTTTATGGGTAAAATTTAAAAAAGTTTTTTTTTGTTTTTTATCGAGTTTAGGACAAGTTGTGGTAAAGAAGAGTTGTTTGTTTTAGAAAAAAACTGCAACGGTTCTAACAGTAAGCAATGTTTTTTGTAGAGCGTTAACATATATTTGCTTACACATGAGTCCCTGAAATTACAAAAGCATTAAACACTAAAACTAAAACAGGTAGAAGTCAAACAGAAAAACAAAAACACTTTTTTGAAAATTTCTGAAACAAGAATGTGAGGAGAAATAAATTGCACGACTGGATCGCACGTACTTGCTCATATGTGCGGTCACATCGTCAAATAAATTTAAAAAAAACGCACGACTGGGTCGCACGAACTGGGATCGGTGGCCATCTTGTTTTGGGCCAATTTACCGAACGTGTGATGCGCTTGATGGTTGTTCGGCTTCATTTCTTCCCAGAATTGGATTTTGTAAGCCTGCAAACGACGATCCTTCCGCTAAATCTTCCATAAAGTGAATGGGCACAACTGCAATTGTTGCGCGCGATGGCGGATGGGCTCATTCGGGTCTTCTTCGATACTCTGCTCTACCGAAACGAACCATTATTTTGGTAATAAATTTGCACAATTTGCAAACTTGTTCAGGAGTAAGTCTATTCATTATGAAATGGTGAACCAAACTGAGCATAAATCAAGTGACAGCTGTCAAAAAGACCAACTCCGAAAGAAGTATTGCTAGATTGAAAACCACACGTCTATTAAAATAAAAAATAATTTTTTTTTATGAAAATTCTTTATTTTTTTTAATTAGTTTAAGAGTTTTCTTGGAAGAACTAAGTATGCAATAAAATTTGAAAACTAAATGTCTATCGAAGAAAAAAAAATTTGAAGATCGTTCGACCAGTTTTTTTAAAAAGTAGTATTTTTTTCGAAAAAAATATTTAAATTTTTTTTCTAGTATGTCCTTATATGGAAATCTGTAGTTTTCATCTGGGAAAATTATTTAAAAAAATTCAATCCACCCATTTTCAAAAATATTTCGAAAACCAATTTTTTTTTTAATTTAAAAAATCGAAATTTTTTTTTTTGAAAATTTTGAAATGCAATATTAATTAAATTATAAATGACTTTCTGTGTGAAATCGGGATAATAGTTAACGATAAAACCGCATTTGAAAAAAACTGGACATATGAGAGGTACCGTTATAGAACAAATTTCGAAAAATTCATTCTAACTGAAAGATGTATTGTTGTAAAAAAATAGCACCCTGACAGTTTTATCAAAACCGTTAGAGCCGTTTACGATAAAATCAAACTTTTTGTTGAAAATTGTATGGCAGGTACCGTTAATTTTCGACTTAGAGCAAAAATGAAAAACACTTCCCGAGATACTACCAAATAAATACTAAATACCAAGTTTGAAGCAAATCGGCCCATCCGTTTAGGCTGTAGAGGCGCGAACAGACGGAATTTCCGGACCCACATTTTTCGACTTCTCTATCATCTTAATGCCATGTTTGATTGTTAGAAAAAAGATTAATTTTTTTTGCACAAATCCATAACTTGTATTATATAGTACTTATAAAAAATGCAATTAATTCAAAAACAAGAAGTTTGCCGACGTGACGCCAACCTGACAAACTTCTTACGAGGATCAGAATGGTAAGGTGGGAGGAAGGTTGTTGTTTAGAGTTCTAATGAAAGCCTTCAGAATTATTTGAAGAAAAAGAATTCACTTAAGTTATTTATTTATATGGAAATTGGCCAATGTATTTATGAGTTTGAAAAACTGACAAAAAGATTATAATAATCATTTTTTATGAATTTAAGACACATTGAAATTTTTCTTGCTTAATTATCATTTCTTTTCCCTTTGACAACAAATCCCAAACCCCAATCAAGCTGGTCCCTGCTGTCTTATTCTATGTACAATATATCTGTTCAATATAGAATTTCCGTCGAAATCACCCACGAAAAGACATTCATTAATTTGACATATCCAAATAAGTCGTTTAATTATTTATCTAAAACATTTATTTTAAACATTTAAACATCATCGAAAACAGCACCGTCATTAATTTCTGTGAATTATACTATTAAGCATCTTTTTCAATCTAAAGAAGGAATTCAGCCTGAAGGAATAAATAAATGTTGGGACAGTTTCGATTTTTCTTTGAAAAGGCCCACCTGGATTTTTTTTTGTTTGAAAAAAATATTTGTTTAAAAATAAATATTTTTTTATGATACTCCATCTTTTTGTTCTTTTGTTTCAGTCTTAAAATATATTTAATTTAAAGATGAAGACATAAAAACATTTTTTTTTAGCTGCACGTGTACTCTTACTTTACTTTTTGCACGTCCTTACAGTATAAAAAAAAAAATGTAAGCTACCGGATAAAACCTGATTTTCCATTTCCACTTTAGGAAAATTTGAAAAATTTATTTGAATTTGTTTTATTGAAAAATCTGACTGAATACTTCTTTAAATAAAAAGTAATATTGGAAAGAAAAGAATTTATAAAAAACAAATTTCACAAATGGATCGCTCGTACTTGCTCTTATAAGAAGTCATATGATCGAATAAAATGCAAAATATATTAAGTGTATTCAAGGCTTCATTCGATTAAATGAGTTTCGAATGTTCGGAAAAATTAAGTTAAATTAGCGATTGAATGAAAGTTATTTTTCAAAATCGTAAGCACGGAAGACGGAAACATTGAAACTGTAGGTCAAAATACTTTCTACATTCGTACAGATGGACAGACAGAGACAGGTAGAATTAGACTACTATATCAAATACGTTTATCTACCAATGTTATGTCATGTTTGATTGTTATCTTCATTTCTTAATCTTTACTAATGCATAACTTGTCAACGGATATAAAAACATTTATTTCATTACAAAATCTATTCACGATATAGTCATCTGCATTTTCTGATAAAAATCTTATAAAGGTGTACCGTTGTATTAATTTACAACTTTTTTTTCGTTTTTCAACCAGCATCAGCATCGGCATGCTAAATGATGTTTACGCTTTGAGAACTCTCAATCAACTGTCTCGCACCTCATTTAGATTTTACCTACCATACCAATATCATAATCATATTCCAATAAAGTGCGATCTCTCGCATTAATTCATCATCTTCGCATTTATACCGTTTTTCGCTTGTCGCCGAATTTCTAATTGCTTTGTACCTAGGATGTGTTAAGTTGTTATTTTTTTTACCGTTCTATTTTTTCTTTTGGGTTGGCACTAGAAAAAGTTTTGTCGTAGGGTTATTGCAAATAGCACATTGCAATTTTGAAAGCTGATTTTATCTTTGATTCTGGTTGTTTCTGAAAGTCGTACGTGTATTTTTCGCAATAGGCGAGCTTAATTGCAGGTAAATCTATGTTTATGTTGCTTGTTCCTTCGTTTTTTTTTTCAAATTAATTCTAATTCTTCTTTATACAATTAGCTGAATTCTGAAGTAATATGTAAATGTATGTATATCCATGAGTTCATGCATTCATTGAACACTTCTTTAATTTGATTTTTGATTTTTTATAAAAGAAATTCAATTTTATTTGTCAATGCCTGGGTTACTTACGACATTTTTTTTTTAATAAGTGTGGACTGTTATTGAAAAGTTTTTTTCCCATATTATCCTTGAATTTTTTTTCTCAAAACCAAATTCCTTGTCCTTAATAGTCCAACCAAATAAAAACTACTTCCCAGGAATTTCCTAATACAAAACCCTTTGCTTTAGAATTCTTATATCAATAGCATTAAAAAACCTGGAGATTTTATGAAAATAACGTTAACGTTGACATTATCAACCCTAAGTGCCTCTATGCACTACCTTCCATCCCACTTGTTCGCAGATTTGCGCACCAAAAATTAATTCTTATTAAATCAAATCACACTCCATGATAATAACAATACCGTACCGTCAAGTACAACAATAGTACACAAAAGAAAAATAAATCCTTAACTAATTGTAGTAGGTATCTACCAAGAAGTATACTCTAGGATTAAAGTATTGAGATACAAACAAGAACAACAATATCTTCATAAAGATACATATATAAATATGTTTGTATAAATACATTCACCCAAATAGATATAGAAATACTCTTGGAATAAAATACAAGAGAAAGTAGGTAAGTTTTCGCCCGAAAAATCTTCTTCTTTATCCAAATTGAATCATAATGCAGAAGAGGATAATATACATAATACAATAAGAGCAAGGATATAATATTACAGACGTCATAATTCTGTAATTCTTGTTACGGAAATCTTACTACGATTTCCTTCTTCCTCCAACTCCATTGTTATCTCTTTATTTTTTTTTGTTTGTCATACTTACTTCTTGAGAATTTATTAATATGGCGCCCAATTAAGGACACATGCCGAGTGTTATCTTGTATTAAAATATGTATAAAAAAACAAATACAATTGTAATAAGGGAAGAAAAAAGCTATAATGTTTAATATCTGAACATTTTAAAGGATATTTTAAGCATATTACCGATTTCAATCATCTCCTTCAGAAAGGAAGCGGCTCACTTAACAGAATGGCAAAGTTCCTTAATCCAAATTTCGTCATTCTTGGTGCATTGCACCCGCTTTGTGTGTCTTAGCCGGCTTTTTTCTCTTCCCCCACAAGGATTGTTTCTCATATGCAATAACAAAAAACGGAAACTGAAACAAACAAAAAAAAAACGAATAAACTAAAAATCAGGACTAAAACTCTATCGAGAGGTCTCTAATCCTTTTTTTCACTGTTGCCTCTCGTTTATTTTTTTTTCTTCACTTATTTTTCACTGTAACTGGGTCAAACTTTTGCACTTCATGTCGATTCCCCGGAAAAAAGGACGAGAACAAAATAAACCATCGTAAAACACTGCTTGTACACACTTTTTATTACTCAATTTGTTGTGCTTGCCGTATGAAAAAAATGTGTACCTTTGACAAGGAAAAGGATTTTCAAAATGTGATTTTTATTTTTTTCGAAAAATATTGCTCCTTCTTCAGAAAAATGTCCTCCAAAGATAAACCACAATTGTTACGTATTGTAAACGCCACCGGCAATGGATATCCACCCAATCTATTTGACATTATCAACGGAACTAATTTGGTTGTCCTCGTCGGGTGTTTTGTGTCGTTTTTCCGTAACTTTTCAGAGAATGTAAGAGATTTTGTTGAACAATTGTTGAGGTTTTCCTTTGGTGAATTGGTGAGTTCTTCTTCCACAGGAGGAGAGAGAAGGTTTCAAGATGATGCTGAGAGCGAAAAGAATAATGCATCGGCATCCAAATATACAGAAAATTGTTTTCTATGAAAAAGGGCGAGTTCTGATAAAAGTTTTGAGTGTGCATACGCCGACTGGAAGTTGTTTGACTTTGAAAAATCACTCAGATACACTAGCGCCACTGAGTGAAACATTGGTTGGAAAAGTGATGAAACTGCTTGTTTGGGTGGAAAAAAGCTTTCGAGAGTGGAAAGGACTTAGTTTAAACTGGAAGTTTCTTGGAAGTCGAAAATGTGGAGAGATTTTGTTTTAAGTACATTTCCCTTAGGTCGGGTCAGTTCTTGGATTTTCTTCAGTGAAATGAGGAATATTATATTAATATTAATATTAATATTAAAATGCTGTTGCGAAGTTATTCGATATGAACTTTGTCCTTTAGAAATTGGTATGGATTTGATTCGAAATCTGTTTTCATAAGTTTTGTTGCAAAAAACGTGATTTAACGTACAGAAGTAGTAGGAAAAATTATGGACCACACAAGGGATCTGAAAGTAGCTAATAGCATACTAAATAGGTTTATAATCACCATTATTTTTTTGAATAAGTGGAAGTGAAGTCATAAATATTCACGTTATCTACTCGCTCCTAAACGCTTCAAAAAAAAATGTTTAAGAAATTGATTTAAGACTATTCTCTTAAGATCCAATAAAACTGCACAATTCGTGGCTTGGTAAAACTACCCTGCTAAGCTTGATAAGAACGATACTGCTTGATAAGAACGATACTGGTCGAAAGATAATAAGATAATAAGTCTTCAGCTAGATACATACTCAGGGATGAATTCAATCCGAAAAAAGATATTTTTATTTAGCTATGAGCAATCTGTCAAACAATCAGATGGTTTTGATAATGATGATTGCTTGTTACCGATGCTTTCCATATTTGCACCGTGGATTTGATTGCTCTTATAATCGATGTCATCGGTTGCCGTCTCTGAATCGTATATGTTGACATAATTAAATCGATCAAAGACTGATTTCTCGTTAAAAATCACATTACGACCTATAACTAGCTTTTCGCCTTCGATATCCCATATATCGACTATGTTTTTGAAGATAAACCATACCCAAGCATATAACATTTTGAAGATTTTGCATCCAATTTCGTACGATTTTCTTTTGGCACATAATTGTAGCAAATCGAACCAAAAACACGAAGATGTGATAAATCTGGCCTTACCATACCAAATTTCAATACGCGTTTTGTTTGCAAATTGTTTACCAACCGCACTTGTTGGTGAATTATTTCGGATATAATTTGCATACATCACAGCTTCGTTCCAAAATCGACGACTTAAGCCACTTACCAAAAGCATTGTTCTTGCTTTTTCAACAATAGTTCGGTTGAAACGTTCGGAAACGCCATTATCCACCTGCAGTTTCGCGATTCTCTGTCCATGTCGAGTTTCAGCCATAGAAACATATTGTTGAAATTTGTCAAATACTTCACTCTTTAGCTTGATACAGTAGATCAAGGATGCACGTGAAAAATCATCAGTAAAAGCTACGAAATATCTAGATCATTTGACCACTGACATCTGTGTGAATTAATTCCAAAATTCTTGTGGATCGGACTTCCTTCCGAGGGGGATACGGTAAACGGGTCTGTTTACCAAGCACACAAGATTCACAAAATTTGCTCGTAATATCCACATTTAATTTGTCTAATCCAATTGCCATGTTTTGAATCACCATCTTCTTCATATCACTGGCATTCAAATGAGCAAGACGAAAATGCCATAAGTTTTGGGATGCTTTACTTAATTCTTGAACACCAGCAATTCCAGCAAATATGTTTCGTTCCACGAAAAAAGTTGTTTCATAAAGTTGACCATTTCGACGAGCAGTGAACACATTTTTACCATTTTTCATTATCACCACTGAAAATTATTTTGTAATCTTTGTCAGTTAATTGGCGAATTGACATGAGATTGCATTTAAGATTTTCAACAAATAAAACGTTTTGAATAGTTTTTGTCGAGTTATCACTATTAAAAAACGTTTTTATTGATATATCGCCTCGATATTTTGCCACCAATGATGTTCCAGGTTTTGCTGTTGAGATATTAATTGGTTCAATTTTATGCATTTTATTGAAGAATTCTTTATTGTTCACAATATGTTGAGTTGCACCAGAATCAAGAATAAAATGTATTTGATTAAAACCATCATTACTTTGTTTTGATGAATTCGCAATGCAACATGAAGCATCTTTAATGTTAATTGTTTGTTCTTCACAAATTAAAAACTCGGGATCTTCGTCTTTTTCAGCACCGTTTGCACCTGCAGTTTTCTTTCCTTTTGCAGGATTCTTCTTCAATATTTTTACTCGGCAATTTGCTTTTATGTAACCAGGTTTATTAACCAGGCATATAATTTTTGATCGATCCGCCTGCATAGCTACAGAATCATTCATTTTTCCGCAACGAATACTACTACCAGCAGCACGCTTCCCACATTCATCCAAAAGTCGACTTTTAACAAATTCGATGGATAATTTGGATGTATCCATCGTTTCCAGCGCTGTTACTAAGCCAACAAAACTTTTTGGCAAAGTTAAAATCAAATGACAAACCACATCAAGATCTTCTAAGGTGGCCCCAATAGGTATGGTCAAACTGAAGAAAAAAATCGTTTACATCGTCACCATCCTTATAACGCATTGTCAATAACTGTTTTCGCAGCAACAATTGACCAGCAACACTTTTGCGTTCAAACACACCAACAAGTGTATCATATATTTCCTTAGCGAATTTTTTTTCTTTAATGTACTCCAACTGAGAAACACTGATGCACTGCACTAAAATCGACTTGCACTTTTTCTCGTCGAATTTCAGCTTTTCTTTTAACTTTTCATTATTTGCTGCATCACCTTCACTTGGAACTTCTCTCAACATAGAGTCCAATGTAAAAGAAAGAAACTTTTCTAGATTTTTCTCTTCCAGAAAAATCTTAATTCTGTATTTCCAATTCGAGAAATTGGTTCCATCAAATGGCTTCACTTTTTGCAAATTATTTTCCATATTCGACTTGTAAACATTTAATAAAAATAATTTTTAAAATATCCAACAGAAAAATCCAGAACAATAATTCTTAAGCGTGCGATTTGATCAAAACGAAAAATCTTTAATAAACGCTTAAGCACACAAATAAATTCCTTAATGAAAGAATACAATGCGTTCAATTCAAATATTCTTCATATGAATTGATTCCTGGGCCCATAACCTGTTGGAGATTGAAACAGAGTTATATATTTGGAACAATAGTTTTAATGATCTCCGTTGGAATATTAGATTACAAGTGAAGAAAAATTTAAATATGATTTCCTTTTATACAAAATATTTTCTATAAGTTTTGATTTAAGGAACAAAGTATTATTATATATTTCTACTGTGTCAAATTAGTATTTTATCATTGCTATCCTTCTTCAGCAGAATTTTTTAAATAGCAAAAATCATAAACAGAACATGACAGTTCTTCGAATAAGTCGGAAGTGGCTGATCCAAGCTGAGCAAATGATCAATCTGGCTTCTAAATCTAAGGCTCCTCTGTATTTTTAAGCTGAAATTCAAGCTGCATATTATATCCCAACCTTAAAGCAAGAACTTCCCCCGTTTTTCTTTCAATTTTTCCATAAGGAACCAATAAAAAACGAAAAAATCCTGCAAAACACACCTTAAATCTTCTTTAAGCTGACATTAAATACATATCTGTAGTAATACTTCCCACAGGCCTTTACACACACAGGATAGAAAATAAGTTCAACCATTTAAAGACTTCCGGTGCTCCAAGAACCAACATCTACCTACTTCTTTATGTCTTACACAACCTTATACCATCACGATTGGATTCCAATTTAATATAATTCAATTCAATTGATGCCTACTACGCCTAGAATATCCTGCCTTGGCAATCCATGCGATTAACTTATTTCCTCTTGTAAAAAAGATCTTAATCCTTATCTCAAGATATTTTTTTTTTGTGTGTTCCTTGTTTTTCTTCTCCTAACAAGCCAACTAACATCCCTTTTTTTGTTCTCTATAACCACCCAACCACGCACCCAAAAAATACAAAAAAAAAAACATGGCGTAGGTTTTAAATCCGTTTGAAAAGATTGATTGCTTTGCTTGGAGCAATCTCCGTTCATTTCTATCACTGATCTGTCGAAATTGGCATTTATTCCAACAACGAACAACCAATAAAATCGTCTCTAATTTATAACATCAAATTTAATTGCAAGACATTCGACCTTCAATATTGGTCGGCCCGAACGGAACAGGGGAAGGTCCTTGAAAAAAGAAAAGAAATCCCTCTTCGATGTTAGGTATTCAATAGCAAACAAGATGGACTTATGGGCTAATCTGAGGAATGCTCTTATTTATAAAGAAAAATTTCATCCAATTGAGATTGAGAGTCGTGAGATAAACCAGGCTAAGAGTTTCATTGAGGTTGGTAAATGGTTCTTGTAGGTTAAAGGATATTTTTTGACTTTAAAAGGACTGTAAAGGTGCAGATCATACAAATCTCGCTTTTCCTTCTGACTTTAACTTACATGTAAAGTCACCACAAACCATATTCATGCGTAGATAGCTTTCGTCCTGATTTATTTCTCGTGCAGAAAGCCTCAGCAAAAGGATTAATTTTGCCAAAGTCCCGCCCAAAAGGCATAACATTTCAATTTTGCAAGGTCCTTACATTCTCGGAATTCAGGCAACCTTAGCCTCAACTTCAGCGCCGAGTCAACCATCAAGGAATCAATGTCCTTATAGATAAACAAAAGTTGATCTCAATGAAAACAAATTTAATGCCATAAGTGTGGTGGAATGAAAGGCAGGTTAAAGCTGAGGTGGAAGTGGTACAATGGCATCACCACAGCCAGCGCTCATGCATTGTGCAACAACGAGATGACAAAATCCATTTAATTTGTTTATACAGTCCAAGGATATTTTCACCTCATTTAAACGCATGCAATCGTCTCCCTTTGTTAAGCCTAAGAATTGTGTGTGACCGCTACGTTATATGGGACGCTTCAGAATGCAAACATTAATATTGTTATTCTGCCTGACACACTGTTACTGGTCATTTGTTCGTTCAGTTGAACTCCCACATTAACAAACCTGCAACAAAAGGATGCCCACAGACACGCACTATGTGCGTGAAATTTGAATCTTGTGCAAGCTTTTACTTACATACATATATATGTGTAACTAGCAAAGGCCTTCTCTTAAGGATGATGATTTTCAACAAGAACATGGCTGGTTGGCCAAAAGCAACCCTAGTCCCAGGGTGGCAGGATACTCATGGGAGACCTTTTCATAGGATTGCAAGCTCCTCACGCACACACGACTGTACGTACGCACAACTCTCGATGTTTGTCCCTTAGCCAAAATGTTGTTTGAACAGAATCTGTTTTGGTTTGCAGGACATTCCTCTGTAGCTTGCAAGGATGTTTTGTGTACTTATATATCAAAAAAGACAAAACTATACCTCTCTTCGTGTCCTGTGTCAATCAGCACTGGGTAGATATAGCCAGTGCGGTTGATTCCAAAGTTTCGACATGAATCCCTGCAAACTGCAGGTGAGAGATATTTTCCCTAAGCAAATATTATATAACTGAATGATATCCTGCGTCGTTATCCTTCAAAATACTCGAAAATGTATTGCCTTTGCTGTTGCTGCTATTTGAGAATTTCTGAATGTGGACAACCATTCGGAAGGACGAAAGAAGGATATGTATGACTGAATTCAATTGTCCATTATTACGCACAATTCAAACACACTCATGCATTTGCACAGAGAGAAAGAGAATATATCTATAATATTTGTGTATGGTTTGTTATTGCAAGAAGATCGCTGCAGGGGAAGAGGGTGCGTACGATTTCCAAAAGCAAATGATTCAATTCAAGTGTTGGGTTATTTAATATTCTGTTTGGTACTTTGTTTTGAGATAAATTTTCGAAAACAAAGGGACATTCGGATGAATTGAGTGGAAACAACATGGACAATTTGACAACTGAAGTTGTTTTTCAATTGACATTTTCTACACTAGGCAATTTGTTCCAAGGACAATAATTGCTTCCTTCCTTACATATATATGTATGTATAAGGTTGTGTTTGTCAGTGGAAAAGGATTTGTTTGTTGATGCTCTAGAAAGCAGTTTGAAATAAATTCCAGCTTAATTGCCAAGGATGCAACAAGAATGAAGTAAATTCATTGCTCTTACAAACAAAAACTCATCACCATTTTACTGTCAATAAGAACAGATCCTGAAATATAAATAAAAATAATCGAATTTCTAATAGAAGAAACATCTGTTATTAATTGACTGGTTTTGAGAAAAAGTGTATTCCTTAAACGTTAGTTACCATGCAACTTTGTTTTATGATAGAACCCAATTTTTACATTACCAAAAGTTACGGCAAAAAATTCTGCAATATCCTAAAGGCAGTAAGAATGTTTGGTCATTTGTAAAAAAAAATATTAAAAACTCTTCATCAGATCTTCGGTTCAAACGCTCATTACCGATCTACTCTTCACAGGATGCAAATTTGCCTGGTAGCTGCTTATGCTCTTATGTACATAAAAAATTAAATTTTTCAAGGGGACATATTTTTCCGGACTCTTACAAAAGCAAGAGTTTTCAAAGATCTTTATATACACAAATCCTCTGGCCCAGTCCCAATCTTCTCACGAGGTTTTCTTTCACTTTGCCAAAGCCATTTTTGGAATCTGTCCTCAAGACAGAAAACAGCTTTTGTCTAACATGTCCCTAAGAAGACCCATCCTACCCGTCGTTCTACAGACACATATCATTCCGTCCCTTCTTTCTTAGGTCATATTAACCCTGATTAACCGTTAGCTTAAGAAATATCTCGAAGACCGAAAGCTTCTTCATTGCCGGTTGTACGACTTTGGCAGCAATCGTTCCACTTTTGATCGAATGGTATATCTCGCCAAATCCTTAAATTTTATTTAATTAATTATTGCGCTTGATATTTCCAAGACATTTGAAACAGTTTAGCATGAAGGCGCCTTATCAAAAATGCGTTCTTTTGGGATCGATGATACTCTAGTTCGTTGGATTAGAAGCTATATTCTAGACCATTCAATCAAAGTTGTATTAGAAAGTTTCACGTCTCATTTCCCAACAAATAAATTCTGTTGTGCCCCAGGGTTCCGTTCTATCTCCGATTCTTTTCCTTATTTTTTATTTTATAAATGATTTTCTATATGTTTATTCTAATCCACTTAACTGTTTTCCTGTCGACTCTATTCTCAGGTTTTCATATTCGTTTCATGATTCACGTCCTTTGAGCTCCGATTGACATAGCATTGTTGAGTGGGGTAATCGGAATCTTGTGGAGTTTAATGCGTCGAAAACTCAATACTGTTTTCTGTCGTTAAGGCTAAACATACATACTCGGTATGTATTTCAACGAATGCTGTTTCGATGAATTGCAGACGTACCGTTAAATACAGAGATTCTTTTATTAGCCGAACAACACGAATAGGTTCATCAGCTAGACTCTTCTTTACTATCTCAATAATTTAAAAGCATTCAAAACCAACTTTAATTGAAAATTTCGGTCCCAACGTCTCTAATTTCTAAATGATGACGCAGTGTTTAAAAGGGCAAATCAAAACTTTTTGTATGCGCGCTAATTATATTTAAACAAAATCCTGCTATATAACTTTAAAGTTACGTATACGCTTCCAACAAAACTTCAAAACTGCCAGATCCTTCGAATGAATTCATTTTTTGAAAACAGAAATATTTCAAATCTTCAAAACTCATTCATATAAGCAAAAAGAAAAAAAAAACCATAAAATTCGTTTTTGGGTTTCGACATTCATATTACCTCAGCAGAGTACTTGATTGCAATAGGAATGACTTAACTTACAATAGCTCAGAAAAGCTTAACAAAAATTCTTAATTCGAATAAGGTAGTTATTTATTCATATACAACTCCCCATACGCATTCCCCCAAGCCTTTCATCTGCTTATTTCTTAAATTAAAAATTTCATTTAAGTAACAATGCTGCAGAAAAACTTCTGTTCTCTTCCGATTTCATAAATCCAGGTGAATTGCAACTTCCTTTTCCTTGCAACTTGAAATCCCAAATAAAGGCGGTTCCCGCTGCAAAAGTTATCCTCGTCACCAAGAAACTGACATTGAATGGCATTAACGTTGTCAAGAAGCACGCAGTATCTCATTCTTCAGTTCAGAAAAGGATTCTTTTATTGCAGTATACCATTGGAATGAAGAAGAAGAATTCGTCGACGTTGACAAGGACAACGACAAGAACATCCCGAATAATATGGCTGCTGCATTAAAACCGTTCTATTTGGTCGCGCAAGCAGGATTTTCTATCAGCAAAACAGAAAGTCTTACATAGCTTACCCTATCCTTTCATATCAGCCGAGTGTCTTTTTTGTAACCTCCATACTCCTTAGAAAGCGGTAAATTTCTTTTCAATTCGGGCATAGAAATTGCCTTCAGCCAAATGCACTGATTTTTTTCTCTTTAATTCTTCCTGCTTCCATTCATTTTTGTAACCATCCCAAGGTAATATCCTTTCCCTCTTTCTATTTCTAGTCCCCCCTCCCCTCCTCCCCAAAACATCTTGTTCCACGGTCGTTATTCATTTCATGCTTTTTAATTCCTCAGTGGCATGCATCGGCGACCTGCAGTTGGAAAGAAAGATCCGCGCGAGCGAGCATAACGGAAACAAATTCAAAAGGATTTTTCTCTTGTGTTTCGTTACCAAAAAGAAGCAATGTCGAGAGAAAGGACGAGGAAACTTAAAAAAAATTCTAGAAATAAAACATCTAAACTAAATCTTTTCAGAAAGGTGAATGTAATTTTGAACACAGAAATAAAAGAAGAAATGTTTGCTAAATTAACCCAAAATCATCGTCTCCCTACCGCCAATCCTGGAAGGGAGAACGGAATTCATAAATATTGGAAAATTGCAGTTTGAACGGATGCAGGACGAATAGAAAACGAAAACCTTTACCAAGGAATACAAAGCGGAAACAGGAAGCACGAAATTGGCTTGCTTACTGAGTTAAGTTTTGTGTAGTTGGGATATTAAAATGTTATTCGTCCGGTTAGAGTTGGTTTGTGAGATTTCTTGGAAACTTTTAAGATCCGGACCTCCTGCAGGACGAAAAATTGGTTCATTTCAAAATTGGTTATAAATCTCTACATGACACGGTGTTTAAGGGATCGTTAAATAAATTTTAAAAATCAAGCAACAGCATCGGAAATCTTTGTCAGTCTTTTTGATAACCAGACATACTTGCAGGGAATATTCTCGGCTCTTCACCCTCTTCATCAGTGTTGAATCGGTAATAAAATTAAGTTCCTTTTTCAAAAAATAAAATAAAAGAATGAAATTTACTGCCCAATAGGGGATCACTTTTATTCCTTTTGCTTGTACAATCCTCCTAAGTCCATATTGACAGGATATTATCATAGTGCGGTCGGGCAACAGAAGACGATTTGACTGTACGACGACGAAGGTCCAGTGATGTCTTTCCACAAGTGATATGGGCGTACATGTGGGATGTGTTGAAGACCCCAGTCCTTATTTTTTGGACGAAAATTTAAGTGCTTAGGGTTGATGTCTATCTTTTTGAGGGTGAAAGTGTATTTTTGTAACAAATTTAAGGTAGTCCTAAAAATGGCCAGGATACCAATTAGGGAACAAGGATCTCTGGGATGTGTGTAACAGTAATTTGTGTCTATAGACCAAGGGGAAAAAAGCAAAAACCCAGGGTAGATTAAAACAGAAGCTCTAAAGCAAGTATAGCTAAGTTATATTCCGTTTTTAGGAGAGATAACGGGAGGTCCTGACAAGGTATAGAGAATTCATTTCTCCAGAAATGTAATTTGCATTTTTATTGCAGCAAATAAAACTGGACCATGTGGAGGATTTTTGAAAAGGATCATAGGAACTGTGTGGAAGTAGCAAAACTTGACCTGTGCAGATCTGGCAAGTATTAAAAAGCTGTTAACATGACATTAAGGATTTCGGGCGGGATAAGAGGATACATACCTTTCGGCTACATTCCATTTTATTTGAGAGTAAAATAATGGTAATAAGTTCTCTGAAGGCATAGAGATAAGTGGCTTTAAATTGATTGGGTTTTTGGTAATAGCCCTACATGCAGAGAGGAGGTAACTACAAAAGGTTTCCTTTTGACGTTTTTTTTTTGTTTAGTAAAGTGAATTCTGAAAGCTGTCAAAAGAATCAAAAGGAGAGAGAAAAACACCTTTCGATTCAATGAAATATTTATTGGGTACCCGTGTTTACTTCTCTTTTTTGGAAAACAAACAACATCAAGACATGTGAGAGAAGTCTTATTTTACATGAAGTGATGTGAAGTTGTCCAAACTCAAAGAGGGAACATAAGAAATTTAGTAAGTTGGAATGAAAGTTTTTGACAGCAAACGTCACAAACTCGAAATTCAAAATTGTTAAATGACAAGACTTGTGGGCAGGGTATTTTTGTAGATCACTTAACTCAATAGTTTTCTTGAAAATAAGACATAGCGTTTAGAAATTCGAATTAAAAATTCAAAGCCCTAACATATACCGAAAAACAATATAAATAATATATTCGAATATTCGAAAAACGGACAACCTCCCCATTACGGCAACCTCCAGTGGCGCGAACAGCTTTCACCTCAACGACGAAACAAACAGCATCGCCTGGGTAACGGTGGTTGCGACCGGGAAATAGCTACAGAAGCAAACTACAAGAGCAGCCTTTCCTTCAACGACTATTCAAAACGTTTGGCTGGTTGGGACCAAGAAATACGTTTTACTTTTGGAATATCCAATACACGAGAGACGAGCCTGTCGGCATCATCATTTGAGCATCAACCTTTTTTAGCTTTATGAAAGGCACCGAAGATCGAACCAAATAGCAGACCCATCGACATGAAAGAGCACAGGCCACGCCCCTTTAGTGTCTGCATTATCCGGAGTTCCGACTGGCAGCGAAGTTTCCTTGCCATCTGTAGCAGTGGAAAAATACTGGAGCTGTGGTTGTCTGATCGTATATATAAGAGCCCCCGAATGGAATTCGGTAATTCAAAGACGACTGATTCGAGGACATAATGAACAATGACGGATCCCCGTTCTACGAGAGAACCAGCAACGGAACAACAGAGGGTAGACAATACCACATCCTAACCCCAATTTTTAAACCCAAACCAAACTAAAATTATAAATACAAGAATTTCAATTAAAAGAAAAATAGAAATAATAAAACATTGTATAGAGTCATCTAAAGTACGTCGGGCCCTTTTTGTGGACCTGTAGAGGACTATGTCCTAAGTCGTGGTTGTAACTCTTAGGACGAGGAGCCGGATAAACTGCTCCTTCAAGGCATGAGCTCCGAAAAAATGCGTAAAACCCATAAGGTGTTCACTAAATCGTTCAGCGTGACTGGACCTGTATAGATGCCAGCGTTGATCTTTCTAACTAGGGAGTGAGCAAACCGAAAAGTCATTCCTTTAGCCACAACTCAGAAACACCATGTTTTTTAATATCGCTGTAGCTCTTCATTATGTCTAGTAATCTTTAAAAAATCTGATTTTCTTCTAAAAATGTCTCACCCAAACAAAAACGAAAATAGACTTTAAGAAAACCTTTATAACCATGAGAACGAACTTAAGTAGCTCGCAATTATCTCCCGACAACCGATTTCCAAAAACGCCATTGCTGTATCATACCCAAACGCTTATGCTATATATTGGCCCGGAATTCAATGGCAATGTGAAGCCTTGTTTAATGAAAACACAAACAGGATAAATGCATTTTGGGCAGTCACTCGAAGAGATTCCCTAATAAAACCGTAATTTCATACAAACGATTCACGCATTTAAGGCCACCGCATTCAAACCCTAATGAACGTTATTTTCAACTCACGATTGAAGGAATATCCCCAATTAAAACCACCACCAAGGCATAAGGCTGAAGGCAGCATTGGTATGTGTATCAGGACAATTGGATTGTGACAGCTGCGATTGATAAAAGGCAGAAAGAGGCGAATATAAGCAAAGCACGAAAAGCACACAGGAAACATGAATATCCTATATATACCTACCTAACCTAGTTCATATAGTTCAGGACAAAAGCCAGGTTTTGCCATCATGCCGGTACATAAACAGACTATAGCCCACTGGACGGACGGACCACGAACGCGAACGGTCATTGCGTCTATTGTGACCAAAATTCGGAACATTGAGTACTGTGGCACAACAAGGACGAAGAGGCAGGCGGCGGTTCAACTGAGCGGTGACGCGGTTGCACAATCAGTCTTACCACTTAAATTTTTGAGGGAATTTTAATTGGTTTGACTGGAGCTATAGGCCAATGGATTGGCATATGGATTTGTTTTGCTTGCGTGAAAAGGCCAAACGGATATGCGTGTAGGTATAGGTAGGAACCCCTATGTCTATACTGCATATTGGTTGATGGGATTTTAAAGAGGCTTATTTCGTCTCTATAAATATTATTTTGATACCAAACAATCGATGCGGAAAAACATTATGGCATTGATTAGGTGAAAGCATTCATTTAAATAGGTAGAGGGATTATTAGGAAATAATTGCTTGCACGACTTGTGATATATTATTCGAGAAATTGCAATGTTTTCCAAATGATTTAGAAGACTCAATGGGAATTAAGGCCAGGTAAAAGCAGAATCCGCTTATTGAAATGTCGTGATGGTTGATATGTTTTTAGTACCACCACTCTAAATTTAAGAATTTAAGTTAACCAAACATCGACACAGATCTGGCCAAAAGAATTAAAGTTCAACCTTTAAGATGACTGGGTCATATTGAGCGGTTCAGTTCCACCACAGAGGGACGGCCCAGTAGCGGAAGACTGAGATTTAGTAGCCGCATTAAATTTGAAGAAAACCTCGACCAACTTCACGTTGAACCTAACCTCCTTCACTCATTTTTATGAACTGCAATTGATTCACTTGAGTCTTGTTCTTCGGTTTAGAAATTTCTTTTAAGTGCATTCCAATTCCTGGAATTACGAATGTGACTCCATCCTTTCTTATAAAATTCTACTATTATACTGAAATACCAACTAACAGTGGCTTCAATGCCCCAAGGTATTTTTACTTGCGATTATAGGGACTATAAGGCAAGTTATGCATTCGTAAAAAAAAAAAAAAAATCTAACAATCAAACATGATATTACGATGATAGAGAAGTCAAAAAAAGTGGGTCCGGAAATTCCGTCCGTCTGTCTGTCTGTCTGTCTGTCTGTCTGTCTGTCTGTCTGTCTGTCTGTCTGTCCGTATCGATATCTACAGCCTAAACGGTTGGGCCGATTTGATTCAAACTTGGTATATAGTATTTTTAGAGTGCTCTACCCGACAGTTTTTGGAATTGGCATTCTAGCTCCAAAACTAATGGTACCTGCCATATAACTTTTATTAAAAAACTTATTTTTCTCGAAAACGGCTCCTACGATTTTGATTAAACTTTCAGAATGATGTTTTCTGTGCAAAATCTATCTTTTAATTTTAATGGATTTTTCAGAAAAAGTTTTATAACGGTACCTCCCATATGACCGGTTTTTTAAAATCAGACTTTCTCGTTAACTAATTGACGGATTTTGATGAAATTTTCAAAATATGTAGTGTTTTATGATTTAAATAATATTGCTTATCAAAATTTTCAAAAACATTTTTTTTTAAATTTTAATATTTTTTTTAAAAAAATATTTTGTTTTTTGAATATTTTGATAACGGATCTATAGATTTTTTTTTAAATTTTTCTCCTAGTATAAACTATAGATTTCTTAAAATTGACATACTAAAAAAAATTTTAAAATATGTTTTCGAAAAGTTTTTCAAAAAAAAACATTTTTTTGAAAAAACTGGTCGAACGATTTTGAAATGAAAAATTCATAAAATAGAAAACAGCAAAAGAAATAAGATGGCTTACAACATTTTTTTCAAAAAACGTTATGAGTAGTGTTTTTTTTGAATTCATAAATTTTTTTCCCCAACATTTTATTTCATATTGCTCGGCTAAGCCCTAGCCAAGCCATTAGTCAAATAAAAGAAAGTGACAACCTACATTACATACATACTTACGTATTTTAAAGTATTTTTCATCATCATAAAAGCACAGAATAAATAAGGAAGCCTTTGATAAACACACAAAAACAACTAACAAATAAAAAAAACTATTCGATTACTACTGAATGCAAAAATTTCAATCGAGAAAACAAAAGTTTACACCTTCCTATAAATAAACAAAACCACTGTGTTAACTTTTAATATTGTCTCTATACCTACTGGCTTAACAGTAGTTGGAACACGTATCTTAATTTTAGTACCTACCTTCCTTCCAACCTTATTATAGGTACCTTAATCCTTTATAAATTCCATTGGTCCCATATTGGGAGGTATAAAGGTCCCTTTACCTAGCATTATTGCCATACTGCTGATTCCGACGAATCTTTATGCCAGTTGTTCAAATTTTTCCATACCAAAATGAAAATTTAACTGAAAAAAGTCCTTTGTATCTTTCTATTAGCAAATTATATTATAAACAGTAAGCAGCAAGTGGAAAGATAATACTACACTAAAAAACTGCAAAAGCTAACAATCCTATATATTTATGTGTTTATCCCTTTGTCGTGACGCATGTTCGTTCGAGCTTCACCCCAAAACGATTCTAAGGAAGTTGCACGTCATATAAAAAATATTAAAATAAAATCTTTGTCAAAAAGACGCCTGCACTTAAAAAGGATTAGCACATAAGAGCAAGTACGTGCGACCAAGTCGTGCCTTTTATTTCCTATACTTTCATTACAAAAACATCTTGCATATGTGATTTCCCCAAATTGTACCAAAATCCAACGTTTATCTCTGACCATTTCAAACACCCGGTTTACAAAACTGCTACAAGCTACAGCATTACCTTTCCATAAAGAATCTATTCATATAAAACATTTCAAGTGAAAATCTTCTTTTTCGAATTCCCAGCCACTTGCTTGCATTCCCTTAAATTTACACTGGCTTATTCACCATAAACCACTTCTGTCAACAGCTTCCGAAAAAATGTGAGAGCACATAACTATACCCTTATACGACATAACTGAAAGCCTGCAGACTTGTCCAAGTGTTACTCGGTTACTCCACTACTGTATATACTCCCGTTGCACAATGCTTGGCCATAATTTAATTTCCATCCTCCAATATTATACTATACACCCCAAGAAGTAAGGATGCATTGCAGCATCTTTCTACAACACTGCCCAAGGGCAGTTTCTCCGAGAAGCTTGCGGAACAAGTACAAAAAAAAATCCTTCCATCGTGTTCGTGCGATGAAACGTGAACTGCAGTGAGAACAAAATTAGAAGAAAAAAAAAAAAACCTTTGTCCGACATGGAGAAGGCAATAAGCTGCAGTCTGGTAAAAGAGATCTGCAGGACACTCCATGGGTAAGGGTATCCTTCTTCTTGGTGAAAATAATCTTAAATTATGAGAATATTAGTTGTCTGGTGACAACTTGTAATAATAACCAAGCCAAAAGAAACTACACTATTTTGCCTGATGCTCGCACAATCACATACCGAAAAACTTATACCAATACTGTGTAAGCCTTTAACAAGATGTAGATTGGCCGGCGGATAATTTAGCCGTGTTTGAAAAAGTTGTATGAAAGGAGACACTAAATTTCCGGCAAAAGAAAAAGAGGAGAAACACATACCCCCCATGTAATTTAGTCACCCAATTTAAACTCCTTGTAGAATCTTAAGTTTGGAGTAGGGTTACCAAAGTAATGACCCTGTTGTACGCAACCTCCGTAAACTACAAAGGGTCATTTGGATTTGGTTCATTTTACAAGCACAGGTTGTCTCAAAATATGCTTCCTAGATAAATCAAAGAGAAACTAATTCATGGTTTTGAATTTTCCTAATTTTTGATAATCAAATGTAGGTTTTGAAAAATGTAATTTAAAAAAAAATTAACGTCCATTCATTCCCGAAAAAATTGTTATTTCTCCAGAAATTAATGGGATAGTGTGGAATATATCAAAACACTCTGTGAACACATATTTTTCCAAGAAGAAGCTTCACTTTGAAGAAGAATTTATTTTCGAAAAACTTCTCGAAAATGGTTATCAATTAAAATTCTCTTGTCAATCATTTTCAAAATTTAAATTTTTGGCCAATTTTCTTAGTAGTCGACAGGCTTTTCCTGATACGAAAGCTTTTCCTTCGAAAATTCTACCCCTCAATGTTCAAACAATATACCAACCCTAATAATTTTTTTTTAAGACAAAACACCCTGTAAAACTGTTAGGTGCATAGCGCACATAGTTTATCACAACTCCCTGGGCATCTTTGCATGAGAATCTTTTGGGTGAACAAAACGCAAACTGAATTCGAAAAGAATCTCAGCACGTAGCTGGTGGGGATTGTATGCAAAGTGTCTTCTAGCAATAGTTTGCTACGCTAATCCTATTTCCATTTCTCGGGGTGCTCCCTAAAAGATATAGAAGTCGTTTCTTATTTTTTTTTTTTTTTTTGTTCCACTCGCCATCTTTGTCACGAAGTCTTGGTTCGCTTCAATGATTTTGTAATGGAATTGTGTTCGAGCTCTCGGAACACACAGCGGAGCATAATGTGGGTTCAATTCACTAAGTTTTCGTTTTCCACAAGTCTCTGAGGGATTTCTGTTCTGTTGGTTTTTTTTTTTTATATATATATTTGATTTCAGAACGTGATTCTGGAATCGATGCGGGTTATTCCTTCTTTGGCTCTATGTAAGATGTGATAGTTTATCAATGGAAATTTAGAAACCTGTTGAGAGAGCAAAGAATCAAAGTGAATCTTTCAAATTTTAAATGACATCCCAATGGAAGTATCTTTTATATATATATTTAAAGGAATTCAATTTGTCCAGGCTGGAAAGAGAACCTTAATATTCCAGAGATACTGCTGATTTTATATTATTTTTGAAAAACGCCATTAACTGATTTATATTGTTGGGTATTATACCTGGGTGGAAGAGGCTGCGCCTTGAAATGGCCATTAATTTATTTTTAACCATCAATTTTAAACATTTTCGGTGCGGTGGAGGAGAAAAGGAAGACAGGATATTGGTTACGGCACGGCACGCAGCGGTTTTCACTTGACAGTTTCCATATAAATATGTATAGATATGCATTTTGCTAGGGAAATTTATGACAAGTCTACACTTTTTGATTTACCACTGAATTTTGTGAAATATAGTTGCGAGCCATTAAATTGAGGGAGTTTATTATGCAAGCCTTTTATTGTGGCTTAAGTTTTGATTGGTGTGTATCAGATGTCTTCATTGAAACGTAATTGTTTGGCAATTAATTTTTGAATGCAAATTTCACGAGTGCTGATTTAAGCGATTTAAAATCAATTGGTTTGAAGTTTTTTAAACAATGCGATAAATACTCATCTTTAACTATATTGAAGCCTTTAAGTTCGAGACGTTCAATTAGACATTACCTTTATTTTTTTTGAGCATTGCGATGGAAGTAGCGAAGATTGGCTAACCAGTTAATGAAGGCTGTCATCCAGATAACTCAACCCAGAGTCGAAGTATTGGCCACAACATCACGATAGACAGTTATAAATTTAAGGGACTCTGTCTACCTGGGCTCCGCTATCAAATCGGAGAACTCACACGAGCGCTGATATATCAAACAAACAATAACTCTTTCCAAGAGCTGCTTATTCGGACTAAAACTGCTCCGGCCCGGAAAATCTTCGATTCCACCGTAAAAGTACGGCACATTAGAAGCAGAACGAGACTTATGTAGGTGACACACAAAAGAGAAAGAGCACCTCTACCAACTTTTCCTGCAAAACTAGAGGCAGATAGCTAGACACCGAGCACACTGAAGAAGTTTGTTGGTTGAGGGCCAGGCCAGGCCCAGCCCTAACTGCCTTTATAAGGAAGGAAGGATCGTTTTGAAAGCTATTTTTTATGTCTAAATTGGTGCAGCATCTAAGTATGTTTTGTAGCCTTGTGCTTACTTAGTTATCATTGCATAGGTTTACATACACATTGTTCGTATTTCCGCTAGTTTCTAACAGATGGATTAACAAAATCTAAGTGATTCGCTATCAGTTACACTTAAGTTTAATTTATATCTTTGAATATTATTTTAGTTTCTAACAAAAAAAGAGAAATTAAATCGCATAGCAACAGAAAGAAGACCTGATTTCAATAGCTTACAAAAAAAAAAAAACTACGCTTGTAACATGACGCACCAACTCCACCTTTTTGATGTCAACTCAAAAAGCAGTCAAAAGCACTCCTATTCCGCACTCCCACCATGACATGCATACTGAAGTCCAATTAATTCTGTAAAATGACAGTCATTAGGCATCATATGTGGCTCCTTGCACAATAACTCGCGAATGTCGCCCTCCTTTTTACGACTTCTACCATATCCTTTTCACAGAAAAACGAACAAGTATACATTCACCATTTAGAATTCGTAATCAGCTCCTAATTACTCATTAGTCATAGCATTACCACGCCATTTATACAACGCCAACGTGCCCCAACGTACATATATCCTACACTCATCATTTCTCTCCAACCATATGCACACAAGCAGAAGAACATTTTGAATTCAAGCGAAACCAAAACGAATTCCAAACCATACAAAAAAATTGCGAAAGAAATGCTTGTCTAACAAGCATTTAATGGCCACTGACAACAACTAGGTTCAATGGACAAATAACCCAAAAAAAAAACCTGGAATTTCAATTTTACGAATTCAATGCAAATGAAAAAAAAATATATTCCCACACAAGATATTCACAGGAAGACACACACACTCATCCATCTCATACATACAAAACGACAATAATTGTAGAAAAAAAAAATTGCCGAAATTTTTTGTCCCCATAAAGTCTGTTAGATGTCATAAATTTCACAGCAAAAAAATGAAAAAGTTAAAAATCGCTCTTTCCAAAAAAAAAAAAAAATTAAATAAAATATATATGAAGGAAAGAGGACAAAATTCATGTCCAAAAAGGATATTCTGACATAGAAAATGAAAACGGGCTAAAGGACCAACAAAAATAATCGCCGGTATTATTATGAATGGTAATACAAAAACAAAATTCGTCATGACATATTGCTCGCCCTCTGTGTGTGCGAGTCGCAGTCCTGTCTCCTGTGCCTGTCCTGTCCCCCCAGAACCCACGGGAGAGGAATGCATTTTTATCGTTCGGCTTAGTTATGTTTTTTCTTTGTTTTTTTTTTTCTAGACTCATATTTTTAGTGTGGAAATTTATTTTTCCAGAAAGGTTTTTTTTTGATATCACAAATGAATTGAATTCGATGAAAAAGTTTTGGTGATTCAAAAGAAACGTTGCAAAATTCATTCAAATAAAATGTTCATCAATATGATTTTATCTCGCAATTTTATTTATTTTGTAATAATCAGTTTTTGAATTTGGTTTTCCAGAAACTTGATAACTAACCTAAACATTTTGTATTTGAAAATATTGCATACCCCTTGATTAAAGCTGCGAAAAGGATTATTCAATTCAATTCAATTTTTATTGTACAAATTCAAAATAATTAAAATAATGTGAATGGAGAATTTGAAAAATGTATGTACATAACGAACCGAAACTCGAATATAATTCCCATATTTGGGCAGGTGCTCCCATAACCCATTTGAGTTTTCTAGATAGAATTCAAAAATGAGCTTTGAAAATGATATATAACAGAAACATTTACATCTCTTGAGCACCGCCGTAATGTTTTGTGCTTTCGTTATTTTATCGTTATTTTTACAAACAATGCTCTGGCGAAATAGCCAGCTGCATTCCCCCCCCCCCCCTCCCTGAGACGATTCAACCGTAATACTCGAACTGCTAGGAATGCCCATCAGTTTAACCTTGAGCCTAACTTCGGACATACTGTTAAGTATAGAGATTCTTTCTTTAGTCGCACCACACGAATGTGGAATGCTTTACCAGGCTCTGTTTTTCTCTCCCATTTTGATATGCATAACTTTAAAACTAATGGGCATCGGTATCTCCTCTTTTATCCCTCCTCATTTCCCTAATGTGTTTAAACATTTTAAGGGTACACACAAACCCCTTTCGCGCGTGTAAAAAAAAATAAATTGCACGACTGGATCGCACGTACTTGCTCATATGTGCGGTCACATCGTCGAATAAAATTTAAATAAAATGCACGGCTGAGTCGCATGAACTAGTTCTTATGCTAGATAATTGCTTAGTGGCTGCATATGTACATATGTATGTATATAAAGGGTGTTTTTTTTTAGATTTGTGGTTTTCAAGAAGAAATCAAACGCACATAGTTTAATGTTATGCCAAGAATCTAGCTTTATTATAAAGATAAAGGTTTGCATTATTTTATTATAAAAATGACTTTTCCCAATTTTGTGAAAATCGGGATCGGTGGCCATTTCGTGTTGGGCCAATTCACCGAACGTGTGATCCGCTTGATAGGCGTTCGGCTTCAATTCTTGAACGAGTTGGATTTTTGTAAGCCTGCAAACCAAGATCCTTCCGCGTGCGATGGCGGATGGACTCATTTGGGTCTTCTTCGATACTCTGCTCCACCGAAACGAACAATTCTTTTGGTAATAAATTTGCACAATTTGCAACCTTTGTTCAGGAGTAAGTCTATTCATAATGAAATCGCAAACCAAACTGAGCATAAATCAAGAGACAGCTGTCAAAAAGACCAACTCCGAAAAAAGTATTGCCAGATTGAAAAACCACACGTCTATTTAAATAAAAAAATATTTTTTTCTAGAATATTCTTTATTTTTTTTAATTAGTTTCAGAGTTTTCTTGGAAAAACTGAGTATGCAATAAAATTTAAAAAACTAAATGTGTATCAAAGAAAAAAAAATTTTGAAAATCGTTCGACCAGTTTTTTTTAAGCTTTTCGAAATTTTTTTTAAATTTTTTTCTAGTATGTCATTATAAGGCAATCTGTAGTTTTCTTCTGGGAAAATTATTTAAGAAAATTCAATCCACCCATTTTCAAAATATTTCGAAAACCAATTTTTTTTTAAATATAAAAAATCGGAAAAAAAAGTTTTTGAAAATTTTGATATGCGATATTAATTGAATTATAAATGACTTCCTGTGTGCAAAATTTTATTGAAATCGGGATTATAGTTTACGATAAAACCGCATTTGAAAAAAAAAACGGTTATATGAGAGGTACCGTTATAGAACGAATTTCGAAAAATTTATTCTAACTGAAAGATGTATTATTATAAAAAAAATTAGCACCTTTAAAGTTTTATCAAAATCTTTAGAGCCGTTTTCGAGAAAATCTGACTTTTTGTTCAAAATTGTATGGCAGGTACCGTTATTTTTCGACCTAGAAAAATGAAAACCACCCCCCGAGATACTACCTAATAAATACTAAATATCAAGTTTGAAGCAAATCGGCCCATCCGTTTAGGCTGTAGAGGCGTGAACAGACAGACAGACGGACGGAATTTCCGGACCCACTTTTTTCAACTTCTCTATTATCGTAATGTCATGTTTGATTGTTAGATTTTTTCTTGCACGAATCCATAACTTGCATTTTAGTACCTAAATCGCAAGTAAAAATATGTCATTGGTGATCTCAAGAAGCATTAACTTCCGTATTGATTTTAATGTAACTGTATAATTTAATTTCGAAAATCTTAGGATAAACAAGGAATTAGATTTTATGAGATACCGATTCCAGGGTGTTATATTTTTCTCTCTTAACTTCGTCACTCCTTGCCATGCAATAATGTTCATATGGTTATTTAAGACTTCTTGTTAAGAAAATGGTAATGTTGCTGCAAATTCATATCAATTTGAATAACTTCCAAATTGATTTCCCAAGCATCCGACTATAACAGAGTCAAAGTGATTGACTCTTGTTTTTGCATAAACCGACCAGATGTCTAGAGCTCTAGGAGAATACCCCCAAAAACATTTCAATAAATATCAATCAATTAACAAATTATTTAACTGATTATATTGTTGCCAATAAATCTAACAGAGATGCATGAAGCGTGAATATCCCATGTCCTGTCAAATGCACACATCCATACCAAATTCATGTAAATGCCCTAAATTGTCACTCATTGCATAAACTTCAAAACAATTATGTATCTTCACCGCACTCACTCACTCACTCACTCACTCACTACTACCTACTTAAATTGACAACAAAATTTCAGTTCCCAAACTCGAATAGAAGTGCGATTGGCACTGTCAAAATATCCTGCAAACATTCCCGTTGCCCGTTGTCCGGTTTCCCTATTTTAGGAAATTAAATCACTCGCAAATTATTTCAATTAATTTGCTTATTGCAATGTTTGTTTATTTGCTGACATCAAGTGTACATATACAAATACCATAGGCGTAAGTAAACATTCAGTAGTTGCCTTGCCTACATCTATGGGCAACAAGGGTTGACTTCTGGATGTTTTTACCCTTGACTAAGGTATTTATTGAAATATTCCAGATATTAGCATAATTTTTGCATGATTTGCGTCAACATCCAAAACCATTGGGATGTGCAATTGAAAACTCGGATATGCCAACGAGTAGTTGGTTGTATTGAAAGTTGTGCTTACATATTTGTTTGCTTATTGGATAAACTAAGCGCGATACTACACATCTATCTATGTATACGTGCTTGGAGTAGGCAGAGGGTTGCATTTGGTATTTTGGGAGCCTCGTAATGACAATTTGTTTCGCGGATTCTTGTTTTCTTGTTTTTTTTTTTGTGTTTTTGAATTTTTCTAATAATTTTTAAGTTGTTCTCTCTACTGTGCCACATTTTTAAAGAAGCCTTCTTCTGAGCCACAACTAAACTTGACAGATCACTTCGAAAAACGTTTTTTTTTCTCATAAGATGTTAACAAGAATAATGGTCGTGTTTTGTTGGTAATCTTAAGCTAGCGCAGTTATGGAAGCCCCAATAAAACGCTATACTCACTTCATAATTCACTATTAATTCAACCCTCAAAGTTCCAGACTTTATCTCAACTTTTTATATTCACTTTTTTCTCTAACTTAATCTTTTTTTTTATAATTAACGCCCGCACAAGGGACTATTTGTTTCCCTTTTAATGTAAAACACACTGCGCGGGCATTATGTAGATAGGGAGGGGAGAGATAGGAGGCGTCGATTAACATTGGTTTTGAATGTTTGTAGATCAAAACGGCAAAAGAAAATCTCGCCGGGTAAACTATTCCAAATTCGTGTTGTTCGGCTAAAAAAAGAATCCCTATATTTCACGGTGCGTCCGAAATTGGGCTCAAACTAAACTGATAGGCATTCCTTGCGAGACGAGTATTACGGGAGAAACTTTTAAGGGGAGGAATGCAGCTGGCTATTTCGAGTGAACATTTTTTTTATAAAAGAAACGATAGGATTTGGGTGTCCATTTTAGCTCCAACTTAGAATTTACTCAACACGTTAACTTTATAGTGAATAAAGCTAGCTCTATGCTTGGATTCATAAAACGCTGGGCAAAGGAATTTAATGATCCATATGTGACTCTTTCCTTGTACAATTGCTACGTACGCCCTCACCTTGAATATGCTTCACAGGTATGGACTCCTTATTTTACAAAATTCATAAGAACCGAATTGAAGCAATCCAACATAATTTTATTCGTTTTGTCCTGAAGGGTCTACCTTGGAATGATCCTTTTAATCTTCCACTTTATGAACATCGAATCCAGCTTCTTCAGATGCAAACCCTTTACCAAAGGCGTGTTAATAACGATTTAATATTTCTTCATCAACTTATAAAGGGCGAAATTGATGCTCCTTATTTATTAGCCTGTATTGGGTTAAATTACCGTGGAAGATCTTATCACCTGCGTGGATCGGAACTTCTGCATGTTGACTTTCATAGAACAAACTATGGCAAATATGAAGCTCTAAACCGTATGAGCAGATTTTTTAATCTTAATGATTCACAAATGGATTTTAACTTAAGTTAAGTGGGATTAAAATCCTTATTTCGAACCAGTGCTCCATTCTCCTGATTGTTTTGTTTTATGTTTTAATTATGTATGTGGGATAGGACGCAGACAAGACAAGCACCCAAACACCACAGAACGTACATACACACACTACATACCCACATACATACGAATATCATATCTTTCTCCTCATAAAACGAGTTAAGTGCAGTTTCGCTTGAGCATTCAGAGAGATCAGTTCGGGTTGTGGAGTAATGTTGATTGTCGGTACCTATTCTTTTGCCAAACACGACGCGTAGTGGAAATAAAGCAATAAAGATTAAATTTCACTTAAAAAGAGAAACAGTAGACGAGTTTTATTTCATATAATAATAAATTAAACTACATGTATATAACTCGCATGATTTATTTTACACTTTGTGCATGTGTTAGGCCAGCTGTGTTTTATTTTATTTAATTTTAGTTTTGTTTTGTTTTAGTTTTTACTAACATCTAACACATGCACTTATGATGAGCCTCTGATTGTAGAAATAAGCTTGCTTTAAGTTTACTAAATCAAAGAATCTGAAGTGTAAAAAAAATTGTCGTCAGCTATTTGGCATATACAATCTATAATTATGACATATAACACAACCAAAGTGCAATCAAACTGACTTAAAAGAAGTTTCCGCATGGATGTGACTTGGCGCCTTTCATTCACATCTTGTCCAAAACGCTCCTGTATTTGATCTCTAGTTTGACTTTGGTTCGCAATGATAGTTGTTTTGGTATAAATTGCTTTATTAATAAATGACAAAAGCCAAACCAACCCAAACAAGCAGAGATATGTATCTAGTTCTCAAATACATCAATTATTATATTTTGAGTGGCAGTTAAAATGACTGCGGATGAGAGTGTTTTTATGCCACCACCTCAGTACCGAAAAACACACATAAAATAAAATCATTGAACAAATCAATTGCAACAAATTTCAAATTAATATTTTGTTTGTACTTCCAATCCCATGGAACTGGTCTATTTTGTTGCAACAAAAAACATTCAATGAAATACCGTTTTTTTGTTCAGATGATTTTTAGTTGGATTTTGATATAAAATTAGTTGTGTGCACATAATTAAATTAAAACAGGGAGAGAAATGACTACACAAACTGTATTCAAATACCATCTGAAGTAAAATTAATTACAGTATCTAGCTCCCTCTATGTTTGATGAGTTTAAATGGTTTTTTTTCTACTTAATTTCAACCCACGTTCTGCTGGTTGTTTTTAATTATGTGTTTGCCACTGCATTTCATAATTGGTTACGGATGAACAAATACAAACTAGTAGCATTTATTTATATTTCACTGTGTGATGTTGCATGCACCCAATGGTCGGTGTCGGTCTGCAAAAGATGGCAGGAGGTTTGAAAGTTAAATAATTCGTTAAGTGCTTTGTGTGTCCGTTTTGTGTAGCACGATTGACATATAGCCTTGGTGATTCGTATTCTAGCGTCAAATATCAATCAAACGCATAGATTCGTTGCAATTGAATTTTAATGAATTATATTTAGGATGAACAATGTTTTTTTAATTTTTTTTAGATTACAAATTAAAATTGGGTTGTATTAATATAATTATGATGCTTTTGATGTTAGAAGTGAAATGTTTTGTTTCATAATTTATGATGGATACAGGGTGGGCCAAAAGAAGTCATCCATCCGATGTTGTTTGGCTTTCTTTTTTTTCTAAATGAAAAAATTCGATTCTGTTTTTTTGATTAGGTTTATTTGAACCTTTAGAATTGTATTGGTCAAGTCGAAAAGATGATATCGGCCAAATGGGCGCCGTCACAATTGATTGCCATAGGGGCTCGTTTTATGGCATTTTTCATCACTTCAGCGAAAACTTCGTGTGGAATGTTGTCCTTAAAGGCTTCCACAGTCTCGGACTTGTTCACGTAAACACGGGACTTCAAAAAAACTCCTCAAAAAAGTCTGAAACGTTTAAATCGGGCGATCTTGTGGGCCAGTGCAAATCGCCAAAACGGGAAATGGGGCGACCCGGGAAAGCCGCCTTCAGAATATCTGTTCATGTATGGCTCCATGGCTTGTTCCCCTGTATTCTGCATCTGTCTAGTCCACAAATGTCAAAACAGATTTGACATTGGCGGCCATTTGCAAAAATGAGAGCATCTTCCGATAGGGAGATTTTTTTTGGCCCACCCTGTATAATGCAATAAATTATTAAAACGACGGTACAACTAGACCAAGGCTAATAATTTAAGTTTTCAACTTTGAGGACGCTTAAGGTTGTTTCCGATTAAAAATTCTCCGGGCAATTTTAGGTCTAGTATTCTAATCGCTGTTAGAGAAGGATATACAACAAGGGACCGCACAGCAACACAGACCTAGCCGAAAGAGCAAAAGTCCATTGTCTCTGATCCGATCGATTCCATCCTGTAAGGACGCCGACGTATACCTGACTTCCACTGCGTCAAAGTTGATCTGAAATTTAAAAGACAGTAGCGCAGCAAAATTATAGTCATTTAACTCGACACTTAAACATATTTAGTTTGAAACTAGGTTGAAATTTGTATGAAAATATGACTTAGTTTCACACTAAGTTTTTGATAATGTTGATTTTAACTCTCTATAATTTTGAGCCAGTATATTCCAAGACTGTGAAATAAATAAAATTTGACGGAACAGCATTTCAACATGAACATGGCTTTCAACCACGTTTAAAATCCTGTTTAAACCGCCTACAAGTTTGAAATGAATTTAATTGAAATTCTATTGATCCTTAAGAAGGCAAGAACGATAATGCCAAAAAAGAAGAAGATTTCAACCATCCTAGATCAACGCACCTAGTAAAATAATAAAGAAAAAACCCGAATTAATTCACAAATCCTTAAATTTAAAGAAAGTAAAGAGAGCGTCACTCCTTAAACTAATTTCAAACTGGCATTCAATACGAAAGTTGTAACCTTCCTCATACATTTCCCAAAGACGACAACTGGTGAACAACTTGTAAAATATTCCAAAAAACATGTCCATTCAAAATGCAACAGCAACAACAGCATTTCGAAATACAACTCCAATACATCAACTCTATAAATTCTGTATAATCGGATAAAAAGAAAAAACGGACGATTTTCAATACATATCTATCCAGGGAGAAATCGTTTCCTTAACATTACGAGTAGAAGAAGAATCAAATGCAAGTTTTATTGATGTCACTCCCAAAAGTCCCAGGACCGAAGGATATATATTTTCCAAAACAAAACAAAAAAAAGTTCAAAAACGTTTTTGAATATAGAACGATACCTTATTTTTGACTTATATTTTCCCCCCAAACTAGCCCCATTTATACTTTAACCCTGCCGTATTGAACTCTGTCGTCTGTATTTGTGGACATTGCATTCCTTGCGTTAGGAAGCTACATATATACTACAATTGTTTTGGGATAGTTACTCAAGATCCCTATTTCGTTGAGCAGTGCATTGCACACATAAGAATCTCTCTGCTCTTCCAGCCACTCCCTTGTTTTGCCGAAAAATGATATTTCATTTATAAATAAGTGGTTTTTGAAAATCCATCGTCGATACATCGATACTCAATGAACATGCCCAACTGACCACATATCACATTCAAGCACACACACACAATGACACAAACAATATATATACGGAACCAGGAATAAGGACTTTACAAGAACTGGGCCAAAACACTCAATTCACACATTTATTTATATAAAATGAGTAAGTTGAGTTTCAGTTGCGAGGACTCTCATAGGATTGTATTTTGTGTATCCCGTTTTATTGTATCCCAATCCCAATATTTTTTTGAGGATTTCGGTTTCGGTTCACTCCATCCGTCGTCCTCGTCCGCTCCAACACTGGTTGGTGTAGTGTATCTCTCTTACTACTTGAAACTGTGAGTGCGGATTGTAATTTGACCGAATGTCATTTTCATTTTTATCCTGGACGATGAACCAGCCGGCCGTGTTGTTGTGGTGGACCGGATATAACACCACCCAGGAACACTGGTGGACACTGGACAGTATAGAGACATGTTTTCATACTTTTTCCTTAAAGTACCCTATTTTGTGTGTATTACGGTTGGCCATTTGGTATCCATTCAGCTGTAAATGAGATGTTTGGATCTTTATTGGAGGAGGGTGGGAGGGGTATTCAAGCCGTTTCCGATTTTCGTGTTGTATATATATCCCCATAGGTATAGGTTTTTTATTCCTTTTTTTCAATTTCAAACTCAAGGGTACTAGTTTGAGATATAATGGTGTCATGGCCATTTGTGCTTCTTAGGTTTTTTTTTTTACTTTTATTGATGAAGACTAGGTTTGAATTGAGGTAAATGTCTATGTAATGGGCATTGTGTTACTACTGGGTATTGAGAATGTAGTTGGTTCTGGGATATTGGTCTCTAAATGGATTTCGCATTGCGGTTGCAGTGTAGAATCAATATTTGAAGAAGACTTTGAAGAAGTATTGCATCTTTGACGGTGTGTGCTGACAAGTTTTGAAATTAGTCATTATTATATTGATGGTGGTCTTGAGAGTTGGAAGATTCCATTTAAAAGCCAGTAAATTTCTTTAAAGTATAACATTTTGTTTAAGCATTTAGATCAAATTTTTGACTCCCGTTAGATTTTGATTTTTCTAAGAATACATTTGTGTCTTGTTTTATGTCAACTACCAAGAAAAGATTACTTTTCACGTCTTGAGTGATTGCTCTTTTAGTTCTTGAGTGCATTTCAAATTTTTTTCAACTATCTGTTCAGGGCTAACACTTGTGGGCGATGTCCCACAAGGGAGGCATTTTGGTCCTTTGCTCTTCTTATTAAGTAGATGCTAATGATGCACGACAGGTTCTCAATTACTTCAAACGTATACTTAATAATTTTTTACTTGTTGCCGTCGCAATTTCTGAGAGCTTAACGTACGTAAATATCAATCCCGTGGTGGAGGAATATTACTCAGAACCAGACAACAAGCCTCGGAAATATACTGATTTCTCAACGACGAACCAAGCAACGACAACGGCTGCCAGTATTCAGGCAGTACATAGGATCCCATAGTTTGCATAAGAACACTAATGACAACGGACTACGAGTCATAGAAATGGCAGCATCCACAAAGTCACTTGGGTATCGGCTGATGGAGTCACTCATAACCAAATTGACCACGTGTTGATAGATTGCCGCCACGACTCGGACCACTATCTCGTTGGTATGGTGTTCCGAGGGCGGATTGCTGTGCGAAGAAGTATTGCATCCGCTAGTCAGGCTCGAATCAACACGGCTGCCCTACGCGATGAATGCAAAAGCAACCAATACAGTCGCGCACTAAGGCTCGATGAGGGAAGAGTAAGTCCTGGGGACAGAATGCCGGGCGTAGAGGAAAAATGGTCACGCCTTAAGAACAAAGTCATTAGTACTGCTGATATCATCTTAGGCAGTAGTCGCAGAGATTGGAGCGACTGGTTTGATGATGAATGCAAACTAAAAAAGACTTCACAGACGAAAAAAGGCAGCCTGGGAAAAAAACATTGTCTGTGAAATGGAAAGAAATAGAGAGCGAGGTCCGCACCAGGCGCGGAAGTTCTACCAATCCGTCAGAAACATGTCGCAACACACACCACGTTGTACATATTGTAAAAACGGAGAGGGTAATCTGGTCACCGATCCTGAAGGCATTCTGGAGCGATGGGAAGTGTACTTTAATGAACTGCTGAACGGTCAGCTCACGGAAGAAATGGAGACTCCAACATTTTAAGAAGAAGATCTCATGCTGCAGCCACCAAGCATTGAGGAGATAAAACAGGCGATTAATCGGCTCAAAAATAATAAGGCCTCAGGAGCCGATGGTATACCTGCCGAGCTGATCAAACATGGAGGGCCAACACTACATCAAGCAACTCATGAAATCATAGTACACGTATGGGAACACGAAGAGATGCCAGAAGACTGGCGAAAAGGCATCATATGTCCCACAAGATTATGGTCTTACCAGTACTCACATACGGATCCGAGACTTGGGTGCTTACAAAAAGGCACTCTGATCTCTTATCCGCGTTCGAGAGAAAAGTCTTACGGAGAATTATTGGCCCCGTGTGTGAGGAAGGACGATTCCGGAGAAGATACAATCATGAATTGTTTGAAATCTATCTCGAAGCAGATGTTGTTGAAAAAATAAAGCTCGGTAGACTCCGGTGGGCTGGACACCTAGCTCGCATGAGCGAAGAGGAACCAACTCGGAAAGTCTTTTGCGGTACTTTTTATGGTAGAAGACAACGTGACAGACCTTGCTTACGTTGGAAGGATGGCGTAGACCAGGACGCCCGAAGCCTTGGAGTGCGCAATTGGATGGCGTCGGCCAGCAATCGGGATGTATGGAAGAATTTGTTGAAGGAGGCCCGGACCGGATCCCGGTTGTTGCGCCGATGATGATGATGCACGTTATTATTTCAACAAATTTCTCCATTCTCTAATTAACAGAGCTAATTCAACTTTCGGATTCGTCAAGTTCTGATCTAAGCATTCTCTAATCCCTACGTCACAAAATCCTCGAATAAAACTCGTTAGGCCTCTCCTTGAATACTCGTCTCTGGTCTGGTAACCCTACGATGTCCACATTCAACATATCGAAATGAAACCGTTCAACACAGGCTTTTAAGATTTGCCTTGCGAAGCCGTTAAAACTGAATTTGAATTTTATTAACCGTATGATAAATCGTCTTTTCTACAATTGCTATCTTATGATACTCTTCCTCCATCTTAATAAATTCAATTTTTGTATTTTTAATCTAGACATTCGATTAGAGATATGTTTTAATAAAACCCCTTTCACTTAATTTACAAATTACAATTGCAAACAGAATCCTTTGAACTTAATTAAAACTTCCGGTCTTTCCTCAGGGCATGCTAATTAAGAACTAAAAAGAGCACTAACGCCCTTAATGTTAACAAAACCGTTTACAATATTCCTGTGGACGTCAACATTTCCAACACACACAAAGCACCCGCCTCCTCTGCCACTGCTTCGGCCTACAAAAACCAAAAAAAAAAAATGAAAATGCAAAAATGTTCTGAAATTGCTATCACGCGCTTGTTTAAAAAATAACAACGAATTTACAAACTCATAAATATCATCCATACAACAGATAATAAAACACAAACCCCGAACAGATCAACAAACAAATAATGAAATTGCACTTTCGCCGTGCAGTTGGAAGTTAGTTTGAGCCCGCGCGTTGTTGCTCTGGATGCGCCCATTCGATTTTGCAGTTGTGTGCTGTGCCTTCTGCTTGGGTGCTGCATTCTTTCAACGAAAATTGCTTCACTCCGGTGGCTGCATCCAGTGAGTGTTTTTTTTTTATTATTTGCTCGTTTCTTTGTTTATTTTTATTTTATTCATTTAAATTCTGTTTGTTCTCGGAGGGTTATATTGTAGGTTTGCATTGGGTTTGACTGGGGAATTGGGGGGATATATTTTGTTTTGTCTGTGCATTTTGTCGTTGCTGGGAATTGTACTGTTATATTCAGGCGAACAACGGGAAGTAAAATCGCCAAACTAGCAAGAGTAATAATAATACACAAGAGAAGGCGTTATGGTTCGTTGGGGGCAGCAGAGAGGAGGTGATATTGTGGGTATTTTTTTTTTTTTTATTATTTCTGTACTATATAGGTACTGTTGAAAAATAACTGCGAAACATAACGGAGTCGTATACACTTGAAATGCAATTTTAGCACTCATCCCGGCTTCTTTCTTTTTCCACAAAATGGCAATGCAATGTGATTAAATTTAAATTAAAATTGCATTTGTAACTGTTTTGCTGTTATAATAGTTGGGGCGGGATTCGGTGTTTGGGGTCTGAACGACGACGACCAAGTGGCTCCATCTAGTGATGGGGCTATATGGTAGAATATACCATATTTTTTTTATTTGTCTCACTGCATTGCATCTGCATTTGTTGTTGTTTGTGTCTGCTAGATTCATGCATATGACTGGTGGTATGACTGTTTTGTGCGGTCTCATTTGGTATAGTAAGTGTGTGGTGTGCCATGAATGACTCGTTGGTTTTCCGGTTGGTTAGCTGGATGCATTCAGAATATGATGATGCAGAGACAGACATAGTGAGGTGGGTGGTTCTGGTTCTGGTTGTGGACTTTTGTTTGGATTTTTATTGCCGTTTGACATCTAAAATGAGAGTAGAATTCTTGGAAAAGAACCAAACCCCATTTAATTTGTATACACCAAAACAATGGTATCTTTTTTGGCCGATTAGAGATGGGGACATATTTTTTGTCATCTGCAGGCAAGAGGAGCAATTTTGTTGTTTGTTTTTAAATTAACGATAGAAGCTTAGCATGTGTGTATGTAAAAAAGAAGCAAAATTGTTGCACTTTTTCCTGGTCGACACAATTGCTTGGCATACAAAGATCATAAATACCGTAGATTATAATGCTAAACATGTTAAGAAGTATTTGGCTTTAACAAATACTGAAGCGACATTTTGTTTTTAACAGACGATTGTGATTTTCCACAGAATTTACAAAGTGAATATAAAATGCAAAACTAGAAAATTAGAGTGAAATGAAATTTCTCAGTATATAAAGTCACCGTGTGCTGCCACGGCATGTTTTTAAATTTATTGTGTGTCGATTGTACTTCATTAGTCCGCTAAAAATGTTCAAAATATTTGCATGATTTACATCAAAATCTGCTCAGGTGAATTTATAATTCAAACCACTCTCCCACTGGGAACTAGCCTCTTTAGTAAATCTAGTATCTCATTCATCTACACGCAATTTTCACATTTAAGCTTCTCCCACAGAAAAATTTGAAAATATGTGCTTCACACATCCATCCATCCATCTACGATGGCCCGAAAATCTTCGAAATCACACGAAGATTACAATAAATGCTTAATTTTGTCTTAAAAAAGGGGGCCCCGTACATGGTTTTCAACGGGCCCGAATATTCTCTCGGCGGCCCTGCGTACCCAACTAACAATTAAGCTTATATACGGTTCAATTTTTTTTTTAATTTGGCAAGCAATTGCTTGCATAGTGCTTGTATTAGGCAAACTTTTGCAAGCCACACATTTCAAACCTTAACATGTAAAAATTAGCTGTTATAAGGCCTTAAAAAGTGAGTTTAGTGAGCTCTAGATAAAGGTTCAAAATGGTCTGTATAAGGCCTTCCGAAGATGTTTACTGAAAATTAAACAAATAATTACTGCTATAAGGCTTTCCACGACAAGTCAATGCAAACAGCTTTTGTAAAGGCCTTTTACAAACTGAATTAATTTGCTAATATCAAGTCTTATAAATAAGTTCTTACAAATAAAATCAGTTGTAAGAGTTACAACTGAATATTGTAAAACAGAGAAGAATTGCTAAAAGAAATTATTTCTTAAGTTCACAGAAAGGAAGTCAAATGCTAACGTTAAGTATATAATTTAAAGGAATTAACCTTTGAATTTATTTTTCTCAAATGACAATTTAAATTTGTAAAACCCAATTGTTTCGTTTTTTTCGTCAATTAAAACAATAGCTGCTATAAGGCCTTTTAAAGTTAGTTTGGAAAGCTCTATACAAGGCTTGTAGATAACGTTTAAAAATGGCCTGTATAAGGCCTTCCAATGCAAAATGCCTTATATAAACTAAAATAATATTTGTTTGGTCGATGTTTGATGTTAATTTTCCCAACCGTGAATTGGTGTAGAGGTAGAGTACTGAAATGTTACGAAAAGAACTCGAGTTCAAAACTCAGGTACGTAAAAACTTTTCACTTTTATAATTTAAATAAAATTTCAGTCGTTACAGTATGCAGTAGAAAAGTCAGTTTGGCAACTCCTTGAGAAGAAATATAGCTAAAAACGCAATACAAATAATGCAATAAAAACTCGACACTTTAAAACAAAATAAAAATAATGCAATTTTTGTTTAAACAAATCCTAAAACTGCTTTTTTGTGCTAAAAAAGTACTTTTTCCCTTAAAAACAAAACATTGTAGGCTAGCAAGTACTTTTCGTTCGTGGCAATATAAAATAGCCCTTATATTAATATAAGGCATGATATTAGCAAAGCTGTCATTAAATGGCTTGGGTAAGGCATTTTTATAACATCCAGAGCAGGTTATTAGCTTTTAGCTGTCACAAAATGGCTTGCTGAGACAAGCTAAAAACATTTCATGAAAAGCTTTTTGCTGCTATAAGACCAATCAACAAAGGTCTTATAGTAGTTAAATAGCTTGTGTATTGTGCGCCAAAATGACTTGTATAAGGCCTTTTAATGTTACTCTAGCAGTAAGAAAATAGCTTGTTTAGAACCTTATACAAGTTAAATTGTTAGTTGGGTACATCGCAACGAATTTTCATTTCCCTCGGTTCTGAAACATGAAAGTGGAATAAACAAACATCCAGCACCTACTTGTTGAACATTTCACATTTACACTTCTGCCTTCTTGTTGCCAAGATAAAAGGCAAACCTAATTTTCAATCTAGCACCACTGTCCAATACATTTTGTCCAAATCCATTGAGCCGTTTAGGAGTGATTGCGGAACAAACACATTTCATTTCATTTTATTCCATATCATTTCATTTCGTTTTTTATCATTAATTTCATTTCATTTCATTTCTTTTCATTTCGTTTCATTTAATTTCATTTCATTTCGTTTCGTTTCATTTCATTTTTTTTAAATTTATTTTTATTTTGTTTCATTTCATTACATTTTATTTTGTTTTATTATATAAAGTTTGGGGACGAGGCCATAAAAGGATCTTTTCGGTGTATTATAAGTATCACAGTTTCAAATTATGCTCTGTTTTCATAGTATCCATCTCAGAATTGCTCCCGCAGCAACAACGCAACACTCATCCACCCAAAGTAGACAAAACATTGAGCAAACTCTGTTCTCATAACTCACAATCCTAATCCCTATTCATCGATATGGATGAAAAATTGGAGTGCAAAATGCACCCAAGTGACCCAAAGCTCAATCCAAGGTACACAAACAAAAAAACTGCTGACTCCATCACCTTCACCGTGCGTCATCGTCGTGGTCGTAGTCGAGCGTCGATAAGGATCAACTTTGCAAGTGATGAAAAGTCCTTCTTCTCGTCATCGGCATACTAGAAGGTAAATTGCCAAAGGATTTAAAAGAATAATCGCAATGACAAAAAAACAACTGGGGAACCAGGTTGCAAGAACCTATATGTTAGGAGCGAACATCCAACATATCGTATAGAATGATAAGATTGCAGTAAAAAGCACTGACACATTAATTCCCCCCGCTGTATTGTGTCCTTTTGTGAATTGAGACTTGTCAAACCCTTCGTGATGGCTTAAGGTGAATGTGAATACATAAGTGAGTTATACCACGCCGCTGTACACACACGTCCAATTGATTTGAAAGCCTGAATTAACGTCCCTTAAGCGACATTTGAATACTGAATCGAGGAATGAATGATAAGTTTATAACAAAAAAAAAGAATTTCAAATAATGTTAGCGACAGGTACGCTTGGAAGTCGCATCTTCTATAAAGCTTGAGTAAATTTTATTAAAATTGACAAGAATTCAAATCGAATACAAAAAACACATCGTTTTCATTTTGACAAACAAAAAACCCCTTCAATCGAAACCCCCCTCCTTTCATCTTAGCCGTTTTTTACACGTTTTTCAGTTTCCCTTTTTTTTTTGCCAAAGAAACACATTCTTCGTCAGCATGATTCCAAATTGAATTTCCATTTGAAATTTTATTAAAAAAAAAAAGAAACAAAAACGTCTTCTCTTGATTGGTGTGTGTGTGTGTGTGTGTCAGGATGCTATAAGATGAGACTTTTATTGGTATCAAGGAGACAATAGAATGGAACGCGGCAAATTGCATGTGAGACTATATTCACTCTTTTATAACAATTTTCACTATGGATATACCTAAACGTGTGTGTTTTGAAAATATATTTTCAAATATGAATTTGGTTATAGAAGAGGCTACATTTTGTTGTTCATGTGTTCAGAACAAGGACATCACACTAACTTGACAACAACAGCAATAATAACTGATGAAAGAAAATTGAAGTATTAACAACTTTGGGAATTGCATTTTCATCTGTGAAGATGTGGATGTGAAAAGTCATCTTCGCGCACAAGTACGGAGAGTTGGAAGGATTTTCGAAGAACCGACGTTCATAAGAGGATATGATGCATATGTTATCAAACAAATAGCATTGATGATCATGGCATAATATATGTATACAACAATCTTAAAAAAATATAAATATGTACTTATGTGGCATGAGTAGCCAACGACAACGTACGACCACCATAGGACGCCTTAGAATGGGAAACGACGCACAGACACACACAACGAACTCACAAGTCACAACTTATAATTGAACGGGACCTAGTAAATAAGAAACGAACTGCAATGATCCTGAAAAACGAGAAAAAAAAAACAGAAAAGTAAGAATCGAGAATCAGGATCATTCTATGTATGTCTTTCAATCTGGACGGTCGTTCGCTAATCGCTGTATTCAGAGTTGTTAAACGGAATTAACGAATTATTAAATTAAAAATTGAAAAGAATGAAGAAAATACTAATATCTTAAATCGGTTGTTTAACTTTATAAACCCACATGTACCTAGTCCTACCATAAGTTCTGTTACACAATTTCCAGTGCTCATCCTTTAAAACTTCTTGCGGGAATAGAACCGTTTACTTTTTTTTCAGATCACATGCACTGATCAGTGAAAAATACTAGTCAGTTTGGTTTCAGTTTGAAAACTAGTAACATGGAGTGGGGCGTTAAAGAGAGTCGCGTCGTGGTAATAGCGCTGCATAAGAGCGGAAAGAGTGCTGGCTAATTTTTTTAGTTGCTAAAACCACACGGTATATCAAGAATATTCGTTTATCGGGCTATTGCTCGCTTTGGCGAATTGTCTGGAGTAGAGGACAAGGCAAGAAGTGGTCGCCCGCGCTCTTCAGTACGATTACGGTAGTAAAGGTAGTGTGTGAACAAATTCGGAGGAATCTCCTTAGGAAGCGGAAGATCATGTCCAAGAAATTGGATATATCAACCAGATCAATGTCTAGGCTGATTCAGGATGATCTGCTTATGAAAGCCTATTGTCGTTCCACGTGTCATCATCTAACTCCTCAACTAAAAAAAAATAAGGCTGGAAAGATTCAAGCGACTTTTGCAGTGGCACGCGGAAAATGGCCATGAAAACATTTTGTTTACGGATAAGAACATTTTTAGCGTGGAAGAAGTTTTCAACAGACAAAATGACAAAATTTATGCCATTTTGCCTAAGGAAGCGAAAAAAGTGGGTGTGGTATTGAATCCCCAAAAAACAAAATCCCCACGGGATAATATCCCCAAAATAAATTTAATCCAAATTGATAATATCCCCAGAGACGTAAGACAAATGGACAAAATAATCCCCAACTAATAAATTTATTTTACCAAAATCCCCACGAAATCTCCAAATCCCCAGTATCCGTGCACATTTTCATTAATGCATGTAGTTTTTAGACAAACATCTCTTGAAATTCTCTTATTGTGATATTAATATGGTAATGATTAACAGTTTCTAAACAAAAAATGCGATTTAATCGCATGATTCACTACTTGAACAAAATTGTTTTGGGGATATTCACTTGGAGATTTTCGCCCTGGGTATTCTCTCTTTGGGGATTTTGCTGCTGGGGATTTCACTTTGGGGATTATGGATTTGGGGATTTTCCTTTGGGGATCTTGGGGAAAATTATCACCAACCCGAAAAAAGTTGTTCCAAAGGTTCAACGTGCCCATCATCCCGCGTCCGTAATGGTTTGGTGGAAGATCTCTAACCATGGTGTGACAACCCTCCATTTCTGTAAAAAGGCGTAAAAACTGGTGGAAAGGTTTACCAAAAAGATGTGCTAGAGGGTGTTGTAAAGGATTTCAATAATACCCTTTTCAATGAATACATTTGGATCTTCCTTCAGGACTTTGCCCCAGCGCACAAAGCCAAAACCACGCAGGAGTGGCTCAGGGTCAATATTCCTGGCTTTATAGCAGCAGAAGATTGGCCGTCGGTGAGTCCAGATCTGACTCCATTGGATTATTGTTTGAGGTTAGAATTGGAGAACATGACCTTTAAGACTCCCCACAGAAATTTGGAAAGCCTTAGAACAATATTAAACAGAGCAGTGTCCACGACCGTACGTGCCACAATAGCCAGTGGCTACACAGTTTTAAAGCTTGAGTTAACGCAAAAGGCTGTCAGTTCGAGTGAATCCAATTTTTATTTTGTAATCAATATTTTGTTCTAGTAAATGAAATAATTTTTAATACAATATGTTTGTTTGTTTTATATTTGTAGCGTTTTATACTGGTAACAGAACTTATGGCAACACTTGGTTGTATAGGACTTTGTTTTAATAGCATATGCATATTCCAAAACATATCAAAGGTGCTGTAAGCGGGAATGAAGGGATCCCACATTTTATTTCCAATTCAGATACAACTCTGCTTATTCAATGCTGATTTATGTAGTTTTGCAATTAAAATGTCCTATGTCATTGCAGAAATTTTTTCCCACAAAATGAGGTTTAGTTTTTAGTAATATACTAAGTAAAAAAAAAAAAAACATGAACAGAAAAGGCTGACCATTTCATTCGAGAACAATTATAGACAGATCGATAAAAGTAACTCAGCAGAGATACACCCATATAGATGATAGATACAACATCGCGCACTATGGCACATCACTCTTCACTGCTGGAGCACCTTCATCAACACAAAGAGCGGGGAAAAGGATATCGGATATAGACACAGACAGACAATAGCTGAGAGCGCACTCGAAACGGATGGGTCGACGAAAAACTGCATTAGTTCGAACATAAATTTGCGTATGTCATCTGCATGTCGCATTAGCGTTAGCGTACCATTCTGCAATGTAGGATAGTTAAGGATGAAGACGGCGTGGGACGTGGGAGAGTGACGACGTTGATTTGGCTGCTGGTACAATTGAGGTTGATGCATTTTCGTCCTTGACGATAGTTCATGGCACAGGGTTGAATTGCTTTCGTGTTGGTGTCAGCAAATGAGACATGATGTATGTTAGTCCTATGGTGGAGTATTGGTGCAGAGGATTCGCAAGCGGATTGTATAAGATGTCAGAATGCCTGCAAAGCCGGCGAGGTTGGTAGCTTTGTTTTTGATTGGGTTTAAAATTGATGTGTGGATTGCAGGGAAACAGCGCTGAGCTACAAAAAATGCAACTAGCGAAGAAATTACTATTATTGAGTTGAAAGATAGGTAGGAAAAAATTCATATCGTTGGCTTTGTTCGTTCGAAACCAACGTCTTCCATACATTCTATACTCTGTTCAATTTATATTTTCAGTACAAGGAAGATAGGATATGTGCCTTTCACTCTTACTGTTAAGGAGTAATAAGCTATCTTCATTTTAAATGGTTACCATACTGGGCATTATAATTTGGTATAATTCTCACACAAATGTATGTATGGTTAACAACTGTTTTTTTAAAATTTCATGAAAACAACAGTATTCGAAGAAATTTTGAAGTACAATTACATAGGCTACCTACATCTTCCTGAATAACAATTTTGATTGTAATCGGATAGCCAGTTTCCGAGGTAACGTTTTTAGCCCACCAACTTATTTTTTTTTCAACGAAATACACTAAAGAACACAGATTTGAGTTCATATAAACCCTTGAAGGCGTTTTCGAAAAAAAATAAGCTTAACGGTTATAACCTGTCATACCGTTAATATTTGAGCAAAAAAAAAGAATTAAAATAAGGCCTCTGTAGAATGTCAAAATAATCTTATGTTATAAATTTGAAGACGATCGACCAAGCCGTTCAGGCTATGGTCCAAAGATGTAAGCAAAAAAAACATAGCGACAACACCTTCTTCTTTAAACTTAAAATATGTCCGCATTGGCTCTTAGAAAGCTTCACTTCTGGAACTTTCATAACAAAAACCAAAGAAAAAGGTATTATAATTTCCATTAATGGCGAATGGTAACTCTGCAGTAGTGATTTTTTTTAAATAAACACAATGAGCGCGAGGCAAATTGATTACCAGTCTTCTTCTCCTCGTAGCCGGGGAACAGACAGGTCTTGGTGGAATTTACGTGGGTTAAATGAAATATTACAACAACAATTGCAATGTATTTCAGGGTTCTCTTTTATATTTAAGTGGCAATTACGTAAATTGAGTGCGATGCAAACACTTGCAGGTACCAGTGTGTTTGAAAGCTTTCCTCCATAAGGTCTGTACTGAAAATATAAATTGAACAGAGTATAGCCAACTAATTACTGAGCCCTTTATCCTTGCCCCAAGACAATTATATTCTTACTAAGCAGTTTTTGCATAAATTTCTAAAAGTAAATCTATAAAAGTATAGAAAGCGGTGGTCAGTGTGCCAGACTGCTATATGGATTCCGTGTGAGAACCACTGCCATTGTATGTCAATACATTTTCTATAGTACTCTCATGGTGGTCATTTTTCGTCTGGCCATCTTCCTGGTTGATTAGAAACTAACTCTAAATAGTGGAGACGAGAACCTTTACCGATATTTTACCAGAATTGAATACACTTTTGTTGTCTGTACTTATTCTATATTCACACCAATTGGTAATTTCAGCAGGCCTCATTGCGGCTTGATTCAGAACTAAAAAAATATGCTTTATGATAGTACTATAGGCCCCTGCGTCATTTGAGGAACTGACAAATCCTCCAAGAGTGAAATTTATCTCGAAAAATTGCATCTCATGTAGCCATTCGCTTCTGCTCAGGAATGGTTGAGATCTTAGTTCACTAGGCCTTCGCTCCGTCACGCCAATAAATTTATTTAATTTTTATATAAAATGTGTTATGAGTCTGGTTCAAAACTGTTCAAAATAGAACGCATAATTTCAATCAGGTAAAATAAAAATTCCTAGAACAGCCAATAAACTCACAAGGTCATCGGTTTGCTTTTATTATAAAAAAAAAAGATTCTTTAAACTACCTTAACTTTGTGTCCCTGATTAACTTCTCTAATTTCAAAAACACTGAAAATCCCCAACTTTTCCTCAATTTACATTACACGCTGTAAACAACTTCCTTACAATGCTTTTTCTGGTCTCCCTCTACTCCTCCTCTCTGGAACACTTCACCAGCAAATATAGTCTTTTCACATTCAAAAAAGCCAGGAACACTCTGCAAAGCCATTTAAACTGCGACAAACAAGGCCAAAAAACCCACACACACTCAAGAAAAAAAAGAAATGAAAGTAAATCTCAAAACTTCTGCCATTGTTGTAATGACCCCCAAAAAATTCTATATAAGTGTTCAAAATCGACTTTCCTACTGCGGCATCAAACCGAAAAATAGTAATTTTCTAAAACTTTCACTTCGACGACATTTACAAGGATTTCGTGATCCTATTTCTCCGACAAACAAACGCAAAGGTACACTTACACACACACATACTAAGCCACAAATAGACAAACACAAGCATAGAAAAAAAAACACTCATAACGAATGTTCACTCTAAATTGAAATACTGCAGATTTTAATTAAAAACTTTTGAATCCTCCGGTACATATTGGCAGAAGGACGAGCCGAGAGGGACGCAGAAGAGAAGGTTGTAGAATTTTGAGAATGTAACTAGAACAAGTAGTTGGTAGTCGGTTGTTGGTTTAAGGTTTATACTCTTTTACAGGTAAAAGTTTACCTTTTGTTTTTGTGATCCCATAGTTAGAACATGGCAGACTTTTCATCATCCAAAGACGAAGGACCACATGTGTGGTAAATGCGAGGGTACCTCTAAGAACTGCAATAAGATATACAATTTGCAACATACTGTCGCCATTTTGTGTGTGTTTAGTGCGTTCTTCTCATGAGTTATGCGGTGTGCTTTGTTATACCGTGCAAGAGAAGTTTTCTCAAACTTTTCACTGACTTAATACCCCAAAGTTAAGACCTTTATACCGCAGCATGAGGCTGCCGTATTAGGTGATGTATGCATGCTAATTAACTTAATTTAATTGCTAACATCTGCGACTGTGCGTTCGGGTTGGTATATTGTGCTGGTAATGATGGAATTTCCTTTTCGAAAGATTGAATAGTAACAACAATACACTCCAAAGGACATGATTTTAGTGTGAATACGATTTCCAGTCATCACTGGAGCACTGCTGTGTGGTCAGGTTATAAACAAAGGATTTTAATATAAAGGATAATTTCTGGTGCCGTTCCAGATCCACAAGCCCTTCCTTGCATTAGAGGATCTTACAGAAGTCCAAGTCCAACAAACTCTCAGACAAATCCAGATAATCTCTGCCAAGGATGTACACGTATACAAGTATCGAAGGGTATGCAAACAACAGTGGGTTTGGAAGAGCCCATTCTCTATATGGGCAATGGACGACACACCGATGGCGCACGAAAGGAGTGGTTGCAGGACCACAAACAATTTGTGCTATAAGCTCATATATGCACTCAGCCAAGAGTTTGGTTTCTCCAAGAACAATAACTCAAAGCTCAAAGCATTTAAGTCCTGCAGTCCTGCTGATGTGTTCGATGCCTGGACCTTCTCTTTTATCTTTCGGTCCTCCGCATATCTATCGTTGACGTTTTTGGGGTTTTTGGGGTTCCTTTCGACAAGGAATTTGAAACAATTTTCGGAAAACAATGAAAAGGCAATTTGCTGAGCTCATTGGGTTTGCATGTTTTGGCTGACGGACGGACAAACCAAATTGCACACACACACACATATTCACGCACAAACAATGGGATGCTTTAAAGAAAAAAAAAGGTTCAATCCCTACACAACAATAGAAAAGGTGCTGGCTTCTGGTTGGTGGATGATAATAATGATTTGGATTCCAAAACTTCGTCTCGAATCGCAAAAACAAAATTTTATGAAGGACCCACAACAGGGTGTGTTTTAGGGGTTAGGTTTTTGTTTTGGTTGTGCTCCCATTGTATGCAACATTATTGCAAAATCATCCTCGAGTTTGACTTACTCTTGCCTTAAACCTATTCAAAAGCAGTCACTTTTATAAGGAGGAAGAGGGAAGTACTCAAATTTGAATGGAGACATTTGTTTTGGCCATTTTCAGTTTTTTAATGGAACCATTTTCTGACTAAACTGTTTTTCATGCTAATTGAGAATAATAGTTGAAATAGAGACATCAAATATGTCCAAATGGTAAGGTATACACTTTTTTTGATTATAACACTCTTCTTATACATTATGGTGTAAATTTTTCGTTATGTTACCCTTGTGGAAGAAACATCTTTCTGTTACGCGTATATTTATTTTTTTATATATATATGCAAGTTAGCTGAATGAAATCCTCAGTTTACTTGTTAAAGCTTTATAAATGCGAAACATACTGGTTATCGTAAGAAAATCTACAAACAAAATTTTGCTGTCAACTTCCAAGGCAACTGTGGATCGAAAAAGGGTTTATTTTAAGTTCACCATAATGGCTTCCCTTGTCCTTGGTTACCTATTAGAAGTTGCGTTACTTACGTACGCAAAAATATATCAAACAAATCAAAATTATTACTTCTGAAAACTCTGAAGAAAGAATAATATCCCAACTTCTCCTTCATTCTGTCAAATTCTGTCATTTCTCCTTATCGAAAACAATCGCAGAGGATTCCTTAAAAAATTGATTCCTGTCGAGCTTTTGATTGACTTCATCCTTTTTACAGCCCAGTCATTGAGGCCAAAATCATTGTGTGTCTATTTCTTTCTCTAAAAGAATAAAATACTAAAATATGAACAGTAGTATCCAAAAAAAATTGACAGAGAAAAATGTTTTTTCTTCGGTTAATTATTAAAAAAGATAAAACGCATGAGATCATTTCATCATGGATCCCTTCTAAAATTCATTCTGCTCAACCTCATTCATATATAAGGATACGGCACCCCAAACAAATTATCTTTTAAAAAGATATTCATCTTCCGCCACAGTTCATCATATTGAGACTCTACTGTATTTTAGTTTGGTTCGTGCAAGAAGATAAAGTTTTTGCAATTATTTCCAATTTGAATATTTCCATTTACGAATGTACTATAGATACATGCGCACACATACATGCATGCGTAAATTTCATCTATACTCGTATGTATGCGTTTTAATAGAAAATTTCGATAATTGTACATCAATTAGAATTGAAATGTTTCAAGTTTTATAAAAAAAAAATATTTTGGAAATTTATTTATTTTATACATGCAGTTGTTGTATATTGGAAGAAACTTTGTGCCGGTATTCTGCATGCATAGAATTTCAATATTAAAACTAGGACATGCAAAAGAGCAATTGTTTTTGATATTCAATCGATTTGTTCCAGTTTTGGAGAGTTCTGAGTTGGCGGAAATGTTTGATCAATTAGTTTGAATGATATAAGGATGAGGACTTTTGAAATTTCAAAACTAATTTTGAGGAAAGTTCCTGAAAACAAAAATAAATAAAATAATAAGGAAAAGAATGTAAAGTATTTTTTGATAATATTCCAGAGTTTTCCTCAAAGATTTCCGTAGTTAAGGGAAAAAGGCAAATTTTAAATATCGCTGCAGAAATTTATTTCGAAATTCGAATTCTTTTGCACAACACCTAGGAATTTGAAAAGATCTTCTTTTTCCAATTAGCTCTGTTAGAAAATTCTTATATTATTCCGGAAACTATCATTAGATATTAATATTCGTAATTTTTTTGTTCCTCAAAAAAAAAATGTTTAGTTGAAATCCTCCTGCCAAAAATCTGGGTGCAAATAAAATGATATGGAATTTAAAATCCAAGTATAAATTTAACTCTCACATAAGGGTCAAAGAAGCTATTTTCTTTTTTTCCCATAACAACTATAAGAAGTCTTATGCAAACCTCTTTGGTATACTTTCTTTAAGACTTCTCTTCGCCGGCTCTATGAAAGCAGTAATGTATTATTGAAAATATGTATATATGTATATGTATAAGGCATTAATCATCTTCATAAAGAAAAAACAAGCATTTTCTTCATGAAGCTATTAGTTAAAAAAATATTGCGTGTCTTTTAATTCCATAAGACTTTCTGTAACAAGCTCTATGAAAGCTAGTATTTACATAAGGCTTTGAAAAAGCCACAAAAAAGAAGCTCACTACGAAATGCTAGCCCCTCAGCTTATTTGATGATCTAAAATTGAACGGTTAGAACTAATAAGTTTAATTGCGACTTGTGATACAGTTATGTAAGTTGCTCTTGTTGAACTCTTCCTAAAACAAGTGGAAACAAACCAAAAGTTTTCTTTATTATTTTACAATTAAATTCCTTTATTTAATATTGATTGGATGAACAAGTCCTATACAAGAATCTCTTTAATGACTTCTAATAATAAGATTTATAGAAGTTTAATTGTTAAAACTTCAACTTTCCTGTTTTAGCAGGCCTTATAGAGGCCTCTTTAAACAAAGCTACCTTTTCCTTCTAACAACTTGTGTTATTAGTTTCCGAAATGCCTTAAAGAAGATAATACTGCAATTTTGTCTTGGGAAAATATCATCATCATCATCATCGGCGCAACAACCGGGATCCGGTCCGGGCCTCCTTCAACAGATTCTTCCATCCAATTGCGCACCCCAAGGCTTCGGGCGTCCTGGTCTACGCCATCCTTCCAACGTAAGCAAGGTCTGCCACGTTGTCTTCTACCATAAAAAGTACCGCAAAAGACTTTCCGAGTTGGTTCCTCTTCGCTCATGCGAGCTAGGTGTCCAGCCCACCGGAGTCTACCGAGCTTTATTTTTTCAACAACATCTGCTTCGAGATAGATTTTATACAATTCATGAGAAGAGAAGATACTCCGGAATCGTCCTTCCTCACACACGGGGCAAACAATTCTCCATAAGACTTTTCTCTCGAACGCGGATAAGAGATCAGAGTGCCTTTTTGTAAGTACCCAAGTCTCGGATCCGTGTGTGAGTAGTGGTAAGACCATAGTCTTGTACAGCAGCAGTTTGGTTTTTATGGTAAGGTTTCTGGATTTAAAGAGCCTTGACAGACTATAGTAGGTTTTGTTGGATTTCAGCAGCGCCCGCGTATTTCTTCCTCCATATTGTTATCGGCTGCTACTTTTGACCCAAGATAGTTAAAGAACTGCACTACTTCAAGTTCGTGCTCCGCTACCCTGATGGTTGTACCAACATTTCTCGCAGACGTTGCCGCCATGTACTTAGTCTTCCCTTCATTTATGTGCAGCCCCAGGTATTTTGCCGCTTGCTCGACCTGGGTAAAGGAGTCTTGTACAGCTTGTTGGCTTCTGCCGATGATGTCGATGCCGTCTGCGTAAGCTAGTATCTGGCTGGACTTGGTGACGATAGTCCCTCTTGTTGACGTGCCAGAGTCACGGATTGCTTTCTCCAACGCCAGGTTGAAGAGGATACAAGCCAGACCATCCCCTTGTCGGAGTCCATTAAAGATGTTGATTGGTCTGGATAGCAAACCGGCTACTTTTATTTGACTAGTGATGTTGGTCATGGTCAGCCTACATAGTCGTGTCAATTTATTTGGGATGCCGAATTCTCTCATGGCTTGATTTGCCTGGTATAAAACCACATTGATATTTGCCGATTATAGTATTAGCGTATGGGGTATGTTATACCCCTATAGTTGCTGCATTTTGTGATATCTCCCTTCTTATGTATGGGACATATGATGCCTTTTCGCCAGTCTTCTGGCATCTCTTCGTGTTCCCATACGTGTACTATGATTTCATGAATTGCTTGATGTAGTGTTGGCCCTCCATGTTTGATCAGCTCGGCAGGTATACCATCGGCTCCTGAGGCCTTATTATTTTTGAGCCGATTAATCGCCTGTTTTATCTCCTCAATGCTTGGTGGCTGCAGCATGAGATCTTCATCTTAAAATGTTGGAGTCTCCATTTCTTCCATGAGCTGACCGTTCAGCAGTTCATTAAAGTACACTTCCCATCGCTCCATAATGCCTTCAGGATCGGTGATCAGATTACCTTCTCCGTCTTTACAATATGTACAGCGTGGTGTGTATTGCGACATGTTTCTGACGGATTGGTAGAACTTCCGCTCCTGGTGCGGACCTCGCTCTCTATTTCTTTCCATTTCACAGACAATGTTTTTTTCCCAGGCTGCCTTTTTTCGTCTGTGAAGTCTTTTTTTCTATTCTTCTGAGCTCTTTATATTCATCTTCGCGTGCCCGCGTTCTATGAGACTGTTGCATTGCTCGGTATGCAGCATTCTTACTTTCAGACGCCAGTTTGCATTCATCATCAAACCAGTCGCTCCGATCTCTGCGACTACTGCCTAAGATGTTAATGGAAAAATATGAACAACTATAAATAAGCCCTATGACAGCACTATAGAAGCTATATAGCTTGTTAAAATCGAAAAAAGGTGGACATTATACAAATTAAATTGCTATATGGGAAAGGGTCAATAAAAACGCCTTAAATTTAAGCAGTAATTTTATTTATAATATTTTTTTCCCAATATATAAACACTTTTATCTTAATGCGTTCCCAAAAAAAAAATGCAACTCAATTCCATAAAACAATCAAAAGACATTCCCTAAGTGAAACAGAATCTGCAGTTAAACGTTCATATATTCATCGGATTGAGATACTTAAAAAAAAGGATCATGTTGCCTATGTTTGCATGGAAAGAATACTTACTACTCCACACAAGAATATAATCCTTCAGCTTTACATTCCATTCCATTTTGGTAAAATAAAACATTCATTTCCATCCGTGTCTGTCTGTTGTCAGTTTGTCAAACCGCACATTTCCCATGTCACCCACTCCAAACCAAAGCGAGAATCGTTTTTTTTTTCATTTTTTTTTTATTTTCCTGCTGCATGATGCATACCGAAAACTTCAGTTTGATTTATGCAACGTCACCCTGTAAATGCATTTTATTTATGTTTTTGCACTGAAAATTCTACCCTCTACCCCTTTAGTTTAATATCCATTGGTTATTTTTTTCGTTGGTGAAAAATTTATTTCATACTTTTTAAGTAATAAATTCTTTGAATATTACCCTTCCATCGCCCCTCCCTGAAACAGTTGCAAAAAAAAAAACCACTCGCGCATGGTGGCACACAAAAAATGGGACATGAATTTGAAGGCGCGGAAAAGAAGGAAATGAGCTTTTTATTTTTATTACCACAGAGCGAACTCTATGTGCGGTCATTTTTTATTACTCCTGTGGGATGCATTAAGTATTAATGATTTATAGTTTCTGAACGAACTCATTTCTACGCGAGAAGGTGCACAACACAAAAAGCATCAGGAGAACCAACTCTCAAGAGGCTTTTAAAGAAAATGCAACTTTGAACGGAGTCCTTAAATTACAATAACAGCACCGTAGATCCCCATTCAAAGGAAATCATAAAGCATAAGCTGCACATTGATATCCTTGATATATTCGCCGTCATTTAATTTGCTTAGGGCGGGTGTGAAGAACTATTAATCAGGATTCAATTAACACCACCACCCCACAACTAGGGTTGTATTCAGCAATGCCCCCGAAGCAAAAAGTCGGGTTTTCCCTCCACAAAGCACGTAAGGGATGCGATATTGAACTTTTTGGTTTCTACACGTGTCTAAGGGAAACTTTAGGTTTTGTGTATAGCCATTGTCAGCCAGAAGGTTCTTATGGCGTTTTAGTTAGTTTGGGAGTTGAGAGTTGTGTGGTAGGAGGGTAAAAGTTTTTATTATTAAGGTAAACGTAGGTGATTAGGGTAGGTGGTGGTGTATGATGATATTTTTCTTTCATTTATACAATTTTTGTAACAAAAGAGTTACTTTGAGAGTTGATAGATACACGTTGGTTGTAGGTTTGTGTGTCGTTTGATCTTGATAAGTTGGATAAAGTCATGAAAAGAAAATTGCGTTAATTGACTCAACTATGATAGAAGATAATAAAAAGTTGATGAGGCGCAATATAAAGGTGCTGGTTTAATTAATCCGCATTCGGTCGTGAAATTAATGTTGTGTCAATATCAATTGAGCTCGGGACATGTCAGGAAACTTGGTTTCTGGCTTTGACAACTAATAGTGGGATAAGAATTGAGATGAATTTAATTAATAAACTTATAGAACAAAGAAGCGGGCTTGTACTCATTTTATTCAATGGTAGTTGATATTCAGCTCCCAATTAGGAAATAAATTGGACGACTTGCTCATATGTGCGGACACATCGTCGAATAAAATTTAAATAAAATTCGTTAGTGGCTGCATATATATGTATATAAAGGGTGTTTTTTTTTTTTAGACGTGTGGTTTTCAAGAAGAAATAAAACGCATATAGTTTAATGTTATGGCCAAGAATCTAGATTTTGTTATAAAGATAAGGATTTGCATTATGTTTTAAAAATGACTTCGGGGAAGTGGCCGCCGTGGCTGGCTCGAAAAAATTCCAGCCGAGGCCCGATTTTCACAAAATCGGTGGCCATTTCCCTTTCCATTTCTTTTTGAGCCAATTCACCGAACGTGTGACGCGCTTGATGGGCGTTCGGCTTCAATTCTTGAACGAGTTGGATTTTGTAAGCCTGCAAATCAAGATCTTTCCACGCGTGATGGCGGATGGACTCATTTGGGTCTTCCTCGATACTCTGCTCCACCGAAACGAACCCTTATTTTGGTAATACATTTGCACAATTTGCAAACTTTGTTCAGGAGTAAGTCTATTCATTATGAAATCACAAACCAAACTGAGCATAAATCAAGAGACAGCTGTCAAAAAGGCCAACTCCGAAAAAAGTATTGCCAGATTGAAAACCACATCTACTAAAATAAAAAAATATTTTTTTTTTAGAAAATTCTTTTTTTTTAATTAGTTTCAGAGTTTTTTTGGAAAAACAAAGTATGCAATAAAATTTGAAAACTAAATGCCTATCGAAGAAAAAAAAATTGAAAATCGTTGGACTAGTTTTTTTAAAAAGTCGTTTTGTTTTTTTAAACTTTTCGAAAAAAAAATTTAATTTTTTTCTAGTATTTCATTATAAGGCAATCTGTAGTTTTCATCTGGGAAAATTATTTAAAAAAATTCAATCCGACCATTTTCAAAATATTTCGAAAACCAATTTTTTTTTTAAATTTTTTTTTAAAATCGAAAAAAAAAGTTTTTGAAAATTTTGATATGCGATATAAATTGAATTATAAATAATTTCCTGTGTGTAAAATTTTATTGAAATCGGGATAATAGTTTACGATAAAACCGCATTTGAAAAAAAAACCGGTTATGTAAGAGGTACCGTTATAGAAAAAATTTCGAAAAAATTATTCTAACTGAAAGATGTATTATTGTAAAAAATTAGCACCCTGAAAGTTTTATCAAAATCGTTCGAGCCGTTTTCGAGAAAATCAAACTTTTTGTTCAAAATTGGTACCGTTATTTTTCGACCTAGAGCAAAAATGGAAAACACTAGTCGAGATACTACCTAATAAATACTAAATACCAAGTTTGAAGCAAATCGGCCCATCTGATTAGGCTGTAGAGGCGCGAACAGACAGACAGACACACAGACAGACGGACGGAATTTCCGGACCCACTTTTTTCAACTTCTCTATAATCGTAATGTCATGTTTGATTGTTAGATTTTTTTTTGCACGAATCCATAACTTGTATTTTAGTACCTAAATCGCAAGTAAAAACTGTAACCCCTGCTCTGAAATTCTGCAAACTGAAGCTCTTTGAAGTAAATCGAGTACTCAGCTTCGTTGAAAGAGCTTCATGGGAAAGCATTATAATTGTGAGAATTGTGTCCTCGCTGAAAGCTCTTCTTCTCACCTTCTCTAAACTTTACATTGTTTTCATTCCCCTCTTGCCCTTTTTTTCCCTAAAAAAATGATTATATAATCGTAGGGTTGGACTATATTAAAAATTATTAGCGAAATCAATTTTGACTTTTATTTCTGGCGTCCCTCAAGGAAGCCACTTTGGACCTTTGCTCTTTGCTGAAGTTCAATTCTCATATTGATGAAATATTTAACCAAGCTAATAGGGCCTTTAGTTTCATCCACCTTAGTTCGACCTGTTCTTGAAGAGGCAATCCAAGATTGGTCACCCTATTATAAAATATGACGAACATTCCCTTCGCATATAAGGACTTCAAAAACGGTTCATTCAATTTGCTTTGCGCGGTATTTGTTGAGAAAACACTTTTATTCATTTATTTCCCTTCTCTAAGTTTCTTGGCTGACAACCTCAAGCAACACGTCGCCAAATGGCTGACTGTATTTTTGCACATTCCTAAGAGCTATATTTATACTTCGGCTTTTTTGAGTGAAGTTCCCCTCAATACTAATCCCTGTAACCTGCGCTCTGAGCTATCTAATTCGAAGAGTTTGTAGTATCTCCCTATTTTGACTTTGGTAGTGATCTGGTTCGCAACTTATCAAGACTCTCGTAATCCAATAAAACTATCTCTGCCGCCACAATTCCTGTTTTCCGAGGTTGGATCTATGAAGCTGAATATACAAAAAATGCCTCATTATCATGTTGTAATTCTTAACTAAAAACTTTTTAAGTATTCCCACAATTATTCCTTCTGCCACACCGATTTGTAGCTAACGTGGCACAGACAGCGTGTTGATGTAGTACTTATCATCAGACGTTTTCAGCACATTGCTGGATTTGTTTTATCATCATACAGTTTAGGCTTTAGATGTCTGATGTAATAACTTGGGTATTGATTATCTAATCCGTCGTGTCACTTAGTTAATGCTTCTTCCTTATATGGAATATGTACACTTCATAGACTTATCTAACTTTCTCACTAATTCCCTTTAAATAAAGAACTGTTCATCTATCTATCTCTCAGTGATTTTGCATTTAACTCTATTCTGCCTTCCTTTGTTTAAGCTCAGGTCTATGAATGTGGGTATACCTACCCATAGTCTAGGATAAATCCTTTAAATTCATCAATTAAAATTCAACCAACGTTTTCAAATTGCATCGCAGTCAGTCACACTATACACGCCTCCTGTTGAAAAGATAATCAAAGTATACACACACATGCAAGTATACACATACAGGTGTATACCACCTCGAATGGATTACGGTAACGTATTCAATTACTTGATGTAATGAAAGTGGTAGCAGGTGCACAATATATGTAGATATTTGTATCCTTGCGATATAGGATGTGGATACACTCTTGGCAGCAGCATCATCGGATCCATCGGGCTCGACACAACACCCAATTTTATGTAGTTTGTGCTACTCCAACAGACGGTTCTTCTTCTTCTTATTTTGCCATTGTCGCATCTCATCCTTTCTGGCTGGCAGGCAGACATAATCTCATAATGAATTGTTACATAGTTTTCACCAGAGTGATTAACTCAAATAAAGGACTCGAACCCAACTTCCATACACGTTACCCTCTGGCTGCCAAATTGAACCGCGCTTTAGAGACAAACGATGGACGACGTCACTGGTTCAAAGTGACATATTATTTTGACGACCGGTGCAGGTTGTTGTGGTGCATTTTATGCCGTGCAAATGTCGCACGATTCTCCTAGTCAGTCAATCAATATTGTCGTGGAATGTGGCCTATTAAAGCCTCCGACCATTATTTTGAAAAAAGCGAGAATTTGGCAAATGGTTGCAAAGTTTGTGAATGCAATACAAAACCTATTGTAAAAAACTAAATTGTTTATCAAAGAGTGATATTTTAGCTTGAAAAACGGTTGACCACTTTTTTAATTTTTTATTTTGTTCTTATTTTATTTTAATATTCCGGTTACCTGTTTCGCACAATGTCCTAAAACTGCTCAGGGGTTGCAAAGTTTGTGAGAAATTGAAGTGGAAAAGACATATGATGAGTAGGTCATTTTATAGGTAATGAACGGGCCTTGAAAAACGTTTGGGCCAATTTTTAAGATTGGTCTTCATTTTTGAATAATGGTGTTTTGAAACATGTCCAAATTGTTTGTTGTCGCATGCATTTTTGAACTCGTATTTATTTGAAAAATGTAACATAACTTTAATGGAGTGCATTTATGTATGTATGTACAAGTTGTGGGAAAGAAAATTGATCCTTCGAAAACGTTATTATAATTTTTTGTAAATAACAACTTAAAACAATTCAAAATTTGTTTTCTTCTTAGAAGACACACAAAAATTCATTAAAATCAGTCAAGGTATTTGTGGTTCATATTGTTGAAATGCAAAATGTAATGTAATGCGGCTTCGCATCTGATATACGCAATCCTTTGACACGTTGGTTGTTGAGATACGCTTTTGACTTTTAAAATAACCAAAAAGAAATACATTGGTGTTGCATAATAACACCTAAAGAGGCCAATTCTGATCAATGAACCAATTTGTTTCACAAGCTGTCTTGTTGAAACCACATTTCGCCAATCAAATTGGATCAAAGTAAGATGAACTCGGTTTTAATATCGCAGTATCAAGAATCTGTTCAAATTCGAAGATCAGCAATTTCGAAACCATGCAAATAAAATTGGTCATCATCAAAGTCTAACAGAAATGCCTACCCAGTGAGAAACAACACAGCCTTCTTTCATTTCCTTTGTTGTTCCTTGCATATCTAGTTCCGTTTGAATCAGTATTTAGAAAGTAAGAGTTATTTAGCTAAGTATGTAATGTTTTGTGTAATATGTTTTTCAAGTTATGTGGTGTTTGTGTTGCATTTAAAGATGCAAAAAAAATATTAAATTGGAACATAAACAAAAATTTAATTTTCAAAGCCGGATTTTCACAAAAGTTGTATTACAAATAAATCTGCTCCAGACGATTAAAAGATCTGTTCATTACCTTTAAAACGACGTACATAGTTTATCTAGTTTAATCCTCTATTTCACGTTCTACACGTACCCCCAGAATGGTTTTGAGCAATTTTACGAAACTAGTCACTGTAATGTTGAAATAAAACGAAAACATAATTTAAAAAAATGCCTCAGCCATTTCAAAGCCATTATACCATTCTTGGATACACAATTTAAATTTTTGTAATACCTTAACTAAAGACTTCATTGTACACGTATCCATTTGTGCAAGAGTGGAGGCCTCAAAACAAATATTGCTTTACAAGTTTCATTTTTTAAATGTATAGTAAACTTTTGCACTGCACTTTTTTTTAACTGTGATTGTCTCATTAGCCTTTAGTTCTTATGATACTTGAGTTTCATGAGCAAGCAAATATATAAGTAGCTTTTGGGAGTAAAAGCTGTGCAGAAGTTCTTGAAATTTGCAATTCAATGTTCTTGACTTTCACCAGGACGCGGCTCAGCTTCATTCCATAAAACTGATTGTGTCCTTGACTTTCTCAAGAACTGGTTAACCTATCACAACCAAAACTGATACCTATGTTAGAAGCCCGAGTAATCCTGAATTTAGCAATTTATTTTAATTGCACCTCCTGTCTTAAAGTTAGTTTGTAGAATTTACTTTATTCATGCACAATAGATTACTTTTTCAGAGCGGTTTTTACATCCTTAAAAAAGTTCAGTTTGAATTTTTTTTATAGGGATTTTTAAGAATCTGGTCTCTGAGGTTATTTCCTTTATATTCATTTAGTCCAAAGAGTTAAAGCCAACTAGAGTCAGTAGCCAGTATTATTTATATTCACAAGCAAAAAAAAAAAAAGACCTTTCATCTTTTCAATTCAGTTAACAGACAGACCCTTAAAAAAATTATGATCAACATCCTTAAATCGACAATATTTTCTATTTAACATCTGCCCGTTCCAGTCTGTCCACAAAAATCCTTCTTTTCATAATCGTTATGCTACTGTCTACAATTATATGATATAAAAGTATATTTATAATAAAAATATCTCTCTTATACTCTGTTACCTGCCAATTCCATGTTTCACATCAACAAACAAACAGAACTTGCAACAAAAAATACCAAAGAAAATATTCGTCTCCCATAGCAAAAGTTAAGCTCAAAAAAATGCTAAACAAAATGAAATACACGACCTTATCTGTTTCCGTAGTTATCCTGTTTCCTTGAAATAAAAAAAAAAAAAAAATAAATAAACTTACATTTTTCTAAGAGAATCTCCTGAAATAGTTATTTTTTTCTTTTATCATATATACCTACCTGGATATGCCTTGCAACTCTTGCTTCAATAGAAAGCACAGAAAACGGTTAAAGTTATATAGAACATAAAAATATTGTAGGAATTCCCTTTTGGGATTTTTTTTGTTGGGGCTGTATATCCTTTTTTGGTGGGGTTCTTCTTCCGAAAAAAAAAATTACTATGTAGAGCATTAGTTGTAGTAGATCCACCAACCAGCACTCCTTTCTTCTGTGTACTGCCAAAACAGGAGCAAAACTATTTTACAATATAACCGCTGCAAGGTAAGTTTCACAGGACTTGAATTTTATATCCTTGTATAGTTGATTTTTTGTATTTTATCTCCTTTGGTGGTTTATTCGCTATAGAACGTTTTTCACAGCCATGGGGATAGGTATAAAAGCCACAGGATGTATATAATCTGATAATATTCAGATATACACTATTTAAAAGATATCCCTTAAGGTTTTTGGTATTTTTTTTTTGTATTTCTTTACACCAAACGATGTCCTTCTTTCGAAAGAAGGAAATAGTGTGTCTAAGTTTTGGTTGCAATTTAGAAAACTATCCCTTTGAAGTTCTGGCAAGGACACCTCTAACGGGCATTTCACTAAACATTTTTGCCAGAGCGTTGATTTTAATCCCATTATCCTTTAATTTACCCAATTTATCTCAACCCCTGCTTTTTAAATAGGTAAGTCGGTGAGTGAGTTGAAAGTCTTCTTCAATGGAAGGTGATTGTGATTACTTTGCAATACCTCGAAAATACTGAGTCAACTTTGTCACCGACATGCGATGTTGGCTGCTTGGCATTGTATAGTCTTGGATGTTTCTTTGTGGAGATCCTTTTTCACTTGTAAAAGGTGTCTTCTGTCTAAACAACAGAAAATTCAATTAAAATCTTTTGGAAAGGATTAAAATGGCAAATGTTGTATCATTTCAAAAGGAACACCATCTCTCTGGAAACTAATTGAATTTATTCACTTATTGTTTTTGTTACTTCAATCAAATTCAACCGTCACGTAAACAACAACAAAGAAAGTATAAAGTAATTGTTGTCAATGAAAAGGGTTTTTCATTAACAAAATCTCACATAACTATAATCGGGATCAGCTTTGATGAAAAGGGCTATTGAAACTACAAATTTATTTGATTGTAAGACTAATTCTTAAGAAAGAGTCGAAACGTAATATTTCTGAATCGAAATTAATTCTTTTATACCATTTCTATCAATGGGAATATCTGTTCGAAAAATTTCTACGAATATTGGGATGAATTTCTTCAGGAAATTATTGTTAACCAATGATTATACTTGAAGAACTGAATTTGTTAAAATTTTTTTTACAATATATTGTTCAAAAAATACTCGAGCAACGAAGGATGGGTCGTGCTAGTAATTCAATAACAAAAGGATTGGAGAAGACTGGCTTAGTAACCAAAGACCAAATAGCGAAACAGCTAAACAAATCCCTACAGATATGATTGCAAAATGGAAATTGGTGTTTATAACGGGTTTTTCAATAAGAGCGCTACAAAAGTTTTTTTTAAATAAAACAAAATCAATGAAATTCCTGTGAAAGTACTTTCGGTGGAACTCGATTACTTTTGCATGGCCACAACGGGCACGCTTGCAGAAGTCCAGACGCTAAACCCAATTTTCGACGGTTTTCAAGCATAAATCGGCAATTTCACGTTCGATATTCGTACGAAGTTCATCAATCGTCGCTGGCTTGTTAGCATAGACCATAGACTTGACGTAGCCCCACAGGAAATAGTCTAACGGCGTAAAATCGCACAACCGAGGCGGCCAAGCGACTGGACCATTTCGTGAGATAACACGTTCTCCAAACTTGGTTTCCAATAAATTGATTGTGACATTCGCTGTGTGGCTTGTGGCGCTGTTCTGTTGGAACCACATGTCGTCCAAGTCCATATCATCCAATTGGGGCCAAAAATATTCGGTTATCATTGAACGGTAGCGATCCCCATTCACAGTAACGTGCCGGTCTTGATCATCACGGAAGAAGTACGGCCCAATGACGCCGCCATCCCATAAAACATACCAAACTGTATTTTTTTCGGGATGCAATGATGACTCATGGAGTACGTGTGGATTGCTGCCTGACCAATACCGCATATTTAGTTTATTGACGAAGCCATTTATACGTCGCTTCTGGTGGTCAAGCGGCTTCAGTTCTTGCGTCAATTTAATCTTGTTCGAATGTAGGCCAAGATCTTTTCGCAAAATTCGCAACAACGACGTCACAGAGATGCCCAACGCTTGAGAACGACGTGTGAGAGACACATTTGGGCTTTCTGCAATTGAAGCCTCAGCGGCAGCAATATTCTCGACCCTACGGGCACTTCTTTGTCTCACTGGCACGGGAACATTTTTTACTGTGCCTGTGGATTCAAGTTTTTCCACTAGACGCTCAATTGTTGATCTGCTATGACGATTATGACGACCATAAATTGGACGTAGCGCTCTTAACGTTGAAGCCACTGACTCCGAATTTCGGTAGTAAATTTTAATAATTTCGACTCGTTGTTGGCTCGTATATCATTCCATCATGAAATGGCAAACCTTACTGAAGAGAAATGTCAAAAGAACGGCAAGAAATATGGCGTCGTTTGCTCTCCCTGTTGCTCTACTTTTGTAGCGTCCTGGTTGAAAAACCCTGTTCTTAACTCCAACCATAAACAAGGCTCCCTGATAATAATAGCAGCTCCTCTCTGACTAAGTTCGTCTGCCACTTCGAAGAAATTACGGCCTTGCCTCAACCAATTGAATCAGAAAAAATTCTGCATCTGAATAAGAAGTCCCTGCGGTCATTTTGAGTATCCTGACTGGACACAATGCAGACGACCTTTGCAGAGTATCTGGCGACGAAAAATAGGACATCACAAACTTTCGATGTTACTACCGAGCACTCTGCCACTTAAAAAAACAGTTTCCGAGGATGTCACTTCTTCCAGGATTTAGAGGAGCTACATATCTAAGCTTACTGATACAACTGGCTTGAAAATGTGACGATTTTTACATACATAGGTCACATGCTTATGCGGCTCAAAATCTCCAGGATGTCACAATGGATCTACATTGATCTAATCGTGGTGATTACTATCATCCCATTAACAAAATCTTACCCAGAGGTCGCTAGAAGCAAATGTATTTTTCTCGTGGAACTAGTTGTTGCTGGACTTCCAAGTTGGGGTGCTCCTTCAAGTTCCTCAAAATATTATTGGACAGCTGTGTTATGAACCGATTTATTGGGATAAGTTGGTAGTCAACATGCAGCTTATTGTTTCCTCGTAATGAAGTTTTAGTATAAACCTGCACAGCTACGAAGTATCTTCCATTCAAAAATTTCGATCTTTTTCATATATCTTGGTGATATCGTGAACGAAATTGGACTGACGTATGTCAGAATGAAGCGGATCAGCTGTTTATAGATCAGAAGCTTAGTCCTTGTGCTCAGTCTATTTCTCTTCCTCTGAAGTGGGGTGACCAGATTTAGGGAGAAGTTCTCTTAAGAATAAATAAAGCGTGCTTGCTAAATTTCAAGCGGTTGATGAAATTCACTCCAAGACATTTTGCAGTTTTCTTTGTCCTGGTAGCTTGATATCGATATTATCACAGCATGATACGAAACCTTGTTTGTTGGTGTTCTGAAGCAGATAAGCTCACTCTTATAGCTATTTATCTTTAGTCCCCATTTGAGGTAGTAGTTCCACAAGTTTCTTATGTGATCCTCAACTCTCTGAGCCGCAATTTCCGGTGAAAAGGATGTTGAATATGTTACCGAGTCATCGGCATACAGCTTCGTTTTTGTCCCTGGGACGTTCAGCAAGCTGGTCAACTGTGAAAACGTTGAAAAGTATGTGGCCCAAACTTGGAACCTTGTGGAACTCCAGCACTGATCGTCTTTCTTGGGGAATATTCCTGGTTAACCTGCACATAAAATGAAGAAATTTCTTGATTAATCTTACTAAGTGTTCAGGTAGTCATAGATTTGACAGTTTGAATACTAGTCCTTTTATCCAAATTGTGTCGAAAACCTTTTCCATATCCCGTAAACAGGCAATTGTCGTCTCTTTCTTTTTGAGTGAGTCCGCGTGTCACGTCGGAGTGCAGTTCAAGGAGCGGATGAATGGTGTAGTGTCGTGCTGAAGAAATACTGAAGCTTTCTCAGGATAAACCTCTCCAATATTTTGCTGACACAGCATAGCAGCGAATCAGCCGATATCCCTCGACGCTGGTCCTGTTGGTCCTTTTCGGAACGGGCATCACTTTTGCTGTTTTCCATGTTTCGGTTTTTCAGGCAGTTGTTGAAGATGATCGTCCTCATGATTTGGTAACTTTTTAAGCACAAAGTTAAAAATTCCGTAATTTCCTGCTTACTTCTAAGAATTTCCTCCGTGGATTATGTCAGTTCATTTCTTGAACCTCGATGGATGTAAAATCATCTCCAGTTGATTTTAGTGCAGGTTGCAGGATTGTCCTCATTAAAGTTCGTGACTTCTTCTAATTTGTTTTCATTTTAATTTGTTTGGGTAGGCGATCCTTAAGGGTTAAGGCTTAGCGTAAGCTTCTGCTTTATCGGTTTCGTGCTGTTGCAGAATGTTGCCCGTGCATTATGGTATCTAGGATCGATCTCTTTTTCCCAACAAGCTGTTTAGTTTTCTTGGAGGCATCCGGTCCCAATTTGATTTCCTAAAGCCACTTCCTGAATTCATTCTCCTCGTGATATTTCACTGCCAGGTTGAAAATGGTGTATTAGAGTTCGGAGTATACCCGTCTATAGTCGTCGTTCTCTTTGTTGAACAACTTGTGGTACTAGCAACTAGCATAGTTGCAACTTACGTACTTTTCTAATTTAAGAAAGTATGAATTGAAACATGGAAAGAGTAAATGTTGTTTAGTCGTGAAAATATGTAAAAAAAAACTCCTCGATTAAGCAAACGCATCGATACCTGCAACTTAATTAAATTGGTTATTGGTTGATAAAATCTTGGCCTTAATGCTCAAAAGTTCATGTATCCTTACCATGTTTGTTTATATTTTAGTTTGTAGGCTATATGGTTTCTAAATAATCCATTATTTTAAATTTTTTAGAAGCTGTTTAAAAAATGCTGTTTTCTATCTTTGGGATTCTTGTCCTTCCATTAAGAATTTGCCAAAACGTTCTTTCTTTATTCCCAAACTTTACCACCGAGGATATCGTTTTTCTACCAATTTCGACAATTTTGAAGGATTTGAAATGACCTTTAAATCGAGTCACTCTTATCTAAGAATTAGAAATAAAACCTACATTTTCCGTCAACCCAGACATACCCCTAAAGACCTCTCACTCCTGTTTGCTTAAATTTAAATAAAAATTCAAACTCCCAGATAAACAACAAACAAAAACCAAAAATAAACAACCACTTCACCAAGTTACATGAAATTTTAATAAGAAACAAGGCGAAGTGGGGAGAAAAATAATAATAAATACAATTTTCCAGGGAAGACCAAACCAAACTGTCTCTTTTTAACCCTCGGACCCGTAGGTTTCGTTCCCAACTTAAATCCAACTCAACTTCATCATTGTTGGCTATCCATTTGGCTTGTGTCGATAAATAATAAACAAAACTCCGACAACAAAAAATCCATAGAACCATAGCGAGTTGTCCTTATTGTTATACAAAATACATATAGATTAGAACTATGCGTATCTTTTGTTTGTCAATATATTCTGTGTTCTTATAAATATTTATTTGGTATTTCTAGTTTGTATCTTATCTGCCACAGGAAAGTGGAAAGATACAAAGATACACTTGACTCACAGTCGTGTCTTTCTCTCTCTCTAGGTCAGTAATAATTTTTAGTTGTGTCTTACGGTGAAGGCTAATGCGAAACAAACAATCACTAACACGCAATCACAAATACACTGCCAAGCATATCCTTTAAAAAAAACAAGGAAGATGGAAACATTTGCAAGTAATTCCTCGCTTCCGTTTTGGAATATATGAATGTGAATTTGGTGGTTTTTTTTTTTTGGAGGAGAAGATCCTTGATTCTAATTTGATACTCATCTGTGGAACTGATTTATTCGACAGACTGCAAATCAATAGAGTGAAGTTATGTTTAGGGCTTAGGAACATATCCTTGTTGGTCCTTTTTTTCCCTAAGAGCAGGCAGATACAGGGAGGGTAATTTTTGGGCTATTCTACTATTGTTCTGCAGAGTTATTATTATTTTTACGGTTATAATGGAAAAAGTTTTCTTTTTCTCGGAGCAAATCAGGAAGAATCCTTTGTCGCAAGGAGGGGAGGGAAAAAATAAATCCCAATAAAAATGTCGATAATTTGTTGTTGTGTTTTTTTTTTTTGGCCGCGCCAATTGTCTGCGTTTCAATATTTATTCAGATTTTATTTTTCTTTGCTAAAATGGTGAGAATTTGAGTTTTTCTTTATTGTCAAAATTGAAGGGAGTTTTTGAAGTGTTTTTTTTTGAATATTGTGCGTGTGTTGGTGTGGTTCTATTTTTCGGTTAATAGGAACTTAGATGTGTCATCAGATCCGTTGGAGTAGAAATTGATTGAAAAAGTTTTCACTTTTATGGGCTGAGATAAAGTTTGGTTGTAGCTATGTGACAAATGCTGAGAAATTGCTTAAAGAAAAGCACAACAAACTGATGTGGGGATGGAGGACTAACTCATAGCAATCGATGTCAATATAAAACTTGAAACATAGTTGTTACCAACAACCAGCCACCAGGGCAGAACCTCATCGTATCTTCAAAGTCATGTTTCATGGGGTTTTGATGGATGAGATGTCAATAGGGAAGATAAAATTGACCCATAAATCTCTTGTTTTTTTTTTTTTTTTTGATGGGGGAATATTTGCAAGAAAACTGTTACAACAATTATATTAGGGTCAATAAGTTAGGGGTGGATGTGGAATATGAGCTTGTTTTCCGTAGAAAAATAATCAACTTAGAGAATTAGGTGTGACAGGATAATGCTAAGAAAAATATAACAGATGAGCACAGTGTCTTCAATCAAAATTCTTGAATTTAGTGAATTGAATAAGAAAAAGATGTATGAATTCAAAAACAAATTAATATTGGATCACAAGAAACCTATAACTACCTAACACTGAAGAAAATCAACCATTTGTTTCAACGATACTCCAGTTATTTCCATTTTGTTTTCTTGTTTCCTATCGGTTATCTTACTCTCACACAATCCCTTTATTAAATTCTTTCGCAGGATATTATAAAACAAAATACAAAACTCCTATAAGAAAATCCCAAGAGCTCATAAAACGTCCATCAACGCATTGAAGCTATAACTTTTATTAACCAATGACCCTACAAACTCCTTGTTTATCATAAACTTTATAAGATTTTTAAGGATTAAAAATTAAATAATGAAATATTACTTTCAAGCGGATTAAATAAGTAATATTAACAAAAAAAAAACAAAAATCAACATCAACAATATCTTATCCATTCGGTTCAGGCACCAATGATGACAGCGAATGACATTTTGCATCCCTCCCTTTGTCCTGATTAAAATCCTGGTTCCTTGTTGGCTGACATTGTATTAGTTTTGCAATCCTTTCGATTGTTCTTTTTCCAATATACAAGTTAAAAAAAAAACAAATACAAAAATAAAAACAATGCCGCGTTAAGCTCGTAGAATTAATTTGAGAATGCAGCATCGACGACGACGCGAATCGACCCTATCTATATATTGAACGAGCAGGGGGCGAGGAGAATCAGTGGAAATCTTTTCAGTGGTAGACGATGCTAATACCAAAACCACTAGTTGCTTCTAGTCTGGCTTTCAGGATAATGGACACAATAACAACAACAAAAAACACACGATGAAGAAGAATAGCCTGGAGAATAAGACTTGGTTTTCATGTCAGCAACGACGTTATTAGGCATGAAGGACAGGCGCTTTTGTTGCCGCGTTGTCACTGCTGTACACTGACTGTTTCCTCCTCGGTAGCATAACAAGGGAAAAGGTTATTTCAATTTTAACTTCAGAAGGGATTTATTTGACAGGCGAAGGAGAAGCATTGTCCTCTGTTTCCTTTCAGGTCCTTGACTTACGACGACGAGAAGTTTGTGAAGTTAGTTTTATTTATAATTTTTTTAAATTGCATTACATTTACTTCTTATTAAAGTATTTCAAGAAGAAAGCCTTGCAGTTCTTAAAGAAATTCATGTTGGCAATACCTTCGTCATTCCATTTAAATCAATTTGTCCAAACCATCCCTCCTAACTATAGTTCAAATGCCACATCTTGTCGCATCCTTCTAGCGATAATAGAGGGTCAGACAGAAAACGTCTACGACACATGTACACACGTTCATCGCTATCTCCATCTTTATCACAGGTAATTTTCACTTCATCGTTTCATTCACAATGGTTTGTAGAAGAGCTAAATAAAAACACAAAATTGTATGACAGCAAACGAAAGAAAAAAATCCCATCAAGGATATCATATGACTTTCACTGTTATTATCCTTTGGCAAGCCAATGGAAGCATCACAAAAATCAGATAACCACACCAAACACCATGGCTACTATAACATATTCTTTTCGTCCAATTTTTCCTATCTAGAGTGTCTAAAGAGAACATTTGAAAACGTGTTACAACTACTTAAGACGAACAAACCAAAAAAAAGGATTTTTTTCTCCCAGGAAAAATAGACGGCAATTGTGTAAAAGTCAACTCATTCCTGTAACCACACCTCCCACAAAAAAAAAACCCTTTACCCAAATTGATAGCCAAGTCGCCTCCCATTAAGGCAATGTACCGACTGGTATCATTGACCTGTAACTTTACCCCATTTCCTTTGTGCGCCATCATCTACTCGCCTTAATCTTCCAGCAAAAAAAAATAACGGCAACAAAAGGATAACTAAAACAGGTATTGTCCTCTTTTTGAGAAAAGAGAAAATTGGATAACAATGACATGCCTATTGTGAGATGGACAAAATGTACATATATCCTTTGAGGGACGAGTGGATAGCTTTATGAAACAATTCTTCTAGGAAAGGACATCTTAACGACGCGACGGTTGACTACAAGTTTTAACGCAATAGACACTTCTTATCATAATGTTGCCATCAGGACGTACGTTTAATTCTGACATCCTTATTCTGGGGAAAAGATTTCTATGAGGAAGATAGTGAAAAATTGAAATTATTTTCAATTTGTTGGATTTTTGTCTCTCAATCGCAGGAAGTTTTCTTTCTTTTAAGGGGAGCTTTATAAAATAAGGAAGAAGGAAGTGGGTGAACTTAATAGAGTTTCTATATTGTTCGCTGTCATAGATTGAAACAATTTGACAATTCCAAGACAAAATGTCTTAGACTCTTCTTCTTTTTTAACCGACCATTGTTATGATCTCAACTCTTCTACATATCTGTTTCGCCCTATATATATTGTTCACCTCCCGGTTATTTATTGTTCCACGTCTGAAGCCAATTAAATACATGTGTCATTACATTTTTGTTTGATCCAGGAATTCTTGCACCTGCCTTTCCTTCCGCAATAGTTCTGGAACTTGACATGCTACTGTGCTGCCATCTTCTTTTTATGTGGAAGTACCAGCCAGGTTAGTAATGCTGTATTTTGTTCAAGTAGGTATTTCGAGGCTTCCTCTGATTTTTGTTGCTTCTTATTCGACCACTCTTTGTTGTCATGGGAAGCATCTTCATTTCAACTGCCGTCAATTAACTTTTACACGACTTGTACAGTAAACGCTGGACAAACAACTGCCACGTAGAGCCTTCCTTTCAATTGTCGGCCACAGAAGAAGACTTCATCAAACCTTCACTCTCGTGATGCTTGATGCCGTCATTACGAGATCCTTTACTATTGATCTTTGATCTACTTTTCGCACTTGGGAAGAACTGTTCCATTCAAATAAATGTCCGGAGTAGGCCAATCGTATGGATCAGAAAATGGGCAGCATACGTATTCAGTCTTTTATTTCCATTTATTTTCTGAACATCAAGTGCTCGTTGCAAGGATGTACGATGTTAGTTTCACTTATGATGACTCCATCGTCACTAATTGTTTTACTTCGAGTCCGTCACTTTACCCTCTAGCGGAAAGTCAAGAACAGTAATAAAGAGAAAAGGACCGACCTATGATGCTTCTTTGGTGCACGCCAACTTTTATTGGGATTTATTCGGTGACTCTTGCGGGGCATCTTACTTTTATTTTGAGTTGCACGGAAATGACCAAAATTATTCGCGTCTAGATTTCCGAAACTCCGGGTTGCCTAAGGGCAACCCATATTAGATATCGTGGTTGCATATAGAATGTTTTCTCAAAATCAACAAAAACAATGTGGAAATGGCTTGAAGATCACCGATATTTTTATTCTTATTCTCTGGATTATTGTATTTATGGTTTATTTAACCGAAACAAACCAGGATTGGTTGTCAGGAAGTCGTATTACTTTTTGCAAATGGCCGCTCAACGATCTTCATGGTATGTGACATATTCTTGATTTAATATTCTATCTGCCTCCCACTTAGATAGGTGAAGGGTGAAGGTAACTGCATTTGGAAACCGCTGATAAGTTTGGAGATGAAGAATCGTGGACGATGCCATTTCTACGAAACGTTGTCATTTGCCAGTGCTCATATATATACAAACTATGGGAGCCTAATGGACCATCTGAATACCACCTTCCTACCTAGTTTGGTGTTAAAATCACTAAGTGATCTTAAAGTCAGCATTTTACCAAGAACTGAGTGTCCTCGCTACAAGTTCGTAGCAGATCGAGATAAGCTTTACGCCAGCACCTGCCTATTAAGGCTTAATCTGGCGATGGGCCTACCCATCTGGAGTCAAAATAAGCATTGACCAGATCCCTAGAGTGGTTCCCAGTCACTCTTTAGAGTGGTGCCTTCAGTCCACTCTAACTACATAACACCATATAAATATGATGTTATTGCACAAGAGTGGGTCCCCAAACCTCTCTAGTAGCAATTTAATAATTATGTTGTCGTCATAGTCATTCCCCTTGCTAAGGAGCGAGGCCTATCATGCACCTCTTGGCAAGTCCTCCTGCGTGGCAAACCATTTGCTCCCGCTATGGGTATAACCACAGCCCCCACGAATCCTTCCTCAACTATCAGGCAGTTGCTACCGAGCATTGCTCACGCAATCAACTGGGCTTTCCTGATATCCATGGGTATGGCCTAACTTCAAGAAACTTATGGTCTGACTTACCACAAGCGTCATCCGGGAACAATCAACTCCCGTTTAGAGTGATGGATTCGTAAACAGTGTTGAGAAATGTCACTGAATCTTCACCATCACCCCGCCCAGCTAACCTGCACTTAAATGTTAGGCAAACCAAACCACGAGTTTATAAACCCAACTCATAGGGGGGCATGTCACCCTCGGCAACTTTTCCATCAATTCCTTTCGTAATGTGGGTCTCTATTATTGTAGTTAACAGAGACCCAGATGCTACACATGATCATGGTTGACCCAGTGAGAGTTGCCTCCACCCGAAGGCTTCTAAGGCGCTCCATCGAACAGGGACAACTAAACTATCGCATCATTGTGAGACCGAGCGCTCGGCGCTCAGGAATCACAACTACTTCCTACATCACAAGACAAGTGTTAGGTTGTCTTGAGTTTCAGAAACCAACCCTCTATAACCTCGCTCAAACTGGGTGTAATTAAACACCCAGCAGAGCTCAGCTATCTAAACACACTTCCTTGGTTGGAACCAACTCGCGCCGACTGGGTACCTGGAAAGCACCAGTCAACGGTTCTCAGTTCCAACCATCTTTCCAACTATGCCATTTCGGCCAACAATATCTTACGCCTCCTTAAACCTCCTCAAACCTCTATGCCTTTCGGCCAACCTACAACGATTCCAACACTACGCTCTCTCTTCGCCAAGGACTTACTAATAATAACTGAGTTACCAGTTATACTTTCAGATCCTTGTTTACCAGAGGCACCACGGGGAGGTGGAGAGCTCACACCCCCACAAGTTCGTAGCAGGAATTTTTTTTCAAAATTTGCCTCACAAGCAGATTGTTTTAAAGCCGATGATAATAGCCTGATTAGCTTGTTTTTGTTTTCATCAGCTGCCCGACGCAGCTCTGTTGATTCGAACCTGAGCAGACCTCGAAACGTGAAAATATTGAAAAAATCTGTAAGCAATTTATTTCAAAATTTTACAAAATCGAGTTTATAAACTTATATAAATTTTTCGGAAAGAACCCAGAAACGTTTCAAAGAGAAGTACTTGTGGCTCAGTTGTGCATATTTTTATAATTTTTTTTATGGCGGCTTTCAATTTGTAGCTTCCATTTAAAAAGTATTAGATAATGTTTTGATAACATAAAAACCAACAACAGTTTTAATTACTTGTTCCTTTTATGAATCCATGTAAGAGGAAACAAACATTTCACTGAAATATTTATATTCATTAACTTGTTAATTAGATTCTTATTACTTATCAAAAGAAATATATTACAGTTCATAAATTAAAAAAAAAAAATATTTCAAACTTTTTCTGACGATATCTTCAATGTCTTCAACATTTTCACACCCACAACAACTTTTAACATTGTCCAACCTTAAATTAAAATTGCTCTTTTAAGTTGAAATTAGGGGTTATATTTCATTCCTAATAGCGTTTATATATTAAAGGGTCAATGCGATACAATGTGTACAATACATTTGTATCTGGCCTTTCCGCCTACGTGTTTAACGAGCATCAACAAATCTCAATGTGGTGCTGAAAAAACACCAAAAAAAAACAAACACAAACTTTAATACAAAAGTGGGAAAAATACAATTTATGGTGATAAAAATCCCATAAAAAACTTATTCCATTTTATTCTTTCCACAAAAAAAAAAAAAAAAAAAAAAAAACTTTCAGTATTAAAATTAATCATAATTACTAAGTACTGGAAGCTTTTTGAGCATACCTAATATAAACCAGTCGAAAAGTTTTTCCCTTTTTGGCAACACCCTCAACACTGACGCCATAGTCACCACGCCGCACCGCCTCATCCATTGCCTTTCATAAATCTCCACGCAACAATTCACTAAATCCACAAGTTTTTCCAAACCTACACTCACGCATTCCCACCATAAGGATTCTCTATATATTATTTCCACAGGGACATTCCTTTTATTTTGATATGTGTTGTTTTTTTTTACAAATCTTTTACTTACTAGCTCTGAGGCGTCTCCCTCTGAAGTCACATAATTTAAGTCTTCGTAATATTTCATTGAATTATGTGAGTACATTCAAGTGGCAAACAAGGAGGAATCAGGAATGAGGACATCCACTACACATCCCAATTCCGAGCCAAGGCACAGTAATATCAACCAAACCACCTCCCCGACCACACCCAATATTTAAAATCCACGGATTTAAGATACTTTAACTTTGTTGCACTTGGTTTGGGTTTGGTGCATGAAGATTTATAATATTCTCGAAATATTGTGAACAAAAAAAAAAACACCCAACTGAAATTCCTAAAAGACTTGAAACGGAATTTCCTCAGAGCTGAGTCTTGACAATCTTCTGCAGAATTGGAATGTTCTTTCGCTAATGCTAATATGATTACCTGTGCCTGTTGATAGTATCATAAAAAAAAGTCCTAGCTAATGGATAAAGAAGGAAAGGAAGAGGATTTTAAATTTAATTTAGTCAATCGGATTCGGATGGAGGAACCTTTTGAATTCTGTTTCTTAAGCTTAAAACGAAAAGAGAGGGAATATACCTAAGGTAGAGAAGTCATTAGGGGAAATGCTGGAAAAAATTCCAAAAATACTAAAATGTTATTTTTGTGTAAATAACTGTAATACCTAAATTATTTGAAATTCAATTGTGCAGTCTTAGTAAATTCTTCATTGAGGAGGAAGCAGGAGACTGAAATTTGTTTAGTTTATGGTATCGGCATACCTAGTAACTCTAGGAGTGTGAACCTGGCGTCAGAAATGTTTGTCGTTTAGTTGTGATTCTCACAATTTTCTCGTCTTTGTCTGGTTTTTTGAGGAAAAGATGATTTTCTTGGAATAACTTCTAAAGATTCCAGCTTCAAATGAAAGTAGTTGAATTATTTATGACTTGGAATTCTTAATATTGATCACACTTATTATTAAAATGAACCACTAATTGCCACGAAGATGTTTTTTTTTTATAATTAACGCGCACAAAAGGGACTTCTTGTTTCCCTTTTAATGTAACACACTGCGCGGGCATTAGGAAGATAGGGAGGGGAGAGATAGGAGGTGTCGATTAACATTAGGTTTGTTCCCGATAATTATTCGCAGAAAATTCGCAGCTGTCAGATTTTTAAGTAGTGGGGATATTTTCTCTCTTTGAGAGATTTCTACGAAAAAAGTACGGGAACGCTTTAAACCAAAAAAATTGCAGCATTCTTTCCTAGTGTTGCTTAACGATCGATAGTATTTATTTTCGATATCGTCGATAGTTTTGAATAAAATATCGATAGTACTGATACTATCGATCTAAACATTTATCAATTGAATAGGCCCAAATTATGAATCATCAAATTCGATGACTTGTTCAAATTTTTAGATTTATGACCGCCTATCTATAAAACAAAAGTGAATCTTACCACGTTTTATGAATACCCTTAGGGCTAAAACACAATCACGCTTCAGCTTTGGCTTCGTGAAGTTACATTTCACACGCTTTAAGTGACATTTTATAAATTTCGATTGTTGTTTTTGCTTTTTTCTGTCAAAATGAGCAAAAAATCAACCAGTTTCTACTTCAGCTTTGTATTTGAATCACGTTACCTTATCTTGTACACGAAGCAAACGTAACGTGAAAGCCAAAGTAACATTATGTTAAGATGTAGTGATTTCCAATGGTTGAACTTATAAACGCCAAATGAAACCGAAGCTAAAGCGTGATTGTGTTTTAGCCATTAAAGCCTTTCAAAAGATTGGTGGAAACTAATTATTGCGAAACGATTTTTAAAATGTTTTTTTTATTATTTCAAGGGAAATGTTATGCCTATTTGTTGCATCAGCTCCAAAAACAAAACAATTAGTAGTTTTGTAGGTGCTTCCACGCTTCCAGCAACAATTCTTCTCTGCTCCTTACAAACAGCTGGCTTTAGAAGACTCAACTCACACTGCTCTCTAACAATTGTCTGAACCCTGAACTAAATCAGAAATCTGGACTTCGTCAACAATATTCATGGAAAAGTTCACAGAACCACCGGTTTTTTATGTTTTTTTTTATAAACTTTTAAAAATAACTCTGCAATCTTTATCAAACGTGTCGTATATTTGATTATTTATTGTCTTTTTTTTCAAATTGTCAAACTGACGTTTGGCTGCTACTTTTTTCTGCCTTCAAAAATTTCTTGAGCAGAAATTCGCAGGGTGGGGAAATTATTTTCTCTCTCACGAGCTCTCTCATCTGCGATTTTCTATGAATTTTTGGTGTACGGGAACAAGAATTAGCAGAAATTCGTGAAAATTCGTACGAATTTGCAGATGGGCAACAAAGCTATTGGTTTTGAATGTTAGCAGATCAAAATGGCAAGGGAAAATCCCGCCGGGTAAACTATTCCAAATTCGTGTTGTTTGGCTAAAAAAAGAATCCCTTTATTTCACGGCCCGTCCGAAATTGAATTCAAGGGTGAACTGATGAGCATTGCTTGAGAGACGAGTATTACGGGCGAAACTTTTAAGGGGAGGAATTCAACTGGCTACTTCGAGTGAACATTTTTTGTAAAAGAAACGATAAAATAAGGAAAGACATGAAACATTGCGTCGTTGTTTGAGAGGGGCAATTGTTTCAGCGGCAGTTCTATTTCCTATCAATCTTAACGCTCGATTTTGTATTCTATCACCGCACCGTTGCAATTGTACGTCCGAAGGCGAAGGACGTGAATTATCGAACGAATATGAAAAGCTGAGGGTAGAGTCGTCAGCAAAACAGTTAAGTGGATTAGAAGTAACAGACAGAAGATCATTTATAAAAAATGAGGAAAAGAGTCGGAGACAGAACAGAGCCCTGGGGCACACCAGCATTTATTTTATGGGAATCAGACTTGAATCCGTCCAATACAACTTGTATTGAACGGGCCAGAAGATAGCTTCTAATCCAACGAACAAGAGTATTATCGATCCCAAAAGCACGCATTTTCGAAAAGAGAGCTTCATGCCAAACTCTATCAAATGCCTTGGAGATATCAAGAGTAATAATCTTACTTTCACCAAAGCGATGTAAAGATTTGTTCCACTGTTCGATGAGATATGGCATCAGATCACCAGTGGAACGGTTGCTGCGGAAACTATACTGACGGTCATGGAGAAGCTTTAGATCTTCGAGATATTCCTTAAGCTGACGGTTAATCAGTGTTTCCATGACCTTAGAAAGAAGGGATGTCAGTGCTATGGGTCGGTAGGGGGAGGGGGAGGATGGGTCACCATTCTTTGGGTCAGGCTGGACAAATGCTGTTTTCCATCTTCTAGGAAAGATTCCAGAAGAGTAGGAGCGATGGAAAAGCTTACGCAGTGGCTTTGCCAGTGTGGAAGAACACCTCTTCAGAAGAATCGGGTGTATACCATCCGGGCCAGCGGATTTGTGTATATCGAGATCTTTGAGAACTCTTGCTACTGTACGAATGCGGAAAAAAATCTGTCCCATGGAACAATTTACATTCTCAAGTACAGGAGGGGCAACGTTGCTATGCGGCAGTGTGGAGCTGGCAGCGAAATGGGCGGCGAGCAAGTTTGCCTTCTCTGAAGAGTAAACAATTGGTTTGTTATTGTCGATGAGCGTTGGAACCGAAGATGTTGAGGAGTTTTTAATATTTTTTACAATGAGGGCATTATATGCTGTGGATGAGGACGACCGACTGCTCGTGCAAAATTGGAGGCAGCTAGCTTGTTGGTTGAGGCCCAGGTCCAACCCGGTCTGTAGCCACGGCTAAGGTTATGTAAAGCTACTAATGCATTTCGTATTAATCCACACGTGTACAGTACAATAGATTAGATATCATGATCATCTCAGTCATATCCTATATAACGCTTGAGACACGCTCTTTCGATAACTCTAAAATGGATTCCTGGAAAATGTAGTCGTAAATGGTTAGAAACAGGCTTGTATTGCACGCATTAATTAATGCTGATACAAGATACGTCATTTAAGTAACAAAATTAATTAAACAATATACGTCATGTACATAAAGTGTTTCTTGCATCCCTAAATTACTGCACTTTTACTTTAGATAAGTGCATGTAATTTATACGAGTTTCCATTGCAACCCTAATCCAATTTCCACCAGAAGAACATCACACACAATAACGACACAAACTAGGGCACAAAACGTCAAATTACTGAAACCCGAACCCAATATAAAGCTCAACCACATCAATCCGTTTCTAGGCTGCATTTTCAGTCTGCCATCGCTCATTGCCCCCCAATTGGCGTCTAATTTTGAGTGCAGAATTTATTTTTCGAAAATTTGTTTGCTTTGCATTTTCAGTTTGCTTCCTATCCTGAACTTGTATCCGTGTGTTTGCCTATATGTCTGTATGTATAGTGCAGAAACTAGTGTTCCTTTTTTGGGATGTTTGAAAAGGAAATTTAATTAGAGAGCCCATCATGAGTGATCTAATGGGGGGAGGAGCGGAGTGGGGTTTGTATGTTTTCGCAAAAGTTCATTAAAATTCCACAACCATAAAACTTATTTTCATTCCCTTTCCCGTCATCGTCGTCATTGTTGTCCTCCGTCCTCGTCATCGACGACTCGTATCCCACATTCAGTCATTTCCGCTCTTTTGTGTGACATTTATTTGGTATGCGGAGGGATTTTTGCGTGGAAGTTTTCTTTATGATGACTTGAAGCCTTCGAGGGCTGCGTTAGAGAATTTATAGCTCAGCGAGGTGATATTAGGAACACAAGATTATAAAATACGTTAATGACAGGAAAGATAGGAAGTTGTACGTAATATAAATTTTTTGTTGTCATTCAATTTATGTCTGGTAAGGTTCTATTCAAGTTATTTTGACAGATTTGAAAGCTTCATTTTGAATCAAGGAAACGGGAGAATTTGTTTGACAGTAATTAGTCAGATAAAATTGGCAGTTTCTTTATATTTTTTTTTTGTTGAGTCAATTGAAAAGTGAACATGGGACTGACAAGCAATTAAATTAGTTTCTTAGTGATGGTGAAGTATTTTTGGTGGTAGTATTAATCCAGGGATGTATGTTTATGATTATGAATCGTTTTTTAAAGTGACTGAAGCAGAAATAAAGTACACAGAAAACAGTCTAGAAAGACATCGGGAAAATTTGATTCATCAACTTTTGATTGATCAACTTTTGATTGATCAACTTTTGATTGATCAACTTTTGATTGGTCAACTTTTGATTGATCATCATTTTATCAAACTAGATTGTTTTAATAACTTTTCTTAAATTAACATAGGAAAATCTTGTTTAGAAATAGGTCATCGCATGGAAACTGGCTTGGACTTTCAAAAAAGCAAAGGTCCATTTTAATTCTTCCAAATTACAATATGTATGCCGAGGCATGGACTCTATCTATTAGTCGTTTCGAGCGTTTCTTCGGAAGATTTTTGACCCTATCTACGTTAACGGGATTTGAAGAAAGTTTCAACCAAGAACTATACGAGCTGTACAGCGACATTGACCTGGTCAAAAAAATACGCATATCACGTTTAAGGTCACTAGGTCATGTAGAGCGAATGGACAACAATGCCCCGGCTGGCAGGATCTTAAATTCCATCCCAGAGGATAGACGCAGTCAAGGAAGACCTCGCCTCAAGTAGAGGACGACCTGAACCAATTTGGAGTGCGACACTGGAGGCAGCTAGCCAAAGACCGAGCTGATTGGAGAGGCATGTTGGTTGAGGTCGTCCCGAACTGTAGCGCCCCCTAAGTAAGCAAGTAGTACAATGTGTTCAAAATGATATAAGGACATATTGAAAAGACTTCACATACGAAAAAAACAGCTTCAGAAAATAATAATGTGTGTGAAATGGAAAGAAAGCGAGGTCCGCACCAGGTGTGGAAATTCTACCAATTCGTCAGAAATATGTCGCACTACGACGAACTTACTGTAACGACGAAAAGGAATATTTTATCAGTACCTAAATGCATTCTGGAGCGATGTATATTTTCCTAGTTTCATGAACGGACAGCTCACGGAAGAAACTAAGACTCCAATATTTTAAGAGAAAAAAATACAAGAAATTAATTCCTACGGAACCGTTGTCATAGCTTCCGAGGTGATCTAACAAGTAGGGTCAACATTTCATCAAGTGATAGCCATGGAAGAACAATTTAAAGCCATGAAAGAATTCTGGATCCCAAATAAATCAACACTACTTTATACAGGCTGGCCATGACCAGGATCCCATTACGCCAAGCCAACCTAACCGAGCTGATGTCCAGACCAACAACATATTTAATGGACTCCGACAAGGGGATAATATGGCCTGTATACTCTTCAATTTGGGGTTGCCGAAAGCAATCCGTGACTCTGGCACGTCAAAAAAAGAGACTGCGATCACCAAGTTCGTCTATCAATAAAGTCAAATAATTGTACAAAATTCCTTCAGCCAGATTGAGCAGGAAGCACAAAAAAACTAGCAATTATATGGTGGCTCCGTCCGCGAGAAGTGTTTGGACAATAATCAGGATATTGGAATAGGGGTTTGAAGTAGTGTAACCTTTAACTACATTGAGCTAAAAGTATCATCATCAATAATAACTATGGAGGAAGAAGTATGAGGGCTACTGATTAAATCCAAACGAACCTACTATAGTCTATGAAGGCTCTTCAAATACATAAAACCAAAAATACTTCCATGCAAGATTATGGTCTTATCAGTGCTCACCTACGGATCCGAACCTTGGGTTATAACTTAAAGACACACTAAGCTCTTTACCCCTTTCGAGAGAGAATGGACAATTCCGAAAGAGACACGACCGTGAAATAATAAAATTTTTGCCTGGAAGCAGATGTGTGTGAATTAATTTTGCCTAGACTCCGGTGGGCTGGGCATCTTGCTCATATGAACGATGAGAAGTTAGCTGGGAAAGTCTTGTGCAATTTTTTTTTATGGTAGAAACCAGCGTGGCAAACACCAGAACAGGTGAAGAACTGGGTTGCGAAACTGAATGGAATCGGCCAGCGATCGCGATTTATGGAAGAATTTGTTGGTCGAGGCCTGAACCAGACCCCAGTTATAACGCCAATGATTAGCCTCCACTAAGGGATTTTTGGTTACCCTTATAAAATTGATTAAACACAGTGAGAGCGTTAGTAAATAGGTAAAGGTGTAAGATGAGGTACCGATGCACATTCATTTCAAAGTTTTGCATCTTAAAAATTGAGAAAAACAAAAGGCCGTGTGGTATGGTACTTGTATTTGACTGTACTTCCTAGGATAAACTGATGGGCATTTCTTTTCCAGTGCGAGTATTACAGTTTCACGGGAGGAATGCAGCTGGCTGGGTTAGGAACCTACTGCTTAAAAAGCATTTTCCATGCGTCAATCTAATTAAACAACCTCAGAGCCTAAGACCACAAAGGGTTTCAATTTTTAACTTTACATATGTTGCATTCACCTTACTTAAATCATCATAATAAAACCTTATTAAAAAAAATCAAAATCATACTGCAACTGACACTGAAATTCGAACGTCCAATATTTATTCCACTTAACCAAACTATTCTCATCATGGTCTTTTGCATCCTTTAGTTAAATAATTAACCTTCAATGTAATTACGATGGAAATAAATGCACAAAAATTTGATCATCCATTCTTTTTTCCGCGAATCACATCTATGTTATCCTGTGATGATGTAATGCAAAAAAAAGTGCACCTGAACTCGAATGCACACAAAAAAATGCTAATTAGCCCGCAAAGTACTCATAATAAACATAACAAAAAAATCAATTGTAATTTTGAAGATAATAATGTAATTTATCGATCGAATTGTTTAATAAAAAAAATTATTAAAAATCTTTTTTTTTATATAAATTAGGTGTCAAAATGACTTTTATGAAAAAAAAAATCTGCGTTAAAAGCGCTTAATATGCGGCAGATTGACAGTTAATATTGAATTGCAGTGAATGCCCCGATTTTCACGTCAAATATTGCAATCAGCCGATAACAAAAGCTGACAGTTCAAACAGAACATCGATTAAATTTTCTGACGTTGCATTGTGTCCTTGAAAATAATTTTATTTATTTAATTTAATTTTCCTGAAATTCACTGTGCTGTGAGTGTGTTAGTTCTTTCTTCTCGCAGAAGCAAATGGAGTTTCTTTTTTTCTTTGTCAAAGGAAATGAAAACATTTCCGCCCGTGCTGAATGCACCCATTCCAGAAATCAGAAAAAAGGGAACTGCAGCTTGTGCTGGTAACAAAAACCCAAACTTGAATTCCATCCATTTCTTTGAAGTTCACTTTGTCGATACTACCGGAGCACAAAAATCTTAGCTTCCTCTGTGAGCGTTGCGCCACGCCGAGGATTCTACTTTCATTCCAACAATTGCACTTCTTTCCTCCTCTTAATATCAACAAAACAGGGAAATGTTTAAAAAATATTTTAACTAGGAAAGTTTTTTTTTTGATTTGGTAAATCTTTTGAAAGGGCTGCCTGCATATTAAGGAAAATCTTTCTGTGAGAAAGCAGAAAACCAAAATCGCGAAAAATAGAAAATGGACTTTTTTCTTGCAATAAGGAGATTCATTTTGCGTTCGTCTTACTCTGTGGTTGCGCGACTCCTTTTGGTGTTTTTTTTTGTTGCATTGGAAGTCAACTAACTCGGCAAATAAGCTGAGTGAAAGGATATGGATATTGTGGGTTTTGTGCCTAGGAAACAATGTCGACATAAAGCACGTCGTTAATTTTTTTTTCTTCTCTGTGGTAAGAGGACTGCAAGTGTTTTTTTTTTTTTTTTTGTGGCAGAGATAAAGTTGAGAAGTTAAGATAAAGCAAAAGTTTCTTAGCGCGACTTTGTGGTGTCATTAGTATGTATCAACATGGTAAGCCTTTCGTCTCCTTTATATTAGTGTACGGTTTCAGATGGAACAAAGAAAAGTCTTAGTTTAGTTTTAATTGTCCTTTATACGAGGAGCTGCTTTTGGCTTCTTCTTGGAAGTGGTATCTACTCTGTAGCGTTGTCGCTCAGCATAGTTGCGGGGAACTTTTATGTGCATTAAATAGTTTGATGGGCGACTCTTAACTTTAAGCGCTGTAAAGTTTTTTTTTGCTTTTTGTCAAGGATTATAAGATTATAAGGACTTTTTGGATTACTTTTTGATTAGATTTGTTTATTTTTGGATAAGGTGTTTGTGGGTAAATAGTAAAAGGATTCAAAACTAAAGACAACTGGAATGGAAATAGTTCACATGATGACTGGGCTAACATAGACTTGTTTGCCCTAAGGCAATATATGTGGAGTTCACAGGGTTAATCCAATTAAAAGGTGGCAAGCCTCCATGTTTGAATTGTTCCATATCTGAAACCATTTAAATGCAGGTGTCGTTGCATTTGTTTGATGCAGGAATTTTCGGGCCTGCCTTTCTTCTGCGATCGGGGGTAATACTGTGTCTTAAATAATCTCCCAACGGTAGAGTAATGTGCATTCTAACACAGGGCACACAATATTTCCGTATGGGTCTTTAAATCTATGAAACAAACAAGATTTTGAATATTTCTTTAACAAACACAGTCTAACATAACACTTCTGCGGTTTACCAGTAATTCTACGTTGTTTTCCGAAAAGATACCACAACAAAACATTTCCAATCATATTGCTTCGCTAAGGGCTAACCAATGTTGAGTAACGGCAAACATAACTAATATTTGTTTCTAATTTCCAATTATTCCCTCAAAGGTGCATTCACCTCCCTTGAAATCGTCAACCTCGTGCCTCCTAATCATAATTATATAACCGAAGCAACAAGCAACGCATGCACCTCATACCTACTCTTTCTTATCCGCAATTAGTACAGCTTCATGGTAAAAGCGACATCCGTGCGTCGAACACCAGTTAGCAGCGTCAGTTGAGCAACAACCAGAACTTTGACATCAGCACTATTACCTATTCGAATTCCCAAAGCGTAAACGCCTTTCATAAATCATAATCATATATACCTCGAGATGAATCCCTCATTCCCAGGACCTGGCTCTCATCACGTCATTCAACACACATTTTCATCTCTAAGCCAATTCCCCTGGAGAGAATTCAATTTATGTTTACCCCTTCCAAATGTCCGATATAATCAATCCATATGCGAGTGCGAGTATGTGTATCTATTGAAACGAGGGATCAAACTGCAACAGAGGAATGATGCGTGAATCTGGCCAGACTATGCAGAACCTACCTCATCTTCCTGCATGTATTCTCCTCTCTAATCACCCGCGCTACATATATATTGGAATCTTCACAAAGTGTGATTCTCAAAGCCATAACCAGTTAATTAGTTGGACGAAGTTAGTATGCCTAGTACCTGGTGTGCTGCCCTGGAGACAAAACCAAAGCCATTGACACCATCCACATGAGCGAACAATAACATTGCTGCCGCTGCCACTGCTGTTGCTTGCGCTTGTACGATTTCGTTTCATTCTGGAGCACATTTTAGTGCATAGACAAGGACTATATAGCCCCTTTTTTCCTCGTGTATTGGCACCTCATTTCCCAGACCATCGAACTAACCAAAACGACAGGCTGAGCTTACTTCTTGTCACTGCCGATAGAATGGGGAGGAAACAGGCGTTAATAGGAGCAGTGTGATCAGCTATCTTAAGAAATATGGACAAGTATCTGAAAAAAAAGTTTAAGAGAACTTGCAAGGGAAGAACCTTGATATTAATTACTTAAATTTTGTATTTCAAAATATGAAGATGGATCACTTAAGGTTTTTACATGATTCTCTTCAGCAAAAATCGATTTTTTTCTTACCAAAAACCTGTTTTAAAGGGTTTTAATCGGCATACAAAACCTTTTTTAAACTCGTTCTTAAGCCTAAAAAATATTTTTTAATCAACTTTCCTAAAAACACTGATCGGAAAATCAAAAAAAATTATTTTCTTAAAAATGATTTAAAACAAATATGAAAATTTGTAAAACTCAAATCTAAAGCATACTCTTCGAATGTTGCTTGGATAGTTTCAAAACGAAATTTTTTGTTTAACACAAAATTTATTAAAACTAAGCAGTGGAAGAAAAATCCAACTCTGGTCACACTAATTATCAGTGCACAGTGGTGACGATTGGGGGCCTAAAGAGTGTATGAGTACACTATGCCACTTCTATTATAGAGTAGACTAGGCACTGGTGTTATGTGTTTGCATGGGTATCGCCATGTCACATGCTTGAATTAAAACCCAATCGATTGAAAAATTTATGTTTCTTTGATGGCATGTCAACATGCGATTCCGATTCACTGAACATTCGTCCTTGTCCAGGGTGTTTACGGGTTTGAAGAAGATGCAGAGAGCTGAGTATGCCTGTATATCTTGATGAAGGTAAAATACTCTATTCTATACTTCATTTGGTTCTAGCTTCCGCATGTTGGTGTTATGGGTGGGGGGGGGGGGGGTGACATGATTAGAGCTGAAGCTAGGGAGAGTGGTGATATGTCCAGTTGGTGTATGATTTTTACTGCAAACAATCAACGTCTATTCAAGGGTGACAATGAATGACTAGGGTCGACTGAATCCCAGTGAGTGTGATGATGAAGAAGTCAATTGGCTTGATTTTTTGATATATTGACCAAAATCTGGATGTTTTGAGAAAGAGTAAATGAAAAGAAGACAGAGAAGATAATGAGTTAAAAATAGGATCACAAATACATACTATAGTTCCTCTTGTATATCTTTGGTTGTATCTTTTAAAATCTGTGTAATTCACAAGGATTTTCATCTTTGTAACAAAAAAAAATTGAATGCATATTACTATTGAAATTGCGATTTATAAAATAAAAAAATCACAGAAAACAAACTAAATATCACAGGATAACAATTTAAAAAGTGATATAATTTTTTATCATTTGACTTTGCCTTTTTTTCTTTACATTTGTGATATACATCGATTAATTTTCATTCAAATGAACTTATTCTTAACAGAATAATCTTTGTAACTTTACATTTAAAATCTCTCGATTTAAAAATGGGTCCTAAATATCACAAGCAATAGCACACTTGAGAAGACTGTACAGATTGTAAATTAATTTGCAATTTTAAGAAATAACAAAAATCGTTTCTCGAGGAATGTTTTTTAATAGATATCACAATGTTTTCTAATAAATACTACAATCATCTTAAAATATTTAGCAGTAGGTATAAAGTACAAAAAATTAAATCACAGGTTTATATGACTTTTTCTTGTTTAAATAAATTGAAATTTGAATATATTTTGCACAAATAAAAATGAAATTATAAACTTTTTATAAAGCATAACATTTACAAACATAAAAATATCATTTTGAATGAATATCACAAGATTTGTGAAATGTCACTGATGTTCTCTTATAAATTTAATTACAATTATGCTGTTTAGTTATTTTTTAATAGAAATTTAATAGTAAAATTACATTTTTTTCTGATGTACATACATATATATCACAGGTCAAGATACCACAATTGGAAAAAAGCCAAACTTTGTGGAAATATAGAGCAAAGAGTTTTTATTTCATTACAAGAATATCACAGCTTAATATGATTTTTTTTGTTCAAATATATTGATATTTGGATATATTTGGAACAAAAAAAATCCAACAACATACAAATATACCAATTTATAAACAAACAAATATCATTTTAATGAATATCACAAGATTTGTGAAATGTCACTGATTTTGTTATATAACATTAATTAAAACATTTTAATAGAAATTAGAAACTAAACTAACCTTTTCGCTAAGCAGTTCGCCGCTAATTCTACGCTGCCAGAGTGTGTCATGGTCCCACCCGTACTTGAGAGCGTAAATGATTCTATGGGACCAATCTTCTTTCGCACTTGTACAGTGGCTAGAGTTTTAAAAGATCTTGACGTACATAAATCCGCTGGTAGTGATAGTATCCCCGCTATTGTTCTGAAGAGGTGTTCTTCTATGTTGGCAAAGCCACTGCGTAAGCTGTTCTATATATCCTACTCCTCAGGGCCCGTTCCGAGCAAATGGAAGACAGCTTTTGTCCAGCCCATACCTAAAAAAGGCGAATCGTCCTCCCCCGTAAATTACCAACCGATTGCATTTACGTTCCTTCTTTCCAAGGTCATGGAAACACTTATTAATTATAAAATCTAGAAATATTTTGAGGAACGAAAGCTTCTAAATGACCGTAAGTATGGCTTTCGTAGCAATAGGTCCACTGGGGATATAATGGTTTACCTCACCGAACAGTGCAACAAATCTCTACATCGTTTCGGAGAAAGTTAGATTATTGCACTCGATATTTCTAACGCATTTGATAGAGTCTGGTACAAGGCTCTTTTATCGAAAATGCGTGCTTTCAGTTTCGATGTTTTTTTTCTTCGCTGGATTAGAAATTACCTTTGTATTGTATTGGATGGGTTCAAACCTGATATCTTCAAAATAAATGCTGGTGTACCCCAGGGCTCCGTTCTGTCTCCGACTCTCTTTCTCATTTTTATAAATAATCTCCTGTCTGAAACTTCTATTCCACTAAACTGCTTCGCTGATGACAGTACACTCAGCTTTTCATATTCATTTTTGGAGTCACAAACGTGGTCTTCGGATGTGGATCTTAAACGGCAACGCATAATAAGCTCATGAAATTCTGATCTTGACAGCATCATCAAATGGGGAATAAAAAATCGTGTAGAATTTAATGCGTCCAAAACACAGTGCTGTCTTCTGTCTCTATCTGGGCGGGTGCTCCATCAACTCACTTGAGTCTTTTGGATGGTATTCAAAGAAAAGCTTTCAAGTTAATTGGAGATGATATCATCATTAAAACATTCACGTCACTTGAACATCGACGGAATGTTTCATGTCTCTCTCTTTTCTACCGTTATTTATACGGTCAATGTTCTAGAGAAATAGCCAGTTGCATTCCTCCCCTTAAACAGTTTCACCGTAATACTCGCGCTTCCAGGAATGCCCACCAATTTTCCCTTGAGCCTAATTTCGATCGTTAAGTCAAGTACAGAGATTCGTTCTTCAGCCGTACAACTCGAATGTGGAATCTATTGCCTTACTCTGTTTTTCCCTCCCATTATGATGTTCAGAAGATTAAAAACAATGTGCATCGGCAACTCCTATTAATCCCTCTCCTTCTTTCCTAAGCTCGCTCTGTGGCCACCGACATCAAAAGGGTAGCCCAATTAAATTAAATCCCAACTTTTTCTGATACACTACTTATACATATATGTAGCACAAGTAATTGATTGTTAAATTTTTAAGAAACATAACAATATCACAAGCTTAACACCTCGATTTTTAAATACCTTCCCTTGAAACGAATTTTTGTTAAAGCAATTCTTTAATTTGACAAAACAATTTAACATCACATTGGATATGCCAAGGATTTCCTCCACAAATATCACAAACATCAAAGTTGCCCACCCTTATACGATTTAAATAGACGTCCTGGACTTATCTCATCTCAATGAAAGCTAGTTTGACTTCGATTTGCTTTTCTAATGCCTTTAATCGTCCATCAATTTTCTTTATCTCATCAGAAGCGCACTAAGCTTCATTCTAATTGAAATCAAATGATGTCCTTTACCGATTGTATATACCACAGTTATATCCTATGTATACCTGGAAACATAAAGAGGACTTTCATCCAGCTCCCAAGCTATCCCTACTCAATAAAAACAACATTCACGTACCAATATCCGCACACCGAATGGTTGTCCAAAAGCCAAATATTAATGTTCCAAAAGGGATATTACAAGGATATTATGTTTTGATTCGAACATTTTCCAAGGCGGAGGCGACGGGCCAGGCGGCGCGCGATATGGCCGTAATATTCATGGTGGTTTGTTATATCGCCTTGGTTCTGGAGAGGGGGTGTGAGGGCTGTATTCTTCGAACAAGATACGAGAAATCTGATCTGCATACACAATAACGTGTTAAACAATTGCCAAGGTATTAACTTGTGTAATTTTCCACTACATTAGATGAGATAGCTGGAGCCAAGAATAGGGCATCATAGTAGAGGCTTTATGGACAGATATAGGGTCGATAAAGCAGATTATGGTCCTTTTTTACCATTTTAGGGGAGGGTTAAGCGGTGAGGTATTCAAAGCCCCCACATTAAAACGGGTCATTGGTTTTCGCTACATTCTAATAAGACCAAAAAAAATCATCTTAGACCTTCTCCTCCCTCTTCCCTCACCCGCCTATCAGTTGGGATTCTTCGTTTTTTTTTTTTTTTTTTTTTGGTGAAAAATATTTGAAAGCCAATGAGGTGGTCATAAATAGCTATCCGCATCCACCTTCCTTGCTTATTCCATTTGGCAAATGCTTTAGCTTTTATTTCCAGACCCCGAGGGTCTATGGAACCGGCTTAAGTTAATATTTAAATAATTTTTTCAAATTACAGGACTCTACCGTAAGTTACGAAACCGAACGGAACGGGATTCGTGTTTTTTTTTATTTTTTATTTTCTTGGGCAATGTCCAAGATTATTAAAATTCCCTTCCCCATGAGTTGCGATGCCGGGATTTTTATTTCCCTTTCCGTTTCTGGGCAAATAAATAGATCCCTAGCTTTCTATAGAATTTCGGAGGGGACAACCAACAACGACACCACCACCAATCGAAAGCAACAAAAGGTGGAATGAATAAATTTTGTGGTTATCGCTGCAGGAATAGAAATTTGTCAAATTTATGTCTGATTTGGCAACCGGTGGTGGTTTGGTTTGCGGAGGCCAAAATCGTGCTTAGATTGATATCAAAATTATAACACGAACTGACCAGAAAGAAACCTCCGTCATCTTTAGCCAGAAGGGGGTATTATATTATGAATCTATAAGGATAAGGTATAGGGTGTTCTCTTTTGGCAGGAGGTTAAATATTACAGTCCTTCCGGATGTGATTGGTTTCGGGCTGTTCAAGCCAACTGTGTTGCTAATGGCTGTTGATGTTTATTATGGAAGCCTCGGAATGCGAATGGAACTTGATAGTGAATCATGTTGGAAATAATTTTCGACAAACTGAGATTAATGATTTGGTTCATTAGTCTGTTTAATTCACTTTTTTTTTGGCTAAATACAATGAGGTACATTGTTTTAAAGTTAGTTTGGAATTCATAGTTAGCAGAAAATAGAAAAACTCTTGAATGTAAAAATGTAAAAATTCAAGCTTTAATGCATCTATAACCTTTTAATGCTTTGCATCCTGGTCGAGGTGGGTTCGTCGAGTTCTGATGAAAGCACCTTAAAACTCGTTTAAGAAGATTTCAATGAACTCTAAACTCACTCGTTGATCAGTTTTCAACTTTTATTTCCTTCATAAGAAAACTAACTACTGCGCTTTACTGCCAACTGCCGAGTAGCTTTCGGGATACTGTCTGTACTGAGCGGGAATACGCAAAAAATCCAATTCTTGATTCTTAAATCTTAAGCCGAGTTCTTGCGGAATACGGACGAATTCAATAAAGCCGAGTTCCTTTAAAAATATTGAAAAATTCAATACCTAATTCCTAAGCCGAGTTCCTTTCGGGATACGGAAATCCAGATGACTCTATACAATGCTATATTTTTACTTATATCATATTTTTGTTTGCATAATCTTTTGATTGAGATCCTTACTGTTACTGTCTTCTTTGGTTTTAAAAATTGGGGTTAGGATGCGGTATTGTTTATCCTCTGTTGTGTCCGTTGCTGGTTCTCTGGTAGAACGGGGCTTCTTCATTGTTCGTTTGTGATGGCTCGAATGTTTAGATAGTGATGGTTGGGCTCTAGTTGTTGCTGCAGTAGTTACTGGATTTCCAAGTTGGGATGGTCCTCCAAGTTCCTCAAAATATTTTTGGAGAGTTGTGTCATGAACTGACTTATTGGGATCAGTTTGGTGTCTTCATAAAGTTTATTGTTTGGGACATATTTCGTTGTAATGGGGTTTCGGTGTAGACCTGTACAGTTACGGTGTATCTGTCTTTCAAATACTTCGATCTTCTTTATATATGTCGGTGATATGGTGAGCCAAATAGGACAAGCGTACGTCAGAACTGGACGGACAGCTGTTTATAAATGAGGAACTTAGTATTAGTGCTTAGTCCGTTTCTTCTCCTAAGAAGCGGGTGGACCAGATGTATCACTGTGTTGTCTTGGTAGCTTAATACTGATATTATCATAGCGTTATGCGAAACCTCTTCGACCTCTTGTTGGGGTTCTGAAGCAGATAAGCTCGCTCTTATCTCTATTAATCTTTAGTGCCCATTTAAGGTAGTAGTCCCACAAGTTTCTTATGTGATCTTCAACTCTCCTGGCTGCGATTTCTGGTGAAATGGATGTTGCATATGTTGAGGAGTCATTGGCATATAGCTTCGTTTTTGTCCCTGGGATGTTGGTAGGCTGGTCAGCTGTATAAAGGTTGAAAAGTATGGGGCCCAACTTGGAACCTTGTGGAACTCCAGCGCTGATCGTCTTTCTTGGTGAATATTCTTGGTTAACCTGCACATAAAACGATCTATGGGTTAGAAATTTGTTGATTAATCATACTAAGTGTTCAGGTAGTCCTAGACTTGACAGTTTGAATGTTAGTCCATTTATCCAAATTGTGTCGAAGAAGCGGATTGATGGTGGAGTGTCGTGGTCGAAAATGATTTCCCTTTCCCTTAAGAAATACTCAGTATAAACCCCTCCAATATTTAGCTGACACAGCATAGCAACGAAATCAGCCGATATCCCTCGACGTTAGTCCTGTTGGCCTTTTTCGGAACGGGCACCACTTTTGCCGTTTTCCATGTTTCGGGGAAGTAGCTGTTCCTGTTTTTCAGGCAGTTGTTGAGGATGATCGTGAGCAGTAGGATAGCGAGATTTGGTAGCTTTTTAAGCATAAAGTTAGAAATCCCATCATTTCCTACTGACTTCATAGAATTTCCTCCGAGGATTCCCCTGTCGGTCACTTAGACTTGATATTTTTTTCGGTCACAAAAAAGTGTGAATTGTAAGACGCAGAATAATATTTCCATTATTTGGACTGTGTATTGTTCGGTCGACTTCGGTTACCTTCGGATGGCTTCGGCTGTCTGCCTGGTGTAGCAGTAGCAGCTAGGTATACTCAGTGTATTTTATGCTGTCGATAGGCTGTTGCGGCTTACATAGTAACTTCGTTTTAACCCTATATCTTGTTAATCGTCAAACAATTATAAGAAAAAGAGCTGCGGATCAAATATGGAAATTCAGCTTGAGTTTTCCGCAAGAAGGTCACATATTTTTTGCAAGTCGGAGATCATAAAAGAAATCATTATACTGAATATTAAAAAAAGAAACGTTCTATAGAAAGGGCAGCTAAGCTAAACATGTACAGGTATTTTCCATGCAGAATGCACCGAACATTTCTTGATCCATTTAATAAATCGTGAACTGCACGTACTTCCCATGATTATTCACTCCACAAAGCCAGATCGCACAATTTATGCCCTTAAACTCCTAAAATTTGTAACCAAATCGAAAAACGGCTAGGCTAGCAAAAAAATTAAACAAAAAAGAATTAAATATCAAACAATTTATCGCCTGGTAATTTGAAAACTTTTCTACTTAAAGTCAAGGATGGGCCTCCCAGCCGCCTGCCATCCTCTTGCTCTTCTGAACTCTTTCACCACTTTTCCAACCCAAGAAAAAACTCTTCGCCTCACTGTTTAAAGGGAATTTCTTACGATTGAAAAAATTCAAATCAAAAGTTAATGATTTGGAAAATTTGCAAAATTTCCCAAAGTACTCCTTCTACTAAAAAAAAAAAATAAGAAAAAAAAAAGTTTAAAAAATATTCAACAAAAATATATATCCAAGCTCAACCGAATCGACCATCATCATCATCATCAAGTTAGTCGAGGACAACGACGACGGAACGGAGACTACTTTTCTTGTGTCGACGCATTTTGTATAAACGTATTTCAATCTTTTTACATCGGTGACAGCTTAAAATAAAGTATAGATACTCATTACACGCCAATGTAACATTTCCAATTGAATACGCATTTTTAGCCCAAAAAAAGAGCAAAAAAATAAATCACAAGTTGATCCTTCAAAAACCCTTATATCCCTTTTTTGTGTTTTTTTTTTCAGTGCATAGGCTCCCTTCCGTTTGACATTACAAATGATGGAAAATATTGAAACTTTTTTTTTTTAGGTATTTTGTTTTTGTTGGAAAACTTTTAAAAAATGTGGAGAAAAATATTCAGTACACAATAAATAAGAAAAAAAAATGCAAAAATAGCGAAAACGTGTTGATGACCTAGTAATAACTTTTGTTATTATTTTTTTTTTTTTGGTTTTATAGCGTGTTCTATGTTTTTGACTATTGAAGTTAAAATGAATCCAGCATTTCTGGGCGACAAATGATCCTAAAGCTGTGAACTGGTGGCAGCCGATTTTAGTACTCCATTAAAATTTATCTGTAAATTTAAAAAGTTTTTGCTGGGATGTGGACAAAACCGAACACTAATCACCGCACATGGTTTTGTTTTTTGAATGCTGGGTGTTTTTTTTTTTGTCAAGATGCACGTCATTTGATTGGTAAAGTTTTCAAAGTGAGACAGCCTAAATTTTCTAGCTTTTTCTAGCTTGATTTAATCACAATTCGCTAACTGAACTATAGTTTGTTTAAAAAGTTGGTTACCCTCTATTTAACGTCAAGAAATTGAAATGCATTGCCTTTAGTACGTCATCGATGAACTCCGTAACTGAGCACATAACTAAACCGTTGATTCGAAGAAAAATCCCGGATGGAGATCTAAGAAGATTCTTAATTTTTTACTTTCTTAATTCTTACTAATTACCCCGATCGAATCATTGAAATCTGATGGCTATAGTCAGCTGTGTCCTCTGAACCTACTGTTGTGCAGAAATATTAAAATTTAAGAACAAAAAAATGGTTCTTCGAGCCGGATCAAAACAAGTAACACACTAGAAAATGATTGTCTAAATGAATGTGTTCCTTTCCAATTATTTATTTCTCTCCGAAAAACCCCAAACCACATCACATTGAAGTGTAACACAGAGAAGTCACACAAAAACTTTCCATTTCCAATTATTGCACTTTTCCAACAAACTTTACACATTTCATGTACAAAACACACAAAAGAGATAGAGGGTGTGTAGAAAACATGATTTCTTCTAATTGAATCTTACCAATGCATCCTGAGAGCGTGTAGTAATGCCACATGCATAAATACCTAGCCCAGTCTTCATTTGCATATTGTTGACCATTTCCGAAAAACTTTACAATACCAAAATATTCCTTTTGCAACATACAAACTTGTAAAAGTCATTACTCTACTTCTTGTTTTGCTGTTGCTTGTACATATGTACATGTGTCTGTCCAGTAACTAGAAAGCAACTTCTACCAAAGTAATCACTCAATAAACACATATCTACGCACCATCATGGTAATCCTTGAATTTTCTCTCTTCCACTCCCTCTCCGTCAATACTTAATTCTATTTTGCATTCTATGAAGCTTAATACAAATTTTCTAACCACAACAGCACTTTTTGGGTTCTTCCTATGCCAACTAAACATAAAACGGGTTCGTTCCACATTGCCATGCAACACAAACAACAATTCTCCAAGGAAGGCATTAAAAACCATCAAAATTGCGAAATACTTGGCCATAACATCGTAGAAGAATAACCCACAAGCAACAGACACTGATAGATGCATCCGATGAAACCGAAACCGAAGCTGAACCCATGGCTAAGTGCACAGGCATACCCATTCATCTCGGTTGGAGCCATCACGTCTCTCTTTTCGGCCATCAATGGCTTCGAAGAGGAAGCTGTTGCAAGAAATCGCTTCAAAGAACATTTTCGGGGCACCGGGCTTGTTTTCTTGTTAATAGGTATCAGGGAATTAATTAATCCCTGTCTCGAGCGGCGTCGTCGTCTTCTGGGGGATCGAGAAAAACTTTTAGGCGCCTTCGACTGTGATGGTGAAAATACTTCAAAGTGTTTCGTTTCTGTGTTGCCGTTCGTTCTCCTTTCCCCATAGCTGACGTTCCGTTTGCCCCATCAATAACATGAACAGCTGAGGAGGAAAAGTTTTTTTTTTTTTTTTGTAGAGTTTACACAAGTTGCATCACTTTGGAAAATTTCTGCCATTTTGTTCCTTTTTTTGTTTTGGAAAATTATGGACTTTACACAAGTTCGATATTTAACGATAAATTAAAATTTGTTTACGGAAAATCCGTCGACCAGGAAAAGCAGACACACATCCAAGAAGTTTCATGAGTTGGGGTTGAGCCACCAAAAAATGAAGTTCGCTGTTGTGGAAAGGCCAGCGCTCTTGAGAGATTTTTGTTTCTTGCAGTTGGACGCTTCCTGTTATCGACAAATTTCTTTGGAGAAAATGACGAGGATGCCAGAGTGGCAGGATGAGGTCATGTTGTTTGTTTTTTTTGTAGAGCTCTGTTAAATTCTTAAAAGTTCAAGAAGGCAAACTTCGTGAGTCGTTTCGCTGAAAATTCCAATAGTTTTCGTCAGAGTCGGATGTATATGTATAAATAAGGGGTTTTTGCGTATAAGAAGATGCCAAAAGTCTTGTTTGGTGTACAAGTGTACAGTGTACATGGATGGTGCTGCAAGGAAGTTTTCCACTGTGCCAACGTATAGAGTCTGGCGATGTTTTGTTATCTTTTGAAAAATATTGGTTCTGCAAGGAACAATTAATGAGTTTTCCAGCTTGTTGAAGATTTTTGTTTATAATGTTGTTTTTTTTTTTTTTATTTGTGGAAGGTTTTTATTTCGATGGGTGTCTTACTTAAGGACAGGAAGCTTGGTTGAGTTGAGTGAAGGAAAGTGCTTGTTACTGGAAGAAAATTCAATAGCTAGCTTATTTATCGACAGTTGATTGATGATGTAATTTTTTGTGTGTAAAGGTGAAAGTAAGTAATGCCAGAAAATTAATTTTTGACGGAACAACCTAAGATGAGAGTTATTTGTTCTTTAAAATTTAATATCGTTTCAAAATGGTTTCTATTTTGGGTTTTCTCCAAGATCTACCACAGTGTTGAAGATGTGATGAATCGTATTCTTCCAGGCCTTAAACCGCAATAATAGAAGCCTAAGTTGTTGACAAAGGATTTTGACACTCCACGTACTTCACTGCGTGTAAAAAGCCGGTCATGACTTTCCCAAGTTAGGTGATTTTGAGTTGGCGGTGTCTAAGAAATTGCCACATTTACTCTTTCTAATGCTGGTTGGGTTAGATTGGAACCTTGAAACGAGTTTTTTTGAGTGGAGATCACCCAACAGTTCCTCTATGTTTAAATCATTCGAGGAGGTGTCTCTTCTAGTGGTTCATGTTAACAGTTCTTATTTTCCATGCATTATTCCATACAATCTGACCAAATTTTTGATATAAGTGTTCGAAGGGAACCTCATTTTCAACTTCGTTTCTTTTGTTGCGCTTATAGGCGTTCGAGCAGTTTCAAATATATTGCATACTTCCAGGGGTGAAATCAATGCTCCAATTAGTTATTCGTCCTTTTGCCTTGTGGGCAAAATCGTATCGTCACCTCCTGTGTACAGCTAGCCGAGACTCTCGTTTGTTTCCAATCTGATGCAACAACCTACCAGTGAATACAATGGGATGAAACCGGCCTGAAAAAATTGAAAACTGCGATTTTTCTATTAGAAATGCTTAATGGGAATTCACGCTAAAATGGATGCGGTTTTGCTGTTGGAGGAAGACTTTGGCAAATCGTCTTAAGCTTTTGCGAAGTTAGATCAGTATCAAGGCCAAATTCCAACTAAGCCTGATTAGCACCCATGCCTCTACAGAAGAGAAACACGACGCTTTACCAAAGAATGTTTCTACGAGCTCCTTGCAAAAACGTACAAGTATTGCCCCATTCAATTCATATTGGGGGATATTAACGCCAAAATTAGGATGGAGGACATCTTTGGTTAGACAATTGGACAAAAGATCTTATACGACACAACCTCCGAAAACGGACTCAAACTCATCGATTTTGCAGCGGAACAAAACATGGTGCCCAGCAGCACATCAACAAGAGGAGCACATTAAGTTCTCCAGATGGTCGAATCCCCAACTAAAACGATGATGTTGCGATTAACGGAGATTCCCTTCTAGAACTCCGAACGTCCGCCCGTTTTGAGGAGCAAACATCGACTCGAATCACTATCTAGTTACTGACAGACTTCGTGTAAGGATATCAATGGAAGATATTAGTGGATCAACAACTATTTAATTTTGGAAGATTTCAATAGGAACCGACCGTCACAGCCTATACCGATTGCGTATCTCTTGAGCTATCGAGGATTCCGCTGACTGTCAATATTATAACGCAGCGTCAGAGGTGTTGGGCTTCTCAAAGCCATTTGCGAGAAATCCCTAGTTCGATTGTGAATGTGCTCAGGTAAACAAAGCCAAAACGGGGGAATATAGGTTGAGGTTCTGCAAGAGTACTAGAGCTCTACTGTGAGAAAAGGAACGATGAGAAACGCTTTACTCAGAAGAAAGAAACAAATCACCAGCAACTTGAAGTCGAGGCGATGCAGAGGTCCTTTAACAAGAAAGAAGTACGAAACTGCTAATGGGCCCAGTACAGATTAGAATGAAAAGAGTAGATTTGTCTACCTGTGCTCTGCTGTAAACACAAGAAACAGCATCATCGTAAACTTTAAACGTAGTCTCTCTTGCTAATCGCTGTTTTTTTGGGATGAGTATGCAACTGAGGAATAAGGCTCCATCAAGAAGAACCAAGGACACGCTTTAAAAAAAAACACTTATCATCCCTTCCCTTCTATATGGTTGAGAAGCATGGACCCTTCCACATTCGGATGGAAGCTCCCATGGAGTATTAATTCGCGAGTATTATTTCGCGATCCAGAAAATAACGAATGGCGAAGAAGATACACAAGTAGTTGTAAGTGATTTACAGCGACATAAGTCTAACCAAGGTGGTTGGGTGCTGTATGAATAGGGTAGGCACTGAAAGGCATCAAACTGGTAATGCACAGTCGCTGCAACTATATCGTACACGTCAATTGTGCTTATTTTACCTCACCGCGGTAACCACCGGGTACTGGTCTGTCCATCCGGACATTCCTGCTAAACTTATAAGCGCGAGTGTTGAACACAGAAAAAATAGCAACACTATAATGCTCTCCTTTAATGACTGTTCTGATCGATTCGCAGAAGTGTTGCACGAGCCCCTCAGAAAGAGGACGTACGGCGGATGAGCCCAACCAATTGGACCAACGGTAGCGTCAACAGTCAACGAAGCAGACGCCCTAATGAGCTACTTCGACGTATTTGGAGATAAGTTCATTAGGACAATTCAATGCAAGTCAGGGCATTGAAATAGAGATGGTGGCGGATGAACCCTTAATGGTCCAACGGCAGCGCTCATATCCCCGAAGTGGGTTACTGACTCCGGATTCTCCGGTTCCTTTTGTCCAAGGAATCCAACAAAGGACCTGGCCCTCCAGGTTGGGGGTTGTGCGTGGGGCTAACAACCCTGCCACGGAAAAAAGAAAAAGTTGCGAAGCGACCAATAGCCTCGGAAAAGGACGGATTTACTGTTGACGACCCGGAAAAACGAATCAAGGACAACGACCTTCGGATCTGCACGTGGAATGTTAAAACTCTTAACAGATCACGTGCATCCAATCAACAAGCGGAGGCCCTAGACTGCTACAGAGTAGGAATTACTGCCATCCAGGAAGTGCGATGGAATGGGCCGGGCAAAAGGAGGATGAAAAACTGTGACGTATACTACGGTGATTGTGCAAGAAGACCACAGCGTTTATTTGGGTGCGGATTCGTCATAAGCGGTAGGCTTAGCCTTGGGCTTTCGACACGTAAGTGAGCGACTTATGACAATCCGTATCAAGGCTAAATTCGCCAACATTAGCCTAATATGTGCTCATGCCCCCACAAAGGACAAAGATAACGCCACCAAGGATGACTTCTATGAGCTCCTCGACAAAACCTATGAGCAATGCCCTAAATACGACGTTAAGATCGTACTAGGCGATTTTAATGCCAAAATAGGTAAAGAGAAAATCTTTGGTAGGACTGTCGGAAAACATAGCCTACACGACACAACGTCTGAAAACGGACTTAGGCTAATTGAATTCGCAGCGGCACATAACGTCACCATTGCAAGCACACGGTTTCCTCATCTCGATCTCATCTCGATATACACCAAGGGACTTGGCGACACACAGATCAAAGAACCGTCAATCAGATTGATCACGTTGCGATCGATGCAAGACACGCCTCCAGTATCTTGGATGTTCGCACCTTCCGAGCAGCTAACATCGACTCGGAACACTACCTTGTTGCAGCAAAGGTAAGAATGCGAATAACCCGAACTCCACAACAACGGAGTAATACTGTGAGGAAGTATGACGTCGAAAATCTGCAATCGCAAGAAACCGCCAGAACGGGAAGAACACCGGCTTCTCCAAAAGAAAAATAGAGAGCATAAGAAGCGCGCGATCGAAGATATTGAGAGATGCTACTCCAGGAACAACGTGCGGAAGTTTTACCAACAGGTAAAAAGAACATGCCAAGGAAAAAAATCCCGCACAGAAGCCTGTAGAGATAGGAATGGAAACCTCGTAGTAGAGTCACAGTCGGTGCTGAGTACATGGAAGGACCATTTCTTCAGACTGTTAAATGGCGATGAAGGCCAAAATCCCGCTGTCAGGCAGAATGAACCATTCAACATGGATGATGACAGACAAAACTTCTGTCCACCTGACCAAAATGAATTAAGGATAGCAATATCTTAACTCAAAAACAACAAACCTGCTGGACCCGACGGACTACCCGCCGAACTTTTTAAAGCGGCCGGAGATGACCTGGTGGAGTGCATACACCAAGTCATCTCTAAAGTTTGGTCAGAAGAAAGTATGCCTGATGAATGGAACCTCAGCATCGTTTGCCCGATCCACAAGAAAGGAGACCCTCTAAACTGCGCCAACTATAGAGGAATAAGTCTCCTGAATATCGCCTACAAGATCCTCTCTGCCGTACTATGTGAACGCCTGAAACCTTTCGTCAGCAACCTGATTGGCCCCTATCAGTGTTGTTGCAGACCAGGAAAGTCCACAATCGATCAAATGTTCACGCTACGGCAGATCCTGGAAACTACCCAAGAATTCCAAATCGATACCCACCACCTCTTTATCGATTTTAAGGCCGCGTACGATAGCATTTATAGAGACGAGCTATACAGAGCCATGTCAGGTTTTGGCATTCCCACAAAACTCGTCCGACTATGCAGGATGACGATGGAGAACTCTCGCTGCTCCGTCAAGGTTGGTTCTGACCTCACAGAAGCTTTTGACGTCAAAAAAGGATTCCGACAAGGTGATGCGCTATCGTGCGATTTCTTCAACTTAATACTTGAAAAAATTATAAGAAACTCGCAAGTCAATTGTAGTGGGACAATTTTTTTCAAGTCTGTGCAATTGCTAGCATACGCTGACGACATAGACATCATTGGCAGAACTCGGCGAGCTGTCACTGGAACGTTTGCTAGCATTGAAGCTGAAGTGGCTAAGATGGGACTAGCAGTCAATGAGGCCAAAACGAAGTACCTGCTGTCCACAAAAAGGGACACACAACACCGGCGGATTGGACAAAACATCACAATAGACAGGTACAACTTTGAGGTAGTTAGGGACTTTGTGTACCTCGGATCCGCTATAACATCTGACAACAACATCTCGTCAGAAATAAAGCGAAGAATTACTCTTGCCAATCGCTGTTTCTATGGGTTAGGAAGGCAATTGAGTAGCAAAGCCCTCTCTCGAAAGGCAAAGGAGACTGTATCAGACCCTAATCATCCCAGTCCTGCTCTATGGCGCCGAGGCATGGACTCTATCTAAAGCGGATGAAGATATCCTTAGTCGTTTCGAGCGTAAGATTCTTCGGAAGATTTTTGGCCCTATCTGCGTTAACGGGCTTTGGAGGAGAAGGTTCAACCAAGAACTATACGAGCTGTACAGCAACATTGACCTGGTCAAAAAAATACGCATACCAAGTTTAAGATGTCTAGATCATGTAGAGCGAATGGACAACAATGCTCCGGTTTGCTGGATTTTCGATTCCATCCCAGAGGGTAGACGCAGTCAAGGAAGACCTCGCCTTAGGTGGCGCGCTCAAGTGGAAGACGACCTGAACCAACTTGGAGTGCAAAACTGGAGGCAGCTAGCGAAAGACCGAGTTGGCTGGAGTGGCATGTTGGTTGAGGCGCAGGTTCGTCCCGAACTGTAGCGCCACCTAAGTAAGTAAGTAAGTAAGTCTAACCAAGAATGTCAGTGGTCAGGTATGTTTAGGTGGACCGCGTAAAATCTTGGACCTTTTTTCAAGAAAAATGCTAAGACATTAAATTAAGCTCGGTTTAACTCGGTTTAAAGTCGAATTCACACTACTGTAATAGAAAAAAAAAACAGAATTTTAAATCACTTAACCCTGCATCCTGTCATGTATCCTTTCCTAGCTAGAGTAACGTATAAAGGCCAAGCAATATTCAAATTAATGCATTTTTTTCAAATGGGAGGATATAAAGAGGGCTGTAGGTGCTGTCCTTTTAAAAGACGAAACTTAACAAAAAAGAAAAATTATTTTGTTTACCGGTTTAACCCCATTGAGCTTGGGTTAGGAAGAAAATACCTCAAATCATCGAGAATGAACACTCTTTTTCCTTTAAAGTCAAATGTCTGTTAAGAAAAACTGTGAATACTTCCTGTGAGCGAGTGTAAACGAAGGTCCTTCTTAAATTTTCCAAACAAAATTCCGGTCACGTTTTTTATTAGATGGAATGTCATTTATTCAATTTTTCGGCGATATTACCTGATTATTATTCCCGAGAAGTGCATACTGCCTACCTGTTTTTCTTTATCCAATGTGGGCATGGGGTTTGCTTCTCTTTTTTTTTTTATTTTTTTGTTCTATAAATTGTTCAAGGGTATCCATAATCGAGGCTGAAAATCCGGTCCATTTACATTATCTATGACTCTTGTAGATGCCTTAAAGTGTGAGGTTAGACCACGTCTAGGGCATCAAGGAATTTCTCTTAATTTTTAAGAAAATATTATTCAAACCGCATTACATGATGATTTATTCAATTATACTCAAGAGGATGACGCATTTTGTGAGATAAGATGAGGTAGGATGTCTTTTTGTCCTGGTCCAGGATAACTCCCTGGATTGAAAGAGTAAAAAACTGCGGGATGATATCACACAAAATAGAACAAAAAAAAAATTATAATAAAAGAGAGACGACGGGGGTTTTATGACTTATTTACCCGCAGCTTAGATGATGAGTATGATGCAGAACTAGCTGTGAAGGGTGAGGCAGCTTTGAGGAAAGACTCTATCTACCTTTTGGACTCCAAGGATGACGGAGAAAAATTGGCTTAAATTTCATCTCGTTATCAGGTGGTTAGTGTGCAGCATGTACGGAAAATGGGACATTTATGTGTTTCAACCATATGGCGTGGCAGAGCCATATAGTCAAATTGTTATTAGGGATAATGCTTTATATCTATGTTATCTAGTTCAAGGTTCTGTTTTAAGGGTTTTATACGGACGCTAGATTACATTTTTTTTTTTTTATAAAATTATAATTTTATAATTTTTTTATAATGGGAGGGAAAAACAGAGTCTGGCAAGGCATTCCACATTCGCGTGGTACGGCTAAAGGAAGAATCTCTGTATTTAACTGTACGTCCGAAGTTGGGCTCAAGGGTAAATTTATGGGCATTCTTAGCGGCGCGAGTATTACGGTTGAATCGTTTCAGGGGGGGAATGCAGCTCGCTATTTCGCTAGAGCATTGTTTGTAAAAATAAAGATAAAATAACGATAAAATAACGAAAGGCACGAAACATTACGGCGGTGCTCAGGAGATGTAAACGTTTCTGTTATTGTTCGGTCGCCTATCATTTTCAAAGCTCTTTTTTGAATTCTATCTAGAAAACTAAACTCAAGTGGGTTATAGGAGCACCTGCCCAAATATCGAAATTATACTCGAGTTTCGGTCGAATATATGCTTTATATACTGTAGCAAGATCAGACGGGATGAAGAACTTCTTGCATCTTCGAAGGAAACCTAAACACCTCGCAGCATTCTTTGCGATGTCAAATATGTGGTCACTCCACGGAAGGTGTTCTGTAATTCACATACCGAGAACTGATAGGGGATCTGTTTCTTCGATACAAGTGCCACTCATCGATAGTGGCAATGGGTTGTATGTTTCGCTTTAACGACAAAAGACAACATTGAGTTTTTGAAGCATTAAATTCAACACGATTTCTTATTCCCCATTGTACAATGCTGTCAAGATCAGAATTTAATGAACTTATCATATGCTGCCGTTGCAGTTCCACATCCGAAGCACATGGTTGTAAATCTGGAAACAAATATGAAAGCTGAGAGTACTGTCGTCAGCAAAATAATTGATTGGATTAGTTGTTTCGGATAATAAGTCGTTGATAAAAATCAGCAAGATAGTTGGAGATAAAACTGAGCCCTGGGGCACACCAGCATTTATTTTGTGGGTATCAGACTTGAATCCGTCCAACACAACTTGTATTGACCGGTTCGAAAGGTAATTACTAATCCAACGAAGAAGAGATTCGTCGAGTCCAAATGCACGCATTTTCGATAAAAGGGTTTGATGCCAAACTCTATCAAATGCCTTTGAAATATCAAGTGCAATGATCTTACTTTCACCAAAACGGTGAAGAGATTGATTTCACTTTTCGGTGAGATAAACCATCAAATCACCAGTGAATCTATTGCTGCGAAAGCTTTATTGCCGGTCGTTAAGAAGCTTTCGGTCCTCAAGATATTTCTTAAGCGGAAAGTTAATCAGCGTTTCCATGACCTTAGAAAGAAGGGACGTAAATGCAATTGGTCGATGGTTTGAGGGAGAGGAGGATTCGCCTCGGAAAGAGCCCAGAGGAATAGGACAGATGGAAAAGCTTACGCAATAATTTTACCAGCGTTGAAGAACACCTTTTCAGACCAATAGCGGAGATACTATCCGGGCCAGCGGATTTGTGAATGTTAAGATCTTTTAAGACCCTTGCAACTGAACGAGTGCGGAAGAAAATTGGTCCCATAATGTTATTTACGTTCTCAATTACAGGGGGATTGATAACACCTGCCGGAAGCATTGAGTTTGCTGCAAATAGAGCTGAAAGCAGATTTGCTTTTTCTTGGGAATCGACAACAGGTGTATCGTTAAAGACGAGCGAAGGAACCGATGATGACGAAGAATTCCGAATGTTTTTCACAAAAGACCAAACATTTTTACTTCTTTTGGGACATTGAAGAATTTTTTGACGAATTTTTTGCTCATGTAAAAATTTCGTCTTGCGAATGTGAGCATTGCAGGCCTTCCTAGCTTGTTGAAACTTTTTTCGGTTTTCCTCGGTAGTGTTGGCTTTGTAACAACGGAAACTTACATCTTTCAACCTAATAACTTCTTTGCAGCTCGTATCGAACCATGAGTTATTTTTAGGTTTGATACTCTTTGACCTATTTGGAATAAAATTTCTAGAATATTTATTACCAGATCTGCACTGGAGTCTACGTCACTACCAAGGAAGCATAGTGACCAGTTAAAGGCCCTAAAATAATTATTGAGACCGTCCCAGTTGGCTTTCTCGTATTGCCAGACGGTTCTCCAGGGATTTTTCCATTAACTTTGTTTTCTTGACACGAGAAATTTGCAGAAATGACGCAATGATCAGATGTGCCTAGGGGGAAAAAACACGAACAGCGTATTTATCCGGATCGGATGGAAGAAACAAGTCTAGGGTGTTGGGAGTTTGACCTGCAATGTCAGGAACTCGGGTTGGCTCGTCAATGAGCTGAGTTAGTTGGTTGAGCTCAGCAAAAATCTCAACATACCTTCCTTCGGGTGTCGCTGACCAGAATAGCGGAGCCAACTAGAATTGTGTACATTGAAATCGCCCGTAATAACGATTTCAGTGTGAGAATAATGGGCAACAATTCTCTGGATGGAGTCAGACAGAGCATCAAATTCATTTGAAGTTGACACACTGTCTAAATTTGGGCTCCTGTATATAAAACAAGTGTGGATGATGCGCTTGTTAACCGTGAATTTGAACCACATGAAGTTGAAATCTGAGTTAGAACACAGGCCGTATTTTGGTCGAAGTTGGTATGCAACATCATTCCTAACATAAACGACGAGGTTAATGCAGGTTAAATTCCGTGTGGTCGGAATTTTCACCTACCTGAGTTTCACTTGGTGCAAAAACAGCTGGCCTGTTTAAGGTAGTGTAGACGTATACAGAAAAAAAAATTTCCTTAACCCACATGATATCCTTTATGTATTATTTAAATTACTTTAATACAAATTAAGTCAGGAAACTTCAAATCGATACCCACTAAAAACGAAAAGGCACGCTGTTCCGTAAGTAGGTAAGGACCTCGCCAAAACATTTGAAGTAGAAAAAGATTTAGACAAGGCGATGTGCTGTCATGCGGCATCTTAATCAGAACAATATACTTTAAAAAATAGTGCAGAACTCAGAGGTGCGCTTCAAAAGTCCATCCGTTTACTCGCATAAACCCACGACAGAAGCAAGGAAAAGCAATAACTTGAATATCTCTCCACTTTAGTCAACTTTCTTCTTCAAACTATTAATATTCATCATTTCTTAGATATTCCACCTAAATCGACTTTCCGCTATAATTGTTTAATTCTTCAGTGTTCTTCAAGGAACCTGTTAGCACTATCGATTGAGCCCCAAATAAACATGATATGCATCTTGCCGTTCATTATTAAAAATACAAAATAACCTTAAGCCCCTTCCTGAATTCAATTTCTTAAGAAAATATTTTCCTGTGCATACCAAATCCACCACCAGTTCAGGTCATGTTTGACTAGGCACTCCGAAAAATCTTAAGAAAATTTCTATTAATCAAACACCATCCTTCCCAGTGTATACACCATGGCAACTTGGTCTAATTTTCCACTCAGAACCCCACTTATTCCATCACTAAGGCGCATTTTCGTTTATTTTTTCATCAAATATTACTCAGCATCCAATCATGCTAAAAGCAAGTAATGCTTGCATGCCTCAGGGTTGTCTTTTCGAGGCTTTTCTATTCTGTATTCTAATAGAATTTATTTTTGTTTTTTCTTAAAAAAAAAAAATTAAATAAATGAAGAATGCAATCCTTGCTTGTTCTGGTGATGATGCTTTGGTGGTTAAGTGTATCCTCACCACACACACATATATATATATGTCTTTCAATTTATTTACATGCATCACCGCCTGGTGTCGTTCAAGGCGTTGTTGCCGTCGTCGTCGTCCACTTCACAGGCCATTTACCAATTTGCATAATAAAATTGCACTTGCTTGCAAAAATCTTGTTGTGTATGTTTTGGAGTACAAGGAGTATGTCCAAAAGGACGATCGGCATGCATTTCCATTTTCATTCCCATTTTTACTCTCACCCTACCGAAAACTGTGAAATCACCTTGAAATGTGTCCTCAGAGCATTCAACGCCTCCTGATGGTAGTGTTTGTTGGGTTGATGTCCCTATGGTGGATATGGGATCTCCTGCTATAGAATATTTTCACATTTACCTTGGAATTTGTCCTTTTTCTTGTTTATTTTTCTTCTTCTTGGTAAAGAATCAGAACCAGAAGAACTGGCAGCAGTGTTGCAACAAAACTGCAAGTCGTCCTTGTATATGCGCCTTTTGGAATACCCATGTTGTGAACTATGTGCACTCATTCATTCATAGCGCAATGCACACGAAAAGCCTTTTAAGACGATGCAGCAGTGTGTGGGAAGAGATATACGAGAATGTGCTACATAGGGAGTATTAAAGGAATATTGCTCCAAGGACGACGACAACGACGAGCTGCTTCCTCCTCCGCCAGGAGATTTTTTTGTTAGCCCTTCACAGGTATTTTCAATTGCAAGACATGCTAGCGAGCCCTAGGGCCTCCTTCGAAGGAATATTGTAAGCTGTGTGAGTGATGGTGCGGGGGGTGCCAACTCTAAAGATGTTCATAAATTCCCTAGACGACGAGAAAGACTACATTTTCGAACATACCTATGTACATCGCTATACAAAAAGTCCACAAAAAAAAAAAGTAGCTGCTCCCCAAGTGCTTCTGGTGCTGCACACTATTTCCACTAGGATAGTTGCATCATGTGTTAGAAAATGTGGTGGCGTTGGCGGCGCAAACGATGGTTGGGTAATTTCCCGAAGAATTGTTTAAGTGCTTGAACTTGCCACGAAGTGTGTATAACTTTGCAGCTGTATAAGTGTCTCTATATATGTATAGTGTTCATGTGGTTCATGGGCAATGAAAGATGGTTATGAGAACCACTATCGCAGACAAATATGGCTAATAAATACTTTTAAGATTCTTTAAGGACATTTTAGAATTTTCTTTGTTGTTTTGTTCACATTTTGTTGGGGGGAATGGGGAAGAAACTGATTGAGAATATTATGCGTGGTTGTGGGAGAAATTGCAGGAACGTGCTCTGATTGTCGGCCGCTAAAATCGAATTCCATTGCATATTCCATGTGTGTGGTATCACAGGCTGTGGCATTGGGATATGATGTTGAGAAAGTGAGTTTTGTGTGTTCGAATGGAACGTGCTTTAAAGTTTTATAGATGACGAATATGTTCCGAGGACAATATAAGTGGATTATTAAATAAATGGTAAATGGGTTAGTAATATATCGCGAGAGTAATGTGTTTGCTTGAATATAAAATGAATATAAAAATATGTGGGATTCTTGTGGACTGTAATTGATGTAATTTTAGGTTTTTTAAAACTAGAGCTCATCCGGCTCGAAGGACCAAATGTGAAATGTGTATCTTGTCAACGATAATCTAAAGCGTAATACACCTCCCTTGAGTGGTACTTACATTATGGAAGCTGGTCATTTTGAAATTCTCGGTATAAGCATCACCAGTAACCTCTTGTAGAATGATCATATTTATGATGTTGCCAAAAATGCCGCAAGATGTTTGGGCTTCCTCCGAAGATGTAAGAAATTCTTTTTCCCTTCTGATCTGGCTACTATCTACAAATCATACATTCCTCCAAGCTAGAATATAACTACCATTCCCATATCTGGGCGGGTGCTCCATCAACTCACTTGAGTCTTTTGGATGGTATTCAAAGAAAAACTTTCAAGTTGATTGGGGATGATATTATCATTAGAACATTCTACGGTCAATGTTCTAGAGAAATAGCCAGTTGCATTCCTCCCCTTAAACAGTTTCACCGTAATATTTCCGCTTCCAGGAATGCCCACCAATTTACCCTTGAGCCCAATTTCGAACGTACAGTCAAGTACAGAGATTCGTTCTTCAGCCGTACAACTCGAATGTGGAATATCTTGCCTAACTCTGTTTTCCCCTCCTATTATGATGTTCAGAAGTTTAAAACCAATGTGCATCGGCAACTCCTATTAAACCCTCTCCTTCTTTCTTAAGCTCGCGTTGTGTCCACTGACATCAAAAGTTAGCCCAATCCTCTTTAGCGTGTGGAAAATATAAAAAAAAAACGAAAACCTTGCTAATTTTTTGTCAATATCGTCTTTTATGGAAAACTGTTTAACATAATTTATTTTGGAAGCAAATGTTAAGTTTTATTTTTAAACTGACGAAAAACCGTTGGACTGATTTTTTCCTAATATCTTAGCTAACCTTAAGTGGCGCTACAGTCTGTGCGGCCTTACGCCTCAACCAACAAGGTTCTGCAGCCAGATCGGTGCCTATCTGCCTGTTTCCAGTTTTGCACATTTGGTCAAAGTCTCCACTGGAGTCGTCTTCCTTTACTGCGCCATCCTTCTAGGGTGGAACTGAAGATTCTCCAGGCCGGATCATTAATGACCAACCGCTCTATATGGCCCAGCCGTACTTGGCAAATTCCTTTATTCCTTCAACAAATAAATGCCTGCGTCTTCCAACTTCCCAAAATCGAACAACCAATGATTACATAATAGCGTTACCCCAAAACCCCAAATATATCTACGCACAATTTCCAACAAGAAGACCGCACTATAGATTTCAACCAAAAATCTCTCACATTTCCAAAAGAAAATCAATACCTTCGATAAATCCCAGCATTCGTTAGGATTCTGTTTTCATTTCTGTTTCCATTCAAACCAACCGCATCCATGGAATACACTCATGCGGAATGTCTGCAATCATATCTCGAAACACACATACTCCTTATGCCAATTCCCGGGTTCTCATTCTCGTCCTTACAACATAATCAACCAATTAACCACCAAATCAAAATTATTTCGACCCAAGTTTGCAAATCCTTGTGGAAACCTGCGGGTGCAGGCGTTGTCTAGAACGATCTATCATCACAGTGTTTCTATATCAAATATTTCCCAAGTTCTGTTCAATCACATACCACCGAATGCCGCAGGAAGGAAGGAAGGGACAATTTACTTTCAGTACATATATGCCCTAAGCCCACCCAATTTACAAAGCCAGAGTAATGAAATGAACGATATTCCTGGGCAGGATACTTTCATCCCATTGCCTCCGTTATCCATGTAAAAATGGGTTTTCGAAGTTTACAAAACTCATTTTTGTAAGAACTCATATCTGGAGTTTTTGTTTCTACACACACACCCACACACATACACAGCTTAGCGAAAGGTCCTTTGAAATAACGTAAAATATTGTTCAAGTCTGAGGTTTTTCAAACACTCGAGTGACAAAAGTTTGCATTCCACTTCGGACCGCACTTATCTCAACGATTACAGCTTGGTATTGGGATTGGGGGGGGGGGGGTGAGGGTGGAAAATTCCAAAAACATAAAGGTAGCTTGTCCTCTAAAGCGTCGTTAGTTCCATAGAAATCGGAGTCCTGGACCTGGACATAGTTGGGGTACATTCATGCTATGTATGTATTAAAAATGGTTGGAAGAGAAGCTTAGTTATGTTGCAAGAAAGCATTATAATCCAATCAGCAAAAATATCAAGAAAACCCAATGGGCTTGATTTCAATTTGCAAATAGTTTTTGCCTTTCGGTGTTCGAATGATGATGCTCAGGAAATGTATAGTTTTAAACATATAATATGTTCTTGGATTACGGATATTCTTTGTTAAGTAAATTAATTTATTGTTTCTTTGATAAAGTAGAGGAGGTAGATGAGTTCTGTTTCCTTACTTTTTTTAAATAATGAAATGAACTAAAGGGTGTTCTTTTTAGACATGTGGTTTTGAATCTGGCAATACTTTTTTTCGGAGTTGGTCTTTTTGACAGTTGTCACTTGAATTATGCTCAGTTTGGTTGGCCATTTTAGAATAAATAAACTTACTCTTGAACAACGTTTGCAAATCGTGCAAATGTATTACCAAAATAATGGTTCGATTCAGTGGAGCACAGTATCGAAGAAGACCCGAATTAGTCCATTTGCCATCGAGCGTAAAAATTGGAGCTCTGCCCATCCTTTTTATGGAAGATTTTGCGGAAGGATCTTGGTTTGGGGTCTTACAAAATTCAACTCGTGCAAGAACGACCATTAAGCGCGTCGCACGTTCGGTGAATGGGCCCAAAATGACATGGCCACCGACCCCGATTTCCACAAAATTGGGAAAATTGGGCCACTGCCCGAAATCATTTTTAAAAGATAATGGCAAACTCTCATCTTTATAATAGAGATAAATTCTTGGCCATAACATTAAATAATATGCGTTTTATTTTTTCTTGAAAACCACACGTCTAAAAAAAATACCCTTTACGTTGTGACAAAGATCAGCCCCTTTAAAAAAAATTTTAAAGACCCACTTGGAATGACAATTTCACAAAAAGACTGCCGAAAATTTAAAATAAATTTATTGGCGCGACAGCTCCTTAAGGAGCCAAGGCCTAGTAGTGACTTGAAGTAGCCAGTTGCATTCGTCCCCTTAAAAGTTTCTCCCGTAATACTCGTCTCGCAAGGAATACTCATCAGTTCACCCTTGAGCCCAATTTCGGACGTACTGTGAAATAAAGGGATTCTTTTTATAGCCGAACAACACGAATTTGGAATAGTTTACCCGGCGAGATTTTCCCTTGCCATTTTGATCTGCAAACATTCAAACCCAATGTTAATCTACACCTCCTATCTCTCCCCTCCCTATTTTCCTAATGCCCGCGCAGTGTGTTCTACATTAAAAGGAAAACAAATAGTCCCTTGTGCGCGCGTTAATTATAAAAAAAAATCATTCCTTTGTGTGTGTTGTTAATCTGCAAGAATGGAAGGGACCTACAATTTACTTCCGAGTCCGAACGGTTACATGAGATGCACTTTCCGAAACAAATTTTACTCTTGGAGGTTATGTGAATTCCTCGCATGAGGCAGTTCCTCGGAAAAGAAGATCGACTCGAACCCAGGCTCATTCGCTTAGCAGTCCACTAAGCCACGGGGCACCACTTTAAGGCCGACAATTTAAGCTACAAAATTCTGTCAGTATCTATCTGTCAATGTATCTGAATGACCATCAAACTTTTCTGTCTGAACGGTTGTAACGATTTTGCTGAAAAAATGTTATTCAAGGAAAACCCAGCCGTCGTCGTCCCGAGACTCTTCTTTGTTGAATAGCGGCATCGGCTTATATTTCATCCAGTTCTGAGTTTTTGACCGTGGAACAGATTTTCAAAAAAAGGATTAACATAACATTCAAGTATAACTTCGGCCCGTGCACAGGGGTTTTGCAAGGACTCCTAGGAACGTGTACATTGGTTGTTTCATAGGAATATCCTTTTTGTTCGGTATTTCCTTTTTTAGGTTTTTTTTAATAGAAATCTCTCCAATCCAATGATAGTCTTCTATCTTTTAAAAGACATATTATTATCATCGAAAAAATTCGTACCCAAAACTGAAAATGATATTTTCTGGATTTGAAAATAAAAGGATATCTATTCCAGCCATCAATGCGTATTACAAACAAAAACATTATGGAATTGACGATTGTCATATTTTTTAATGCCTTCGGAACAAAGGCTCAACATTGACCTTTTTATAGAATTAAAAAATAAATAAATAAATCACAAACATGAAACCAAATATATTAAAAAAATATCAAACGAAGCCAAGGGTTAATATCGTCATATATACATTTCCAAGAAAATCATCAATCAGCTCAAAAGATACTCAGGTTTGAGTTTGAAGTGCTCAAGGAAAATATGAAAAACGACCGAAAAGAAAGAGCAATGCTTTGAAGGGCTTTTCTGTCTGTCTGTCTGATATTTATTACATTTCTTATTTTGAAAAAAAAAAAAAAAAACATCGAACAAAACCGAAGAAAAATGAAGCCAGCAATGAGGGATCATTCGAGAAGTACATATATCGATGTGAAATATTATTTTAAACGATTTCGCTGTTTTCTATTATTCTGATGATTTATTCTTATTGGATTTTATTGCCTTTTGTTTGGTAAATTTTTATGTGGGTGGCTTTTTGAAATAGCTTTTAGAGCCAGACATGTGAAATTTTGTGTGACGCTTTGTATATGAGTGAAGTTTATTTACAAATAAGTTTAAAATTATTTTTTTCTAAATAAAACAAATTTTAATTACAAATAAGTTGAACAGTTTAACGACTGAAGAAGACAGGACTTTCTTCTTCTTCTTAGGTGGCGCTACAGTCCGGGGTGGACCCGGACTGTACAGCCGGTAAAGTTCTTCATTGTATCTTCTTCTCCACTCTCCGTTTAAGCATATGGGACCAAAAATCACCCGGAGAATCTTTCTCTCGAAACGGCCTAAAGTGTCCTCATCCGCTTTTGACAGCGTCCATGCATCTGCACCATAGAGCAGGACTGGGATGATGAGGGTCTTATAAAGGGACAGTTTAGTTGCCCGAGAGAGGGCTTTGCTACTCAATTGCCTTCTAAGCCCGAAGAAGCAGCGATTGGCAAGAGTTATTCTTCGTTTGATTTCAGCGCTGGTATTGTTGTCTGAGTTAATATCGGAGCCCAGGTAGACAAAGTCCCTAACTTCCTCCAAGTTATAGCTGTCTATGGTGATGTTTTGTCCAAGACGTCGATGTTGGGTGTCTCTTCTTGATGACAGAATATACTTGGTTCTGCCCTCATTTACTGCTAAACCCATCTTGGCCGCTTCCATCTCAATACTCACAAAAGCGCTGCGTTCTTCCGATTATGTCAATATCATCGGCGTATGCGAGTAATTGGACGGACTTTTGAAACATCGTGCGTCTGGTGTTGGCGTGAAAATACTGCACTATTCTTTCAAGTATGATGTTGAAAAAGTTGCATGACAGCGCATCGCCTTGTCTAAAACCTTTTTTGACTTCAAAGGTGTCGGTGAGGTCATTACCGACCTTGACGGAACAGCGTGCGTTTTCCATCGTCATTTGACACAGGCGGACGAATTTGGCAGGAATGTTAAAACTGCACATTGCTTTATATAACTCGTCTCTATTAATGCTGTCGTACGCGGCTTTAAAATCGATGAAAAGGTGGTGGGTATCGATTACACAATACAGCATTAAAGATCTTGTAGGCGATGTTGAGCAGACTGACCCCTATAGTTGGTGCAGCTCAGAGGGTCTCCTTTTTTAAGGATCGGGAAAATTATGCTGGAGATTCCATTCATCGGGCATGCCTTCTTCTAACCATATCATGCTTATGAGTTGGTGCATACTTATAGCCAAGTCATCGCCTGCAGCTTTGAAGAGCTTGGCAGCTAGGTCATCGGCAAGCTTCAGTTCGGGCTCTGTACTTTTGACAGTTTCTTTGTACCTTTTGGTAAAACTTTCGAACTTCATTCCTGCAATAACAGCTCTCCATTTCCTCGATCGCGCGCTTCTCATGTTCCCTTTTTTTCTTTCTGAGAAGGCGGTGTTCCTCTTTCCTCTTCTGCTCGGGTAGTTCTGGTCCTTATTTGCAGCGCCGCCTTGTATGCTTCTTGTTTAGCAGCGTGTGCTTGCCGACACTCATCGTCAAACCAGGAGTTTCGTTGTGGTGGCCGTGTAAAACCCAGCACTTCAGTCGCGGCTTCCCTGATGGCATTTTGGCAATGTTGCCACTGGTTCTCAATACTTTATGCTGGCTTTGGAGGTTATATTGATAAAGATGATGATACATGTTCCTTGATTCGAGTGGTCAAATTTCTGAAAATTGTAACTCCTTTGATATTTCTCTTATATTTTTGATTTCAGAAAAGCAAATTTCCGAGTATTGTCTATAGTTCTAGAATTGACAATCAATTTTTATGATATCCTTAACAACTGCCCAAGTCAGATTCTTTGCTGTCATACCTTTAGCTTAAATCATATCAGGTAAAATTTAGAAGTTTTCTTCTAGACCCATTCGTGGCTCACTCTGGAGTACGTCAAGGAAGCCACCTTGGTCCTTTACTATTCATTTTGTCTATACATGATGTTACATCATGCAAACTGCCAATTGATATTCTTATATTTGTCGCAGTCGCACCCTGGTCTGATGAGGACTATAAAAATGCGAGAGAAACATCATTTGCGTGGCTAAGAGCATTCCGTACTTGTAGCGATGAATTTTGTAAAAACCAGTATATGGAAGCAAATAAAGAGTTTAAATCATTAATCAAACAGAAAAAAAGATAAGCAAGTTCGAGGCTGAGGCTAGAACACTGGCGCAATGCAATAATTCAACCGATGTTTGGAAATTAGTAAGAACTCTGAATGGAAATAAGTTTACGATCAATCAAGACCTGACCCCTAGTGTTCTATTTACCCATTTTTAAAAATTATTAAATCATATCATAATGGTATCATATCATATGCGGCACCGAGTATAGAAAATCACACATTGGATGCGTGTATAACTTGTGGAGAGATACTGAATGTCGTGAAGTATTTAAAAGATGGTAAGGCTTCAAATATGGGACCACGGAGTTAATAACCAAGCTCAATATATTGTTTAACCAGATTTTGAATACCGGAAGTATTCCACAGCAGTTCAAGGAATCGCTTATTTTTCCGATCCACAAAAAAGGAAACACGCAGAATCCGGAAATTATCGTGGGATTAGCTTTCTCAACGCTTCGTACAAAATTTTTACTTCTGTCCTTCAACGCCGACTAAGCTCCTGGATCGAACAAAATCATTTGATAAAAGAATTTCAAGCTCGATTTAGGCCCGGATATTCCACCACTGATCACATTTTCGTACTAAGAAGCATCGCTTAAACATATATAAATAAAGGAAAGAAATTATACAGCTTCTTTGTGGATTTCAAAGGAGTATTTGACGCGATAGATAGACAAGCGCTTAAATATAAGGTCTTTGGACTAGGCATATCTAAAAAATTTGGTAGAGTTCTTCAAAGCCTTTATGGTGATACAAAAGTGGCGGTATAGAATGGAGGAGAAATATCGGAGGAGTTCGTCAGGGATGTGCGTTGAGCCCTCTTTTGTTTGCTCTATATATTGAGGACCTCACTGATCATTTAGCTGGTGGTATCGAGCTTGCAGGAACCTTAATCAAGGCTCTATTCTTTGCGGACGATTAAGTTCTACTAGCACGTTCACCCGAATCACTTCACCTGCTGATTAACCAAGTTTATAGGTACTGCAAAACTTGGAAACTGATGGTAAATTTGGACAAATCAACAGTTATGATTTTTAAAGGTGGTGGTGGGAGATGTTGTCCAAATGAAAGGTGGACTTACAACGAAGAAGGAATTGAAGTTGTTAAGGAATATAGATATCTAGGCATCTGTTTTACAAAGAATCTTAGTATGGAAAAGCACCTCAGTGAGAAACTTGTTAAGGCTAAGAATGCCATTGGGGCTACGTGGAAAAAAAGTTTCGCCAACAAAGGCATTTCCCATAGTAGCAAGTTTCGTGTCTTTGAAGCGGCCTCGGAATCGATAATGCTCTATGGATCACAAGCATGAGGTTACAAGCTTTATGATACTGTGGAAAAACTCTTGAAGTTTTATATTAAAAGAATATTTCATCTTCCTTATAATACCCCGAACTATATTGTTATGCTGGAAACAAGACTCTCCCTCTCTCTTCATTCACACCTTTAAGCTCCATTTCGATTATATTATCAAGGTACTGCATATGTCCAATGAAAGACTACCAAAGACATCGGCCTTTCAAGTTATCGAACGAAGAAAAAGTTGGTATGCTGAGTAGATCGAGCTGGCGCAGTGGTGTGGGGTTCCACACCATGAATGGTAAGTGCCATTCATGGACAATGGCATTAGGGGTATGTTAAGCTTTAACGACAGAAGACAGCATTGAGTTTTCGAAGCATTACACTCCACACGATTCCTATTACCCCATTTGACAATGCTGTATAAATCGGAGTTTAATGAGCTTGACATACGGCACCGTTGCAATTGTACGTCCGAAGGCGAATGACGTGAATTATCGAACGAATATGAAAAGCTGAGGGTAGAGTCGTCAGCAAAACAGTTAAGTGGATTAGAAGTAACAGACAGAAGATCATTTATAAAAATGAGGAAAAGAGTCGGAGACAGAACAGAGGCCTGGGGCACACCAGCATTTATTTTGTGCGAATCAGACTTGAATCCGTCCAATACAACTTGTATTGAACGGTCCAGAAGATAGCTTCTAATCCAACGAACAAGTGTATCATCGATCCCAAAAGCACGCATTTTCGATAAAAGAGCTTCATGCCAAACTCTGTCAAATGTCTTGGAGATATCAAGAGCAATAATCTTACTTTCACCAAAGCGATGTAAAGATTTGTTCCACTGTTCGGTGAGATATGCCATCAGATCACCAGTGGAACGGTTGCTGCGGAAGCCATACTGACATACTGACCGGCATGGAGAAGCTTTCGATCTTCGAGATATTCCTTCAGCTGACGGTTAATCAGTGTTTCCATGACCATAGAAAGAAGGGATGTCAGTGCTATGGGTCGGTAGGAGGAGGGGGAGGATGGGTCACCTTTCTTAGGGACAGGCTGGACAAATGCTGTTTTCCATCTTCTAGGAAAGATTCCAGAATAGTAGGAGCGATGGAAAAGCTTACGCAGTGGCTTTGCCAGTGTGGAAGAACACCTCTTCAGAAGAATCGGGGGTATACCATCCGGGCCAGCGGATTTGTGTATATCGAGATCTTTGAGAACTCTTGCTACTGTACGAGTGCGGAAAAAAATCTGTCCCATGGAAAAATTTACATTCTCAAGTACAGGAGGGGCAACGTTGCTATGCGGCAGCGTGGAGCTGGCAGCGAAATGGGCGGCGAGCAAGTTTGCCTTCTCTGAAGAGTAAACAATTGGTTTGTTATTGTCGATGAGCGTTGAAACCGAAGATGTCGAGGAGTTTTTTATATTTTTTACAAATGACCAAAAATTTTTACTGCCTTTGGGACACTGCAGAATTTTTTGCCGTAATTTTTGGTCATGCAAAAATTTGGTTCTTTCTATAACGGAGTTGCATGAGTTCCTTGCTTGTTTGTGCTTTTTCCGATTTTCCTCTGTAGGGTTGGCTTTGTAAAATCAATTGATTATTATGCTTCGAAGCACAAATTCTATGAAGACTTCATTTTTAAAGATTTTGGCGTCCATTTTAGCTACAACTTAAAATTGTATTCATTTAATTCAAGGAACAATAGACGCCGAAAGAGGCTGAAAGGGTGTAAGTTTGTAATTGTAAGCAATGGGTCTTGGCAAAAACCAATTCAAGAATATTTTAATATATGTTTAAGACTTTGCTATATTTAAACTAAATCTAATATGAGCAAGTCATGGATCACAGCCAGAAATCTAACAAAACTAACAACACCACCAACCACCCACAAACCTTGTTAAAACTATGTGACCCCAGAAAACTCTATTATATGTGCAACGACGACAAAAACTCAACACAGAACAACGGCGTTAAAAAGCATTCTTTTCACGGAAATTGAGTTCTATTTCACTTTAAAATCTCGCCAAGGAGACGTGCTTGGTCTTCCGTGCATTAAGCACCTGCAACTAAATAAATCTTTACCTATTATCTCCGCTTAGAAATGTCCTGCCGCGAGTTGTAGAAGTCTAAACAAAGGGAGAAAAATACTTGCCACACAAACGAAAATACCGGAAGACGATAGAAAGGAAGGAAAAGGACTTGAAAACTTTTTCTTTTTTTAAACCATTTTAATGAAATAATTACCTTAAGTAGATGTACGTGATCTTTACTCGTTTTTTGCCAGACAAAGAACCACACATCCACAGATCAAGCAATTGTTGGGCTTAGAATGGAGTCATTTTCTATTTACTTAACGGTTCGAGTTTTGTTGGAATTTGTTGGATGATACTGTTTATCTTACCAATTTACTGTTAACCTTTATTTGCTCCTGCATTTTTAGTCCATGTTTTGTGGTCTATATTCAGTTTGAAGGAATTTTCTTTTTAAGGATACATGCGATTTGTATTATTATTTCGTACTTAAAAAAATACTTTGTTTTGTATGACTTAAAATGGAATATACTAAATAGCCACGTGAATGATAACGTGGACCGGAAAAGGACACACTTAGTCGTCCATTGTGCTTATTGGCATTTTGAAAACCCACAGATAAAATAACACATTCCACCCGCATAGATCGTGACGAAGCTGAGTTTGCAAGGATTAGAACGGATTCTCCGCTAAACTCAAAAACAGGCACACACACACACTCATAGAACTAATGGATAGCTTGCGTTGCTATGGTGAAGAGTCATTATCCTGTGTGTGTTGCCAAGAGTATAGACGGTCCAGAAGCATTTATTTATGAACTTCTTTTGTGATTGGAATCACATTGACTGCGGGTTCAAGGATTTTCTCTTTCTAGATGACAACAAAATTGGGATGTAAAGCTGGAAAATGAAAAAAAAAAACGACAAAATTAATATCGAAGCATGGATATTTTTTTCTTAATACCAAAATGACGATCTAATAAGTGAAAGAGGACGAAATAAAGTGAACAAAAATGGCAGCTTATTTCGTTCAAAGTGGCTTATAAGATGTTCGGTGATTAAATTAATTTTAGATTTTTGTTCGTTTTACATAATAAAAAACAGTTTGTCATAGAAACAAATCAAGATTTCGTATTTGTAGGACATACGCCTTTGGAAATAAGGATTTTATTGTTCAGAAAGAGTAGATACTTATTTTCAAGAAAATAGTGTTAAGAAAGTTCATTCTGAAATTTTATTTCTTGCCGTAGCATAAGCCCATATAATTATTATTAATTCAATTATCTAGTCAATAACAAAACTGTTCTATTTGAATTGAATGCGGCCCAATTATTATGTCTGCTTTTGAAATAAACATTTTATTCGAACTAGGACCAGGAAATCTGATGCTAATCGGCGACTTTAATGGAAGAGTTGGTCCTTGGTCCATCACACAACAACTTTAATAGCGGATTGAACTCAGCACATATTTATTATGATCGAAAATCATATAAAAATCTATAAAGCCTATATTCGTCGAAAACTTGAGTATAATTCCCATATTTGGGCAGGTGCTCCTATTACACACTTGAGTTTCTTAGACAGAATATAAAAAAGAGCTTTGAAAATGATAGGCGACCAAACAATAACAGAAACATTTTCATCTCTTGAGCACCGTCCTAATGTTTCGTGCCTTTCGTTATTTTACCGTTATTTTTACAATCAATGCTCTAGCGAAATAGCCAGCTGCATTCCTCCCCTGAAACAATTCAACCGTAATACTCGCGCCGCTAGGAATACCCATAAATTTACCCTTGAGCCCAACCTCGGACGTACAGTTAAATACAGAGATTCTTTCCTTAGCCGTACCACGCGAATGTGGAATGCCTTGCTAGACTCCTCCTATTATGACTTGCCGAACTTTAAAACAAATGTGCATCGATATCTCCTTTTATACCCCTCCCTATTTTCCTAACGCCCCCGCTGTGTTTAACATTATAAGGGTAGCCTAAATCCCTTTTGCGCGGGCCAATTATAAAAAAAAAAAAAAAAAAAAAGGACGAGATGTGTGACTCTAGAGGAATCAAAATTCTGGAACTGGCTGATGCCTTGGACTGTCACGTTCTAAATGGGAGTTGTGAAGGCGAACTTGGTGGCGAATTCACTTTTATTCGTCGAACAGCGTGTTCGGTAATAGACTATTGTTTTCTGTCTGGAGATTGGATCACCTGTTTTGACGAATTTCAAGTGGCAGTGAAAACGTTTTCGGACCACATGCCGTTAGAAATAAAAAGAGAGCGTGAAGGAGCAGTCGAACATAAGCCTAGTCTTCCTCCGAAAATTCATTGGGATCACAATCGCAGAGAAATTTTCCAGCGGAATCTTAATGGACAGATTGGTATGCGGATAACCTCGGAAGCCCCAAGCAACCCGGATCTAGACACTTTATTAACCTCAATTAAAAATGCAGCACCGCAAAAGAATTGGTAAATAAAGCCAAAATATCAATGGATTTCTGGAAAGCAGTTAAACTTGTGAGTGGAAAAACCATTTCAACTTCTTCAGTCCTGGACATAAATATTCTCAAAAATCATTTTTCGGACCTTAAATGCAGTGGAATCACCACCTCCAATTCATTTTGCTGCTCCTTTAATAGTTGATGAAGTCTCCTTACTGTCGAATTCAATAGAATCTTCGAGACATCTGATGCTCCCAATAGTTTCCGGACAGCAATTATGTTTCCGTTGCAAAAAAAAGGAAATCTTGAAGATCCAACAAACTACAGGGGCATTTCATTTTTAAACACAGCTACTAAGCTTTTTAGTTCAGTACTTTATACTAGGCTCTGCGATTGGATTGGACTCAAGGGAATTTTGAACGAATTCCAAGCTGGGTGCAGGAAGATGAGTTTTGTACTTCGATGGGAGTTAAGCAAGGATGTGTCCTGGGTACCCTTCTTTTCATTTTATACATTAATGACATCACTGAATCTGTAAAAGGTGGTATAGTGCTGGGTGGAAAAACTATCCCAGGTCTCATGTATGCAGACGATATACTTTTCCTAGCCGATTCTATAGACGGGATGCAGTTGATGATGAACAGACTTCAACGCTATTGCAAGATCTGGAACTTATCCGTTAACCTTTCGAAGTCAAAAATGATGATATTTAGAAGAGGCGGCGGGAGATACTCAAGACAGGAAAGTGGAAAAGTGGACGTTCGAAGAGGAGGCAGTGCAAATAGTTAAGGAGTATAAATACCTAGGAGTCTTGATCACACCGAACTTGAACTTGGATAAGCACCTCCGTTCAAAAGTAGCAGAAGCTAAGCGTGCCATGTGTTCGGTATGGAGAAACTGCTATTTAAAGAACTACGTTTCCTACATAGCCAAATACAAAGTTTTTAGAGCAACTGCTATCGCAATACTGTTTTACGCGGCCCAAGTTTGGGGTTATCTCCCGTTTGAAGCGGTAAAAAAGTTTTTGCGTTTTTTCACCAAAACCACTTTTAGACTTCCAACTACATCGCCCAACTATATGCTGTATCTTGAAACAGGATTAGGTCCTCTTTTCCTGGATACACTCAATTTGCATTTTAATTATGTGACAACAGTTATGGCGATGGGAGAAAATAGGATTCCGAGACTGGTGCTATCTCAAATCATGAATACTGGAGGACGGTGTGTAAGAGAATGGTATAAACTGGCAACCGATTGCTCAATAAATTTCACACTACCAACTGAAGAAAGCCCTGCATCTATCAAATTGAAATTCGATGATTTGTTAATGAAAATCGGGAATAGAATGTACGAGAAGTTTATTGAGGAAGCAGAATCGTCAATATACAGAACTTACTACAGTAGAGTAAACCACTTTTTAGACCAAAAGACCTATTTCTTGGCTGACAACACCGCAGACAAAATCAGTTTGATTTTTAAAGTAAGAGGCGAACTCATCGGTCTGAACTTTATTCCTCATCGTCCAGATCTTCCAGATTTTTGTAATCGCAGAGAACGAGAAGACGTTTTCCACTTTTTGGGAGTTTGTCCAGATCTCAAAGAATTCCGTAAGCGATACTTTGGAGCAGAAACCCTTAATTTAGAAGAATCGATAAATTTATTTAATGGAGAACGAGGTTGGGACCGTTTATACAAGTATTGTTTGAAAGCGTTTCGGTACAGAAGAAGTTTTTGAAGATTCGAAAATTGTTAAATTAAGTTATGAAATATTTTATATTAGTTTTTCTTTAGTGTGTATACACATAATGCAAATGTCAGTCTGGTAGACGGCCTCAGGCCAAGCCATTTAAAGACTTATCATATATAATTTATACAAGGAAAATTGTGAATTGTATTAAAAATATTTTTTGAAGTCAATAAACTCAACTAACTAACCATTCGAAAATCTAGATATCCTTTTTTAACTTTAACTCTGTTACTGACTGATTCACTATGAATTCCCATCACTGACAATGAAATTCAGCCCTAAACCCTTTTATAAATGTCCTTCCATCCGTCATTAAAACTTCAAACAAAATTGCGAACTTTGTGACCTCCTGTGTAGTAAATATTTACTCTAAATTCTAAGTCACTTACTTCTCATTAAATTTCATTTAACCATCCCTAACGTGTACCTAATTGAATTTCCCTTTTAAAACACTTCCATTCCGAAGGTAGCTTTAGAAATTTCTCATTTAATTACAAATGTCCACCCGGAAAACTCTTTACACGTATGAACTTTAACAAAAATACCAGTAGGTACCATCTTCTTCTGTCCGATTTGAAGGTACCATTAAAACAAACAAAATTCGAAACAAAACAAAAATTAGAAAAAAGGGAACTTTTAGTTGTCTAGTCAATTTAACACATCCTTGAGATAATTACCATGTTTTATTTTTCAAAAAAGTACATTTAAAGGTAATGAGAGCTTCAAAAATACCTTGGCTGAGAAAGGTGATTGTTAACCGGAAGTAGTAAACAGGTTGCAGGCCCGCTTTTAAAGGGGCGTTAACACGTACATTATGCATATTGCACCTCCTAAGCTATTCTCCTTCACACTTCACTTATCGACCAATTGTTCTGACATCATAGGCTCCCGCAGGATAGGTTAAGGGGGTGCAATTGCCCCCCTGGCTCACGGCTGGGTAATGAAACCAATGGGTGCATTCCCATTTTTATCGGATTTGCAATTTTGGATACTCAAAATCCGTCTGTTTTGTGAACCGACGAATACACCCAACTTGATATGTTACTTTTCAAAATTCCAAATGAAAACAAGACAGTCAACAATATAAATGACTAGATACTAGATATACCTAACTACCAAAGAGGAATAGGAAGGGATGGGTAATGTTCCGTACGTCTTATTTTCAAAAATCGAATATTTTTTAACTTGAAATATAGGTTTTTTAAGGCATCTTTAGGATTCATGAATATAAAAAAAAATTGAGGTAGCATCAAACATGACATTACGATCATTGAGGAATAATAATAATATTTTTAACTAAGTGTCTGTAAGGCACATTGCCTTTTAGAATGCAACATGACGTTGCACGACACTAGTTAGAAGAATTAGAAAGATAGGAAAGAATTTTTTTTTCGGCGGAACCTAAAAAAGTTGTTAAAAAAAAGTCCGATTATTATTTATGAATTTGGTTCGTGTGGTTCTATTAGCATTGATTAGAAGATTTTTTAAATTAAATTAAAATTTTATTTTCAGGGCTAAATATACCGCTGCCGAAAAACTTCTCGACAATAGCGGCAATGAATTTGATAAAAATTAAATAGTATTTCGGTAGGTAAAGGCTATCATTTTATCAAAAACAATTTAAGCAGACTATTAACGATTTCATATAGCTTTTTTTAATTTTCGGCTCCCGGTAACGGCTCATTGGATTTATATTAAATTTTGTATTTAAAATCAAATATGTAGCCTAATAAATTCTGCATACTAGCATTCCGAATATTTTGTTATCTATTCATAATTAATTCATGATTTTGTTGTTTTGAATTTTCAATATTTTTTTTTAAATAAAAAAAAAAGAAGAAAATTCAAAAAAACTAAAAATTGAAAAAAAAGGATTTTATCAAAATCGGTCCTATAATTTTCGAAAATGTTTTTTTTTTAACATTACATTACATTACATATTGATCTGCTCCGTAGAAAAATCTACGAAGTAGAGACACTTATGAGCACTGGCTACTGAGGCCATCGGCACAGACAATTACAAGAGAACACACAAGACGACATTAATACAGGACAGAAGAGAAGACAGAAGGAGAACGGAAAACAGAAAACACATAACAAATGTCAACAGCACGCAGTTGGTTTTCGGACGGTCCTCCATCTTTCCACTAACCACGCGCAACGATGCTTGATTTCGCTGATCTAACGGGAAACGATGCTTTATCGGAGCCAAGGCCTTTTTTTTTTTTTTTTTTTTTTTAATTGTTTATTATTTGAAACGTATGATGGCGTATTCCATATCTACTTAAAAACGTTAAGTGTTGTAGTTTTGACACTTTATTAGTTCAGAACCGCTATTTTACTACGTAACTGTTAGTTGTTTCTCTTAAAGAACAAAGATCTTGTCTTCCAAATGTGATTAGAGCAAATACGTGCGACCCAGCCGTGTCCATTTTTTTCCTAGTTTGATTTCGTGTGCACTTATAATAATAATTGTGAAAAACAAAAACAAAAAAAGGGTAAGCATTCAGCATTCAGATAAGGTGAGAGGGTATTAATGTGTTGTACGCACTTTTCTGCGCCTATTTTCAATTTTAGCTGTGGGAAAAAAATTAATCGAACAAAAATCTCTGCCCCGCCCTAGGAAATTGTATTTGGGCGCTTATGTCTGACAGCCATTCTTTTCCAAGCTACGAAAACGCTGATCAATCGTCAGATTAAGGAAAATATATGAAATCAGGGAAAGCTTCTCAAAAGACCGACACTACGGCTTTCGTAACAAGAGAACCAGCACTGCTGACTTAATGCATTTTCTTACCAAAAAGGGTAATCAATCCTTACGTCGATTGGTGGAAGTAAGATTGTTGCGCTATCAAGCTCCCTTATCGAAAATGCATGTTTCTATCTTTAACTAACCATTTTTTTGCCAGATTATGAATTACCTTTCCTTTGTCTTTAACAATTTCGCTGTCATGTGACCCGCCGGCGCGGGCAGAACTTAACTTTTACTCCCTGAGAGGCCATGTGCACCGCCGGCGGTCACAAGCTATACTTTTTTGTATGAATTTTTAATGCTTGGCGTGCTATTAAAATACTTGTTTTTTCTCAATAGGCTTAAAAATAAAATCTGATTTTGACCCATTTTAGTCCAAATTATTTGGGTTTATTTTTATTGAAAAAAATTGAAAACAATATAATAAAATAACACTTCGAATGATTAAAAAACACAAAAGGTTGTTACCATCTTCACCTTCTTTATTGCAGCGTTTCTGTCTTCATTTTCAGCGATTTTTAATGTAGCAATCTGCATACCGTTTTCTTATTTTTCTGTTTCTAGAATCCTGTTAGAATCCTTGATGTCAGTCTCTTTCAAAACATGTTTTATTTTAGATGACGATGCATTTGCCTCGCAAATCGATTTTCTTTGTAAAGAAACAATGCGTTTACAACTGATGTTGGAACTCAAAAGCTATTTTCTGATACCATCTAATGCTTTTGCGCAAAGGTGTAAAATAGCAAGCCATTTGATCAGATATATCAATACCTTGCTTGGCATGATTATAGTCAACGATCCCAAGAAATTTTTGTATCTCCTCCATGCTGGTGTCTACCCATTTCTTTACGCACGAAGTACGAGTTATCGTGTTGCTCTCTAAAAATCGATTGGAATTGGCATTTGTTTCAGTAACAATAAGTTGATAAACCTCTTCCGTAACCATAAGGCTAAAAATATTAAAAGACTTTGCTGATGATGGTTGTGATTGAATATTCATGGCAGCATTCCTTTCAAAAATTAAAGTCTTTGGAGATTGTCCAGTAACTGTGGTCCACTCCGTTGTAGGTCCATCGGATAAGCATGGCATCACAACTTGTTCTGGAACTTCATTATCTTCTTCAAAAGACGATTCCAAGTCTTCGAGGGAATCCGACTCGTTCGAATTTCCCTCTGATGGCAAATATTTATTTGAATCCGAAGCTTCAAAGTCCCCTTCAACATCATCGGAATCATCGCCTCTGTTTCGATTTCCATAAAACATGCTGGGGTCTTGTGGCACCTCATGCATTTCAGTTTCATCAGGTGCCATGTGACCCGCCGGTAGTCACACCCATAAAACACACAAAAATTGACAAAACACGAAATAAAAAACACTTTTATTCAAAAAAACACTATTGGCAACTGGGTGAAAAAAATTACTTTATATGAGTGGCAGCGAACGTTAAATTCAAGCCATAGAAGTTCATTAAAAGCTGGTGTGCCTCAAGGTTCTGTTTTATCTCCGACAATATTTCTTATTTTCATAAATGATCTCATCTTTGAAACTTCGAGCCCAGAATAATTGTTTTGTAGATGACAGCATCTCTAGTTTGCCTTACTCCTTTCTAGATTCGCCAGCCTGTTCTTCGATTGCTCGAGAGCTGCAACCGCAGAATATATTAAACTCATGAAGTTCAGATCTAAGCAGCATCGTTAAATGCAAAACTAATCTGGAAAATGTTTGCAGTCGTTATAAAGCGAAATATACTCCTTCTTCCATTTTTATAGATCAATGAATCATGGACCGAAGAAAGTGGTAAGCTTTCGATTCTTGGTATTACTGATAGCTTCTCATAGAAAGACCACATAAAGGATATTGATAAAAACGCTACAAAATGCTAACATTTTCTAAGGCAATTATAGGCTAGAATATGACTATCATGTCTGGTCTGCCACATCCAAAACAAGGCAGAATCCAATTAATAAGCTTTAAAACAATTTCGAAAACCAAATGGTTCGTTGGATAAGATACCGTCTATTGTCGAATAGTCTCTGCCTTGTCATTGGCAAAGTCGTTAAACGTTGCTCTAATGAAATAGGCAGCCGCATTTGTCTTTTGAAATATTTTAAGCGTAATACCCGTTCCGCTAGGAAGTCCCATCAGTAACACCTAGAGCCTTACCTTGAACGTTCTATAAGAAATAGAAAATCCTTCTTTAGCCGTACAGCGCGAATGTGAAATTCGTTATCTCTGTTTCCTGACCAGAATATAATTTTTTGAACTATCTTACGAAATTTACAATCCAACTTTAATGAACAAATTTTCATCTGGAACTATTTTGGCATAATGTACAATTTATCACAAGCAGACATTTGAAACAACTATATATTTAATTGTTATCTATATACGTGAAGGTGAACATGATTTTTATCGTACGCTTTTCTCCGTACGTACTCAACAGAACTTCATGATATATATACCAAATGAAATGTAATCTCGCATAGATTTGCAGAATGTATATATGTATACTTCCGGTGTAATGAGTAATTAATGATATGTACGTATTCATTCGGAATTAATTATTTAGTTTAAAATTAAGTGTTCATCGACTTAATGTGTCATTTCCTTATATAGAATTGAGAGGTGTTCGAATTTCGAGCATGGGCGATTCTAGTTTAATAATTTTTTTAATAATCTGAATTCAAAATATAAACTTTTGAACTAACTTCAAATTTATTTTGGAATTTAAGATTCGATATAATTCGATAACTTAAAATAAAATCTGGCAATGTTTAATATTTTTATGTTTATTATGTTTACTTCTTAATGAATTAAGTAAGCAGAGCAGAACTTTAAATTTCCTCATATTAATTCGAAAATGTATTTTTAGAAGCGGTCTTTATTTATTTACCTTTTAAACTTAACCAATCGATATTCAAATCTAAGCACATTTGAGTATGATTTTGAATTTATTATCATTTATATAGTTTCCTCTTCAATGTTATTGGTGTTGGTGATCGTGTACACAATTTAATTAGAGATTTGATTAAGTTTGGCATGAAGCTCTCTTATCGAAAATGCGTGCTTTTGGGATCGATAATACTCTTGTTCGTTGGATTAGAAGATATCTTCTGGACCGTTCAATACAAGTTGTATTGGACGGATTAAAGTCTGATTCCCATAAAATAAATGCTGGTGTGCCCCAGGGCTCTGTTCTGTCTCCGACTCTTTTCCTCATTTTTATAAATGATCTTCTGTCTGTTACTTCTAATCCACTTAACTGTTTTGCTGCTTTTCATATTCGTTCCATAATTCACGTCCTTCGCCTTCGGACGTACAATTGCAACGGTACCGTATGTCAAGCTCATTAAACTCCGATTTATAAAACATTGTAAAATGGGGTAATAGGAATCGTGTGTTAATGCTGTCTTCTGTCGTTAAAGCTAAACATACCCCCAATGCCATTGTCCATGAATGGCACTTACATCAAAGAAACCGAAAAGCTCTCAGTACTCGGTATGTGTGTCAACGACGACCTCCGTTGGAACGACCATATATTTGAGATCGCTAAGAATGCTGCTAAGTGCTTAGGTTTTCGGTATCGTAAGGAGTATTTTTCCCCATCTGATCTGGCTACTATTTATAAAGCGTTTAAACGCCCTAAACTCGAGTATAACTCCCACCTCTGGGCAGGTGCTTCGCAAACATCGCTTCACCTACTTGATAGAATACAAAATCGAGCGTTAAGATTGATAGGAAATAGAACTGCCGCTGAAACAATTGCCCCTCTCGAACACCGACGCAATGTTTCATGTCTTTCCTTATTTTATCGTTTCTTTTACAAAAAATGTTCACTCGAAGTAGCCAGTTGCATTCCTCCCCTTAAAAGTTTCTCCCGTAATACTCGTCTCGCCAGGAATGCTCATCAGTTCACCCTTGAGCCCGATTTCGGATGTACCGAAACAACACGAATTGGGAATAGTTTACCCGGCGGGATTTTCCCTTGCCATTTTGATCTGCAAACATTCAAAACCAATGTTAATCGACACTTCCTATCTCTCCCCTCCCTATCTTCCGAATGCCCGCGCAATGTGTTACATTAAAAGGGAAACAAGTAGTCCCTTGTGCGCGCGTTAATTATTAAAAAAAAAAAAATACATTCAGTACTTCTATCAAAGCTGAAAAGGCAATTCAACGTCTCTAACACTTCGCTTAAACTTTTGTGAAGTTATCTGAAAGATCGAGCTCAACGAGTTAAAACTGAGGTTGGCACATCAGATCCTGTCGTTACATATAAAGGACTTCCTCAAGGCTCAGTTTTGGGTCCCTTATTATTTTCACTATTCATAAATGACCTTCCCGAAGCAACTCGCAGAGGAAACTATGTTTACACTTTTCAACTCAAACTTAGGTATTGTGCTTATCTTTTCGTTTTTTTTTTCTATTTTTCTATTTTTATAAATTTTAATTATTAATTTTTTTTTTTTATTTAATTTAATTATTATAGTAGTTTGTAATTTAAGTCTCTGTTGTTGTATCATGGTAATGCTTATACTTCTTTGAAATAAATGAAATGAAATGAAATGACAATTCAATGTCGCAATTAACATTCAATTCGAATTCGAACTACACAAACACATGTTTAAAAGCTTTTGTAAGTTTCCTCCTGAAAAAAAGCTCCACTATAATTTGCACGATCAGTTCAGAAAAAAAGCATTTTCTTACGACCTTTTTTGACTTCTTGACCCTTTCTTTTTCTCAGAGTTCAGACTATGGGCCATTGATGTCTGTCTGAGCCCCTAGGCTAGAGCCTTGTTAGCCTAGGCAGAAATATGCCCCTCGCCACCACAGTCCCGGCATAATAGTTTTTTCCAAATTTTCCGTCTTATTTGGCATTTTATATTTTGCAGCTGTTAAATTTTAGCTTTCAAAAGTTGAACACATTCTTATGTCAACATTAGAGTTGCATTCTAAAAAAAAGTGGAGGAAAAGTTCAAACTATTAATCAACTGTCTCTAAGAACTTTTTTTAATTTCATTAATGGAAATGATAGGATATTTAAGTCTTAAACGGCCCTGGCTATTGATGCTTACTAAAAATTTCAGTGACGTCAAAAACTTATCTAAATGAGATGTTTCACATAAACGAATTTAAATTTAAATGATGTTTTGTGGTAACAATTTCAGTTCAATTGTGACCTCGACAAGTATTCATTGAAAAGAATTATGGCAATTTACATGGTCTCATCGAAATAAAGTGACAAAAATTTCAATTAACGGACGGTTCACCGGTCTTGAAGTTAATGACAACAGCCATCTTTCGCCCACCTTCTTTAAAATAAAATTCAAAGACAGTGTAGTTTCTGAAAAACTTTTGCCGCCTCTAGGTCCTTCGTCTTCAGATTTTCTTCAAAGTCTTCTGTAATGAGTTAAAGAATACCGTTTAACTTACAACTTTCCATCCACAACAAAGAACTTACGCCCGCTTTGTGTCAAAACCTTACCATACTCCAGATGAGGTAAACGCAAATGAAACTCTTTTCAAACCATCCAAACCCCCCTTCGCCCCCCCCCCCTGCCACCCCAAAAGAATCAACCAAAAAGTTTTCTTTTCAAAAATCCAATGGCAATGGCATTCCCTGCAGAGAGAAATAGAGACATTCCGTTATAATATCTTCGTCGTTGCCGTTTTTATTTTTTTTTGTCGCCAACTCTTGCGAGGACCTAGCAATTTAATTTTAACCCCCGTGTAATTCATTTAATTACATATAATTTAAAATTTAACGTCATTTTGTGTTTGTGACACAGACACATTTATATACAATTCACACACAAATGTTGTTGCATCATCCTGTTCCTGTGTGAAGTAAAAAATGGCACCATATCCCCCTTTCCCCGTTGCCGCTCTCGACTGCCATTCGATTTGACAGAAGAAGAGAAAAGTGTTTCACACACTTGACAGAAAAGTGAATAGGAGTCGGAATTTTAACACACACAGCATTCCCTGCAGAATGAGTGCATATCCTTCGGATGCATCTTGTAATGGAATGTGTCCTTGGCAGGGAGGGTGTGGTTTTTGTTGAAGGGGGGTTGTTGGCAATTGAAGGGCGGTTTTAATTACAGAAATTCCGCATAAAATTAGCAACGAACAGAACAGAAGCCCAAGAGCACTGAGGAGATCCTGTTTTCTGTGAATGGGTTACGTCTTGAAGGATTCTATACAAATACCTATCTGTTTCTGCAGTAGGTATTGTGGTGAGAGGCTGGTGGGAGGTGGGTGGATGGGGGAGATAAGGCGGATTCTTCGTGTCGTCCTTGTGCTTGTGGAAATTGAAGAGCGCGAAAAGCAATTATTGAGTTGTGAAAATAGAAACGATGATGGTGTGGATGGTGGTTTTGTTAGTTAGTTAGTTTTTTTTTTTTTTTTTTTTAATTTTACATCTTCTGGATCTCTGCTGGCGTTCTATTGTTTAACACTTGTTCCATGGTGGATGACTGTTGGGGTTTTGTGAGAATATTTCCCATCGACTAGGATGGTCTTGGAAGTGTGTTAGTCGAGATCACCAGATGAGCTTTAAAATGGAAATTTTTCGCGGTAGTGTTTTCTATGGAAGTTTTCTGGGGAGTGAACTTGGTAATGACAATGACAAACATTAAACAAAGAGGTGGAAGAGGGAAGTGGTTTGTTGTGAAGTGAATTGGTTCCATGAATTCACACGAAAATAATTTAGTTAGATAGATATGAACTACACTTCGTTGGTTTTTACAAGGGATTTTGGTAAGGATAATAATTTAAACCTTAGGTTTCAGAATTTTTAAAAATTAATGCATCCTTGGAAGTTTCTTAGAAAATGATTAACTAAATGATTTCATAAATTTAACTTATCTTAATAAATAAAAAAACCTATTTTATGCCAAATTTAAAACCGGTTTTGACAGTGTTTTATTTATTAGTTAAATAAAATATATTTTCGTTGGTTCAATTTTAATAAATAAAATAAATTTATTGACGCGACAGCTCCTTAAGGAGCCAAGGCCTTTGTATATAAAATCTATAGTACTATCATGGGGAGATTTTTTGTGTAGTCCCTCTATAGAGCTGAAGCAGAACTAATTTGCACAACTTGTGGAATGTAAGAGAATGAAGAGGCATGTTTACCAAGAGAAAATATAAGTGAATATCACATTAAGAGGGTGAAGAAGGCGTTTAATTTACTTAGGTTAGGGGTGGAAATATGTTTTATGCTTTTATTGTTTGGTAGCAAAGAATATAGAATTCTATATTCTTTGTTGGTAGGTAATATATGAATGTATCCTTGGAACATGTTTTGCTGTCACGCTTTGAATTGATGGTAGACGAATAAGGTAGGGGTGGAAAAATAGTATTTGCTGGTATTGCTTGAATATTTAGATGTATTGATACATACTTGGAACAAGTATTGAGTAAGGTAAGGAAATTATCGAGACGACGAGTAAAATAATACGTTGCCACTTTTTGAAATGATGGTAGTATTGTACGATAAGGTGTATTTTCGGATATTGTATAATAAGAATACAATCTTGAAACATGTATCGGGTAAGGTAAGAAAATTATAAAGGGACCTTGAGTAAAACAAGACGTTGTCACTTTTTCAAATGATGGTAGTAAAATAATGTCGTTAAATGCTTTTAGAAATTTTTACTTACTACTGTTATTGTGTTTAATTGTGAAGTATAAGGTAAAAATGTAAAAGTTTGTGAAGTATTTGTTAATACATATTGTTATTTGATTTAATTGTAACTTACTTACTTAGGTGGCGTTACAGTTCGGGACGAACCTGGGCCTCAACCAACATGCCTCTCCAGCCAACTCGGTCTTTGGCTAGCTGCTTCCAGTTTTGCACTCCAAGTTGGTTCAGGTCGTCCTCCAATTGAGCGCGGCACCTAAGGCGAGGTCTTCCTTGACTGCGTCTACCCTCTGTGATGGAATCGAAGATCCTGCGAGACGGAGCATTGTTGTCCATTCGCTCTACATGACCTAGCCATCTTAAACGTGATATGCGTATTTTTTTGACCAGGTCAATGTCGCTGTACAGCTCGTATAGTTCTTGGTTGAACCTTCTCCTCCAAAGCCCGTTAACGCAGATAGGGCCAAAAATCTTCCGAAGAATCTTACGCTCGAAACGACTAAGGATATCTTCATCCGCTTTAGATAGAGTCCATGCCTCGGCGCCATAGAGCAGGACTGGGATGATTAGGGTCTGATACAGAGTCTCCTTTGTCTTTCGAGAGAGGGCTTTGCTACTCAATTGCCTTCCTAGCCCATAGAAACAGCGATTGGCAAGAGTAATTCTTCGCTTTATTTCTGACGAGATGTTGTTGTCAGATGTTATAGCGGATCGGAGGTACACAAAGTCCCTAACTACCTCAAAGTTGTACCTGTCTATTGTGATGTTTTGTCCAATCCGCCTGTGTTGTTTGTCCCTTTTTGTGGACAGCAGGTACTTCGTTTTGGCCTCATTGACTGCTAGTTCCATCTTAGCCGCTTCAGCTTCTATGCTAGCAAACGTTCCAGTGACAGCTCGCCGAGTTCTGCCAATGATGTCTATGTCGTCAGCGTATGCTAGCAATTGCACAGACTTGAAAAAAAATTGTCCCACTACAATTGACTTGCGAGTTTCTTATAATTTTTTCAAGTATTAAGTTGAAGAAATCGCACGATAGCGCATCACCTTGTCGGAATCCTTTTTTGACGTCAAAAGCTTCTGTGAGGTCAGAACCAACCTTGACGGAGCAGCGAGAGTTCTCCATCGTCATCCTGCACAGTCGGACGAGTTTTGTGGGAATGCCAAAACTTGACATGGCTCTGTATAGCTCGTCTCTATAAATGCTATCGTACGCGGCCTTAAAATCGATAAAGAGGTGGTGGGTATCGATTTGGAATTTTTGGGTGGTTTCCAGGATCTGCCGTAGAGTGAACATTTGATCGATTGTGGACTTTCCTGGTCTGAAACCACACTGATAGGGGCCAATCAGGTTGCTGACGAAAAGTTTCAGGCGTTCACATAGTACGGCAGAGAGGATCTTGTAGGCGATATTCAGGAAACTTATTCCTCTATAGTTGGCGCAGTTTAGAGGGTCTCCTTTCTTGTGGATCGGGCAAACGATGCTGAGGTTCCATTCATCAGGCATACTTTCTTCTGACCAAACTTTAGAGATGAGTTGGTGTATGCACTCCACCAGGTCATCTCCGGCCGCTTTAAAAAGTTCGGCGGGTAGTCCGTCGGGTCCAGCAGCTTTGTTGTTTTTGAGTTTAGATATTGCTATCCTTACTTCATTTTGGTCAGGTGGACGGAAGTTTTGTCTGTCATCATCCATGTTGAATGGTTCATTCTGCCTGACAGCGGGATTTTGGCCTTCATCGCCGTTTAACAGTCTGCAGAAATGGTCCTTCCATGTACTCAGCACCGACTTTAATTTTTAATTGTAAAGAAGAAAAAAATTAAGATTTTATTAAATTAAAAAATTATTTTAAAGCAAAAGAATTGTTCAGTAAAAAAATACACTAAAGTGTATGAAAATTGTAAAGAAGAAAATAAAAAAAATGTTTTCACTATTGGGGTAGGTGCGTATGCTTAGGAGAACTTATCATTTTTGTGTTTTTTTTTTTGAGTTTGAAGTTATTTTTTTTTTTTTGCAAAAAACTGTTTAGTAATTTAAAAACTAAAATTAAGTGCAAATTTCTATCTCTCAGAAAAAGTATAACTTTTAATTTTAAGTCTTATCGTTTTTTTTTTCTTACAATTTTATTAAAAATTACTTTTAATAAAAAAAAATCATTAAAAGTAATTTTTAATAAAATTGTACCTCCCGCCTAAAAGGTGGGTTATAGACCCGCCTCTCATAGCAAAAAATACTTGTATTTAGTCCCTCTACTAGAATTTTTTATTATTTTGCAGCACCAAAGTTATTGTACCTACTCCACCCGAAATGTGTAGAGGGAAGACCACTTAAATACCAAACAAATTATAAAATAGTGGGTTTGCTAAATTTCAACTTTCTCGAACACTAGAATATATAATATCATCTCGTTTTCAGTGTTCAATTATGAATTAATAGGAGTAATATTAAATATTAAAAGCAAATTTAGTACATATTTCTTTAATTTTGAAAAAAATCAATATGAACTATTTATTTTTAATTTTTTTCTGAAATTTCAAGTTTGAAATAAGTTTTTACAAAAGGTTTTATAGATATTTAAAGATTTAGAAAAAACTATATGTTAGTTAGTTTGTTATTTTTATTTTGTCCAAATATTTTCATAAGAGTTTGTCGACCCACATTTTACATTTTCAGAGATTTGGTATAATATACCTTTCAGCTATAACATTATTTAATTTTTTTTTAAGAATTATTATTTAATACATTAATTTAATTTAGGAGGAAAGACGAGTAAAACCCCCTATCTGATAAAAAAAGCATATAGCGTTACGCCATTTAACATAATATTTAAAAATGAATGAGTGTATAACTGTAACTATATGATAGAACAGACTTTGAGCTTTAAAAAAAGACGTAGCACATAATTGTATGTAATGCAGTTATTTTTGAATATATTTTTTTCTAATGCAAGTGCTTTTTTAAAAAATTGAAACTCCTGCCTAAACGCGAGGAGATAGACCCCTTTTCCTTTAGTATAAAATGTTTGTATCTAGTCCCTCTACAAGATTCCGTTATTAATTTGCGGTGTCAAAGTTATCGATTTTCATAATTTTCCTAAATATTGCAAACTTACTGTACTGTAACTTGATCAAATGTATCTACAAGCCACATCCTCCAAAAAAACACTCTCTTACCCATTATATATTTCTTGCTCTTACTTTTTTGCTTCTCTACTCATTTCCACTACAATCCACTTAGGCTACTGTAGCGCCCTCACATGAGCTGAGTTCAAATTAAAAAAATCGTCTTCATGATAGTACTATAGATTTTATATACAAAGCCAAGGCCTAGTGACTTATGCTCTCAGCCATTCCTATGTGTGTGTTGTTAATCTGCAGGAATGGAAGGGACCTACAGTTTACCGCCGAGTCCGAACGGCTACATCAGATGCACTTTTTCGAGACAAATTTTACTCTTGGAGGTTTTGTCAGTTCCTCGCAAGAGGCAGTACCCCAGAAAAAAAGGTGGCTATGAGCTCATTTGCTTAGCAGTCCGACACACTAACCACTAAGCCACAGGGCACTTTAGCCTAAGGCATTTTTGACAAAAATTCTTTTAGGCTTCCCCATCGTAATAATACCATCTTTCATTGTCATCTCGTATGCCCTTAATGTCAAAATCCGAATAGTATTGCTCTTCAGTTTGTAGAAGTAAATCAGATTTTCCTACTTGAATGAATAAAAATGGATGTTGAACAACTGTCAAAACGTAGTCAGAATTTAAATTCACCATTATAAAGGTTGGAACGGTGTCATCAAAAAAAAAAAATATATATCTTCACATCCTCCTGCCTCAGATCTAGAGTAAATATTTTTCCATTACCTTGATATTATATTACTGATGAGAACATTTCCCAGATGCTTTCCCTTAGTAAATTTAATAATCAGCAAGCCTAATGCCATGACCTGCGACTACCCTAATCCATAATGCCGGTGAATTTCCCCGAAAGTCCTTTCCTTTTAAACTAAGCCTAAGTGACAGATGACTAAATTTATCAATTTCAAAACATATCTTTCTTTTTTCTGCCTTTTCTTCTTTTCGGGAACTCGTCGTTTAGCCTTTTATTTAATTATATATGAAAACGTGCCTCCCTAGGCATATGTATTTTGCTTTTTCGGCTCAACTTAATGCCAAAGAATTTACATAACAGATTACCGTTCATCAACAAAATTAGCGCAAACGATAGGGGGCAGAGGCAGAAAAAGTGGTAAGTACACACCTGCGGTAAACCAAACAACATTCTAGAGCCAGAAACAATTTTCTCATTGAAGACAAGGTGAGGTAACAATCATTGAATTAGATGGGAAAAACTCCTAAAGCTAATTCCACGTGTCAAGAATCACTGATTAATCTTACAAAATTAACCTTCCCATTCGATTTTCATTTTTTTCGGTGAAGGAATTTTTTAACCAATTTACTCTCTTCATATAAAAATGGTTAACCGCCATTTTGCTTTTATTCACCGCACCGCCATTTACTGACGCGTCGACGACGACGACAATATTATTGTGATGTGTCATGTGTGACAGTTGAAAGGTAAGTTTCAACGTGTCGGCGAGGGGATGCGGTGGTTTGGTTCATACGTACATTAATGTGGCTCAGGTATGTTACCACTAAATGTCAAACTCCCTCACTTCCGTTTGGCTCTAATATTTGCTAATTATTGTGTTAAATTATTGCTGGTGCGTGTGGGAGAATGTTAACCGTAAGTGCGAGTGTGTGTTGGTTGCTACTTATGTAAGTGGAAATGGAAGTGCTTGGATTGGAATACTGGAACGTGGAACGATGCTGATATGTGGTGGATGTGGATGGTGAAATGTTGTTGATGACAGCTTGCAAAAGCCCAACTAACGGTAATTATCTCGCTAGGAGTACCGTAACAATTAGATAATTTACGCTTGCGATGAAAACATTTGATTAGATGCCAAAAATTATTCAAGTCCTTGTGTTTTCCTGGTTTTCTGTTCTTCAGTGATATGTGAAGTCAGCCTTATCGCAGTATACTTATGAAGAGCGGTCCTAATTTTCTAATAAGGCTGTCGTTGGTTTGAAAATGGCATATCTCGTGTATAATTATTAAAAAAATTTGTGTGTTGCTTGTGTTTGCCTATTTTAAATGTCAATTTTTTGTTGATGTTTGGGTTTGTATGTGTGGGGAAAATTACGTGCTGAAAATCGTCATTGTATAGTAGTAAAAGGCTGTAAAGTGGTTTGTGTGTGTGTTTTCTGGTGTGCGAAGGATTAGAATTATAATTCCTAATACCTAATTGCAAGTTGTCGAAGCGGAAGTCGTGATATGATTTTCCACTTGAATACCAACAAACACGGTGAAGGTTTAGAGATGTGAATTTTAATTGGTATCGTTTTATTTGGGAAGTTCTATAGGTACAGGCAAAATGTAAGCAAATATTTCTAGAAGAGTCCTTAAAAAGGATTTTTTTTATATATTTTTATTTCTAGCTGGACAAAACTCTTAAAAATTAGCTTTAATATTAAATTAACTATGCGAAATATCTTAATTATTAATCTGGTAAGCTTCAAGTAAAGACCTTCTATAAGCTTTTCATACGGTGTGTCTAAAGCCTTCTCCAAATAGACCACTCAAGTAGAATTTTTTTTTGATGGTATGACAATAGAAGCGATCCCTATAGCACCTCTAGTATCAAGGTTATATACGGCGATTTTAAGAAACTTCTTTACAAACGATTAAGTTAGATAATATCATATGTAAAATTCTCTATTGTTCTAATCTTCCAGGGGCGGATCAATACACATTCCATGAAGACCTAGTCACTGATGGAAATGTGTTGTTGAAAAGCTCTTAAGGGGTTTATTTTCAATATTGAATTTAGAATATTCGTATGATTTGGTGGGTAATTTTCGCGTCGATTACAGCAACATCCGGTAGCTGAGAAAGAATTTCTATGCAGCATACGTCCACACTGCGAAATACAGGCCAGCTGTTTTGGCACTGAGTGAAACCCAAATAGGTGAAAATTCTGACCCTCTGGAATTCATCCTACATGGGTACAGTTTAGTGCCATTATTCTTTCCCTACCACGGTTTAGCCGTATACGTCAGGAATGATGTTGCTTACTAGCTTCTTCCATAATATGGTCAATGTGTAAACACAGACTTTAATTTCATGTGGTTTAAATTCAACCTCCACAAGCACATCATTCACACATGTTTTATTTATAGAAGTCCGAATCTGGACAGTAACTCGATCTCTGACGAGTTCGATGCGCTGTCTGGAACCATGCAAAGAATTGTTTCTAAATACCCGCACACTGAAATCGTTATTACGGGTGATTTCAATGTTTATAATTCTAAGTGGCTTCGCTATTCTGGCCAGACCACACCCGAAGGAAGGTTTACCGAGATCTTCGCAGAGCTGAACAACAAGAAAACCTGACATTGCAGGTCATTCCGCATACACCTTGGACTTGTTTCTTACATCTCATACTGATAAGTATAGCATCAATGTACTATCGCCTCTAGGAACGTTGGACCACTGTATCATATCAGCAAATTTCTCGTGCTCCATCTTAAAAGTTGAAGAAAGCTCTTTTATCGAAAATGCGTGCATTGGGAATCGGCGAACCTCTTATTCGATGGATTAGAAATTACCTTTCGGAACGTTCAATTCGTGTTGTTTTGGATGGCTTATTGTCTGATAGTCACAAAATAAATGCTGGTGTGGCCCAAGGCTCCGTTCTGTCTCCGACACTCTTTCTTATTTTTATCAATGATCTCTTGTCTAAGACTTCTAATCAATTAAATTGTTTTGCTGATGACAGTACCCTCAGCTTCTTATACTCGTTTCCACATTCACTTCCCTCTTTTTCGGATGTGGAACTGCAACGGCAACGTATGATTAGTTCATTAAATTCTGATCTGACCAGCATCGTTCAATGGGGAAATATTAATCGTATGGAATTTAATGCTTCAAAAACTCAATGCTGCCTGCTGTCGTTAAAGCATAACCTACACCCCCATGCCAATATCCATGAGTGATACTTGCATCGAGGAAACTGAACAGCTCACAAACCACCTTCTGTGGAATGAACACATATATGAAATATGACATCGCCAAAAATACTGCAAAATGTTTAGGTTTTCTTTGACGATGAAAGAAATACTCCCCGTTAGATCTGGCTACTGTTTATAAGGCGTACCGTACATTCGCCCGAAGCTTGAGCACAACTCTCATATTTGGGCAGGTGCCCCTGTTACTCACTTGCGATTCCTAGATAGAATCCAGAAAAATGCATTGAATATGATAGAGAACAAGGATATAACAGAAACATTTGATTCATTAGAACATCGTCGAAATGTTTCCTATATCTCCTTATTCTATCGATTCTTCTGTAAACAATGCTCCAGCGAAATAGCCAGTTGCATTCCGCCCCTTAAAAGTTTTCCCCGTAATACTCGTATCGCTAGGAATGCTTATAAATTTACCCTTGAGCCTAATTTCGGACGCACTGTTAAGTATAGAGACTCATTCTGGAATGTGGAATGCTTTACCCGGCTCGAATTTTCCCTTCCATTACGATTTACGAACGTTCAAAACTAATGTAAATCGGTAGCTCCTTTCATCTTCTATCGAATTTTCCTAAAGGCTCGCACTGTGTTAATACATGATAAGGGTAGTAACAACCCCTTGAGTGCGTGCAGATTATAAAAAAACAAAAAAAAATTTTGCTCACGTGGTTTTGAAGCTCTAAGGAGTTCCCCCAAGGTGTTCTACTGCAACTTAACAGTTCTACCGAACACGCTCACGTAATTAGCCGGGCTATCCTGTTAACCAGTCGGAGCCGATTATAAGCCAGGGTCGGACTCGCTAGTTTCTGAAAGACAGAAATAAACTCTTGGAATGACCGTAATGAAGTCAATAGCCAATCAGCCATTTTAATGATCAAAAGTTCCGGAATTACCAGGTGCATATAGAAGCCTACTACTTTAGGCGTGCGTACCCAAACCTTGGGCCTATTCTCACCCCGGACCTAAAGTAGTGTTTTCGAAATGAGCACAGGAACTTGGTGGTGTTTACCAAGTTTTCGTCATTGAATACGGTAAAACCGATATTCTCACATCACCAAAGTACGGTTCTCGTTCGAAGGTAAAAATCTGTTCTCCAAGCCGTGATTCGGGCGGATGCACTCAGTCACCTTAAATACTTAAAAAAAGCAGTGGCTTTGGTGACCACCTTCTCTAAACGATCTTCGATCACAAAGAAATCGTTGTCCCAATACTTCATTTATCGGTGATTTGCGGTCGTTTCAACACACGGGTTAGCATGCATACTTGTGGAACTGCTAAGCTGAGGGTTAGGGTTTGACTCCCGTTCAGAGCCACCTTTTCCCAGGTTGCCCTCTTGTGAGGAACTGACAAAACCTCCTAGAATTGTCTCGAAAAAGTGCATTCCATGTGGCCGTTCGGACTTGGCGGTAAATAATTTCTCCTATGGTCGCAGGGAGGCGCTACCGGTCCTGTACAATTCGAAATTATTAAGTTGTTCCGTTCTAACATTTACACATATATTTTCAATTTAATTTTCTACAGAGACTGAACTGAATGAATTTTTAAACCCTAATTCCAAATATTTACCGACATATTTACTTAATACTTGCAACACAATTAAATTGCAATACTAGACGCCTCATTGACTTTTCAAAATACAAAACTTTGCAAAACAAAATAAATATCTAAAAAGTTTCGCTGGAAAAACCCAACCTAAATCCTCTAAAAACAACCAGTGTGTTGTGTTGTGTAAGCAAAGACTTTTACCTGAGGCATCATGGATATCCATCCGCAACAAATTCACCAAAACCTCCCTTTAAATACCGAAGTGCCTCCGCTATATGGTGGCTTACGTTTGCATCCATGAAATGCGCCAGGTAAAGGGTGTTGTCCAGGAATTTTGTTGCCTGGTGAACCCAACAAGTATAGCAACCAACCCATGACACATTATTCGCGCTGCAAAACGCGTTTATGCTGCGTTCCGACACAATCATATTGCCCCTAAAGGTATAGTTGTTATGGTTGTTGTTAGAATCTGGCTCATCAAACCTCCACGCAATACCATACAAAGCCCTCGCCCGCATACTCTTATGGTCCCTTGTGCCGGTGCAGGTTTTGGGTTCTGGTTTATTGAAATGCATTAGGATTGTATGGAAACATCGCTGACGACGCGCTAGGCTATGTAATCGGCGACCGAGCGGAAAACAAACTGCTAAATCCTAATCAGGGAGGTAATTTTCGATGTCATTTGCTCGACCAGAATTTCAATACGATTTGCATCGTTGACATCGACACGATGCGATGGGCAGGGGATGGGGTCTTTCTCTAAATTGGTTTGCATAGTCGAAATGTGAGTTTGAATTTTAGGGTAAACTGGGTGTAAAGATATTTGCGGGAGGCTTGACACTCTGTTTGGAAGCGATTTAACAACAACAACACAATAAAACACCATTTAGATGGTATTCATACAATTTGGCCAACCGTAAGCAAAACAAACAGACGAGATAAATTGTTTGGGCGAATGTGGCGGCGACGGGATTGGGATTTTGGGATCACTTACTACCTATATCAATGGAAGTTTGGACAGTTGATTAGAATTGAAAGTTCACTACACTGAAAGAGATCGTTTTAAAGGGGAAAGCATTTATCACAGAGCAGAGAACCTAAATACGGATTGATAGTTGAACTGCGAAACGTCCTTTGTTCAATTCAGAAAGACAGGATGTAAATGTATTAATTTTTAATTAAAAGTTAAGTCCTTATTCCATAATTCTCAATGTAACGTGTCTCTATAGGTGATTTAGCACTAATGTAGGTTTATTAATATTTTTCAGAATTATTAGTTCTTACCGGAAGGTAAAATGTGTATATTTTCATTTTTAATGTCCTTTTTGATACTTTTTTCCTTTTTAAGTGTGAATTATAAGCTCGAGTAAAAAATAATCATCAATTTTTCAATGCAAACTAGGTACATACGTAATAATTTCTCTGCATGTACCTAGGAAGTTGAAGTATTAAATCATTAAAGCCAAACACTTACACATTCTTAGCTACACTATACTATAAACAAAATAAAATCAAAACACAATTTGGCTTAAATAAACTTTCCACTCTGCTTGAACAGTTTACCTATTCGTTTAACGCTCGAGTGGACATTTTTTTTAAACTTCAAACTGACATGAAAATTGACAGGCAAAACAACCAATCTATCACCAAAAATAAAAGAAGGTACACAACATGAAACCATGGAAAATAACCTTTTGAATCAGAATGGAACACTATTCTGGAAACACCCCACCACACCTAGTATCCAGCTTCCCAGAATCCTAACCTTATCTCTGCCAGAACCAATGCAAAGTGCTACTCTGCACGAGTGCATTTGTTTGCACAAAACGCCGCCGCCGTCATGCCATGAATGTATAGAACTAAAGGATACAAATGTATCTACATAGATACAGATATATAAATTATATACCAACAGCGATAATATTATGAAAATTTCATTCCGAAATTTATTGGATGCCTTTTTGGCAGCATACATGCATCATGTATGCCGAACATTAACCGCAAACTTGGGCATGTTTTGGAGGTGTGGAGGGTGAATTCGTGTTAGCTTTAAATCCTTTGGCATAATTTTCCAGAACCCTGTCGGGCATCTAGTGGAAAGTAGACTATAGGAGTAAAGCAGGTAAGGCAAGGTGTAATGAAATGAACAAAGGATTTCAAAGAAGTTCGTTCGTTCGTCATTCGAGCAGCTCCTCTAAGTTGTCCTTGTTGGGTTTTCTTTCATCACACCGCACCCCGCCACACGAACATTCACCAAACTCGTCCAATCCTTTTCAACGAACGCTCGTTCAAGGTGATAATGTAATAATCTGTGAATTATCCTGTTTTCATGATGTTCCTGAAAGGAACCGCGTTAGGTTGAATCTTGCTCCATTTTTATTTCTGGTACTGGTTTGGAAGGAGAATATGTAAACTCACACAGAATATAAATAAACAAGCATTTTATCATATACAAACACATCCATAGGTTAGATACACAGTAAGAAGAGATCCGCTTTGGGTGAAAGCTGGAAGAATAATAATTTTAAGAAAATCCACTTAAAGAATTATATCATTCTTGTAAAAAGGCCTTTCAGATGACGGCGGGGTGAGTTTGGCTTTTAAGCAATGATAAAGTTTTAGATGCGACTTTAAGGAAATTTATTTGAAACTTTTTTCCCTCAGATTCGAAAATATTTCGATAAATAAAAAATATTAATGTTGGTGTTTGGCCAATAAAATGACCAAAATTTGGCTTTATTAGCTCACAAATTCCATGCCTTATGAATTATGAACGCCATCCTGTCGGTCTAATTTACATAACTATTCCGAGCATACCCGGTCTTATTTAATCAATAGTTCGTCGAATGTTGTCTTTTAAATGATCAATCGTTGCTGACTTATTAGCATAAACTAGAGATTTGACGTACATCCACCTAGTCCAAAGGTGTCAAATCAAACGAACGATGTGTCTGTCCACTGGCCAATTCACAGGTCCATTTCTTGAGATGATTCGGTCCACAAACTTTTGTTGGAACCATTTCTACTGCAAATGATTTCCAATGACATGAGGAATAAAAAAATCACGAAGCATTTGCCTGTCGCCTCCGCCGCCATTCACGGTAATATTGACACCGGTTTCGGATTTAAGGACAAATGGGCCCATGACGCCTTAGCCATGTAAACTCCACCAATTAGTCAATTTTTCGGGATGTTATGGAGTCTTAAGAATCTCACTAGGATTGTGCTCACTCCAAAAATGACAATTATGCTTATTGCTAACATACTCGTTAAGCCAGAAATGAGACTCATCGCTAAAGATGATTTGGCGATAAAAATCTGGTTCAACTTCCAGTTTATTCTCAGCTCATTCAACGAACACTCCACACACTTACGCTTACAGCGGCGATAATTTCTTCTGTACGCACGGTACGTCCTCGATTTGGATGTAATTATCCAAAAGATTAAATGTGGTCATGAATCAATCCATAGTATTGACTATTAGCTGCTTAGATAGATGATTATGAGCACCGTAAACTTGACGAATTGCTCTATATGTTTGGCGAACAGAGAGTGAATTTTGGAGATAAATTTCCATGATAAGTCCTCTGTCCCTTGTTCCCTGTCCTCCGTACTTTGTCCTCTGTCCTCTGTCTTCTGTCCTCCGTCCTCTGTCCTCTGTCCTCTGTCCTCTGTCCTCTGTCCTCTGTCCTCTGTCCTCTGTCCTCTGTCCTCTGTTCTGTCCTCTGTTCTGTCCTCTGTCCTTTGTCCTCTGTTCTCTGTCCTCTGTTCTCTGGTCTCTGTCCTCTGTCCTCTGTCCTCTGTCCTCTGTCCTCTGTCCTCTGTCCTCTGTCCTCTGTCCTCTGTCCTCTGTCCTCTGTCCTCTGTCCTCTGACTTCTGTCCACTGTTCTCTGTTCTCTGTCCTCTGTCTTCTGTACTGTCATCTGTCCTGTCCTCTGTTCTGTCCTCTGTCCTTTGTCCTCTTTCCTCTGTTCTCTGTCCTCTGTTCTCTGGTCTCTGTCCTCTGTCCTCTGTCCTCTGTCTTCTGTCCTCTGTCCTTTGTACTGTCCTCTGTCCTCTGTCCTCTGTCCTCTGTCCTCTGTCCTCTGTCCCCTGTCCTCTGTCCTCTGTCCTCTGTCCCCTGTCCTCTGTCCTCTGTCCTCTGTCCTCTGTCTTGTGCTCTGTCTTGTGCTCTGTCCTCTGTCCTCTGCCCTCTGTCCACTGTCCTGACCCAAAGCCTACTGACTTATAGTCTCAACAATTCCTCTTTTTGCCCTGTTAATGTGCAGAGTTCACCTTCAAAACACCAAACCCCATATGGATGTGCTTTTTTAAGACGAGGCTTACACTTACAGGGTTTGTTATTTCGTGTAAAATTCAGTGTCCCACAAGAAAGACATGGTTACTTTGACAATGCCACGGGGCACTGCTAAAAAAGAAAAGTTGTAGATTTTTAAATAATGCAAACTGTCTTCATGCACTTCTTTCATGGCGCCCAACGTAAGACCATTCTTGTTATTTTCACCTTTTGTAAGTAATGCGAAGCGAAAAAGTTCTCTTTAAACTTTAAAAGAATTTCATCAGCGTTAGGGTCAAGATATGAGTTGTTAATGTAACACAGTAAATTTGTTTTCCTCAAACTGTAAACAAATATTTTCCTTCTTTATCAATATTTAAAAGTTTGTCCTTTAAAGCTTATATTTCGAAAACTTCTTGCGTGGAAGACGCTCCATTGGTGTCATAAGCTCCACTATATATATCTAAGCATATATTTATAGAAAAAAAACATTTCGATTTTCGTTTTAATGGCAACCCCCCCCCCCCCCTCCCCAGCTTTTCTGGAAATACATACCCCTCAAAATTTATTCTTTACAACATTTATATGTAAAACACTAGAGGGAAGGACTTAAAAAAATCTAAAAACCACTTAACAATTTCTTTGGACTTTCATATTTTCTTGAAAGCCTCTTCTCGGTCTCTCTCCCTATCAAAATCACTTATTGTTATAGAGCTCAAGGCTCCATCAGTCCCACAAGGAGTGCTGATATGAAAAAGCACAGAAATTGATGATTCATTTGACCATATCTTCCTGAGAGCTATGCGCGTCCATCAATGATGAAACAACACCAAAATTTCATGTTCCTTTGGTTGAGGCCAATTTCACCTCTGACTTCACATCTTATTTTTAGGTTATTTTGACATAAAGAAAAAAATTTCGCCAGCCAGAAAATTACCGGTACTGCTTTAATGGACGTTTCCCACAATCTCCATTGAAGGGAACTTCCGTTCGCCTCTAACTGAGCGAGGTCACGACATTCGGTTTCTTTTTTTTTTTGGTCTAAATCTAAATAAAGCAAAAAAAATTTAATCGATTTGAATTTTTTTTTTTTTAGGCGTCAAGTGTCTTTGTGGAAAAAGTCCTGGGGCCGGAAATGGCCACCAGAAGTTGAAAGCGAACATGAGGCCTCCATTTTTTCCCAAAAAAAAAAAAAAAATTAATAACATCACATAAATTTGTTTGTTGCTATTCTATGAGGAACATCTAAAAAAACGCTTCGCCGAGCTCCTCAAGACCAAGGCGATGAAACGCGCCGCGATTGAGGTGAATGATCTTGGTCTTTATCTACCATCCTTATCCCTGCTTGCTATCATCATCATCATCATCATTTTCTATTCTCTTCGTGTACATCTTCCAGGAAATATATTTTCTATTTGCTGTGCTATCTGTAGGTTAGGTATAAGGACATGATTTTTCACAGATTTTCATTGTCCTCGTAACCGTAACCCGCACTACGCACCTCTCCAGCACGCGATGATGGAAATGAATTACATTAAATTAAGTTTAACGCAATTTCGTGCAAGTAAATTAACTTTTTTTTTTTTTTTGGTGGGTTGGCTGCGTCGTTATGTGCAGGAGGGGGTTGAATTTTGGCTTAGGTGATTTCCAGGGGGATGAAATTTATAGCAAAATCAGGAAGAGTTTATTGATTCAAATTAAAGTTGCTGGTGATTTTTCTTTCTTCGCGTTCTTTGGATTTTTTTTTAATAAAAAATGAATGTTATAAGGAAATGAAAAGACGTTGTAAATTTTCAATTTTGTATGTCTAAGAGAAAATGGTGGGGGTGACTAAGGGAATTTTCAGGTTGATTTGCTCTACACAAATGCCATTATGATTTAAGTCGCTGTGATTGGGAGGATTTCCAGATTTGTAAAATGAGTAGTTACCACAATGCCAATTCACAAGAAGGGTGATGTTAAGGATCCTAAAAATTATGGAGGAATATCGTTTCTGAATGCAGCCTTAAAAATATTCACAATGATTCTTTACGAAAGACTGGATAGCTGGGTGCAAGATGAAAACAAGCTCAGCGAATTTCGAAGTTGTTTTCGTAAAGTGGATAATATCTTTGTTCTTCGTTCGCTTGCACAGTGGAAACTCGATCAAAATAAAAAAACTTTTTATGCCTTCTTCGTCGATTTCAAGGCAGCGTTTGATTCCATCAATAGAAATGCTTTAAGCTTTTTTAATCTGGGAATTTCAACTTACTTTGTCAGAATTATTGAAAAACTGTACAAGCAAACGATAGCATACATTTATAATGGAAAAGAAAAATCAGAGAGGATTGAAGTTAACCAAGGAGTAAGACAGGGGTGTAAACTAAGTCCCCTGCTGTTTGCTCTTTTTCTGGATGATTTGGTCGAGTTTCTCAATTGCGGAGTGGAGTTTTCAAATGAACGGATCAGGGTGATCATATATGCCGATGACATAGTCATTCTTGCAGATTCACCGACCGCCTTACAGATGATGATCAATAAACTGGAAAGATATTGCCAAGTGTGGAATCTGGAAGTTTTCAATACTGAAAAATCGAAAATCCTTGTTTTTAAGAATGGATCTGGCAGAACAGCGAGCAATGAGCGTTGGAAATATGGTAGTAAAGTCTTACACCTATCTGGGAATGGAGATTACTGCTAATCTGAAACTAGGCAAACATCTCAAACTCAAACTAGATAAGGCTAAATCGGCAATATGTGTGAACTGTTTTTAATGCTACGGCCCAAGCTATTCTGTTTTATGGTGCGCAGTTCTGGGGAGTGCAGAAGTATGAGCTAGTTGAATGTCTTTTGCGTTTCTTCTTAAGAAAAGTATTCTGTTTGCCGATAAACACACCAAAATCTATGTATTATTTGAAAACCGGCCTGCCGACATTGTTTATTTCCACCCTTAAGCTGAAGGCAGACTACGTTGTGAGAGTGTTGCAAATGGAGGAACAGAGGCTTCCGAGAAAGATACTGGAGTATGCGATTCGTCAAAAAACGCTGGTTGTTAGAGACTGGAACTTGTTAGCCGCAAACTGTGGCTTTTTTTTTATAATTAACGCGCTTACAAGGGACTATTTGTTTCCCTTTTAGTGTAGAACACACTGCGCGGGCAGTAGGAAGATAGTGAGGGGAGAGATAGGAGGTGTCGATTAACATTGGTTTTGAATGTTAGCAGGTCAAAATGTCAAGGGAAAATCTCGCCGGGTAAACTTTACCAAATTCGTGTTGTTCGGCTAAAAAAAGAGTCCCTATATTTCACGGTACGTCCGAAATCGGGCTCAAGGGTGAACTGATGAGCATTCCTTGCGAGACGAGTATTACGGGAGAAACTTTTAAGGGGAGGAATGCAACTGGCTACTTCGAGTGAACATTTTTTGTAAAAGAAACGATAAAGTAAGGAAAGACATGAAAACATTGCGTCGGTGTTCGAGAGGGGCAATTGTTTCAGCGGCAGTTCTATTTTCTATCAATCTTAACGCTTGATTTTGTATTCTATCAAGCAGGTGTAGCGATGTTTGCGAAGCACCTGCCCACAGGTGGGAGTTATACTCGAGTTTAGGGCTTATAGATTGTAGCCAGATCAGATGGGGAAAAATACTTCTACGATACAGAAAACCTAAGCACCTAGCAGCATTCTTAGCGATTTCAAATATATGGTCGTTCCAACGGAGGTCGTCGTTGACACACATACCGAATACTGAGAGCTTTTCGGTTTCTTCGATGTAATTGCCATTCATGGACAATGGCATTGGGGGTATGTTTAGCTTTAACGACAGAAGACAGCATTGAGTTTTCGAAGCATTAAACTCCACACGATTCCTATTACCCCATTTGACAATGCTGTATATATCGGAGTTTAATGAGCTGGACATACGGCACCGTTGCAATTGTACGTCCGAAGGCCAAGGACGTGAATTATCGAACGAATATGAAAAGCTGAGGGTAGAGTCGTCAGCAAAACAGTTAAATGGATTAGAAGTAACAGACAAGATCATTTATAAAAATGAGGAAAAGAGTCGGAGACAGAACAGAGCCCTGGGGCACACCAGCATTTATTTTGTTGTGGGAATCAGACTTGAATCCGTCCAATACAACTTGTATTGAACGGTCCAGAAGATAGCTTCTAATCCAACGAACAAGAGTATTATCGATCCCAAAAGCACGCATTTTCGATAAGAGAGCTTCATGCCAAACTCTATCAAATGCCTTGGAGATATCAAGAGCAATAATCTTACTTTCACCAAAGCGATGTAAGGATTTTTTCCATTGTTCGGTGAGATTTGCCATCAGATCACCAGTGGAACGGAAGCCATACTGACGGTCATGGAGAAGCTTTCGATCTTCGAGATATTCCTTAAGCTGACGGTTAATCAGTGTTTCCATGACCTTAGAACGAAGGGATATGTCAGTGCTATGGCTTTACCTTAAATTGGAACTTGAATGCTGTTCAATGCAAGAAATCCCTTTACGAAGTAATACCAGTCACCGATGATAATGAAAGGTATGCCTATATTGAAAAAGCCCGTGCATTCACGGAAAGGCAGTATTCTTCTAAGCGCGTTCTCAATCTCAACGACAGAAACTATTTTTCCACGGCATACAACAATTCCATCATTGGTACCATATTTAAAATAAGAGGAGAACTTATTAGATTGAACTTTAGGCCCCATCGTAATGAGGTTAACGATAGATGCACACTCTGTAACCGGCAGGAGAGAGAGGATGTATTACACTTCATAGGCGTTTGTCCAATGCTGGCAGAGATAAGGCGTGTTCATTTCGAAAAAAGCTTTTTGCAAGTTGAAGAAGTTACAAGCTATCTGAATGGCGCAAACTGGATGCGCCTTTATGAGTACTACAAGGAAGCCTTAAATTACAGAGCCCGATTCGTCGAGGAGTTTTTTTGACTTATGCCTGTTATTATACGACACTGGAGAATGCACCAACAAACAATTGGCTTTTTGTATACATAAACTTAAAGTCATTTCAATTTGTTTAATTATTTCAATTATTTCAATTTGTTATTTTGATTTGACTCATCAAACAGTCCTTAAAATACGTTTTAACTAAACTGAGTCTAACAAAATTTTGTTTTAACTAAAATTTAAGTCATTTTAAAAAATACATACATAAATATTTTAATTTCATTAGTCTGGAAGTCCTTAAAAATTGTTTTAGCTAAAATAAAAGTCCCCCTTTAACAAAGAAAAATTTAATATTTTTATTAAATTCCTTTTTCGCAACTTAAAAGCAAGAATGCCCCTCAGGCAGACGACATTCCATGTCATGTCTTTATCAAGACCTATTATATTGTACTTGTAAAAAAAATTATTGAAGAATAAAGAAATCTATGTAACTTTCTATCTATATTGTACAAGGCTGATGATTTGGGCCCGTCCTTTAATGGATTAAGATTACATATGTAGGATAGCAGTTATCTACATCGCCTTGCCATTTTATTGTCATTTAATCATTCTGGACCATTGCTATTGTCACCACTTCCCAATACATTGATATGTTACCTTATGTTTCCTTAGGTGTTGATACAGCACAGCCATCCTAATCCTGATCCTTAGCTACTCGCTTCTAGTTCTTACGTAAAATCGTCTAGGTCCTCTTCCACTTACTTGCGTCACCTAAGTTCCGGTCTACCTATACTGCGCGCGCCCTCCCCGTGGGGTGAAATCAAAGATTTTCTGGGGCCGGATCATTGATGTCCATCCGCTTTATATGACCCAACTATCTGAACATTTTGGACCTTTACTCTTTGGAATCGCTGTGCAGCCCGGTAAGTTTCTACCAACATAAAACAATCCACTCTTCACATACCAATTAAAATAAAAAAAAATCTTAAAAGAAAAAGATCCACAAAAAGCCATAAATTAATGCAATGTGTATACACCGGCACTCAATTATGGCGCTCAAAAGGAAACAAACATTGACAGGGATACATCCCGTTCCCCACATACTATCTTCCACGGTTGCAACCGTCACACATTGCAACCCACCAGAGCATTAAAAGCACTATGTACACAATTAAAAAAAAACAGTACTGCATTGATAGCTGCAAAGGAAGATTATACATAACCACAGGGACTCTGGCTTTTGTGGGTGACACCGTCCTTTCACCCGTTCTTCGTCGTTGTTTTAACAAATAGAAGTTTTTTTCCTTCCTGATTACCTAAGGCACATATGTCGGTTCCAGATACACTCATACCGACTGTCCAGATTAAAAAAAAAACTATCTCGGTATAGCTAGGTGCCTTGTGCCTTCATTGTAAGGACATCTCATATTATTCCAAAAGACTTGAATAAAACATTTAACATCACAGCAAACGAGGGGAGAAGAAAACAGTTTAAATATGAGTAGCATCCTTGAAAAGATATGTTTACTGATTCGCTTATGAAGGTGGCACTGTTGCAGTGGTGGCAGCATTGAAGAGATAAGAGTTCAGGTCATAATATACATTTAACAACAAAAAAAGAAGGATCAATGCAGAATAAGAGAGTGCCTTCAATTGCAAGGACACAAAGTTCAGCCCCCCCCCCCCCCCCCAAACAATGTGCATGCGATAGGTAACTAGCTGGCGGACATCCTTTATCTCATTTCCTCTCGCTCCAGAGACTCCTCCGAGGCGAGTGTGTGTATTCTTTAAAATTATGTGATAAGTTTGAATGCTGTCTAGCGAGTCACGTCGTCGTCGTTGTGTTCTGACCGTTCAACTCAGAGGACCCTACACTGGCCACACCGTCGAAGCCTTAGCAAGCTTTTGGTCTGGTTAAAGCGTTGAGCATGACATAATGGCATTGACAAAATGATAAGTAATTCACCGCCAACACAACCCTTGTATGTTCTCTTAACCATTATATGCCAACTAGAGTGAGTCCTTTTTCCCAAAACCCTGGTGCTTCTTCCGCTCCCTATATCACATTCATTTTTGCTCATCGCATAAAGAACTACAAGGCAAGTCTAGTGATGGTCCAGGACGGACCAGAGACTATGGCGGGTGGCGGCGTGGGTAGTGACGAAGTTGACAAAAGTTTATGAGTTTATGTGACGTTTTGTGTTATGTAAAATGTCCTTTTTACTTCAAAATTTTGTGTTTTTGTACATATGGGCATGGGACAGATAAAACTTGTGGTCGCCTGTGATTTAGCAATAGATTAGGGAATTTTTGTGTGTGTTCTTCAAATGTGAATGAAGAAAAGGTCCCTCTTGTAATGTACTTTCGACGAATGGAAGATTTTGTAATTGATGTTTAAGTGTTATTGAGAGATAATATCTGAAAATTTTAAAGTAGTATCAAAGTATCTTAATCTGAGCAAAGCACTAGCACCAAACCCTTAGCACTCACAAAAATAATTCATCGTGGTAGGCTACTCAAAGAAACTTTTGACCCATTTCCAGGGTGATATACGTCGTCATCATCATCGATGCAACAAATAGGATCCCTTCTAGGCCCCATTCAACAAGTTCTTGCACAAATCCGGACTGCTGGCCGACGCCATTTAGTTTCGAGTACCAATGCTTAAGGTCTACGCTATTCTTCCAACGTAAAGAAGGTATGCCACGCTGCCTTCTACCATAAAAAAGAACCGAGAACAATTTTTCGAGATAGTTCCTCATCGCTCATACGAGCTTGGTGCCCAGTCCTCCGGAGTTTACCGAGCTTAATTTTTTTCTGCAACAAGAACGAAAGCTTCTTAATGACCGGCAGTACGGCTTTCGTAGCAACAGGTCCACTGGTGATTTGATGGTATATCTCACCGAAAAGTGGAACCAATCTCTCCATCGTTTTGGGGAAAGCAAAATTATTGCACTTGATATTCCTAAGGCATTTGATAGAGCTTGGCAACAAGCCCTTTTATCGAAAATGCATGCATTTGGACTCGATGAATCTCTTCTTCGTTGGATTAGAAACTACCTTTCGAACCGCTCAATTCAAGTTGTATTGGACGGTTTCAAATCTGATATTCACAAAATAAATGCTGGTGTGCCCCAGGGCGCTGTTTTGTCTCCGACTGTTTTCCTTATATTTATCAATGACTTATTATCTGAAACAACTAATCCAATCAATTGTTTTGCTGACGACAGTACTCTCAGCTTTCATATTTGTTTCCAGATTTCCATCCATGTTCTTCGGATGTTGAACTGCAACGGCAGCGTACGATAAGTTCATTAAGTTCTGATCTTGACAGCATTGTACAATGGGGAATTCGCGTAGAATTTAATGCTTCTAAAACTTAATGTTGTCTTTTGTCGTTAAAGCAAAACATACCTCTAATGCCACTTCCCCTGAGCGGCACTTGCATTGAAAAAACAGAACACCTCTCAGTTCTCGGTATGTGCATTACAGACCACCTTCTGTGGAATGACCACATATTTGACATCGCAAAGAATGCTGCGAGGTGTTGAGGTTTCCTTCGAAGATGCAAGAAGTTCTTCACCCCGTCTGATCTGGCTACAGTATATAAAGCATATATTCGACCGAAACTCGAGTATAATTCCCATATTTGGGCAGGTGCTCCTATAACCCACTTGAGTTTTCTAGATAAAATTCAAAAAAGAGCTTTGAAAATGATAGGCGACCGAACAATAACAGAAACGTTGAGCACCGCCGAAATGTTTCGTGCCTTTCGTTATTTTATCGTTATTTTTACAAACAATGCTCTAGCGAAATAGCCAGCTGCATTCCTCCCCTGAAACGATTCAACCGTAATACTCGAACTGCTAGGAATGCCCATCAGCTTACCCTTGAGCCTAACTTCGGACGTACTGTTAAGTATAGAGATTCTTTCTTTAGTCGTACCACACGAATGTGGAATGCTTTGCCAGGCTCTGTTTTTCCCTCCCATTTTGATATGCAGAACTTTAAAACTAATGTGCATCGGTATCTCCTCTTTTATCCCTCCTCATTTCCCTAATGCTCGTGCGTTGTTTAAACATTTTAAGGGTACACACAAACCCATTTCGCGCGTGTAAATTATATAAAAAAAAAAAAAAAAAAAAAAAAAAATCTTACTGAGGATTCGTGTGCTTGAATGATGCGGTAAAACTGTTCAACTTCCTAAGTTGTTTGGATCGAACGCCACTACTTCTCCACAAGCTTGTCCTAAGCTTATCCACCTTAGGGCCCACCAGTCTTTGTTCCTCATTTCGTATAGAGGCATTTTTTTTTTTTTTGATAAACGATCGTTTGGAGAAGACAGTATCTTAACGATGTAGTCCGCCTGCGACTTAAGGGTAAATGTGTAAAGTTTAGTAAGACCCGTTTCCAAATACAATGCAAAGTTTGGTGTATATAAAAAAAAAAAAAAATTATTGGCGCAACAGCTCCTTAAGGAGCCAAGGCCTAGTGACTTATACTCTCAACCATTCCTGTGTGTGTGTTGTTAATCCACAGGAATGGAAGGGACCTACAGTTTACCGCCGAGTCCGAACGGCTACATGAGATGCACTTTTTCGAGACAAAATTTACTCGCAAGAGGCAGTAACCCAGAAAAAAAGTGGCTATGAGCTGGATTTGAACCCAGGCTCTTTCGCTTAGCAGTCCGACACACTAACCACTAAGCCACGGGGGTGTATTTAGCGGAAGGTTAAACAGTTTTTTTTTTCAAAAAAGAACGATCACAACATAGTGTCGATTTAACCACAGCACTAAAAATTTTATACTTAGCAGATAATATGATGCGTTTGTTAGTGAAAATGGTCTTCCAAGATTGATTAATCAAGCTTTGGGCAGATTTGGCTTTCTCATCAAGGTGTTTGGAGAAATTAATTGTCTTATTTAGTTTAACTCCCAGATATTTGTACTCATCTGCTATCTCTAATCGGTTTCCATTAAAATTCCAACTACACGAGTTTTGGTTCCGGTTAGATCTAGAAAACAGCACCACTTAAGCGGTTAATCATCAATTGGAGATTTTCAGGCGATTCTGACAGCAGCGTATAGAAGTACATTAACTATCTTTTCAACTATTCGTATTCCTCCTGGTAAGTGCGTTACAACATCGTTAATAAATAACGAGAACAAAAGAGCGCTTAGAGGACATCCTTGCTTCACACCAGAGTCTGTTTCAAATCATTGTGAGTAGTGCGAACCATCTGAAACAGCTGCTTTTGAGTGTCTTTACATCTCCTTTCAAAACATGAATATACTTTGTTGCGATAGTTTGTAAAAAAGTGCATACGATCCTTTCCTGAACCCAGCTTGAAATTCCGAAAGGATGCTGTTCGACTCTACCAATCTTTCTAGTCTATTGGCGAGTATTCTACAAAACAGTTTAGCCAGCACGTTCATGAACGAGATACCGCTATAATTTTCTACATTATTCAGATCTCCTTTTTTGTGGATCAGGAATATTATAGAAGTTTTGAACGATGAAGAAGGTACATCTTCATTCAAATAAACTTTGTGGAAGAATGTTTTAAGTCGACATATAAACGCCGGAGTAGAGTTTTTGAAGAATTCGTATGGGATTCGGTCTTCACCAGGTGCTTTACCGTTCTTCGCGTTAGTGATTACATCTTGAACTTCTTCCAGTGTTATTTCACTATATAGGATCTCGTCAGTGAAAAGAGGCTCAGCATACATAAAAAGTAGACCAGATTTTCCATAAAGCAAATGTTTGAAGTAGATCGAAAGAACTTCGGCTGATACTCCTTTACCTATGGTAAAATTTGTTCCGTTGATTTCTTTTGTCACTTTCCAAAACTCTTTTGAGTCTTTTGTTTGACCAAGTTTAAATGCTTGTTTGTTGTCAAATTCCGTTTTCTTTTGTTTGCATAAATTTTTATAATAAGAATTTGCTTCGATATACCAATTTCTAAGGTCTCGATAGATGAAGTTGGAGTTTCTCATCACATTAGAAAGAGCAAATGATTTTTTCGGGCATTCATACAATCATTATCAAACCACTTATTCTTGAACTTCTTAACTTATTTGTAATGGTTTTTGATGAAGAATATCTTATACAAGAAATAATTTGATTGGAATGTACTTCAACTGACTCAGATAACTCGCTTGGACTTAAAAGATTACCGTTCAACTTGTTTTGATAAACCAATAGATCATCCTGTTTCCAATTTAATCGAGGCAATAGTTTGAGGTTCCTTTGCTCTGATGACGCAACATTTACCCATTCCACAATAAAAGGCAAGTGATCGGAGAAATTCTAACATTGTACTTCGAATTTGGATACTAAATCATTCCAATCATTGTTTACCGCACAATAGTCAATGACAGATCTACCTTGTTCTCCAATAAAAGTGAAATGCCCTCCGGTGTCTCCATTGGCACATCCGTTTAAAATAGTAAAATCGTAAAATCTGAAACAAATCAAGTAATTTCGTTTCATTTTGATTGCATACAATGTCCTTCGAATTTCTCTCCTCGTTGTTTAAAGTAGGATTGCTGGTGTAACGGACTGTGGTAGTTTGATGATTGCTGGTTCTTGCATTAAAATCACCGATCACTGCAACATCTATTTTGATGTAGATTTCATTAAATTCATGATTGTATCTTCTCAGGAATCGTCCTCCCCTACATACGGGGTCAACAATTCTACGTTAGAACTCCCCTTCATCCTCTCGAACGCCGTTAAGAGATCAGATTGCCTTTAGTAAGCACCCAAGTCTGAGATCCATATGTGGGTACTGTTAAGACTATGATTTTGTAGAGCATCAGCATAGTTTTTAGGGTAGGATGTCTGGATTTGAAAAGCCTCGACAGACTATAGCTGGTTCTAATGAATTTTATTAGCCTTGATATATGTATGAAGCCTGAAAAAGGAAAATTTTATTGTACTTACTTCCAGGAATTTATTTTTATAAGCAATGAGCATGGCAGAACTTCTTCTTAATCAGTGTGATTCAGTTTTCAGTTTAATATTTGACTGATATAAAAAGTAACGGTGTCAAATGAGAACCTTTCGGTACTCCTGAGATTGTTACTTCTTGCCATTCCAAATACGTTGATTGCTTTATTTAAATCGAAGTACAACCATCACACTATGCCAGGAGATAAATTTGGACGCGGACATGGATTTTTTTACTCCTACTTAGCATCATTGGCAGATTCCCCATTCTTCTTTCAGTACATCCAACGCCTCATTGTAGTGAAAGAATTACTGTCAAAAATCGAATTTGCACTATTTTTTGTTGAAGATGAGAAAAAGGTTAAAACAATCTTCCCATATAGCCTCTTTTTCTTACATTCAAATTGTCTCAATATTTTCCTAATGATTTTTCCATTTTTAAAGTTTTTTTTTTGTTGTTTGATTTACCTGGTGCCTGCTAACATAATTTACACCCATCATCATCGACGCGCACTTTAGCAGAACAAATATCCCTACCTTACCCCAACTGACACCACAATCATTTCCTCACCTCCATACACACTGTCAATGTTGCCAATAATTTCATTCAATTTTTCGTTTCAACGAACTTACAGTCAATTTGAAAAAAATGAAAAAAAAAATCAAAAAAGAGGGAACAGAAGAAAATTCCTAAAGGAACTTGTTTTTCCTTCCATCATCGATGTATTTGTTTTTCCTGCAAAGCGTACACATCCATAATACGAGAAGTTAAGTCTTTTATCTCCACCATAGCGATTGAAACGGGAGTCCTTTTCAGTTTTTTGTTTCCTTTTTTTCTTTCTTGTGGATGCCGTGATGTGTGTTTCGGGGTGCAGCAATGTTAACCGTCGATCACACCCCCATCATCATCATCATCATCATCATTTTAATATTGAAAGGCATTTTGAAGCAACAAAAAGAATGGGCGAAACACGTGAAGACGAAGGACCAAGGACATCGACAAAGGGAAAGAAAACGAAAAAAAAAATGGAAAACAAATTGCAAACCGAATACCGAAGTGAATGTCATCATGGTGCGCATACTTACACTTCACTTCGTTACACCGTGTTTACACGATTTGTATGGCCTCTCGGTCCCGAAGGTTGATGGATGTTAGTTCGTCTGATTCCAAGAAGTTCTTCTCTGTCCTTGCACCACTCCCACCCAGGGGGAACCTTGACAGATCGACAGAGGGCGCCGATATGATGGTATGAAGGAGTCGATTTGTGGAGAAGTGCCAACACACAATATAGTTACGTAGTAGCAGTGGAAGTAGCAGATTCACTGAGGCAAATTCCTTTTCGATCGAAAACACACATGAGTGAGTTTCTAGTAAATATTCCAAGAATTATATAGAATTAAAGTTCTGGCTGGGTTGGATGTATCTGCTTTTGTGACTGGTTGAGACTTCTATCAAGAATATTTGACAGAATTTGCGTGATGCTTTATATGCTTCAAAAGCGGAACAAAAGTTTTGGGTTTTCGCAGGTATGAGCGATGCAAGGTTGGAAGGATCCAGTTCTTTTTATGGTAGAAGGCAGCGTGGCACACCTTGCACCTTGCATGTGCGTTGCAACAACTGGCTGAAGAGGGAAATGTAGGCATTTACCACCTTTTGAATGCCAACTAAGCAATCATCGACAAAAACCTCTAATAACTTAAGCTTAAGGTATGCCCACACAAGGAAACCAAATCTCTGAAACGTACGCATCAACTCAAATACGATTTTGATTAAATTTCAAGCTCGCACTTGCCCTTATCTTCAGGTTTTGAAGTGGTTTATCGAAATTGAATTACAAGTCTTCTCCCCTTTATCATTCATCGTTGAAATCCTGGAATCCTATTTTCCGCATCCTTTTCTTGCCATAATTTTTACCCGAATTTTCTTGGTTATGAGACCGTAACAATAATTTTCTCTTAGATTGTATAAGTCATTAATTTTTTTGTTTGTCTCATACACAAACAGGATCAACGCAATAAACGCAAGCAATTGTCAAAAAGTATTGAGAGCGCAACAGTGTTCGACAGTTATCGAAATGAAAAATATGTATAATAATACAAAAGGAAATTTTTCAGGAAATAAGCGGATATCAGGCATTCAACGAGTTCTTTTATTTTGCGTCCCACAATATTATGAATGTCCTGAAAATCCTCTTGGTTTCATAGATACATATATCCTCTGAAACACACACAACTCATAGATACAGTTGTTGTTGTTGTTCTGTGCTAAAACGATTTTGGTTTGGTTTTCGGCAGAGAAAATTTATTATTTTTTGCCAAAGTTGTTTGTCTTTGGCAGGATGTTACATGGCGAAGGCGAGTCCTGTAATTTTCTTGGTTTTTTTTTTGTTGTTCCTAGTAAATCGAATATGGTTAGGTATAGGGTGTTTTTTTTTTTTTTTTTTTGAAACAGCAGAACCAAAAGCTGAGTTCATTGGAGAGAATGATGTGGTAAATTAAAAGAACAAACTAAATGAAGGTCTACATCATCTATATGCGAAAGGAGGAGTCGCTGATGGGTAAAAATGTCTTTGATTCAATTTGAGATGAGAGATATAAAGGAAATTTGTGGCAGGATAATTACAAAGGATCTTAATGGCTTCTCTAATTTAGATGGGACTATGTGTGCAGTAACAAATGCGTTAAAGTGGAAAAACAAAGATGTTGCCTTAACGTGGTTATTATAGCTGTGGAATTCAAAATCAAGATGAATAGTTTTGAGTATTGGAGCGAATTGTGTAAGTTTGGAAATTCAGTAAGCAGAAAATTGAAGGTAGACGAAAACTAAAAAAATTGCTGCAAATTATAGATATGGAAATCAAATTGGAAGAAGTTATACCCTCTTACCTGTGCGTTTAAAGTTAGACCAACAAAAAACTTCCTAAAATCGACGAAAATGAAGTACAATTTTAAATTTTTTAAAATGGCTCTAAAAGCCTAGATCTTGTAAACTTTATTCTCTAAAAACTACTGGAACCATTTTATTATTTGTACCAACCCATTAGGAAAATAAATCCCTGCAAAGAGAAAATAATGAGAGAAAACATTTCCAAAATGTTGCAGCGAAGAAAATATTTGCGCACTCTTCTGGATTTTATCCCGAAAACACCAGTGAGTAATTGGATCACCAGCTCAGATGTGAGAATTATATTTATGGTTTGGGCGACTGGCCATCTCCACCGTCAGAATTGAAGACCATATAAGGGCTCTTTTTATGGTATTTTTCCCATCAGTTGTGTCTAAAGAAGAAGTCGTCGGAACAAAAGATAACCTTTTTGGAAACTTTAATTGGCGTGCACTCTTCCTTCCTTCCTTAGGTGGCGCTACAGTCCGGGGTGGACCTGGGCCTCAACCAACAAGCTACTCCAGCCAATTGGGTCCCTAACTAGCTGTCTCCAGTTTCGCACGTGGAGTCGGTTGAGGTCCTCTTCCAGTTGTGTGCGCCACCTGAGTCTCGGTCTTCCTCTACTGCGCCGTCCCTCTGGAGTGGATTCGAAGATTTTCTGGGCCGGAGCATTGATGTCCATCCCCTCTATATGACCCAGCCATCTGAGACGTTGAATTTCTACTCTTTTGGCTACGTTTGTGTCGCTGTACAGCCGGTTCTTCATTGTATCTTCTTCTCCACTCTCCGTGTATGCATATGGGACCAAAAATCACCCGGAGAATCTTTCTCTCGAAACGGCCTCATCCGCTTTTGACAGCGTCCATGCATCTGCACCATAGAGCAGGACTGGGATGATGAGGATCTTATAAAGGGACAGTTTAGTTGCCCGAGAGAGGGCTTTGCTACTCAATTGCCTTCTAAGCCCGAAGAAGCAGCGATTGGCAAGAGTTATTCTTCGTTTGATTTCAGCGCTGGTATTGTTGTCTGAGTTAATATCGGAGCCCAGGTAGACAAAGTCCCTAACTTCCTCCAAGTTATAGCTGTCTATGGTGATGTTTTGTCCAAGACGTCGATGTTGGGTGTCTCTTCTTGATGACAGCATATACTTGGTTCTGCCCTCATTTACTGCTCAAACCATCTTCGCCGCTTCCGTCTCAATATACATCACGCTGCGTTCTTCCGATTATGTAAATATCGTCGGCGTATGCGAGTAATTGGACGGACTTTTGAAAGATCGTGCCTCTGGTGTTGGTGTGAGAGTTCTGGTCTATTCTTTCGAGTATGATGTTAAAAAAGTCGCATGACAGCGCATCGCCTTGTCTAAATCCTTTTTTGACTTCAAAGGTGTCGGTGAGGTCTTTACCGACCTTGACGGAACAGCGTGCGTTTTCAGTCGTCATTTGACACAGGCGGACGAGTTTGGCAGGAATGTTAAAACTGCACATTGCTTTATATAACTCGTCTCTATTAAAGCTGTCGTACGCGGCTTTAAAATCGATAAAAAGGTTGTGGGTATCGATTACACAATACAGTATAAAAGATCTTGTAGGCGATGTTGAGCAGACTGATACCCCTATAGTTGGTGCAGCTCAGAGGGTCTCCTTTTTTAAGGATCGGGAAAATTATGCTGGAGATTCCATTCATCGGACATGCCTTCTTCTAACCATATCTTGCTTATGAGTTGGTGCATACTTATAGCCAAGTCATCGCCTGCAGCTTTGAAGAGCTTGGCAGCTAGACCATCGGCATTACAATGTTCCCTTGATCGTCTTTGCAAGCTTCAGTTCGAGCTCTGTACTTTTGACAGTTTCTTTGTACCTTTTGGTAAAACTTTCGAACTTCATTCCTCCTTTAACATAACAGCTCTTCATTTCCTCGATCGCGCGCTTCTCATGTTCCCTTTTTTTCTTTCTGAGAAGGCGGTGTTCCTCTTTCCTCTTCTGCTCGGGTAGTTCTGGTCCTTCTTTGCAGCGCCGCCTTGTATGCTTCTTGTTTAGGAGCGTGTGCTTGCCGACACTCATCATCAAACCAGGGGTTTCGTTGTGGTAGCCATGTAAAACCAGGCACTTCAGTCGCGGCTTCCCTGCTGGCATTGGCAATATTGCCACTGGTTCTCAATACTTGATGCTGGCGGTAAAGGACTCCTTTGTAGGTTATTTGAGACTCATCGGAAAAGGATCTGGAGATTTCTTGCGATTGCAGCCGTTCGACGTTAAACTTCTTCACAGTATTACCTCTTCTTGGCGTGGGTGGTGATATCCTAAGTCGTACCTTGGCTACAACGAGGTAGTGGTCCGAGTCAATCTTTGCCCTGGGAAAGTTCGGACATCCATCATACTGGAGAAGTGCCTTGCATCGATCGCAATGTGGTCAATTCGGTTGACAGTGGATTGATCAGGGTATATCCATGTCCCTTTGTGAATGTTGAGGTGTGGGAACTTGGTACTAGCTAATACAATATTTTGATATTTCGCCCCGCAGCAAAGTCAATTAGGTGGTGTCGTGCAAGCTGTGTTTTCCGATTGTACCACCAAAAACATCTTCTCTCCCTAGCTTGGCGAATTCGCCTAGGACATTTTTAATGTCATAGCTAGGGCATTGCTCATATGTTTTGTCCAGGAGCTCAAAAAACATTTATTTGGTGTCATCATCATTTTCCTCTGTGGGGGATATTCCGTTTCACGGCATTTCATCACACAAAGGATGTTTCCGGATAATTTGTTCAAGAACTTCTTTGACGATAGTACTAATATTTTCTCGTGGGAGCTACTTTCTTCCTACGTAAAACCATGCTTGATCATCATTAATAAATAGCTTTCATATGATTCATGGACACTTAGATTATTTGCCAACAGATGTATGCTCTAATTTTATAACCTTTATCTAAGCTTTTAGTTAATGGTTTCTTCAAGTAAAATTTTTGTTTAACTCCAAAATTGAATTGATACCTGATGAATTAGTGCTTCTCTAACATGACCATATAGGTATCATATAACATAGTCATAATTACATGATTAGATGAGAGTTGCGCTATTATCAATTATTCGTGCCAGAACTCCAACTCATATTTTCATATCCTGCCCTCAAGATACTGAGTTGATAATCCTTAACCCATTTTCAAATACAATTCTATTCATCTCCTCGAAAATTATCACAAAACATCACTCTTCCTTTCATAATCTAGTTATATGACCCTCAAGAACCAATTACGAACACTAAAATCTTCATTATTTTCGAGAACATAAAAGCCAATTCTCAAAGCATCACAACCGAGTATAATAACTTTTGAGTGACTTCTAGAACCTACAACTATCATAGTTCACAATTATTTTAATTCGTGCATACGAATTTTTCACGTTTCGTTTGTCATCAAGTTTGTGACTTATTAAGTAGCCCTTTGGGCATACTTCTTGTTTATCCACACCATACGGATAAGTCATATCAACGTTTTTCGTATTATAACCTCTATAAGAGCATCAAGCATATACAGCAAGGAGAGTACCAAAAACACTGGGTTTTGTATAATATGAATGAAACAAAACAAGTGTATAAGTAGTTTTCCTCTAGCTCTGTGATATTGAATTCCACACACATGAGCAAACAAAAGCCATACCCGTATTATATATAGACTTCTAACCCCCTTGTTTTATGTTTTATAGCTATTGTACAGTTTGCGCATATGTATACAAATGTATGGGTAAACACATCCAACAGATAATGCCAGGATCTACTTAAACTTTTCTGTCATAATAATTATGTTGTTACAAAAAATTAGGGCAAAACTCATAAAATGCCAGCGGTTGCCTGCTGTTGCTGGTGAACGCACATCGCGCATTAAAAACGATAACATCTCTTGCTGCTGCCACACCCCCAAACGCCCCCCCCCCCCCCCAATTCTCACACTCTGTTTGCATCGCTAACGCCTATAACATCGTGGTGATGATGCTTCCTAAGACTCATTTTGTATCATATCATAATTTAGTGTGACCATATGACTCTTTTTTTAAATTAATTTCGATATTTAAATTTATTTATGACACGCCCCAATTATCTCTTTTTTGTTTTTTGTTTCTCATCGCGAAGATTTTCTAGCTTTTAGTGATTTCTTTCATTGGTGTGGAGGAAGTATGTTTTCAATACTTGTAGAACTATCTGTAAATCTATTGTAATAATATCTTAGTGGACAAGGAAACAATCATACGCCTATTTTCTCGTCAGTACCAGACCAGCAACAATATTATAAAAAAAAATGTTAAAATGTGTAAGCCAAGGTGTTGAGTATTTCTTTAAGGTCTCCCTTCAGACTCGATAATTTTCTTCCTTGTGGATGCAATCCTTAATCATTGCTTTATTAAAAAGAATATAAGCTAAAAATTCTTTTATCCATTCGAAATCTTTTAATTTTAACCCTAATATGCCTCAGGGAACCCATCAAGGTACTCTTCTTTTTATTCTTGCAATAAATGATCTAACATCCTAGGTTCATCCTCGATGAATTTTATTAAGTTTATGATCTGCCAATCACGGATCAGAAAATTTTAGCAGTAAAGTTTGAAGCTTTTCCCTGATTTTTATGATGATTTTGGTGGCAAATTTAAGTAAGAAAATTAATAGAAAACAAAAAATATTTTCTCAAGTCCCTTGGTCACACTAATCTCAATGAGTAAGCCGAGGAGTAAGATGGGTGATGGTAAAACAAGAGATGAAGTCCTTATTACTGGATGCACAACACAGTGTGTGTTGACGGTTGGATCCTTTCATAGTCCTTCTGTTTGCTTTTTTTTTAACTAATTCTCCTATCTTTTCGTTGAATCATCTTCAACCATTTTCAGTGTGCCATTTGCACAAAATCCAAAAAAAAACAAAAACGAAGAGCCTGCGCCGGGTTCATTATATGCATTGCATTGCACATCCCAGCAAGGTTTTTGTTTCTATTTGTTTCTTTAGGAATATTCTAATTTTTGTTTCGTTGCAATGTGTAGGCGCGCAACGAACATCAATTCGGGTCAAACAAACCGTGATGAAGGGTTCCTTCCAAACCCCTAGCCAATCCAACTAAGCCGAAATGCCTCAGCGAAGATAATCATTTTAATGCATTCGTGAAATGCTAGAGTCCTTTAAGAGGACTTGGGGTGGATATAAAAGTATATCTAAAGGTAATTTGGAAAACAAGTTAAGACTACAGTGAAATCTAATTAAACAGACAACAAAAGATTCAGTCTATAGAAAAAAAAAATAGGAGATCCATCAAGTAAGTTAAATTTAATTAATACAAAAATATTTTAATGTCGAATGAGTGCAGCCAACAGAAGATAAGTTCTTTGAAATGCAAATTATACGTTTCCCTAGATTCGCAGCCCTTTCCTCGTAGATTGTTTGTTTGCATGAACTGAGATATACGAATACAATCGTTTTATATAGTTGTTTGCGGATTTTTTGAAATTAGGTCAGATGCTATTGTCAATTTATTAAAAACTGTTTCCCAGAATGTGATTAAGAATCAAACATTTCATTAGATAAAAGAGAAAGAATTTCATAAATTTACATTCGTTACAGAAATTATTTCGTAATGAGAAATAATTTTTTTTAATATTTTAATATTAAAATTAATATTAATATTTTTATTTATATTAATTTATTTATTTATTTTTAAGGAGTTCGCTTTTGATATTTAAATAAATTTATCTCTTTCAGGAACGTCATTGCCTGGGATATAAAAGACAACTTGCAGAAATGAATATGTTCCGTGAGGTGAGTTAATTTAAAATTGAAATCACAATTTCTTAGTTTTAAGCTTTTTCTATATATTATAAATTTTGTTACGAAAAAAAGTTTAAAAAGTCTGATAAGATGGTAACACTATCCAGTATTTCTTAAGATTGTCGTTTTCCGGTATTTACGAAAGAATTTGTTCCTTTTAAGGTTTCTTAAGAAAATCTTTAATACATCTATTTACGGTGAATCTTTATACCTAATAAAAAACACGCTTCATAGTGCAATAAATACGTTGCAAGAAAGAAGCGAAAAAGAAGGGTGCCCAGCTTCAAGGAGAGAATACGGAAAGCATGTATCGGGAGCTGGAAGAAATACTTTCACCGGTTGCTAATGCCAGCGAAGCTTTCCAGGAACTGCGACAATACAAGGACAAGTAAGCTTTTCCATCGCTCCTACTCTTCTGGAAACTTTCCTAGAAAATGGAAAACAGCATTTGTCCAGCCTGTCCCTAAGAAAGGTCACCCATCCTCCCCGTCCTCCTACCGACCCATAGCACTGACATCCCTTCTTTCTAAGGTCATAGAAACGCTGATTAACCGTCAGCTTAAAGAATATCTCGAAGATTGAAAGCTTCTCCATGACAGTATGGCTTCGGCATATCATCGTTCCACTGGTGATCTGATGGTGGAAAAAATCTTTACATCGCTTTGGTGAAAGTAAGATTATTGCTCTTGGTATCTCCAAGGCATTTGATAGAGTTTGGCATAAAACTCTCTTATCGAAAATGCGTGCTTTTGGGATCGATGATACTCTTGTTCGTTGGATTAGAAGCTATCTTCTGGACCGTTCAATACAAGTTGTAATGAACGGATTCAAGTCTGATTCCCACAAAATAAATGCTGGTGTGCCCCAGGGCTCTGTTCTGTCTCCGACTCTTTTCCTCATTTTTATAAATGATCTTCTGTCTGTTACTTCTAATCCACTTAACTGTTTTGCTGACGACTCTACCCTCAGCTTTTCTTATTCGTTCGATAATTCACGTCCTTTGCCTTCGGACGTACAATTGCAACGGTGCCGTATGTCAAGCTCATTAAACTCCGATTTATACAGCATTGTTAAATGGGGTAATAGGAATCGTGTGGAGTTTAATGCTTCGAAAACTCAATGCTCTCTTCTGTCGTTAAAGCTTAACATACCCCTAACGCCATTGTCCATGAATGGCACTTACATCGAAGAAACCGAAAAGCTCTCAGTACTCGGTATGTGTGTCAACGACGACCTCCGTTGGAACGATCATATATTTGAGATCGCTAGGAATGCTGCTAAGTTTTCTGTATCGGTGTAAGAAGTATTTTTCTCCATCTGATCTGGCTACAATTTATAAAGCGTTTTTACGCCCTAAACTCGAGTATAACTCCCACCTCTGGGCATGTGCTTCGCAAACGTCGCTACACCTGCTCGATAGAATACAAAAAAGAGAGTTAAGATTAATAGGAAATAGAAATATCTCTGAAACGATTACCACTCTAGAACACGGGACGCAATGTTTAATGTCTTTCCTTATTGTGTGGTTTCTTTTATAATAAATGTTCACTTGAAGTAGCCAGCTGCATTCCTCCCCTTAAAAGTTTCTCCCGTAATACTCGTCTCGCAAGGAATGCTCATCAGTTCACCCACCCTTGAGCCCAATTTCGGAATATAGGGATGCTTTTGTTAGCCGAACAACACGAATTTGGAATAGTTTACCCGGCCTCAGACATAAAACAACTCAGAACCGTGAGGCTTTCCGACATTTTCTGAGGTCATACCAGCGAACCCTACAGATGGTACACTAGTGTGAAGCAGTAAAGTGGGAGAATTGTGATCTCAGTCGAGATCAGGAAGTCGTCGGGAATGAAAGGAAAAAGAAGAAGAAGATCATTGATATCTTTGGTCCAATAGTCTGAAAACGTAGCCTGCACGACACCACCTCCGATAATGGATTTAGTCTTATCGAGTTAGCTGCGAGCGAAACATTGTTATAGCTAGTTCGCAGTTCCCACACCTCAGCATTCACAAATTGACATGAGGATCTCCTGATCAACCAATTGTCAACCACAAGTTGCACCCCAGATCCAACCTGGGCCGTAGCGCCTTCTAAGACAGGGTAAAAGACGATGAGGCCAAGTTTTTTCACACTGATTTATAAGCATTCTATTGACTTATGCGGAATTTCTGAAAAGCATTTTCGACAGCGACAACTATAACTGTTTTTGAAAACAAGCAAATAAAAACTTTTAGTCCAAGAATATTAAGGTCAACTAGTTATTGTTCCGCATAAAAGAAAGACCAGGATCATATGGCCCACCCAATAAAAATATTCTTTCATACTTCCTTTGATCACTAAACCTAATTATTTCTTCGAAGTTCTTGTATTTTCAATTTTGTGTTACCAAATCTGTGTTGCCAAATTAATTTCCCTAAAAGCTTTTGTATGAATTTCCATGTTTTTCTCAGGTAAAGACCTCAAAAACACCAACAAAAATGCACCCTCCTTCGACTTTTATTAACTCATGTGCGGCCTTGCAACCAATCCCAATTGTGTCATGCTCTTCCATGTCTATAGACCTACCACATATACACCTATGTACACTACTCTACCTTGGAACATAAAACGCATCTAGTAAAACATAAATCTAAAGCCAGTGCCAAACTGGGAATATACCATAAGAAAAAAAAAGTTGCAGATACATGCTGCCCTTGTAACATTTACACAAAAACTTAATGCAGCTTTGTTTGGGAGCATAGCACACAACTAACGATGTAACCGAAAAGTGCAATAACTAAGAAAAGACCACAAACGGGGTAGGGTAGCGATGGTTTTGTTAAAGCCAGTAGAAAGTTCCCCTTAGAGGCTCTGTTCCGCAAAACTTGAACCTTATAAACCATTCCCATCACTCCTACGATTTTCCTCCTATTAAACAACTGAGTTAAAATTGAGCTCCTTTTTTGTGACTTTTGCATCCTGAGACTAGGGGTGTGTTGATTTTTGCACAAACTTGGTTTTTCTGTAAGGCTGGCTGCTGTTACACAGTTAATACCACCACTGGCATCCATTGCTGGTTTGACTCGGTGTGCCTTTTATTAATTATCTCGTGTGAACTAGAGCAGACTTTATGCGCCCGCCCGTATGTCATAGATGCCGTTTGCATTTCTAGTCCTTGTGAAATATTATATCGACATTCATGCTGTCAAAGTAGCTGCCACACACATAGCCATACCGCAAACAATTGCCAAGGGAAATGCAACTAACATAACTACCGTGCTTTAATTAACGTATGCTTGAAGAAATTATGGAAATGGAATGCTGTTAAGAACACTCGCCTAACATATATCCTTAAGAAAAGGTGAAGAGGTAAGATGATTGTGCTACTTCTTCATGTTGGTCTGTTTCCTGTGTCATTATGTCGGCACTCGAACAAGTTCCCGGTTCGTATTAACTGCGACAAAATGGCAGTCTGGGGAGACTTGAAAAGGGTTGGAGGTGTGGTTTATACACACACCTCTAACCCTTAATGAGAATGATATAATATTACGGCAATAATAACCGTGTGTGGCGAATCCCTTAGCAACTCTTGTTCGTAAAAAATTACTTTTTGTTCAACCATTTCAAGGATAAGGTTTCCGAAGCGTTATTAAAATATCCTTAATTCAAGAGTTTTACCGTAATACTCGCACTGCTTAGAAAGCCAAGCAGTTTACCCTTGGAAGAGAGATTCAGAGAGAGAGTTCTTTCTTTAGTCGCACCACACGAATATGGAACGATTTGCCTGGCTCTGTTTTTCCTCTTATTTTGGTATGCAGAATTACAAAACTAATGGTTCCATGTTTATTTTCTGTATCTATACAGGGTGTCCGTCGGGAAGGTATTCTACTTTGTTTGTTTATAGTTTTTGATTAAATGAAAAAGAATGGATCTTTTATCGATAAATGTTTTACTTAATGTCGGCAATTATGTATGGAATACAATATCAGGTAAATGTCCGCCTCTGTTAGTCTCACAAATGCGAGCCCTTTTGAGCACATTTTTCATTACATTCTCACACATTTCACGCGGTATTTTATTAATTTCATCACGAATATTTTGTTTGAGTTGCTCAAGCGTTTCTGGTTTGTTTGCATAAAGTTTGCTTTTCAGATATCGCCACAAAAAGAAGTGCGGAGCAGTCAAATCAGGCGACCGTGGAGGCCAATCAACATCACCATTTCTTGAAAAAGCTTGTTGCGGAAAGAGGTCTCGCAGTAATTCCATTGTAATCCTGGCTGTATGCGATGTGGCACCGCCTTATTGATACCACATGTTAATCAAGCCCAAAGCATGCAGTTGTGGGGTTAAAAAAATTTCAATCATATCACGATATCGCTCCCCATTCACAGTTACCGTGACGCCGTTTTCATTTTCAAAGAAGTAAGGTCCAATGATTCCCCCTGTCCAAATTGCACACCAGACCATTGTACATACACTGCCTATAGTACTATCATGAAGCATCATTTTTTAGTTCTGAATCAAGTCGCAATGAGGCGTGCTGAAATTGCCAATTGGTGTGAATATAGAATAAGTACAGACAACAAAAGTGTATTAAATACTGGTAAAACATCGGTTAAGGTTCTCGTCTTCACTATTTAGAGTTAGTTTCGAATCAACCAGAAAGATGGCCAGACGAAAAATGACACCATGAGGGTACTATAGAAAATGTATATACAATGACCAGACTGTAACTTTTAATGGATGCAAAGGTGACTGATGAATAATTTGAGCCCAGAACCGACTATTCTGTTTATTCACATATCCATTCAAATGAAAATGTGCCTCGTCACTCATTATGATTTTTTTTTCATGAAAATCGGGGTTGTCATGGGCTAGCTGTAACATCCTAATGGCATATGTACGGTGGCGTAAATGGTCTTGTGGAGAAAGCTATTGTGTCAACTGAATCTTAAATGGAAACAAATGCAAATCCTTGTGCAAAATTGTGGCCAAAGTTGTTCTTTGAAGACCAAGATCCTGATCACAGCGTCGAATTCAGGTTGATGGATTGTTTTTGAACACTTCCTTGAGCAGCAGTAACGTTTTCAGCCGATCTTGCAGTACGTTGTGGTCCATACTTGGGCCTATCACCTACAGAGCCTCTTTCTTCGAAATCATGCACTACACGATAAATAGTGCGTTTTGTTGGCACGTTTCAAGTAATTTTCTCATCGTGACAGTAATCGATGATTGATTTTGATAAAATATTTTAATGATTAAAACACGTTGGTTTATCGAATATTTTTCCATAATAAATTTGCCACGTGCTTACTTCACGACTGCCAAATATGAACTGTCAAGACTAATGTTTACCAAAATGGCAGCAAAACAAAGCAGTATGCCTTCCCGCCGGACACCCTGTATTAAAGTTTGAATTCAAAATCAAGAGTTTTGTCTATTATAAGGCTAAACCTTAGTATCGTAAATGCTAATTTCTGTAGACAAACTCGGTCAATTTCAAATACTCATATCAGAACGTTCAAAAATTATGATGTCCATAACATCCTAACAGTGTTGAACAAACAGAAATCACCTTTTACCGCAAATACCCAAACCCAATTTAGATTCCCCATCGGCCATAGATACATGTAGGTGTGTATTATAAGTGCTCGGTGGTCTTCCTGACCCATAAAGGTAATCGTTAGTTTTAACTGTTACCAATAAAAACAAATTGTTTTGGTTGACCGAATGTGGAATCTGTGTGGTTGTTTGTACATAGCTACTGCTACTGTTTTTGATATTTTTGTTGCATAACCTTCTGGAGCGAATGCAATAATTGTCGACTTCAAGTCAATCCTCTCTAACAAGTCGAATTAATAAAATTAAACATCCTTAAGTCACAATTATAATTGCGGAATCGTTATCCACCGTCCAGGACATTATAAACCTGGCCATCAGAATAGAGAAGCGAATTGAGTCGAGACGGGTACTTCAGGAATTATTAACATGGACACGGACATTGGACATGGTCACTGCAATATAGAAATGGCAAAGCAAACACGTGGTATTTATGTTGTCCTGTTTTATGAACAATATGACAGCTAATTCAGGTCCTTCACGAGTGTTGTATGAGAGCACAAACAAGGACTGTGTATTACAGAGTTTGATGTCACCACATAATGACGCAACATAACACACAAAATGTAACAACGTGCGAATAAAGAAATAATATCCTTGCTTATGGTGTGGTGTGTCCTTGTGTTTTACTATTACAAGTGAGATGGAAGTGTATTACATGCTTCATTTTTTTGTTGTTGTTGTTTTTATTTCAACCAAATGATGATGTCCTGGATGACTACAGCAGTCCTGAATAAACGCGGCGCGAATGTTGGTTGTTATTATAACGATGATGATGGTGATCACCATCACACTCAATTGCCCCATGTTACTCATAATGCAAGGGGAAAATGACAAGGTCTTGGTTGGAAGTAGGGCAACAGTAAGGAACTCTTTGGTTCTATTGAAATTATATTGTTATATCAACACATCGTTAGTAGAATCTCGAGGATGGATCTTGAAGAGGATTAAATTCTTATTTCACCATGAAATTAACAACAATTGGGGAAAAAAGTATTGGCATTGGAAAAAGAATTATGAAATCCTTACATGTTGACAGGTTGAATAGAATTGCTTGGACAACATATCTATATTTTTAATTGTTAATGACGTCTTCAGTTTGATAAGATAAGTCGACTAAAACAATAAATTCCAACAAAAATTGGAATAGAGCACTTCGGTAAGGCATTCTTCAGTACATTCGAAAAAGCTATACATAAATCCCGAAGTAAATAGCTCTTCGTTCTCTACAAAGAGCTATTCCAGAGTTTCAAGTTATCACAACTGCTTCATGTGGTAATAAGGCCTTTGACTTGAGCACATTTTTGGACATCACAACGACCATTTCGACAAATCACCTAATTTGTATAGCCAGATTTAATTCCGCATTTTTGTCGTAGCTTTTTAAATGTTTCCTGGATTTCATGTGGTTAATTGTTAACATTCTCAACTATTTCTTGTTCAAGCATCTCAAAAATTTAAAAGTTTTCCTCGCATTCTTCATTTTAACCCCAAACATCAAATCAAATGTTGAAACTTTTGTAGAAGAGTTAGTGTTTTCTGAACTTCCGCACCAAATTTATAGCATTTTTTTAGTTTATCAGATAATTTGGCAATTATTGACAATATAATGTCTGTACTAGTTCAATTTTTCCATTACCTCCAGCATCATCGCCTAATTCTCAAAACATGAACAATGCTGTTTTCTTCCATATATTCTTCAAAAGCCGTAAATGTGAATGCTTATCCTCTGCACTGATAACTCTTCTTAGGTTTTTTTTTATGGTTGCGCGTGGTGCTCCTGGGCCTGGTTTAGTATGCCCGTCAAGCCGGGTCGGTCCCTAGCCGACCGTCTCCAATTTCGCAATCCAAGCAGAAGAATATTTAGTTGATGTTGATATATGAAGTTGATTTAGTTGAATTTGTGCGAAGGATGATTTTAACTCCATTGGGTAGGCATTGAGGATCCTCTCTACAAGTTCTTAGTAGGAATCTATTAATCTGGTTATTTCCGAGGCTTGTTATCTAGATCCGAGTATTTCAGTATTTTTTTACAGGAGACTTTAGGCATCTCGTCAACCCTGAAGAACAAGCCCCTCCATAATTATAATATTATAAAAGTAATAAAAGTTTGTTACCAGCGGCCACCACGAGGAGGTCCAGAAAAAAATGGGCACGACTGGGTCTCACGTACTTGCTCTTGTGTGCCTTATTACATTGGACAGCAAGATCTTTGACAGAAACAAGTAACATTTACGTTGAAAATAGCACAGTTTGAACTTATAAAAAGTATCAAAACGACAATACTTAACGGTTTTTAGTAAAAAAAATAAAGTATGCCATCACACGTCTTAAGTAACAAAGAATTTATGAAATTGTAAAGACCGGTTTGGATAAAATCGTGTTTTTTATTTTTAGTTTTTTGAAAAAAAAAATTACTAAAAAAAAAAATTCAAAAACTAATTTTGATTAGAAAAAAAAATTATTAAAAAATTTGGTATGCAGAATTAATTAAGTTACATAGATCTTCTCAAATATAAAATTTGACAGAAATACAAAGAGCCGTTACCGAGAAAGCCCAAAATTAAAAAAAACGTTATATGAAAGGTAACGTTAATAGACTTTTCCCTTGAATTTGATTGTAATCAAATGATAGCCAATACTAACAAAAAAATTCTCAAAAAAATTCATCAAAATCGTTGGAGCCGTTTTCGAGGAAAATAAACTTTTCTAAAACGGTCATATGGCAGGTACCGTTATTTTTGGGCCTAAAAATAAAATTCTAATTTCTCCTCTGGGGAATGCCCAAATAATCCCATACACCAAGTTTGAAAATAATCGCTCAAGCCGTTTAGGCTGCAGCTCGTTATACATACTAACAGACAGACAGACATTTTTCTCGATCACTTTTTTTGACTTATCTATGATCGTAATGTCATGTTTCATTGTTATCTCAATTTTTTTTATATTCACGAATCCTAAACTTGCCTTATAGTCCCTATAATCGCAAGTAAAAAGGAATTTGGAATGTGTTCTTTATATGGCTTTCTTTGTATGGTTTTATTAGTAAAAACAAACGCTCCCATTAATTATGAAACACTGATATGAGAGGCAATAGGAGATAGGATTTGGGAATTTGGGGCTGTAGGAGAAAAGTATAGAACAGTAGGTAGGTAGTAGGACAGGAAGCCGGATAGGAACGGTTAGGATAAACATGGTGGGAGAAGGTTTTAGGATAGGATGAAGGATAGAATATAAGTTAGGATTGGAGATGGTGTTGGAAGGGATAGGAGGGGACAGGAATGGATAGAATGTCTGCTGTAGGAGCATTGGCATGCTTGCAAGCACGGCTTAGCTCGCCGGAAAAGGGGGGATCTTGCCCCACATAGAAACATGCCAATAATCCATACCAAAAAAAAAACATAACTGAAAACCCCTAATGGCAGTACCTCAGGTGGAAACACCGCACCTGAAAATTGAAGGAAACCCTGCTGGTGACGATGCAGGGCTATATTCCCCCCCCCCCTCCTGGAATCCGATCAGTCGCGGTCGGAAATCCCTTGATTCGTATTGGAACAGAAGAGCCTATCCGCCATCAAGCCATAATTACTATTTTCGGCCAAAGGCCTCCGCGCTCCTTACCGTAAGTGTTTAAGGGGGATGGGTTGCAAAAGATTGCTCGCGGGGTCGGGGCCTTCGCGAGCCAATGCCTCCTTGCCTTTTTAAAGAATCCTTGCTTATGGCAGGCAAATTAATATTTAAATCACGTAAACCTAAAAATCGTTTTAAAAATCAAAAATACATATTTAAAAAAAAAACTATGCCTGATAAGGTTAAAATAAGAAACAAGAAAAAAGGAAATATCACGCCTAGTGAGTTTTATTCCTTCCGCTACCTAGCAGGCAGGGGTATCCCGTAAGGCCGGCTTGCGGGATCTTGGTTTTTCCACTGGGAGCGGTTTCCCGATGGCCGTTTATTTCTCTTCCTCGTGACTTCTCAATTAGACCTTTATGACGGCCCTTCGCTGCCTGAATTCGCCCTTAACACCTTTTTTATTGGAATCTCTTAATTTGCTCCTTGGCGGTGTTGCTCAGCCCCGTCTTCCCGTTTCACTAGTTGTCATAAAGAAAATTCACTATAAGCTAACATTCGTTATGTGTAACACTTACATATTTTTGTTCTATTATATTCTATACTATTGCTTTATTTGGCTCACGACTAATGAATTTTAATATTTATCTGTTCAAATTTAAAATTGAAATTATTAACGTCCGACAGACACACCCGACACTTATGCTTTCTGGCTTTGAAGTACCCAAGCGGTAATTCTTTTGGTCGCCTACCCGTTAAAACCGCTTCGTTGGATAGAAAATACCTTTGTTTGCGGAATCTCTCAGAGTGCTAACCACACCCGCTACAATTCGAATTGCAGCACAGCAACTCTAGGCACAATTTTTCCAATCCTATTCTACTAGAAACTCCCCAAAGTACCTTCATCGAAGATGCAAAACGTATTTTGCACATTTTGGGGGGCTTTTAGAAGGAGAGGCTATTGTACAACCTCAGGCCTTCTCGCTCTTTTTGAGACATCGAAAATGAACGAACATTTCTCAAATTCGATCCAATAAACAATCCGGGTGTTTGTTATTTGTTTTAACTTCCTTTGGCCGATTTTCCCAAACAAAAATTACATTTTTTAGTTGTTCGGCGAGTTCCGTAAAAATCAATTACAATGATTCTGCGGAGGAACCTTCTTTCGGGCGTCAAAACGGAGACAAAAAAAAACAGAAGTGCTCGCTGAAGAAAAGTGCTAAAAAAGGTAGATCCTAGTGAACTCCGGCCCGGAATTCGTCTCCTGAGCTGCGGACTAGGTTCGCCACTCGAAGAATACGAATTTCAGACCAGGTTCCAGAGGGAAATCCAACAAAGAATAAATCCTCTTCTTAGCGTCTCAGGGAGCCGAAACTCTGACTTAATGTCAAGATAATGACCCAAAAACAGCTGTCAGTATCTAATCCCCATTACCATATTTTTCTAAGAAGAAAATCCAAAATTTTCTTTTTCAAATAGGAATCGTACCTACTCAAAATGAAAATTTTATCAAAATTGTAAAAATCGTTTTTCGAACTAACATGGAAACTTCCAGATATAAAGACGTTATTGGTAACATGGCCTCTCAATGACTATTGGTGGTCTACACTGATACATTACAGTTGAGTTAAAGAAGACTTCCGTTATATCCTGTTAAACAAGTTTTACCCTAGCCATGTAATGTTCTTACAATTATATTCGAAATTCCCGCTAACGGACTTTTTTCAGTTTTCAGTGCACGTCTTATACATTCGCATAAAGGGTTCCACCATCAAAACCACCTTATGGGTAACAAAGTGCCCAACACGGTGGAAATATCTGTGTGTTGTTGCTTGCACCCTTTAACATTTAACCCGAGAGTATTACTCCTTTTTTTCATGGGAATGACATGTAAAAGAGTACCAGCTATCATCAATGCCAAAAGGGATAACTCCATGCCACCGCCATTCGTTAACAGCACCACAGGGTTCATATTTTTCAAGTGTTGTATAACTTTGGACTTACGCTCTTAACTCTTCTGCACGTGCCGTAGTTGTCAAGGTTACTCCACTTCAAAAAATATATATGTTCGTACTGTACAGTAAATGTATAACTACCGTAAGGGTTATTCTTTAACTGTACTCCTGTACGAAAACACCTGGCGCGATATATCTGTCCTGACAACAAAAATACACGATTGAAATGATTGGCTTTTATTTTGAGGTAAGCAATAAAAATTGTGTTACCAGCAAGCTTGCCTGTGAAGCACCCTGAGAAGTGCCAAGGAGCAAACGTGAAGGAATGTTAAGGAATTAAAAATTTAAGGACATACAAGTGTTGTTGTTTTTTTACCGTGCAGATGAATTCTAAGGAATTTCTTCTTTCCTTTGGGAAAGATTTTAGATTTTGTGTTGCTTTGGCGAAAAATGTCTGAAAGAATTTTCCTCAGACATGACGAGGAGGGGGGGGGGGGGAAGGTTGGTTGCCGAAGAAGAAATTGCTCTTGTGATGTAAAAAATAGTCATGCTTCGGAACACGGAAGAAGTTAATAAGGAAAAGAATGTGGTTCAGAGGAAAAGAAATCACAAGTCAAACACGTAAAGGATTGAATTTGGAATTCAATAAATTATTGTGTAAATCTTGAAAGATTTACGTGTGATTGTAATTCCATCAAATTTTAAAGTCAAGGAAATTGATTGAAGTTTAATAAATTATTTGACACCATTTTTATTAAACATTGCCATAAGGAAACTCACATCAAAATCTTTGACCCAAAAATTAAGGCCTTTGTCCGAAAAGACTCAGCAAATTTATTCAAAATCACGAATCATTAACCCTTCATTCGAAAAAATAGGAATGACCTGGGCACCTCTTTCCTGAACAATTATTCAACACTTTATCGCAAAAAAATCCCTTAATTTCACCCAATTATTCCCTAATTAAAAATTTCTTTTGTTTACAATTGCCAGGTATATTTCTTCTTGAAAATTAAAAAAAAAACATAAACAAGGACAAAAGTCCTCCAGAACATAGCTCGAAATTGCGTTGGAAATACGCTGTAATTTTTTTTAAGTGATTTTGTTCCATTGAGTTAAAAAACAACGGAAAAAAATTGTTTCATTTACAATTTCTAATTAGCTGTAAAACATCCATTTGGGAAAGGAAATAGGGTATGCTGGGGGTTTTATGCTTTTCCCGTACAGTTTAGATTTTCCTTACGCGCGTTTCTGCTCTGCCAATGATTTTTCAACATTCCCCCTTAGTTGTACTAACTAAGTGTGTAAAGAAAGTAAAATGGCAGCTATCATGCCTCCTGGGAGTACCTACTTCCAGGAACATTTGAAGGGTGCACCGGCACCCTCGATGAAGAAGTCCTTTTCTGAGTGCACACATAGTAAATGTGACGTCCAATATATTGAAAAGCTCATTCAATATAGTTTTGCTGCTATTTTCCACTCGTTCGTCGATAACTTTTTCCTTCTCTTCCTTTTGCTGAAGTTGTCCTCGTCGTCATCGTCCTTGTTCCGGAGGGTTTTATTTTTTTCTTTTTTCCTTCGTTTCATTTTGTTTCCAACCACCACAATCGAAACTATGCAGAAACAAATTAGTTTTTCCGTCTGTGATTGGGAATTTTCCAATTCATTGATTTTCTTCCTCGCGTTTAGTACTTTTTTTCTGTTTTTTTTTCTTTTTTTTGTCGTCACTCTTGGTTAGAGTTGATTTGTTCAGATTTATGGTGACATGCAATTTTTAATTATAAAAATATATATGAAAGTGGGTGAAAGGAAGATGACATTTAAGTGACGTAAGATTTTTGTAATGTCATGCTAATGTCATAGAGGTTGGCTTGTAACTTTGGCTTGGAATTTTCTGGTTGATTGCGAGTTTTGTATTGCATAAATGACTTTGAAAATTCTACCAATACTTGTAAAATTAACCTGTGATTTGCTTATCATTGTAATTGTTATTTATACGGCCATTTTTGTCATCATTAAAAAATGTCACCGGCATTATACTACAAGGTGGCTTGTTGACGACATTTTGTTGAAAGACGTTTTAACTTTTTTTTTCAAACGGCCGCCGGCAAATTTTAGTTCTGTTTTCGTTTGGACATTTGTGAACTTACCAGATGATGAAAACACGCCAATAAGCCATGGAATGCAGTATTCCTCATGAACGCCCGATATAAAACATCAAGTGCCTCAGGGTAGTCAGCTCAGGTTTATTATATAAATTAATTATTTGGCGCAACAGTTCCTTAAGTAGCCAAGGCCTAGTGACTTATACTCTCAACCATTCCTGTGTTGTTAATCTGCAAGAATGAAAGGGACCTACAATTTACCGCCGAGTCTGAACGGCTACATGAGATGCACTTTTGACAAATTTTTACTCTTGGAGATTTGTTCAGTTTCTCGCAAGAGACAGTATGGGACACTACCCTCAGGTTTAAAATAAATAAAAATGTAGCAGGGATGTTTGGGCTATGGGTGTCGGTAGAGCAGATAAGGCGAAGGGGCGTTTGATCCAACTTCAATTATATACGAATCTGTTGACGCAATGAAAAACTGTTGATTTTGTTTATTTTAATCTTTATTCATTAACTCTTACGTGAATAAAACAAATTGAAAAAGTGAAGAAAGATAGAAAAAGCCTTTGAGAAATCCTTACCCACAGATTAGCTGTTCAGAAACTGCTGTACCTGTTGAAGTAACGATTCCTAAAAGGGTATAATAGCAAAGGGTAAAATAGCCAGGCAAAACAAAAAGAACTACTGTATACCGCGCAAGGAGTGTGGTTTACTTCTTTTAGAGGACGGTGTAAACGGTCGCACTTAGAAGCAAGTCAAACTCTTGGTCCCGGTTGATAGGTTGATGAAGAGTGATCGAACAATGATCAGTGCAGGATTATTTATACCCATTTGCTTGAGTGTAATTTAAGTTAGATAGAAGAGCTTTCAATAATATAAAGCTTTCAGTTTTACTTAGAACAATAACTTGAGTGGAAATTTTGAGTTTAACATACAATAAAGCTTTCTAATTATTCTGTACAGTAATAACAAATATTTTTATAACGCTTTAAAGGTTTTTTGATTACAAAACATAATTTGATAAAACAAACTTAATTATTAATATAATGAAAAAGGTGAAATGAAAATATAAGTTTACGTTGCCAACTTAATTGTTGGGTTGTTATAAAAACCTTAAAAAAAATTAACACATTGAAAATAAATTTTACATATTAACCTAAATTCTAATATTTTTGAATATCTTTCACCTCTCCACTTCCGTTTCGTCGGTATGAGCAAATCAAAATTATTTTATTTTGAAAGTCCTCTTTATAAAATATTTTCCTCCCTAACTTAACCCTTTTATACTCAATTATTCCCTAAAACAATAGTAACTTAAATTAGGGTCCACACCTTACTATTACCACCTACATCTACATCATCCATTCACAAGTTATTCTCCTTTCAATTGCTGGCTTTTCTAAACTGTTGCACCGTTAATAAAGTATAGGAGTACCTTCCTCTTTGGCAAAGCTCTCGCCTATTGTAATGACTTCAATGACATCTAATTAGAAGGTAAAAACCTCTCGGCAAACAACACTATTCAACCGGTAGCTTCCTTACTGAGTTTTGGCTTCTGTGTGTGTATATCTCTCTCTCTCTCCTTTCCTACACGATCCCAACGAGCGGTAATGACTGACTTCCGGCGTACAAAAGCCAAAAGCTACACATATCCTTAATAGTATATCTGTATATTTATACAATTCTCACAGAGACTGGAGCACGTCCTTTAAACTCATTAGAGCCTCTTCTCAAAACCAAAATTAATGACTTTCAACGCGACCGACGTCGGGCGGAGGCAGCGCGACGGTAGAAGGGCAAAAAAAAATATAGACGAAACTAGAAAAAAAAAACCCGACTTGAAGCTCACTGCCCTTTGCTACGTGACAGAGGTGACAAAAGAGAAATGGAGCTCAGAACAAAAAAGATGGAGGAGCCAGGACAAAACAAAGAAAAAGAGGAAGGACACAAAAAATGAAATAAGACCGACGACGACGACCAACTTGACAAACAACACACGAACCACGAAGTAACGTTTTTTTTTTCGGGGGTGATCCAAGCCAGAAAAGGTGACTGAGCGGCTAGAAGGATGAACATGAACGACGACGACGACGCGAAAACTCGGAACTCGGTTAGCAGTGTGTGGATGTGGATGGCGGGGCAGCAACAACCACCGGAAACTGAAGCGCCCTACGTAATGGACGCTTACTTCCGGCACTGTGCGCACTTAATTTAAAATGCAAATCATAAACGAAACTAATTGCATCCTTAGAAGCGAGCCCAAGATCCCCTCCTTTTTTTAGTTCACCACCCATAAGCCATCATCAGGTGTGGCTTGGGGTATGTGTTTATTGTAGCCTAATCTAAATGAGATTGGCCAGTGGGTTGGTTGACTTTTGACTCTTGGTGGCTCGATTAAAGGAGAGATTAAACAAAATATATGGCAAGAAGTTGGATGAAATGCCAGCGTTAAGTAAGGTGTACCGTCGTCGTCGTGTACCTACCTACCAGCTACCACGTCTTTTTGACTAATTGAGTGAGTTTGCTTTTATACTTTTGTCGGTTTAAATGAAAAGAAATTATAAGTGATGAAAACATAGTTCTTAAAAGGGTGGCGATGAAGCAATTATGACAAAATATAGACATTATGAGATGTAACGAGGCTTCAGAGTGGAATAGGTGTGTTTGGCCAAGTCGGTTTAAGAGAAATGAATTAAAGTCTTAAAGTAGGAACAAACTAAGCCTTTAATTAAAGTTTCTAAATTGTTGAAAAGTTTTTACTATAATTTGATATTACGTATTTAAAAAAAAAAAAAACTTTCTTTAAATAATTAAAATAATAGAACTGCGACTTCGAAATACCCCACAAGTAATAGTCTAAGGGGTCAAATCGCATGACCAGGTTGGTCCATTCACGTCACCCTTGCGATTGCAGAATGCCAATCTTGGCGTCCGCTGTGTGGCACGTAGCTCCGTCCTGCTTGAACCACATATCGTCCAGATTCATATGATTGGACTTGAGCCATAAGAAATTGGTTAACATCAATCTATAGCGCTCGCTTTCGGCCAAAATTGGAGTCCTCTTTAAAACTCTCCGAATCCCGAAATACCGGCTTTTTCTATGGTCATGAACTTTGAGCTCCTAGAGCGGTTGAAACTTGTACGGTTGTAAACTCAAGTCGACTCAACATTTGCCCAGTTGATATCTGCAAAAGCAGAGCTCTTGTGCGCGGCGAAGTATCAACTACCATCGGCTTCTGCTGCACACTTTCACTGACCGTTGCGATCTTTTAGGCCGATCTTGTGTCCCTTTAACGTATGAATGTTGGCTGATTAATTACGGAACCAGTCGTTTCTAATTTGGTTGAAGAGTCAACTGTGAAGGGTCGACTTTGAAAAGGCCTAAAAGCAAATTAAACAGACCACCATTAAAAAAAAAACAGCCACATTGCAGAAACAAGTTTGAAACGGGATTACTTCAAGAACTTTTTAGATGTTTGAAAATTTAAACTGTTAATTGTTGGGGAAAAGTGTGTAAAATAGTCTTAGGAACTGGCAATGATTTTCACCTGAAAATAATAAATTCATGTACTCAAATTAGTCATTTCAGTCCCTAGAAGGTCGTATTATCCTCCAAACACTGCTCTTTAATATAAAAAAAAATAAGTCCTCAAGGAGAATTTCCTTTATTCAGTTTGCATATGTATAACTCCCCCTGCGATTACTTGGAATCTGTGGAATTTTCATAAATCAAATTTACATTAAATTAAAACCCTGCAATTCGTTGATAACGTCAGGACAAAATACGAACATTTCCAAAGAAGCACATATGCGTAGTAGCTATGTGTCCCCTAAAGCTTTGAAGAAGTCTCTCCCTTGTCTGATTCCGTTTAACAAGCAATCCTTCATTTCAATATGTTCAGTTCACCTTCATCGCAGATTACAGAAGTAAAAGAAGTCGTTCTTTCTTTTCTTCATCTTCTTCTCAAAAAAAAAAAAAAAAAAAAAAATCCCTTCTTCCAGAATATAAAGCAGGAGTGACAGTTTGATCTTCAAAGCGAACAATATGCTCTATGATTTAATTTCAAAAATGTCAAGGTTGGTTTTTGCTTTTTCGAGACAGAGACACACAATCATTTTCCTAAGAAAATGGAAAAGTTTCTTCCTGTAATTCTCAAAGCTTAAGTGACTTCACAAACATATCATATAATTCGTCTTGTTGTTTGGTTGTCTTTACAGAGTTTAGACTGTTTCTGTATATATATGTATTTTTGGTTGCATCTTCCCGACTTACTATCTGTCGTCGTAAAATCCATTTGCTGTTTGCTCTAACTTTTAACACAAGAAAACCCTTGAAGCTGTGAAATAAGAAGTTTTTTTCTTTAATATGTATAACTAATTCTTTCACCATTTTTTTCATTCTGTCTAATTAATAAACTATCATTACAATTTTCAACTTCTGGCTAAGGGATACATGAAAAGACATAGAGAAAATGATAAAGTAATGTTACGTTTATAATGCAATACCCTATAAAATTTCTGCTGCAAATAAAACTTCAAAAATCCTACTTTCTTCTAAGAAAATGTGCAACAGTTTGGTTTTCTATTTGCCTGTCAAAAATTATTGATTTTGATAAATTCTTTATAAATTTAGATTTAAAAACATGACGATGTAGAAGTGATGGGCACAAATCACAACTTCACGTGAAAATTGGAAGTTTCTGAGGAAGTTTGTTGACTTAGGCCAGGATCCGTCACATAATATATGCCAGCTCGATTTTTATTTTTTAATTGTATTTTTTCTGAGAAAAAAAATCTTAATCGTGAACAGTCTATTTGGCCTTTTTGAAGCCCAACAACTTGATTGTCTGAAAAAATTACATTCATTGTTTCGAAAAGTCTATTAAATTCCTCTGGTATCTTTTCGAGTAAATGGAAAATAGCATTCGTCGAATTTTTTTCACCCTCTAACTAAGGACCGATTGCACTAATGTCCCTTCTTTCCAACATCATTGCAACACTGATTCATGTTCAGCTCAAGAAATACCCTAAAGATCAAGAGCTTCTTAATGACTGTGAGTACGGCTTTTGAAGCAATAGCTCCACCGGTGATTTGATGCTATATCTCACCGAAAGGTGGAACCAATCCCTTCACCGTTTTGGCGAAAGTAAGATTATTGCACTAGACTAGACTCGATGAAACTCTATTTTGTTGGATGAGGTATTACCTTTGGAACCGCTCAATACAAGTTGTGTTTGACGGATTCAAGTCTGATATTCACAAAATAAATGCTGGTGTGCCACAAGGCTCTGTTTTGTCTCCGATGCTCTTCCATATAGTTATCAACGACTTATTGTATGAAACTATTAAACCAATAAATTGTTTTGCTGATAACAGCACTCATAACTAATCCATATGCTTCGGATGTGCAACTGCAACGGCAGCGTATGATTAGGTCATTCAATTTTGATCTTGACACCATTTTCCAATGGAGGATAAGGAATCGTGCAGGATTTAATGCTTCCAAAAACTCAATGTTGTCTTTAGTCGTTAAAGCGACACCTACCTCCAATGCCACTATCCATGAGTGGCACTTGCATTGAAGAAATCGAAAACCTATCAGTTCTTTGGATTAGCGATCACCTTGTTTGGAATGACCACATATTCGACGTTGCCAAGAATGCTGCGAGTGGTTTAGGTTTCCTTCGAAGATGCAAGAAATGATTCACCCCGCTGATCTAGCTACTGTTTTTTAAGGCATTTTTTGTATTTGGCCAGGTGCCCCAATTACCCACTTGACTTTTCTAGGCAGAATTCGTAAAAGAGCTTTAAAAATTAGGCGACCCTTCAATAATAGAAAACAATATTCACATAGGCAATAGCAGGCTGAATTCCTCCCCTTGAAGGTAATACTCGCACTGCTAGGAATGCCCATAAATATACCGTTGAGCCCAACTTCGGACGTTCAGTCAAATACAGGGATTCTTTTTTTTTGCCGTACCACACGAATGTAGAATTCCTTGCGAGACTCTGTTTTTCCCTTCCATTTTGACCTGCAGAACTTTAAAACAAATGTGCCGATGCACATCTCCATTTTCATCCATCCCCATTTTCTAACGCCCCCGCTGTGTGTTTAACTAGCATTATAAGGGTACCCAAAACCCTTTTTACGAAGGCCAATTACAAAAAAAAAATCAATTGCGCTGGAACATATAAGCTATCTATGAATCATTGGTCGTCTACATTGGCATTTTGAGCCTTGTTTTTATCCGGAGTGTCTTTGAATTTGTACCAGTCTGCTACTTCAAAAACTTGTTTTTCAAAGCACAACTAACACCACCATTAATTTTTAATTCTAAAGGATGACAGCTTAAGAACTTTTCCAAATTAATACACTATTTAACATTTGTGAAACCCAGTTACTTACATATCGTCACCCTAGTATTGAAATGCCGTAAACGCCAAAATGCGTTTTTCGAGCTGGGTTTGTAGTCTTATGTTTTCGGGGGCGCTCTTTTCAAATCTATTATCCGTTTGTTTCTATCTCTTCTAATTGCTGAGATATTAAGACTCGTTTTGACGTATATCCACTAAAATCATTAAGTTCAATTATGGTTTTGCCGTTAGCGCCAAATTTTGGCGTATGCGTCAAATTTTCCATACGATTTAGCGTAATTTTTTTGTAAGCATTGTTTTGACCACATCAACATTTTCCCAAAGGTAGATTCGCATTATTACAGATCCAATTCGTCCCGACAATACTTTTTTTTTTATATGTAATTTACACGAGCGAAAGGGGTTTGTGTGTACCCTTAAAATGTTTAAACACCGCACGAGCATTAGGGAAATGAGGAGGGATAAAAGAGGAGATACCGATACACATTAGTTTTAAAGTTCTGCATATCAAAATGGGAGGGAAAAACAGAGCCTGGCAAAGCATTCCACATTCGTGTGGTGCGACTAAAGAAATAATCTCTATACTTAACAGTACGTCCGAAGTTAGGCTCAAGGGTAAACTGATGGGCATTCCTAGCAGTTCGAGTATTACGGTTGAATCGTTTCAGGAGAGGAATGCATCTGGCTATTTCGCTAGAGCATTGTTTGTAAAAACAACGACAAAATAACTTGGAAAGTCACCTTAAAATTACAAAGATGTACCACTTATATAGGGAATGTACAAGTGAGGTGAAAGAATATATATAGGAGGGAATTTAATAACTGTATGTATACTTTTATAAACCTAAAAAAAGATCAATGCAATCGTTGTTTGGCTTTTAAAGCCAAAGAAACACATTCAACTAGTGAGGTAGCTGAGTTTAATGCTGACAGAAATGAAAAAATAACGATGAAAGCAGAAAGAGACCTGGATAGGGATAATGTTGATCCAAAAACTTAATAATTTCTTTCGATTTGCAGAGCGTTTTTTCTCCTCTAAAGAAAATGTTAATAATTCTATTACAAAAGAAAGTTAAGTGCTTTCAACTTGACGGCAACGGTCTGTCCCTATAAAAAGCCGGAAATAACATATTGAGCTATATGGAGCGAAATCAATAGCGGTAGAACTGATGACGACATAGCAAGTGCTATTATTAAAATTTTGAAGCAAGTTGTAATTGAACATCCTCAAATAGAAATTTTGACTTTTTGGAGTGATTCTTGCGTGCCTCAAAATAAAAACAAAATTATGGCGACTGCGTTAATGTTTTTTTCTACACCAGTCACCAAACATACAAGCAGAAGGACAGAATACCTGTCGATTTTTTTAAAAATTTAACACCCGAATTTTTAAGACTCCTTACTGTCGAGTTCAATAGAATCTTCGAGACATCTGATGCTCCCAATAGTTTTCGGACAGCAATTATGTTTCCGTTACATAAAAAAAGGAAATCTTGAAGATCCAACAAACTACAGGGGCATTTCATTTTAAAACACAGCTACTAAGCTTTTTAGTTCAGTACTTTATACTAGGCTCTGCGATTGGATTGGACTCAAGGGAACTTTGAACGAATTCCAAGCTGGGTTCAGGAAGAATTACTCAACTGTCGACCAAATATTCTCTTTAATAGATATCGCAGAAATTTATAAGAAGAATGGAAAAAGGCTCTACGCCTATTTTGTTGACTTTCGGGCAGCGTTTGACTCCATCCCACGGGAAGCACTTTTTTATAAACTTCGATGGGAGTTAAGCAAGGATGTGTCCTGGGTACCCTTCTTTTCATTTTATACATTAATGACATCACTGAATCTGTAAAAGGTGGCATAGTGCTGGGTGGAAAAACTATCCCAGGTCTCATGTATGCAGACGATATAGTTTTCCTAGCCGATTCTATAGACGGGATGCAGTTGATGATGAACAGACTTCAACGCTATTGCAAGATCTGGAACTTATTCGTTAACCTTTCGAAGTCAAAAATGATGATATTTAGAGGAGGCGGCGGGAGATATTCAAGACAAGAAAAGTGGACGTTCGAAGAGGAGGCATTGGAAATAGTTAAGGAGTATAAATACCTAGGAGTCTTGATCACACCGAACTTGAGCTTAGATAAGCACCTCCGTTCAAAAGTAGCAGAAGCTAAGCCTGCCATGTGTTCGGAATGGAGAAACTGCTATTTAAAGAACAACGTTTCCTACATAGCCAAATACAAAGTTTTTAGAGCAACTGCTATCGCAATACTGTTTTACGCGGCCCAAGTTTGGGGTTATCTCCCGTTTGAAGCGGTAAAAAAGTTCTTGCGTTTTTTCACCAAAACCACTTTTAGACTTCCAAGTACATCGCCCAACTATATGCTGCATCTTGAAACAGGATTAGGTCCTCTTTTCCTGGATACACTCAATTTGCATTTTAATTATGTGACAACAGTTATGGCGATGGGAGAAAATAGGATTCCGAGACTGGTGCTATCTCAAATCACGAATTCTGGAGGAGGGTGTGTAAGAGAATGGTATAAACTGGCAACCGATTGCTCAATAAATTTCACACTACCAACTGACGAAAGCCCTGCATCTATCAAATTGAAATTCGATGATTTGTTAATGAAAATCGGGAATAGAATGTACGACAAGTTTATTGAGGAAGCAGAATCGTCAATATACAGAACTTACTACAGTAGAATAAACCACTTTTTAGACCAAAAGACCTATTTCTTGGCTGACAACACCGCAGACAAAATCAGTTTGATTTTTAAAGTAAGAGGCGAACTCATCGGTCTGAACTTTATTCCTCGTCGTCAAGATCTTCCTATTATGTGTGATTTATGTAATCGCAGAGAACGAGAAGACGTTTTCCACTTTTTGGGAGTTTGTCCAGTTCTCAAAGAATTCCGTTCATAGCGCAATTGACAGACACCTTTGACACTACTTAGGCAACTAAAAAACAAGAACTAAAATTGATTCAAATGCAATCAGTCGATTTTAAAGCTAACTCTATTGAAGCAGGTTAGTAGAATTATGCAGATATACCTTTGTCTAGAATTAAACTCATAAAATATGAAAAGCCAGATTGTTTCCAAAGTTTGTTTCCCTTCATGGCATCAGAGGATACAAAATTTTACGAAACTTTATTTAACAAATCAAAATAATTATTTTTTCTAATACCATTAATAACAACGCAGTTTTTTTTTATAATTTAAAAGTTATGTTTAATGTTTAGTTTTATAAATAAGTTTACAAAAGTACAAAATATTTGAAGTCAAATTTAAGTTTGTTTTATATGTATAAGATTATTAAAGTCCTATGAAAGTTATGTTAAATTAAATGTCCTTTAATATTTTATTATTATGGCAAAAATAAAACTGGTAATTTTAATGGCGTATATGTCAAACTCATTTTGAACAAAATTGCAAATATTTAAAAAACTAAAACAGACAGAAGGTATCTGATAACAGTTATTAAAAGAGGATTTCCAAACATATTTACTGTGTAAAAAAATAAAAATATTCTATTGGCCAGTTTTTCCGCACTAGACTGCCAAACATTAAAATGCGATTTCACAAAAAACGTAAAAATGGCGTATACGGAATTTTTTTAGTAGTGTAAACTCACATTCAACATTTACACTTGCACACTTGGTATGGGATGCCTGGGGTATAGCCTTCCCCCGATGTCATTCACATTATTTCCCTGATCCGCATCCTTTTTAATAAGGTTAAACATTAGAAATTAAAAAAACTGAGATTTTTAAGTAAACCCCATCTTCTTTCTCAATATGGAACAGTAAATTTATATTTCCTTTTTGTTTTTACAAAGAATGATTCATGGACTTCTCTTCAGCTATTTAAGATAAACTCCACAGGATAAAAAAAACATCTATTTACACTTTACTGTGGGAAAACGGGAATTGTAGAACATCTGATAGGGACTCGTCCTGGCAATCTTTGTTTCATTTCTAGGAACAGTGATATGGTGGTATATGGGCAAGACTATGAATCGGCTGTGGATATAGATTGGTCCAGAATAGACAATTCATTGGTGAGTGGCATCCATTTATTCAACTTGAACTTTGCTTTTCCCAACATCGTCCTAGTTCAATTCTAATACTATAGCATGGAACCAGAAGCAATGATATTTCTTTTTTCTTTGGGAACAAAATTGAGATAGAAAAGGATATCTAGAGTCTGGAAATAAAATGAAGATCCAAAAATACACGTCATTTCTTCACAATTAAAGTTTGCTTCGTCCTTTTTGGATTGTTAAATTCTTTTATAGTTACGCATATTTCCAGCAATGTATGTTCAAAAGGATACTGACTTTAGTGCTGCTCCTGCTCTCTGTATGAAGCAACATATATGTGGTTTCCAACCATTGATAGAGAAAGAGAAAGTTGCTCATACAAATTTATAATAACAACTCTTTAAGGATACATTTATTGTTGCCCCCTCCCCGTGGCTCATATACAGCAAAATTAAGCTTCTCTTTCATTTATCTGAAAGATAGAAACTTGTTCTGTATAATTGGATTCGTTTTCTTGGGAGAATTTCAACACACCGAACACTTTTGGTCGAAAGGACATTAGTAAATGTAGACAATGGTAAATTGAGTAGTAGTTCTTCTTTTTCCTTGCCTTAGACGTCATAGTATAAATTCAAAGGACAATGAGGTAGCTTGAAGAAGAACTTTTGTGTTTTGGTCAAAGAAAATTGAAATCCATTGTCCATTGAAAACCTCACAAGATCTATAAATGTTGAATTAAGTGAAGACAGATAGGATGGATGGTTGATGGTCAGAATGAAGGAAGGAATATTCAAGGATTTGTTCTTCATCCTTCATTTTGATTTGGTTTCTGGGTGTTCCTCTGTGCACAGTAGTGAAAGAAAGTGTACGATGACTATGATGAAGAATTGTTCAATTAAATGGGAAGCATTTATTTTACAAAAGGCAAATATATACATTTGAAATACTTGGACACTGAAAAGTGATTAACAGTCTGACTTTGTGTTGATATAAAGTTAAACAATGTGGCATTATTTCGGATGACATAAGATACGGAATGAGAAAGTATCCGACACTTAATTTACTTTTTGATGGAAACGTTTCAGGGGAACGTTTATACTAGACTTATTTGAAGAATAAAAAAAACAAAATGAGGCAGGATAGTCGGTTCAGTGCGTCAAAGTTAGTTTCATTTGATTTGATAATATAACTGATGAGCCCAAGTGATCCACCGAAGCGATGCTACAATTTATGATGGACTTATGGCCAAAACACAATCACGCTTTAGCTTCGGTTTCGGTACGGAAATCAATACATCTTATCACAATGTCGCTTTGGCTTTGACGTTACGTTTGGTTTGTGTACAAGATAAGGTAACTTGACTCAAACGCAAAGGTGAAGTAGAAACTGGTTGAACTTTTGCACGCTTTGACAGAAAAAATCAAAAACAAAAACCGAAATTCGGAAAATGTTACTTAAAACGAACATAAAGCGTGTGAAATGTAACGTGACGAAGCCAAAGCTGAAGTGTGATTCTTTTTTAGCCATTAAAGTCATTAAAAGCTATTTTGAAATAATGATTCCAAAAATTCATGCAAACTTTTCTACTTAGTTGCTTTTATTTATATTTTCAAAACAGTATACAGAATTTGAATTTGAAATATCAATAAAAAACAATAAATGCATCACAAAAATGTGATTATTCCTAGTAACTGGCATCTGGCTGGAGAAGGAGAAGAGACAGGTTGAGATAGTGGGTTCTACTTTTCAGCAAGTGTGAATGAGTTCCATTCACCCAATTCAAGAGATCACGACCTGGAGAACAGAGCTCTGGTGAATCACTTTTAACTTCGACATAGCATCACGCAATATCGATCTAAGAATCTGGGTTTTACCGGGCTCAATAAAGACAATCTGTCAAACGCCACCATCGCCGAGCAAAATGGGCCAAGGTTCCCTGCTCATTTCGAAGTCAGCAGAAGTAGATGGTTTACCCAATCTTGAACTACGACATCTCCCTGAGGATGGAATAGACATATGCACAACACTGTTCAACAACGCGCTGAAGAATGCATATTACCCAGTGAGTTGGAAGACAGCTGTTGTACATCCTCTCCCGTAGATGGGAAAAGATAATTGCAATCCGGCAAATCTCCTATCGATAAGTCTTCTTCCGACTATCAGCAAGGTATTCGAAAAAGTTCTCAACAGAGCTCTGTCCAAGTGGGCGGAGGACAAAAATATAATTCCAGAGTTTTGCCCTGATAAGACGATTGTTTTATAGCAGCTGCCTTCATAGCAGAGTTAAAGTGATTTGCTATATGACCCTCATCAGGTGGATGATTGCACCATCTGTAATGGAAAAGATTTGGGTGTTCGAGAGACAGTGTCTTCGCACTTGTCTCGGCCTTTACAAAACACCAGAGTCGGAGTACAAACACAATTATTCCAAAGAGGTTCTATACAAATGGGCCAATACAAACAGGATAGCTAACTTTTTACTTAAGCTCATTCGCGGACATATTGCAAGGACAATGACCTGAACTAATAGACAAATCTTCGGGGCTTATTATCCCCAATATGAATATTTTGAAAATGCACGTTCGAGTAGTTTTATCCCGCCCTAGGGGTTGATAGTCGTGGGCTGATTCAGGATAGATCGGCGATTCCGTTGATCTACCACGTCGGCCGCAGAACAGTCGATAGGCGACTCCTTTACGACCGAGACATATTCGCTGGGAGCAAAAAGAGCGCCTCCGATTCAGTAGGGCCGTGCCCGACCGGGATCGGAAGGAAGCATTTGATTAGGTGAATTGAATTGAAATTGACATGGACTGGACGACTGAAAATATTGGAAAAATATTGTCGATATGCCTTTGGCCGACCTCCATTTATCTTAGGTATCTTTTAGTTAAAGTTAAATAAACATCATTTAAAAAAAAAAAAAAAAAAAATTAACCTCTGGAAAAAGTTATAACTTGCATTTATTAATGTTTAGCCTTAGGCAATTTTCTTTACACTAATTTGAAAGTGAGCTAAATTCATATTGAACCCTTAAACATTCTTGGGGTTATTTGTTTTAAGAAAAAGTCTTAGATAATCTGCATATATCATGCATTGGCAATATTTAATTCTCGACACTATGTCGTTAATAAAGATAATAAACAAAAGCGGTCCTAAGTGACTACCCTGAGGTACACCAGAAGTGCAAATTATTGATCTCGATCATTTGTTGTCTTGTCATAAGCTACTCACTGAATTCTACCAACTAAAAAGGGAAGCAATCCATTTAAGCATAGCTGAGTGAAATCCAAAGTTTTTGCAGTTTCTTAACGAGAATATCATGACAAACTGTATCGAATGCTTTACTAAAATCCGTATAAATTGAGTCAACTTGGTATCCATTTTTAAAAGCATTAGTTATATAAAATTTAAGAAGCATACCATTAGTAACAGTTGGTCGACCAGTAACAAACCCGTGTTGAAAATGCAGTTCAGATTTTACGATGCATTCAAAAATTGTTGGTATTGAAAAAAAAAATTCAACATTATTTTTCAACCCGGATTTAAAAATGAGGATTAGAAAAGAAGATTTCGATTCTTCTATAAATACCACGAATCTGGACGATTTATTAAAAATAATAAGTAAAAAAAATTATAAATAAACATTTTTTTGAATGAAATTAAAACCGGTATTCCATCAACTCGAGGATTTGAATTTGGATTCAAAGTCAAGAGAGCATTTCAACATCAAGGATATCTAATTACATACTTCCTATATCTATTTATGGTGTTGAATCAAAATTTTAAGATGAGTTTGAACTCGGAAGAGGTTCCGAAACTCAGAGCCTTAACCTGGGTTTGGGTCCCTCAAAAACACCCTATCTGTATTCTAGCTATTCAGCTGTTCGTCTCTCAGCTCAAGATAGTAGAACTGTTAAAATAAAATGGAAAAAAACTATTCTGTTAATTTTAAAACATCTTGTGTTCCTTCGTATCTCTGCTATATGTTAAGGGATCTTTTCCGAGAAGCTGTCTTCACCCTTGAAACCATTCTTTAAAATTCTTCCAATACTACTTTTCCATACAAATTTCATTATTTTCAAATTCGTTAAAAAATTGTTTTCTCCTTCGATATAACACATACAACGAAGTGAAAGGTGCATGCTTCAAGCGAAATTTCAATTTTTTTCTGCACCAGCTTAACTCTATCTGCATCTCTCAGGAAAGAACATTACCAGCGCCACCTACTCGACTAACCCATACTTCACGCAATTGAACAGGCTTTCGATGTTTCACACTATAAAGCGTTTATGTCATTTGATAGAGTGATGCTTCCTCTACTGCATCTACCGGATATGCGCTACACATTGTTATACAGTAAATCCACTTCCGTATATGGCGCTGAATAAGGAAACAATGAAAATAAAATGTCTTCATCGAAAAACTCTAAAGCTTCGGTGTTGTTATTTTCTGGTATTGAATACCGTTGCCGAGTCAATTCGATTTAAGCCCTTTCAGTCCTTATTCTATATAGATAAAGGTGCTGATCCAACGTATTTGGTATACTGCTTGTTCGTTTTGAAGAAATTGACTCAGAGGATAACAATTTGAACACGGTAGCGTTCTTTCAGTCTTTTGCTTGTTTTTTTTTTTTATTTTATAAAAGTATCTGTATGTATATTGTATTATATATGCAACAAGGAAGTAGCTTGCAGTTCGATGAAATTGTATAAAATGTACTAATGGAAAACAGTCGTTGCATTTAGCTATAAAGGATTACTTGAAGGATATAGGGTGTGTTGATTTTAAGGAACAACAACAACAAAATTGGAAAACAATTCGATGGCAGTTGCTGTCTTGATTTAAGGTGAATGGATTGAAAAATGCTTTGTAAATATTTTAATATCAAACCTTATATCAGCGGAAGAGGGTCTTAGATTTGAGAAAAATTATAAAGACTTCGTATTCAGTTCAGTTTAGAGAAATGGTAACCGGAGCAGGATTAAAAGATCGAATAGTTTTGGTTTCGGTTGCTTTATAGTTGAACTTAACTATCAATGAAATAATGTTGGAGAGTAATATAAGAAGACTCCTAATATTAAGGATTTAAATAACTCTGAATCCAGCTAAGAAGATGCCCTAAAATAGGGATCAAACTTCATGGAAACATTAATTTATAAAAATATGACTTTAATTTTCAGTTAAAAAAATATTCGGGGCTTAAAAAGTTTCATACTTTAACTCCATTTGGTTGTTTTAACATTTATAAACTGTTATAGACATGTGCACTGACGTTGAATTTTAAACCTTTTATTGACGACCATACATATTTTAAATGGTAAGTGATTTTCGTGTCGTATATTCTAATGTTCGCGGCCTAAGAAAGAATTTCTTTCACGTGTACGTCGACACTGTTCAATACCAGCTTTTTTGGCATTAAGTGAAACCCAGGTTGGAGTAAATACTGATTTATCAGAGTTTGCTCTACATGGGTATAGCTTGGTGCCATTACTCTTTTCCCATCATGGTCTCGTGGTCTATGTAAGGAATGATATTGCTTGCCAGAGCCTTCCCCAATATGGGCAATGTTCCAACACGGACTTTAACTTCTTGTGGCTCAAATTCACTGTCCGCAAGCATGTCATTCATTATTGTTTTATTTACAGGAATCCAAATCTCGACAGCAATTCGACTTGTAACGAGTTTGATGCGCTGTCTGATTCCATCTCGAAAATTGTTTCTCTTTGTCCTCGCACTGAAATCGTTATTGCGGGCGATTTCAATGTACACAATTCCAATTGGCTCCGCTCCTCACCCTGATAAATATACCATTAGTGTAGCTTCTCCATTTGGCACTTCAGACCATTGTGTCATTTCAGCTTATTTCTCATCCTCCACCCATCCAGTTAAAGAAAAACTTCCCACCAGGACCGTTTGGCAATACGAGAAAGCCAACTGGGACGGCCTGAATTTCTTTTTCCGAAACTTTAACTGGTCACTATGCTTCCTCGATAGTGACATTGATGCCAGTGCTGAAATGATCACAAATGTGATTCTTCTAGGGATGCGTGCTTTTATTCCTAACAGAGTAAAAAGCATCAAACCTAAAGAAAAGTCTTGGTTTAATTCTGAGTGTAAAGAAGCTATCAGCCTCAAAGAAGTAAGTCTCCGATCTTACAAAGCCAACCCTACAGAGGAAAATCGGAAAAAGCACAAACAAGCAAGGAACTCATGCAACTCCGTTATAGAAAGAACCAAATTTTTGCATAACCAAAAATTACGACAAAAAATTCTGCAGTGTCCCAAAGGCAGTAAAAATTTTTGGTCATTTGTAAAAAATATAAAAAACTCCTCGACATCTTCGGTTCCAACGCTCATCGACAATAACAAACCAATTGTTTACTCTTCAGAGAAGGTAAACTTGCTCGCCGCCCATTTCGCTGCCAGCTCCACGCTGCCTCAAAGCAACGTTGCCCCTCCTGTACTTGAGAATGTAAATTTTTCCATGGGACAAATTTTTTTCCGCACTCGTACAGTAGCAAGAGTTCTCAAAGATCTCGATATACACAAATCCGCTGGCCCGGATGGTATACCCCCGATTCTTCTGAAGAGGTGTTCTTCCACACTGGCAAAGCCACTGCGTAAGCTTTTCCATCGCACCTATTCTTCTGGAATCTTTCCTAGAAGATGGAAAACAGCATTTTTCCAGCCTGTCCCTAAAAAAGGTGACCCATCCTCCCTCTCCTCCTACCCATAGCCCTGACCACCCTTCTTTCTAAGGTCATGGAAACACTGATTAACCAACCGTCAGCTTAAGGAATATCTCGAAGATCGTAAGCTTCTCCATGACCTTCAGTATGGCTTCCGCAGCAACCGTTCCACTGTATCGGTGTAAGAAGTATTTTTCCCCATCTGATATGGCTACTATCTATAAAGCGTTTAAACGCCATAAACTCGAGTATAACTCCCACCTCCCACCTTCACAAACATCGCTTCACTTGCTTGATAGAATACAAAACAGAGCGTTAAGATTGATAGGAAATAGAACTGCCGCTGAAACAATTGCCCCTCTCAAACAACGACGCAATGTTTCATGTCTTTCCTTATTTTATCGTTTCTTTTAGAAAAAATGTTCACTCGAAGTAGCCAGTTGCATTCCTCCCCTTAAAAGTTTCTCCCGTAATACTCGTCTTGCAAGGAATGCTCATCAGTTCACCCTTGAGCCCAATTTCGGACGTACCGTGAAATATAGAGATTCTTTTTTTAGCCGAACAACACGAATTTGGAATAGTTTACCCGGCGAGATTTTCCCTTGCCATTTTGATCTGCTAACATTCAAAACCAATGTTAATCGACACCTCCTATCTCTCCCCTCCCTATCTTCCTAATGCCCGCGCAGTGTGTTCTACATTAAAAGGGAAACAAATAGTCCTTCGTGCGCGCGCTACTTATAAAAAAAAAATCAACACAATCTTGGCGAAATATCTTGTGAATGATTTTTTTCTAAAAACTATCGAAAGATATCCTCATCGACCTTCGACAATTTCCATAGTCCGCCGGCTATAAGGTACAGAATCGGGATGAGTGTAGTATTCCATATCAGATTTCTAAAAATGGCCAACTGAAATTCGAACTGTCGCTTTGTAACCAAAATTCTTCACAAACATCGCCATCGAATGATGGTGGACATTTTCAACTGCAACAAAAGATTTTTTCGATCTGAATTGAACTGTAGTAAAGAGTCGATACGCTGCTTGAAATTTTGAAGGCATTTTCAGAAACAATAATAGATTGAGCGTTAAGGCAGCTTTAAATGATAATTGACCTTCAGTTAGGGAATATTGGCTAGTTTTTCGGAGTATTACGCTGATGACCTGGAGCTAAAATTGAACTTTAAAAAATTGTAATACATTCTTTAGATTTTTTTAATTAATGAGGGTAGATTTTGGCTACCTCCGGCAGCCATGTTGTTCAATGACATCTATCAAAAATCGGTTCTGTATTATTCAGATACTAATGCCAAATCTTTATGGAAGTTACAAGATTGAGCTTGTCCAAATGATAAAAGTTTACTATCGAAATGAGTGTTTTTTTTATTTTACGGAAGACTTTGTGGCCCTTCACAGTCTACTTTTCAACGTTTGGTGCCCAAATTTGGTAATGAACCACTTTGAACATAATAGCATGCATTGGCCTTTCAAATAAAAAAAGGATTTTTATAACTTTACGCACAGCTTATTTTATTCAATTTCAACATCTAACTGCCTTTTTTGAAAACCCCTTTACAACTTCCTCAATTTCATCTCGTAAAAATAGTTATAGACCCCGAATTATTTTGCAAAGCTGCTCATAAGGATATAGCAAATTGTTGTAGGTAACTATACTTGGACTTCCAATTCAATTTGTATGCTAAATAGTTGTTTCTATTAAATAAATTTAAAATCATTTATTAAATGAATTCATTGCATTTGTTTTGTACAATTCTTGAATCATTTTTCCAAGTATTTGTTTAAAAGGAAACACACATAATAATTCACTTCCGCCAATCAAACAACAAAATTATGGCTTCCGGCAGGAATTCCATAACCTGTGTTCGTTTGAACACAAAATTTGCATTCCTAATTGCTGCTGGAAAACCCCATTAATGTCTGTTATTACAAATAAACACTCCAGTCCTGGGTCTTTTATGACAATCGCAAAAAAAACCGTCTAAACACATCACTGTCAGAGAAATTAATTTTAATTTTATCACGTTACGTTTGATCATTGTAGACTCCCCTCAGCCTCTCGTCCTTATTCACTGAGAGTCGAAATATTAATTAAACCAAAAACGCACCTCTCCCTGCCCCCCATACTCCAACCCACCAACACATACAATAGTCTGCATGACACTTACCTGTCAACGACCGTTATTCTTAGTTCTTTTTCCAATTTCCCAGAAACGTTTGTTTTTTTTTATTATTTTCACAGTCTCGTCATTTCGCGCATGTAAACGACATACTTTACACGGGTCGGGCGTTTTGTTGTTGTTGGTTGTCGGTCGTGCGTGAGTTGGCCTTATCGTTCAGGCCGAGCTGATACCATCAACTCGAACTCTCGACAGCATCTGAATATTTTTGTTGGCGGGGGGTGGGGGAGTTTGGTGCGGATTGGAGGCGCACATTGCAAGTGTTGCTCATTTAAAATTTATTGCAAATTTATGAGCGGAAGTTATTTTACAACGTTGACAGTTTTACAATGCGTCATTCATTTGGGACGAAAATCCCAGTCACCCGATCCCGAATGTGCCACAGCCACGAGGTGCTGATATGGGGTGTCGTTGTACAAGAGGGAGTGAGCAAGGATGGTGGCCGTCGCCGGTGCCTTCTATAGTAACGAATAAATTTTAAATTAATTTTTCCGGGTGATGTTTGCACTTGTATCCTCCTCCTACAGGACATACATACCAACATCCGTTGAACGAAAAGCCGAAGCCAGACAATCATTCGATTCGGATTCATTTTCTGCACCACACAGAGTCATAGTGGCCTCAGGAGTCTTTATGATGTCCCATAGCTGCTGGTCGGATTTTTCGGCCAGCTTCAAACACGAGGGATGCCTATCAGCTATCAGCATCAGCAATGCAATATAGAGTGAAGTATTGCGTGTGAGTTATTGTTAATCGCAATGACATGACATTTCTGGTACATGCCGCTGATTCTGGTGCAAGAGAGGGAGCGTTTTGCCGAAACGCTTCAACTCATTCAACTCACTTCACCGTGGGCGATGATGATATTTTTTCGGGACACGTTCGAAAAATGTGGGTCGACGGTCGATGAATTTATGGGAACCGAGTTGGTGTCATTTTAGCCGTCAGAAATGGCAAAAGTGTTACAAAGGAATCTTTTTTTTTTTTTTTGTTACATCGCGGGGACAGTAAATATCATGGTGTGGATAGGTTTACTTCAAATCAAATGTTATGTTTTCAGTTTTTTTGTCAGTCAGGCTCTTATTTTAGTAGTCAGTTGTGGTAAAATCCTAAAGAATTTAAGCGATTTTTTTTTTAATTCTGTGGATGTTATTCCAAATAACCTCCCGATATTTTCAGTTTAAAGCGCGGAACAGCAGGCTGAACAGAACCAGCACCAGCATAGTCTTCTTAGAACAATAACACTGTCAGTTTTTTTTTGCAGTATTGTGCCCCTGAATATCCTTGTGTAAAGTTGGTAGCAATGGAACAGCAACAGCAAATTAAGGACTTTGGTCCAACGACGCTGTTGACGTTGCTGTTGCTGGTCTATTCTAGCTTAAGCAATTGAAACACATAGATTCTAAAATAATGGCGGCCGCTGTTGCTGGTGCTGGTGCTGTTGCTGTTGCTGGTTTAAACTGTTTCGCGCATAAGAGTATTTTTACTTGCGATTATAGGGACTATAAGGCAAGTTTAGGATTCTTGAATATAAAAAAAAATTGAGATAACAATCAAACATGACATTACGATCATAGAGAAGCCTTAAAAAGTCATTGGAAAAAAATGTCCGTCTATCTGTCTGTCTGTCCGGGAGTATATCGAGCTGCAGCCTAAACGGGTTAAGCGATTGCCTTCAAATTTGGTATGTGTGATTCTTTTGGAATTCCTCAGAGGGAAAATTGAAATTTTATTTTTAGGGCTAAAAATAACGGTACTTGCCATACGACTGCTTAAGAAAAGCTTATTTTTCTCGAAAACGGCTCCAACGATTTTAATGAAATTTTTTGAGAATTTTTCTGTTGGTAGCATTTGATCAGAACCACATATACGGGAAAAGTCTATTAACGGGACCTTTCATATACCGTTTTTTTTAATTTTTTGATTTCTCCGTAACGGCTTGATAGATATCTGTCAAATTGTATATTTGAAAATTACTAGACAGCCAAATAATATCAAAATTTTGAATAATTTTTTTTCTAATTAAAATCAATTTTTGAATTTTTTTTTTGAAAAATCAATATTTTTAAAACTAATCAAAAAAAATTATTTGAAATTTTATATTCATATGTATACTATTAAGGTCTAAGAAACTGCATACCAAAATTTGAAAATAAATTTTTTTTTCAAAAAATTAAAAATAAAAAACAGGATTTTATCAAAATCCGTCCTACAATTTTCTAAATACTTTTTTTCATAAATTCTTTGTTATTTAAGACGTATGGTGGTGTACTTCATTTTTACTAAAAACCGTTAAGTATTGTGGTTTTGATAGGTTTTATAAGTTCAAACTGTGTTACTTTCAACGTAAATGTTACTTGTTTCTGTCAAAGATCTTGGTTTCCAATCTAATTAGGCATATAAAAGCAACTACGTGCGACCCATTTGTGCCCATTTTTTCCAATGAAATACGCTTATACTTCAAACAAGTTAGTTTTAAAGATTCTAATCTTTAAATCTCTAGAGTTGAGGCTTGACATTTAAGGCCGATGTGGTATAAAGGACTTCTTGAAGTCTAGAAATCAGTTAACATTATTTAAATTGATCAAGAACCAAGAACGACAATTTTTGTCGAGTTTTCAAAAGTTGAAATTAAGTGCAAATTCTTCTTCTTTTTCTTTAACCGACGATTTTTATAATCTCGACTGGTGCCACAACTCTTCCATTTCTCTGCTTTACCCTAAGTATCCACCTGTGGGGTTCGCCGGGTTGACCTCAGAAAACGTCGGCAGGCCTCCCGGTTTTGGATTGCTCCATGTCTGAGGCCAGCTATATGCATATGTCGTTGCATATATTTGATCCAGGAGTTATTGCAGCTGCCTTCCTATTGCAATAGTGTTGGAATGTGGTATCGTATTGTTTTTTTCGACACATGTTCCATTTGTTTGTTTTTAATCTTTCTTTTAGGACACCATGCGTGCTTTTGGGATCGATAATACTCTTGTTCTTTGGATTAGAAGCTATCTTCTGGACCGTTCAATACAAGTTGTATTGGACGGATTCAAGTCTGATTCCCATAAAATAAATGCTGGTGTGCCCCAGGGCTCTGTTCTGTCTCCGACTCCTTTCCTCATTTTTATAAATGCTGACGACTCTACCCTCAGCTTTTCATATTCGTTCGATAATTCACGTCCTTCGCCTACGGACGTACAATTGCAACTGTGCCGTATGTCAAGCTCATTAAACTCCGATTTATACAGCATTGTCAAATGGGGTAATAGGAATCGTGTGGAGGTTAATGCTTCGAAAACTCAATGCTGTCTTCTGTCGTTAAAGCTAAACATACCCCCAATGCCATTGTCCATGAATGGCACTTACATCGAAGAAACCGAAAAGCTCTCAGTACTCGGTATGTGTGTCAACGACGACCTCCGTTGGAACGACCATATATAACAATGCTGCTAAGTGCTTAGGTTTTCTGTATCGGTGTAAGAAGTATTTTTCCCCATCTGATCTGGCTAAAATCTATAAAGCGTTTATACGCCCTAAACTCGAGTATAACTCCCACCTCTGGGCAGGTGCTTCGTAAACATCGCTTCTCCTGCTTGATAGAATACAAAATCGAGCGTTAAGATTGATAGGAAATAGAACTGCCACTGAAACAATTGCCCCTCTCGAATACCGACGCAATGTTTCATGTCTTTCCTTATTATATCGTTTCTTTTAGAAAAAATGTTCACTCGAAGTAGCCAGTTGCATTCCTCCCCTTAAAAGTTTCGCCCGTAATATTCGTCTCGCAAGGAATGCTCATCAGATCACCCTTGAGCCTAATTTCGGACGTACCGTGAAATATAGGGATTCTTTTTTTAGCCGAACAACACGAATTTGGAATAGTTTACCCGGCGAGATTTTCCCTTGCCATTTTGATCTGCTAACATTCAAAACCAATGTTAATCGACACCTCCTGTCTCTCCCCTCCCTATCTTTCTAATGCCGCGCAGTGTGTTCTACATTAAAAGGGAAACAAATAGTCCCTTGTGCGCGCGTTAATTATAAAAAAAAAAAAAAAAAACATTGTTTCAAATAAATAAACAAATTAACTTATAGGATTTCAAGTGTTAAATGTCTGTACGTCATAAAATGAAGTTATTAAAGGCTCGGCATCAATCGATAACGAAAAAGGTTCTTAAGTCCAAGCTTTCTATTTGTCTGCTGACTTTTAAAAATACTGAAAACCAATAAAATTGGAAAAAGTTCTCGAATATGAAAAACCCTTGAGAATTCGTTAAATAAAACAAAAAAGATACATAGCAACCCTCCAGGTAGGTATATATCTGACCAAAAAAAAGCAATAAAATCTATCAGAAACCATTAACACCGACCTTACCATTGAACCTAACCAACGCAAATTACACAAAACTCTAATTCTCATAGTCTAGACGGCTCATTAAAAATGTAAAGGTATCTCAACTAACTATCTACAAAAGTCCATCATCCTCCTATGTATATAAGAGAAGAACAAAAAAAAAATAAAAGGAAATTCCTAATACGACTATTAAAAGCAATTTTCCATCCTACACAGCAGATTTCCATCGATCTATCGGCAATTTTCTCTAAGCTATAACTGTCATCATCCACCTCAGTGTTCAGCCTTCTATACAAACATCCACAATCACTACACAAGCAGGGGCGGTCAAAGGACATATTCAATTAATATTCAATGCCAATCTCCTCTATACGTTTGGCCAATCAATAGGCTCGTCAATTTATAGCTCCATGAAGACATGTTGATATTTTCCATTATCCAACACACCCAACTCTACCCTCGTCCTCCTTGACACACATGTACAAAAGAGTGCACTGAACTTTTTAAAATCCTAGGCAAAAATAGAAACAAAACAAAATGGCTTGAAAAAATCTCCCTAAATCGTAATTGACAATGCCGCACAGTTTAAAACTTTCACACTCTTTGTTTCCAAATTCCGAACCCTCCATCATGCCAGCATACCTCCCTCCCCCCATCCTATATGCAAACTTTAAGCGCCTTTAAACAACAGAATGATGATGACACAGAAAAGTGAGCAGAAGGGGCAACAACAAAAAAAAAGTCCTTCCATTTGCATCTCATCTCAGGACCCAGCTAAAAAAAAAAAAAAAAAACCTCCCCTAACAAAGCGTGTGCTGGTATACAGTTGGTTTTTTCGACACATTCTACATTTTGAAAAATTTGCTTCAATTAAAAGTGCAACCACTCTCAAGCCCGCACCATACACAAGAGTCAGAAGAGGGTGAGGGATGTAGTGACGGGTGCAACATTGCTCATTTTTGGTTTTGCATGGCGGTAGTGGTGGCATAAACCAAACCAAACTAAACCAGCATATAATACACGCCTAGTCTAACCGACCAAGCGCCTGTCAAAGTGACAAAAACATTTTGCACTTTTTGCACAGAGTGGGCAGGAGCAGGAATAACAGGGAAAAAAGGAATCACCATGAGAAAAAACAGAAGAAGTAAATGAAGACGACGAGAGTGAAGAAGGATGCAATTGTGTCAAAACTATTGCCATTAGCATTACCCCGTTTGCTATCTTCCAAGGCGAAATGGCACCCAACGTCGCCTAAGGGCATAAAGATGAAACCATAAGGTGCCATGGAGAGTCTTATGAAGATGTTCTTTAAGGATGTGTATTATCCAGTTCTGCATATCTCAATAAAAAAGCGTTGTAATTCACACTGGCTTACGGTTGAAACATTTATAAGACACGCAATTGATTTCAATCTAAATGTAGTCCGCCGGAAGTTCACCAAGAGTCATGCGGGAGTTAACCGGAAAGCCACCAGGAATCAGCGAATGAATCCATTAACAGCCATCAGCAAATCCGGTGTCAAACGCTAACTCTTGTGAATTAAGTGTCCAACTCTATCTCGTTGTGAGTTTGGCTAGGGAATTCATTGCTCATCCCTTAAAACATCTCCTAAGACAACACAAACAGACATATTATTTAGGATCCAAATTCAATATCAAATATATTTTTTCCCGATTCCGATACTGATCCCTTTAGACACTTCAAAACAAAGAAGAAGTATAAGTACTTCCCACCCACTTCGTATCTGCCTTCTTTTCTTCTCGTGTGTTGTCAGAAGCAGAATAGAGTAATGAGCGGAATTTCATGTAAGCAATGGCGTCAAGGAGGTCTTGGCGGGGTTATATTGTGATTCCATATAATGTGTATAACTCGCAAAAGGATACATTCGAGCCAAGGTGCATGCTCCACAGTGTCATAGTTTGCTTGCTTATGCTGCTGCTGCTGTTGTAATTCTTGATGTTTGTTGCAGAAAAAAAGCAAAGTAGCAGGCTTACATGTTTAGGTTGCACCCTTAGCATATCTCTGTTGGATCTTTGCACACATATGGCTGTTGCAGCAGCTTAAATCGGCGACACCCTCAGCCCTCAGGACTGGGCGAAGACAAAAGGAAAACGAAGAGAAATTGTGGGGGAAAAAAGAATGCAAAAAGGATGTCATCATGATACTAGTAGGAGACAAACATCGCCAGCAGGCACAAAAACAGGCTTAGCGCGAGGAGGAAAAACTAGGAAAACTAAACTGCTAGTGTTGGTTGGAAAAACACAAACAATTCTGGGAAGGATTTTTTAGTTGTTTGCCTTCGGTGTTGCAAGGGTTAGAAGTTTAAGAATTATTGCGTTTTGTCTCTGGCCCGGTCTTATTGTTGTTTTTTTTTTTTTTTTTTTTTTTTTGTTAAGATTGGTGGATTGGGGTAGGTGGAAAGGATTGCAATGAGAGTTGCTTAGGTAATTTAAAACAGATGAGAGAGATTCTGTGTGCAACGTCCTACTTTAATGTGAATTTTTTAGATTAAATATGACTCAAGGTTTTTTTTCAGAAGTGAAATTAACAAAATAGTTATTCTTTAAAGTGGTAATAAACCTGTAAAATGGTGACTTATCTACTTTAGTTGGGAAGACGAATTGTTGGTATAATAAATTGATGCTTAAGTGATACTGGGCAACTAGTGGTCCAATTTTAAATCATTCCTCCGCATAGATCCGACTGAATTTGAGAGACCTGGCCTGTGTTATGTACACCTTAAAGGCATCGATCGATTGTCGTTTGTCGTCGCACAGACTTGCGACTTTAGAAAACCCCACAAGCAAAAGTCTAGCGTTGTCAAATCGCTTGATCTTGGCAGTCAATTCATGTCACCTCTGCGATAAACAACCTTACGCAGAAATTTTTCATGCACAATGTCAATCGTGGCTGTGTGGCATGTAGCATCGTTCTGCTGGAACCACGTGTCATATAGGTCCATATGGTTCAATTTGGATCACAAGAAATTGGTTACCATCGTTCTGTAGCGCTCGTTATTGACGGTAAGTGTCGTCCTATATACATATGTGAATTTTCCTTGTAAAAACATAGCCATTCACCCTAAAATGGGGCTCGTCGTAAAAATGATTTTTCGGCCAGATTGGGGTCCTCTTGCAAACGCTCCAAAGCCCAGAAAGCGAAAAAGCGACGTTGTCTATTAGGGTGGATCGATTTTTTTTTTTTTTTTTTTTTTAATTTGGCCATCGATATAAAGTTGTCAGCATCAAAAACAAACAATATTATGCAAATAAAGTTTTCGAAAAATATCATTTTTTTACGTCTGAAAACTATAAGGAAAAAATAAATTAAAACATTAATTTCTTCTTATATTCTTGTTTAATTACAGTGTAATAGTTAAAAAAGAAACTCTTGAATTTGAATCCTTTTTTTTCACAAAGTTGATTAAAAATTTAAGCCAATTTATAATCTTTTTTTGGAATTGAAAACATGCATTATTTTGCGGGATTCTAGTGTTGTTCTGATAAACCCATCTCTTCTGGCAGAGTCACATACAGCAGCAGAGGCCTCTGTTACAATTTTGACACACCTTTCCGTAGCTTGAGTGTGACAAGGAAATTCCTTCAAAAGGGGCAACATCATCACACATTCTTTGATGACACCACTTTCAATTTTCTTCAGGACTGGTGGTTCGGTAACGTTCACCTCCTTCCAAGCAATGATGTCGATGTAGTTCTTTGCATTGAAGTTAAATTCTGGAACTTTAAATATTCTTGCACTAGAATTTGATGAATCTCTACATTTGAGAACCCTTCACAACACCTTTATTGGTTCTCGTTCGTCGGCCAACATCGCTAGAAGTATGTTTTCTGGATGCCCAAAAAAACCATTCCTTTGAATTACAGGATCTATTATAGCTTTCAAATGTGCCGGCATATATCTCGAAAGGAGCATTCTTTTGTGCATGTTTATCGATCCATAGATGCAACTTGGTTTTGTTTTTATGGAAAACCACATTGGAGCATACACTTTCAAAATAAAATTAACCAGGTGTAACAAATTTTCATTTGCCGTGGTAAGCCATCTGGAATGAACAATTTTCCCGGGGTTGTTTTTTGAAAGGCTTTCGTGGCAATGACCAGAGTTAATAGCGTTACAAATCTGAAAGAGGTATGATTGATCGGTGCTTAGATCGTTTGCATTCGATACATCTGGTAGAGCACAGCTTATTGATTTAAAGTCTACTAATGGAAAAATCTCGCAATCTTTGAAGTCTTTTCCGATTGGTCCTATAAAGCTTCGGGGTCCAGTCGTAGGACCATCAAGGTGCTCGAACAAGTGTCGCAATGTTAGTTCATTCGCGTGTAGTTGGCAGATGAACCACTGCAATGGTCTTTTGAATTGTTGTTCTAGGCATCTTATTACACCACCTTTACAGCGGTTCCATCACATCCAACTACAACCAATTTATTCAAGTCCACACCTTTGTCATTTAAGAAGTCTTTTATTGCATTGCTTACATTGGTTGCTTTTCCGCTCCTCGATGGGGAAATGTGTCCCATATATTCTGAGTTTGGCTCTTTGACCAGACTTATATGCTCCTCGGAAACACGATTTTCCTTCTTAAAGAATCAACCATGGAAAGAGTCTTATCCTTTCGTCCATCAAAATATAGTCCAAAGTATTCTTGGATTATCAAAGGCTTCTTGACTAGGAAAGTCCTCTCTTTCTCTCGAACTCGTCTTATTTTATTTCGATCTACTATGTTATCTGTTTTTTCCTTTGTGATAAGACCAACGTCTTGCAGTGTTGCGGTTATAATTTTGAGATTTTTTCTAAAGCAGTCCTGCTGACGAAGTTGACGGCTCCATCACTAAGGAAACCTCTTCTTCAGTTTGAAGCTCTGGTTCTTCTTCGGACAAAATCTTCATATCGTTAGACAAATGAGGTTTAGGTTCATTTAGGTGTTTATGCTGTCTGCTTTCATAATTTCTTTTTCGGATCAATTTCCTGGTGTTTTTAATGGAGGTTTTTAAGTCTATAATGCCAATACCCATTTTACGGTTTGTTCGTTGGTCAACTAAAAAAGGTCTCTCCAAAATTGGAACTTTAAGTTCTTTCTCACATCTACACAAATCAAAGTTATCACACTTACAAGCAGATATATCGAATAAAGATTGTGCATCGTCCTTAAAAAATATGCATGAGCTGTTTATATGAGTCCAAGTTTTTTTCTTGATTTATAAGGCTTAAGTAAATTCTTGTAATTTTCATAATACTGCTTTAATGATTTGAATTGTTTTTTTTTTTTATTTGAACGTGAACTTTAGACCAAAATTTTAACTTTAAAACTGTCTGGCTTCAAAACACAACATTTACAAATTACACATTCAACTTTTTTATATTTCACCTCCCACCTCTTCCTAAATAATCATAGATACAATAAACATCTTCGAGCCAAATCTATGGATGTTGTAATATACAGTCCTTCTTCGGCTACAAAATATCCATAAAATCAAAAATAACAAATTCCCAAAATCCCTCAAACTAAAAAGAACGATTCCCTTCAATAATATCGCAAATTAAATTCTCCTTCCAGTGCAAAAAAAAATGGCCAACATTGCCGCATGGCATCGTTTCCATCTTGTCGCCCACAAAATCAACAACACAACGGCACAGTTCAGCACCACATCGTCGTCATATTACAGCCGCCAGAAAGAAAACAAACAAAACAATTGTTTGGTCTCTCCAAAGGCGTTGAATTCAATTATTTCACCTCTCCTCTCACTTAAAAAAATAAAAATAATTAAATCAATTTGAAAAGAACGAACGAACAAAATTTCTTAAAAATTTAAATAAAAAAAAAAAAAAATCCATTCAAAGTTTTGTTTTGAAAAGTTTTTGCAAATGCAAATACTGAACGCACCCACCACCGCCGCCGTTGATGTTGACAACAACAACAACTGTCACTTTGCAGTAACTGTCCAAGTGTCACTCTTCATATTATTTTCCTTCTCGCTTACCGCTGAACTAACTAAATGAAGGGTTAGTTTTTTTTTCAAATGATTTTTTGTTTCACAAATAAGTGAAATAAAAAAGAAAAATTATTTTGGTGGACTGTATTGTTCCATTGCTAACTGTTATTTCCTAAAATGTTAAGTGATTGTAAATTAGTTTTTTTCTTTTCATTAAACATTTCAAATAAAATTGCAAAGGGACAAGAGGAAGGGGGAAGAAGATAGAAAGAGATAGAGAGGGAGTCCTTGGAAATTAAGTAATTTAACTTTGACAATTGAATCATCAATTGCTTAAGGCATTCTAGGGGAAGTTCGGTGGAATCGGGGAATTGAAGTTAGATGACAAAACTGGCAGTAATGCTGGTCGAGTAATAGTGGTGGAGCTTGTTGCAGCCGCTGTTGCTATCTGCTGCCGCTTCTACTGTTGTGGTTAACATTGTAATGGAGAAGTTCCGTTGGGTGCGAGCTAGCTGGTGGTTCAGCCCGAGGGTTGCATTAAAATAAGGACCAAATGCCTTGGTTTTGGAATTATATGCAACCCTGGGTAAGATTTAACATCTGGTTTTGTGTTTTCCCATTGTTCAGGCATTTCCCTGGTTTTAGTTGTTTTTGAAGAAATTTTCTTACTCCATTTCCAAACCCCTTACTATCCCCGCGTTCTCATACTCCCCTTCTGATTCCTTTCTTTCTGGTTGTTGCGTAATTGTTTAACCGAATTCAATTAAGGAACGTTTATTTTTCGTTCGCTTTTTGTTTTGTTTTCATTTTGAATGCAATTTCATTCACGGGGGGAGGAGTATTTTTATTGTTCTTCGTGAGTTTGTTTTTTTTTTCTTATTTTTTTGTTGGGTCGGGTTGGGTTAACAATTAATTTGTTAATTATTGGGAAAATAATGGAGGTAGCTATAAAAATTCTCGTAAATAATGAGGCTTTAAGAAATAGGTTAGTACCTTCATATAAGATTGCTCTACACAGAGGAGGAGTTTCGTTATCCTGTTGAGCGTTTGAATTTATCGCCGGAGCTCCGGCGGAGTGTGAGAATATTTTTTAGGTTACCTTAAAGTTTGGAAGTTATGAATTACCTCACATATCGCTTATGTATACATACATTTATATATTTTTTTAATACTAAGCTATGCAGGGCAACCTATTTGAAACTACATATCAAATTGAGAGGCATTTCAGGGAGTTAGTACCGACTTTCTTAACAGTTCGAGTTAAACATTTCTGAGCAGTTTGATGCGAAAAGAGTTTTCCAAAATGTAATGGAATTGTGTCTGAGTTCAATTCTAGATCCTATCTATAGACTGTTAATAATTACAAGAAAATTAGTTTTTGGTAAATTATTTTAATATTAAATAAGATTTCACTTTCACTTCACTAAAAAACGGGATCCAGGAATCGTAATGGAAACCAATTTTTTTGAATAACAAAGATGTTATTCTTTTTAAAGCATTTAATTTAAAATATAAAACACAGAAAAATGTAATTTGTTTTAATCTATGAAATTAGATTGTTTTGAAAAATATTTTGTTGTCAATAATGTTTGAATGTTTGACGTTTCAAAAGTTATCGCCCAAGCAGCTTGATCATCCATAAATATAATTAAAACTAGATTAACTCTAGCAAGACAAAGCCGCACGGTGAATTCGAATGTAACCAAAAATAAATTTGCACGACTGGATCGCACGTACTTGCTCATATGTGCGGCCACATTGTAGAATAAAATTAAAAAGATTAAAGTGAACATCAAAGCATTTATTCGATTTTTATGACTTTTGATTGTTCGAATAAAGTACGTTAAATAAAATGTATTGGGTGAAATAATTTAAATGCCATTTTATTTCTTTAGGAAATGTAAAAAAGTGTGATTTTTTTTTCAAAATCGAAGGAGCCGTTTTTAAATAAAACGGGTTTCTTAACAACTTTTTTAAAAAAATTAATAAAATAATTCTAGAATACAAGCTTAGGCACAAAAATAACGTTCATTTAAAAACAAAATTTAAAAAAAAATTCACTTACCCGTTTTCTAAATATTGATTTTTCAAAAAAAAAAAAAATTTAAATTATTAAAAATACAAAAAAAAAAGTTTTAGAAAAAAAATTAAAGCAAAATTACTCAGGCTACCTACATCTTCTTGAATATCAATTTTGATTGTAATCGGATCACCAGTTTTCGAGAAGTCGAAGAAAAAAAACCGGTCCTATGGGAGGTACCGTTTTTAGCCCACCATATTAATTATTTTTTTCACTTAAATATAATGCATACCTACAGTAGTACACTTATTTTTTTTTTTTAAATTCTTGGAGCCGTTTTCGAGAAAAATAAACTTTTACATAACGGTTATATGACAGGTACCGTTAATTTTAAGCTAAAAAAAAATTTGAAAAACCCCTCTGTAGAATATCAAAATAATCTTAAGTTCAAAATTTGAAGACGATTGGCCCAACCGTTTAGGCTGCAGTCCAATATACATCATACAGACAGACAGACAGACAGACAGACGGACAGAATTTTGCCACTAACTCAAATATGTTTCTTTATCATCGTAATGTCATGTTTGATTGTTATCTCAAAATTTTTAATCTGCACGAATGCATAAAGTAAAAAACCTATTCTGTGGTTAGATCGATAGTAACTTAAGCGAAATGCGTCAACCAAGAAGCTGATGTTGTAGGAAAGCTTTTAAACAAACACGTAACCGCTGCCACATACCTAATACGACGAGGATTGGGTTAAAATCTGGACACGTAGCTATGATACTTCACCACTACTAATGGAGCCCTGCCATGCTCTACGGTGCGAAGGTTTAAAGGTCGAAAAGTTCCAATGTTGGCCTACTGGAACGCCGTTATCTTTCTACAACTGAAAGAACGAACATTTATCATCATTGCTGCGCATGGCAACAGCTAGTTGGGGCAAGAAAAAGTTAATAATCATGTTTCTGTACCTGTCACCGTTGGCTATAACGTTCCGGACCGATCATCACTTTATTCCACCCACTCACAAAGCGAATCCAACTGTGAAGTTTTCTGAATGTAATGGTGCTTCAACTATCATTGCTCCAAATGTGGCAATTCTGTTTCGTGATATTACCATTCTACAAAAAGTGTTTTTCATTAATAAACAAAATTTTCAAAGGAAATCTTATATAAATAAAAATTTCACCAAATGTACGGCACGAATAATGATCCAGTGGCTTAAATTCCAGCCCAAGTTGAGTAAATGCTTTGTGAACACGATCTATAGTTTTTCGATTTAATTGCTCTGAAGAACGATTGTTTGTGAGCACCACAAAAAAAAAAACGTAGCACCCTAACCTCAAAACAACCGAGAACTTCCAAATCCGCTGTCACAGAAAACCTTTTTTTGTACCTGGTGGCGTTACAGCCCATGTAAACCTTAGCCATGATAACCAACACGTTTCTTCCCCAGCTGTATCTATTTTTGCACGTCAAGTTGGCCAAATTCGTCTTCCACTTGTGTTCGCCACCATAGTCTGGGTTTTCACTAAACAGGGTGGCGCACGAATCGTGCTACAAAAATAAAACGTAATAACTTTTTTTCTGTGTGAGTAATCGGCTTATTTTTTTTTTATTTTGTAGGTTACTATTTAGATTTATAAAAATGGATGCTTGGGATACGGAGAAAAGAATTTGGATAGTGCAACGGTACCATGCTTTGCAGTCCGTCATTTCCGTCCAAAGGGAATTTAGGCGGGTGTTTGGCGGTAATCCCCCGAGTAGATGGACCATTATGAGGTTTGTAAACATGTTTGCCGAATCTGGAAGCATCGCACGAAGGCCGTACCATCGAGATGCCAATGTTCGGGTTTAGGATACAATCGCAGCAGTAGCATCTGCAATACAGGCCAATCCGAGCGTTTCGACCCGAAACTTATCGGGGCAAATTGGAATTAGTAGACGGTCATTACAACGGATACTTCATGACGATTTAAACTTGTTTCCGTACAAAGTCCAAATTACTAGCAAGTTAAACCCTCAGGATTTGCCTGTTCGCCTGGAATTTTGCCAAAAAATGATATCAATGGCCGAAGAAGACAACACATTGATCAATTGTTTGTTCATGTCTGATGAGGCCCATTTTGATCTTAACGGCAATGTTAACAAGCAAAATTGCCGTATATGGAATGAGTCTAATCCAGAAATGCTCCATGAGACGGAACTGCACCCAGAACGAGTCACTGTGTGGTGCGCAGTTTCATCAAGGTGTATTGTCGGGCCGTACTTCTTTGAAGAAAACGGTGTAACCGTTACTGTCAATGGGGACCGTTATTTAAAGATGTTGAAGAAGTTTTTTTACCCAGAACTGCGCCGAAGACGTATACCATTCAACAGCGTTTGGTTTCAGCAAGATGGAGCAACTGCACATATAGCCAGACCAGTTATGGCGGAACTAAACAAAAAATTCGCAAACAAATTAATTTCTAGGAACTCCACTCTTCGCTGGCCCCCAAGGTCACCTGACCTGACTGCACCAGACTTCTTTTAATAGGGTTATGTCAATTAAGAGGTGTATAAAACGAAGCCCAGGAATTTAACTGAATTAAAGCAGTCCATAACGACAATAATTGAGGCGATCCCAACTTTAACTCTTCAGGCCGCAATGAATAATTTTTTGACCAGGTGCCGCATATGCGTGGGCAATAAAAAAAAATGAAATACATCGATTAAAAAAAAAGTTATTTGAATTTCTTATTGTAGCACAATTGGTGCGCCACCCAGTACATCTTCCCTCCGGGTAGAAACGAAGATTTTCCTGGCCGGAGCTTCGCTTTCCATCTGCTCTAAATGACCCATACATTTAGTGTTTTTAAAATTCTCCATCACAACAATAACTTTAAAAAAAATTGCTTTTTAAAACACAGGTGCCCTTTGCATTAAAACAATTAAAAAAAAAAAATTATTGTTTAAGGTTTCGAATTCCCAGAGGTGCTTGATTATTTTCAAACCTGGCAACGCTATAACGAATTAAAAGTTTTTCATCAGCTTCCCTCTTTTTTTTCAATTTAACAAAATATCAGTAACTTTGCTTAAAAAGGAAAATCTTGAGGCTTGGAGACTTCTTCCTTTCATTATTCTTAAAACAAAAACTAATTTTAGAAAACATCAGCCACCTAAACCTGTTTCTCATCCAATCTAACAAAACTTCACAACAACTTGACACAACCATTTGACTTATATATAAACTTCCAACTTAAATAGATCTCATAACCAGGCTCAAATTGTTAGCTGTCATTTTGACTCTACACTCTACACCAGTACCATTTATACACCTCAGCCTTATAATGAACTTCTTCTTTCCACAGGTCTGGGAAGAGCAAAAAAAATACAAACACATACACTTGCTTTAATTTATTAATTTCAAAGCCTCTCCGCTTCTGGCTGCTAAAGACTTTCATTCAATTAATTTAAATTTTGTTGGTTATCCATTTCTCGGCGGGTAATGTAGGTTGTTGCTTAACCCCGCATACGCCGCACCGGCCGCACGCCGACAGAGTTATGCGGCAAATGTTTGTATTGCGCTGCTCCATCACACCCGCCACGAAAAGAAAACGACGCCGAGGTGGATGAGGAGGTGGAGAAGCAGCAGGCTTTCATCCCGAGAGAATTACAAAAGGATAATTTATATTTCAATACCCCCAAAAAGGATGTCGAAAAATGATTTATTATTCTCTTTTTGACGTTAACATGCTTGAGAAGTGGTTTTGCCTGGGCCTTGGAACGGATCCATAATAATCAGACGAAGTATTCGGTGGAGACATACAAACTTAATCAAAACAGTTAGATTGCATTACCTTTAGTTAGGCATATAGATAGATTCAATATGGCCATAACAATATAACGTCTTTTTTGGGGTGCAAAGCGGTTGGCAAGTTTGGCAGCTGGTTTGGGTATATTTTGGAGCTAATGAAACACAGCAGGACAGAAATAAACGTCATGTTCGGCAATCGATTACCATTATTAAGGAAGCAAGATATTTGATTATGTTGACCTCATTAGGCAAGGACTTGCCTTATGGTGTATTGTTCTTTTTTTTCTTTTTGATTGATCTTATTAGATGGGAAAATAATATTTTTTTTCTTTAAAAAAGAGTTTTGATTCTATGCGAGGCTGCAATGGAGTGTGCTTCTTATGGGACGTTTGAAGGATGTGCAAATGAATTTTTAAGTTCAGTTCGAGATTTTGGTTGTTTATAGTCAAAAACAATTATATTTAATAGAAAAAAAGTATTTTTAGCAGCCTTTTAATGAATTCTAAATTCAGTTGTATAGTTTCAAAATGTAAGGATGAAAGAACTCATAAATATTAGAATTGTTCTTTTCATTAACCATTTTCATTTTCTTTCCGAAAGTTGGTAAGCTTAGTCACACTGAATCACTGGTACAACCAAATATCTTGAGAAAGTAATAGTTGGTAAACTAAACTGGAAAGAAAACATTAGTATACAGCCATCCAGTGAAAGTAAAATGGCAGATAAAATAGCCAAGGCGGTTCAGCCCTACTGAGTACTTGTGCCACTGGAAATAGAAAAGAAAATACATAATTTACCCAAAAAATCGTCAAAGCCTCAAACGATAGAAGGCCAACATTTGACACTTGTCGGTTCAGGAGAAGTATTCGGCTGAATATCTCAAAGAAAAACACAAAATATTGCTTCAATTGTTGTTCCTCTTGGTATGTATACTACAGGTGAAAACTCAATGGAAACCCACATAATTAGAATGGGCATCGGCAGATCAGACTTTGTAAAGTGCCACTACGTCGATGCGGATGAGAGGTCATATCATTTCTCCTGTGAATGCGCTAGCCGAGACAAGATCAGAGACAGAGCCCTCAAAGAACACTCTTTCGACGAACTGAGCGATATTTCAAAAAAAGCCACTTAAAAATAAACATGTGAAAATTCATTGCTGACTGACGATGGTTTAAGGAGGCACCCTGTACTATACCTTGCCTGTTAAGGTCTGCACTTATGGAAGAAATTTATTTTTGCAAATTGTGGTTTTACTCGCTCAAATATCCACTGAAATTAAAACCCAAACATTGACTAACCCACGAATTACACACAAATTGTTGATGCTATGTGCATCGTTAAAGCTAAACATACCCCCATACCCCATTTGTCCATGAATGACACTTACATCGAAGAAACCGAAAAGCTCTCAATACTCGGTATGTGCGTCAATGACGACCTCCGTTCGAACGACCATATATTGGAGATCGCTAAGAATGCTGCTAAGTGCTTAGGTTTTCTGTATCGTAAGAAGTATTTTTCCCCATCTCATCTGGCTACAATTTATAAAGCGTTTAAACGCCCTAAACTCGAGTATAACTCCCACCTCTGGGCAGGTGCTTCACAAACATCGCTTCACCTGCTTGATAGAATACAAAATCGAGCGTTAAGATTGATAGGAAATAAAACTGCCACTGAATCAATTACCCCTTATTTTATCGTTTCTTTTACAAAAAATGTTCACTCGAAGTAGCCAGTTGCATTCCTCCCCTTATAAGTTTCGCCCGTAATACTCGTCTCGCAAGCAATGCTCATCAGTTCACCCTTGAGCCCAATTTCGGACGTACCGTGAAATGTAGAGATTCTTTTTTTAGCCGAACAACACGAATTTGGAATAGTTTACCCGGAGAGATTTTCCCTTGCCATTTTCATCTGCAAACATTCAAAACCAATGTTAATCGACACCTCCTATCTCTCCCCTCCCTATCTTCCTAATGCCGGCGCAGTGTGTTACATTAAAAGGCAAACACACGTTAATTATAAAAAAAAGCCCCTTCGTGTGTATTAAAAGCAAGAATATCGTTTTAGACCTACCACTTCTACGTTTATTTATTTATTTATTTGACTATAACTACAGATACATAATTGATCACAGTTATTTGGATTATACAAATAATATTACATTTACATAATTAGTGACGATTTAAATTGAATAAAAGTATAATTTGTCTAAATTTCAATGAAAAAAGATTAAAATCTACGAAGGAATTATAATTATTGAACTGTTTACATAAGAGAGAGAACGGTTCATTATTTAAGTAGTTAAAAGTAGTTTCATGTGTTCGGCAAAATTTTATAATTTCGACTTGGACGGAATGGCACATTTAATTTTATTAAGGAAAGCAAATAGGGAGAATTTATATCACCGTTTAAAAGTTTAAATATGAATGCAGCATTGAGTGATGACCTCCTATCCTCGAGCGTATTAAGACCAATCGTCGACAAGTCGCGAACGATATGGTGGAAGATGGTGATGATTATCCCAGTTAAGATGATGGAGAGAAAATAATAGAAACTGTTTTTGAATGGATTCAATGCGGGCAATGTGACAGGAGTAATATGGGCACCAAACTTGGCAACCATATTCCAAGATCGAACGAACCAGTCCAACAAACAGGCTCTTTGTCACATAAGGGTCGTTGAATTCTTTTGACCATCGTTTAATCATTCCTAGACGAACAGAAGCTTTTGCCGTTATAGAGTCGATGTGCATTCTGAAGTCTAATTTTGAATCAAATATTACTCCCAAGTCTATAAAATAATTAACTCTTTCAAGTTTTGAATTATTTATAGAGTATTCATTAAAGAAAACATTTTTAACTCTAGCGAAGGTCATTACTTTGCATTTCTTAGAGTTCAGTGTGAGATAATTCTTATTACACCATTCCTGCATATGATCAATATCAGATTGCAGTTGAAGGTAATCAGCATTATTTTTATATGAATATGAAATTTTCGCATCGTCAGCATAGAGATGTATATCACAGTATTTTATCACAGAGGGTAAATCATTTATAAAAATTACGAATAACAGTGGTCCCAGGTGGCTTCCTTGAGGCACGCCAGACTTGACATCTATTGCTTTGGATAAATGAGACTTGAACTTAACATATTGAGTACGAGATGATAAATAACTTGCAATCCATTGCACAAGTTTTGGGGACCAGCCGAAAAGTGAAAGTTTTCTAACAAGCAGCTGATGATTAAGTTGATCGAAGGCTTTGGAGAAGTCAGTGTATATTACATCCGTTTGGTGACCATTGATGAATCATCCTTTTGTTATGCATGATGTAATTTCCAACAGATTTGTAATGGTAGATTTGCCCTTGACGAATCCATGCTGTCTGTCCGATAGATGCGATTTTACACCATGTATCAACTCATAGACTATTATAGATTCCATCATCTTGGGAATAACGCTGAGTTTTGCTATAAATTGGTAGTCACGCATGTTGCATCGGCTTCCTGATTTAAAAAGTGGAATTATAAATGAAGACTTCCAAGCATGCGGGAAAACGGAAGACGACAAAGATAGGTTAAACAAATAACATAAAGCACTAGCCAAGGAATGACAGCAGTTTATTAAAACACAGGAAGGAACATTATCAGGTCCAGTAGAAAATGAATATGTTAGCTTCTTTATTGCACTTGTCACATCGTTTTCTTGGATAAATGGCAAGTCATTTGTAATGCTCATGTTAGAAGTAATTTGATGCAGCCCAAATTAATGCAAATCATGGTGGATTTTCTTTGAATTTTGTTAAGGAGCTTTCACAATTGGTGTTTTTTTAAAGCTTTTTTTAAAACCGCTACGGAAACCCTTTAATATTTGCGCTCTCTCACAGTCTAATGGCATTCCACTCGAGGAAGAGTGATGAACGTCCCATTTTCACTTTACTCACAATTTTTAGTGCATTATAATTTCCTTACTATTCTCCACTCTTTGTTTCTAGAAGATCGTCGTTGGCACTTTTATTCAAACCAATTTAAAATCTTAAACCATACCAAGATTCCCGAGTAGAAAACTAAGATTATTAATAAATGTGTGATTTTTATGAATTCTAAATTTTGCCTTAGAATTATGTTGCTTAAACATTGTTGTGAAACATTAAAAATTTAATTTAAAAATATTGTGGTGATCGGTTGACTTGTTTCCTTCAATTTCACAAAAAATATCATGACTCATGAGGAAATATATTTCAATCCTACAGTAAAAATTCATAGTTCTGATTTATTTCTTAATTGCATTAAAATTATATTTATACGGAATTTTTTCTGGAAGAACAACCCTCCTCTTGGAGATGTTCTTTGAAGATTCATTAAAAAAAAACTCTGTTTCCAGTGCAGTAACGAAAATAATGAAAAACGAAATCATTATGTAGGACAACGCTGACAGAGTACACTCCTTTTCTTTATTATTAAAAACAGAGATTGTAAGACCAAATTTTAAGTATTTTTTTTTTTTTTTTTTTTTTTTGTAAATCAACTTACTTTTTTTTCTGGAACATGAAACAGAAAGCAGGACACAATCACGAGGGTATATGAAAAAAAAAAATTAAATTATCCTAGAGGGCCATATGAATGAAATGTGAGATGATGGAATTCAATCTTTTCATATGCTGAATGTGCATATGTGAAGTGCACTCCACTCACATTTTCGCGGAATAATTTTTTATTAAAAAAATCAACAACAGAACTACAGGGTTGTAGGCAGGTGAAATGTTGATGTCTTCTTGTAAAAGGAATGGCGGCACAGAAATATATTTAAAAAGGATATTGAAGGACAACTGTACTTAATGTAGATGTCAATATTGTTTTTTTATTGTTGCTAATTAAAGAAATATTCATGTAGGTTGAGTTGTATGATTGTAATTTAATTGTAAAATATTGAGTATTAAGAGAATTTAAAGATCTTCAGTAAAAAAAAAATTCATTCAAATTTGATTTTCATGCCTTTGCAACACATTGCATATGTTTTAAATTAGCCACCACTTATTAAACGTCGAATATTGTAGGTCAAGGAAAGGTACATAGGTAAATATTGCTTATTCATAAAACAAATTAAATAAATTATTCCACAGAGTTAGGTAGGACTGTCAAATTCGAATATCCAAGCAACAAAAAATAAATTGCACGACTGGATCGCACGTACTTGCTCTTATGTGCGGTCACAGCTTTTAATATGATTTGAAAAATATTAAGGGAACTTCAAAGATTATATTCGATTTTTCTGACTTTTGATTGTTTGAAAAAAGAACGTAGAATAGTTTTCAAGGAAAAATTTAAACGCCATTTTATTTCTTTAAAAAATGTGAAAAAGTGGAAATTTTTTTTCAAAATCGTTAGAGCCGTTTTTAAATAACAACTTAAAAAAAAAACGAAAAAAAATAATTCAAGAATACAAACTTAAGCACACAAAAAACGTACATTTAAAAACAAAATTTAAAAAAAAAATCACTTACCCGTTTTGGAAAATTTTTTTTTGTAAAATTACTCAGACTGCCTACATCTTCTTGAATATCAATTTTGATTGTAATCGGATCACCAGTTTTCGAAAAAGTCGAAGAAAAAAACCGTTCCTGTGGGAGGTACCGTTTTTAGCCCACCATATTAAATTTTGTTTTCACAAAAATATAACGCATACCTACACTGATTTTTTTTTATAAAAATTCTTGGAGCCGTTCTCGAGAAAAATAAGATTTTACATAAGGGTTATATGACAGGTATCGTTAATTTTTGAGCTAAAAAAAAAATTGAAAAAAGTCCTCTGTAGAATGTCAAAAGAACTTAAAGTTCAAAATTTGAAGACGATTGGCTCAACCGTTTAGGCTGCAGTCCAAAATACATCCATACAGACAGACAGACAGACAGACGGACAGAATTTTGCCAGTAACTCAAATATGTTTCTCCATCATCGTAATGTCATGTTTGATTGTTATCTCAAAATTTTTAATCTGCACGAATGCATAACCTGTATTATAGTACCTATAATCGCAAGTAACAATGACCTGTATAGGAAAACGTCATGCAAATTTCTAGCGATTTGTAACGTCACAATTATATCCTACACATATATTGACAATCCACTTACCAACCAGGTAAATTCAGCCGCAGGATTGACCGTTGTTCCGTAAATAAATACTACTATTTTCTTTGTATAATTGAACTCTAAACGCTTACAGTTTGTTCACACAAAAAATGGTCAGTAGGAAGAGATATGAAGTTTGAATCTATCTCATAAAAAGCTCTAGCCGCAATACGGTATGTGATGTGCATAATATATAATTTCAAGTTTAGTAAAGTATTGAAAGTCTCCTTTGCCTTTCGAGAGAGGGCTTTGCTACTCAATTGCCCATGCTACTTCCTAGCCCATAGAAACAGCGATTGGCAAGAGTAATTCTTCGCTTTATTTCTGACGAGATGTTGTTGTCAGATGTTATAGCGGATCCGAGGTACACAAAGTCCCTAACTACCTCAAAGTTGTACCTGTCTATTGGGATGTTTTTTTATCCAATCCGGCGGTGTTGAGTGTCCCTTTTTGTGGACAACAGGTACTTCGTTTTGGCCTCATTGACTGCTGGTCCCATCTTAGCCGCTTCAGCTTCACCGCTAGCAAACGCGACAGCTCGCCGAGTTCTGCCAATGATGTCTATGTCGTCAGCGTATGCTAGCAATTGCACAGACTTGAAAAAAATTGTCCCACTACAATTGACTTGCGAGTTTCTTGTAATTTTGTCAAGTATTAAGTTGAAGAAATCGCATCGATCTGGAATTCTTGGGTGGTTTCCAGGATCTGCCGTAGAGTGAACATTTGATCGATTGTGGACTTTCCTGGTCTGAAACCACACTGATAGGGGCCAATCAGGTTGCTGACGAAAGGTTTCAGGCATTCACATAGTACGGCAGAGAGGATCTTGTAGGCGATATTCAGGAGACTTATTCCTCTATAGTTGGCGCAGTTTAGAGGGTCTCCTTTCTTGTGGATCGGGCAAACGATGCTGAGGTTCCATTCATCAGGCATACTTTCTTCTGACCAAACTTTAGAGATAAGTTGGTGTATGCACTCCACCAGGTCATCTCCGGCCGCTTTAAAAATTAGAAAGATAGGAAAGATTTTTTTTGCAGTAGATAGAGAATTAGGTGACTAATCATTTAAAACCCACGGAAGGCATCTAGTTGCACTGGGATTTTGAAAAATTGCAACCCAACAAAGATTCGAACTCACGATCTCTGGGTTCACAAGAAAACATCTTACCTACTGCACCACTTACATATAAACTTACTTGAAAACGTATATCCTTTTTCTAACTCCTTCTCCAATTTCTATTAAACAAACAACACCATCTATTATATTCGACATCACTTAATTTTATTGTATATCGTAAATCAATTTTACTTTATTTTGCCTAATTTTCTTGTATTTTGATTAATTTTTAATTACAGATTTTTCTTTTGCCTAAATGTTTTTTTTTTATTCTTTTGTTAAATTTTCATTATAATGCCTTATATCAATTTTTTTTATATTTATTTATATACAAAAAACAACAATATTATTTAATTATCAATATACACTCTTATAATGTAATATATAAATGTTTAATATTATTATTTTCAACCATTTAAGCAATTCGCATTTTCTTTTACATTTATTTTTTTATTTAAGAATATAAATACATAATATTATTTATTTAAAAATTCAAAATCAATTTCCTTACAATCTTAGATGTATAACTTATATTTAAAATCTTTTTTTTTATTTATTATTAATGTTTACTGTATATTAAAAATTATTATTTCATTTATAATTAACATTTAACAAATTATGGAATTGTCTTACAGATTTTGTTTATATTTTATATAAACTTTGTCTTGTATTGTTTTTTTTTCTATTTTTTGTTTGATTTTTGTTTTAATGTTTTTGAATTTTTATTACAATGTTTTATATTTTTTTTATTTGTGAAATTTTTGAAACAAACTTAACTTATCACCGATTTTTATAAAATTGAAATGTGTTGTGAAAACCCTGTTGTTGTTGCAATCGTTCAGCTTTTGGCATCTGTGGCACATGAAGCCTTGTCAATTCTTTTTCGTGACTGTTTTGTTTAATTCTCGTATAATTGCTGCTGTTTTTGTCCAATTCTTTGTGTGTAATTGTATAGTGAAGGACATAACCAAAAAATAACATCACTATCGCCATTTTGACCGCCTGCTTCGAATCCTCATGACAAGCTGACGATGAAGCATCTGAAATTAGTAAAATAAAATGCATTTCTGTCAATAACGAAGTCATTTATAAACGCTCACAAGAGTGCTTATAAAAAGTAAGGGAATAAAGCATCCTTGGCATCTAAAAGTTTTCAGCATCAGCAGGGAGTGCTTTCTTCAAAGATTTTCTTGATTTATCAAAATCTCTCCCAAAAGAGGAATTAATCTTTGAATTAATTGCCATGGCTTTGCGTACGTACGACTGAGTGATTTGTCTTACTACGTTGGTTTTGTGATTTCTATGCTGGGATAGAAAGCAGCGCCCTCTATATTATGCAGTATGCAGTTTTCTAAGCGATCCATTGCTAGGGAATGTCGACGTTCGACCCCTCAAAATCTTGGGGCATGTGGTGTGTGGTGATTAAGGAATTTTGGGGTTAGAAATGAGGAAAGGTTCTAAAACCATCATACCGCCATATAACCACCGGAAAGGGAAGGCGCATTGATTTAATGCCGAGTACTCAATCAGTGCGGCTTTCTCTTTCTGTCTTTAAAGAAGACTTGGGACTCTTGCCGAAACATAGGCAAAAACATTCGCAGGGGTTAACTGGGTCGGAAATGGATATGAAAATTTGTACCTAACTGTTAAATAGTTGAACATTAATCAAAAGGAATTTTATTGGGGTTGTTTTGTTTAGGGGTCGACAATGATAACGGACGTGATGGAATTCAAATGGGTTTGTCTGTTGGAAGAACAGAAAAAGGCATGGCAGTTGGGTTTGTGTATGTATTTTTGTTTGGTAAAGGGAAAACTAGTGAAGCGGAAAACTGTGAAAACTCTAAATTGGATATTTGACATTTGTCTGGCACAAATTCGCTTTGTTTGTCATTAATCTCTTTCAATTTGACAGAAGTGGGTCAATGGATTTGGGCGGCCGGTATGACAATAGTAGTAATTTTTCAGTGTTTTATGGGATTTCCTGTTGGAAATTGAGGCGGGTCAAAAGGGTTGCCATCTTTAAGTTTATAGAAGTGACTTAATGGCTTTTAAGGTGTCCCTTATGTTCCTTATTTATGGATTCATTATTCTTAATCAAATCAAGGAAAAAAATAACAAATAGGTGATTTATATATTTTTAACATTTTATTTTGATGATATTTTGGTTTTTGTAAGAATTTTCTTTACTCACTTTTGTTATAATGTGTTAAATATTGTTCATTTTGATCATCAAATTCTCCATCGCCCGGCTGATCGAAGGGATATAAATTCACGTCTGGCGACCGCCCTGAAGCCAGTATCCTTGGTCTGTCTTCTTCAATGAGTTTTTCTGTTTCTTGTTCGTAAATTTCATGAATTCGAGCAGTGCATTTTAACTATGGATAGAGATGTTTATTTTTTTTTTTATTTGACATAGGTACCATGATTGGATTTGGAAAAAAAAATTTAATGCTTACTTTAAGCCGGCCTTTGATGAAGTGTTGATACGTCACAATAAAATTAATTTCCAAAACCGATGATTCAAGATTTTCTTGGGTGTGCTTTTGTACTTCGTATGTTCGAATGTAATTTGGTAGTACCTGAAATAGTACAAACAAATATTTCAAAAATTATTAAATTATCTTGGAATACATTTAAATATTTTTTAGCCATTCTACGGAGCATTTGTTTCACACAGATTAGTGGAATAACTTGTTGGCTTAGGTAGGATGGTAGTTATAAGCTGGAAGTTGATTTTCTCTCGACGTTTATTAAATTCAAAACTCAACCTTCTATTGCTTGTCTTGGGCTCTTGGAACTAAATTTCAGATTCCTCAAACTACTAAAATATTTCCATGTTTTAATGAGTTTTCTGCTGGTAATTCCATTTTTTTATTATTTTATTGAACTACAAAAATTAGAGTTCAAATTTTCTTTGCCACTACCAGCACAATCAGCAATCAAAACTTCATAAGTAAAGATCCAATGTAAGCACTTTTGGCATATTAATTTGAAATAATTTCCTTGTCATTGATGTCAAAACGCCTCAACACTGGCATCAATACACCCAAATTCACTCTATCTTTCAATGACTCGTCTTTGACCTGAGCTTAATTCATCCTCTCTGTTCAGTAATTCTTTGTTGGATTTTGCCCAAAACCCACTCCTGAACATTTTGTGTAGTCTTGTGCAAATGAAAATCAAAAATCAACATTGTCACCCACATAGTCAACCACCTCGATAACCCTTAAACAACAGTTCAACAACATCGAACGTATACAAATCCTTCTGCTTGTGTTGTTTTTGAAAATCTTTCAACACAACATTTGGGGTGGTGTCCTTTTCAAAAGTCCAATAATACTTCCAGTAAACAGGTCCAAGTTTAGATTTTGGTCCTGGTAGATAGACAAAGACCAAGAAGCGAATGTGCTCTAGGTACAAAAATAGAAAATCCTTCTACTGCTTCTGCTTCTGCTGCTACTATCAACTCTAGGAGCTTACGGCCAACGAAAGGATTTATGTTCGGGCAAATTAAATGTCCACCCACGCACGTATGCTTCTGTTTCACCCAACTCATTCCATGCGAACAGACACATGGGGAAAATTGCAAAAATATTATTGACATAGAAAACGGTCAGGCAAGGCGAGGTCATTTCCAACTAACTACCCAACCTAATACCCTGGAGCCACCTAATCATCCTCGGCTATATAACTAGCCTGTGCCAGGATGTTATAGTCCGTCTGTCCGAATGAGCGTTCGTTCGTGTGTGGTGCCGGGTGGTGGCAATTTGAAATCAATATTCGACATATGTTACGGACGACGTAACCGTATCCCATACAAACGGGACGCAGGCTGGAAATGGCAAGCATGGCATGGCGCCGCCATTGCGCTACCACTTGGCGCTTCTAGCACGGCAATTGCGAAAAATTTCATTTTTGTTCATAAATCATTTCCGGTTGCTCATGTTCGGCCATTTCTCTGCGTCCATTTCGAACTGATTTCAAATTTTTATTCGTCGTCGGTTTCTCGAGCGTATACAGCAAGCAGCACGTGAGTGGAGCAAGGAGTTATGATGTCCTTTGATATTAGTCTTTTTTTTTGTGTTTTGTTCATATTAAACGGAACGAGCAATAGTGAAATAATAATAATGTATGTGTCTATGTGTCTTCAATTAAGGACATCTTACCGGAATCTCATTGATCCACCAGGTTAGATTGGCTGCTGGTTTCGAGTAGTCCGATGAACAGTTTCCATTGATGACGTCACCCAGGCGATATCTTGAATGGATGCCAGTTATAATTGGACGTTGAGTTGGTAGTTCTATAAATAGAAGAAAAAAAAAATATTAAGTGATGAATGGCAAAGGGCAGAGGAAATAAATGATGGTATTGATTAGTAGGCATTACTTACCAACTACTTCCATTTCAGCTGAATGGATGAAAGTGTGAAAGGAAGGCGCATCGGCCGACACTTCACAGCTGAACTTGCCAGTAATCGATAGTGGCACTGAGACGAGGGTTACGTGACTTTGATTTGAAAGTGTTGACTAAAATGAAAAAAAAATGTGAAATTGTATTTAAGTAAATTGTGAAAGGAGTTTCTTAAAAAATGTTGTGAATGAATTTGGATTAAAAAAAAATTCTTTAAATTAAAATAAAGAGTTCGCAGATGTTTTGGATAGATTTAGGGGCGCGTTTCGCTAAGACAATCGAGAAGCAGAGCTGAAAACAATTTCTAGACTTAGTTTTTGAACTTCCTCTAGGTACTTGTGTCCAAGGGATGCATTTAGTTTGAGGCTTCAAAACGCCTAAAACAACGGAGAGCTCTGATCCACTTTAATGAGATTTTTTACTTGCGATTATAGGTACTATAATGCAAGTTATGCATTCGTGCGAAAAAAAAATTTCATATAACAATCAAACATGACATTACGATGATAGAGAAACATATTTGAGTTACTGGGAAAATTCTGTCCGTCTGTCTGTCTGTCTGTCTGTACGGATGTATTTTGGACTGTAGCCTAAACGATTGGGCCAATCGTCTTAAAAAAATTAGAACTTAAGGTTATTTTGCCATTCTACAGAGGAGTTTTTTGATTTTGTTTAGTACAAAAATTATCGGTACCGTCATATATCGGTTATTTAAAAGCTTATTTAATAGGTAAGCATTATATTTTGGTGAAAAAAAAATTTAATATGGTGGGCTAAAAATTGTACCTCCCATAGGACCGTTTTTTTCTACGACTTTCTCGAAAACTGGTGATCCGATTACTGTCAAAATTGATATTCAAGAAGATGTACGTAGCCTAAGTAATTTCGCAATAATTTTTTTTCGAAAACTTTTTTTTTTGTATTTTTAATAATTTTTAAAGTTTTTTTTTTTTAAATCAATATTTTGAATTTTTTTTAATTCTGTTTTTAAATGTATGTTATTTTTGTGCTTAAAACTGTATTCTTGAACTATTTTTTTTATTTTTTTTTTTTATTTTTTAAACATTTAAACATTTCTTAAAGAAATAAAATGGCGTTTAAATTATTTCACGCAATACAATTTAACGTACTTTATTCAAACAATCAAGTCACAAAAATCGAATAAATGCTTTGATGTTCACATTAATTTTCTAAAATTTTATTCTACAATGTTGACCGCACATATGAGCAAGTATGTGCGGCCAGTCGTGCAATTTATTTAAAATGTATTCTCAACCGAAAAGGAAGGATGTCCAATGAAACTTCTTTGTTTCCGATTCGGTTCTCCTGACATATGTGGCAGAAGGCCAACTCCTCTGTATTGTGGAAGTATTGTCCTGAAGCCTAAGCTTCGATTTCTTTAAGCTTCATCTATTCGATGTTAAATTTCTGCAAACAACTTAGATTCATACAAAGCAAAACTATCTTTGGGAGATTTCAATAATGAAAATCAAATCCATTTTTCTTTCTAATGCTAACCAGGTAGGGATCCGAGGTAGGGATTCCTCAAAAAATAATATTCTCTCTAAATTTTCTATTAAATCAACAATTTTGCTTGGACTTCGGCATCCTTTCATTTAAATTGAAAATAAGAATACCAACAAAAAGCACGATCATACCTCCTTTTACCTTCTCTAGCTAAATGTATTGCATTTATTTGGATTCCTCAAAATGAATATTGAACCAATATATTAATTTCCAAGCATATTTCCATAAAAGTCATTGCTCCCCGAAGCCCCAAGGAGTATCATGAACTCATAACCAAATACAAATAAAATACCTATTCCAACATTCATAAGCAATCATCATGTATCTTTGCTACGTGACAATGGCCTTGAGCAATATGGCTTCCTTCCATAATTTCATTTCATTTGCAAAATTATGTTTTTCTGTTTATTTGTTTACCTAGTTTATTAAAATACATGTTTCACAATAATAAAATTCAAAAAAAAAAAAGGTTGAATTATTTTTTTCCGATTTAGTGGGATTTGTTTTATTTCCCTGCAGTAAAGTCCTACTTAATCCTACAGAAAACTTTCTATAGGTACACTCAACCCTAACCGTGAATAAGACCGCGGGGAAGTTGTTTACATTGTCCTTACAAAATGGACGCCAGATACTTTTCTCAAAAACACCTGAAGTGTGTTAAATATTTATTTGCGATTATTAGGTGCTCAAGTGAGGGTAGGGGTTAGAAAAACAGAAATCCAGTATGAACAACAAGTGAATCTGTTTTTAATGTAGATTTTCCTGGGAAAACACATTTTTCCTCTTCCACACTGCTTCATGAGGACAGCAACACCGGAACTTATTAATCCCTAAAGGCAACGTGTTGTGTTTTTTTATTCTTCTGTGAACAAAACACTTACCTACATATATCAGCCTTTTTTATTCAAAATTATTTTCCCTGAATTCATTAAAACTCATATCCTAGTCCTGGAGCAATAACCACGCGTGTGTGCTTCGGAACACCCTGCTATGGAAAAACGTAAATATTTTTTTATTGAAAAGGTGGTGCGGTTAGCCTCTCTGCCAACACGGCACACGGCACACCGCAAGGACGACCGAAACGTTTCAACTAACTTCTATACAGCCAGAAGCCAGCCAGCACATCCAACATGAAAGCCACATTCATCCACGATTTTGCACAATCTAGATATGAAACAGTTACATAAATTTCGATTACCTCGACATTAATTCCGGGTAATTTGAAGATTTTCATCGCCGGATTCTCCTTGGGTGTATAGCGATAGAACTCCCGCCGGCCTTTGTACCATTTCACTGTGTACAGGGTATCGTTTTCGATGTCGTAATTGCAAGCCAGCATTGCGCTATCGCCACGTTTAACGGCAGTTGGTACGGTCACGTAGACGTCTTTTAACGCCATAGCCAGTTCTGCAAGAAGAAAACGAAAAATACTGTTATTCTCTTATATATTTTTACCTAACTCTCTTATTATTAAAAGAAATGATGTGGTTTGTGTATAGGGTTCTAGGGTCTTGGGGAATTTATATTGAGTCTGTTGGAAAGGGTGGTAAAGGAATGTTTTAAGGGGGGGGGGGGGGGGGGAGTGTTGGGTGTTTGGTTTTTGGTTACGGCAATAACTTAAAATTAATTCAATGTAAATAAATTTTATTGATAAATTGTTTATTGTGAATTAGCAATAAAATGTCAAAGCTTGCCGCGAAATGGTATTTTGAATTGAATACAATTATTACGATCGGTGCTTGTGTTTTATATCGGAGAAGATAATTAAATGGAGCGTTTTGCTTTTATAGCCGATGGCATCAGACGCCATGATTAAAATTAGTTACACTTTAGTGGTTTTGAAGGCTTTTGTTGTAAACAGAGTGCTATTATGGATAACAATTCAGACCGGTGTTTGTAATTTTGAAGGAGCATAAACATGTCTTACGACCGATTTCTTCACAGAGTTCTGGGACACAGGGACACTTTCTAGTCCTAAAGTTAGTCCCTACTCCTGCCAATTTGGTACCATTATACAAATTAATAATACTCAAATCGGTACTAAGTGATTTCTTCACAGAAATCCGTAGCTGAAGTCCTGTCAAATTAGGACCGAGTATTAGTTAGGATTCGGCATTAGCTAGGACCGCGAAACCCAACTAACAATTTAACTTGTATAAAGTTCTATATAAGCTATAGTAACATTAAATGCCTTATACAAGTTATTTTGGCGCACATTACACAAGCTATTTAACTGCTATAAGACTTTTGTTGGATGGTTTTATAGCAGCAAATAGCTTTTCATGAAATGTTATTAGCTTGTTTGAGCAAGCCATTTTGTGACAGCTTAATGCTAAAAGCCTGCTCTGGATGTTATAAAAAGGCCATACCCAAGTCATGACCTCTTTTTCTAATATCATATCTTATGTTAATATAAAGGCTGTTACTAGCTAGCCTACAATATTTTGTTTTTATAGGGAAAAGGAAAGAAATTATTTTTTAGCACAAAAAAGCAGATTTAGGATTTTTTAAACAAAAATTGCATTATTTTTGTTTTGTTTTAAAGTGTTGCGTTTTTATTGCATTATTTGTATTGCGTTTTTAGCTATATTTCTCCTCAAGCAGTTGCCGAACTGACCTTTCTACTGCATACTGTAATGATTGAAATTTCATTTTAATTACAAAAGTGAAAAGTTTTTATTTACCTGAGTTTTGAACTCGATTTCTTCTCATAACACTCCAGTACTTTACCTCTATACCAATTCACGGTTGGTAAAATTAACATCAAACATCGACAAAACATCTATTATTTTAGTTTATATAAGGCCATTTTAGGCAAGCCTTACACAAGTTGTTGTGAAGGCCTTACAAAGGCTATTGTTAACCTTTATCTGCAAGCCTTGTATAGAGCTTTCCAAACTAACTTTTTTAAAGGCCTTATAGCAGCTATTGTTTTAATTGTCAAAGTTTGAATTGTGTGGTTTTCTAAAGTTAGAAGCATATTAGCTCATTTACAATCTAATATTTAAAAAAAAAAACGGAACAACAGGGTTTTATACATCAAGCTAAATTGTCATTTGAGAAAAATAAATGCAAAGGTTAATTCTTTGAAACCACATACTTCACGTTAGTATTTGATTTCATTTCTGTGAACCTTAGAAATAATTTCTGTTAGCATTTCTTTTCTGTTTTACAAAATTCAGTTGTAACTCTCTTATTTTATTTACAACTGATTTTATTTATAAAAACTTATTTATAAGATACTCTTGGTATTAGCAAATTAATTTAGTTTGTATAAGGCCTTTATAGGCAAGTCTTACAAAAGCTGTTTGCATTGACTTATCGTGGAAAGCCTTATAGCAGCAATTATGTGTTTAATTTTAAGGAAACATCTTCGGAAGGCCTTATGCAGGCCATTTTGAACCTTTATCTACAAGCCTTGTATATAGCTTACCACTCACACACTCACTTTTTAAGGACTTATAACAGTTATTTTTGTAATTGTCAAAGTTTGAAATATGTGGCTTGCGAAAGTTTGCCTTATACGATCTCTATGCAAGCAATTGCTTGCCTAATTCAAAAAATTCAAAATCTGAGGATTTGCCAATTCCTTAGCAATAGGAAGTGCCCCGAAAAAAAATTTGACTCTGACGGCAAATCGAACCCCGACCCTTTGGCATAGCAGTCCGACACACTAAACCACGTGGCACAAAGTTCAATTGGTGTTGAAAAGGGTAATACTGTTTAAGGTATTCCTAATGTTAATGACTTAAATAATACCTTTCCTTCCAAAAGTATTATTAGCCCGAGTTAAGCTGTCTTACAGATGTTATTTATTTCTGTATTACATCCTCAACTTTTCACGTAATTAGAAGCAACCAAAATTATTCCCGTTGCGACAAAATATTAGCCCTTGTTTCCAGCAGATTTTCGACCTAATTAGCACCTGACCACATGTCTTTCAAAGGTTTTTAAAAAAAAGTTATGGCAGATGAAATCTCGAAATATCTGTCAACGGGCTTCCGAAAACATTACAGCTGTTCCACAGCGAGTTTAGTGGCAAAATTTTATTCAGATTACGAAAGCCTTTGATAGGGTGGATTATGATCGATGATGATGTGCTTTGTTTGAAGTTATGATCGTATACTTCGGCTTCAGTGGAGATTCGGTGTCATCAAAGAGTAGTTCATGGTGAAACCTATTCCCAGGTAGAGGAGTACCGCAAGAATCGATAATCGGACCAATACTATTTTGCTCTTTGAATTTATCTTTTTTAATCTCGTTAAAAACTTATTTTTGCCTAATATTGACTAAGCTTCTCTTTTATACTGACTCTAATTCTGTTCCCAAGCTACTAGTTTCGTCCAATGACTCGATGAGGTATGTTCAGGAATTTTATGATGCCAGGTGCTGTGTTTTCGTGCACATATTGCCGTTGCTTCAGCGTCTCCCCTAGGCAATCGGATGGCAATTACAATACATTTGCAATTTATTGTCTAATATATTGCTAATGGAGACCCTGGGTTATCTTCCTCTTTCTTCAACGTCTTTGAAAACAGTAAAGTCTTTGTGAGAAAATGTTGTTCCATTTAGTTTTCCATAATTTGAAATTTGTTTTTAAATAAACGAACCAGCGAAAGAGGAATTCCCCGATATTTTTCAAACGGAATGTTTCTCAAAATCAGATAATAATGACATTAGGGAGAGTTACGCTATCATTTAATTTAAAACGTATCTAAAAATAAAAGAGTTCCTGTGTTTCAAGTGAAATTAAGTTAATTCTCCAGAATTTCAAAAAAAAATCGGCCTTTTGACTGACAATTTTATTACAAATGTTATCTATCAAGACTTTCACACCGAATCCCAAGAATTCTGATCGTTAACTCAGTGATGAGCAAAGCTAACGTGAAATGTAATATAATCATGCAATAAGCTTTGACTAAACAAAATTCTGGGAAGAATTCATACAATTCCCCGAAATGAATCCTTGATCATCTCCATTTATTTCACTTCTAATGCACTATTTCATCAAACTTACTAACTGCAATATCCTTTAACAAATGACACGTTATCAAAAACCCTAAAGTGGCAAGAAGCCCAGCGAACCGTGAATTCATATTTCCAATTTTCGCTGAAAGTGCATTAGTATCCTTTTGACAGTGCGCCACATCAGTTACGCATAGCGCAGCACAATCATGATGATGAAGGCCCGCTGCCTCTGTAGTTGTCTACTATATTCAGTTAGTGCTTTTGGTGCTTTTCCGTATCAAGTATTTCACTGTCACGTTCACGTTTTTCTGCCGCTCGCCGTATTTCATTTCCTCTTCCCGTAGTCAATTAAGATTATTTCACAAAAGGATCTGCGAACAGAGAGGAGAATCCCAAAAAGGGGAGCCCTTTGCAGAAAACATTATGCCATTCAACTCATAAGCAAATTATCCTGAATACACAGCCCAGACACAATAAAATAAAAGTTTGTTCTTACACAAAACAAACACCCCACTCGACTATGCAATATACTTTATTATTATTTGCAGTGAAGATAGTCCCTTTACTCAGAGCCAGGACCCAGGACTATGATGATGATGATTGCGAAGATGTGTAAAGGGAATACAGACTATATGAATAAATACAACAAACATGGACGACCATGTTGTATCCATCAGATTCATTCGTGCATTTCATATTTGCACAATGCGATGCGTTTTCTCGCTGAGGGCTGAAGCTGATGCTGATGCCAACTGCAAACTATAAATTGCGAAACATTGCGGAAAGATATAAACATGATTCGTCCTTTAGGGCATCCCAGATCCCACCAGGGTGTTTGCGGACGGTTCTGTGCTTGAAGTTTAAGGAAAATTAGGTTGCGGTTGGATAAAGAAAGCTGTATTTCGTCAGTTTGTTTTTCCTTGTGTGGGCTCCTGGATGGAAGCTGTCAATATAGTATAAAGAATCGCACTCTTCCTGTCCCTTCCAGATGTTTTAAAAAAAGTAAATGTTTTTCTGATCAGTTCCATAAAAGTGAAGCCGATTTGACTAAACTTGCTGGCAACGCTGTCTAGACTCAATTCACAATGGAAATCGCCCTTCAAACCTACATTTTGTAAATACTGTCCGTCGCAGAGTGCAAGGGCTATACAATCTTTATAGCAGCATTGAAAGTAAACACACCAAAACGAATATAGATTCCATTAAAATATCCGATAACAACATTCTTGATAGGTGCATTCCCCCCTCCATCAGAGTTGAATGCAGCCGATACTGTTTATTGGATTCCTTAATAGAGCTATACACATAGCACTTTAAAACGTATCCACACATGCAGTGTTCCAGCGAGCGTGTATCCTTGCAACCCACGGGCTATATTCACTATAAAATGTGCAATTTCGATACAACTATGCCGTGCTGCTGCAGCCGTCAGTCGATAAAACAGCACAAATACATTATACAGACGAGCCATCAGGAGAGATCTTCGACCCACCGCAATGCCAGAGCGCAATCGGAGGAGAATGGCAGTTTGGCCGGAAGGACTTAGCAAAAAAAATATAAAAACAACACAAATATAAATACAAAAAGAAGGACGAAAAAATGTTGCAGAATAAAAGTACATTTTCTGTGAATGGTTGTTGTATTTTTAAGTGTATTTTCTACCACCACCAACGGGTGGCGCTGCTGCAGTTTGATGGGTTCAAAGATAGACGAGTTGGTATCCAGAGTAACATATTTTGGTTCTGAAACTGCCATGACGGCAGCCGGTTGTTCTGATGAAAAAGAAAATAGAAGTTAATGCGGTTCTGACAGATTTTAATGAAAAATGTTTCAGTTTGACAGGTGGTGATGCTTCAAGGTTTTTGTGTATTTAAGTAAAACGCTTTTTCAAACAAAAAATCGTGTTTTTGTTGCTTTTAAAAGCACGCCTAGATACATTCAACCAAACTAGACGACGAGGACGACAACCAGAACCAGACTGTTGGACACTTAAGAAGCGAAGAGGCCAGATGCATTATAAGTGCATTAAGACTTGAAGGAGAAGTTTTAGGTGATTTTTTCTTTTCTTTTTTGTTCAGCTTGTCGTCATTCTTGTTGTCCTTGATATTGTTCAAGTGGAAAATCGAGCTTTTCCACTGAAAGTTGTTTTGATCCTTTGCACGTTGGTTATAACAAATAAAAAAGAAAGTTTTCCATTTAAAAAATAAAAAAAAAACTTTTCATCTACCTTCGGCAGGATAAGAGAACTTACGGAAAGATTTTTTCTTCGTAAGTTGTGTTCTTTAAATATATATATCTAAAGATTTAACGTTTTGTTTGCACAACTTGACCGGATGTCGTTAGATTTCTTTGTGCAGGTGACCAAGAAATGTTGTTTTCGTTTTAAAATAAATAATATTTAAAGTTTCCTCTTTTGACTGTTAAGGTTATTTGATAAAATCACGATTAAATTAAAGATGATTAAACCTTTTGAATGAATGGGTTTAAATTGTTGATGCCACCAAGAATCTGAACACAAAATTTTGTTGAGCATAAGCTATATGCTTGTTAAAACAAAAAAAAAACTATAATACTAATTTGCATTTATATAAAAAAAGTGAGTTAAACTGCCATTTTTTTAAGACTAAATCCCAGTAGCTTAGATATGAGAAGTTTTGTCTTAGGAGAGTCAACAACTATTTGAAAAGCAAAGTTTATTGTTCTAATTCTTATAAAATTACAAAATTAGACCAAAATCTTTATAAAAAAAGTTCACCAACAATAAATATGTATATAAAATTATTATTTATTGTTTCTTTGATTTTGAACAGAAAAAATTAAAAAAAACAAAATTTATTTCCTTGCAGGTTCATACAATTACATTCCACACACATCAAACGCACACCAACCTTATGGCGATTCCAAAATATCGGAAAATGTATATACCTACAAATAAATTAAATATAAAAGATAGATTAATATAAGCTTAGTTAAAAAAAATATTCCAAGTAAAAAAAACAAAATTTTTGATTGAGGCAAAATATTAAGAAAAAAATCATTACCTAGAAATAGTTAATAACTTAATTGATTATTTTACCACATATATTTTTGTATCTCAAATTATTAAGACTTATTACTTTTATAGATTTACAAAAAAGGTACATTCAAACATTTTATTAAGTCAGCTATGTAAACAATTAAAATTCTCCTCTTCTTATTTCAGCTATACCTATAGAAGTTAAAAATTCTATCGAAAAAATCGGTTTTGTGTAAATAGAAAATTAAATGAAGTATTTAAACAAAAATAATATCTTCTGAAGAAAGTATTTTTAAAACAGAATTTTGTTCATATTATTGTATTGCATTAATCGATTTAAAAAAATTGAAATATTGTTCATTGATTGTTGTACCTATTTACTTAAAACATTGAAAATTTTACCGAATAAACCCTCATACATATGTATATGCGTATGCAATATGTACCTACGTAAATTATTTATTTTATTATATTAAAACGTATTTATTCATTTAACTAATGTTATGATTAAAAATCATTTGAATGTTATTAGGTTATTGTTATTATGCACATTAAAAATGTAGTTTTATTATGTAAATAATAAAAAAAAGATCAAACAGAAATGCTTAAAGGATTTTTATTTATCAAAACCTTACCTCCAAAGCGAAGGTCTAATTAGTAAACGTAAGTATCACCTATCATCAACGCAAAACCCCCAAAAAATCTGCAATCCATTTAACTCAACCTAAAATACAAGAAAATTGGCAGCACTTAGGCTTCGATCACAAATCCCTCTCTCCAATGAGCAAAGCATTCTATTTATATTATTTTCTGTTTGTCCCATGTTCTACTTTACTTACCCACCTGTGTCAGCATAAAAAGAATGTCAAGTCGACGCCCTTGCCGTACATACAAACATAAACGAAATTACACCACAAACGTGCTTAACATCAAAAAATGAAAGAAAACAAAATAATACTTACGTGACATCTCCAAAAATCAAAAACCAAAAACACACTTTCTCTTTCGTCTTCATTTGTATTATTTTCTGTTTCTCCTATTTACTTCCCCACCTGTGTTTGTAGCATGAAAAGAATGTCAAGTCAACGCCCTTGCCGTACACACAAACATAAACCAAATTACAACACAATCATGCTTATCATCAAAAAAAAAAAAAAAAACAAAATACTTACATGACGCCATTAAAAACCTCCAAAATTTACTCCCAAAAATCAAAAACCAAAAACACACTCTTTCTCTCTCATCTTCATATTCATGATCGCCTGGTATTTTTCGAGGAAGTATATCGATCTTTCTGAAATTGAAAGTGAATTCGCCAACCCGACTGACGACACGACGACGTAGACAGATTTCTCTTTCTTTTTTGAAACGAAATCGAAAGTGATCTTTTCTACGTAAGCTGCGCCTCTCTTCATTTAATTAATTCAAAAAAGAAAAGGATGGTTGGAATCTGACGTAGGAATCGACACGATCGTAGAAACGACGATCGCACATCATTTTTTCAACCAAAATCGATCGCAAACGTATTCAGAGCACCAGGCAAACATGAAAACAAACAGGCAAACGCAAATTCCCAAAATAATTCCACTCAAACTCAAATTGTAGAAAAAAAAATAAATACACAAAATAGGCGGGGTTTCGTTTAAAGTTGTAAATGGGGTGTGTGGATTATTTAACAAGAGGGTTGTGTAGGTAATTTTGTTGACTCTCGAGTTGTGACATTGTGTGAGTTCAAAGAAGCAAGTGTTAACAACAGTTATGCGGGTGGTGTTGTTTGTTGTTTGTGCTCAGCCGCCTTTTTTCATGGCCACGGCCATCCATGATCATCATCATAACGCCGACGAAAAATCGATCCCAATTGGATTGTAAATACCAGGCCAACAGAAAAAACAGATGAGCTGGCAAATTCTTAAAACATTCCTTTAGTCTGAAGCGGACATCATAATAATCATTGTATGTATATAAACTGCAATGTATGTATATACAATGATAATAATGAAATAAAGGGAGAGAACCAGAAAGGTATATAGGGGAATTCACTTAAATACAAATGAGTGCCCGCATTGTTAAATATTTCAAGCTGTATGCTTAACCACTTACGATTTGAGTTTCAGTTTCCATTTTTTTTCTTGAATATTCAATATAATTGACAATTGAATAAAAAAAACAAACAGGGAAGTACTTACTCTCGATTTGATGAAAAAGAAAGGCCGCCGTTCCCCTTACATGAACAATTTTATTTTTAGAAATTCGTGTTGAGAGAGAGGTTTGAGTGATTTAATATTAGAGTATTTTAAACTGGAAATTTGGGTTTTATTAAACATGGTTTAATAACATTAGGTAGGTGTAGTTGTGTCATATCACAATTTAAAGTGTAATATTTTAAGTGCCAGATATAATTTTTTTTCCTGTTTTAGTGTGTGTTAATTATTTTAGTTTAAAGTTCAGAGTTTGTAAGCAAACACCACTTCTTGTAGTCTTAGGAGCATAAAGCATTTTTCAAATTTCGTGGAATAAATTCTGTGTAGGCAAACATATTTTATTAAGTAAAAAAACAACAAAATGTTTTATATTATTTATTTTATTGCTTATAAAATAATAAACCAATGAATAACTTATAAAATAATGAATTAAGCTTTTGTTCAGGCGAAATATAAGCCAACACAAAATTAAAATGCGGGAATGGGAATTTTCTTCTAAGTGTAACTTGTTGATTCCAAGAATTATTTTATAAATGATTTTGGCTTGAATCTAAAAAAAATAAAAATAAAAATTGTTGAAAAAAAAACACAGAAATGTTTTAAATAAATTCATTTATGCATATATTTAATAAAGAAAGGTATTTTTTTATTTCACATAGTTGCTTACAAAAATTGTAGGGAAACGATAGGCAAGGTTCTTAACAGAAAACAGACAAGCGATATAAACAAAAAACACATTATAATTTTAAAATCGTGTCGAAACAAAACAAATTTATAGACTTATTTCGTTCAGAAAAAATAGAGTTTTGTTTTAATAAAAACAATTATCTACTAGATCGTTTCAACTGCTATCAAATTGAGAAATAAAATAAAGACATTTCAATGTATGTATAGTAATGTAATATTCGCGAGTCTTAATTTTGATTGTTTAAGAAAAGGACATTAAATTTAAATAATGTTCAGCGAAAAAGTAATGCCGTTTTAATTGTAAAAAAAATGTATGTTTTAAATAGTAGACACGGTTAAAAAAATGGTTCTTGCAAAAAACTTTTTTTTTTAAACATGCAGATGCAACTAAAAAATCAAACATCAACTATTGAACTTTCGAAAAAAAAAATATAAAATATAATAATATAAAATATAAAAAAAACGTTCTTGCTCTTGCGTGCGGTCACAGCAAGGAATAAAATTTGAAAAATATTAAGGGAATCAAAGTTTTTAATCGATTTTTTTTTAAATTTTGATTGTTTAAAAAAAAATACGTAAGATAGTTTTCAGCGGAAAAAATTAAACGCCATTTTATTACCTTGAAAAATGTAAAAAAGTGTGAATTTTTTTTTCAAAATCGAGGGAACGGTTATTATTTAACAACTTTTATTTAAAAATAAAAAAAAATATTTTAAGAATGCAAACTTAAGAACAAAAATAACCCAAAAATAATTCAAAATTCTGTATGACCAGAATTCAGTTTTTTTTTTTTGGAAAATCCTGTTTTTCAAAATTTTGTAGACCCAAATATCTGGTTATCCAAAATGCTGTATGTAAAAATTCTCTTCTTCTTCCGTTTTTAGCCCACCATCTTAAATTTTTTGTTCATCAAAACATAAACCACACCTACACTGATTTAAATTTCATAAAAAAATTTGAGCCGATTTTAAGAAAAATATGCTTTTACTTGACGGTTATATGATAGGTACCATTAATATTTGGGCTAAAAATAAAAATAAAAAAGTCCTCTGTAGAATTTCGAAATAGCCTTGAGTTCTAAATTTGAAGACGATTGGGTCAACCGCTTAGGCTGTAGTCCAAAATACATACGACCTGACAGACAGAACTTTGCCAGTAACTCAAATATGTTTCTCTATAATAGTAATGCCATGTTTGATTGTTATCTCAATTTTGTTTACACGAATGCATAACTCGCGTTATATATAGTACCTATCATCGCAAGTAAACATCACTTAGGTAGTAATTTTCAAAATATTGCGCAAACATGACATTACGATGTTATCGAAAAGTGATAAAAATGCCTGCCCGTCCGTCTGTCGTTTGCCTGCATATACCTCGAGCTATAGAACCTATCCCGCTGAAGTGATTTTTTTAAGCTTTGAAATGAAAACTTACATAACAGGATTTTACAAAATCCGTCCTACAATAATTTCCAAAATACTATTTTCATAAATTCAAACTAGAAAACATTAAGTTCTATGATTTTAAAAGCTTTTTATAAGTTCAGACCGTGTAATTTTTCTACGTTAATAATAAGTGTTTCTTACAAACATCTTGTCTTACAAAGTGATTAAGCACATAAGAGCAAGAACGTGCGACTCAGTCGTGTTCCTTTTATTTGTTCGTTGTACCTACATGTATAAAGAACAAAAAACCCGTTTTTCGAAAACATTTTAATGCAACATTTCTCGGCCTTCCAAATAAATATTTTGGTTTAAACTTTAAACTTTATTACTAAATAGTACAGCTCGAGAAAGTCAAAGAGAAGAAATGGTCCTTTGGGAGACCAACTGTCGACTTTACCATGGATCTTGCAACGGGACATCGTACCAATCCATGAAGCTCGCGTAGTAAAGTCGTATATTCACTAGATATCAGCATTATCGAAAAACTTCATTGAAGAAACAAATGCGGCCCCTTTAATCGGCAAACTTAATGACCCACCCGACCCTGTGCCAAAAATTATTTTTTTCATTATTGATAATTCTCTTTTCATCTCTCTAGGTTGAATCATTACAACGCCGAAGAGCCAGCATATTTTCGGCTATAAAGGTCAATGACTGGCAATCTGGGAAGTTTTGTTTATGGTAATCTTCACAACTCAGTCAAACAGATCGACTGGTTTGGTTGCTGTAACTGGCTATTCTGTTTGCCTGGTTTGTTTAGTACGAAATTATTTTAGAAAAATAAAAACGAAAGTGACGTTTCCGAATCTGGCGCTTTATTAAAACATTTCGAATTAATTAGCAGCCATTTTGTGAACGCGAATGAAATTTCTTGGCTTTATCTAAGCTTGATCCATATTTATTTGCGCTGAAAAGTGATACAAATTTTTGAATAAATTAAAAGTTGCAACAGGAAAAAGGCGGTAAAAAGCGTCGCCGCTTCTTATTTTCTGATTGCCCATCGCGTGCCGAGGTAAAATTGTTTATAATTTTTTTGTTAAACAATTTGACGGCTAAACTTTATTCTGCGGGACAAGAAAGAGTAACCTTGGTTTTTTTATAAATTAAAATTTAGACCAAACTTAAGTTAAAACAGGTCCCTATTGTAAGGGGGCCCCAGAATTTTTGGTTGGGTTATTTTTTGGATTTCGATCACAAGATCAGTGGGTGGATAGATAGAACGAGCGAACAAAATGCAGGGAAGCTTAATTTTTGGGGGCTTTTTGGGCCCTGTGGTGCCTTATGCTCGCCTGGTTGATGATCGTCAGAAAATATCGATCGAATTTTGTTTTTCAGATTGTGATGATGATTTTGTGTTTAGCTTTGTGTATCAAATGTCAGAATGTTATGAAGCTTGTGAACATTTTGAAGCGTTTATTCTGAGTTTCATTCGGTGTACTCCATGAAAATATTTGTATCAGCCAAACTCAGAATATAAGTTGTGTATGGGCTTCTAAGCTTGTCCAAATAAATTATACACTGGCTGTTCACACGCTGTTCTAGTGGAAACAAGGTGTTTAGCTGGGGTTTTGTGTTTTTATTTTTGTTTCTTTTGCCATGAGCGCCTATTAAGTTTGACTGTATAAGCTTTATGTTAAGCTATGGAGCTTGAAGTCTAAAGACTTGTTATGGATTTAGACTTATAGGGTTATCTAGCTGTTGACTTTTTGTTTGGGAGAAATAAATTTAATAGTACTTTGCATGAGCTGTTTGACTTAGAAACCCAGATTAAGCATGAAAGATCTCAGTTTCAAGCCATATGAAAAGCTTTGTATTAATATTTTTATTTATATTGCATAAATTAACATAAATTTGTAGAACATTTATTAAAGAAATGGAGTGATAAAGTACTTCATAATATCATATATACGTACAGAGCTCATGGTCATTGAATAGATTAAGTTGAAAATGTTCAAAAAAATCGTATCAATGTTCGTTTATAACTTCGGCAACAAAATTTGGACTATGATTATGAGTATGAACGTAATGACCCTCGTTATCAAAAAATTAAAAACATACAATTTGGCCTAAAGACCCAAATGAAAAACATGTTATAATTGATTTGGATTGACGGTTAAAATACTTATGAGATCAATAGCTATGAATCATAATATGTGATCTCCAGTCGTCTCAACACAGGGAATTGCATACACACTTTTGGGAAAGTTGTGAAAGAGTCGCTATTAGCCCGGTCAAAATAGACATTTCAAATTACAAAATTCTGACAGATGACAAAAATGTTTTTTTTTTTTTTTTAATTTTTTAGCAAAACGGTTAATTTTATGATAAAAACAGCTGAGGCAAAAATGTAGATCATGTAATTTTCTATAAAAAGTGTTCTAACACTTTTTTTCCTAAGATTCACCATTTTTCATAAAAAGCGGTTCTAAAATTTAATAACGTATGACGTAGTGGTAGTGCATTGGGTGCGGTTTTTCGCAGTACGCCTACTCCATGATGTGGTCCAGTAAATAAACAGATGTTACCCTACAAAAGTCGCGAAATTGTGAATTTTTGGTATGATGTTTCGGATGCCCGTTAGATACCAAAATAATATTAAACAACCACCCCCCTCTGGCCCCTACGCCCCTTCACAAACAGGTAAACATGACTGAAAACACTGGTCTCATCGAAAATCGCCTTTGAACCAAACAATACTTTTCTAGAGGTTTTTGGGATGCTGATTCCGAATCCGAAGTTAAAATTGCTCTAGCACGACATGTTTTTGAGATATTTCAATATAAACAGGTCAAAAACAGTTTTTTTTTTTTAAGTACATTTGACGTCAAATTTCTCAACCGGTAAACATTTTTTTTCAAAACTGCAAATGAGGTCTAAAAGAACGGCATTTTATCTTTTTAAATCATTTTAAATCTTTTTTAAATTCGTCCTAATTTCAGAGATATTGTAAATTTAAATTTGTGGTTTTTCCAAATATAGGTTAACAAAAATAATAATTTCTATGGCTGAAATGAAAATGTTTGGCTTTTAGATAAGGATTAGGATTCAGCTAAATATTACTTGAAAAAGAATTTCGTTGGAGATTTCCTTTCAAACAAAATTTTACTACTGAATTGAATACAGTAATAGCTAAAGTTAAGAATGTCCAATATCCATTTCTTGCATTAGAGCCCCTAGTCTAAAACGTTCGGAGCATATGTGCCGATCTAAAGGTTGTAGCGTTGCTATTTGGACTGCAAGGAGGGTACAAACATTTTTGATGTTTTTTATGCGAATGGGACAGCCGTGCGTGCAAGAGACAAGCACTATATTTTAAAAGACTGGAAACGAAGAATGGATTTGAGACCTGGAATTAAAAATATCAATAACGAACCTTTAGTTAAAAGTGACAACATTTTCCTACCACCACTTCGTATTAAGTTCGGTCTGATGAAAAATTTTGTTAAGGCGATGGATAAAGACGGTGAAGGCTTTCGGTACTTAAAAACAAAATTTCCCCGAATCAGCGATGCAAAAATAAAGGAGGGAATATGTGTAGGACCCCAAATACGAGAACTTTTTAAGGACCCAATTTTCAAATCTAAGCTTACTGAGACCGAAAAAAAGGCATGGAACGCTTTTGTAGAGGTGTGTAACAATTTTCTTGGAAATAAGAGAAGTGAAAACTATAGAGGCATCATCGAAGAGCTGCTTGGCCTTAAAATCTATTTTTTGGACTCCCATTTAGATTTTTTCACGGTTAACCCTGGTGCGGTATCAGATGAACATGGTGAAAGGTTTCATCAAGATATGATACATATAGAAAGAAGTTATAACGGGAAATGGTCAGAAGCAGATTTTTGCTGGTCAATATATCGTGAAACGCCAATGGAAAAAAATGAAGAGAAAGAAAACTACCAAGTAAAATTTTCATATGTAAGGTTATTGAATGGATTTTTAAGTTTATTTTATTTTTCAAATTACTTTTTTAAAGGGTAGTTTGGTTGAATTGATGTTTTTATTTTTATTTTGTAAAAAGGGTTTGTTAAACATAGTTTTTTATACATAACACTCAGTGAAATATTTTAATGGAAAACAAACTTTTTGGATGTTTTTACGCTTATTTAAAGGCATTCGATTAAAGGTAACTTTACATAGTTGACTTTATGGATATCGAAGCTATTCAAATTCCAGTATCTCTCAAATTAAATGGGTTTTTTTTAACAGGGTTAACCCATTAAAACTACAGAGTTTTGAAATTTCTGCATTTTTTTTAAATTACTGTTTAAAAATTAGAGTTAACATTAATGAATGAAGACAAATTGTATTTCATATGTTAGCTGATATTATGTGCAATAAGTCCTCCAAATTTGAGCTGAATAGATACAACGGTTTAATTTTGTTACCAAGTTAATCGAATCTAAGACCCGTCTTATTCGAAAAACAAATCATATTTTTTAAAAATCAATAAAAAAAAACGGTACGTGATAGAATTTTTCTGAAACCAGATTCAGATTCAGAAAAGTGTAACCTTTCATAATTTCAAAAACATATTTGAAGGACACAATTTTTTTACAGAGCAGTGAAATCGGCAATTTTTCACTCTTTGGTCTATAACTAACTCCTTTCTGAAGCATTGTAACGCAAAATGACTTGATATGACAACTTGTAGTAAATAAGATTTCCTACAAGTTGGGTGCATAAATTTTTTTGGTACAACCAATAGCAACGGAGCTATGAAGCATCCAAAAATGGCCGAATTTGGGTAAATTTGAAAGAATTTTTTCAAACTGCCATATATCCCGGAAACGCATTGACATAGAAACATGTTTGACTAATAAAAATGAAGGAAATATAGAACTATTTTTATTTCTTTAGAAAATGTGTATTATTTTTTAAATGTAGGAACGGTTTTTAAATAAAACAGTTTTTATTTAACAAATTTTTTTTAATAAAAAAAACATAATTTAAGAATGCAAATTTAAACATAAAAATTACTTAAGTAAGAAAAAATTTCAAATACCCATTTTCCAAATTATTCAAACAAATTATTAAAAATACAAAAGAGTTATTCGAAAATATTTTTACGCCGAATTTGTTTGGCTATCTAATTGTTCTTGAATATCAAATTTAATTGTAATCGGTTAAGCAGTTCTCGAGAAAGTCGAAGAAAAAAAAAACGGTCCTATGGGGGGTACCGTTTGGTATAGAACAAATTTCGAAAAATTAATTCTAACTGAAAGATGTTTTGTTGTAAACAAGTAGCACCCTGGAAGTTTTATCAAAATCGTCTTAGCCGTTTTTGATCAAATTTTTGTTAAAGATTGTATGGCAGGTACCATTATTTTTCGACCTAGAGCAAAAATGAAAAACATTCCCCCAGATACTACCAAATAAATACTAAATACCAAGTTTAAGGCAAATCGGCCTATCTGTTTAGGCTGTAGAGGTGACCGACAGACGGACGGAATTTCCGGAGCCACTTTTTTTGACTTCTCTATCATCGTAATGTTATGTTTTTTGCACGAATTTATAACTTGCCTTACAGTACCTATAATCGCAAGTAAAAATTTATATGACTGGGTCGCATGTACTTGCTCTTATGTGCCGAATCACATCAGAAGGCAAGATCTTTGAAAGAAACAAGTAACATTTACGTTGAAATATTATTTTGGTATATACCGGGCATCCCAAACATCATATCATAAATCCACAACTTCCCAACCTTTTGAACAGGTCCAACAGTCGACGTTATCAAAACTCCCTTGCAGTGTGATTTCGACCAGATTCAGAGATATTGCGATGACTGGAAGCTGAAAATTAACTTCCAAAAATGTGAAACTATCCTGTTTAGAACCCCTTTGTCTAGGGCTTCTATAGGGATACGAGAAAGAACTGGCGCAAGCTAGTGATCGCTGGGCCACATGGACATCCACTGGCGAGTAAAAGTTTACTAAAGTACCTTGGCATCTGGTTGGATCAGTTTCTATATTCCAACCGACATGTAGAGAGCAGCTCTGGCCAGAGCTAGGGGAGCTTTTGCCCTGACAAAGCGGCTGTTTTATAGCAGCCGCCTTGATAGCAGGGTAAAGGTGATTTGCTACATGGCTCTCATTAGGCCGATGATTGCCTATGGATGCCCTGTGTGGTTCAACGTTGCACCATCTCAAATGGAAAAGATTCGGGTGTTTGAGAGGCAGTGTCTTCGTACCTGTCTTGGACTACACAGAACACCAGAGTCGGAGTACAAAAATTACTATCCCAACCAGGTTCTATAAAACGGGGCCGATATAAACAGGATAGATAACTTTTTAATTAAGCTGATTTGGGGTCACATTGCAAGAGCGATGAACTCGACTAATCGCCACATTTTGGGGGCTTACTACCCCAAGGATGAATATTTTCAGAGTGTGCGTGTAAGAAGCATTTATCTTTTTAGACAGTCGGGTGTTGATACAGGATGGATTGGCCATACCGCTAATCTACCACGTCAGCCGTAAAGCTGTGGATAGGCGGCTCCTTTACAACCGAGACGTTGCCGCAGGAAGCGGAGCTGAGAGCCTTCAGTTCAGCAGGGTTGTGTCTAATCGGGACCTTAAATAAATAGATACAAACAAGCTTACAAGTTTTGGTGGCTTTAATAAATAATATTGCAGCCGTTTACATTGTTGCCTTGGTCGGCTTACATAGGTTTAGGTTTAGATGTAATAAAACTGTCATGGTAGCACCAAAAAAAAAAAAAAAAAATTTACTGTGGCTGTTTTAGTATTATTTTTATTTTATAATTAACGCGCGCACAAGGGACTATTTGTTTCCCTTTTAATGTAACACACTGCGCGGGCATTAGGAAGATAGGGAGGGGAGAGAAAGGAGGTGTCGATTAACATTGGTTTTGAATGTTAGCAGATCAAAATGGCAAGGGAAAATCTCGCCGGGTAAACCATTCCAAAGTCGTGTTGTACGGCTAAAAAAAGAATCCCTATATTTCACGGTACGTCCGAAATTGGGCTCAAGGGTGAACTGATGGGCATTCTTAGCAAGACGAGTATTACGGGCGAAACTTTTAAGGGGAGGAATGTTGCTGGCTACCTCGAGTGAACATTTTTAGCATTTATTTTGTGGAAGAAGATAGCTTCTAATCCAACGAACAAGAGTATTATCGATCCCAAAAGCACGCATTTTCGATTAGAGAGCTTCATGCCAAACTCTTTCAAATGCCTTGGAGATATCAAGAGCAATAATCTTACTTTCACCAAAGCGATGTAAAGATTTGTTCCACTGTTCGGTGAGATATGCCATCAGATCACCAGTGGAACGGTTGCTGCGGAAGCCATACTGACGGTCATGGAGAAGCTTTCGATCTTCGAGATATTCCTTAAGCTGACGGTTAATCAGTGTTTCCATGATCTTAGAAAGAAGGGATGTCAGTGCTATCGGTCGGTAGGAGGAGGGGGAGGATGGGTCACCTTTCTTTGGGACAGGCTGGACAAATGCTGTTTTCCATCTTCTAGGAAAGATTCCAGAAGAATAGGAGCGATGGAAAAGCTTACGCAGTGGCTTTGCCAGTGTGGAAGAACACCTCTTCAGAAGAATCGGGGGTATACCATCCGGGCCAGCGGATTTGTGTATATAGAGAGAGATCTTTGAGAACTCTTGCTACTGTACGAGTGCGGAAAAAAAATCTGTCCCATGGAAAAATTTACATTCTCAAGTACAGGAGGGGCAACGTTGCTGTGAGGCAGCTTGGAGCTGCCAGCAAAATGGGCGGCGAGCAAGTTTACCTTCTCTGAAGAGTAAACAATTGTTTGTTATTGTCGATGAGCATTGGAACCGAAGATGTTGAGGAGTTTTTAATATTTTTTACAAATGACCAAACATTTTTACTGCCTTTGGGACATTGCCGTAATTTTTGGTTATGCAAATATTTGGTTCTTACAATAACGGAGTTGCATGAGTTTAGTTTTAATTAAGGTATAATATAAGGTAGTTTTAATTAGGTTTAATTATATCTTAGGTAGTTTTGAGTTCGATTTAAGGTATTTTAGTCTTTTAAAATGAAAACATATATAAAGACACAACTTCCGTTTAAAGGCTATCTTTCAGTTGGACGGCATTTTTTCGAGCAGAGGATGAGAGGCTTAGAGTTTTACTAACAAAAGGCCAAGATTAAATCCAAACTTCCCGTGAAATCAGCGAAATCAAGCATCGTTGCGCGTGGGTAGTGGAAAGATGGAGGACCGTCCGAAAACCAACTGCGTTCTGTTGACATGTGTGATGTGTTTTCTGTTTCCCCGTTCTCTGTCTTTCTTCTGATCCGTCCTGTATTAATGTCGTCTTGTGAGTTGTCTTGTAATTGTCTGAGCCGATGGCCTCGGTAGCCAGTACTCATAAGTGTCTCTACTTCGTAGATTTATCTACGGAGCAGATCAATATGTAATGTAATGTAAAGACGCCAAGTTTTTTTTTACCTAATTTTCTTGGTTTAACAAACATTCTATTTTTGAAATAATAATTGAAAGCAGGCCGAAAGGCATTAGTTTAAAATAAATAATAAATAATTTAGAGCGCCTGCACAGGGCCAGTAAATTAGTTAAGCAAATAGTTAAGCTAATTTTTAAGATTTCTGTCTAGCAATAAGTTAGTTATAAGTTGAATTAAAATAAAAATTAATTAAAATGAAACGAGTATTAGGACACTTTTTATAGAAAATTATATGGTCTATATTTTTGCCTGAGCTTTTTTTTATCATAAAACTAACTGTTTTGCTAAAAAAATACAAAAAAAACCTTTGACCTTTTGAATGGTGTACTCAAGGTATACCCCAAAATTTAGCTCTATCCGAATTGTAATTTGGCGACTATTTTTATGTCTAATTTGACCAGACTATATGCTCACCTTGATCTTTATTGCCTATACATACATTTGACTTCTCTTTAAATTGCCTTTTGAGACAAGCCGGAAGGCACTTCAGGGATATTCTACCTCGTCCCTATACAGGAAATCAGAGTTTTTAACAATTCCTCAAAAAATAGGTACATCGTGTACGACAAATAATATTATCTTAGAAAGCTTCAGAAAAAGAATATCCCAAAGTGTAGATACACACACCACTCAAAACCAAACACAATATTCAAATCTGTTCAAATTACTTCAACTAAGCTCATCAAACTCCACCAAAAACTTCTGCACTTTAATCAGATTTCCCTGCCTCACCACCACAATGTACCAAACATTAAATCCCATCCATACAACTTTTCCCATTTATATGTTATCTCCCCACAGTGATTTCTATCGCCATCACTTTGCAAAATGCAAATCTCTCGAGTTTTATTGCATTTAAACTGCCCAACTTAGTCAAACATTTAAAAGCAAGAACACACACACCACCAAACCAAAAAAAAAAATGCCATCCCTTTATGTTTCTCTTTGAACGGAATGAAACGTCTTCGACGTGACTTAATTTCCCAGGAAAACTCTTTAAATATCTTATCACCTCTATAACACGCAAACAAAAATATCTAGATACAATATATACCTTCACCACAGCAGGAGTCAAAACCCGAATCCCGTCAGCTAACGTCTACCCTTGTTCCTTTGCCAACAAAACCACCTCGTTTTGGTTTAATTACACACTTTACCTGTCTTTCGGATTATAGGGTCTGAACAAATATACCTACCCCCAGATCCACCCTTTTCGAACATAACAGTCGACCGCCACAATCGAACATCGCACGAATATATGTACATCCGGTGTTGTGCACTTATGTTTTACAATCCAATGCCAAAAACTATCTTCTTACTTAACCCCAACCGAAATGTCTTTATGTTTCTTGGCTGAAGTAGCAATGACAGTGCTGCCCTCTAGCCGCCCTATATCGCAACATATTACCGAGTCTCGCATACGAAACTTATATCCTGTTGGTGGGGGGAAAAAGTTTTCCGTCAATGTGGAGGATATGAATCCTTTGCTTATAAGTCGTCGGAGACCGTTCTAGGTGGGTGGGTGTATGTGTTATGGAGTTAAGGATATCTGTATCTCCGATCATGGTTCTCTAACAAACAGTTACAACAACTTTCTCACCATCAAGCTCATCCCCCATTGAGCTTTAGCTGGAGCTGAAACCAAGGATGTTTTCGCTGAAAACACTACCGGTTCAATTTGCATAACTGAATTAAATTTCTCTCGCGAATTTTCGTTGGTGTAAGGATAATAAAGAAATATACACGCGGTAAAGGAAGTACCACATACCTTTGCATACCCGTGTAGCGTCTATTCTACTGAAGGTGTAGTATAAGATGGGTAATGATAATGTGGGAGGGATTGTCTCGAAGAGGGTGGTAACTGTAAAGATTCCTTGGATGTATCCTGCTGTGCAGGTGTGTGCCACACCGCTTGCACGGATATGAGTTTATTTTCCGGCGGGAGTTTTCCTTCAATTTTTCTGTGTGTTGTTAGCATTTTTGTTCTTCCTTTTGCTGTTTTCCTGCTGATTTTTTTTTTTTTCAAAACGGGCGAGGGCTATTGTTTTTTAATGCTCCTAAGGTTTGCGTTTTAATATTTTTTTTTTTGTTGCTTTTCCTCTCTTTGTTGTGGCTTTTTTAAAGTGAAGACTTTTAACTCCTGCAAATGCACTCTCACGCCATCTATTGAGGAGAAATTATAACCTTCTTTAGCTTTATCCCCCGTTGGGGATGAATAATGTTCACAAGACCCTAAATGGCTAAGGAATATACAACAAAAGAGCAGTTTTGAATTTTTAATAAGGATCAGTCTGTAGGTAGAAATGAGACTTGTTGTAGGTGGTTGCTTGACACGTGGCGTGGTGTTGTGCAGAAGAACCAGTGCTTTGGCTTGGTTTCGCTTGCGAGGGCTTTTAAATTCTTTGTGGTGCAAAGGTAGCACTTTATACGAAGGGGTAGCGATAGGGCCTTATCGTTCCATATCAACCCCAAACCCCAGATGCTGTTGCTGCTGCAGACAGATAATAATTATGTTTTAAATTTTTCATGGGGCACAAAGTGTTTTGGTGGTCGGTTTAGTGGCTCCTCAATTCATGAAATAGGGCCCTGTTCTCTTGGCTATACCTATATAGTATTGCCACCGCACCGCACCTGTGAAGACTGAAGATATTCATGGCAGAATAACGTTGTTATCGTTTATAAAGGTGTTGGGACGGACAGTGTTTTCGGATTCAATATAAATTAGTTATGCAAATTTTCAGTGATTTTCGTCAGCAGGAAGTTTCTGTAAGACAAATGGAAACAGGCCTGATGGGGGCTGTTTTCGTGGTAAGTTTAATTGGTTATGAGAGTGATAAACATAAACAAAGATGGGGTAAGGTGCCAAGATTGAAAGATTATGGATGCAGATTAGTTTTAAAATTAGAAACGAATAGAGAATTCAAAAAAGAATCCGTCCGAAGTTGGACTTAAAAGGCGCCTATACTGATGAACTCGTTTAAAGAAAACGGAAAACGATGTATGTTGGCTTACAATTTCCTTTCCCAAATTCTTGTTGAAGACTTCAACAACGGAAAAGGGATTGGGCCAGATGAGATACTCCCAGAGTTCTGGAAAAAATGTGAGACATCGGGTCTAGATGACTCAAGATTCTGGTGGTCCTTAATCATTGGAAGGCTTCTACCAATCTACAAGTGAAGGTGTGATACGCGAAATTGTCATTGTTAATGTTCAGCCAATCAATGGTTGAGGGATATTGGATCGCCGTTTGCGAAAGACCAGTATGGTTTTGTTTCGGGCTAACCCCCTACAGATGCAAACAAAATTGGGATTTGCAACTTTTTGTTGGTTGATTTTTAAAAAGTGTTCAATAAACAACCACAAGATCGGATGTGGGTTGCTCTATGGCAACACAGAGTTCTATAAATCAACGTGCGGAGGAATTTAAAATAAAAGAAAGATGCCCCGCAGCAGTAATTTGAGAATTCCCTATCAGAGTTGGTATGCGCCTTCAACCCTTTGTTACTGTCCTTGACTTTCCACTCGTGGGTAACATAATGGAACTAAAAGTGAACTAATTATTCTGTAATGACGATAGAGCCATCATATGTAAAGATCCAAGACGCAACGAGCACTTGGTGTAAGGGTTAATATTCTATGAAGAGAAATGGATAACACATCCGCACGAAAAATACTGATTACCTATTCGGCTAATGACCATCTATGGCCTATTCCGGACATTTATTTGAATGCAAAAGTTCTTCCCAAATGCAGATCTTGGATCTACGATCAAATGGAAAGTATCTTGTGATGGCGATATCTTGAAGTGGCGCAAGAACTTGAAATCGAAAAATGCCCTCTAAGCTGTAAGGCAGCCTCTAAACGACCATCCCTCCCATACCGTTTACAATATTGGATAATGTACAAGACGTGTGAGAGTAAATTGATATTATATGATGAAATTGCCTGACATCAGAAGTAATCGAATAAGGAGCACGATCATCCGAAAAAGCCCCCAAGAACACCATCAAGAACAAAATACAGCATGGCCAACTAACCTGGAACTGAAACGTAAAAAGAAGATGCCCTGAGATCCTAGTTCATGGGCAATGACATGCCATTTCTGCATTAAAGAAATGCTACGTCACTTGCATTATTTTGACCTTAGACATGGAACAATACAAAACAGGGTTGCTATCCGGCGTTTTCTGAGGTCAATCCAGGGAATCTTACAGGTGAAGCCTATAGAGCCGAACCAATGCAGGGGTACAGTTGTGGTTCCCTGTTGAGATAATAAAATTAGTTTACTAAAGTTGAAGATGAATTTAAGGTGTAATCTTGGCAAGACTAGTCTTAAAAAGGAGATTATTCACAAAAAAAGAGTAGTAGTTGAAAGGCAGCCCTGTGGCATATCAATATTTATTGCAGAATTATCATGCTTCTAATAACTTCTATCAATGGATCCAAAAAATCTAGTTTTGGAATCAATGTTCGCCTTCCCCTGACATAACAGACTTTACTAAGCCATATCATCACTCCTATTTAAACCTTTTTAAGTGACGCAGGGTCGAAAGTCCATAGGACACAAGTACATAATGGATTTTTGACCCTGATGAGCCAAAAGGGAATCTGGCTTCATTTGAAGTTTTTCGTGTTACTGTAACTACTGATCTGAAACTGAAACTGATCTGACTTTTACCAAAAACTCTAATTTCCATGCAAACGAATTTTCCCGTCGATTTTAGATTTACATTTCATTAATGCGTAAATCAAAAATACTTCCACCGAAACATTTTGATTTCAAATTTGATATTTGATAGAGACATCCGCTTTTCACAGAAATATCCTGCCAATTTCTAATCTAACTTCGTTACAGATTGGCACATGAGTATTAATGAAAAGTATTCAAATATAACGTAAGCCAAACACAACACTCGAAAGGGCTTGCACCAAAAACACACGTGTTTCTCGAAAACACCCTTCCTGGGCAAAAAGTGAAAATATCATATCCATACGCACATAGTAGTTTTCAATTGCACAAGTCCTGGCCATTGATTTTGGCTTGAATAAGGTAGAGGAGAGGCTTATTTTGGCTCATTCAATAGTTGTGATTCTCCATTTTGGGTGAAAAATATTTGGGAAATCGAAAGCAATCTAACAGAATAGCATTTGTCTAGAATCACTTCTTCTGCTCGATGCAACAGTGCATTTGGTGTTTTTCCCAATGAAATTCCAGAACGACGACGATCCAAACCCAGAGTCTTGGTAGATGTATTAATCGATTGAATTGAGGGGCAACACCACAGTATGGGGCATGCATCAGGAGTAAAAGTATTGAAGTATTGAAATTGGCTTCGATGTATTTTCCCTATTCTTTGATTGGTTTTACCGAAAACCATTTACAGTGCAGTATGTATGTGTTTTTTGGGTTCAGGGTAGGATTTTGTTGAAAATGGAAACAGAAATGAACTGTGTGGTGTATTGTATGTTCTACCTCAATGAACTTTTTCTCTGGTTCGACTCCGAAACGAAATCCGGAGGAATATAGTTCTTGGTCTCGGAAGAGAATATAGTTTTAAAAATGAGCGAGGGCTGAAGATGACCTGGTCAGGCGAATACACCAACTCGTCAACAAAATACGGTCGGAGGAAGTGGAATCTTTTTATATACATCTGCCCGATCCACAAAAAATGAGATCGACTACTCTGTTTCAACTAAAAAACATGCCCTGGAATATTCTGTCCAGCGTTTTATGTGAAATGTGAATGTCTTAAATCGTTTGCTGACGGAATAATAGTCCCTCACCAGTGCGGTGACCTGGAAAATCTTCGATCAACCGAAGCTTCACAGTACACCAAATTCTGGAGAAAAACTTAATAAATTAACATCGAGACACCACAAGCTTTTCATCGATTTTAAGGAACCCTACGGTTGTGTAAACAGCTATGAACTGTACTGGGCAACAGACGCTCCAGCACCCAGTCTTTGACGCCATGCCCGAAGGAGTCAGACTTAATCACTTTATTTTAATGAATAGTTTATCCGGCCTTATTGGAATATTCTTAACAGAAAGTAAGTTTTTCCAAAAAAAAGTTGTGCGAAATCGGGCCTTTTGTTGAAAAAAAAAGAGATGGACATGACTTTTCCCTCGGACTGGGCACAGGACCCTTTTTGATTAGTATACAGTGTGTGAGAAGTGTGCTAAGAATTATTCATTGGGTATCATTAGATTGCTGTGCTCAGGCAGTGCATCAAGCAAACCACGTCAGTAGAATCTCAATGTGAATGTGACCATTTCTGGTGCAGCACAAGCAGACATTTTAACAAACAGAACCAAAAGATACACACAATCCGTAAATTCATACTCAGGGAATACATCAGCTCAATGTTTTCCCTGCATGTGCGGTAGATGCATGGCCATTTACTGAGAGTGTTTGGTTGACAGGAGCCTCAAATGAACGGGGGTTAGTTGGTTCTCAAGTAACGAAAACACTTATCAACATCAAGCACAATTCACTGCACTTGCTCCCTCTGCGCACTCCTTCCGTTCTGCTCTTCTGCATCTCCAATCAAGTATCCAATTCAAGGATGTTGAGTTTACTTTGGTGCTGTCTCCGTCGCGAAGATTAATTGAATTTCACTTGGGAATTGCTATAGCACCTGGTCTGTAATGATATAATTGTGTTTGGTACAACCAGAAACAACTTACACCTCATCCAAAGTGCCAAATGCAAACACAAAATAGATCAGAAGGTACAATTCTCAAAAGGAAATCAAATTTTCCCGGAAATGTCATGACAAACTTCCTCTTTGTCAATAACTGGCAAAAAAGTCCTGACTCTTGAAGGCAGGAGTGGAGGTTTAGAAGTACCCAACCTAAACAATATAATGATTTATCAAAGACCATACAAGAACACCATCGGAATAAATTCGTTACTCCTGGAACCAATTTCGAATCGTCATGAGGTGGAAACCATAAATTTTTTCCTGCCCCATTTAGAGCTGGCTTTCTAGATTCCGCCATCATAGCATCGGCCTTATTCCACCTGAGTGCATTTGTCTGTGAGTCAGGAGCAATGGTGAATCTATTTTCGTTCATTGTTTAGTCTTTCGGAATTAATTAGGCCAATTCCATTGCTTGTAACGTGACGGTGCCTTTGGGGTGGTTTTGATGTGAAATTATAAAAACCCGACGGAGAGATCTGTAAAATTCAATTACAATGTAAGGAGTAGAGTGTTCTGTACTTTCATGGACATAAAAGGAATGATTTTTTGGTTCAAAAAGGTTATCGTTCGAAAAGTATTTCGCGAGAATAATTTTAATTTAAAAAATACTAGCTCACTGTCTGCATGATTTTACGAAAATGCAATTTTAAGTTGACCTACCACTATTCTTAACTATTCGTTCAGGTGTAAGTTTTTGACTTTCAAAAACTGACGTAATTCAAAATTTGTTTTAATTTTATTTTTGTAAGGAAATCTTCTGACAATAGTTGAAGGAAGGACATTCAGACCACTACACGTGTCTAACAACAAAATGCTCTTCCTTAGGCACCTAAGGATTGGAGCTCAAACCTTCATTTATATATTCAAAAAAACATCAAAGCAATCCTAAAGTAAACTGGGATCAAAAATTTAGTTAATTTCCAGTATTCATTGGGTCACGCTTAACTTGCCCATATCAGTCAATTGACGTATCCTTGAGGTCAATCCAATTGTAAGCCGCTATGATGCCACTTAATAGATAATTATATCCCAAGTGCACTTGTCCGTGTCACTCTTAATGCGATCTACCTATTCCCAGCAGCAGCCGTGCAAATTATCCAACATCATCAATCAATATGTAGGTAGATATAACAGCATCACGTTTGTTCCAAGACATTGACTCCTGATGCACACTTAATCTTTGAGTTTCAATTATATACGAAATCAGATTATTTTCGGATGGATTAAGATGCAAAAGCAACAGATTTATGTGCTTGCATGAGCGAGATAGTCAGAGGCGGTGCATATATAGTTGAAACCCAAACGTTCCAATTCCCCCGGAAACTTACTTAAACGCTTCGATGTTTATTGTTTATGGATACACGTATGAAATCAATCCTTAGGTCGAGCTAGGTTAATCACTGGTATTGCGATGGACAAATAGTAATTAGCCGACTACTACGGTGCTTATGGCCTCTTGTTGATGTAAGGTGCCAAAGAGCATTATTAATCAGTTATAGCCACAAAATGATTGCTTAGCAATAATATTGGAGGATCATTCAGGTACTAGCAATTTAAAGATGTTTTCCATGAAAAATTAATTTAAATTATTAAAAACAAATTAGTGAAGAAAATTAAATAATAAATAAGTTTCCATGACAGGACCAGATATAGAATTTTATAAAATAAAATGACGAAGATTTGGGGGAAAATATTGATTGATGGAACCATGACATGACATATTGCATTCCTTAAGAAATTTGGACTCAAATCGTTTTATAGAACCCACTATCTTGCCAGTGATGAACGAGGGTCGATGCTCAGAAAATCTATTTGTACAAGTTGAGGTAATAGGATATTTGCCTTTCACTCTTACTGTTATGGATTTCAATGAGCCATCTCCATTTTAAAGCTCTCAAATGATTGCCATACTGGGCATTATAAATTGGTATAATTCTCACATAAATGTAGGTATGGTTACCAACTGTTATGAAAACAGAAACATGTTAGACCGTAAATAATAACCTTAAAAAAATTAAATTAAATTAAATCAATCTTTTTCCACACCACCAAGAGGTAAGATAGTAGGCGCGTTTTTTAAGAGTTCCCCCTCTTTAAACGTAGAAATAAATCACAAAAAAAAAGGCAAAACATTATTTATAGAAATAATTAAAAAAGGAGGTTTTTTTTTCAAAATTGTAGGAACGGTTCTTAAATATAACAGTTTTTAAACTTCAATATTCGAAAATATTTTTAAGTAAAATTACTTAGGCTACCTATAAGAATTTTGATTGTAATCGGATAGCCAGTTTCCGAGGTATCGTTATTAGCCCACCAACTTATATTTTTTTTCACCAAAATATAAACTACACCTATAAGTGCATACAGATTTTTGTGTCTTACAAATCCTAAGAGCCGTTTTCGAGAAAAATAAGCTTAAACTTAACGGTTATATGACAGGTACCGTTTATATTTAAGCCAAAACAAAAAAAATTAAGATAAGGCCTCTGTAGAATGTCAAAATAATCTTGTTATAAGTTTGAAGACAATCGACTAAGCCGTTCAGGCTGTAGTCCAAAATACATCCGTTCAGACAGACAAACATAATTTTCCAGTAACTCAAATACGTTTCTCAATCGTAATGTCATGTTTGATTATTATCTCAATTTATTTTTGTGTACGAATTTTGCATTAAAGTACCTATAATCGCAAAAAAAAAATGGTCACCAAATATTGCATTATGTATCTTTATTTTTACACTTTTTTTTTAAACAAAAAAAAAAACGAAAAGATGTAAGCAAAAAAAACATAGCGACAACACCTTCTTTTTAAACTTGAAATATGCTCTCATGCGCTCTAAGAAAGCTTCAATTCGGGAACTTTCATAACAAAAACCAAGGAAAAAGGTATTATAATTTCTATCAATGACGAATGGTAACTCTGCAGTAGTGCTTTTTTTTAAATTAAACACTAACACAATAAGCGAGAGGCAAATTGATAATCAGTCTTCTGGCAGCCGGGGAGCAGACAGGTCTTAGTGCGATGTACGTGGGTTAAATGCAATATTACAACAACAATTTCAATGTATTTCAGGGTTCTCTTTTATATTAAAGTGTCAATTTCTTAAGTTGAGTGCGATGCAAACACTTGCAGGTACCAGTGTGTTTGAAAGCTCTCTTCCATAAGGTCTGTACTGAAAATATAAATTGAACAGAGTATAATCACCCTATTCGAACACGCTATAACTTTTGCAAATAGCAAATTCAATGTCAATTCTCTTTTGACATTTTTGAAGTAAACAGATGCAGAATACACGCCAATAAGCTATACTCCTCAAGAACAGTCGATATTATGGAAGGAAGCATTTCCGTGTCGTCTAATCTCTCAATTCGACGATTTGCACTGGTTTGCCAAATCACCCGATTTGACGGCTTCTAGCTTTTTATTTTCTTGTTGGGTAACTTGAAGTCCCGGCTTTTTTTAAGGAAGCCTGAGCTTTTGTAGCCCTTAACAATTATCTGAACTATCGTCGGAAGTTCTGACACAATAATGGAAAATGCCATAAATGGTCATCAGTTCTGGAGCCGGGCACTTGACAGACATCATTTTCTCGATTTGATGGAATAAATTCTTATTCATCAAATAAACATAATCCACAAGAAGAACCAACAATTTTCATTCTTTAAAAAAATACAGCAAAACAAAAAAACATTGGGTGAGTACTTTTGTCCCACCCTGTATATATTTTCAGTATATTATTTGGGAAGATTGCTTTCAAACACACTGATACGTGATGGTGTTTGCATCGCACTCAACTTAGAAAATTGCCACTGAAATAAAAAACAGAACCCCTGAGTTACATTTAAATTGTTTTTGTAATATTCCATAAGCCCATGAGTAACATTCCACCATGACCTGTCTTTTCCCCAGATCGGAAGAGACTCAGAGACTGATCGCCAATTTGCTCTTGCTTATTCTGTTTAGTAAAAGAAAAAAACACTGACTCAGAGTCACCATCGTCTGTTAATGGAAATTATAAAAAAAATTTCTTTGGTTTTTGCTATGGAGCTTTCAGAATTGAAGCTTACTCAGAGCTTTTGGGAGTATAAATTTAAATTTAAGGAAAAAAGTGTGTTTTTCTGCTGCTTAATTTTTTTTTTTTTTTGAAAAACAGTTAATACAGCTCAACAATATTTGTTACGTATTTTTTGTATGGACAAATTTCCTTAGAGTAAGTTTCTAGTGGATTTCCGTTCATTAATTAATTGCAATTTTGATTTTGAAATGCCAAATAGTTCTGAAAATAAATATAAAAAGAAGTGGGTTTCGTGTATAATATTTAAAAAAGTGCATTGCAATAAACATTGTTGTTAAGCTAAAAGAGATTAAACCTTCCGGAGAGCTTTCTTCTTGGCGGAGTCGAAAAAGATAGATTTCATTAAAAAAAAAAAAATTAGATTTAATTTATGTCTACATGTTTTTGTTCATGAAATCTTAATAAACAGTTGGTAACCCTACCGACATTTGTAAGAGAATTATGCCAATTTATAATGCTCGCCCACTTCAAAATGGAGATAGCTTACTAAAATCCATAATAGTAAGGTTGAGAGGCAAATATCCTATTTCCCCTGTACTGAAAATATAACTTGAACACAGTTTATATACATTTTTGTAATCAAAAGTCATTTTTTGGTAGTCTTTGTCCCTTAATATATTTATTTATCGGGATCTTCACCTTCTTTAAGAAGATCACTGGAAAAGGATCTTCTCAAATGGTTCTGACCGTTAATTTCTTCAGGTTGTGTACTGAGATCTCATCATACTTAAGTCATAAGACTTCCTTCTTTATTTATTTATTTTCTCTTTCTTTCAAGTAAATACTAAAAATGACATGAAATGCTAAAGACATCATAAGAAAAGGAGTCATATTAAAAAACTTCTTATTTCAATAACTACTCTCCAAGCTTTTGATGATTCTTTGAGGGTAGCCCTGAGTTCAACACAATCAAAAGCCCAAACACCAGAATTTCAGTTTAAAAACAACGAATTTTAATTATTTTTCAAATACATCTGAAAATTCATCACTTTAAGTGGATGATCCTAATATGATAATACCAAAAAAAATTCAAAATCAATATTCCACTTAATATTCCATTCCAATTTCAACCAACCTAATTTTTAAATTTCTTAAAAGACCAACAAAAAAATCGAATTAATTAGTTTCTTCATAAAATCAATTATAGGCGCTTTTGAAATTCAATCAATTAAAAACACCTGAACTGGACGATCACAAGATATCCCCGATAATAAAGAGGTTCACAGCGCCTCATTCAACCCTCGGTCCTTTTGGCCTTTTCCGTCGTCTCAATGCCCACTCAACCCCACCTGTGCAAAGGTCACGACTCACGAAGGTACAAGAACTGAAATTGAAAAATTAATTTATATTATTTTTCCCTCCCTTGCTTTCTCCTTTTCAGTTGCCCTAAAGGATAAAGGGAGTGGACTAAGGAATACAAAAACAAAAAAAAAAAAAATAAATCACGGTCCAACTAATTTATCCTCCTGCGCCCACTTATTGTCGTTGTTTTCTTAATTTGCATAGAAAGCCAATCCTTGTTGGCCATTCTTATAGAACGAAACGACTAAAAAACACATTTTTTCTCAAACTTAGTTTGTATATGTAAAGAAAAAAACTCCAACAAGACCAAATGTCCTTCTTTTCTTGGCAAATTCATTAGAAATTCCCGCTAATTGAAAATTTATTGAAATTAATCCCCAAGGATAACAAGGACAACAGCAGTAAAATAAAAACATAAAAATCCATTCAAATGACAAAAAAACTCCCAGGAAATCAAAAGGACACACAAATAATGCTCACAGGACTTGTGTTTTAACCCCCCCCCCCCCCGCTCTCCCCCACCTATCACCTTAAAATCCAACAAACCCCCTTCGTCCTTTTTTCTATTGCGACTTTACTCAATTGATTAACCGTGGTGATATCAATTTATTACTTTTAGCTTCCATGGAAAGTTAAGAAAAAAAAAACGGATGAAGACCAAGGATAATATCCTTGAGAATATTTCTTTCAACTTTTTTATTTTTTCCTTATTTTTCTGTCCCTTAACATTTTGACCTTAGTCGTCTCCGTCTCTGGGTATTTTGGTCGTCCTTTATTTATTTAAACCTGATGAAGTCTCAATTACAACGGAGAAGGGTTTCAATTAAAACAAGATTGTCGTCCTGCTTGGTGTTTTATTTAATTATTGTTTAATTTTTTTTTTTTTTTTGCTTTCTTATCTGGTTCTTGGTGTGTATTTTTTTGTTTGTATTTTTGAAAGTTAGAGTTGTTGACTTTTGTTTTGAGAATGTTTTCTTATCTCGAAAAACCCAAGAGAGTCAACAATGCGGAAAGGAATACACAAGAACAATAGAGGCGCGGTGCGCGTCAAAAATTTGAAATTCAAATTCGTTTAAATCTGTGCGGCATAATTAGTGAGAAACTGAGCCGTTTTTGTCGGCATGGATGAGATTAAGGACTTCAGAAAAAAAAATTAAGTCCTCTTTAAGGACCTTACTAAATAATGTGACCTTTGGATAACAAGATGAAAAACAGAGACAGATAAAATAAATTGGTCATTCAAGATATGAAATGATAAAATAAATGTAAAAAAAAAAACAATAAGAATTTAATGCTATAGCAGGATATTTTAAAGGATCGCAGTGACACATATTTCCTTTCATTTTACGAGGTATTTAATTAAATAAATGAGTCGGCCCCCCTCATATTCCCGAATTATGTTAATGCGATTGATAGGTCAAATATTTATCCGATGAAAGCAAGGACTTCGCTTTCAGGATGAATATTGAGGTGAAGTTATCAAAGCAAAGTGCTCCTGTAACCCACTTGAGTTTTCTAGATAGAATACAAAAAAGAGCTTTAAAAATAATGGGCGATCGAACAATAACAGAAACTTTTACATCTCTGGAACACAGGCGTAATGTCTGCTGCCTTTCATTATTTTATCGCTACTTCCATAAACAATGTTCTATCGAAATAGCCAGTTGCATTCCTCCCCTGAAACGATTCAACCGTAATACTCGTGCTGCAAGGAATGCCCATCAATATACCCTTGAGCCCAACTTCGGACGTACTGTCAAGTACAGGGATTCTTTCTTTAGTCGTACCACGCGAATGTGGAATGCCTTGCCAGACTCTGTTTTTCCCTCCATCTTTGAACTTTAAAACAAATGTGCATCGTTACCTCCTTTCTCATCCTTCCCTATTTTCCTAAAGCCCTCACTGTGTTAAATTAACATTATGACGGTAGCCAAAATCCCTTTAGTGCGGGCTAATTATAAAATAAATTGCACGACTGGATCGCACGTACTTGCTCTTATGTGCGGTCATAGCTTGGAATAAAATTTGAAAAATATTAAGGGTAATAGTTTTCAGCGGAAAAATTTAAACGCCATTTTATTTCTTTAAAAAATGTGAAAAAGTGTGAATTTTTTTAACAACTTTTTTTAAAAAATTGAAAAAAAAAATAATTCAAGAATACAAACTTAAGCACAAAAATAACGTACATTTAAAAACAAAATTAAAAAAAAAAATCACTTAGCCGTTTTCAAAATATTGATTTTTCAAAAAAAAAATTAAAAAAAATTATTAAAAATACAAAAAAAAGTTTTCGAAACAAAAATTTATGCAAAATTACTCAGGCTGCCTACATCTCCTTGAATATCAATTTTGATTGTAAACTTGTGAACTTATGGCAACACTACGTAGGCTTACCGACCTGGCGAAAACGCCAGATCTACTTAGCTTTTTCATTTCTTTAATAAAAACAATAGCAAGATCTAGTATAGTTTTGATTTTTCTACTGATCGGTCACCAGTCATGTTGACAGTAAGCGGAAGCCCGCAAAACAGTTTCGTGGACATTGCGAAGAAACTATTACTCTTGAAGTCTCATTGCAAATTCCGCTTGAAGAAGAAGGTTTCGACAAATTTATTAAAGTCATTCTTGACCCTGTCACGAAAAAACACTCTGCAAAATAAGAAACTCATCTTCGGGGAATAAAATGTGTCATAAGAAATTAAAGAACTTCTACTTGAAAAAAAGAAAAACATACAAGAAAATGACGATGAAGATTTCAGTGGAAGTGCTGAAGTTATTTGTTTTCAAAATCGGGGAAAACACTTTAGAAAGTTATCTTTCAGACTAATATCGTTTTTACCAGTTATATCTAAGGTCTTCAAGAAATGTAGAAGAGAAACGACTTATTCCTGAAAACCAATTTGCTTTAAGATGAAACCACTAAACAAAAGATTAAGTATATGCATAGAACAACAAACGAAATTGAAACAAACTTAATAGGAGGAAGAGAAATATAAATAAATATTCAAGTGCCTTTCTTGATGTTTCCCAAGCCATCGATAAGCAACGGAATATGCAGGATTTAAAGAAATAAATTCTGGTGTCCCACAAGGAAGTGTTATGGGCCCACTGCTATTCGTACTTTATACTCGAGATATACCTCAAAACCTAATGATAGCTATATTTGCGGATAATACTGCCATACTCATCCAGCTAATTTGAAGAAGCGACCGAAAAGCTACAGAAAAACTATAAAACACCTTAAACATTTTCACCGTAATATTTGCGCTTCTAACAATGCCCATCCTTTTTCAGCCGTACAACTCGAATGTGGAGTCTTTTGCCTAACTCTATTTTCCCTTCACATTATTATGTTCAGAAGTTTAAAACCAATGTGCATCACCATCTCCTATTAAACCCCCTCCTCTTTTTCCTAAGCTCGCGCCCAAATCCTTTAAGCATGTGCAAATTATGTAAAAAAAAAGAACAAAGAAATGGCGAATTGCTTTAAAAAAGTACAAATCGACAAATTTTAACCTTACTTACAAGAATTTTGGCTTGGTGATAAGCTAAAATGAAAGACGCATGTTCAAAAGAAACGAGAAGAACTCGATATTAAAATACGAGAATTATACTGGCTTATTGAAACATACGTCAATCTACATAAGACCTAATAACAAACTGCTTTTCTACAAGCAAGTGCTCAACCTATGTACGGAAAACCACTTTGGGGTTGTACCAAACCAAACTATTAGACAAACACTGCAAACAAATCAAAACAAAGCCTTCAGAGCAAACGTTAACGCTTTATGGTTCATACGAAACAGCGATTTATACAGAGACTTGTGTATGAAAACTGCCAACAAACAAATGGAAACGTTTGATATTAACTTTAGAATACGTTTACAAGGCCATTGTTAATGAAGCATTCAACAGGCCTTTGAAGAGAAAAATCTTGTACATCGACTGCGGAGAAGGACACCGTTCCAAACTAACGTAAGAAGACGTATTGAGAATGATGAATTTAATGATGTGGTATCTGCAAGCAGCTCTATGAAAAGCTCCATACCAATTGTGGTTAATGTACGAAGAATAAATTACTTAATAGATCAAATGACATTGCTTATCTGAAGAGACAATTATACCTTACCTTACCTTACCTTAGGTGGCGTTACAATCCGGGGTAGACCTGGGCCTCAACCAACAAGCTTCTCCAGCCAGCTCGGTCCCTAGCTAGCTGCCTTCAGTTACGCACGTGGAGTCGGTTAAGGTCCTCTTCCACTAGTGTGCCCCACCTAAGTCTCGGTCTTCCTCTACTGCGCCGTTCTTCTGGGCTGGATTCCAAGATTTTCCGGGCCGGAGCATTGATGTCCATTCGCTCTATATGACCCAGCCATCTGAGGCCATGAATTTTTACTCTTTTGGCTATGTCTGTGTCGCTGTACCGCTCTTCATTGTATCTTCTTCTCCAATCTCCTTTAATGCATAGGGACCAAAATTAACCCGCAGAATCTTTATCTTTGACAGCGTCCATGCGTCTTCACCATATAGCAGGACTGGGATGATGAGGGTCTTACAAAGGGACAGTTTAGTTGCCCAAGAGAGGGCTTTGTAAATCATTTGTCTTCTAAGCCCGAAGAAGCAGCGATTGGCAAGAGTTATTCTTCGTTTGATTTCAGCGCTGGTGTTGTTGTCTGAATTAATAGCGGAGCCCAGGTAGACAAAGTCCTTAACTACCTCAGAATTATAGCTGTCTATGGTGATGTTTTGTCCAAGACGTCGATGTTAGGTGTCTCTTCTTGATGACAGCGTATACTTGGTTTTGCCCTCATTGACTGCTAAACCCATCTTCGCCGCTTCCGTCTCAATACTCACAAAAGCACTGCGTTCTTCCGATTATGTAAATATCGTCGGCGTATGCGAGTAATTGGACGGACTTTTGAAAGATCGTGCCTCTGGTGTTGGCGTGAGAGTTCTGCACTATTCTTTCAAGTTTGATGTTGAAAAAGTTGCTCGACAGCGCTTCGCCTTATCTAAATAATTTTTTGACTTCAAATTGTGTCGTTGAAGTCTTTACCGACCTTGACGGAACAGCGTGCGTTTTCCATCGTCATTTTACACAGACGGACGAGTTAGGCAGGGATGTTAAAACTACATATTGCTCTATATAACTCGTCTCTATAAATGCCATCGTACGCGGCTATGAAATCGATGTAAAGGTGGTGGGTATCGATTCGAAGAGACAAGTATAAATCAAAATAAATTTGTTGGTGCGACAGCTCCTTAAGAAGCCAAGACATAGTGACTTATAAATACTTTCAACCATTCCTGTGTGTGTGTTGTTAAACTGCAAGAATGGAAGGGACCTGCAGCTTACCGCCGAGTCCCAACGGCTACATGAGATGCACTTTTTCGAGACAAATTTTACTCTTGGAGGTTTTGTCAGTTCCTCGCAAGAGGCAGTACCCCGGAAAAGAAGATGGCTATGAGCAGGCTCATTAACTTAGCAGTCCGACACACTAACCACTAAGCCACGGGGCACAATCAATATACAATCTTCAAAATCTAGGATTCTGAATTCCAAATCAAAAATGGATTCTGACAAGAAAATTCGCTGATGTTTTGCGATTTCTTCGATGAAATAAATCTACTATCAATGATTAAATAACTCTCGCCATTCTCACACTTGCCTATTGAAGGGATAATACCCACTTAATGGCTTAATATCTTGATCAATGTTCACCATATCTTCTTGTCCTAAGGCAGTGCTTTCATTAATTAATCAAAGATATAACATAAAGCTAAAAAAAAAATCGCATTCGATTAACCAAATGACTCACTATTGTGGCATCAGTTTACAATGCTTCAATAAATTTATTTCTACCCTCACATCATTATGCGTCATGAATACCCATGATGTTTGTCAATTTAGTGTTTAGAATTTTCCAGAATCAATATTTAACCCCCTACAATAGAAACAGACCTATTAATTTGAAAACTGATATCATTGGAATTCAAGAAAAGCTGATTTCTGCATTCAAGGCCTCCTTTCTGATACAATGGATTCTTCCAAATGAACAAACATAACCATTACACTAATGAAGAGAAAACATCACATTCGTACTTAATATTTTTTTCAAGGAAACACAACTTACCCTCTTACCTACAAAGAAACCCAAGTCGGCATATAAACGAGATTTGTTTGCAATAAAATCGATGAATCAGCATCCTTCACATCATCCATTCATTTCCTTCAATTTATCAATCTATCATCATCATTATCATCATTAAAGAAATGCTGAACTACTAAATCTTCTTTCTTCAAAAAGAAAAAAAAAAAAATCAACAAAACAAATATAAGAATCTCAAGGATTAAAGTTATACTCAAAGGATATGCCCATACATCCGTTAAGCTTTATTACGTCGGTCATTGTGTGCTAATATGCCTCTGTCTCTATCAATAGTTGCTATTTCTCTGTTTTATTGATTACCAAGTTGAAAAAAAGCCCTGACAAACCCACAAAACATAAAAATCAATCATACATTATCCTGCTTATCCCTGGAGCAGCTAAAGCAGAAAAAAGGAATGAATGCACGAATGCGTGAAATATTTTTTTAAGATAAAACCAATGATTCACCCTCTCCCGTTGGCTCACAACTCCCATTGTTACATTGTCCTTACAATCAATCAGCAAAAACGATATCGTCCCTTTTTCGTCCTGGCTCATTACCTGGTAGAATCGAGGGGGGTGCGTTTATGTGCTTTATTTTGTGTGTTAGCACTTCGAATCAATTTAACAGCCATTCGAATTTATTAACTCATATTTTTTTCCTATTAACGTTATTTAAAAAAAATAAAGCTTATGAAGCTGGAGAAGGGACTTCTTTATGAAATATCAAGTACCAATGACAGTGCCTACTTAAGAAAAGTGTTCATCAATTCCTTGGAGACGTACATAGGTGTTGGAGATGCGTTATACTTGGAGCGAAAATGGATGTTATATTTGGCTTGTGTCTCTGCTTCATCGAGCAAATAATCTGGAAAGTGTGTCTTAAGGATAATAAAAGACGCAGTGTTTACCAGGAAAGGTGTTGTTTTTTTTTTGTTTTTCTTCGAGTCAGGTGGAAGTGTCAAGGAACATTTTTTGTTTGTTTTATTTTTGTTTTCACAATTAAATTGAGCAATCATTCAGTTTTTCGCATCGTTGAGTTGATTTTGTGTGTTTTTTTTCCAATTCTTAGGTTGTTTAATGGGAAAATAAAAAATGAGGATCAGGGAAATTTCTTCAAGGTGTTGTTATGGAGCATTAAGGGCGTAGGTAGCTCATATTAATAATAAAAGGCCATTCTGATGATCTGACGCGTAGCGACGATTTGGTTCATTCTTTGAGTGGATTTGTATTTCTTTAAATTGAAGACGAACACCGGCAGCTCAGAAAGAAAAAAAAGGGGCACGACTGGGTCGCACGTACTTGCTCTTATGTGCCTAATTTTTTTTTTTTTTTTTTTTATAATTCACGCGCGCAAAAGGGACTATTTGTTTCCCTTATAATGTAACACACTGCGCGGGCATTAGGAAGATAGGGAGGGGAGAGATAGGAGGTGTCGATTAACATTGGTTTTGAAAATTACATTGGAAGGCAAGATCTTTGATAAAAACAAATAACATTTACGTTGAAAGTAACACAGTTTGAACTTATAAAAAATATCAAAACCATGAGACTTAACGGTTTTTAGTAAAAATGAAGTACGCCATCATACGTCTTAAATAACAAAGAATTTATGAAAAAATTTATTTCAAAAATGTAGGACCGGTTTTGATAAAATCGTGTTTTTATTTTTAGTTTTTTTTTGAAAAAAAAATGTATTTTTAAATTTTGGTATGCAGTTTGTTAGAGTTTATTAATACACATGTAAACATAAAATTTAAAATAATTTTTTTTTGATTAGTTTTAAAAAAAATAGATATTTAAAAAAAAATTTCAAAAATTAATTTTAATTAAAAACAAAAAGATATTAAAATTTTGGTATGCAGAATTAATTTAGCTACATAGATCTTCTCAAATATAAAATTTGACAGAAATCCAAAGAGCCGTTATCGAGAAAGCCCAACAAAAAAAAACCGTTATATTGAAGTTACTGTTAATAGACTTTTCCCGTACATTTGGTTCTAATCAAATGATAGCCAATACCAACAAAAAAAATTCAAAAATTTTCATCAAAATCGGTGGAGCCGTTTTCGAGAAAAATAAGCTTTTCTTAAACGGTTATATGGCAGGTACCGTTATTTACTAACAAATAAAATTTCAATTCTGGGGAATGCCGAAATATTCACACACACGAAGTTTGAAGATAATCGCTTAAGCCGTTTAGACTGCAGCTCGTTATACATACAGACAGACAGACAGACATTTTTTCTCGATCACTTTTTTAGACTTCTCTATGATCGTAATGTCGTGTTTCATTTTTATCTCAGTTTTTTATATTCACGAATCCTTAACTTGCCTTATAGTCCCTATAATCGCAAGTAAAAAACGGAGAACGAGGAACGCGCCATTGAGAAAATGGAGGACGTCATTGCAGCAATGAAGTTCAAAACTTTACCAAAGGATAAGAGGAAACTGTCACAGCTGCATAGCTCGAAAGCTTGAAAAGAAGGTCAAGAGAGCGTTGTATTGTAGTAGAATCGATGATGATGAGAATGATGATGAGAATATTCTCCAAAAAATAGAGAAGAAGATATCTACAATGTTCGGGCTGTACATTAACACAGACCTAGCCTTAAGAGTAAATATTCAACTTCTCAGATTGCTGGGTCATAAAGAGATGGAAATCAACGCTTCGGCCCGAAAACTCGTCAAAACCACGCCCCCTCCCCCCGGCGGTGCGACGATGTATTGGCGTATCAAATTGGAAGAGGACTTCAACCAACTTCATTTGCAACAGGAGGCAGCGATCGAAGGACCGAGCTGACTGGAGAAGCTTGTTGGTTAATGCCCAGGTGATATGGATACCTACAAAAAGTTCAAAGGCTGTTTCCAAATACGGAATTCATATTTTTAAATTTCCCTTTAAAAAATTCAAAGCAGAAACTAGAATTGCAAGAGATTACGTTGTGTGTTTGGACCAGTTGAGTTAATTTCTTAGAAAACTTGAAATTTACTTAACTTCAGGTGCAATGATTATTACTTTTCCCGGCAGAGTATTTAATATGGATAATGTGTTTCCGAGAAAGTCAAATATAAAATATAAGATCCATAATCAACCCTCCCGGAAATCAAAGGTCAAAGCTTACAAAGGAAAACAATTTAGTCCTCTTGAACTTTCAAGCATTGACATCACAAGGGTTTGCCACACTTATGGAACTGACATTTTTCGACCGTTCCTCCATTCTTATATCTTTCTGTATAGCTACAGCTTTCGCCATGCCCATATTTTCACTCCCTCCCCCCTCCCTAACGTAAAACTATTTACAACAATTTTCTAAATGCTTATAAAGCAATTTATACCCAGCAGCACCTTTTTCTTCACTTTCATCATCATGACCTTAATCATTTCTTATAACTTTCCTTGAAAAACGAGCTCTTATTTCCTCTCAAATGTTCCGTTTATTATCCTCTTTCACAGGCAAAATAAGCACCCTCTTATGCTATTTTACATATAGAGTGAGAAGTGTAACCCTTTTCAAAAAATAGTCCTTGTTACATGTCGAGTGAAAAAAAAAATCATTTTTTTTTTTGCTTCCAACCAACGCAGCTGCTTTGATATCATCCTTCAGAGTTTAGAAAGGATTTTCAACAACAAAATAAATGAACAAAATTGTTTCACAAAAAAAACAACATTCTAGGATTCTAGTCAATTTTTTTTTGTGTGAATTTCCTTATTTTCAAGCTGCACTTCCCTTTTTTCGTATCCTGGGTACTTAATTAAAAAACTTTCTATTTCCCACTATAAACCTTTCTATATAAAGTTATTATATAAATAGAGAAAAAAAGAAAGTCCTATTTTCTAATTTGTATGTAAAAATATGAAAAGGATATGCAGAGATATCTAGTGTTACTCAAGAGGTCCTTTGAGTTTTGTTCTTTAAATTGCCTTTGTGTCTTGTTTTTTTCGCTGCTCTAGTCCTGTTTGTGCTTTTTCGCACATATTTATGACAATAGAAGAGTCGAGCCGCCCCTCTCCCCCCAAAAAAGGATATCTTCCAAAACAAACTATATTATATTTATCCCTGAGGGCATTGCAGAGACAAGGAAATTTAACAAGGGAGAAAAAACCCAAAACGTACTAACAAAAGAAATCTGCTTAAATGTGCCAATGGGATTTTTTTTGTTCCTTTGTATCCTTGCTCATCTACTTATCCCGATATAAAGGACATTGACGGCGAGGATGTAGCTGGGTAAAAAAAAAAAAAAAAAAAAAAAAACAGAACAAAAAAATCAAGAACAACAAAATCTCTTCAAAGCACTGAAAGTGTTAAAATGTCCTGCTTTTTTGGGCCCTCGTTTAATACCATTTTCCCTTGGAGCGACAAAACACTTCTCTGTACAAAACTGGGCTGGCAAGTGGGGAACTTATAAAAAAAGCATTTGCAGAAAAAATTGTCATTATTTTCGTATGAGTTGTTTAAGTGGAACATTTTAGTCCTGATCGTAAGTGGGGTTTTCCGTTTTTCTTCCAAGGTACTTGTAAAATTTAGAATAACTATTGAAAATGTCTTGATAGTAATATCTATTGCCATTCTAGACTTCTTTGATCTATTGTTGGAGTACCGGTATATGTATATGTGGTACTCTTTTCTCTTTCCGTAGCTAAAATAAACACAACACTGTTCTAACAAAAAAAGAAAAAAAAATGTTTCGTTGATCAATTTAATTTTTTTTTCTCCTTAGTTTCTCACTCCCTTGGTCTTTTAAGTTTGATGACTATTTGTAGACTGACTGGATGATTAGGCCGAAACGTGCTTTCTCTCATGTTCGTATTTCTTGTATCTTTGTATGTGTTGTTTTGGTCGCTGTTTATTATGTCGTTTCTTATCGTGCTAGCGCTTGGTGCTAGAACATCGTACGGCCTTGCTCATATTCTGCAATAAATCGTTCGTTTGCTCACGTACGCCCTTATGTACTCGTCGCGTGTGGGTTATATCGGGTTTTTCAATAAGAGCGCTACAAAAGTTTTTTTAAAACTGTTTTGGATATCAATGAAATTCTTTATTCTTGTGAAAGTACGTTCGATGCCATTATGTATGGAACTCGACTTCTTTGCATGGCCACCACGGGCACGCTTGCAGAAGTCCAGACGCTGAACCCAATTTTCGACGGTTTTCAAGCATAAATCGGCCGATACTGCTGCAATTTCATGTTCGATATTCGTACGAAGTTCATCAATCGTCGCTGGCTTGTTGGCAGAGACCATAGACTTGACGTAGCCCCACAGGAAATAGTCTAACGGAGTCAAATCGCACGGCCAAGCGACTGGACCATTTCGTGGTTTCCAATAAATTGATTGTGACGTTCGCTGTGTGGCTTGTGGCGCCGTCGTGTTGGAACCACGTGTCCTCCAAGTCCATATCATCCAATTGGGGCCAAAAATATTCGGTTATCATTGAACGGTAGCGATCCCCATTCACAGTAACGTGTCGGTCTTGATCATCACGGAAGAAGTACGGCCCAATGACGCCGCCGGCCCATAAACCACACCAAACCGTAATTTTTTCGGGATGCAATGATGACTCATGGAGTACGTGTGGATTGCTGCCTGATTACTACCGCATATTTTGTTTATTGACGAAGCCATTCAGCCAGAAATGAGCCTCATCGCTGAAGATGATTTTTCGATGAAAATCCGAATCGTTTTCAAGTTGTTGCTCAGCCCAAATCACGAACATACGACGCTTCTGGTGGTCAAGCTGCTTCAGTTCTTGCGTCAATTTAATCTTGTAAGGATGTAGGCCAAGATCTTTTCGCAAAATTCGCCACAACGACGTCACAGAGATGCGCAACGCTTGAGAACGACGTGTGAGAGACACATTTGGGCTTTCTGCAACTGAAGCCTCAGCGGCAGCAATATTATCGACACTACGGACACTTCTTTGTCTCACTGGCACGGGAACATTTTTTACTGTGCCTGTGGATTCAAATTTTTCCACTAATTGTTGATCTGCTAGGACGATTATGACGACCATAAATTGGACGTAGCGCTCTTAACGTTAAGGCCACTGAATCCGAATTTCGGTAGTAAATTTTAATAATTTCGACTCGTTGTTGGCTCGTATATCTTTCCATCATGAAATGGCAAACTTTACTGAAGAGAAATGTCAAAAAAACGGCAAGAAATATGGCGTCGTTTGCTGTCCCTGCCGCTCTACTTTTGTAGCGTCCCTGTTGAAAAACCCAATACATAATGTTTTAGTTTATTTTAGAAAGTTTCTGATATTAATATCTCAGACATTTTAAAGCTACTTTTTACTGCATTTAAACAACTTAGCGACGTCTAATACGAAAGTTCTAAGATAGGCATATTCCATATCATTTTGTAAATTAAATATTTGTTCTCAGATTTTTGGTTTGAATATATATCTCAACAAAAAAAAAATTCCTGTTGAGTGCAATCAAATTATAATCATTAACAAAATATTTACTGAACAAAATCCTTAATCCAATGGCCCGATTACATTTAAGCAAATTTATAAAAAAATATTTGCAATTAACATTTTTTTCCGGCTTTACACAGCTTTTCGGTTAATTTCCGGTGTGCAAGGATTATATAATTTGTTTCTTTTAATTATTTTTCGCTGATTTTGTGTCTGTTTTTCGACAGAAAAAAAAATCGGTATCGAGTTTGAATTCATTATGTATTATGCATCACAGTGGGCATTTAATGGAATTAAAAGGTAACTCAGTGACCCACAAAAAACAGAAAGTTCTTGTGTTTAATAATAACTGTGGTTCAATTGAAATTTCATATTAAATTCAAGGATAAACTTATAGAATGGAATCCATGTATAGATACAAAAAAAAAAAAAAAAACATAGAAAATAATTTAAATAAAATGTGGTAAACACAGTTCCATAGGAACCACAGATATTGATTGAAAAATAAATTGACGTTATTATGGAAATGAAACCATTCCGGAGGGTGCAAGGGGTTGAACTATAGTTGCTACATGCAACAGTGAACATAAATGCCATGACAACTGGTTGCGCTTTGTGGTGCTAATAGTTGTTATCCTGTGGCAATAAAATAATCAATCGGACAAATACCAGAATGAGCAAAAAAAGCGAATTCATTGAATTTTCAGTTTTTGTTATAAATAATTTTAACATTTTATTTAATCCTTTTTTTTTTACATAGCTGAGTAGGTAGATTAATCTTTTAAATGCAACACTATCATTTAAACATGTTCGTGCTCAAATCTTTTTGTTAGCCGTATTAATTAGTTTCAGTTTTTTTTTTTAATTATTTAGACATTATATCATATGTCAAAATATGTTTTGGACAGGCGAACTTATTGTTTTGTTTTGAATTATGATATTTAATATAATATGTAGGATGGGGCAAATCCATGGAGTGTTATTCTTCATCAATACTGATGACATGCAATATATGCATATTTATACCACACAAAACACGGTCCACTTACAAAGACAAACAGACGTTGCAAAAGAGAGCATGCACCTCTCTTCATTACTCTACTTTGGTTTTCACATTCTTCTTTCTTAAAATTGCAGCTCACAGTCAGTCGTAGTCAAACGCTTGTATTGTAACCTTGTTGTCATATCGAGTTAGTAGCTTTGTTCGATGTCTGCCCTGGGGCGCACTGGTGTACACTAGATTCGCACTGAGGTGTTTTATGTGACACTTTTTTCGCCCCAGTGTTTTTGCACTGTGTTCGATGTCAACCCCGAGCACGCACTGAGTGCACACTCTCACGCCCCAGGTTTTTGATCGGTGTAAGAAATCAGTGCTGTAAAAATTCAAATCAGCTGTTGATGCTTGGTGGTAGAAGTTTAAAACAAATTTTATTTTACAAACTTGGAGTGCAATATCTGGTAAATATAAGATATTTTGTAGATTATTTTGCAATTATTAAGTTATTCTTGTGATTTTAGATAAAATGCCGAGATATTCTCTATCTGATGGAAATTGAAAAAACTGTAGACTTTGTAAAGAAAATTAATACATGAATGAAATGTCAAAAAATTAAAACTGTTGCACTGAGCTGTTCGATGTTAAATCAAATTCCGAGCATTAACACAGTTTTTTGACAGCTAAATGAAATGCACTGACAGTGCGCACTGGGGCGGGGAACATCGAACAAACCTAGTGTTATATTTTGAATAGAGAACTTAACGTTGACAAGTAAATTAAGTTAAATCGGCCAGAACGCTATTGCCCAAATACTATTTACTTATTTATATTGAATTTAGAAAAATAAACTGTGTTTAATTGAAGTGTTGTGTCTGGGTGGGCTGTCTTCTGAGCTTTCTAATATTGTATGTTTTTGGATGATTCACAGACTATCTGCTAGCTGGAATATCTGTCCAAGGATATGTTAAGTAAAAGCTGTCTAAGTTGGAGTTAGGTAAATAAACAAAGAACTGCCTAGATTTCCATATTAAAAACTAAAAAATAAAATTTTATCACTGAATTTTCAACCTTCTAAATGTACAAACATCCAAAACAATTTAGACTTTTCATCCAGCAAAAAGACACTCCATTAAATTGACATTCTGGCGCCGAAATTCCCATTACACTTAAACATTTTTATTTAGTCAAACAAAATGCCAGACAAATTAAGTTACATCATTCTTTTAGCTACTAAATTTAAGTCTCAACAAAAAAAATTTACATCACCCAAAATGAAAAATTAAATCCCATTTAAGTAGCCATCTTCATCCATTTAGTGTCCATCGTCGCCCGTTATAATAGACACAGTAATCATTCTTCTTGTCGACCTTAATTCTCATCTTTAATTAATTTCATTTCTAAGCTCCATTAAATTGATTAACTTGAACTCCTTTTTAATAACTAAGCTACTTACGAAACCCCTGATTTCCAACCCTCGAATTCTGAGAACCTCGCCGAAAACCAAACGAAATAACATTTTACAAAGTACATTAAACATTACGAAATACATGCAAAGGAAAAAAATTAAATCAAAATAAAATAAGAACCTCAACCTTTTAATTTCCTTTCAGGCAATCTAAATTCATTCCCGCACACTGATCCATCTCCAAGAGACACGAGGCACACCAGAAATGCACGGAGAAATCAAAAATCTTCCAGACTTTAAGCATTTCGAAATTTTCGTTTTCATTTTCATTTTCATTTCATGCCTGTCTTACTTTGCTACATCATCTTATACCCAGTTTATGTCCTTTCTCAAACACCACCCCCTACATCCCGATGTCTGCTAAACAGTCACTTTTGCCATCTTTTCCTTGGCCTGGCATGTCGCGAAGCTTGACAGTTTTAATTTCCATCTTATCCTGAATTTTCCTTTCTATTTCTTTTACAAAAAGGACGAAAGTGGATATCCTGCAAATCTACCTACAGTGCAGACATTTTTTTTTTTTTTTTTTTGATATCAAAATCTGTTGAAAACAATCAAAATTAGGATAAAATTTATGATGTGAAAATTTTTTCATTTACAAGGACTCTTTCATCCTTGTGAAAAAAAAATATATAAGTATAAGTGAACAATTATTGTGCCCTTTTTTTAGCTTCTCCTGCACGACACAGTGACACAGAAATTAAAAACGAATCATAATGATTTGATAAAAAATCCCTCCCTCTTTACGTTTTCAGAATGTCCTTATACAAAAAAATTCCCATCAGATGGTGTTGAAGTGATACCCTTAATGGCAATTTCGCACCTTTTTGTGTTCGCGTGTCAGGCCATTAATTATGAGAAAACTTTGACAACCCTCAGGGGTATCATCGCAAACCCATATTGTTTTCACTTAGCAGCGACACAAAAGTTGTGTGTATATACTAAAGTTTTGTTTCTGGTATGTGCCGTGGTTGAATGCAATCAACGGTCACAAGCAACACATTGACTGGATGAAATGTTCCCTGAAATTACAAAAGTTTTAACCCTGGAATTCCAGGGTTTTCAGTTTAACCAACTGCCAAAGGAAAGCAACAACTTTTTTATCGGTGTTGGGTGTTCGTTCGCCGCCGTGACAGGCATTTTTTTTTTTTTTTCAAATTTATATCAAGTTATACAAATGTTGCATTAGGATGGAGAGATGGGAAAATGTTGCAGCAACAGAAAACAAATTTAATAATAAATTCCCCTTGAATGGACATTCAGAGAAAATATGACACACAAACACAATCCATTTCAACTGTGAATATGCATTTAAAAGTTTCACCTCTTCTTGTGGTAAATGGGGTTTGTTTGGGGGGGGGGGGGGGGGTTGGTTTTCTGGAACAAAAATGTGGTTTTGTTGATTTGCCATTTAGGGCAGTTATGGTAGTTGAATCATACTAAGAGGGACCAGGAGCAGGGAGTGTAACAGATGAGATAGGGTCTGATGGCTATGGCTCAGAAAATGGAACTTGTTTTCATTAAAAATGAAACTTTATTGTTTGCATAATTTCTGACGAGGAAGATATATTTTATTTAAAAACTAATGAAAACTTCAGTTTTCTGAGGGCAGGGGTGGTTGTTATATATATGTATGTGTTTAGCATGTAGTTTAGTGAATGATGTTTTACAAAATTAAAGGCAAGGTTATATTAATTGAAGCTTAGGATATGAATGGTTTTTTTTTTCATTTACATAAGTTGCAAAAGTTGGCAGTTTAGTTTGACTGTTTATGGGGAAAACCTTGACTTGGTAAGGGCTTAATGGAAGGGTTTTGGGTTTTATAAAAGTAAAGCCAAATAAGTAACTGGAAAGCTTGAAAGGGAACTGGTTGCAGGTAACTGTTTTAAAAAAATATTAAAAGTTTATGGTCGTTTACGCAAGTGAAGGACACTTCTGTTAAACATTATGGTTTATCTCTTATGGATGATAAAGTTTGTATAAGGCTAAGGAAACCTGTATAAAATAGGTATACAGCTAAACTCACCTAGAGAAAAGCAAGTTATTTGCATATTTCTGTGAAAAAGTTAGGTTTTGTACTAAATTAATCAATGATCATGTCAAGGTTAGAAAATCATAGTTGCGCCTTGAGTTTTCTACTACTTACTTACTTACGTTTATTCCGTAAGTTAAAGATAAGAGAATATGGAGAATTCAACCCGATTCCTCCCTGCGCAGGGATGGTCTAGAATATTCTTGTAGCACCTCACCGCTTATCGACTAAAAAGAAACCACACTTATACAACATTGAACATCAAAGTTACTCTAGCGACATAAAACCACCTTAAAAATTTCCCACAAATGTGCACGCTAATCCATTGGTTGAGACGAATAGAGATCAATTAAGAGTGTCGATTTGGAACATTGGAAGAATAAACGGTCGAACCTGTGAACTGGAGGAGATGATGAGAAGAAGAATACCATATTGGAGATATGACCAATTTGGCTAGTACTGGCATGTAGAAAGAAAATGCCCTGACACCCCATTTCAAAAGGCTATAGAATGCCATGTTCTAACGCTATTGCCGAAGTAAGGTAGGCGCAAGAACTCCTGTATCAAACAAAAGCAACGATACCTGCATTAAGTTGGCCTTAGACATGGAACAATCAAAAACCGGAAAGTCTGCCGACGTTTTCTAAGATCAACTTGACGAACCCCACAGGTGGAGGCCTAGGGCGAATCAGAGAAGTGGAAGAATTGTGGTCGCAATCGAGATCATACCAATCGTCGATTAAAGAAAGAAAATAATTAAGCTCGAAAATGTCAAGAAACACTTTTGTCGTTCAACCTATTTACAGCTGTCTATCCCACTTCTGATAAACATTGTAAAAAAAAAGCGGAAACTCAATTTCTTAGTTCATGCGTTGTTGGTATGATCATTTTAACAAGATTTTTTCAATAAGGGCGGTTAGATGTTGAGAATGTCAATCGTAGCGTCAACTCAGTAAATTGTAGCGCTGCCCTACTACATATGGTTTGATTTGAGCCATAAGAAATTGGTTATCGTCGTTCTATAGAGCTTGTCATTGACGGTGGCAATCCACCAATGTCCGCCGCAAAATCCACATCAAACGGTAATTTTTTTCAGGATTCATTAAAATGAAACTCGTGTGGATTGGTGTCATATTATAAATGGAAATTTCGCTCATACACACAGCCAGTGACTCATAAATGCACCTCGTCGCAAAGGTGTTTTTTCGGCCAAAATTGGGTTTCTCTTCTAAACGCTCCGAAGCCCAGTCAGCGAAAAAACGGCATTTTCTTTGATCACGAACTATAAGCTACTAGGTCAGGCCCAAGTTCCGGCGCAAAATTTTCCAAGTCTGCGAAAGGCTAAGTTCTTGTGCACGACGGAACGCGACTGACTCGCGTTCGGCTGTACACCTTCACAGACCGCGGGGATATTCTCGGCCGATCTTGCCGTCGATTACCGAATGCGTTGTCTCAAATTTGGCCACCATATGTTGAAAAGTCGATTGTAAAGGGTCACATCATCCATTCATCATTCCAAGGAGATTGGAATAATAAACTAGAGATTTGACAGATGTCACTAAAACAACATGGCTGCCACACCACAGCCCGCCAAAATCTATCCGCGCCAATTGCAAAACCCTGAATATGTATGTCGGTTTGAATAAAACCGTGTGATGAATTTTGCGCAAATATTTAGAAAGTAAAATTAACACGTAGTCAAACCTCATTTAAACATTGACATAGATATATTTACCTTAAGGGAAAAAACAATGCTTCATACACACTTGCCCAGTTTAGTGTATGGTTGTTGGAAAAATCCAGAAAATTTCTTGGCAAAATAACCAAACTAAGCTAACTTTCCTTCACGATTTAATATACATATTGATCCCAAAAGCCCTCAACAAATCAAGTTTGCCCACCAGCATAAATCTTTAATTCTAAATACCCAAAAAACATTCCCAATCTACCCAGAGAACACACAATTTGGTTATTTTTATCTAACTCCTCAATATCTTTACCAAGAGCAAAATTCACCGCGAATCCTTGCACGAATTCCAAACTAAATCCCTGCCACAAATTATTCATATAACCAACCTACAATTACCTCAGTTCCCCAATACCCAATTAATTGGCGACATCTGTTAATTTTGATCCCTAGTAATCCCCCAAAGATTCCATCCACGAGCAGGTACATAGATAGTTTGGAATTCAATATTAGCATCAGCTCCAACAAGCCCGCCATGGCAAAACTAAACTACATTTACATACAAATCCCCCCAGAAAATTCCCCCTTACCAATTTACGTGATTAACTTGGGTCGTCATGCCATAAGGACTCACCTGGAAAGAGAAAAGAAAACAAAAATATTTGTCAATATAGAAAGTGCTAAAGCAATTATAGTCTTAAGACAAAATCGTAAACGGATTGACAAGACCCTTTTGCAAAGTAGCTATATAATAACAAAATCCCCAAGAGCAGAACCCAAAGGGTCCTTTGTTATAGAAAGGTATAGAGACCCTCCAAAAGAATCGTTGCCATCGTCGTCGCCGTCTTTCAAAATATTATAATCGCCATAAAAACAACTCTTCCATAAAGCGTGTCCCAAAATGGAATTAGGAATCGTGAAATGGATGTCTACAACGGCGCGGCAGCATCGAAGGATAAAAAGCTGAATAACGCGCCTAAATTGAAATTCAATTTGTCAACCTTCATTCCCATACTAGCGCCCAAAGCCCAAGGATACTCTGTCTTTTATGCCACCACATCATACTGAGTATTTTTTTGACCTAACCAAAGTTTCCTGGAAACTTAAAATGGAAGGATTTTGGCTAGGATCACAACTATTAAAGTCAATAAAGGAGTTGAGTTGCATCAGTCCAACTTTAGTTCTAATTAGCACTCAAAGCCTTAACGAAGGTGTAACTATGTCCAGGAAGAGTGTAAGCGTCTGTTTGACAAATAAAAAAAAAACTCCAAACAGTAAGTAAAACCAGGACTTAAGTTCCCTTTAACAAACAAAATAAAAGAACACTTCAAAGAGGACTTCAAGTAAACTGCTGTTTAATTATTTATATTCGCTCGCGAAGGCGACAAAAGGAAAATCCTAGAGACTTAAACTTAAAAGAGTTTTTTTTTTTTTATTTAATTTCTTTTCCGGCGTTGAGAAATAAATTTTATGTAAAGCTCTTTATTTTCGAAACAAGACAAACGAAATACGAACTTTTAATGAGGATAAACACTGAAAAACGTGTACATGCATAAGGCAAGGATATTCTGTATCATCAATTCCTGCTGCCAGTTTCTTTATTTCTGTTTTATAGAATAGATAAACTATCTTAAAGGTAAACTTTGGCGCGCGATTGTGATTTCTATCTACTGTGCCAAGTCAAGTTTAAATTTGAATTCGTTTTTTTTGGTTTGTTTTCGAGGATTTCGACACTTTTCTTCAAAAATACAAACAAAAACAAAAATCTGTTGAACAAGTAGTTGGAAAACATTGAATGAGATTGTTGAAGGAAAGGAATTTTGCCAGATTTTGTTTTCAGGGGATTTAAAGTTGGATAAGTTTATAGAATATTCTCGAAATTAAAGAAGAAAATCTTGGAATTTGTTTTTCAAAAAACTGAGGTGTTTCTTTGAGTTTCGAATAACTTCGAACGAAGTCTATTGCCGCTAGCATCAGGTATTAAGAACCAATGGCAAAAATGCCAGAATGCCATCAGGGAGGATTTTACAAAGAAACCACAACGAAATGCCTAGTTTGACGATCAGCACGGGCAATTACAGCCGATGCTGAGAACATAGAAAAACTACTTCTCCGGAATTCTATCTTGACAAAGCTGAACAACTATTCCCACCCGATCTGGACTTAATCTAAACTTAATCCACTGAGAATTAATATACAGATGTCTCATGAAACCAAAAAAGTTCATTTTAAACAGCTTTTTAGAAAGCTCTTCTGATAGAATGATCGTACTTATATTATAAATGTGAATGTTTGTAGGTTTGGATGTGTGTTTTTTTTATAATCTGCGTGCACTCAAGAGGTTGTTACTACCCTTATTATGTATTAACACAGTACGAGCGTTTAGGAAAATTGGATAGAAGATGAAATGAGGTACCGATGCACATTGGTTTTGAACATTTGTAAATCGTAATGGAAGGGAAAAATCGAGCCGGGTAAAGCATTCCACATTCGTGTAGTGCGGCTAAAGAATGAGTCTCTATACTCAACAGTGCGTCCGAAATTAGGCTCAATGGTATATTTATGAGCATTCCTAGCGGTACGAGTATTACGGGGAAATCTTTTAAGGGGAGGCACGCAACTGACTATTTCGCTGGAGCATTATTTATGGAAGGAGCGATAGAATAAGGAGAGACATGAAACATTTCGACGATGTTCTAGTGAATCAAATGTTTCTGTTATATCCTTATTTCCTATCATTTTCAATGTATTTTTATGGATTCTATCCAGGAACGCAAGTGAGTAACAGAGGCACCTGCCCAAATATGAGAGTTGTACTCAAGCTTCGGGCGAATGTACGCCTTATAAATAGTAGCCAGATCTAACGGGGAGAAGTATTTCTTGCATAGTCTAAGGAAACCTAAACATTTCGCAGCATTTTTTGCGATGTCATATTATATGTGTTCATTCCACAGAAGGTGGTTTGTGATACACGTCTACCTAGAACGCAAAGCTGTTCAGTTTCCTCGATGCAAGTACCATTCATGGATAGTGGCATGGGGGTTAAGTTATGCTTTAACGACAACAGGCAGCATTGAGTTTTTGAAGCATTAAATTCCACACCATTAATATTTCCCCATTGAACAATGCTGGCCAGATCAGAATTTAATGAACTAAACATACGTTGCCGTTGCAGTTCCACATCCGAAGAAAAGGGAAGTGAATGTGGAAACGAGTATGAGAAGCTGAGGGTTCTGTCATCAGCAACACAATTTAATGGATAAGAAGTCTTAGACAAAAGATCATTGATTAAAATAAGGAAGAGTGTCGGAGACAGAACGGAGCCTTGGGGCACACCAGCATTTATTTTGTGACTATCAGACAGAAATCCATCCAAAACAATTCCGTGTCTCAAGATATTTCTTAATCTGATAGTTTATCAGCGTTTCCATGACCTTGGAAAGAAGGGATGTAAGTGCAATTGGTCGGTAGTTAAAAGGAGATGAAGATACGCTTTTTTTAGGTATGGGCTGCACAAATGCAGTTTCCATTTTCTTGGATAGAGGCCTGTAGAGTACAACAGATGGAAAAGCTTAAACAGTGGTTTTGCCAGCGTGGAAGCACACCTCTTCAGAACTATACTATCCGGGCCAGCGGATTGGTGAATATCGAGATCTTTAAGTACTCTTGCAACTGAACGAGCGCGAAAAAAGATTCGCCTCATAAAACAATTAACGTTATCAAGTACAGGAGGAGCCATATCACACTGAGATTGGATATTTGTTCCCTAATCAAGCATCAACGGCTTAACGGGTTTGGATAAAATTTGGTAAGTAGATGTATAATGTGTTGGATTGAAACATAGGCAGAAAAAATTAACGGTTCCTGTGGGAGTGGCTTCAATGTGAAAAACTGTATTGATGGATGTTTGTCTCATATGCTTCCATGCCTTAACGACTACACGAATTTGTTAAGTTTGCTAGGTAGGAGTTATGGGATTCACTATACTACACCGGCTACTTTTATTCAGGTAAAATGCACCGTTTCTGCAGCAGAAATCTGAGTATTTTTTTGTCGAGTTTTGATTTAAATAATAAAAATAATTTAATCTCAAGTCCACGCAGACGAAGTCGCGGGTAGAGGCTAGTTTTAAAATATTTCTGGGTTGTTTTTTCTCTTTAGATCTTCATTTCTCTTTCGATTCTCATAAATTTTTTTTGTTGTTGTTCTTATTTAGTGCCTAAGGAATGAGGAGGAGGATTGGGATATGACTTTAGTGACACGACATGTAGACGGGCGTGATGGACATAATGATTAAGAGATCCTGGGATTGTAAAGAAAAAAATTGTGTTTGTACACAGCAGAGCTATACCGACTGGCTGTGTATTTTGCGGGATGATTTTTTATTGTTTTTCAGCGAAGAGCGCCATTATAAGAAAAGAAAGATCTTCCATCAAAAAACATATTTAAGAGAGACAAGAGAGACGTTTTCAGATAGCCATTTTTCTTATTTCGGAAAAACAGCATTTTTTCGCGCTCTCAAATAGATGGGAGCATTTTTGAAGAAAGATTATGAAAGTGAGGAAAAATACTTTGTATATATGAATATGGTTTTAGAAGTGCATGTTCAAAGAAAATGAAAAAACGAGAAAATGTTCGTGCCAAAATGGAACGATCGAGCCATGCCATATTTTAATTTAAAATAATGTCGTAAAAGAGAATTCGCCTAATGAAGAGAAACTCACAAAGCTGATTCTCTTTGATTTAGAAAAAAAAAAAAAAAAATCCTTCGTGTTTTTCTGAAACTTTTGTATAAATTTATTATCTGTGCTTAAAACCCAATAAAAATCACAATAAATAGACAAAACTTCGTCTAGCTGGGCTCCGCTATCACCTCAGAGAACAACACCGGCAGCGCTGAGATCAAACCAAGAAGGAATCTTGTCAGTCGCTGTTTCTTCGGACTTAGGAGACAATTGGGAAGCAAAGCCCGTTCTAGGGTAGCCAAAGTATCACTTTATGAGATCCTCATCATTCCAGTGCTGCTGTATTATGCAGAAGCATGGACAATGGACATTGTAAAAAGTTGATGAGGTGATGCATTAAGCTGCTTCGAGAGTAAGGGTGATTTTTGGTCCCTTATGAATAAATGGTGTCTGGAGAAGGAGATAGAACGAACACAGCACGGACTGTGCCACAGACCTAACGAAAGAGTGACAGTCCAACACCTAAGATGAATCGGTGATAGGGAGTAAATGAACACCAATGCTCTGGTCCGGAAAACCTTAAATTCCTACCCGGAGGCACGGTATAGTAAAAGAATACCGAGACTTAGATAGAAGTGGAAGAGGGCTTCTATCAACTTCATGTGCAAGAACTAGATAGTGAACTAGGCGCCAAGCTAGATGGAGAACCTTTTTGGTTAAGGCCCATGTCCATCCTGGACTGAAGTTCTACACCTTGTAAAAAAGTAAGGTTTCTTTGAATAGACAAGTGGTTGTACATAGATTAAGTGCTGATAGCTTAATTTTTTTGTAATTAACGCGCGCAGAAGGGACTATCTGTTTCCCTTTTATTGTAGAGCACACTGCGCGGGCATTAGAAAGATAAGGAGAGGAAAGATAGGAGGAGGAGGATCAAAATGGCAAGAGAAAATCTCGCCGGATAAACTATCCCAAATTCGTGTTGTTCGGCTAAAAAAAGAATCCCTATATTTCACGGTACGTCCGAAATTGGGCTCGAGGGTGAACTGATGGACATTCCTTGCGAGACGAGTATTACGGGAGAAACTTTTAGGGGAAGAATGCAGCTGGCTACTTCGAGTGAACATTTTTTATAAAAGAAACAATAAAATAAGGAAAAGACATGAAACATTGCGTTAATAATGACTTTTTCTGATTCTTTCAATCAATTTTAATGAAATTTTTTTTTGGATCTGGATTTTAATGTTTTAATATTATCTATGGAAGACTTCTCCTGCTCCTTTCTTATTGAATCAAAATTTGGGATAAAATACATTATGACCATCTTACGCATGCCTGCAGCAACAAATCTTAGAATATCCGTTACTTTTTAATCAAATCAGTATTTATTAATAAAACCTTTATAGGTCAGACAATGGTAGTAGATTTTCTAAAAAAAAGTCAGAAAAAACCCTTCAGCAAAGCGGGTAGAAAATTTAACTAGTCTGCTATCCATTTCCATATACGTATCTAAGAATAGATAATTTGATGTTTGCATCTAACGTTTCAAAAACCCATTTCGGTTAGTAGGTCCTCTAATACTTTAGAAAGTATAATCTCTGAGATAACCTCTTCAATGTTTTTTATTTTCTTTTTTGACTGAGAAACTTTTTTTAAAATATGTTACTGCATTTGAAATTCCTAAATACCACTTACTTTACGGAATGCTTTGGGGCCACTCTACGAACCCACAAAAAAGTCCAAGTTTGAAGGCTTTTTCTGCAATTTTCCATTAACCCAAACAAAAAAGAATCCACATTGTATTGTATGTGTGTAAATACCACCCAAGTCTTAGCAACAAATTGGCACGAACCGGAAAAATACTTTAAACTTTCCAAGCAAAGATAATAATAATAATAATAATAAAAAAAGAAAACTCTTAATTGAAGTTATCGCCAGAGTGCAGTGCAGCAGCAAATTTAAGTTACCTACTATGGAAGGACGCAGGACCTATTCTCGGCATAGACTTGTAAAACTTTTTATGATTACAAAAAAAAATCCATTTAATAATAAGCAAAAACCGAAAAAAAGAACTCCACTTTATTTAATAGAAAATGTTTCTCCTACCAGACAATATAAATCCTTCTGAAGTTTTTCAACTCCACCACACCTTGCTATTATGGTCCCTAAGGACCGTTTGAACACCATCCAATAAAAATGGAAAAAAACATACAACATCCTTTAAAATGGCTATAAAGATCTTATATTCCTCAGCCAGGAGTGACATGGTGATGGTGGTACATTCATTTATGCTGCGATGTGGTTTTTATCTCAATTTATCCTTTACGTCCTGACTTATTAAGAGACAACTCTGAAAAAGGACACGAAAGACGAATCATCCGCCGATGAACACACAAAAAAGCCATCATAAGGGATATTAACTTAAACCGCCCACTAAAATCTCTTTTGGGAATAATTTACATTTTTTTTTGTGTGCTCTTCATGTGGATGTGTGGGAGAAGGGATGATGTTGATGAAAATATTTGAATACCAATAAGGACAGCAAGGATCTGCCAAAAAATTATATTTCAACTCATCAAGCATTTTTATTTTCTCTCCTCCTCTTATTTGGCCAACAGGAATATGAAATGAAAAAGTCGTCCTTTATTTCATAAAAAAAGGATATTTGTTTACACTGTCCAGTTCGGTATGATTAAATGATTCCTGACCGAAAGATGTTTATGTGCAACTGAGGAGGATTCGTCCTTTTTTGCAGTTGTAAGGCCGCACATGTTTAATGTTCTATGAAACGTAATCTTGCGTAAAAGTCTGATATTATGTTTTCTCCTGTTATTGGTTTCATCCTTAATAGCCGCAGAATGTTTTTTAAATGGATTTTTTATTTGGCGAAGTTTTTTTTATTGACAAATAAATAAACGTTTATGCGAAACCATTATTATTATGTTTAGTTAATGGAACCCTGAGGAAATTGTGTCAATACAGAAAGCTTTTTGGCGAAATTAAGTCATTGAGAGGAACAACTGACGAAGGATTATTGAATTGCAGTCGATTAAGATTGCCTGACATTTAAGGCAAATAGGAAATTTAAACAATTAACCAATATTAAAGGCAAAAAAAAAAATAATAAAAAACAAATAAGGGAAGTTGGCCTATGGTAAGGAAAGCGCCTGCAGTAAGAGCCTGCTAAAGCTACCACCCCTGTAGTAACGGTGTCAAGAATTGTACTACGGTTATGGGTATCTGAGCACACCATCCTATAGAATCGGGTGTAGGAATAATTCTTTTGCTTGGGACGCCGGAAGTAAGTCTTCCAAGATCAAGTCTACCTAAGCTCTCTACATGCGGTCCTACGAGGACGGTAGAGTTACCATAACTGGCTAGGCGGGGCAGCGATGAGAAATTTGAGATTTCACGCGATTGACAGGATTCCGGAACTGATGTTCTTTCAAATGGTTGGTGGGTTATGTGGTCTATCCACAAGTTTGTTTCCAGCCATTAGGAAACGGGCGAGCTGGACCTAGGCTTTAAATAGATACCACGGGTTATAAAAGCCCCAGCTGATAACGTGAGCCCAGCTCGGTAGCAGCTGCTTGTTAAAATTGGCGTGGGCCTCCTATTGGAAGTATCGTGGTGGTTCTCTACCTCCTCGTGTTTTGCCCTGATAACAAAGACTCTGAACAGATGATCTGTTTCATTGCCAGTGCAAAAATTATAGACAGCAATGCTATCTCTGGGATCTATTTTTTATTTTATATAAGGCTGGTTGGCCATCTAATTTATGCCAGTCAATCGACAAGTTCATTTTGTTTCATTATTGAACCAAGCCGACTCTGAAGCTCAGCTATTAACGTAAGTTTACTTGGTAGTAGCTGCTTGCTAAATTGTAGTAGGCTCCCTTGTGGGGTGATGGGAGTTCAGTGGTGGCTGTGATAACCCAAAATCGTGGAAGCAGATCGTGAAAAGGCTTTACGTGAGCACCTGCCTATTAAGGCTTAATCTCACGGTGGGCCTACCCACTTATGGAGTTCCCTTGGGGCGGAAAAGACCCCTAGAGTGGTTTGCTAGACCACACTATAAACTAGAGTGGGCTGCCAAACCATGATGAGTTTCTCATGGAAAATCCATCCTCCTTGCTAAAAAGCAGGGCCTATCATGCACCCCTAGCATCAAGGTTAAATAAGACAATGAACACACGCTTCTTACGAAGCCGTGCCATCCTCCCAGAAACCAAAGATACCTTTTCGCTTCCGCATTTGGAGTAACCACAGCCCCCGTGAAGCTCCCACAGGGGGGCCTACCTCAATTTTAACAGGCGACTGCTACCGAGACAAGCTCACGTAATCAGCCGGGGCTCCTGTTAACCCACGGTACCTACTTTAGGACCCTAGGTGAGGCTCGCCCGTCTCTCATGAGACGCACTTGTGGTTCGACTCCATGAAAAGTCGCTAGCCCACCATCCAGTAAGAAAAACAGTTCATAATCCAGTCAACCAAGGTGAAGACTAGGACACTCCCTGAATGCCCGCCTAGAAGCATGGTTACAGCCTCTTATCCTTACGGAAAAAGTGGTGATCGCTTAACTAGACTAGGTATTGAAAGACTCTTACTTCCGCTAACCTGAGCGTGGGCCTATTCTTACACCCCCGCACCCACAGGGGGAAATCGTGGAAGCATATGGTATCTAGCATATGGCGTGGTAACTTAGAGGAAGGAGTACACGATAAACTAAGAAACAATTTTTCCTTAAGTAAATGTTACGCCAACAAATTTATAAATTTAAAGTTTTTTTTAAGGATTTGACATTTTTTTTTAAATAAAATGCAAACCATTTGAGATACAATCAAAACATTTATAAATAGAACTCGACTTCGTTAATATGGCCACCGCCGGCACGTTTGCAGCCAGCGGTCGATTCGTTGGACCCAATTTTCGATAACTCGGCCACATATTTCGACCGATACAGAAAGCTCTAACAGCTATTTCGCGTTAAATGTTAGCTCTAAGCTCCTCCAACGTCCTCGGCTTTTTGGCATAAGCCAACGACTTGACGTAGCCCCAAAGAAAATAGTCTAGAGGCGTTAAATCGCACGAACGAGGCGGCCAATCGACTGGCCCATTCTCTTTCTTGTAGGGTTTCCGAAGGAAGCAATTTGAATTGAAACTCTAAATAAAGATAAGTTAATAGGGGTTGAATTTGGAATAGCAGCAGCCACAGCCAATCAGTGCGCAGTCAGATGTGCTCTGAATAGGACGTTTTGGTTTGCGTCAGATGGAATTGGAAATTCACTGGCGGGCAAACAATGTTAATGGGGGGGTTTCATTGAATTCTTTATGGTACAAAAGTGTGGCACGCTACTGATTTTAAAAAAGCATTCCCATAAGCAGTGTACTGCAAACTACCACCGGATAGAGTATAAAGATAATACGCTCATCAAACTTACTCTTCAATAAATTAACTGTAAGGTGTGCTGCGTGACTTGTGGCACCATCCTGTTGAAACCTTATGTCATCCAAGTCCAAATCTTCAAATTCGGGCCAAAAATAATCGGTAATCATGACGTGATAACTCTGGCTATTCACAGTAACGTGACGATCGTTATCGTCGACGAAAATTATGGCTCAATAACGCCGCCGGCATGCAAAACGCACCAAACAGTTATGTTTTTGTGGATGAAGCAGTGATTTATGAAGCAAATGTGGATTTTCACTCTACCATTAACGCATATTTTGCTTATTGACGAACCCATTGAGCCAAAAATAAACTTCGTCACTGAAGATGATTTTGCGATGAAATTCAACTAACCAACGCTCATTAAGTTGCGCTCACCGATATAATTTGCAGACGTTGCTCGCTCGTCTACTTTACCATGATGAAAATGTTGAGTTTACTGAATATATTGACATTAACAGTTCGATGATTAGTGAAAGGGTGCGTTCACAAATTAAATTCTAAGTTCTCAAGTCCCTATTGCAAAACCCGATATATATTATAAATCCATCTTAAGCAATATTTCATATAGCATAAAATAGTATTTCCCTTTAATTTTCGTAAGTTTTTGCTATAAAAACAAACCAGGACATCATGGAGGTTCCACATTTTTGAAAAAGAAGGGGGCCATTCAAACGCAAACACAAAAATCCAGATAAAATAATATAATCTCGAAATAGCCTTTGAAACTTGTGGGAGATTCCTAAAAAAAAAAAACTAACCAAAGTTCCAGGTAAGTGAACCTTGTCTCTCGCAGTAACATCACTTTGAGACAAAAATCAATTGAATTGACTACCTGTTTATCAAGAATCCCTTTTAATTCGTTTTAGACATCCTTATTCTTTGTTTCATTAAAGGACCAAAACTCAACAAAAAACTCTTTATAAGGCTCTTAAATATTGCTTTCACAACTTTTCCCGGAAAACCTTTTATTTTTTGCTAAGAACATTTTAGTTTCAAAAGTCTCATTTCCAGAAAACTTCACAAAACTTCACAAAACATTCACGCGGCTTTCAACTTAAAATAATTCATTAAGAACATTTTACAAATTCCCCAGCCAATAGCCTAAAATAAAAATCCGCGAAATTCAACAAAACAAATTTCAAAGCATCACCCTTCTTTAAAATTCCCTTTATAAAATCGCTCCTTCATTTTCCCTTTGACATTCCCTATCAACTTTGTTTTTTGGAACCCCTTGAGCCACACCCTTTTAACCGGCTTCAAAAACAAATACCAAACGAACATCCCTAATGGCGAAAAATTCCATCCATTTACTTAACAACGGTGCGTAGGGCGCGTTGAGGCTTGAGGGTCCCATTGGATTGTTTGCAATGTTAAGTTCTATTCCAGATGGCTTGCCACTCTCCTCTTTCGCATATTATACAATACCGCCTACGCTAATATCCTCTTCAATAAATCACCGCCAAATGCCATCCTCATATAAACAAAACACTGTCATCCTGTGAGCTCCAAACCAGAGCAAGGATATCCCAAGTGGCCATACACACGCACACACAACATTAATTGTTACAAAACAGCCACCAAATAGTTTTAAATCACCCATTAACAAGCCTCTGGCATAATAATAAAATCACCATCCACACTTTCCGGGCTTTTGAAAATGGAATAAAAAACCGTTAAAGGACCCGAGAAGCCTTATTTAGTACAAAAAGGCACAACAACGCCACCATCCCAATCGAGTTGAGTCGAAGTTTCGAGGATTTTTTGGCAATTTGCGGATGTTTCCACATGCAATACACACGTATCCGCCCATTTGTCGTCGAAATAATAGTCACACTATCGCTACTCTTCCACTACTCACCGCCATTGTACTTACGTCGCCACTGTCGCTTATGTCGTTTTGAAGAGGCAGCAAGACCATCTATACAACGTGCCACCATAGTAAGGCCACTTAATGGAGAGTAATCGAGTGCATGCCATGTTGCAAATCAGTCTGCTTCCGGGAAGAGAGATGACAATGGCATGCAAAAAGTTTGCCACATTTTCCCTTGCAGCACGGCAAAAAAAAAAAAAATAAGCAAAAGCGGACGTGCCAACTACGGTAGCACACCATCGTCGCCTTGGCTAATTCAATTCACTAGCCAGCCTGAGGGTCCGATTTTTTTTTTTCAACAGGGTGTGAGAATATTGAAAGGCAGGACACAAATTGAACGACAAAGAGAAAACATTTTGCCAAAGTTGGTTAGAAGGCCCCAAGGAAATAAGGTTGTTGGCCATTTGAAACTTGGAGAAGAAAAAATCATTGGTTCAGGCGGAAAAAAGGAATGGCTGTTGCCCGTAAAGCTCCTTCTCTTTAACGGACGACGACGAGGACGACGACGACGGCTTTTTAATTAGCAAATTGTATCAAATTTACATAAAAAGGACATCCTAGTAGGGATATGAGGCTCCTTGTTTCAACTTTCAGGGAAGAGATTGTTTGCTAGGTTTTGGCGAGTGCTTAGGTGTATATTGAATGCTGCGTTAGGTGCTTTGTTATATTGTGCGTGTGGGTGCGGAGGGGGGATAATTGGACTTCTACTGCAGGGAAGGTTTGAACTTATTTTAAGATTTTTTTCTTGCTCCTCCATTGTGCTTAATTCTCTTCCACAAATGGGAAAGAAAAATCGATTTTTTGTATTTCTTAAGGAATACAGAACCGGCGAACCTTTATGCTTGCAATTGTTAGTTTTATGAAAGTTCCTGCAGAGCAATATTTTCTATTCATTTAAATTCTGACAGTTTCAAGGCTAACGGACATTCCGATCTTTCTTGTTATCGTAACGGTTTGACTGTTTTCAAAACGTACAAGAAGGGTATTCTTAAGTCCTATGGATTTTCTGTATTATTTTTGTTATAATATTCAGTCTCGGTACCCAATCTTATAATTGTTGCTAAATGAAAAAAAAAATTATTTTCTTAAATAAAACCACCCATAACCGCGAAATGAATTAGACCAAATATTCCCTTCTCTTTCTTTTTTTATGGTGCTGAATATTTTCGACTGATAAAAAAGGGTTTTTTGTCATATTCATCGAACTTTTTAAAAAGTTTTATGCAATTGGGCCAAACACGTACGCATCACCCTACAACTCAGAGCGAAACACAAACACAACGAACTAACAAGAGAGTTACGAATACAAGCGAAAAAATAAAAGAGAATACGCGTACGTACCACATTCATTCACCAAACACCATAGAAAAAAGAAACAAGAACGACAACTTGGAGGATAATTCTCTCTTCGTCTACAAACTGAAAAATACCCGTTCAGCGACATATGTATGTGTTCCGGTCGTTGTACATTTCTTATGGGACCACTAATACATTTGCATTTATGTGGGCACGAAACGTATGGCTGATTGGCTGCCTCCATACACGAATCTCACACGTATTCACATACACAAAATAAAAATTCAAGGTTTGGAGGGTACCTCAATTTAAAGCCATGTACCGTGTACCGAAGCGATAGCTCAAAATAACGAAAATGTACGTAAAATGTACGAGGAATTATTGTTGTACGTGAAATGTACACCAACATGTGTGCAATGCTTTTATTGTGTTCATTTTGCCGTCCCCTTCCACCCTTATGCCCGTCGTCCATTGCGTGCGCAACAAAGTCAAAGCAAATTTAGAGCCTCATACACTAGTGCAACGCAATATTTTCGTGTTGAACGAATTGGATGTCCCGTACACCTAGTTTGACAAACTTATTATATTGAATATCCTCCTACATCCAGTTGACCAACTTATTCAATTGTTGACTAACCTGGTACACCTTGTTGATATAATTGTATGATTTTTGCAAACAAAACAGTTGCTCAAGTTGGTCAACTGCGTTTTCGTGCTGTTGCACAACAATTTGATGAACGGGTTGATAACCTCGTTCAGCAACGAGTTTGGTTCACAATGGAATATTTTTATTCAGTTTGAAGTTGGCTTTTCCTTTTACTTATATCATATTTCTTGTAGTGCCCCGTGGCTTAGTGGTTAGTGTGTCGGACTGCTAAGCGAAAGAACCTGGGTTCAAATCCAGCTCATAGCAACCTTGTTTTCTGGGGTACTGCCTCTTGCGAGGAACTGACAAAACCTCCAAGAGTAAAATTTGTCTCGAAAAAGTGCATCTCATGTAGCCGTTCGGACTCGGCGGTAAACTGTAGGTCCCTTCTATTCTTGCAGAGTAACAACACACACACAGGAATGGTTGAGAGTATAAGTCACTAGGCCTTGGCTCCTTAAGGAGCTGTAGCGCCAATAAATTTAATTTAATTATATTTCTTGGTATTATTATTATTATAAAGTTATGATTTCCACTGAAATGAAAAGAAAACTTGCTGCCGCTTTAAACTTTGTTTTTTTTTTTGTAAATTGCGGGCGGCAGTTCTTCAGTAAGATGTTTGCTTGCTAACCCAGAGGTCGTCAGTTCGATGCTCAGGGCGGGAAGCAATTTTTCTAAGTCCTAGTTCAAGCTAGCTCTTGCGAGGAACTGACAAAACCTCCAAGAGTAAAATTTGTCTCGAAAAAGTGCATCTCATGTAGCCGTTCGTACTCGACAGTAAACTGTAGGTCCCTTCCATTGTTGCAAATTAAGAACACACACACAGGAATGGTTAAGGTAATAAGTCACTAATAAGTCCTTAAAGAGCTGTCGTCCCAATAAATTTATTTATTTATTTAGTTCAAGCTAGAGCGGTCCGTTGGTTTTAAAAGTGAGAAAATAGTCATATTATACAGGACTTACTGCGCTAAAAAATATGTTTCCTATCTTTTCAATTTTTCTTACAAACGTTGAGTTGCATTTTTGAAAAAAAATGTGTCTGTACGTTGTTTTCATTTGAATAAAAAAAAATAAAAAAATAGTAAAATAAATATATGTATAAAACAAAATTAAATAAAAAATTACTGACGCAAAAGTTTTCATTTATTATTTGCTTCATCTTTCGTCACTTAAATTCGGGACGCAACTTCAGCCCATGCCATTTCGCTGATAACGCAGTTTCTTGTAGGTTGGTTCAAACTCATGGTCAGTTGGTCTTCTCCACACTTTTTTACTATACACCATCGTAAAAAAACAAAAAAAAAAACAGTAAAATATAAACAAAGCATGTGCAACAGTGAAATTGATCAAAATGCCTTCTTCAACTTACAACAGTGTGTACTGTTGTACACACATTTTCTCGCATTCTACCAAGTGCACGCCAACGGAAAATCAAAAAATTTTAGCAACGAGTTGAACAAATAATGTGCAGCGCATTATCTATAAATCGTTGCTCAACCCGTTGCGCATTGATGGCCAACGAGCAACATGACCACGTACACCAACCATGCACTAGTTGATGAAACGCGTTGATAAGCGATCTCCTACCATCTCAAACGCGTTGCGTTGGTTGGACAAGGTTGAGAGCATCCCACAATGGAGTTGAATGGGCCTGCACACACGAGATGATTTCAACCTGGGGGAAAACCGGTTTCAAACCTTACTTCAAGCAGAGCACACACTAGATGAATTACTCTGGTAGAACGAAATGTATACATGAACTTCTTCCTTATGTGTTGGTTTTTCTTTTGCCTTTTGTAAACCCAAAACCGTCCAAAATTGTGTGTGTGTATTAGTTTTCATCTTCGTTCGTCCACTCAAAAGTTGGTTGAAGATTTTAGTCCAATGTATACCACACGTTTTCCTTCCTTTGTCCAGAAAACCGGTTTTCCCCCGGCCCATTGGGCCTGCACACACGAGACAATCTAAACCCGGGGGGAAACCGGTTTCAAACCTTACATCAAGCACACACGGGATGAACTACTCTGCGGGAAGAAAATGTATACATGAACTTCCTTCATATGTGTTTGTACATTTTTTAGACCCCAAACTGTAAGAAATTGTGTGTGTATTACTTTCAGTCTTCGTTCATCCACTCAAAAGTTGGTTGAAGATTTCAGTCCAATTTATACCACACGTTTCCCTTCTCCAGAAAACCGGTTTCAGTCCGAATTGAATAGTCTCGTGTGTGCTGGCCCAATGAGTTGAATACCGAATTGATGCATTGAGCACGCAGTGGACGACGGGCATTAGTTCTTAAATTTGGTTAAGTTATTCGCACAATTATTGTGTACGTTATTTTTTTGGCAGGCACATCAAACCGTTGAACTCAAATTTTCCCTGATCAACCAGATTTTGAGCGGTGAAAAATCACATTTGAAAATCGAAACCTTGCGAGATATTTAATATGTTCGGTAAAACATTAAAATGTCTTGTACGGAGTTTTTCGAATGTTCAAAGAAACAGCCTTAATTGTTAAATGAGATTGGATCAGATGGAAAATATACGTTTAAGAAAACCAAACAAGATCAATGAATTGTTGTTGTTGATGTTAGAATATGGACTAATAAACTGCATTTTTTTGTCTAAAATTGCGTTTAAAATTTTGTAGTGAATAGTAATGAAAAACTTACGTAAATGAGCTCTAGGAATGACCACCTTTCCAAGATATATGACCAATAGGCATAACGATATACTCGTACTGTTAAGATTAAAATCGCAGCAGACACATCAGCCAAAGAAAATTGTTACAAACTCAAGTTGTATTTAAACTGTTTTTAAAAGCAAATTAATTAAATCAAATATTAAATTAAAGCAAATAAATTTAATTAAAATAAAAGTTTTTGTACCGGGAACCGAGATCCTACATAAATGTAATACGTTAAAACAAAAAGACAGGAAAAAACCGTTATATTCAAGTCTGTAGGCTTAAAAGAAAACTCTGCTTCAATCTCAACTGAAGCTGTTTAAGTTTGTAGGACAAATATTGCATATCTATAGTTTCAGCTTTTGGTTGTTGGTTGGACACAAATGTTTTTTTTTTTTAATTACTTATGAAGAGGTTTTTTGTAAATAAAATCAAGCATAGGTTTGGAGATCACTTCTTGGTAGAGGAATACCACCAAAAATTGTTGCCATTATAAGGAAGTCCTACAACAATGCAAGGTGTTTTGTTTTGCACAATGGGCAGCTATCCGACTCTTTGGAAGTGCGTCAGGGTGTGAGACAAGGGGATGTTCTATCGCCAATTCTTTTTCTGCTGGCCATAGATGATGTTTTGACGGCTAGCGTTGGTACAACGGAGAGGCAGCGCATTCAATGGAGATCGTTTGAAAGGCTTAGCCATTTAGACTATGCCGACGATATATGTCTCATGGCAAATAACATCAGTGGGCTGAACGAGATGTGTCAAACTCTACGGGTAAAAGAAGAGTCGTGCGGTCTTAGAATAAATAGCAAAAAGACAAAAATAATGCTAACAGGCCGCCCCCCACACAACAACGTATTATTCTGCATGACACGCCTGTTGAAGAGGTCGAACAGTTTAATTACCTTGGAAGTATCGTATCAGCAAACGGTGGTACGGATCTGGACGTAAAAAGTAGAATAAATAAATCCCGCGTTGCCTTTGGTTCTCTGTCTCAAATTTGGAAATCCAGTCTCCTTACGCACTAAGTTAAGATTCTTCGAATCCAATGTTAAATCCGTGCTATTATATGCTTGCGAAACCTGGAAAGTCTCAGCTACCATCTCGAGAAAATTGCAGGCTTTTGTGAATCGCTGTCTACGTCACACATCCTGAAGATCCGCTTGCCACAAACTATATCTAACCAGGAATTGTGGCACAGGACAAATCAAAAACGGTTGGACGTCGACATAAAAAAGCGCAAATGGCAATGGATTGGTCATACACTCAGGAAACCAAACGATGATATTGCGAAGCAGTCTTTTGAATGGAATCCCCACGGTTCACGGCGGGTTGGAAGACCAAGAACAATATGGAAATCAACAGTCCCAGCAGAAGCTTATTCCCAGAGAAAGACGTGGCCACTGTTAAGATATCTAGCTGCAGATCGTGAAGGATGGAGACGTTTTGTTGGCGCCCTATGCCCCGAACGGGGTTCCAGGAACTGATGATGATAAGCTTTAATGGTATAAACGTACTTTTAAGAATGTTAACTAACTTTTTGGTTCCTCTGTCATTGTAACGCCTAAATTGATTGCCTCAATTGTTTTCAATTTTTGTTTTATATTTTCAAATTCATAACATTCTCTTGTAGTTGGTACTTTCAAATACCCCAATTAAAAGTGTTGAAAACATTTTGCAATATTTTTTACAAAACCAATACAAGTATCCTTAGAGAATTTCCGTAAGGAAAATAAAAAAAAGCAAACAAAAAATCTGTTATTTTTAGACGGGATTTTGTTTTCAATTTCCAGGATATAAATTTATCCCCAATCTCCGTTAGCCACATAGACACAACCCAATACAATAACAACAACACAGAAAAACAATTCTAATAAATTTGTTCCTCGATTTAATTGATTTTCCAATGGGTTGAGGGGGTGACGGTGCGGTGGTTTCTTTGTATCCAAGCCCTGAACGACCACTGGTTTTGCCTGATCTTATTAACACATTAGATAGCTGTAAGAGCTATTTTTGCTGCAAGAACTATTTCCATTGACGACAGTTTAATAGCTTTTTCCTCCAAGGGTGAAGAGTTGTTACACTCTCCAGAATTAGACACATAAATATCCTTTGGCAGGAAAAAAGGGTAGAAGAAGACCACAGTAAAGGAGACAAAACAAAACAACAAAAAAAAAAAAATAATGGAGGACAACTTAAATAAATGACAACAATGTAGATAGATGATTTCTTGTGTAGCAGCGGGGGGATGGGGGGTAAAATACCATTTTACAGACTTTCGATCTTTAATTGAAATTCTTTCGTCGAAGAAGTACTGAAGCTTTGAAGGATTGTTGTTGATTTGGTTGGTGAATTTCTGTTTTATGAGTGTGTAAGTGTGTTGCTTTTGTTAGAAAAGAAGTTTTTTTTTTTGTTTTTGTATGAATAAATCGCAAAGCTGCTTTGAAAAGTTTGGTTTTAATTTGTAAATGATGAGATAGAAAAACTTGACTTTTAATGACTTCGTGTTTGATATAAAATTGCAAAAAGGTCTTTGTCACAATCAAATGAGATGTCATTCTCAGCATGGAAAATTGATTAAAAAACTCAAACCTTTTTCGTCTTTTGAGAAAACTTTTGTCGTCCAATGATGGGTTCGAAATTGTTTGCAGAAAGTTAGTTATTTAACTAGGAGAATTAGATTTTAATTTGATTTCTTGAAATAAGGTTCGTTGATTTGTTTGCTCTTTGATATGAACACTTAACAAAAATGTCTTGAAAGTTTAAATGTCAAAAAATATAAAAACCATATTTCATTTAAATGATACCCGAATGAAAAATTAACATTTTCAGTTTTCCCAGTTTTTTTTTTAGTTTTTCAACACCATGCATGAATTATTTTATTAGACATCAATCTTACTCCTTATGGTTTGGCGAATTTTCAACTCAAGTTAAATGGTGTGTCGTTGTCGGCGTCCTGGTGGTTCTGTTCACCATGACTGGCTTAGAGGAGTGAGTTGTTTTCGAGGATATTGTCGGGTTCTTCCGAAGAGGAGGTAAAGCATTCGTTAATCTTCTTCAACACCTGCAGCTGATTTATTGTTATTCGTATTTTTAACATTAGCACAGGCATTGTGTTGTGTTATGTTTGCATTTATGCACGAGTGGATAGAGGATGTTTCTATTAATTTATCATTTTCTAAGAATATTGTTGGTGACCTTTAAAATGCTCAAAATATAGTTTAACATTTTCCAAATTAATAATGTCTATAAATTGAGAGCGTCTCCTTGATGAAGCTGGATACAAAACTGACAGATTTTTGTACTAGAATGAGGTTTCAAAATGTTGTAAATTTGAACTGAAGAATTTTGACTAGCCTTATTTTAGGCGAGCTTATAGGTTCTGATTGGACCAAGGCTTCTTGCCAGAAGAATTTCTGTCCATCTACTCTATATGGCCAAGCTATGGAAGATGCTGGACTTTCAAAATGTTGCTCGGGTCTGTGCCCATCTTCATGCAGAACTCATACAGTCTCGTTGTATATATGCATTTGGCACCAAAAACCACCAAAATAATTTTCAACTTAAAACAACAACTTTTGATAATTTCCGTGAATGCCGTTATGCGGATTGAGATGACAATGCCTTATAAAGGAAGGAACAATTTAATGGCCCTTGGGAAGGGGGGGGGGGGGTGTTTGCAGCCCTATTTTCCAAATAGCCGAAGAAATTCTTCGTCTTATCATAGCTAGTGTTGTCCAATTAAAAGCAGAGCTTAAGAAGATCTTACTGCATCAAAGCTAAAGCTAGACATCGTGACGTTTTGTACAAGACGTCGATGTCGGGTGTATATTCAGGATGACAGCATATACATGGGATGGAATCGGCTAGGGTGATATATGATAAGTGATTGTCACAATCAAAATAATCTGTCTGGTTAAGATGATGCCAGAACTTGTAATCTTCCTTGGTGATTACTTTACGCACACTGAAAATTTATTGTGATCACATGTGACTATGTGACTGTCACATATCACATTAGCCGATTCCACCCCTCAATTTTTTGATTGTGACAATCACTTATCACATATGACCTTAGCCGATTCCACCCTTGGTTTTTCGCTGATCAACGGCTAAGCCTTTCTTCGCCACTTTTGTCTCTTCTCCCACACTTTTAGCATCAATCTTTCGTCTGCCTATGCAGAGAGCCGAATTGTCTAAATACTTTTTTTTAACATCAAAGGTTTCATGTGGTATTTTCTGACTGTGATGAATAGCGTAAGTTCTCTATTGCCATACTTCAAAGCTCAGCAGCTAGGTAATCAGCAAGGGCAGAATTGTAGAACTTTAGTAAGAAATAGCTAGTTTCACTTCAGGTCGGGTGGGCAGTTGTATTGGTCTGGTGACCTATATTGAACTGTTAATTCTATTCTTTATCTCTGTTATTTAGTCTTCTGAAATGGCCTTTCTATATATATTCTTAGCACTCCAATTCCTCGATCCCCGATTCTCATGCTCCCATTATTTCTTTTGAAAAGCTGGTGTTCTTCATTATAGTCGTAAGAAATGCAGCGCTGTTTTGTATGTTGTAAGCTGTTTGTGCTTAATAACACTCTTGGTCTTACCAAGAATTTCATTGTCGTGGCTGCTTAAAGCCAACAGAACATACTATAGCTTGTTTAGGCTCTTCAAATTCAAAAATGTTACCATCAGAACTAAGCTGCTGTTGTACAAGCCTAATGTCCTACCAGTTTTTCGATACGCATCCGAGACTTGGGTGCTTGCTAAAAGGCACTCTTATCTCTTAACCGCGTTCAAGGGGGAAGTCTTACGGAGAATTGTTGGCCCCGTGTGCAAGGGAGGACGATTTTGGAGGAAATACAACCATGAATAGAAAAAAATAAGGCTCTGTAGGCTGATCACCTACCTCGTGCAAAGAGGAACCATCTCGGAAAGTCTTTTGCAGTTGTTTTTTTTTCATGGTAGAAGGCAACGTGGCAGACCTTGCTTTCGAAGGATGGCGTAGACTAGAACGCTCGAAGCCTTGGGGTACGAAACTCGATGGCCAGCACTCGGGATATATTGAAGAACTTGTTGGATGAGGTCCGCACCGGATACTGGTTTCTGTCCCAATGATGATGATGATGATGAACTTATATTTTCCGAGTCAATTGTTTTCATTCTTTGTAGTTTGGTTTGCATTAAAATATTGTGTTTTGAGGCTAACACCATGTCTTAAAATCGAAATCGAAAGTCTTGACAGCAAAAGTCTCAAAACGGTCACAATAATTTACAAACAGAATTATAATAATCTCTGAAATCTGAAAGCCAGCTCGGTCTTTGGCTAGCTGCCTCCAGTTTTGCACTACAAATTGGTTGAGGTCGTCCTCCACTTGAGCGCGCCACCTAAGGCGAGGTCTTCCTTGACTGCGTCTACCCTCTGGGATGGAATGATATGCGTATTTTTTTGACCAGGTCAATGTCGCTGTACAGCTCGTATAGTTCTTGGTTGAACCTTCTCCTCCAAAGCCCGTTAACGCAGATAGGCCAAATATGCTCTGAAGAATCTTACGCTCGAAACGACTAGGGATATTTTCATCCGCTTTAGATAGAGTCCATGCCTCGGCGCCATAGAGCAGGACTGGGATGATTAGGGTCTGATACAGAGTCTCCTTTGTCTTTCGAGAGAGGGCTTTGCTACTCAATTGCCTTCCTAACCCATAGAAACAGCGATTGGCAAGTAATTCTTCGCTTTATTTCTGACGAGATGTTGTTGTCAGATGTTATAGCGGATCCTGTACCTCGGATCCTCGGAAAGTCCCTAACTACCTCAAAGTTGTACTTGTCTATTGTGATGTTTTGTCCAATCCGCCGGTGTTGTGTGTCCCTTTTTGTGGACAGCAGGTATTTCGTTTTGGATTCATTGACTGCTAGTCCCATCTTAGCCCCTTCAGCTTCTATGTTAGCAAACGTTCCAGTGACAGCTCGCCGAGTTCTGCCAATGATGTCTATGTCGTCAGCGTATGCTAGCAATTGCACAGACTTGAAAAAAAATTGTCCCACTACAATTGACTTGCGAGTTTCTTATAATTTTGTTCAAGTATTAAGTTGAAGAAATCGCACGATAGCGCATCACCTTGTCGGAATCCTTTTTTGACGTCAAAAGCTTCTGTGAGGTCAGAACCAACCTTGACGGAGCAGCGAGAGTTCTCCATCGTCATCCTGCACAGTCGGACGAGTTTTGTGGGAATGCCAAAACCTGAAATGTCTCTGTATAGCTCGTCTCTATAAATGCTATCGTACGCGGCCTTAAAATCGATAAAGAGGTGGTGGGTATCGATTTGGAATTCTTGGGTGGTTTCCAGGATCTGCCGTAGAGTGAACATTTGATCGATTGTGGACTTTCCTGGTCTGAAACCACACTGATAGGGGCCAATCAGGTTGCTGACGAAAGGTTTCAGGCGTTCACATAGTACGGCAGAGAGGATCTTGTAGGCATATTCCTGGATGGCAGGAATTCCTGCTCTGTAGCAGTCTAGGGCCTCCGCTAGTTGTTTGGATGCACGTGGTCTGTTAAGAGTTCTAACATTCCACGTGCAGATCTGGAGGTCGTTGTCCTTGATTCGTTTTTCCGGGTCGTCAACAGTAAATCCGTCCTTTTCCGAGGCTATTGGTCGCTTCGCAACTTTTTGTTTTTTCCGTGGCAGGGTTGTTAACCCCATGCACAACCCCCAACCTGGAGGGCCAGGTCCTTTGTTGGATTCCTTGGACAAAAGGAACCGGAGAATCCGGAGTCAATAACCCACTTCGGGGATATGAGCTACCGTTATGAGATAATGAGCTGCCGTTGGCCCATTAAGGGTTCATCCGCCATCATCTCTATTTCAATGCCCTGACTTGCATTGAATTGTCCTAATGACCTTATCTCCAAAAACGTCGAAGTAGCTCATTAATGCGTCTGCTTCGTTGACTGTTGACGCCACCGTCGGTCCAAATTGTTGGGCTCATCCGCCGTACGTCCTCTTTCTGAGGGGCTCGTGCAAGACTTCTGCGAATCGATCAGAACAGTCATTAAAGCAGAGCATTATAGTGTTGCTATTTTTTCTGTGTTCAACACTCGCGCTTATAAGTTTAGCAGGAATGTCCGGATGGACAGACCAGTACCCGGTGGTTACCGCGGGGAGGTAAAATAAGCACAATTGATGTGTACGATATAGTTGCAGCGACTGTGCATCACCAGTTTGATGCCTTTCAGTGCCTATCCTATTCATACAGCACCCAACCAACCACCCTTATAGACACATAGTTAAAATATTATTAATGCGTGTGATGTCGGTTAGATTTGTTCGGGTGTAATACATTGCATAACAATTTAAGAGGCTTAGATACTTTGAAATAAGCTTACTGAATTTAAATTAAATTAATTGAAAACATATAAAAAAACAGTAAAATGAATATTCATCATACAGAACAGAAAAAAGAACTCCACTCGAATTCATTTTCATTTAATTTGCAGAAAAAAATTGACAGATTGTTAATAATTGCTTGTATTTAACTTCTCATCCACCTGTAGTTAGGCTTAATAACGCAGGTGATTAAAACACACCACGAATTAAAAAAAAATATTCAAAATATGTAGAAACATAAATATTATTTTTCTCTTCTTTTTTTTTTTTTGTTACTGAACATTCTACAAATTGCCTCACCAATTAAGCTAACTAGCCACAGGCCCCGGCACATCAAACTCATAAATTTCCGTAAAGTGAATTTTTAATAAACTCCCACATTTCATTTTTACCAACTTTTGCCACATTGCCACTCATATTTGCAACTCCCCTACTCCTCCTATCAACAAATTTGAGGAACAGAAAAGTTATTCATTTCTGACCAAAAAAAAAAAAAAAAAAAAAAAATGGACAGACAGGGGTTTTGAAGCCGAATACCTTATGGTTACCATTTTTTTTTTTATAAGTTGAAAATTCAGCTCCCGGTGTGTTGGTAAACATTTTTTCTTGCAAACAGAAAAAATATCCTTGCCACCGCACCGCCGATACTTCAGTCACGAAATGATGTTGTTCATTTCTCATTTGACGTGATAAATGAATCCAACCACCCATCAGGTAGGATAGAACCCCGCCAAGTCGACACGGCCCTGTTATGAGCGAGAAAAAAAGTCTAAAGCGTTCCATAAATGCAAAACTTTTGGATATACACCACCGCACAGTTGAAGCTCTTCAAGGGTAACCAAGTTGACTAAAATGTATATTCCAGCAACAGTAACGGTTAAGAATACACCTGTGCGTACCTATACGTAATTTCTCAAGGGTTTCCTTCTTTCCATGAATTTTTCTCATAACTCAAACTAGATGTACCTACCGGGTGGTATTTTCAAGGGGTTGGAATAGGAAAAGATAGAAAAGTATCTAAGTATCTCTTACCCTTTCCATAGCTCTATGTGCTTAACGGTTGTGATTTATTCTAGTTTATTTGCTTTCGAATGTTTTATGCATTTAATAAATTATATTTGTGTGGATCTTCTTCTGCTAAAAGCTCCCAGCTCTGCGACTGGAAAATATTACAATTTGAATATGTATAAGGAGACAAAAGTATATTCTGAAGGATGAGAGGAAGAAGCTTTTTGCCAGAACGGAAACCGAAAAAAAAAATCAAGTGGAATTCTTCATTTAGGCTTTCGGGGTTAGTGCCTGGGGAGGCGCGCGGGTGGAGAAGCATGGGCTTAGCTTTTTGCATCTTGACAAACGTTTAGATTAATGAAGGTGAGCGTATAGAAATGACAAATGGTTACAATTGGTATTACACAATTTCCCTTAAATGGAGTCGGTGGGTGGGGGTATGAGGAATGAAATATATTCGGAATGACACATGAAGCTTTGGTGAGAGTTTGGGTCTTGACTGTTGTAGGTGCTGGTTTCTATGTGCAAAACAATTTCTACTTAATTTTGATGGATTGAACGAGTAGAGAAATAAATTTTATTTGGAGAAAAACATTAGGAACATTGGAACACACTCATTGCCTGCTGCTTGGTTGAAGGATTTAATGGGAATGTCATTTGACACTTGCGGGTTTTGCCTATGTAAATCATTTAGCGAGGAATGCATTTGGCCTGACTGCTATTGGCCAGGGTGAGATGCTTGATAAATGATAGAAATAAATTGGAATTGATTTTTTTTAATTTTTTAGCATTCATTTTGTAGCTTTTTATTTGCGATTATAGGTACTATAATGCAAGTTATGCATTCGTGCAGATTAAACATTTTGAGATATCAATCAAACATGACATAACGATGATGATGTTAGAAAAACATATTTGAGTTACTGGCAAAATTCTGTCCGTCTGTCTGTCTGTCTATCTGTCTGTCTGTACGGATGTATTTTGGACTGCAGTCTAAACGGTTGGGCCATTCGTCTTCAAATTTAATTTTTTAATTATATTTTGGTGAAAAAAAAATAATATGGTGGGCTAAAAACGGTACCTCCCATAGGACCGGTTTTTTTTCTTCGACTTTCTCGAACACTGGTGCTCCGATTACAATCAAAATTGATATTCATAAAGATGTAGTAATTTTGCATTCATTTTTTTTCGAAAACTTTTTTTTTGTATTTTTAATAATTTTTTTGATTTTTTTAAATTTGATATTTTGAAAACAGATATGTGATTTTTTTTAAATTTTGTTTTTAAATGTACGTTATTTTTGTGCTTAAGTTTGTATTTTTGAATAAAAAAAAAAAGTTGTTAAAAAAGCCGTTTTATTTAAAAATCAATATTGACTAGTAGCTACAGATTCTCCAGTACGGAAAATATGTTTATAGTAAAAACATTTAAAAACTATCACGACAGTGGAGCAATGGTTCCATATAAAGATTTTAATCCCACTTTACTTAAATGAAAGTCTATAGACGAAGCAATAATATTAAAAAGCCGTCTCATATGGTTTAGAGCTTCATATTTGCCATAGTTTTTATTTGGAGAAAAATTCTTGTTCTATAAGATTAAACATGCAGAAATTCCGATCCACGCAGGTGATAAGATCCTCCATGGCTAATAAATAAGGAGCATCAAATTAGCCCTTGCTAAGTTGATGAAGAAATATTAAATCGATATTAACACGCGTTTGGTGAGGGGTTTGTATCTGGAGAAGTTGGATTCACTGTTCATAAGGTGGCAGATTGGAAGGATCATTCCAAGGTAGACCCTTTTTTTATAATTTGCACACCCTAAAGGGATTTGGGCTACCCTTTTGATGTCGGTGGACACAGCGCGAGCTTAGGAAAGAAGCAGAGGGTTTAATAGGAGTTGCCGATGCACATTGGTTTTAAACTTCTGAACATCATAATGGGAGGGGATAGTAGCCAGATCAAAAGGAGAAAAGAATTTCTTACATCTTCAGAGGAAGCCCAAACATCTTGCGGCATTTTTGGCAACATCATAAATATGATCATTCCAAAAGAGGTGAACTGGTGATGCTCATACCGAGAATTTCAAGATGATCAGCTTCCATAATGTAAGTACCACTCATGGATAATGGCAAGGGAGGTGTATTACTCTTTAGAGACAGAAGATAGAATTGTGTTTTGGAAGAATTAAATTCTACACGATTTCTTATTCCCCATTTGATGATGCTGTCAAGATCAGAATTTAATGAGCTTATTATACGTTGACGTTGAAGATACACATCCGAAGACCGCGGTTGTGACCCCATAAATGAATATGAAAAGCTGAGTGTACTGTCATCAGTGAAGCAGTTTAGTGGATTAGAAGTTTCAGACAGGAGATCATTTATAAAAATGAGAAAGAGAGTCGGAGACAGAACGGAGCCTTGGGTCACACCAGCATTTATTTTGAAGATATTTGTATTGAACGGTCCCCGAAAGGTAATTTCTAATCCAGTGAAGAAAAGAAACATCGAAACCGAAAGCACGCATTTTTGATAAAAGAGCTTTAGAAATATCGAGTTCAATAATCTTACTTTCTCCGAAACGATGTAGAGATTTGTTGCACTGTTTGGTGAGATAAAATATCATATCACCAGTGGACCTATTGCTAAGAAAGCCATACTGACGGTCATTTAAAAGCTTTCGTTCCTCAAGATATTTCTTGATTTTATAATTAGTAAGTGTTTCCATGACCTTGGAAAGAAGGGACGTAAGTGCAATCGGTCGGTAATTTGCGGGGAAGGACGTTTCCCCTTTTTTATGTATGGGCTTGACAAAAGCTGTCTTCCATTTGCTCGGAACGAGCCATTTCTTTTTCCGGTTTTCTTCAGTAGGGTTGTCTTTGTAACAACGGAAACATACCTCCTTAACTCTGATAACCTCTTTACAGCTTGTATTAAAAACATGAGTTTTCTTTGGGTCTGATATTTTTGACTCTGTTTGGGATAAAAGTTCTCATCCCCGAAACAAAACGAATAAAATTGTGTTAGGAGTCCATACCTGTCAAACCTACTCAAGATGAGGGCGTGCGCAGGACAAGGAAAGAGTCACATAGGGATCATTAAATTCCTTTGCCCAGCGTTTTCCGAATCCAAGCATCGAGCTAGCTTTATTCACAATAAATTTAAAGTATTGAGTAAATACAAAGTTGGAGTTAAAATGAATCCTTATCCTTAAAACCTATGTATAATAATCCTATGATAATCGAATGCACTTAAGATACGTTTTTTAGAGAAAGTAATCGTCTGGCATTTTACAGGGTTAAGGGAAATACCACTTTTTCTGCACCAATTATTAGGGCTATCAATATCTGTCTGCAAAAGACTGCGGTCATCGCTAGACTTAATTGTCTTAAAAATCTTTATGTCATCAGCAATATAAGAATGTCATTTGATTGTATGCCTGACATATTTATGTTATTATTAATAACAAAAAAATGAATAGTATAGGGCCAAGGTGGCTTCCTTGAGGAACGCCAGAATGGACCACGAACGGGGTCTGAAAGACAATTTCTAAATTTTACCTGGTAGGATCTATTCCAAAGGTATGATTTAATCTAAGCTATGAAATAGGGAGGTAAACTAAAAGCTTTGAACAAGATTAATTATGACTTAGTTGGTCAAATGTTTTTGAGAAGTCCGTGAAAATGTAATCAACTTCATTTAACTGAAGTTAACTTTTTGGTTGATTTGGACTGGTGTAGATCAATATGCCATTTCTTTGTCTAATTCGTTTTTTTTTTTAACTTTTCGTTGCTGTTTCGATTGAGTTGAATGATGCAGATATAGCCATGTCTATAACAACGTCTTCTTCTTAAGACATATTTGCTTATAAAGTACGAACAATACTGGACTAAGAACACTTCCTTGTGGGACTCCAGCATTTATTTCCTCAAATTCTGAATATTTCGTTGCTTATTTTACTCGCAAAGCCCATTTTCAAGGTAGTATTCCAGATTGTAATAAATTGGTTATAGGAATACACCTTAACAAAAGCTTGGGAAATATCAAGAAACGCACTTGAACATATTTTTCCCTCAAGGGATTTGTCAATTTTGTTCTTTGTTCTAGGTTCCAGATTTTTATAAAATCGTTTAAGCAGTTTTTTGAGAAAATACCGTTTTAATAAAGCAAGGCCAATGATAGGGTTCATTCACAAGTCCTTCTGTCCCAAATACAAATCTATATAAAAATACATATCTCCTATAAAAATAAACTAATAAACATCGTTAAAAAAAAAATAAACTCATATCCAATAATATTCAATTTCAAGAATCTGTCGTTACCATAGCCCGTCCCATCTATACCATTCACATGCTCTGTCCTTATACCAAAAAAAAAATATTCTATTTCAGGAAAATCTATCTATAAAACCTCGGGTTAAAACGAAAAGAAAAATATAATAAAATTGAAATAGAGAACTAAAAAACAAAACAAAAATATAAAAAAAACAATCCTTGCAGGAATAAATGGAGCATTTCCAAATTGTTACTAATCCCTTTCAAACGATTCTTGGTTACACAAACACATTGACAGTAGAGAATATACGGAAAACCAAAATAACCAAATAAAAAAAAAAAAAAACTGGAACGAAAGGGTCGTTAGGGTTGGCAATTTCAAACTCATTCCAAGCCGTTCTCTGGAATCGGGGTACCCGTATTTCTATTGATTAATCGAATAGACGATGCAAATTTGATAGCTTTAAATGTTTCTGCCGCTTTTCATCACCAGTCGGCAGGCACATTTAGGGCAAGAATATAAAAAATTGTCAGCATACAGGGTGACTGAGGTATAAAAAGTTATTTAAAAAAATTGAAGGCTTTTTTAATTTCCAAAATTAGCACGATTTTTCTAAAAAATATGGTACTGTTTGAGTCCAAATATCAAATAAACTAAAGCCACAGACATTTAAAAAAAAAAACATTTTTAATTATTCTGTCAAAATGTTTGAATTTTCAGATAAGGTGCAGCTTTTATAGTTTGTCAGCCATCATTTAATTTGCCGAGTCTGATTCTTTTCACCCCGAATTGGATCCCAAACCCAATGCAAAATAAGTACTACGTGGACAATTTTTCTATAATTTAAAGTTGTTTTAAAAAAATCTGCATTTTTCTTTGAGAACTGATAACATTTTTTATCCACCCTTTACCAAAGAATATTTACGATTTCGAAATCACTCACATATCCTGAATCCTTCATTTGAATTTAAAAGCACTTGAATTTAATTGGCATTTTGCTGCAATTTTGTTGTATCCTACGACATCGTATATCGCTGTGTCCCGCAACACAATACAAAAAAAAAACTATTCATTCCAACAAAATCAAACAATCGTACCTAGTCCTACATATAGATAAAAAGAAGGATGAGTAAAGGACTCCGTGGGAGATATTTTGTATATTTTAAAAAAACTAGTAAGAATAAATGAAGGATGACACTTAAGTTATGTACATAACACATGTACACGTAAACGTACACCATAAGCATAAGCCACTCAAACAGTTAGCAATGAATGCAAAACAGTTTTTCTTTATGTTATCCAGCAACGGCAACGAACAAAACAACAACGGATTTCCTCTTTTATTTCTTTTAATGTTTGATTGATGAGCATTGCGAAACTTATGACACCATCATAGTAATAAATTATTTTCTAAACTTCGAAGGAATTATCGTTTTGTATTGGTATATTATGTCACATACTTTTGTATGTCGATACATACATAACGAGGAGAGAATCGATCGGAAGGATGTGAAAGGAAATCTGATTTGATCTCTTCTAGCTGGACAAATGGAGGCGAGAAAGTGATTTGTTGTCCAATTGTTCTACTATGCCAGGACTATTAGGGAATTGTTTATTTCCTTTTCTGATTTATGAAGTTTCTTATTTTGTGCTGTGATTTCTACCTTATTCGGCTTTTTTTTTGGAAGAAAATAAAATGGCGCCCAACGCGGGGTTTCGATACTTTCATAGAAATATTAGATGAACAAAAAACTACTCAGAGGATTTTTAAATATGACGAAACTATTGATGAAGATTTTTTTTTTGTATCTCAGTTTGAAATTAAGGATATCGTGGGATATGGTGTTTGTATTTCGTCCTTTTGATGTGAAACTATTGCCATTTCATCGAAGAGTGGATTTTTGTTGTTGGATATTATAGCAAAGAACTATTCATTTGATTGAAAATAGGTTTTTCCACAAAAAGTGAGTTATTTGATGTGGCAGTAGAAACCTCAATTTATCTGATACTGAAGTTGGTTGATGAGCTTTGCGGTTGAAATCAGTTCGGTTGGAGTTTATTAAATCTAGCGTGTGGTTGACCATTTTCAATTGAAAAAAAAATATTGTTTGTTCGGCCGTTGGTATTGATGGAACTGGACAACATTGCAATTAAATACATGAGAGTAGTGGTTATTTGTGGCACAAAGGATATTTGATGTTTGATTGGGGAACAGTTGGTATTTTTTTTTGTGTGCGTAAAAAAATGTGTTGAGCTGGGTTTCATTACAACATAACTTGTAGAATGTTATTTGAACTTTTGCAAATATTTGACAGATTTAGATTGAAAACGTTTTTTTAAGTAAAAAAAATAAACTTGTGATTTATGTGGTGGCTTATCTGTTGTTTAATATAAAAACTAAATATAAAAAATTAAATTAAAAATATGAAAAACTAACGATGCGTGGGGGAAAGTCAATAAGAAATGGACACCGATGAAAACATATACTATCAAGACCAAATAATGTAGGGAAACACTCACTTAAAAAATATTATAAAATACAATAAAACAAAATAAAATCAAAACTAAATAAAATTAAATTAAATTAAATTAAACAACAGTTAAATGAAATGAAATAAAATTAAATAAAACATGTTAACATGTAATATAAAATCGAAATTAAATAAATTAATATTAAATAAAACAAAATAAAATAAAATAAAATATGTAAATCAGGTAAAATAAAATAAAACAAAATAAAATAAATATTAAATTAATTTAAATAAAATAAAATAAAATAATATGTATATGGAATAAAATATACAATAAAATACATTAAATTAAATTAATACAAAACAAAACGAAATAAAATAAAATTAAATAAAACATGTTAACAGTATGTAGATAAAATAAAGATCAAAATAAAATAAACTAATTTAATATAAAATAGTAATAAATTAAATCAATATAAATAAAATTAATATAAAATATTAAAATAATATAAATAAAATAAAATATGTAAATACGTAAAATAAAATAAAATAATATTAAATAATTTAAATAAAATAAAGTAAAATAGTATGTAAATAAAATAAAATATAAATAAAATAAAATAAAAATTAATTAAAATAAAATAAAATAAAAAAAAAATAAATTAAATAATAATAAAATAAAATATAATAAAATAAATTAAAATACATTAAAATAAATTCAAATAAAATAACACAAAATAAAATAAAATAAAATAAAATTAAACAAAATAAAACAAAATAAAATAAAAATAAAATAAAATAAATTCAAATAAAAATAACACAAAATAAAATAAAATTAAATTAAATAAAACATGTTAACATGTAAGATAAAATAAAATAAAATAAAATAAACTAATTTAATATAAAATAGTAATAAATTTAAATTAATATAAATAAAATTAATTTAAAATATTAAAATAATATAAAATAAAATAAAATATGTAAATCACGTAAAATAAAATAAAATAATATTAAAATAATTTAATAAAATAAAGTAAAATAGTATGTAAATAAATAAAATATAAATAAAATAAATAAAAATTAATTAAAATAAAATAAAATAAAAAAAAATAAATTAAATAATAATAAAATAAAATATAATAAAATAAAATTAAAATACATAAAATAAATTCAAATAAAATAACACAAAATAAAATAAAATAAAATAAAATTAAACAAAATAAAACAAAATAAAATAAAAATAAAATAAAATAAATTCAAATAAAATAACACAAAATAAAATAAAATTAAATTAAATAAAACATGTAACATGTAAGATAAAATAAAATAAATAAAATAAACTAATTTAATATAAAATAGTAATAAATTTAAATTAATATAAATAAAATTAATTTAAAATATTAAAATAATATAAAATAAAATAAAATATGTAAATCACGTAAAATAAAATAAAATAATATTAAAATAATTTAAATAAAATAAAGTAAAATATTATGCAAATAAAATAAAATATAAATAAAATAAAATAAAATAAAGTAAAGTAAAAATAAAATAAAAAGTTAGAACGAAATAAAATAAAATTAAATAAAACATGTTAACATGTAAGATAAAATAAAATAAACTAATTTAATATAAAATAATAATAAATTTAAATTAATATAAATAAAATTAATATAAAATATTAAAATAATATAAAATAAAATAAAATATGTAAATCACGTAAAATAACATAAATTAATATTAAATTAATTTAAATAAAATAAAATAATATGTAAAAAAAATAAAATATAAATAAAATAAAATAAAAATGAAATAAAATACAATAAAAAATAAAATTAAATAAAAAGTTAAATTAAATAATAATAAAATAAAATATAATAAAATAAATTAAAATACATTAAAATAAAATCAAATAAAATAACACAAAATAATATAAAATAAAATAAAAATAAAATAAAATAAAATAAATTAAATATCATAAAATAAAATTAAACAAAATAAAATTAAATAAAATAAAATAAACAAAACAACATTAAATTAAATTAAGTTAAATAATGTGACATTTAAGATTCACCGGGTGATTTTTGGTCCCCTATGCATTAACGGAGAGTGGAGTAGAAGATACAATGAAGAACTGTACCGGCTCTACAGCGACACAAACCTAGCCAAAAGAGTAAAAATTCAACGTCTCAAATGGCTGGGTCATATAGAGCGGATGGACATCAATGCTCCGGCCCGGAAAATCTTCGAATCCACCCCAGAGGGACGGCGCAGTAGCGCACACAAGTGGAAGAGGACCTCAACCGACTCCACGTGCGAAAATGGAGGCAGCTAGTTAGAAACCGAGCTGGCTGGAGAAGCTTGTTGGTTGAGGCCCAGGTCCACCCCGGACTGTAGCGCCACCTAAGATAGGTAATGTGACAAGAAATGAAAAAAAGTAATAAAATATAATGTTACAAGAATCTGTTCGCCTTTGACACCAATAAAAACATACATTATGAAATGCATGATTAAATTTAATATTTAAAAAATAATAAATGTTAATTTTGATGATTTTCTAACTTCATCTCTTAGTTGTTTTTTATTGAAACTACATTCTTTTTAAGCTTAAGTTGATTTCCACTTAAAAGAATACTAAATTACTTTCCTTTCACATTGATTATTAAAAAAAAAAAAAAATGAGTTTGCTCGAGTGCTGATTAAAACAATTGAATTCGGAATGCAATTGTCTACTCTAAAGAACCGAATCCATATTTCATATCATCTCTTATTGAAAAGTAAGATCATACGAAAATATCATTCTAATTTATTCCATCTGCTCAGTCAAACCGATGTTATTTTTTTTTTCTTCATTTTTGTGAATGAGTCCTTTCATTTCTTGAGCTATGATGTGTTTTTTTTTTTATCCACTCCGTTGCTTGTTTTCATAGGATTCTCTAGGATTATAATGAAATTGAAGTGTGTTTCACTTTACTCACTTCTCCTCACTTGTTTCGCCTTTTTGACTTTATGATTCACAGTCCGTCAAGCATGCTCCTCTACCTGTACGTTTTGCTACCAACATCCAACGTCCTTTACGTTCTCTTTACACTGACGTCTTCTTTTACAATCGCATGCACCTTTTTTTATTTATTCAGAGAAAATTACCTTGCTTCTGCGGAATATTTTAACTGCTGCACTGTAATTTTAACCCTTTGTACCGTTAGCCTTTTCACCGGGATGAAAATCCTTACTTGCGGATACAGTTACGAACACGACGACCCGTACACGAAATTTATTAAAACCAGGTAGTAATGCATTGCAACTTTTGCGAACACAGCGGTTTTCTTTTTTTTCCTTTCACCCTGCACATCGTCCCTGTCACGCCCAGGAAGCTCATACCACCTTCACTCCTCAACCTCTAACCCTTAACCTTGCCTTTTCTTTTGGTTTGGTAATAAAAGTCCAACATTTCTGCATTGTAATAGCAGTTTCCTTTTTTATCTGAAATTCTTAGTCCAGCCACGGATACGCGTGCGAGAAAACTGACTAAAAATCCTTTTTTCTGTTTTTTTTTCTTTTTTTTGTCTTCACAATTTCAGAGCATTGGCAACTGATGTAATAGTAACTGCAGTCAGTGCCCTCTATGTTGCTCGGCCAAAACCAAACCCTAACCATCACCACCCTGCGGCGTTCAAAGCGTTTTTTTTTTTTTTTTTTTTTTCTTATTTTCATTAACCATAGAGTTTTTCGAAGTTCTTTCTGTTTTTTTCTTTTTTTATTTTTATTGCTTTTTAATGTTGTTTTATGGTTTTTAATAATGAAAAATTATTTAATTTTTATTTCATGATTTTGCTTTCCTCTTTTTTTTTAATTTGTTCATATTTCTCTCTTTTTTTCTTGGCCTTTTGTTCACATAATGAAAACTTAATGAATTTTAATATGCTGAAAGGGTGATGGTGGGGGTGAAAGGATTCGCTTTGCATTTTTTGGGTACACTCATGGAATGCGGTGCGGAATACTGAACTAAGGAAGAAAATATGTCCGATGGGGAGTTTTACATTTGTTATGGGATAAAGTAGCTATTAAGTGTTTTTTTGTTTGGGGCTGAAAAAGGGAGGTAGTTTCTTTTTAATGTCGAAAGTCATTTTGAAAAGAGTAACACTGTGAGAATTTATTGTTTGGTAACTAGATTCTTGTAATTTTTAAGAAATATTTTTTTTTTTTTTTGCAAGAAGTTCCAAATGAGGTTAAGAAGGATAGAACCATGCTTGGCATTAAGCTTGTGCTAATTAAACTAAATTAGATGTACAAAAAGCTAAGGCTTGTTGACTTGACCTGGTGTCAGGCTTTCGAGCAATTTTCTTTTCGATTAATTATTTTGGGAGCAACGTTTTGGAAAAATGTCTTTTGGAAATGAAGATGTAAAGGAAGCAATCAGACGTTTGCCCTGTCACTTCTATGATGAGAGCAAATATTGCCTTGCGAGGGTTTTGAATTTGTCGCAAAGACCATTCTTCACAAAGAGCAGTGGACTAGTACGAAAAAATATTCTTGGAGCCATGCCTAGGGGAAGTCATCAGAGAGCGGGAGGATCCCAAAGAATGAATCAAAAATCATTAATTTTCATTTCACAAACGATGGTGCAACACTTTTAGATTTATTCTTTACCAATGACTTAGAAAAATTGCTATTGTACTATCAGCTCTCAGCATCTGCATACTCAAAACATGATTTAATTTTCGCAACTTTCAATAATGTCCCACTAAATGAAACCACTACTTTTGAGTACCGTGATTTTAAAAATCAGCTGGAGTATGATTTATGTGCCATCAACTAGCAACAAATATACTTTATGACTTTAGCTGAGGATCATGTAGTTTTTCTTCAAAACTTTATTTGTAGTTTGTTTGATAAACATTTTAAACTGAAAACGAAGGTGGTTAAAAATCAGACGAATTCATGGTTAAACACAAGAAATTAAAGATTTAATTAAGCAAAAGGACTTAGCTTACAAACAATGGAAACGTTTCCGACTGCCAGAGCTTCTTAACTCTTTTCGAGCTATTCGAAACAATTTGCGCCGTAAAATAAAAGAAGCTAAAACCAAAGTGTACTCAAATCACCTAAGTAAGGATCTTCCTTCTTAAACACTTTGGAAAAATATTCGAGATCTAGGAGTTGGCAAGCCTAAAGAGAAATACCCCGAAAACATTAATCCTGATATTCTTAACATTGAGCTTGCTAAAGTTCAATTGAAATCTTCAAACGAAATTGTTAATCCCACTGACGCGTTAGAGCTTTCAAATATCACGGATTCAAACACCCAATTTCAATTCCACAATGTTGAAGAAGCTCATGTAGTAAACAACATTTTATATATAAAATCTAAAGCTACGGGTTTCGATGAAATGCATCCAACATTTATGAAAATAATCCTACCTCATGTGCTCCCCGTTCTCACTCATATTTTCAACACCATTATCACAACAAGTTTTTTTTCCGCACAGCTGGAAAATTGCCAAAGTCATTCCTGTAGTAAAAAAAACCTGCCACACGTTTATCATCCCCGAATTCCGAGTTATATTCATTCTTCCTTTAATTTCCAAAGTGCTAGAAAAACTTTTACATAATCAGATCTCTAGCTTTATAAAAAAATAACAATCTTTTATGAGTTAACCAATCGGGTTTTAGTTGTTTATCTGCTATACTTAAAATTGCCGATGATATAAAATGTACAATTGAAGAGGATATAGTATCTTTTTTATGATTGTTAGATTTTTCAAAGGCTTTTGATACTGTTAAACATAATTTACTTATTTCAAAAATGCAAAGACAGTTTCATTTTTCTGAGTCAGCTTGCAAGTTAATGCTTTCTTACCTTTCTGGGAGAAGACAAGCTGTAGTTGTGGGGAGACATGTCTCTGGGTTTCTGGAACTTTTTTCTGGTGTTCCCCAGGGATCGATTCTTGGGCCATTGCTGTTTTCAATGTGTATAAACGATCTTCCAGAGCAAGTTCAAAATTCATCTATTGATTTATATGCGGATGATGCCCAGATTCGCCTTATCTGCAAATTGGGCATGATTAAGCATGGTGTTTACCAGCTAAACAATGATCTCAGTAGCATTATTGCGTTGGCCCGAGGAAAATAACTTCAGATTAAACCCAGCAAAAACCAAATGCTTGGTTATATATTTACAAACAAAAACTCGATCTCATTTATTTTCCTCCTATACATATTGGAAACCAGCTGGTAGAATATGTGGAAAGAGCCAGGAATCTCGGGATATGTTTTAACTCTACACTTAGCTGGGATTGCCAAGTACAAAATATTATAGGATGCGTTTATGGGTGCCTCCGCAATCTTTCCTTTTCAAAACAATATACTCCACAGCATATAAAACTCCGTTTGGCAAAAACTTTGATTATGCCTATAATTACATATGGATGTCAGATATTTTGCAGTTTAAGTTAAGAATCTTAAAAAAAATTTTAATGTCGCCTTCAACGACATAACTCGGTATACATCGCTTTGGTGAAATTAAGATTATTGCTCTTGATATCCCCAAAGCATTTGATAGAGTTTAGCATGAAGCTCTCTTATCGAAAAGGCGTGCTTTTGGGATCGATGATACTCTTGTTCGTTGGATTAGAAGCTATCTTCTGGACCGTTCAATACAAGTTGTATTGGACGGATTAAAGTCTGATTCCCACAAAACAAATACTGGTGTGCCCCAGGGCTCTGTTCTGTCTCCGACTCTTTTCCTCATTTTTATAAATGATCTTCTGTCTGTTACTTCTAATCCATTTAACTGTTTTGCTGACGACTCTTCCCTCAGCTTTTCATATTCGTTCGATAATTCACGTCCTTCGCCTTCGGACGTACAATTGCAACGGTGCCGTATGTCAAGCTCATTAAACTCCGATTTATACAGCATTGCCAAATGGGGTATTAGGAATCGTGTGGAGTTTAATGCTTCGTAAACTCAATGCTGTCTTCTGTCGTTAAAGCTAAATATACCACCAATGCCATTTTCCATGAATGGCACTTACATCGAAGAAACCGAAAAGCTCTCAGTACTCGGTATGTGTGTCAACGACGACCTCCGTTGGAACCACCATATATTTGAGATCGCTAAGAATGCTGCAAAGTGCTTAGGTTTTCTGTATCGGTGTAAGAAGTATTTTTCCCCATCTGATCTGGCTACAATTTATAAAGCGTAGCAAACATTCAAAGCCAATGATAATCGACACCTCCTATCTCTCCCCTCCCTATCTTCCGAATGCTCGCGCTGTGTGTTACATTAAAAGGGAAACAAGTAGTCCCTTGTGCGCGCGTTAATTATAAAAAAAAAAAAATGTGTACAACCTTAAACGTTTTGATCATGTGTATCCATATAAAAAAAGCTTACTGGGATGCACCTTAAACGCATACCTGATTTATTATAATCTAAAGACTTTGAATAACGTCATAACTAAAAAAAGAGCCATTGTATCTTTATAACAAAATCGTATTTTCAAATTCTATTCGGTCTTTTATATTTATTCAACCAAGATTTACTTGAACAGTTACTGAACGCCAATTTTTTGTTTGTGTTGTCAAACTCTGGAACTCCTTACCCATAGACATAAGGAGACTTCGATGAGGTAGTAATTTCGATCGCGTAGTTTTTAAGTATTTGGCTGAAACTTTTTGAAAAAAAAAAAAAAAAAAAAAAAACTAAATCAATTTATAATATGCTTAAATCTTTTGAATTTATCATTGTTTAAAATCTCTTATTTTTGAATTTTTATTAACAACTTTGTATAAATTAAAAAATAATATCTAACACTAATTCATAGAGAATTTTTTTTGTATTAAAATGTTGAGTAGAAATAACTAAAAATTCAGTAAGACGATTATTAAATTCTTGTTTGTTATACAATATATTAATGTAACTTATCTTAAATTTTGCAAAAAGGGGCTTTAGTCTATTGTAAAAGATGAAATAAAAGATAAAATAAATAAAAATATAAATAAAAAAAAAAAAAATTATTGTCCAGCTTTTAACAATTCTGTTGTTCTATTAGCTTCTGATGGTCTAATAATTTATTATGACTTACGAGCATGCGGTGTTTTATATTGCATCCGCAACTGACACATGATTTCTTCAAAAAATGTTTTTATTAAGGCCAGAATCTCACGAAAATATATTTGTTTTTTTGTGGCATTAGTTAGGATTAATCATTCCTTTAATGGCAACTGGCTTACCACTACTGCTATTAAGTTTTAAAACAAAATAGGTCTCACATCAAAATTTAGCACGAAGCCTTATGAAATTTGCGAAGGTTAACCAGGTAAGATAAACAGGTAGGAAAGATATGTGAGAAACTACGGTAATTCTTAATTCTTAAAAAATATTTTAGGCTTAATCGGGCATCGGTCAAATAATTTTACTCAAAGAAAACTTAAACGCGTTTGAATCGAGTTACAAGTATTGCATACCCTTTGGAGCTGCAATCGCACTATTGTATTATAGATTTAGATTTAGATATATTTACTTATAAATTAATAAGTGACATGTATACAGATTTTCATTTATAACTAAGAAATTTAAATAAAAGAAAGTATTGAATGCCATATTACTGATGAAAAATAATTCAAGATATATAACATTTAAATTGGGTGGGGTGACCCAGGCATATAATTAAAAATTCATGAAAATAACAATAATAAAGGTGGTACAAAAGATATCAATTGTTAATTGGAGTTAGGCAACATTTTAAACCAGAGAGTCAGAAAGTAGACTTTCAACACACTCGAAATTGTAGTTAAAAAGCCAATCTTTAACAAGCTTAAGAAACATTCCAGCTACAGTTAACATCCTCAAGGACATAGGAAGTTTATTGAATAAACGGTGGGAAGACACATTGTAAAAGTTACAATAGATAGAAGTATGGAAAAACGGAACAGATACAGAGTAAGAAAAAATGCCACGTAAATTATAGTTTGAAATTAAGCGAAAATTGCGGTTTCCAGATTTCATAAAGCAATACAAATGACGAACAGGAAGAATTTTTAAGTCACAAAACAAAGAAAAACTGGGATGTCTGCAACGTTTGCCACATATTTTTCGTATAATATTTTTCTCTAGGATCAGTAACGGTTGTTTTTTATTCTTATACGCACCTCCCCAACAAGTAATACCATATTGCAATTTGGAATGAAAGATACCGTAATATATAATTTTTAATAATGTATTAGAACAAATATTACGTAGGAAATAAAAATGTCTGAGCGTACAACGAAAATACTTTCTCAAGATTTCAACATCAGGCCCAAAATTCATCCTTGAGTCTATAGTAAGACCTAGGTATTTAAATTCGTTCACACTTTTGATTAAAAAAACATTTATCGTTACAGATTTCATGACTAACATATGTAACAGAGGATATACTTGATAAGCATGTATAGATTTTGAACCTATGGCATTCAGGACCATGAAAATAAATATTGACATCACAGTCAGAGGTAGGGACAAATTAAAATACATTACTTTCGTCTTAGGGCTCATAACTAAGTTATGTAATAAGAACCGGATTCGCAAAAGATTTAGGTCCCAATTTATATTTGCGATCAATTCAAGACGACTTTCTGAACCATAGGAGAAACCTATGTCATCTGCAAAAGCAGTAAGTACACCTTTGAAACTTAGTCTAAACAAGAAATTTATATAAATGAGAAATAGAATAGGGCCAAGGACGGAGCCTTTTGGTACCCCTAAATTAAGAAGCATTTGATCACTTCTGACTTCATCCAATTTCACCTTTTGAGACCTATTTATCAAGTAAGATTTAAACCATTCTAGCATGAATCCACGGAACCCTGCTTTTTCAAGTTTCTTCAAAAGAATGACATGATCAACCATATCAAATGCTTTAATTATGTCAATGAACAATCCAGCAGTACACTTTTTGTTGTCAAGGTTTGATATTACTGCACCAGAAAACTGAAGAAACGCATCTTCAGTGAATTTTAACTCTTTGAAAACCAAATTGAAATGGATGAAAAAATTAATTTCTTTTAAGATAACCTAACATTCTATTTTTGGCAAGCTTCTCGAAAACCTTGTTAATAACAAAAAGAAGCGATATTGGCCTGTAGTTAGATATATCAGCAGTAGAACCTTTCTTAAATAGTGGCACAATATCCGCACATTTAAAAGCTTCAGGAAATACACCTTCAAGAACACAACGATTAAAAAAATATATGACAGTATATTGATTAAAAAACATGCTACTTCTTTATGATATGTGTTAGAAATACCATCAACCCCACCTGAGTGTGTATTTTTAAGAGTGCCAATAGTTTTCAAAACTTCAAACGGGGAGAATGGTTCAAAAACAATGCTGTTACAGACTGGCGGTTCATCAGAAAAGATGGATGTCGAGCAGTTAGGACATAGATGTCTCACAAATCTTGTAGCAATATTCGTAAAATAGCTATTCAACTCATTACTAATGGCCAGTTTATTTGTAATAACACGATTATCAATACGAATGCTGATCGGTTTTCTTACAACTGCTGAGTTTCAGAGTGTATAAAATTTCAAGATAATTGGTTGAGATTAAGTAAAACCGTTACAAACAAACAAACAAACAAACTTATATTCACATTTGTAAAAGGAGTTAGGATATTCCTTACGAAAGGGCATCCCAACTTTTAGGGCCAACAAACTCAATTAAAAAATCCTCAAAAAAAAAAAGAAAAACAACTTGAAATTTTCATCCTACCCTTCTACCTCGTCTTCGCATAACCCTTAATTTGTATCAGTTAGAAACATAGACTCAATTGGAAATTGGATGCCATTGCTTGACTTCCTCTTTGTGTAACAAAGTGAATAGCTTGCACTTTTAACTTGATTCACTTCCACTTCCTTGATTCTCCCACCATTCACTTTGAATTTATCCTAATTAAGAGATATCTACTTCCCTTCCTTTTTACAGCATCAAACCAATACCATGATTCTGTATGCGCACAAGAATCTTACTAATTCATCAAAAAAAAAAAAAAAAAAAAACAAGGAAAAGAAAAACGTAAGCTTTTCCACCTTACACAGCCAAGTGATTCACTCAAAAACCGGAATTTGTAATTTTTCTTTCTGTGGAACATACTTTTTAATGTAAATATCCTCTAAAGGATATCGAACTCACAAAAAAAGAAAATAACTCAAGAAAATGATGAATTTGCAGAAAATATCGCCTGTAATGTGTGTTTCACAGGACTTTCAAGTAAAACCATTTGTAAAAACCAAAAGAAGAGATGGAAGAAAAAAATAAAAAAAAAAAACTGTTTCCATTTCGGAAAAGGGATGAAAAAGGAACCTTAAGACAGAAGCGTGTAAATCCTCTATGGAATAATTATTATCGAAGATTTTAAGTTCAAATCCTTCGAAAAGAACCAAACCAAACCTCCACGAACAAGCCATTAAATCTTATCGAGTTCACATCGACAAATCGAAAGTTCATTTGTTCGAACAACACTCCAACCTCCGCAAACATCAGCTATCAACTATATCGCCTTTGCCATCCAGACCAGATAGAAGATGACGAAGGAGCTGCTGATTTAATCCCCATTGGAGACGCATAAGAGGGATGATCATTTATCATCATCCTTCGTCGAGAACAGCCTTTACGATGGGTTATTTCTCTATCACAGAAGAATGGGGGCGGATAATCCATTAGTGGGTGGAAAAATTCTAAAGAAGGTCAGTTTTGCCATGACGCATCAAAGAAAAGGTCAGAGTTTCCATTTTAAGATCAATACACAAAAACACAGAGTACTTGGGTAAATTTTCATTTTTTTTATCCAGAGCCGATTAAGTGGAAAATTAAACAACAGATTGTGATCTTTAAAGGCTTGAACTGCGTTGGCTTTTTTATTTCAATTGGATGCCAGAAAGCCATTTGGAACCTTTTTCTTTTTAGTCATGCCTCATCCTACATGTAGATTGAATTATCGATTCTAAATCGTGTATTTTATAATCAGGATTAACTTCTCCACTTAGTCCAATACATTTTCTGATGAAAGGGAATTTCGTTTATGGTTTTTTTAGTCAAGCCGATTAAAATCTGAAGCTTCTCAAGTGTTGTTTTGTAAGCCGAAATTACATTTTAAATAAATTATTAAAACACTCATTTAAAGAAATGAAATACACTCCTTGGATATTTTCCGTCTTCACTCGACGGGCGTCAGTCTTCCACTACTCTCTTTATTCACAATAATGAACTAAACTAAATACATGGTGAATTGGTGAATGTGGTTTAATACATACACATAGACATATTAAATGAACTTTGATATACATGCATTTTTTATGTTTCTTTATCATGTGCCTACAGTTTGTATCTGGAATTGTAGTTTGTATGGAGAACTGTGGTAGACTAGTAGGATTAAGCTCATCGTCTAGGGATTTTACATTATCTTTCTTGTAAAAAACAGAGACGTTTATTCGAATAATCAGTACAATATGTTTATATTGTATGTAATTGTTAGAAGTAAAGTTGTTTTATTTATTTTGTAAAAATAAAATTGGGCGAGTTCAATTATTAGTTCTCCGCCGATCTTTACTGCACGAACGAGTATTTGGTGATGACTGTTTGTCTCTTAACTTTAACTAACTGAAAAGGAAAAGAGTCGATATAGTAGGGAAATAGGGATTGCAGCCGGAGATGGAAATCGACTTTTTTCGATTGTACTGAATGCTGAAACAAAATAGTACTGAAAGAGACCAAATTCTACTGGGCTCTTTTAAGTGGATATGTAATCAAACACAAATTCAAAAATAAAATGTATGTATACACATACAAAAAATTGAATGTGTTTTTAATATCAAACAACAATAACAGCTTTTTACAAGTTGTGTATGAAAGTATAGTTATACTCTTATTCAAGGTAGGCAAAAAGACATCACCCAATTGGAAGATGCTCTCATTTTTGCAAATGGCCGCCAAAGTCAAATCTGTTTTGACACTTGTGGACTAGACAGATGCAGAATACAAGTTAACAAGCCATGGGACGATACATGAACCAACATGAACCGATATTCTAAAGGCGGCCTTCCCGGGTCGCCTCATCTTTCATTTTGGCGATTTGCAAGATCGCCCGATTTAACCGTTTCAGACCTTTTTTGTGGGGTTTTTTGAAGTCCCGTGTTTACGTGAACAAGCCCGAAACTCTGAGAGCCCTCAAGGACAACATTCGACACGAGTGCGAGAATCTGTCGCCCGAAGTTCTCGCTGAAGTGATGAAAAATGCCATAAAACGAGCCCGTATGGCAATCAATTTTGACGGCGCCCATTTGGCCGATATCATCTTCTCGACTTGACCAATAAAATTCTAAAGGTTCAAATAAACATAGGTAATCAATAAACAGAATCGAAGTTTTTGATTTAGAAAAAAAAAGAGGGCCAAACAACATCGGATGGATGACTTCTTTTGGCCCACCCTGTGCCTTATACGGTACTTAAAACAAAAACACAATTTTTATTTTTTTTTGTCTGTTTGTTTGAGGTACTTTCGGGAACAGTTCGCGCAGTGTACTCAACATTAAAAGGGAAGCACTAATCCCTTGTGCGCGTGCACAGTATAAAAAAAAACTGTACCGATTTTGCGATGGGGTCGTTTTTTTTCGAAAGTTCCTATTTTTTGACCGAATTTGACCGGACTTTCACAATCATATTGCTAATATTGTAAGAAGCAACTAAGACTATTTTAACAACTAGCTGGTGCAAAAATTGTTATTCATGGACCAATTTTGACGGGGCTTTCATATACATATAGATGATGTTGTAAGAGTAACGAAGTCTGTTTTATGTACATATTTTAATATCAACAATATAAAATTTCGTGGTATACAAGGTATTAATTATAAAACTGACAACATTGTATGAAAAAACGTAATCTATTACATTTTTATCTCACCAACTCTAGGGAAATGGCGGCGATCAGATATAAATGTATACAAGCTCTATTTAACCTCCAAGCGCGCTTAGTCTATACAATCTATGCAACGTTGCAAACATTTTATAAATAATATTGTCCCGTTTAGAAGATTTTTGAAATTTTCAGGGTAGATAAAGTTTGGTTCAAGGATGGTTCCTGTGAAGGTTTGGTGCCGATCGGGTAGAAGGAAAAAATTTTAGGTTTTTGGCAATTTCTTTTTTTATTTTCTTATAATTTTTTTTATTGCAACAAAAAACTATGCTATAGAAAAAACTTAATTTTTCAGGTGTTGGAAACTTGAATTTTAAGAAAATTTGTTTTTGTTAACTAAAACTATTGGTATGGATTTTATATGGAGATTTGCTTTTAAATAATATTGTTAGGCCTTGAATATATAGGTTTGAACCGCGTGACATCAATCGGAGAATAAATCGTTGGCTGCAAATTTTAAGAAAACATATTTTGAAAAAAGAGGTTGGTAAATATATTTTGTGATGATTGAAAAAACCAAACAAAGTTAAACGTATTTGCGATTTACCACAATTTCCGTCAATCGATTGCAAGTGTTCTTTTCGCACTTAAATGATATTCGTCGAGTCAAATGTGTGAATTGCTTTTTTTCATTTTCAATCGATTGCGATTGTTTTTTCCACAAACAAAAAATAAAAAATCAATATGTCTTCAGTTTTCACCAAAACAATGCCACCAACAAAAAAGTGTCGTTTGAAACTGAAGACCAACGCGGATCTCGCCTACAGCAAATGCGCGACAGAGCTTTTACTTCCAGAACCACTGAAACTGAAGAGCAACGTGAATCTCGCTTTCAAAAAAATTCGCACCAGAGGTTCGTTTCATTTCACAATAAATACATTTTTTTTCTTGGGCGTAGCAACGTGGGCTGGGTACCGCTAGTGTTATATAAAACATTTGAGCATGAATTTTGAAGTTCTGTTTATCATTGGGCTTTGGGTATGTTCACATCGCAGATTTTTTTTAGTGAAGATAAAAGGAAATGTAAAAAAGAAATAAAGTAATTTTGTACAAACAATACAATATTGTACTGAAAATGGCGAATATGTACTTACGTACTGAGAACATAAAATTGTACTGAATTCAGTACAATAGTAAGCCTTTTTCAACTAATGCACATTGCACATTCTCTTTTTGTTCGTATGTCTTTTCGTTCGTTTGTTGCTCTGTCTCGTTGAGTTATAGGGTGATTCCTTTAAGTTTGGCCCCATCATTTGAACTGTATTTGCAAAAGATTTTTATTCTATCAAGTTTTTGCGAATCTAAACAGTATACATACATATTATTAGTTGTATGTATAAATAATAAGCATGGTTTTCCAGACTTTATCTGGGAATTAATCTCGCTAAATCTTTCGAAATTAATTCTAGACAAGTGATTCGAAAATAGATATGTATCTATTATTTATACATGTATGTATATATGTTTATTAGATGTAAATTTAATGCTCAAAACATACTTCTGAGATATATTGAACAAAAGTTGTACTAACGTAGATATTTAATTCAAATAAATCAAAGCTCAAAAGTCAATAACTTATCAAGCTATCCTTCCAAGCTAATGCCTATTTAATAAACTACCTTACTTATCCAAAAACCTTAATTATACATATCAAAGTTTAATGCGCCTCAATACATTTTCAATTCCAGAACAAAATAACATTTAATTTAATTTAATCATAAGAACCCTTCTTCAACCGAAAGAACATTTCCAGACTCAAACAACACAAACAGAACCTCCAACAAAACATTTTTTTTTTTTTGAAACTTTTGCCATTGACATTCGTTGGTTACACAACAAAAATGTTATCAAGTTTAAGTGGTTTTGTACTTCAAAACAGGAAACCCAAGTAGGTACTTTGGGAAAGAAAACTCTTCAAAAACTATTCAAGGTCATCAACATTGTTTTGTCTTTAAATAATTTTAAGAGTTCGCAACAAAATACCAAAGCTAAGAAAAACTTTGAAATGAACAGATCCCGGAAAAAAAACTATACACGACTCCAATTTAGCTTCCCTTTTGGTGAAAAGCCAACACCATCATCACCACGCGTCTTCCAACTGTGCCGCCAAACCAAGATTTATTACCCACTCATGTGAAGTTTAACCTCAAAGTACCCCCCGACAAGAGTTATTCCCATGCTAAAAAGCAATCTTCTCAGTTCCACTCGTGAATATCCTTCATCCGAATTCTTGATACCATAAAACAGAAACACACACCCTTAAAGGTGCCCACACCAATATACACAAAGAAAACCCTTTTCAGTCGAAACAATTTCCACATGATGTGATCTTGAAAAGCCCCTCAAACAACCAATTAGAATTACCTCGCAATCCAATCCCAATTCAAAACCGCCTCACCACGCACACCCTTTCGTCCTTCTTTTTGCTTACACAACCCTTTTCCAATACATAAACACACCAACAGGATGAACATTTCCCAGACGTTAATCACTGTTTGAATTTTCCACGCGACAGCACATCTACCGAAGTTTGAACGTTAAATTAAAATCCATCGTGTTCGTCCTGCCCGCTGCCTCGCACCTCTCCACCATCGCCTGCTTCATCATCAACAAAGACGATAAAGGATGAGTTAGTAACTGACTGAGTACAATATAACGTGTGTTCAATTGTGTGTGCTCGCTCATGGAACATGTGTGCGTTAGACCAATTTCAAAATCCCAAGTTAATACAACTGTCAAAACATTGACAGCTACAGCCAGCGCCCTGAAAACATAGAAGAAAATTACTGCAGTGCTGCTGCTCCTTGCCACATGCAAAACAGGACTATAGTTATTGTGGAAGCGGTGCGATGGCGGGAGCTGCTGTAACTTGACAAAGGATTATGCCTCAGTGAAAATCCCTGTTAATTTGATCAAGCTTCGATTTGACACATATACTACACATCGAGGACGAACTGAGCTGATATACGATACGGAGACGAGAGCGAGAGCAAGGGATTTTTCGGATTGAAACAAGCACATCCCAGCCCGCCACTGCCACCGCCTGGTATCCAAATTGAAAGCTTAATTTATTAAGGGGGGCTGCAAGGATTAACTCACGCGAGAGCTATACAATCGAATCACATTTGGGATTTGGCTATGCAAGGTATTTTGCATTTACGAGTAACGAGCGAGTGTGTCTTCTATGTTTTTTTAGCGCCAGCGAGCAAAACTCGTTTTGCCTCTTTTTTTTGGGCAAACAATTTGTCGTTTATCGTTGTAATAACAGTGTGTTTAACAAGAAGTGACGGTTTCTGAAAAAAAAAATAATTAATAATTTTGAACTAACGATATAGTCACTCAATGGGGAGTTAAGGACCCGTGCATGTTAACAAATTGATAGCACAATCAAACATGACATTAAGACGAATGGGGCATTTATATTACAGGTGAGTGGGAAAGTTTCGTTTTTTTTTCTGTCTAACGGTATGTAGCAGAAACAGCTGAGAAGATAAGCATCAATTTTCGTATGTATGGTTCAACATTCCTCGTTTTTGAAGTTTTAATGTTGGTGCTTGAAATAGAGGTACCTGCCATAAAGCCATTAAAAAAGAACTTCTTTTCGCGTCAAAAATTATAAATTGTTTGCTAAAGTCTTTCCACCAAAAATTATTTGTACAGGCCATATGGAAAGGCTTTACTCCCTGAAATATCCACTGAAATTAAAACCCAACCACTGACTTACCCACGAATTACACACGACGAATAGTTGATGCTAACAACCCTGTTTGTGTGTATTGTAAACAAGCACATTATTTTTGCTGCAACTCATAATGGATTATTCTTTGGATTTTGTTAAAGAGCTTTCACAATTGGTGCTTTTTTAAAGCTTTTTAGGACTAATGATCTATAATGTGCATTACGGAAACTTTTTAATATTTTCACTCTCTCACTGTTTAATGAGATTCCACTGCAGTCAGAGTGAGAGATGAACGTACTATCTTCACTGTACTGAAAATTTTGAGTGGGTAGACTATATACATACGTGTAGAAGAGATAAACCTTCTTCAAAAACAATTTAACACGAAATGTCATTTTACGACGATGCCATCCAGTTTCGCAATTTATTTCAAGAATCTTTTTAAAAGTCTTAAACCTAATAATTGAAACCAATGAGCCAGTGCCGATGGCCTTCAAGTGAAACTTCAAGTGTAAACACCAACTAATCTGCAAACTAGATTCAGCGGTAAGTATGTCGGATAATTAGAACTTCAGTACCATCTGCCCGATCCATAAAAAAGGAGATAGACTGTTCTGCACCAACTTTAGAGGAATTAGCATTTTAAATATCGCCCGAAAGATCTTATACAGCGCTTTACATGAACATCTTAAGCTGTTTGCTGGTGAAATAATAGGCTCTAACCAAGGCGGTTGTAGACCTGAAAACCTACGATCGACCCTCCTTCTGCTCATCGATTTTATGGCAGCCTGCGACAGTGTAAACACAGATGAACTGTACCGAGCCATGTCCAGTTTTGGAATTCTTGCTAAACTGATTATTATGTCTTATCACACTGCTCCGAAAAACTTGGTAGGAATTCTATATACTGATACCTTCGACACCACCAAAGGGTTAAGACAAAGTTACGCACTGTCTTGCAGCTGTTCCAACAATGTGCTTGAAAAGATAGTACGGAACAGCCAGGCCAGGCACTATCATAAATAAGTCAATACAAATACTTTATGCTGACGACATCGATGTGATAGGGAGAACTAAGTGAGTCGAGCAGTAACCGGTGCTTTCATTTCCATGGAGTCAGCAACAAGCAGAATCGGATTGGCGAGGACAACGAAGTATGTGCTTGCATCCAGTCCAATACCACCACCGACTTGGTGAGAACTTGACGATTGATAGATAGGTATAATTTCTAGGTAGTCAGTGAATTTGTCTTCCTGGGAACTGCTGTAAACACAGGAAGGAAACAAGTTCAGCACAGATATCAAACGTCCACTTTTTTTTTTATTGGCGCGACAGCTCCTCAAGAAGCCAAGGCCTAGTGACTTATACTCTCAACCATTCCTGTATGTGTTTTTAATCTGCAAGAATGGACGGGAAGGGACCTACAATTTACCGCCGATTCCGAACGGCTACATGAGATGAACTTTTTCGAGACAAATTTTTTTACTCTTGGAGAAGTTGTCAATTCCATGCAAGAGACAGTATCCCAGAAAAGAAGGTGGCTATGAGCGGGACTCAAACCCAGGCTCTTCGCTTAGCAGTCCGACACACTAACCACTAAGCCACGGGGCACTACAACGTCCACTCTTGCTAATCGCAATTTCTTCGGGCCAAGTAAGCAATTGAGGAATAAAATCCTATCGAGAGGAACCAAGGAGATGCTTTACAAAACACTCATCATCCCTTGCTGTATTTGAGAAAAAAGTACTACGAACGATTTATGGCCCTGTTTGCGATCCTCAAAAACAACGAATGGCGAAGAAGAAACAACAACGAGTTAAACGTGGTGTATAGCGTATCCAGCAGTTAAGGTTCGGCCATGTCAAAACGAATAAACATAGATACTCCATTGCGCGGAATCATCGACGCCATATCTGAGGTATTCAAAAGACAAGGTAGACCTCATGTAGCAACTAGAAAAAAACTAAACAGATACAGCCTTAGGCCTAATGTACACGGAGCAACTAGAAAAAAACTAAACCGGTTAAAGAATTAGCTTAAAGACCAAATACAGTCTCAATGGTAACTTGACTCCACAAACGGGAAAACTCATCATAATCAGAATCTCTAGTTTGTTCAGTGTTTCAGGGTGTTTATCAGCCTCCCCACCAGCAACAGGTTGCTCTGTTGTTCGCTCATTTTCAGCAAACTTAAATCACCAGGTAACCCGACATGCTAATCAACAGACGACTGGCTACAAACTGGTTTTTGTAAATCGCAAACGAGTTTTCAACAAGTAACATCGTGTGCATTGTCCCATTTGGTATGCCACATTGTATGACTCATAACAAACTTTTTGCCAATTCACATCGCTGATCAGTTTTTTTGCAGTTGCTCCTTATGCATTGGGCCTTAGGGTGCGAAATTAAAAAAAATACTAAGTCAGGTCCAGCAGCACCACGCTTTGAAACACAATCAATCTAATAACCTGATTGTATTAAAATTTTGTTATCAGCTAGGTGTTGATAAACTCTGCGAATAAAAAAAAATCTCATTTTCAAAAGCTCTATAACATTCCGCCCTTGATTTTATAAAAATTGGTCCAACAATTTTCGAAATGCTTTTTTATTTATTAATTGCTATTTAAAACTTGTGATGGCACACCTTATTTTACCGAACAAACCGTTAAGGGAATGGTTTTAACCCTTTTTATAAGTTCAGATCGTGTTATTGGTGTGGCTGTTACTTCAGAATTTTCCAATTTGATCAGACACCTAAGGGCAAGAATATGAATCTAGTTCAAGGTTTTGTATGTTTTTAATGAGCACTACTAAGAAATGTAATTTAAATATTATTAGCCTACAAACTTAAAATTAGCCAGTTTCATAGAAAACCTACTCCTAATATTGAACCTCATCCTCCAGCAATTAAAAAAAACAGAAACAATATCCATCCGCTAAAAACAAAAGTATTTCAAGCATAATAAGTGGTAAACAAAGTATACCCTCAAATTTATTCCTTCCGAGTGATTTATTCTCCCAGATTCAAATACAAGGCCCTAAGGATGTGATAAAAATAAAAAGAAAAAAAAAAAAAAGAAAATATCCCAAGCCAGCTAAGTAAATACCTCTTTCCCAAAAGTTTGAAAAAAGAGAACGCAAAATGAAAAAAAGGTTTTTGGAAAAAATAATAACCCTTTAAAGAAATTGAGAATGTCTCATCAGCTCCAGCATCAAACAAAGAATTCTTGAATGAAATTCATAATTAAATGATGGAATTTTCTTCCAAATAACTCCAGGCTCAATAACATAACATTTTGGATCAGACGTTCAAGGATAAGATTTGGCAAATGTCAAATATTTTCCCACAAACGGTGCACTTTTTAATGCTTTAAGGACTTTAAGCTAAAAAAAACTAAAAAAACGCAATAAAACCCAATAATAATTTTAAATTCAAAAAACCAACATAATGGCCAGACACTCAAAACACATGTTAGGTCAAAAGCCAGGTGGTTGCGGGAAACGAAAACTGAATTTACATATTGTTGGTGACACTGTTTTGCGTTGTTGCTCATAAATTATCCCCAAAACTAAATCGAAAAAGCTTTTCACTATCTATGCATAAACCTCAGCCGTTTTACGTTGCCGAGTGTGCCTTCTCACACGAGGCGTCCTCCACATATCATTCCTGATCCCTATCAGCCAGCTCTGCAATCTGATTTCCCTTACAGTGTGTGTCAAATATGCCATACGTTGAGGCCATCTCTGTTGTATGTACACTGTTGTGCCACAGCGCACGATTATCCTGTCAACAGAATACTAATTAGAATTTTATTTATATACGAGGTCCTTTCAGCCATCACAGCTCTGCACTAGCGCAGTCAAAGCTTTGTTAACGTCGTCTGTCGTCTCGTCGCATCCGCTGTTAGAAACATCCTAACATACAATTTTGGGGTGACGAAGAGTCCTTGTTCGAGGTCCATACCAACTGGGGGGTGTGAAACATCGGGGATATGTTCCTAAGTGTCACAACTGATTAAATAAACCGTTTAACATCTTGATGGATAAATGAGACAACAAACAAGGAAGACACAAAGCATCAGCTTAAGACCAACATGTTAAGAGTGTCTCACCAACATAATGTGTTACCCCAAATGCATCTCTCCCTCCAGGAACAAAACGTCACAAAATAAAGGATCATCCAGAAGATGCGTTAAGCCAATTTACCCGCTAAAGGCTGATTGCCACAGGGAAAAGTCCTTCTTCAAAATCTATATGTACAGCTCCAACCTTATATATATTTTTTTTTTATGTTGGAAGAGGTTTCAATATTATTTAATCCCCTTATAGCTTCCAATTGACTTGAAGTGACACTTTGCCTTCATTGATGGGCGAGAATGACAGATCCGGAGCTTGAGAGTGCGGGTAAATTATGAGTTGCTCCAAGAAAATTATGTGGATCATTCAGGACACGTTTCAAAGGCGAGAGAGTCTCAAAAGCTGCTCTGTTCGAGTCGTTCGGGGGGTTACCTTCTTCGTCATGCTTTAGGGAAAATTTAAGGAAGTTTCCTGATGCTCCTTGACAAAGGGTACATGCTGAGGTTGTTTTGTATATATCTGTTGGTATAAAAAAAGATGTAAATTTTCACCGGGCTCTATACAGTGCTGATGTTGTCCCTGAATTATTTATGAGCCTCTAGATGGGTATAAAAATATATTTTGCTGGATACTTAAGGACATGCCATTCTGTCAAATATTGATGTTTTTTTTTCCTGTCTTTTTCTTTTCTCAAGCACCATGCTGTGTGTTGTACTGTGTGGTAGATACATACATATACAAATATTAAGGTTAGATACCTACACGAAAATGTCAAATCAAATTTAAAGAAGAGTTTTCCGGGTGCAGGATTAGCCGTCACAAGTATAGGTAAGAGTGGAGTGATTTTCATTGAATTGAAAATGGGAAAAATGGAATTAAGGTTGAAAAATTGTTTTTAAGGGTCTTTGGCAATTGGCTAAGTGGAAAGTTATGTTGCGAGGATAATTCCTAGTTGACTGTGGAGCTATTTTTGTTTTATTAAATTGGGAAGTTTTTGACAGGGATCGAATCCTGGGATGTTTGTGAAATCCGGTGGTAAGGATTAAATAACTAATACTATTAGATATTCTAATCCACATTATTTTAGGAAAAATTAACATGGGATAGGCGTAATATTTTTGGACACATTGATTAGTGGTGATGTTGAGATTGACTAAAATGCGTTTGACACCGACCGACCGATTTTTTAATCAAAACCAAATCATATTTTACCATTAATAGTATAAGGCTGTTTTTTTTTTTTTTTTTTTTTGAAAAGTTATTGTACCTCTGGATAAACACAAGGAAATGACTCTTTTCTGGCAACAGTGTAAGAGAGGTATACTGGAAGGCAGTTCTTAATTTGAATATGGGATTCCTCACTTCTGTCAGGAGCCAATAAAGAGTTACCTATTTTCAATTAGGATTGTGGCTTAAAATGTGTTTTAGAACAAACAATAAGCACCAATTTCGCTCTAAATCAGTTGATATGAAACATTTAATAATTACACGCCTTTGGTGAGTATTTTGTTACTGAAGAAGCTGAATTCATTGTTCATATGGTGCCCGATTAAATGGATAATTCCAAGGGCCAAACGTATAGAAATATACGAGTTCACACCTGTGAAGCATATAATCAAGATGGCGGAGTGAGTAGAAATTGTACAAAGGAAGAGCCACATAATATGGATCATTAAATTCCTTTGTCCGGCGTTTTGTGAATCCAAGCAAAATTCTATGCTTTATTCTTTATTCACAATTCTGGCACAATTCTCGCGGGCGGCATTGGTGCAGTAATTATATGTTTGCTTCTGACCCATTGCGTATGCCGATGATTTAGTTGCGTACAGAACAGGTCCAAAAGTTGAAGTCATCAGAATTCTCTTGCAACGTGATTTCGATCAAATTCAAAAGTACTGTAATGATTGGAAGCTGAAAATTAATTTCCAGAAATGTGAAACTATCCTGTTTAGAACCCCTTTGTCTGGGGCCTCTAGGGATACGAGAAAGAACTGGCGCAAGCTAGTGATCGCTGGGCCACATGGACATCCACTGGCGAGTAAAAGTGTAGTAAAGTACCTTGGCATCTGGTTGGATCAGTATCTATATTTCAATCGACATGTAGAGGCTGCTCTGGTCAGGGCTAGGGGAGCTTTTGCCCTGACAAGACGGTTGTTTTATAGCAGCCGCCTTGATAGCAGGATGAAAGTGATTTGCTACATGGCCCTTATCAGGCCGATGATTGCCTACGGATGCCCTGTGTGGTTCAACGTTGCACCATCTCTAATGGAAAAGATTCGGGTGTTCGAGAGACAGTGCCTTCGCACTTGTCTCGGTCTTTATAGAACACCAGAGTCGGAGTACAAACACTATTATTCCAACGAGGTTCTATACAACGGGGCCAATACAAATAGGATAGATAATTTTTTAATTAAGCTCATTCGCGGACACATTGCAAGGGCGATGACCTCAACTAATGGACAAATCTTCGGGGCTTACTACCCCCAAGATGAATATTTTGAAAGCACACGTTCGAGTGGTTTTATCCCGCCCGAGGCTTTCATATACCTTGATAGTCGAGGGCTGATTCAGGATAGATCGGCGGTTCCGTTGATCTACCACGTCGGCCGCAGAACAGTCGATAGGCGGCTCTTCTACGACCGAGACATAGTCGCTGGGAGCGAAGCAGAGCGCCTCCGTTTCAGTAGGGCCGTGCCCGACCGGGATCGGAAGGAAGCCCTAGATCAGGTCCACCAATTTTTGTGGCTTAACTAAAACCCGATAATTTTCAGTCGGCAAATTCGAAATCTTTAAGTTAGGTAGGGCAGTTGCGGCGGCACCAAAAAAAAAAATCCAAAAAAAAAAAAAAAATAAAAAAAAAAATTCAAAAAAGCATGCTGTGGCTGTTCTAGATTTAAGTATTTTAGGTTTATTTTAAGTTATTTTAAGTTTATTTTTAGTTTATTTTAAGTTAGTTTTTAAGTAGTAGATTAAGAAATTGATAAGATACCTAGTTTTTTTCATTTTCTGGGTGAAAAATAAAACCCTTTATATAAAAGATAAACTTAAGCTATTTTTAGGCCGAAAGGCAATTAAAATTAAGTTAGAAAATAATTTAGAGCGCCCGCATAGGGCCAGTAAGTTAATTAAGATGATATTTTTAGCTAGTTTTAAGATTTTTGTCTAGCATTTAAGTAGATATAAGTAAAAGAAAAAAGAAAAATCAATTAAAAGTAAAAGTAAGTAATATGTTTGCTTCTGACCCGGAAGTCGTCAGTTCGATACTCAGGTTAAAAAGAAATTTTTCTAACTCCTAGTGAGTTTTAAATGAGAAAATAGTCACCTAATTCTCGATCTACTGCGCCAAAAACAAAAATCTTTCCTATCCTTCTCATTCTTTTAACTAGTGTCGTGCAGCGTCATGTTGCATTCTAAAAGACAATGTGCCTTACAGACACTTAGTTAAAAAAATTATAAAAAAAAAATTAATGTGTTGAGTCAATTCTAAGTAGGAGCTTCCATTTGAGCTGCTGAAATCCTTAAAACTGAAAACGCGAGATAGTTTGTGCTGAGAAATATACTAATTAAATACACTTTTTTCTTTTTTTTCTAAACAAAGCAGGAGCGATGACAAAGGACGGACTAAAAAGGAGGTACCGATGCACATTTAATTTGCATGACAAAATGGAAGCTTAGAAACAGAGTTCGGCAATAATACATAAACACGCGCCTGAGAATGGAATAATTATTCCGAAACGCTTTGTGCCTATTACACTAAAGTTAAGTTGTGAAATTATTTTAATTAATAAAAACCAAAATTAACTATAATAATTTTATATTTTATATATTTATCCATATATACGCACAAATTGGAGACACACATGATGAACGTATTGCACATTCACGTGGTACGGCTAAAGAAAGGATTTCTGTATATAACTGTTCGTCGAAAGTTGGGCATTCCTAGCAGGGGAAGAATGCAGCTGGATGCTTCGCTAAACATTGTTTATAAAAAAGCAAACAAATAACGAAAGGCAAGAAACAGTGTTTAAGAGATGTAAATGTTTCTATTATTGTTCAGTCACCTATTTTTAAGTCTGTTTTTTAGGTTTGTGGGAGAAACTCAAGTGGGTTTTTTGAGCACCTCTCAAAATATGAGAATTATACTGAAATTTTTAACGAATTTACGCTTAAAAATTGTGTATTTTCGAAGGAAATACAGACATTACATTACATTACATTACATTTTAATTTACTACGTAGATAAATCTAAGAAGTAGACACACTAGCCGTGTTTTATTTGGGAAATTTATCCGCAGCAAAGCAAGATTTTACACACACTACAAAAACAACAACCAGCTGCCGAAAAAAGTAGATGTCGAATTTGGCTGCGGATTGCATGTTCGACACAAGAAGATTTAATTCACACTATATCATGCTACAGATACTTTATTTCCATAGACATTGCATGCTACATTGTTTAAGAAGGTTGCAAGGTAGCATTTGGGCGTGTTGGAATCTATAGATACACATTTATTTGTTGGGATTCGAATGCCAATGCAACCATTGTCCGTGCTCGATCCTCTTTTTGGTTGTATCTTGTGTGTAAATATTTTTTAGTCTCACTGGCCGACGGTCTTTGGTGAATGATCGTTTTATGTTGCATTGTTTCAGAAGTTTGAAAGGTTGCACTGGGACAAAGCTGCCCATAGCTTTCCCAAGAAAACACGGCTATTGATACAGGACAGAACAGAAGATAGAAAGAGGACGGAAAAAAGAAAACACATAACGTTTATGTCAACAGCACGCAATTGGTTTTCGGACGGTCCCCCATCTTTTCACTAACTACGCAGCATTATTGGCAACCTCGTGGGCATTCCACAAGATTCATATTCGAAGAGATCAGAGTTGTTCGGTTTCTTCGATCCAGGTGCCATTTATGGATAGTGAAAGTGGAGGAACTTTCCGCCAAAGACAATTTTGAGTTTTTGGAGTATTGAATTCGACGCAATTTCTCATTCCCCATTGAAAAATGCCGTCAATATCAGAATTTAATGAACTTATTCATATTCGATTCATATTCGAAGAGATCAGAGTTGTTCGGTTTCTTCGATCCAGGTGCCATTTATGGATAGTGAAAGTGGAGGAACTTTCCGCCAAAGACAATTTTGAGTTTTTGGAGTATTGAATTCGACGCAATTTCTCATTCCCCATTGAAAAATGCCGTCAATATCAGAATTTAATGAACTTATCATACGTTGCCGTTGTATTTCCACATCTGAAGAACATGGATATGAGTTTGGAAACGAATATGAAAAGCTGAGAGTGGTGTCATCAGCAAAATACTTTATTGGATTAGTTGGAAAAGAGTTGGACAAAAAACAGAGCCCTGGGGCAAACCATTTGTGTGATTCAGCCTTGAATCCGTCCAACACAACTTGAAACTTCGAAAGGTGATTAGTTTTGATACCAAACTCCTTAGGAATATCAAGTGCAATAATTTAACTTTCGCCAAAATGATGGAGAGAAATTGGTTCCACTTTTTGGTGAGATGAACCATCAGATCATCAATGGACCCATAGCTACGAAAGCCATACTGCTGGTTATTGAGAAGCTTTCGATCTTCATGATATTTCGTAAGCTGAGAATTAACCCGTGTTTCCATTACCTTGGAAAGAAGGGGGTTAGCGCAATTGGTCGATAGGCAAAGGGTGAAGAAGATCATCTCTTCAGTATAATGGAGGAGGGGCAGCGGGTTTGTGTATTAAATCTTTTAAGAATGCGATTGAACTACTGCAAAAGAAAATTCGTTCAATAAAATCATTTACTCTCGAGTGCAAGAGAAGTGATAACTCCTGCTTTCGGCAGTATTGAGGTTGCCGCGAATTGGGCCCCAAGCAGATCTGCTTTTTCTTGACAAATGACAGCAGGATTATCGTTGAAGACGAGCGTGGAAAACTATGATATTGCAGTATTTTTTGTCGAATTTTGTGTTTATGCAAAAATTTGCTTTTACGAATATCAGTATTGCTGATCTTTCTAATTTGTTGTAACTTTTTCTGATTATCCTCGTTGAAGTTGGATGTTTTCCCTAGGGGTTTTCGAATTAACTGTGTTTTCTTAAAACGGGAAATTTCCAGAAATGAAACAATAATTAAATGTGCCTAGAGGCGATAAACTACGAATAGTGTTCTTATCCGGATCAGAGGTCAGATACAAGGCTAGAGTGTTTTAAGTTTGACGTGCAATGTCAGGAATTTGGATTGGCCCATCAATGAGCTGAATTGATTCAAATCAGCAAAAGTCTCAAAATACCTTCTATCAGGAATAAAGAAGCCAACTAGAATAGTGTACATTGAAATCACTCGTAAATAATAACGATTTTAGTGTGAGGATAATGGGCAACAATTCTTTGAATAAAATCTGACATAACATCAATAAATGTGGGCTTCTATAACTAAACAAGTATCAATGATGGCTTCCCTGAGGTACATCAAGTCCTTTAAGGAAGTCAGTTTAAATACTTCATACATTTTTCTAATGCATTTGAATATTGGTTGGAGAATATAACAGAATTTAATTGCTCATTTCATTACAATCTCGTATTTTTGTTTACAAATGAGACTCTCACTTACAAGATCCTACACTCTCACAGACTTCTTGCTCAAAAAGTTCTAGAATGAGAGAGAGTTTCCAAATGGGGGACGGATTTATTATGAAAACTTTATAGAAGCCTTAAAGAAGTTACCTGAAGTGTGTTTTCATTTCTGGTATAAGCTGAGAAAACTGTTAACGCAGCCAAAGTTTTTCCTAAAAATAATACAGTTCATTAAAACATACTTAGCCAAACTTAAGAATTAATAAAATTCAATTAGAAACAAGGAATACAAAAAGAACAATCTTTTCCCTTTAGTTTCAAGTAAACATAATGTCTTATGAGCCATGACAGTCACTAATAAGTCAAGAAAGATGAAGAAGTTAAAGTCATAGCAACAAATACATTTTTTGCCTTTAAGTCGATTCTGTCAAAACGTTTCAACTAACCTATTGAAACCTCTTTCCAGCGTTTGTAAGCCTTATAGCATTTATTCCTTGCAAAATAAATATTTTACAAAACGAATTTCCAATTCAATGTTCAAACCTAATTTACAACATTGGTTTTCACAAATTCAACCTGCTGCCGGGGAGACTCCCATTTTCACTTTCCTCTTCGATTCTTTTTCGAACTTTTTTTTTTTTTTTTTTTTTAATATACTTCTACATTGATATCTAAAAATACGTTTTTATCCACGAAAATAATTTTTATTCCACCATACCCTAGCCCAAATTTTTTTTGCACCTCTCAAGTGCATTTGAGAATTCCCTATCGCACGACACAGGAGCGAGCAGTAGTAGAACGATATGTATAGAAATCTTCAACTCAGCGAAATTGAAATCAAGCAAAACACCGATTTCGCCACTCGAAAATGGAGGAAGGATATTTTGAATGTGGGTTATAAGGATATAGGCAGGAGGGAGGCAATGGCAATCGTATAAGTAAGTCGGTTTGGGGTATTAAAGGTCTCATTTCAAGGTAAGAGGAGTGAGAAAAATGAATTCCCACACTGATCCAGACCAGATATGGCATAGGAGGGATACCAACTCTATTATAACCAAACTCAAGGTACAACAATGTATATTTCGAGAGCGCACTCTAGAGAAATAGAAAATGTTCAACTCGCCTGGAAAAAAGAAGGAACCAACAAAAAAAAAAAGAAAAAAAAAGTGTTCATATAAATTTCCATATGCACTCACCTGGGATTGCAATGACTATCAGCAGGCAAAGAATTGCTGCTGATCGTAAATAGACGACCCGTGTGTGCAACATTTTATATCCTCTGCGACTATATGTATGTATCCTTACTCGAGGCGCCTTTAGTGTTATCTCTGCTCCAGTAGTGGTAGTCGAATGGAAATGGTATTTTGCCACTTTTCTCACCGTTTTCACCAAACAAAATAGAAAAAAAGAACCGAAAACGCGAAAAAAATAACAACCCGAGGTCTAGAGAATATCCCTCAAGGATTTATTTTTTATATCATTTACCCTTAGAGTACAGCTTGGTATCAAAAAAAAAAAAAAAAAACTGGCAGATAGAAAAACGTTACCCGACGTGTGAGTGAGGAATATTTCTTCCGTATCGCTGCTGGATAACTACGAGGTCAACACGCGTGGCGAGAGGAAAATTGTTAAAAAATGGCGCCCAACGGGAAACACTTTATTTTTTTGTTTCAATCGACACACATGCACTTTGCGTTTAAAAGGACATCAGGTGTTTCTTCAACGAAAAACCAAAATCTCCTGAAAATTGCTCACTTTAAGGATATTCCCTTTGCAAAATGGAATGAAAAATTCCGTTAACCGATGTGAAAGAGACGAAGGAAGATTGTTTGATATTTATTCACACAGCAGACGCAAGACTCAGCAGTCAAATTATTGCGGTCAACAATTTTGCACAGTTTTGGTCCTTTTCTGAAATCAGGTTGATGGTTGATGGGAAAGCTTGTGGGTAGCTAGTATGCATGCACAGTTATTGTTCCTTATATCGTGTTTGCTGGTGCGTTGCAATAGGTTTTGTAGGTTACTCGTGGCTCGTTGAATCGTTGTTTAACTGTTGTCCTTCTGTTTTGTAGGGTTTGTGTGTTTGTGTGTGAGTTCTGGAATCAAATCATAATTGATTGAATTTTGCACATGGATAAATCTTTTGGTCTTCCCGTGGAGAGGCAGAGACACTGGCTCTGCAATGAATGTTGGTAAATGGTAGAAGAAGCAGTAACAACAACACGATGGATTGATGGCAAAACGTCGTCGTCGTTGTCGGTGCATTCAGTCAGGAAACAAACGTGCGGTTGCATCCGCTGCAGAGATAAATGGTGTTATGTTGGTGGTTGCCTCTGGAATGTGAGGAGTAGCTAGGTAGGTATGTTGGCTTGGGTTCAATTTGTTGGAAATTGCGTTAGCAAAGTGCTTCTAGTAGTTAGTAATGTTTGTACCTGGAATGAAAAGATAGTAAATGGGTTAGCGTTATATGATCAAACAAATGAAAGTTTTTTTTATTTAAAAAAAAGGATATTTGAGGGATGAATTGCTTTATATTTTTTTTACCTAAATAGTGATATTATTTTCACATGATAGATCTCGAGTGAAGGTAAAGGTATAAACTTTTTGGGTAATGGTAAGTCATGGAAAGTTGAATAAAATCAGTCAAAAAATTTTGGTTTACTATTGTCTCCACCAGTGTACCTACTTTCCACCATATCTAATGATTTCTAGATAATAAGAGGACCCTCAATAACAGACCAAGGTATGACGTTAAAGTCATCCATGGCGATGTCAATCACCAAATTAGGAAGGGAGGCGGTATTGAGGCAGTACATATGATTCCCATAATTTGCAACAGAACACTGACGACAATGAACTACGAGTCCAAGAAATAGAAGTATCCACAAAATTGGCTTCTGCGTAAAGATATCACCCACGTGATAATAGATCGTCGCCACTACTCGAGCCTGATGGCGACACGAACATATTAAGGTGGCATTTATATTGATTCGGATCTGACCATCTTGTTGATATGGTGTTCCGGGTGCGGATTACTTTGTTAAGAAGTATTTGATAAGCCAGGTTCGAATCAGAACGGCTTATGGAAACATAAGCAGTACCTGCATTCGCGCACTAGGACTCACAAGACCGACTGGTTTGATGATGAATGCAAGCTAACTTCTGAACGTAAGAATGCTGGACAGGACACTGAGCAACGCAGGAGTCGCATAGAATGCGGGAACGCGAAGAAGTATATACAGAGCTCAGAAGAACAGAGAAAAGACTTCAGAGAAATAGGGATTAAGGTCCGCATCCGGCACGGAAATTGTACAAATCCGTCAGAAACATGTCGCGATAAACACCATGATGTACATATTGTAAGGAGCGAGAGGGAAATTTGATCACCGAACTGTTGAAAATCAGGTCACGAAAAAGAACTAAGCTTTGTCTGCACAAAATCATGGTCTTAGCAGTATTCACATACGGATCCGAGACTTACTAAAAGGCACTCTAATCCCTTAACCGCAGGGATTAGAGTGAAGAAAGTCTTGGCCCCGTAGATTAGAGGGAGCATAATTCAGGAGAAGATACAATTATGTATTTGTATGAAATCTATACCTCGAAGCAGATGTTGTGGAATAAATAAAGCTCAGTAGACTACGGTAGGCTGGGAACCTAGCTCGCGTGAGCGAAGAGAGACTAGCTAGGAAAGTCTTTTGAGGTTCTTTTAATGGTAGAAGACAATGTGGAAGACCTTGGTTACTTTGGAAGAATAACGTAGACTAGGACGCCAATAGATTTGGGATTCGAAAGTGAATGGTGCCGGGGAGCAATTGGGATGTATGGAAGAACTTGTTGAATAAGGCTCGAACCGGATACCAGTTGTTGCGCCGTTGATGATTGTGATTATGATGATGCTCTCCATATACCTTCTATAATATTTTTTTATCAAAATCGTTAATCCAGGCTTTGAGATTGTTGCAAGCTAAATATTTTATTTCGGAAAGCATTTAATGTACATTGAAGGACCTTAAACAACCAAAGACTGTAAAATCGAGGTTTTTCTCGCTTGATACCAATTTCAAACGTACCGTGATATAAAGAGATTCGCTTTTTAACCGAACAACACGAATTTGAAATAGTTCCGGGTAAACTATTCCAAATTTGTTCTCTATATTTCTTTTATTCCTTGCCATTTTTATTTGAAAGCATTTAAAAGCAATATTAATCGACACTTTCTGTCCCTCCTTCCCTAACTTCTCAATGTTGGCGCAGTGCGTTGAATATTATAAAGGCAACACAAATCCCTTCTGCGCGCGCATAATATGGAAAAAAACCTACATATTAAACAATTATTTATAAAATTGTCCCTCCCTAGAAGAAGTTCAGTCTTAGGATTAAAAAAAGAAAAAAACTCGGACGTCTTATCTGAATACTTACATTCATCGGTTATACAGTTATACTCATAAAACAACCTACATTTCCAATATTACCAAATAATAAAAACGACCCCAATCAAGTGTGATCCCACTTTTATCCACATCTATCGTCATCATTTCCAATTATAAGTCAACACACCTAATTTATCGCTTCCAACTTAGAAATGACCTTCATCGGTGAACTAATCTCCTACTTTTGTCACCTGAACGAACAAACCACTCCTGATGACTCAAAGTAACTGAAATCATTTCCACTCACTCCAATATCCGCCAATAAATAAATAAAATATTATACGTACATAATTCCAAATGGAATTTCCTAATCCTTACACATCCTTGAAATGATGTAACAAATCTTACTTAACTCCCTCTCGCTTCCCATGTCCATCTCATCCAAATCCAAATACCAAAAAAAAAAAAAAAAAAACGACAATATATCCTTCATTCATTATCCAATCCACCCGCCCTCTGCTTCTTTTCCTAATCGTCGACTCGCCCACCTCTGTATGGAAGAAAATCCCAAAAATGTAAGTAAGCTCACGAAATTCATTTTATTTACCCTCTAATCGCTATGTCCGAACTTCAATTACACTACCCAAAAAAAAAAAAAAAAAAAACACTCACTCACCAGGATATTGGGGAATAGGTTTATAAATATATGTATGGGAAATTTACCCCAAAAACACATTGCTATATTAAGGATAGACGTTTTACCTTCAATTTATAAAAGGTAACCACAGAGAGTAGCGCCACACCAAGCTGCACATCGTCCTTCTATATTACATCCCCAGGTGGACACCAATTTATTTTGTATGGATGGCAAATAATATCCTTTTTCATATTACCAATGATTGGATCGTCGTCGTTGTCGAAGCAGACGTCGGCGACGGATACCACCACTGTGCCGTTTTCTGGTACAGCAGGAGGTCCTTTTTTTTTATCTAAAACAACTTTCCCTGGCGAATATAAATAAAACTTGAAATGGAGAAAAAAAAATCTTGGAAAATCGGATAAACGAAACGTGCTGCAAGTTGATCAAACTATGTATCCTTGCAGAGAAAATCTCCGTAGAAAATTCCATCAATATTGACCAAAAATTGTTATCCTCCTACGTAGAAGTGTACAGGACTTTCAAGCCATATGCAATAGCTGTTGCACAATAAAATCCCTGTGGGCATGGCGAAAAAAAAAATATATAAAAAAGTTCTCCATCAAGAAAAGTCTTTAATTCAACAAGAGCAAGAGAAAAATACTCTGTATCCTTGATCCGCACTAGTCGTGTGACTTTGTTGTGTACAAGTATTTATGTGTGGACGCCAACATGTCAAAGGACACGAATTGCTTTCACTCTGACTCCCACTCCGCCGACCTGCTTGTTTTGTTTCGTATTTTGTGTGCAGCAATATTTTATTTATCAAACTTGAAGGAGAAGAAGGAAAGGAAATTCTATCATAGAGGATGCGATGAGGGAACAGGGATAACAGCAGCAATAATAGGGGCAAAAAATTGGATGAAAAATAAAATCATGTAAGGGAAGAAATGATAAAAAATAAATGGAAACATGGAAGTATAGACTTGATATACACTCTCTCATAGTCCGAACATATGGAAACTTGCATTATTAAGAACAAGGACGGTGACGACGATGAAGTGTGTGTGTAGACAATAGTTTAGTAGCAGGAGCAGGTCCCTTGGTGGCTCTGGAGGCAGGATGTGAAGAGGGAGATCGAGTGAGCACGAAAATATGAAAATGGGAAAAGTTTATCCTTTGGAGATTTATTTGGGGACTTTTTAAAGTTCATTAGAAGTTGATTTCAGATTGTTTGCTGTATATAACGTGCTGAAACGACTTAGATTGGGGACCAAAAAAAAAAAAACGGCGAAAGTGCTTGTGCTGACCATCGATAAGATTTGGAGAGAAGGAAAAAGTACACCAGCATTGGAAAACACAAAGAAAATGTTCGGTTGTTTTTTTGTGTGTGTATGTGGTTGGCGTGGGTGGTGTTTTTCCAAAGGATAACGCGGAAATCCGCGGGTATTTGATGACTTCTTTCCTGGCTGCTGGTTTTTTAATGATATAATTATATAAAATTAAAGCCAATTTTAAGATTAATCCGGCTCGAAGGATCATATTTTTTTTTTTTTGGTTTCTTCGCAGTCTGACTTAAGAATGTCATGCTTTTTGTGTCATGGCTGAAGTAAGTTAGAGTTTTTTCGAGGAAAGCACTTTAAACCTCGAGTAAGTAGAGTTAAATGAATTACTCGTTGATCATCTTGAAATTTTTTTCTTTATTTATTCTCCATAAAATATAATTACTACGCTGACGTTCTACTGCCGAGTGCCTTTTGGGATACGGAAAAATCCAATACTTAATGTAGTTTCTTACGGAAAACGCAAAACGGAAAAATCCAATAAAGACGAGTTTCTTTTGAACTACGAACAAATCCAATACTTAATTCTAATTAATTTCTAAGCCAAGTTCCTTGTGGAATACAAAAAAAAACGACTAAAGCCGAGTTCCTTTCGGAATGAATACGGAAAAATCAGATATTTAATTCCTAATACAATACTTAGTAATGCCAATATTTCATAACAAAACGAGAGTTGCTCGAAGAAGTGTACTTGAAATTTTGGGAGGCCACCGACATTTTCTTATTCATCACCTCAAATTTCATCCCTGACCTCCAATTTTGAAAAAAAAACATCAAATGTTTCACTGATCCAATTTGTACTTCTGGAAGCGTGAACCATTTGCAAGGACATATACCCATTTGCAGAAGGATAACATAACTACAATACAAATGACGTCAAAAAGTAATTACAAAAAAAAAATCATAAAACCCCCCACACCCTCATCCGGCGCATTAAAACATAAAAACTTAGGCAATTAAACCCGAATCACATGGCAATAAAAGCAATGATGGCGCGCGTAACGTCTATGAAGGCGGTGGTAGTTACATCAGCGATAATGATGATGATAAAGTCACTCTCGACTGATGCTGATGATAATGATGGCTCCATCATGATGACTTCAATGATATTCCTTTTGTTTTTTGTTTTTTTATAATACTCTGTCCTCCTAGTGTATAGTGGAATCCTGACTGTGGCGCATAAAATGAAGAAGAGGACCGAGGAGAAACAAGCAACGAGCCTAACGATCTGTATCCGAATCCTCTGAACAACCACCACCACCAACCCCCAATGTACACAAAAATGAATGTCCATGAATGTGTTCAGTTTGGTCAGAGGGCATATCACATGAAGTTGCACCGTCATCTCTGGAATAGTCATCCTCTCGCAGAAACGAAGTAGTCTCACTCATTAACTTTGAAAATAAACTGGGTTGGTTTTGGAGAATCGAAGGGAAAAGATGAGTCGCTCCATGAAGCTACCATCATTAACCAGAGAGTTAAAGGCAAATGAATGAAAAAAAAATTGTACTCAACTCAACAGTGCCTATAGACTTTCTTGTCCTTTTCGTCCTGTGCTGGAAACTTTTGCTGTTTTCTAACTTTTTTCAATTCACGTCTAATTTCAATTTTCCAGAAGCTTCAACATGAAACTTTTTATAGAAAACTCACAGCCAGTTGAACGTTTTAGTTAAGGAAACAAGAAAAAAAATTGCATATGTCTGTCTCCCCCACTTTGGTTTTTGGGGTTTGTAGTTTTGTGAATTTCTTGAAACAAGAGGACTTTTGCTCCTAGTATTTCAATGCAAGACTCAGTCAATTACAATTTCTGTAAAATAATATGATGCAACTTATTTGGAGGACGTCCAAAGGAATTCGTTTCAAAAATACACATTTCGTTTCTTTTCATAGAAGCAAAGGAAAAGCTCTATCAATGGTGACCGTAAATCCTTTTTCAGGATGCCTTCAAGTCTCAACTCTCATGTTAACAAGCCTATATTAAGGACAAATTCCACCCGTATCGACTCATTTCAGACCGAATTTTTGATAAAAGTGTTCCAATACATCATTCACGATTGCTAATCCAGTCTCTGGCCTATTAGCTTGTTAGAATCTTCACCATTAGCTACGATAAAATGCCTGTACAGCTCCTTGCTCATCCCCTCATACTTAGATCATGTCAAATTATCACCACCGTCGTCTACAAGCTAAACGACTTAACAGTCCCATAAACGTTTTTTTTTTTCAACTGATTGCCTTTTAATGTTTCAAACCGTCAATTCTATCTAAACACATTATTTCAATACACACATAACTACACACATAATTCAAGATTTATTAAATTCCCCAAACGGTACTAAAAACAAAAAAAAACACCAACTAGACGACATTTTTTCGTGTTGAACGATTTTTTAAAAGAATAAAAAATGATAGGCTATTTATTTCGCGACAAAAAAAATACAAACATTTATGTAAAAAAAAAAAAAAAACACAACCAGCCATTTTAAAATCCCAAACACGTATTTACAGTTATAATACACCCAAGGACACTCCCCAAAGAAAAGATATAATCTGCCAAAAAGTCGTCCGTTTAACCACAATCCTTTGAGCAGCAACAACAAAAACGTTCTTCACACAACAATTTACATACTTTTCGACAATAACAACAACAACAACAACAAACAACAGAAAAAAGGGCTTTAAATCTTATCATCATTATAACCATTGAACTCATAAATAACCAGGCTCAGAGGAGCAACCAGACCACACATATTCACATAGCCAAGAGTGAAGAGGAAATACAGAAAATTGCCTACATGACATAAAGCATTATCCTGACAAATATTTACTTTGGTCCTTCATCGATCAGAGAATTGTTTTTTTTTTTTTTTTTTTTTGGAAAATTTTAATATTGTTAACTTTTTTTGTGTTTTATCCAGTTTAAAGCTTTTTTTTTTAATAAAATGGATCCCAATGGTTTGGAAAATGTATTAACGTATTGAGTCTTTTTTAACCGTTTGTTTTAGAAGCAGTAGATATAGAGGACCTAAAAAAGGCTTTTAACCGGAATTCGTCAATGACAAAAATTATGATTTATTGTGCATTTTATCTGGCAAAAATTGTTTAATTGTTTTAACTCTTACGAGTCACAGTTTTGTTTTTTTTTTTATTTGAAAAGCGGGTGGCATTGGTGCAGTAGATAAGATGTTTGCTTGTACTACGACATCTCCCTGAGGAAGCAACATATACACAACCCTGTTCAACAACGCGCTGAATAATGCATATTATCCAGTGAGTTGGAAGACAGCAGTTCCCAAAAAGGGAAAGGACAATTCCAATCCGGCAAATCTCCGGTCGATAAGTCTTCTTCCGAGTACCAGTAAGGTATTCGAAAAGGTTATCAATAGAGCTCTGTCCAAGTGGGCCGAGGACAAAAATATAATTCCAGACACCCAGTTCGGCTTTAAGGCGTCTAAGTCTAAGTAAGTATCTGCTGTCCAATGGAACAATGCTAAAAATCAATGCACGGGTGCCTGTTTGGTTGATTTGGAGAAGGCTTTTGACACCGTATGGTTATAGAAGGTCTTTATCTGAAGCTAACCAGATGGGGCATAAGTAAACCACTGTTATAACGGGTGATTTTTTAACAGCTTGAAAACGTTAGATTGGTCCATGACATTTACTTTTTGAAGATAATTTCATTTAAATGTTCACCGCGGCTGCGTCTTAGGTGGTCCATTCGGAAAGTCCAATTTTGGGCAACTTTTTCGAGCATTTCGGCCGGAATAGCCCGAATTTCTTCGGAAATGTTGTCTTCTAAAGCTGGAATAGTTGCTGGCTTATTTCTGTAGACTTTAGACTTGACGTAGCCCCACAAAAAATAATCTAAAGGCGTCAAATCGCATGATCTTGGTGGCCAACTTACCGGTCCATTTCTTGAGATGAATTGTTCTCCGAAGTTTTCCCTCAAAATGGCCATAGAATCGCGAGCTGTGTGGCATGTAGCGCCATCTTGTTGAAACCACATGTCAACCAAGTTCAGTTCTTCCATTTTTTGGCAACAAAAAGTTTGTTAGCATCAAACGATAGCGATCGCCATTCACCGTAACGTTGCGTCCAACAGCATCTTTGAAAAAATACGGTCCAATGATTCCACCAGCGTACAAACCACACCAAACAGTGCATTTTTCGGGATGCATGGGCAGTTCTTGAACGGCTTCTGGTTGCTCTTCACTCCAAATGCGGCAATTTTGCTTATTTACGTAGCCATTCAACCAGAAATGAGCCTCATCGCTGAACAAAATTTGTCATTTTCGTCAATTTGTCACATTTCGAACACTGATTTTGGTAATAAAATTCAATGATTTGCAAGCGTTGCTCGTTAGTAAGTCTATTCATGATGAAATGTCAAAGCATACTCAGCATCTTTCTCTTTGACACCATGTCTGAAATCCTGCGTGATCTGTCAAATACTAATGCATGAAAATCCTAACCTCAAAAAATTCACCCGTTATATGCTTTACGACATGCTTAATGGTAGAAAGTTTGTTGTCAAGAGTGGCAATGTAACATCTACCACAACGTTTGATATTAAAAACGGTCTGCAACAGGGAGCGGTGAACTCGCCGATTCTCTTTAGTATTTACACCAGCGATCTCACTGGGAGTCTAACTCATGCAATTACGTATGCCGATGATTTAGTTGCGTACAGAACAGGTCCAAAAGTTGAAGTCATCAGAATTCTCTTGCAACGTGATTTCGATCAAATTCAAAAATACTGTAATGATTGGAAGCTGAAAATTAACTTCCAGAAATGTGAAACTATACTGTTTAGAACCCCTTTGTCTGGGGCCTCTAGGGATACGAGAAAGAACTGGCGCAAGCTAGTGATCGCTGGGCCACATGGACATCCCCTGGCAAGTAAAAATGTAGTAAAGTACCTTGGCATCTGGTTGGATCAGTATCTATATTTCAATCGACATATAGAGGCTGCTCTGGCCAGGGCTAGGGGAGCTTTTGCCCTGACAAGACGGTTGTTTTATAGCAGCCGCCTTGATAGCAAGGTGAAAGTGATTTGCTACATGGCCCTAATCAGGCCGATTATTGCCTATGGATGCCCTGTGTGGTTCAACGTTGCACCATCTCTAATGGAAAAGATTCGGGTGTTGGAGAGACAGTGCCTTCGCGCTTGTCTCGGTCTTTATAGAACACCAGAGTCGGAGTACAAACACCATTATTCCAACGAGGTTCTATACAACGGGGCCAATACAAATAGGATAGATAATTTTTTAATTAAGCTCATTCGCGGACACATTGCAAGGGCGATGACCTCAACTAATGGACAAATCTTCGGGGCTTACTACCCCCAAGATGAATATTTTGAAAGCACACGTTCGAGTGGTTTTATCCCGCCCGAGGCTTTCCTATACCTTGATAGTCGAGGGCTGATTCAGTTCCGTTGATCTACCACGTCGGCCGCAGAACAGTCGATAGGCGGCTCCTCTACGACCGAGACATAGTCTCGAAAAAAAAATCAAATAAAAAAAATTAAAAATTCAAAAAAGCATGCATTTAAGTAGATATAAGTAAAAGTAAAATAAAAATCATTTAAAAGTAAAGTAACAAGTAAGATGTTTGCTTCTGACCCGGAGGTCGTCAGTTCGATACTCAGGTTAAGAAGAAATTTTTCTAACTCCTAGTGCAAGCTAGAGCCGCCCATGAGTTTTAAATGAGAAAATACTCACCTAATTCTCCATCTACTGCGCCGATAAAAAAAATTATTTCCTATCTTTCTAATTCTTCTAACTAGTGTCGTGCAACGTCATGTTGCATTCTAAAATATGCCTTACAGACACATTTTCTGATTCCAACCTGGTGAAACCCATAGATTTAGCCTAAGGGCGAAGCAGAGAAATGGGAGAGTTGTGACCCCAGTTGAAATCATAACAATCGTTGGTTAAAGAAGAAGAAGAAGAAGATAATCAATTCGCGGCTCGAGCGTCTTGGTGTTTGGTGTTCCTTTTTACCAAGAACTTGGAACAAAAATAAGAAAAATCTTCTTAAAGTTTAAAAAAATAAATTGCACGACTGGATCTCACGTACTTGCTCATATGCACGGTCACATTGTAGAATAAAATATAAGAAAATTAAAATGAATATCAAAGCATTAAACGCCATTTTATTTCTTTAAGAAATGTAAAAAAATGTGATTTTTTTTTCAAAATCGTAGGAACAGTTTTTAAATAAAACGGTTTCTTTTAAGGACTTTTATAAAAAAAAATTATTCAGAAATACAAACTTAAGCACAAAAATAACATACATTTAAAACCAAAATTAAAAAAATCACTGATCCGTTTTCAAAATATTGTCAAAAAAAAAATAAAATAAAAATAGAAAAAAAAATGTTAAAACTACATAATAAAGTTTTCGAAAAATATTAATCCGAAATAACTTAGGCTGCGTACACCTTCTTGAATATCAATTATTTTAATAGTAATCGGATCACCAGTTTTCGAGAAAGTGGAAGAAAAAAAACCGGTCCTATGGGAGGTACCATCATATTAAATTTTTGTTCACCAAAATATAACGTTTACCTTCAGTAAAAGATTGATTTTTTTCATAAAAAATCTTGGAGCCGTTTTCGAGAAAAATAAGCTTTTACATAACGGTTATATAACAGGTACCGTTTATTTTTGAGCTAAAAAAAATTGAAAAATTGTAGAATGGCAAAATAACCTTAAGTTCTAAATTTGAAGACGATTGGCCCAACCGTTTAGGCTACATTACAAATTTCATCCGTACAGACAGACAGACGGACAGAATTTTGCCACTAACTCAAATATGTTTCTCTATCATTGTAATGTCATGTTTGATTGTTATCTCAAATTTTTTAATCTGCACGAATGCATAACTTGCATTATAGTACCTGTAATCGGAATTTATAGATTCGTGCAAAAAAAATCTAACAATCAAACATGACATTACGGTGATAGAGAAGTCGAAAAAAGTGGGTCCCTAAATTCCATCCGTCACCTCTACAGTCTAAACGGAGTGGCCGTTTTTTTCAAACTTGGTATTTAGTATTTATTTAGTAATATCTCGAAGGGTGTTTTTCATTTTTGCTCTAGGTCGAAAAATAACGGTACCTGCCACACAATTTTTAACAAAAAGTTTGATTTTTTTCAAAAACGGCTCTAACGATAATATTAAAACTTTCAGGGTGCTATTCTTTACAACAATACATTTTTCAGTTAGAATACATTTTTCGAAATTTGTTCTATAACGGTACCTTTCATAGAACCGTTTTTTTTTTTAAATGCAGTTTTATCATAAACCGTTATCGCGATTTCAACAAAATTTTGCACAAAGGAAGTCATTTATAATTCCATTAAATATTGCATTTAAAAATTTTGAAAAACTTTTTTGTTCCAATTTTTAAAATTTTCTAAAAAAATGATTTTCGAAAATTTTGAAAACGGGTTAATAGATTTTTTCAAAATAATTTTCCCAGATGAAAACTGCAGATTTTATTTAATTGGCATACTAAAAAAAAAATTTTAATATTTTTGTAAGAAAACGACATTTAAAAAAAAACTGCATACTTAAATTTTGCGAAAAAAAAAATCTTAAACTTATTAAAAACATGAAAGGATTTTCGAACAAAATGTATTTTTTTATTTTAATAAAAACATACATATGTAACAACTAAGCAATTATCTAGAATAAGAACAAGTTCGTGGGACCCAGTCGTGCAATTTATTTCTTTAAGAAATGCAAATAAGTACAAAAAATATGTTTTTTAAACAATTTTTTTTTTAATTTCAAGAATGCAAACTCGAGCACATCAATTGCCTTCTTCCGTTTTCGACAACAATCAGCGACGAAGACGGTTGGCCAAAGCGTTTTGGGCCAATTACTCAAACATAATGTTTCTATATCTTCATTGTGTCATGTGATATTGTCATCTCAATTTTAATCCATCTTGCAATTTAGTCCATCTGTCTTTAAGTGTAACGGTCTGCAGTCTAAACGGCTAAAGCTCAGAGTCTTTGAAATTTTATTCTTAGAGCTAAAATAACGGTACTTGTCGTGTAACCGTTAAGGAAATGTTTATTTTTATCGAAAACGGCTACAACGATTTTGATGAAATTTTTTAAACGAAGTTTATCACAAATTTACCGGATATGTATATTAACGGTAGTTTCACATATACCTATAACGTTTTTATTAAGTTTCGACTTTTTCGAAAACGGCTGATTGAATTTCTTTAAAATTTTATAGTTAAAAAGATCCAGCTTCGAAAAATTGTTCTGTATATTCCAATATTTTAAATGTTTTTTTTTTCTATTTTTATAATTAACTCCGGCGCCAAGAATAAGCAACGGTTTTTTGTAGAAGGGGGGTCTGCCGCGACCCGTTTAAGAGGTAGGATTTTCGAAAAAATTTCTTGAATGGAAAAATAAATATTAAAAAACAACGTTAACAGTTAAAATTCATTACTATAAGTATTTTAAAAGCCAGAAATCTGTTCCTTAATCCTACATTTAAATTCAAAAAGTCTTCGATTGATGATATTTAAAAATTTAGTTTTAAATCGTCTATAAGCATTAAACAATTAGCAAATTCTAATAAGTCAGGTTTGTCACTGACAAAAAGATTAAAAAGAAGGGGTCCCAGATGAGTACCTTGAGGAATACCCGGCAGCACTCCAATAAAAAAAAGATTGGTCATTTTTGATTTTTACAACCTGTTTTCGATTAGATAGTTAAGATTTTAACCATTTAAGAAAACCCAATTTGCATTCTATTCTTTCAAGATTTTTAACAAAAAGTTTATAATAATGGCGCATCATTCGATATGATATTTCTTTTGAAGTCATTTACTTCATCTACATCTAAATTTTAAAGAAAGTTAAAGATGCTATTACAAGAATAAAGTTAAATAAAGTGACAGGATAAAATTCTCTGAGAGTTTGAAAAATGAGTCTCCAAATCTAGTAACTAACAATATTTTATCCCAGAGCTGTTAAAAGACGATTCTTTTTCTGATGCTGAAGTTTTTTGAACTTTCGTACCTGGACACTGAAGCTGAAGTATGCAATGACAAGGTTTTGTTGTTGTTCTTTTCTTCAACAATGAGAGTAAAACATAAGTCTCCAAACAATATGCCAGTCATGCTACACGTAATCCAGTCCGTGCAATAAGTATGTACCTTAAATTCTTCTTCTTCTTCTTCTTAGGTGGCGCTACAGTCCGGGGTGGACCAGGGCCTCAACCAACAAACTTTTCCATCCAGCTCGGTCCCTAGCTAGCTGTCTCCAGTTTCGCACGTGGAGTCGGTTGAGGTCTTCTTCCACTTGTGCGCGCCACCTAAGTCTCGGTCTTCCTCTACTGCGCCGTCCCTCTGGGGTGGATTCGAAGATTTTCCGGGCCGGAGCATTGATGTCCATCCGCTCTATATGACCCAGCCATCTGAGACGTTGAATTTTTACTCTTTTGGCTAGGTCTGTGTCGCTGTAGAGCCGGTACAGTTCTTCATTGTATCTTCTTCTCCACTCTCCGTTTATGCATATGGGACCAAAAATCACCCAAATCTTTCTCTCGAAACAGCCTAAAGTGTCCTCATCCGCTTTTGACAGCGTCCATGCGTTTGCACCATAGAGCAGGACTGGGATGATGAGGGTCTTACAAAGGGACAGTTTAGTTGCCCGAGAGAGGGCTTTGCTACTCAATTCCCTTCTAAGCCCGAAGAAGCAGCGATTGGCAAGAGTTATTCTTCGTTTGATTTCAGCGCTGGTGTTGTTGTCTGAGTTAAAAGCGGAGCCCAGGTAGACAAAGTCCCTAACTACCTCCAAGTTATAGCTGTCTATGGTGATGTTCTGTCCAAGACTTCGATGTTGGGTGTCTCTTCTTGATGACAGCGTATACTTGGTTTTGCCCTCATTGACTGCTAAACCCATCTTTGCCGCTTCCATCTCAATACTCACAAAAGCGCTGCGTTCTTCCGATTATGTCAATATCGTCGGCGTATGCGAGTAATTGGACGGACTTTTGAAAGATCGTGCCTTTTGTGTTGGCGTGAGAGTTCTGCACTATTTTTTCAAGTATGATGTTGAAAAAGTCGCATGACAGCGCATCGCCTTGTATAAATCCTTTTTTGACTTCCAAGGTGTCGGTGAGGTCTTTACCGACCTGGACGGATCAGCGTGCGTTTTCCATCGTCATTTTACACAGGCGGACGAGTTTGGCAGGGATGTCAAAACTGCACATTGCTCTATATAATGCTGTCGTACGCGGCTTTGAAATCGATGAAAAGGTGGTGGGTATCGATTACACAATACAGCAGAAAAGATCTTGTAGGCGATGTTGAGGAGACTGATACCCCTATAGTTGGTGCAGCTCAGAGGGTCTCCTTTTTTAAGGATCGGGAAAATTATGCTGAGATTCTATTCATCGGGCATGCTTTCCTCTAACCATATCTTGCTTATGAGTAGGTGCATACTTATAGCCAAGTCATCGCCTGCAGCTTTGAAGAGCTCGGCAGCTAGGCCATCGGCTCCGGCGGCTTTGTTGCTCTTAGCTAGCTTTATCTCATCCAGATGTGGTGGTCAGAATTGATGGTCTACTTCGCCCAGATAAAGTGGACCATTCTGCCTTACAGCGGAATTCGTTTCGTCATCGCCGTTATACAGTCTGCAGAAATGGTTCTTCCATATTATCAGCATCGACTGCGATTCCACTACGATGTTGCTTTGATCGTTTTTGCAAGCTTCAGTTCGAGCTCTGTACTTTTGACAATTTCTTTGAACCGTTTGGTAAAACTTTCGAACTTCATTCCTGCAATAACAGTTCTCCATTTCCTCGATCGTGAGCTTCTCATGTTTCCTTTTTTTCTTTTTGAGAAGGCGGTGTTCCTCTTTCCTCTTCTGCTCGTAGAGTGCACGGTCTGATCAAATTAGACCAAAAAATAGGGGTGAGGTTACATAAATTCACACTCAGCTGAAAACTCAGCAAAACGGTAAGTTTTATCTTAAAATATACTGAGACAAAATTGTAGATCAGATAATTATCTATAAAAAAACGTCTTGATACTTTTTATCCTAAGACCCACCGTTTTCGAGATATAACGATTCAAAAAGTTTCCACGCCACTCTTGAGGTAGTGTACTTACCGCGTTTTTTTAATGTGGTTTCCCCGGTAGACCTATTCCACGGATCTGTTCTGATTCTGTTTAATTTGAAATTTTTTAATAGTTAAAGATATTGGCGAGTGTTGAAAACTGATATTAAAAGCGGTGTAAAGTACCTTAAACAACTCTTTGTCAAAATCTTCTATGAAGTAAGTGGTTACTATTTCCAATGCTACAACTCAACGACGCAAAGTTTTATAGAAGGAAGGAGATAGAAGGAACTACAAGGACTGGTTTTGAAAAGAATTTGTGAAACTTGTTGGGTAAAGAGTCATAATGCGCACTAGTTTAGTCGAAATCTGCAACCAGTTTTCAAAAAACCATTAAATCTAAAACACTGTCGGAGACTTTACCAGTAATGTTAGAAATTTGTGAGATTCCAAAAAAGAAAATAGCATCGCTTCTTGTAAGTGTCGCAACAGCAGGGCAGTCGTTTTCAACCCTCAGTTTATTGACTTCAAAAAAAAATATTTTTAATGCAATTCACAATTTTCCTTGTATAAATTATATATGATAAGTCTTTGAATGGCTTGGCCTGAGGCCGTCTACCAGACTGACATTTGCATTATAAATTATGTGTATACACACTAAAGAAAAACTAATATAAACTATTTCATAACTTAATTTAACAATTTTCGAATCTTCTAAAACTTTCATGAACTATACATCTTCTGTACCGAAACGCGTTCAAACAATACTTGAATAAAAGGTTCAAACCTCGTTTTCCATTTAACAAATTTATCGATTCTTCTAAATTAAGGGTTCCTGCTCCAAAGTATCGCTTACGGAATTCTTTGAGAATTGGACAAACTCCCAAAAAGTGGAAAACGTCTTCTCGTTCTCTGCGATTACATAAATCACACAAAATAGGAAGATCTGGACGATGACGAATAAAGTTCAGACCGATGAGTTCGCCTCTTACTTTAAAAATCTAACTGATTTTGTCTGCGATGTTGTCAGCCAAGAAATAGGTCTTTTGGTTTAAAAAGTGGTTTCCTCTACTGTAGTAAGTTCTGTATATTGACAATTCTGCTTCCTCAATAAACTTGTCGTACATTCTATTCCCGATTTTCATTAACAAATCATCGAATTTCAATATGATAGATGCAGGGCTTTCTTCAGTTGGTAGTGTGAAATTTATTGAGTATTCGGTTGTCAGTTTATACCATTCTCTTACACACCCTCCTCCAGAATTCATGATTTGAGATAGCACCAGTCTCGGAATCCTATTTTCTCCCATCGCCATAACTCTTGTCACATAATTAAATTGCAAATTGAGTGTATCCAGGAAAAGAGGACCTAATCCTGTTTCAAGATGCAGCATATAGTTCGGCGATGTACTTAGAAGTCTAAAAGTGGTTTTGGTGAAAAAACGCAAAAACTTTTTCCTGATCTGAAAACGTTTTCACTGCCACTTGAAATTCGTCAAAACAGGTGATCCAATCTCCAGACAGAAAACAATAGTCTATCACTCTAGAGTCACACACCTCGTCCTTTGATTTTCGATCATAATAAATATGTGTTGAGTTCAATCCGCTATTAAAGTTGTTTTGTGATAGACCAACAAGTCGCCGATTAGCATCAGATTTCCTGGTCCTAGTTCACAAACAAGTTCTCCTAGCTTATCGAAGTCTCGCTGCCAATGGCTGCAGTTCAAATAAATTGGAACGATGTAATGAGTGTTGTCTTTAATTCTTATTTCAAATATTCGTGATTCCTCTAAATTTTTTAAATTTAACTGCTACATCCTTCAGAGACTTTCTATACCCGAAGAGTTCACCTCCACTACCTCTACCAAATGTTTTTGTTTTTACAGCTGGCATGTATTCTATTTCGTTGCTCATAAAAATGTTCTTTAAACTAGTTTCACCGTAATTTATAATATAAGTTTCAATAAGTATAAAAATATCAAAATTCTTAATATAATTAAAAAATTCGGGAAATAAATATTTGTTTTTAAGCCCAGCGACATTATAACTTAAAATTTTAAGTGTAGAAAAATTAACGTTCTCAGTCAACATGAACGCCAACTTGTGCTTCCACCTTCATCTTGTACAGCGGCTCTCCTTTCAATTGCCATTTCACCATCTCGTTCTCTGACAGTTCTGTCACTTGCAATCGATGACATTTCGTTATTATTGTTTTTATTTTCCATTTTTAATTTGCTTATTAATGTTAATAATGATGTCGGGATCTCACCAATGCTTTTCTTTAGAATAACTTAACCATCAGTTGCACTTTTATGTTTAAGCTCCAGTGATGAATCCCAAGTAAAAACAGCGTCTTCCACATACAGCCTGTCGTCTCTCACAAGAATCTTCATTTTTAGTTTCGCCACACGGAGCATCTTCATTATCGGAATGTCTTTGCTGATGCTTATATTAGTGCCTTTGAGTTTCTTGGCGTTTTTTAAAACATTCAAAACGGTTGATTGGGACTTCGTTTTGGCCATTTACTCTGCGAGCCGATTCAATATCAGAGCAGGATTCATTTCTGTCGAGCAGACTAGCACAAACATTTTTTGCTTTTTCAACGGGGTCGTTGTGAAGGCTAGATGGCATGTGTACGTACTACCACATTTTCTTCAACACTTTTTTGCATGAGTCGCTCGATTTGTGCCTCAAATATTTTATTTTGGTTTTCCAAGAAGACAACATTCGAAGAAATCTCATCTTGCTTCGCTTTGAGCGCATACATATCGGCGTAGAGCAGGTAAAGGTCTTCTTTTGTGACAAGTTCAGAGACAAGTTTTGAGTTATTTTCCTTCAGGATTTCTCTCATTTGGTCTGCATTAATTCCCAAAGAAGTCATTTCGACCAGAACTTTTGAGGGGCCTCCTTTTGGATTATTAAAGTGAACAGGCGAAATTTCCTCAAGACCTCTTTTATTCATAAGTTAGGTTATAATTTACGTGACCTTAAATATCGATTTTTGTGAGTTAGTTGCTATAACTTACGGAAATTTCACTTCGCATAAGTACTACTTTTATTTAACTTTTTTACTAAAATTTAATAAAGTTCTTTCATGAAAGTATCGATATCTTTTTAATTTTACACAGAGCTTTTCTTAGTTAAACCACTTTGACAGATCGCAAAATGACAATCTCCACAACTTAAGGTTGGTAATCATTGAGCAACTTGGCCCCTCCCCAAAACTGAATTCTTGGGGTTGCCGCTGTTTAGTGAAATATTATATAAGTTAACGACAATTTTGTTGATGCATGCAAATACCATACCAAGAGCATGCATGAGGTGTATGCATCCAGCCAGACGCATTGTCAGCGAATTGCTGCACGAACGAATTGAAACGAGAGATCACTTGTGGGACTGTGGGAACGACAAACCTGTGATGCGAGGCAGCAGTGCAATCAACATGTCAGCAGTTTTTACCTATTTAAGTTAGGATTTTCATTACATTATTGTTCAGTCTTTACCTAGGCAGAATCGCTGCCCATTTGCTTTTTAAACTCTTAATAAATAAAAAATAAAAAAATATAAAAAAAACATTTAGTTTTTTTTTAAATGAAACAAGTGTAAAATTGTTTAATTTATATAATATACCAAAGCTTATTGTAATGGTGGTTTTCTCATCAAAGTCTTTGGTCGACATAAAATGGTAACTTTTGCCAAAAAACTATTTTTTGTTTGAAATATGAGCTTATTCTGGAAAAAAATAAGGGGTAAAGTAATACACGGGTGGTTTTAAAAACCAACAGAAATCACTATAGTTTGTTAAGGCGCTTTAAATTCAGAATTCCTATCATAAAAACTAAGCTGCTGCTAACCAGAACAAAATGATAACCCCTCTATAACGTGGTTATGAAATATAAACATTAAAAAAAAAACAGTCCATTCTTCTTCCATGAACAATTAATTTCAATTTGTTATCCCGTCAATTATGTTCCTTATTTTAATCAACGCCATTATCTGACAACTGGTCCTAGCAACAATCCAATACCAAAGTAACCAAAGTCGTCTCCTGTCTGTTGCGAATTGTTTCTCTTCGGAACCTAATAGCACGAGAATTGTCAGCTAAGTGTAACTATGGGTTTCGTCGGTTTCTCCTACTTCAATAGTCATTACAACAAAAAATAATTACATTGGTCTGGCTGGAATGTCTCAAGAAGAAAATGAAAAAAAAAAAACTATAGCAACCATTTACCATCCTTTTTCTATAAAATGTCCAAAGATCCCTTTTTGAGGTTTTTCCTTCTAAGTGAATTCGTATTGTTATTTCCCTCATTGAAAAGGAGTGTTTATATTTTCATATCCTTAGCAAATTGGAATGGTCCTTTTTGTCCATGCTTATACTATGCCTCAGCACTACACTGACAACATCTGTTTTAGGAGTGTTTCAGTCCCTAATGGCCCGCACCATTCAGTTCAAGTTGTTGCCCATGAAGTAGAAGGAAACTTCTCTATTCCTGGAAATTCACATGCACAAGAATTGGTTTCCTCAAGATGCTCCTTCTTGGTGCATGCATGCATAGGATCCTCTTATTAAGTTTTGCTTCCTTTTTGAAGAAGTCAGGGTTTTTTTTTGTGCCAGCTGCTAATGGTGTACTGCTGCTGTGGTCCAGCTAGAAAAGTTTCCCATCACATAGCCGGAATCTTGGACGCACGAGTTTCAAGGATTTCATATTTTGCTGGATATGTATATACTCGACGTTTTCGTTTAACGCTGTTAGAATGTTCCTGGACAAGCAAAAGAACCAAGGACACCGAACAATTCTTTGTTAACAGTTGTTACGCTGTTGTTTCCTTTGTGTCGGTTAGTTTGAACGTTCTAGGAGCACCGTTGCAATGTCGGCCGGAAAATTTGCTTGTCAAAAATATCTTTCCTGTCAGAGTTTTTGTCATCCACCACCTCTATCCCTTACTTTCATTGGGATGGCTTCCAAAAAATGAAAGGACCTTACTCCTTCGAGCACCAAAATTACCGAAGGGACTATGATGTTTCCCTAGAGAGATATACAAAGTTGTTTTGCAGTGGGTGATGTTTTTTTTTTTTTTTTTTGTGAATGTTGTGTCCTGTACAGGAAGTTGTTGCACAAACACCATGCCATGGAATGCAACTATGATGCGATGGTGGCGGCTACACCAAAAACGATGACGACCGTCCAGCACGACGACGGGACAATCGTTAATTATTCAATGTCCATGGGAAATGTAAGAAGAAGAAGAAAAAATTGTGCAGGAAGTCCTTAAAAAAATAGCATTTCCCGTTTTTCTTTATATTATAGGAATGCGGTGTTTCTTTTACCCTATGTTCCTGTGGTTGTTCTTTTCATTGTTTGTCGGAATGGCTGCTTTTTAAAGGACATTCTTCTTCTATAAGGACCTGGATTCAGAGGGAGCAGGAATATGCGCGAAGCTATTTCTATTTTTTTTTTTTTTCTAAAAAGCTTCGTTTTTTTTGTTGCTTGAGGTGGATTTAATGACTTCCTCTTTTGCCATTTTGTTTGTATTCGCTGGCGCTGGTGGTGCTAGCTCTGCGGTGACAGTGATTGTGTCTGCAAAAATGCTGTTGAGGTCGGTGGTCTGTGGTCTTTAGGAATTCTCTGTTTTTTTTTTTGCAGAATTTTTGCTTTCATTCTCAGTTATTGTGATTTTTTTTTAACTCAAGGGAATTGCATGAATGTTGTCCTTGTATATGATTTCGATACAACAAGAGGGTTGGATTTTAATTAAATTTTCTTAAATCTTTAATAAGTTTAAAAAAAAAATGAAAATTTCATTTTGATTAAACGTTTCCTGCTTAGGTATTCTATCTAACTTTGAGGCTTTCTTATTTTCTCTTATCCTTCGCTGTTGTCGGTGCAGTTGATCTGCCAAAGGGTTCATCAAGAAACAAGACTTCAACCTGTCCAAGTTAAGTCTTCCTGTTAGTTTCGTTAACAAAAATCCCTCAAAAGAGGTACTTCATTGCACAGAACTCCTCTTGGCAGGCACTTTATTACTTCAGCCATCAAGCCAACCACCTGGATTTCAAAATAAATTACCTCTGTTGTGTACTTACTTACTTCCGAGAGGGTGCATTCTTCTTGAGCATAATTGTTCCAAAAGCATTTCATGCTTCCAGGAGGAACATACATCATCGGGATGTCAAAGTTACGACAATCCCTGCACAGACATCTCCCATTTAAACTATTCCAACTGCACGGAAAAGGGAATATTGGTGTTGAAGTATTATGCAGAACAGAGGTAAGGGTGTGTTCTTCTAACTGAACGGTGAATGTGGCTTATGAGGATTAAGCAATTTCTGTAAAGTTTCGATGGTTGGTTTGGTACCTAACGTTTTGGATTTGTTTCGGAGTAGATGCTGTTGCATAGATATTGCTGGAATGTACTCACATTTAAATGCTAGTATATGAATTCTTCTGGGGAAAAAAATAATTAAATAGATTCCTAATTTTGTAATCTTTTTGAGGATTTAAAATTGACATGCATATTAAATAGTAGTTTTCCTTTTCGTGGTTTTGTTTTTTTTTATTAATTAATATACATGTTTCAAGGATTTTTCGAACTTATAAACTACTAACCAAATCAAAATGAAATAAATTGTGATGAGTTTCCGTCATTTCTTTTTATTTCATGATCTAAGCTCTTTTTCAAACACTAAAATTCCAATAAAATCCTCCGAGAAAGTTATCCGCTCTATCCTTTTCATTTTAATAACCTTTCACAAAATCAACAGATCAGAGAAATTTCTATTATAAAATCAAACTATCAAATTACCATATCCTAAGTTCCTTACGAAAATTACCATATACACAACTTTTACCAAAAAGTCCTAAATGGCAGATAATTCCGCTACATATTCCAAAAGATACATTCAAATCCCCAAAAAAAAAAAAATCCACAAATTCTTATTTGACGCCACATGCCATGCAGCAGCAACAACGATGTCCTTAAAAACTTATACAATAGCACTAGGATTCGGTACCAAATAAAGGATAGATATAACATTTAATTTCAAGGATTCAACATTGCCCCAAAACACTGACTATATCAGATACTAAAGCCCGACAACATTGGTGTTCTTCGGTCTGTAAAATTTATTACTACAACTTGCATTTGCATGTGAGTGTCCTCGTTCTGCAGTGCGACTTCCACCAAGAAGGAGGGTATTTGAGAATCTTTTCTAAATGTGCAGATAAATTTGAGGGACAGAAAAATTCTTCGATAAGCAAAAGTGTGCTGGGCGTCTGGAATGGCACGCCCAACCTAAAAATACATTAGAATTGGATATTGAAGATCGACATGTTAAAATAGAAAAAAATAAGAAAATAAAAATTCTTTAAGAAGCGTCTGAGACAGTATGGATTCTTAACAATCCCACTTCTGATTTTTAACTATCTCATACAGACTTTCGAGATTTGAAAGGAAAATCGGCAAACCCAAACAAAATAAGTTGTTAAAGGACTTTCTTCAACGTTTTTAATATGAATTTTTTTAAGAGAGAAATTTGGAATTGGGCCTGCATAAATTCCTACTAGATTGTGCTGACGCTGGGAATGTTGGCCAAATATTAGGATTTTGGTAGAGTCACTTTTGGAATAATCGAAAGAACACAGAGTGTTGTCAGTAGCGCTGCCAATATCGGCATCTCTGACATAACACACGATAGACCAGCAATAAATGTGAGATATTAAGGCACTTCGTCTACCTGAGCTTTAATACAAACAAAGAAAAGTTCTTGCCAATCGCTGTTACTTCGGGCTCAGAAGTAAGATGGTCTGAATGAAAATGTTTCTTCAGATGATATTGAATCATGTTTTGTTAAAACTATTCGAACCAAGCCACCAAACAACGAAACGTCGAATTCTCTGAACACCTTATGTGTTAAGTTTTAATCAAAAAGCGAATAGTGCAACTTACACCTGCTCTATGCGGTGATCATCATTTATATATTAACGAAAGTCGTTCTATGTTTAATAGGATTCTTTTCAAAAGAGCCAGACAGGTTAAGATGGAAAAAAAAATATGTTTTTATGGATAAATAATGGGGAAATTTTTATGAAGAAAAAAGAAGGAGATAATATTGCTAAAATTGTATGTTTTGAGGATCTTGATAATTTATCATAAATATTTTATTTTACTATCAATGGTCAATGTAAATAACAGCTGTATAGAAGATCCTCATATTAACTTCATAAATTCTCCTATTTGCAATTTTGATATAGATTTTTGTAAAAGTGTTTTTCATTGTGATACGCTTAAAAATAATTTCTCTATTATTCAAAAAAACATACAAAGCCTTCGTTCAAATTTTGATTTGCTTGTGGCGCAAACAAACCTGATTTAATTTTTCTCACTGAAATTTGGATATTCGACTATGAAAAAGAATTTTTTTATTTACCTGGTTATAAATTTTACGCTAATTGCAACAATTCATATGCTGGTGGTGGTGTTGCTGTATTCGTTAATGAAGATTTGAACTGTGAGTATTATTCCATATCTCTTGAGTGCTCTGATTTTTTAAAAAATTGTCTGTACAGTAAATTCGAAATAACTAGTCTTTTGGTGCTTTTACAGATTGCATTTTAGAAGTAAGGATGCTTTTACGCAGGAGTTGTCTTCTCTCCTTCTCGCTGAAAATTGTGGTAATTTGTTTATCGATGGTGATATTAACATTGACTTACTAAGTAAATCTGTTATGTCTTCCAATGGGTTAGAATCCTTCATTAACAAACCAACTCGAATTTCTGGCTCGTCCAAATCTTGTATTGATCATATCTATGTAAGGATGGACCGATCCAATGAGTAATCTTTGTTTAGTTCCATAGCTGATTTGAAAATATCTGATCATTTTATGACATGTCTCATCTTTGAGGACAACATAAATAAGCCAACACATAAAAATATCCCTTACGCACCTATTGATAAAATCAATATAAATAGATTGAATGAGTTCCTACTTCTAGAAAATTGGCTTGAAGTGTTTTATGAGGATGATCCCTGTGAAGCCTTTAATGAGTTTCTCCATATTCTGAACTTTTATATTATGAAAGGACATCCAAAAAGACTGAAACCATGGATAACGTTTGATCTCGTTAAAAGGATTAAGGAGAAGAATTAACTACGTTTAAAATCCAAAAAAAACATCCACACAATTTTGAATTAAAAAATACATACGAAAGGCTATGCAAAGAGATAGATATAGAGGTACGCATATGCAAAGACACATTTTACATAAACAGATTTAATAGAGCTAAAGGTGACTTAAAAAAAGAATGGGCTATTGTTAATGACCTTTTTAACAAAGGTTTATCCTCGTCGTTTCATACATGTTTAACTTTTAACAATAAAGATATTGAAGGCTCCGTAAATGTTGCCAATACTTTTAATAACTTTTTTACAAGTATTGCTGCTAAAATTCTAAAAGATGCCGGTCTTATGGCGGATGGTTTAACTGGTGAATGCATCTATTTTGAAAATGAGCATGAAGAAATGAGCTTTTTTTTTATGATCCGATTTCATCGTTCGAACTTCACCAGCAAATTATGGCATTGGACAATTCAAATTCGTCTACCAGCTATAATTTATCGAATTCTCTTTTGAAACAAATTTCTCCCAATATTGCCTTTGTTTTAGCTCATATCTATAATAAAAGCATCTTCAAAGGTGTTTTTCCTGATTGCCTCAAAATGGCAGAGGTCATTCCTATTTTCAAGAAAGGTGATCGAAAAGAGTTGAATAATTATAAACCCATTTTTTTGCTTTCTGTTTTTTCCAAAATCTTTGAAAAGCTATTAAAAAAAAGAATTGTTTGTTTTCTGGAAAAATATTCTTTCTTCAGTAGTAGTCAATACGGCTTCAGGGCTAATAAATCTACTGAGGATACTCTTCAGAGTTTTTGTTCTGAAGTCTATGACAGTCTAAATAAAAGAAAATTTACTGCTTCACTTTTCGTGGATGTAACAAAAGCATTCGATACTGTTGATCATAATATTCTGCTACTGAAGTTAAAAAATATTGGATTCAAGGGTTTTATGATTTGGTGGTTTGCTTCATATCTTGAAGGTAGAAAACAAAGGGTAAGAATTGAAGCCTATGCAGCAATTCTTTTACCAAGGCTTTTTAATAAGTTACCTTTTAATATTCGAAATATCCAAAGTTCTTTTTCATTTAACCGAGAAGTCAAGAAGTGGCTATTTAACTTTAATTTTGATCAAGTCAACAATATTCTAAGACTAGTTGTATAGAATCTCAATCTTATAGTCAAACCTTAATTTAACCCCACACACTTTTACCCTTTTGTAATTTACTTAGAATTTTTATATAATTTTTAACCCGGTGCATACGCTACTAGTTTTCTACTAAAGAATGTACCTAAAACTATTTTTCATTAATATAGCTTCTAAATGAAGATCACTTCTAGCTTTGATTTAGTTACTCTTATCATATTAATTTATTGTACGATTTTTATATACAACCACATATATTAATGAAAAAAAAAACATAAAAAATAAAAAAAAAATATCTAGGCCATCTTCGGAGGCCTGCTGCATAGTTCTTACTTGCAAAAAATTATTAAATGTAACAATCATCATTTTAAAAAATAATTTTGTGAGTAAATTGTTGATTTTAATCCCACTTCTGAGCATAGTGAGTGAAGAGTTCATATTTTGCTCAGCTTTATGACCATACTACTTGATTTTTTTAACAAATATAATGAAAATTAAATCAGTCCCATCCCAACAGCACATTAACTAAATTACCAATAAAACAATAATTAAAGTCTTTGAGTTGTGACATTATTACGACTATCTACCGAATTCGATATTACTATACCCATTATGTTCTATAATCTGTTTCCGTTATCTCGCCCTAGAGAGACAGAGCAATAAAAAACCTCCAAAGAACGAACACCCGCTTGAAATACAAATACAAAAGCAATAAAAATGTTTTGAAAAGAAATTCATGAATTCCCAAGAAAATATTCCATAAATTTCATATAAATCCTTGTAGAAAGGAATGACAGTAACCAACTTCATCCCATGCTTCACGTAAGCAATGTTCCATTACTCCATCCATATTCATCGAGCTTTTATTCGATTACGAGAACTGTTTTTTTGTTAGCTCTTCAAATATAGTCTATAAAAAATAAACAAAAATAAATAGTCCCTAGCTGCGGCGCGAGTTCTCAAGGCATCAGATACCCAAGGAGTTCTTCTGTCAACTATATACCATCTACTACGATGAGGAAAAAAAAGTAATAGTCCTTATTTTCGTTATTTTATTGAATTAATTTTTATAGCGTAAACGAATACGATAATAATTCGAAATAATTTTTTTTTTTTAGTTTGGTCCTTTGCCGATCGTTAGGCAGTGCCAGTGGCGGCAAACGATGAAAATTATGTTCCACCAACCAAAAAAAAATTCTAGGATTGAAGTTTTGAAAGTTTCTGTTTACAAAATCAACCTCAGAGGTATTGATGGTTGTTTAAGTTCAATTTTTTTTGGAAGGATGGCATCCTTCGGTGATGGTAGTGAAGGTGATTTATTATAGTTTGTCACTCGTGAGGATTTTTATTTTATCTTCCGCAGTGAAGAGAAAGTTTTTATTTTTATAATACTTTATGGTGTTGCTACTCCAAACAAAGTTTTGCAATTTCGAAATAATGGATGTTTGAATTTTTTTGGGAGAACTTGATTCGAGAAAAAAAAACTATTAATGGATAAAATTAGCAATTTGGACGGGAAATTGGTTTATTTGATTCGATGAAACTCAAGAGCCTGAGTGGCGACATTTATTGCTTGGAGTTTAAAAACGCTCTTTAATTGATCTTCGCCAAGTTAAGGAAATAACAATTTCAACAGGTTCGTCAACCTACATTTCACTCTGTCCGATCAAGTATAATAATAGTAATAAAAATAATGATAATAACAACAATTATTATTTATCTTAACTTCCTCACCACATCTAAATTAGTAAAAAAAAATATCGGACAGATTGCGTGTGCATGAACACAGCCTATCGTCACAAACGATATCAGCTCATTTTTTATCTGAAGGTTGTTTGCCTGCGAAAAGAGCTGCAAACTGTAATCGTCTTTGACTGACAGACAGTCAGTCACAGTTTCTTAGTCAGTATTCACTTGCACTCTTAGATGAAAGGGTGTTGTTTGTTGGTCTCTTTTATACTTTTTAATTCCTTTAAAAAAAAACTATCATTTAAAAATATAAATAAGATTGTAGATAAGTAGCAACAACGTGTGTGATTATTTGAAATTTTAAACCAATGCAACAAAGGGGAAAGCAAAAATATGAAAGTAAAATGAAGAATAAACAAGACAAAAATAAGAGATGAAGGTTAACAATGAATTCGGACGGACTGGGTCTCTGACGACTTCCCCGACGAGTTTAAAAATGGAATCGTCAAGCTCCCAAAAAAAAAAAGATTTAACAAAATGCGAAAACTGGAGGGGATTGGCGTTATGCCTGCCGTTGCCAAAAAAGCAGCAAAGATTGTTCTGAGACGCATAAGAAAACACCTTGAAGCCACACTCCATGTTGACTATGCCAGTTTCTGGGCTACATCATCATGCATTGATCATACGCTTGAGAATCATAGTAAATCGATCACAGCTACATCTGCTGTACATCGAATTTGAAAAGGCTTTCAACATCGTCAACAGGGAATTTATTTGGTTTGCCTTAAGCAGGTGGGGCACCGTGGATAAATGAATTTCAATACTTAAAGCAGGGTATGAAGAAAGGATCTAGATCAAAGTCAGGCAGGGCTGCATATTGTGGCTATTACTGTTTTTGTTGGTGATAAGGCACGCAGCCTGTGGACAAAGTATGCTTACTCGCTCATAAGATCATAGATCTCAATCAAATGGTAAGTAGGGTGGATAGAGGAGCTGAAATCGTGGGGTTGAAAATCAATATCTTTGCTGTTAAAACAAAATAGATCGAATAAATAGATCGAAACGGCGGTAGAGATAGTACAGAGCTTTCAATACCTTGAGAGTATCATCTCTAGCGAAGGCGGACCCGAACAAGACATCAGCAGTGTCGATCCTAAGCTCGTAGAGGACGGATGTCGAGGTGCGCGCACGAATGGTTAAACAAAAGCCAAACAAATAATTGTTGAGCGTTGTTATCGCGAGTGCTTTAAAAAAAAAAAAAAAAAATTAATACACACTCGTTAGAGAAATTGAAAAAAACCCCTCGCGTGTGCTGTACAAAAAAAAATAATAATATTCACTCACGTCGTAGGATGAATGATAAAGATGCCCACTCGCGCTGAGAAAGAAAAAAAAAATAAATAAAACGCATTCCCATAACAAATTATCCTCTAATCTGTCCCAAGACCTTTGTGCTTAACTGCCTCTTTCTTATCTACTGTAGGCATCGTATGACCATACAATGCTTGCGGTAAATAGATAAGGGCATCTGAATTTGTCTTATTGTGCTGAATGTTTAAATTGATTTTTTGTAAACAGGCTGTCTTATGGGCATAACACCTAAGACAGTTTGATTATTACAGAAGTTAATTTGGATTTTCACTGCGCAGTTCGACTTAATCAGAGTTGTGTTTTGTATGTAAGTATTTTTAAATGGTAAGTGATTTTTGTGTCGTGTATTCAAATGTTCGTGGTTTAAGAAAGAATTTCTTTCACGTGTACGTCTACACTGTTCAACACAGGCCAGCTGTTTTGGCATTAAGTGAAACTCAGGTTGGAGTAAATACTGATTTATCAGAATTTGCTCTACATGGGTATAGCTTGGTGCCATTACTCTTTTCTCATCATGGTCTCGTGGTCTATGTTAGGAATGATATTGCTTGCCAGAGCCTTCCCCAATATGGGCAATGTTCCAACACGGACTTTAACTTCTTATGGCTCAAATTCACTGTCCGCAAGCATGTCATTCATTATTGTTTTATTTACAGGAGTCCAAATCTTGACAGTAATTCAACTTGTAACGAGTTTGATGCACTGTCTGATTCCATCTCGAAAATTGTTTCCCTTTGTCCTCGCACTGAAATCGTTATTGCGGGCGATTTCAATGTACACAATTCCAACTGGCTCCGCTATTCTGGTCAGACAACACCCGAAGGAAGGTATGTCGAGCTCTTTGCCGTGTTACATCACCTTACCCAACTGATCGATGTGCCAACGCGTATACCGGATGTTGCTGGGCAAGCCGCCCATACTCTTGACTTGTTTCTTACTTCTCACCCTGATAAATATACCATTAGTGTAACTTCTCCATTTGGCACTTCAGACCATTGTATCATTTCAGCTAATTTCTCATCCCCCACCCATCCAGTTAAAGAAAAACTTCCCACCAGGACCGTTTGGCAATACGAGAAAGCCAACTGGGACGGCCTGAATTTCTTTTTCCGAAACTTTAACTGGTCACTATGCTTCCTCGATAGTGACATTGATGCCAGTGCTCAAATGATCACAAATGTGATTCTTCTAGGGATGCGTGCTTTTATTCTCAACAGAGTAAAAAGCATCAAACCTAAAGAAAAGTCTTGTTTTAATTCTGAGTGTAAAGAAGCTATAAGGCTCAAAGAAGTAAGTTTCCGTTCTTACAAAGCCAACCCTACAGAGGAAAATCGGAAAAAGCACAAACAAGCAAGGAACGCATGCAACTCCGTTATAGAAAGAACCAAATTTTTGCATGACCAAAAATTACGGCAAAAAATTCTGCAGTGTCCCAAATGCAGTACAAATTTTTGGTCATTTGTAAAAAATATAAAAAACTCCTCGACATCTTCGGTTCCAACGCTCATCGACAATAACAAACCAATTGTTTACTCTTCAGAGAAGGCAAACTTGCTCGCCGCTTGAGAATGTAAATATTTCCATGGGACACATTTTTTTCCGCACTCGTACAGTAGCAAGAGTTCTCAAAGATCTCGATATACACAAATCCGCTGGCCCGGATGGTATACCCCCGATTCTTCTGAAGAGGTGTTCTTCCACACTGGCAAAGCCACTGCGTAAGCTTTTCCATCGCTCCTATTCTTCTGGAATCTTTCCTAGAAGATGGAAAACAGCATTTGTCCAGCCTGTCCCTAAGAAAGGTGACCCATCCTCCCCCTCCTCCTACCGACCCATAGCACTGACTGACGGAAACACTGATTAACCGTCAGCTTAAGGAATATCTCGAAGATCGTAAGCTTCTCCATGACCGTCAGTATGGCTTCCGCAGCAACCGTTCCAGTGGTGATCTGATGGCATATCTCACCGAACAGTGGAACAAATCTTTACATCGCTTTGGTGAAAGTAAGATTATTGCTCTTGATATCTCCAAGGCATTTGATAGAGTTTGGCATGAAGCTCTCTTATCGAAAATGCGTGCTTTTGGGATCGATAATACTCTTGTTCGTTGGATTAGAAGCTATCTCCTGGACCGTTCAATACAAGTTGTATTGGACGGATTCAAGTCTGATTCCCATAAAATAAATGCTGGTGTGCCCCAGGGCTCTGTTCTGTCTCCGACTCTTTTCCTCATTTTTATAAATGATCTTCTGTCTGTTACTTCTAATCCACTTAACTGTTTTGCTAACGACTCTACCTTCAGATTTTCATATTCGTTCGATAATTCACGTCCTTCGCCTTCGGACGTACAATTGCAACGGTGCCGTATGTCAAGCTCATTAAACTCCGATTTATACAGCATTGTCAAATAGGGTAATAGGAATCGTGTGGAGTTTAATGCTTCGAAAACTCAATGCTGTCTTCTGTCGTTAAAGCTTAACATACCCCTAACGCCATTGTCCATGAATGGCACTTACATCGAAGAAACCGAAAAGCTCTCAGTACTCGGTATGTGTGTCAACGACGACCTCCGTTGGAACGACCTTAGGTTAGGCTTAGGTTTTCTGTATCGGTGTAAGAAGTATTTTTCCCCATCTGATCTGGCTACAATCTATAAAGCGTCTATACGCCCTAAACTCGAGTAAAACTCCCACCTCTGGGCAGGTGCTTCGTAAACATCGCTTCTCCTGCTTGATAGAATACAAAATCGAGCGTAAAGATTGATAGGAAATAGACCTGCCGCTGAAACAATCGCCCCACTCGAACACCGACGCAATGTTTCATGTCTTTCCTTATTTTATCGTTTCTTTTACAAGAAATGTTCACTCGAAGTAGCCAGTTGCATTCCTCCCCTTAAAAGTTTCTCCCGTAATACTCGTCTCGCAAGGAATGCTCAGTTCACCCTTGAGCCCAATTTCGGACGTACCGTGAAATATAGGGATTCTTTTTTTAGCCGAACGACACGAATTTGGAATAGTTTACCCGGCGGGATTTTCCCTTGCCATTTTGATCTGCAAACATTCAAAACCAATGTTAATCGGCACCTCCTATCTCTCCCCTCCCTTTCTTCGTAATGCCCGCGCAGTGTGTTCTACATTAAAAGGGAAACACATAATCCCTTGTGCGCGCGTTAATTATAAAAAAAAAAAAAAAAAGCAGCCGTATCGGGAAAGTAAATCAAAATATATGGAGGAATAACTCTCTCAGCTTAAGAACCAAGTTATGACTGTTTCGCTAAAACTTAGAAACCTTGCTGCAATACGGAAAGTTAAGTTACATCGACTATCAAGTTCAAGCTGCAAACATTCGTAAGTAGATGTCTACGAATCATTCTCAGGATTTTCTGGCCCAATCGAATATCCAACGAAGATCGGGTCACGAACCCACCGACTCTATTATAAGACGGCGAAACCCACAGGGAATTGGACATACACTTTGAAAATGCACCGACCATATTGCAACTCAAGCAATGCAGTTGAATCTGCTCAAACAAGAAGGAAGAAGAGTTAAGCGGCACAGAAGGTCATGGCGTAGAACAGTCGAGGATAAATCCGGAAAAATAGGCAAAAGTTGGAGGGAGCTGAAATCGCACACGATGCCTCGTAGGCATACTTGAAGCCCTGTACACTACTAGGGATCTCCCACAGTCTACTTATTAAGTAAGTAAGTAAAACAAAAAAAACGATTTCACTCTCAGCTTCCCCAAAACCGTCTCGGAACTCCCACTGTCAATTTGTCACTCCTCATTTCGACATGTTTCCTTTGATTTGTTTTGCATAAACAGACAGCTTTCACAATAAACATATATATCCTTGAACACCTTCTTCGTTATATAAACACAAATACTCTCTCTTTCCTATAATACCACAATCAAATAAATCAGGCGCTTTGAATGACAAAGAAAAACAAAAAAAGGAAACAAGTAAACGGGAAAGCAGGATATAAGCTTTTTTTTTGGAGGAAAGTATCGACGAAACAGAAATTACAATCGTCAATTCCGAATCCGAGAAAAAAGCAGCCCACGTGCGGTATGTAAATCCCTTAAAGGGGATACTCGTTTGAAGAATTTCAGTAATTTTCAAAGTTTTTCTGCTTAGAATTTTTCTCCGTGATGACTTCGAGAACAAAAATGTCCCAATTTATATTCCTGTTTTTTTGTAGGAACAAATTTTAATCGGATTCCTGTTTATCTTCTCCAAATGAAGCACCACACCACCTTGAATTTTGTTCAGCGACCAAGTCAATTCGGAAAACTTAACAAGCGTTATGAGACTGAAATTGAAGTTTCTCTTGACAGATGTTAAATCAAGAGACACTAACAGTATTGTATTGGTCGATGGGAAACAAAGAAAACCAAAAATTGCATTTCCCCCTTGACTTATGACAGGTCATCAGGGATTCCTTCCTGTGTGTGTCAAGGATGAACAAAAAATCGAAAATACGATTACAAAATTGCTATCGAAAACTCCATTGGAAGCTCTTTAGTGGTGCATCTGTGTGAAATTACAGCAACAGTTAAGGGTTCATTGCTGGAAGACAAACGATGACAATTTTTGCCGTTGTTTCAGAATGTCCTGTCCTCCTGAGTTGCGAAGAATACAATCCAAAAAAAAAAAAAAAAAAAAAACTAAAGAGACAGAGACAGAAAATCCAATTGCATTCTGTTGGTGGAGAAAATTGGAAAATAATCGCAAAAGGATACCCATTGTGAAAGGATTCAGTGGTTAAATGTTATAGAATGTTGCACATAGAGAAGGTAAAGAGTGAAGCTGTCCTGTCCCTCGTCTTCGATTGGTTCAAGGGTGATTGTAGTCCTAATTGAAGTTTAGAGTAATAATGCAATTGGGGAGTGTTTCCGTTTGCAATTGCATTACAGTTGCTAGTTGTGTGTTTGTCTATTGGTCCCTGACGGTGGGGGTTAGGATGGTTAGAGTAATGTTCATTCGTGTGGAAGTGAGGAGATAGTATTGTCAGTTCGGTTCGGTTTCCATCGTTTTCTTGGAAACCCTTAAGTCGAATTAATAGTTCAATTAACAATAACAAATGCTGAGACCTTAAGAATTGCATTTTAAATGAAAGAGCTTTGAGTACAACGAGTCTTTCTTTTGCGAACCTTAAAATTAATTAAAGTTTTATTTGAGTATTAGAGTACGAAATTGAAAAAAAATCCTTCAAATTGAATTTTGAAGGAAATTGAACTTAATTGTTTGATTGAAAGTTTAAGTTGTTCGGTTATTTGCAATGAAGGTAGGAAAATAGGGTTTTTACAAATAAAATTAATTTCTCCAAACACTGATTGACTTTAATACTTCAATAATATCCATCAATTCATAGAAAATTTAATGTTACACACAGGCTTGTTAAGCTGGGAAAAACAATGCTCAGCATTGTTTCATTTATTCCGAGTTCCAAACATTAAAAAGATATTTTTAAAACCCTTTGTGGTTCTGCATCATCCGACTGAGTTAAAATATCGACGACTAATCCTTCTTTTAAACATCATCGATATTCTTCATCCCATTGTTCCTTTATAGATAATGCCAAAAAGTTATGATCCTTCATGGTGAATCATGGCATTTACTGCCAACCAAAAAAAAAACACTCATACGCCCCGTATACCCACATTTCCATTCAAACCACTAAACCCCGTCGCAAATTCACCACTCTTAACATTCATCTGTAAGGAGTGAACTCAGTTGGCAAAGTAAAAAATAATATTAAAAACAAAAATAAAAATAAAAAAAAGAATATCAATATAAAATGTGACACCTGTTGCTCCACTTCCATGTAAAATGCCTATTAAAACGGATATTACAGAGTAAACCACAACAGTAGCAATACTGTCCTGGTATTTCGTTTCACAGAAAGGATTTCACTGTCGGATGATTTTTATATCCTTTTTTTTATACACCACTCTTCAACTTGATGAGTTTCGAATCAGATGCAAACTAACTAAAAGCAAACTGAGGCGAAAAGAGCAAAACCTGCAAGCCATTCTCACTGATTACAAAACCGCATCCAACATATTGCAAAACCACTTTTAAATATTACAAAAGAGTCCATGTTGTGGAGGAGGAATGAGGCAAAGCACCACAGGACCTCTTCGATAATAGTGTACTTTACTCGAATGACATCCTTTATTCACTGACTTGACAACAAAAATAGGCATCGAACAACAAACACAAGTTTACAATAACAACAACCAACGAAAGTAAAAAAAGGACTTTTTCCCAGGTCACGGAAGCATTCACTTTGCGGTTAATAGAGTGTAGTAGTAGCTTTGGGAAAAGGATACCCTGATTCCAGGCCCAACCGACAAGTAATCCCTTATGCAACAGCTAACAGTGAATCACACGAAATGAAGGCTGCACCTTCTTCTTCGTTCTAATTCATTGAATAACAACACAAGGATCAGCAGCATGGGAACAGAGGGCAGTCCCATATAAAGCAACATGTGATTCTAATGATGTGCTAAGAGTATCCTGGCAGAAAGGAAATTCGTTACAAAAACATTTCCCAACAATGCTGCTGCTGCTCCTGATGATAATGAAGTTGATGATGATGTAGGTAAACCTGTATATCTGACTCTTTCCTGTCTTCCTCATGCAACGTTCCTTTTTTTCTAAAAAAAAAAAAAAAAAATCTGCTTCAGTTATTCATGTCCTGGGTTTCGTTATGTTGTTGTTGTTATTCTTTCGAGGTACATCTGACAGTAGAGTGGCTTTTTCTGATGCAAAGGACAACATGCAAACATCAAGTTGCAAAAAACAGGACAAAGTACTGAAGGGGGAAATATTGGATGTACGTACACGTACATAAAAGAAATGTGAAAAGGATATACCTTTAGTTTGTTTTTTTGGATCCAGGTGTGTTGTTTTTTTTTCCAAAAGATATAGGAAAGGCAGTCGGTATTGCACAACCAAAACATCCAGTGTTTAAGTAGGGTAACCTAAGAGTGGATAGCTTTTTGTACTGAAATTTGTTATTTTGATTTTTTGTTCTCCTTTATCCTGACCGGTAAGCAAGCATTTGAATGGATAAAATACGGTTAAGAGTTATTTTGTGTTTTTTTTTTTTTTTTGCAAAAATGATAACTGACCACTTTGGGATTAAATGTTCTCAAAGCCTTTCAAAGAGAGCATTCACTTTGTACAGAGGCAATTTTTACACTGAAACCTTTCTTTTTGAAGAAGTGAAAGGAGTTTAAACAAAACTTTGGTTCAGTGGAAAAATCCTTCATTAAAATAAAATATACACTTTTTAATATTATATTTGTTGTACGTATTAAAAAAAAACGGTAAAATACAGTGAAACAGTTATGTGGGAGTTGGGATCCCCCAGAATCGTGGGTTTAGAGAAGAAGAAACAGATTAAGACGTCATTTGTTCTTGTAATTTTCATTCGTTCATTAGTAGCTCAATTTCATTTTCCATTTCATTAACAAAAGAAGTGGAAATCCTTAAAATTCCTAAAGAACTTTCCAAATACTAAAATTGAGATGAAACTCAAAATGCCTTAGCAAACATTCTCTTGAGCCAGTTTGATGGAAAGCAATTTACCCAGGTACTCAATTGAGTATTGGAAAAGCTTTAAATGTTGTGTTTTCGCCTTGATACCTAATATAACGGCACATTTTAAGGCCGGAATACCCTTTTTCTGAAAAAGATTCAATTTTAAATTTACGCTTCTTGAGCTTTGTTGGTAAGCGTCTTGAACAGATCCTTATTACATTTTTTTATGCAACCAATTCCCATAAAAGGCGAATCTTCTCGACAAATCACCGATAAGTGAAACAAATCTTTATTAATTTTTTGGAGAAAGTAAGATTATTGCACTCGAATAAAGTCTGGCGTCTATATATCGATGAATCCCTTCTCCGTTGGATTAGAAACTTTCTTTCGAACCATTCTATATACAAGTTGTATTGGACGACCTCAAATCTGAAGCAAACAATATTAATTCTTCTGGGGTGCCACAAGGCTCTGTTTTGTCCCCGAAAATTGTTCTCAGTTTTTTGTATTCCTGTCTACAACTTCTTATTTTATAAATTGTTTCGGTGACGATAGTACCAAGTACCCTTAGCTCCACATATTCTCAGACTCACATCCTGGCTCTTCGAATGTTTAACTCCAACGTTAAAATATGGTAAGTTCATTATATTCTGCTTCAAACAGTATTGTAAAATGAGGAGTAAAACAACGCCAGCATTTAATTGTTTCGAAAACTCAATGCGATTCTCGGTATTTTAAACATTATATTCTAAGACGAGTCTTAAAATGATTGGAGACAGGAATGTATTTTGTCTCTCCACTGTTACCGTCTTCTACGGCCAGTGCTTTAATGAAATATCTAGCAGAATTCTTCTCCTTAAACAATTTAACAGTAATAATTGCGGATGTAGTGCAGTAGATAAGATGTTTGGTTTTGACCCGGAGGTCGTCATTTCTTTACTCTGGTTTAGAACCAATTTTACTAACCCCTAGTACAAGCTAGATCTGTCCGTGAGTTTTTTAAATGAGAAAATAGTCATATAATTCTTGGTATCCTGCGCCGAAAAAAATCTTTCCTGTCTTTCTAATTCTTCTAAACTCAATGCTCGCGCTGTTAATACTTTAGGGTATTAATGACCCTTTGAGTGCGTGCCAATTATAAAAAAAAAGTGTCAGCCGTACTGTCAAGTACAGCGATTTGTTCTGTAGCCGTACTACACGAATGTGTAATGCTCTACCCAGCTCAGTCTTTCTCTGTGATATTGATATTCAAAAACTCAAGACCAATGTGAACCGACATTTCGTTTTAAGTTTTCCCAGGTGTCTTTCATAATGCTCGCACTGATGTGTCTGTGGCATAGTAAGGGTATCAAAACCCCTTATTATAAAACAAATAATTCTTAAATAAAAATCGTTAATTTCGTTAAATTTCGTAGATTTTTTTCTAATACTATTGACGCCTCTTTAAATACTTCTTAGTCTTGTCATTTCATCCTAAAATCATCACAGCTTTCACTTCGTTTTTGCCTCATTGATTTTTGCCAACTCGATCTTAAGACCTATGAATCTCCAAATTCACAGAATTATATACCTTATCTTATAAATAAGAATAATTTCTTCAATTATAATTCAGTTAACTCATATATCATTAAAGAAAGCCAAAAAAAACAAATGGACTCCAGTTTCCACTAACAACCATTACTTTCCAACTTTACCCTATTAATATCATTCCCAAAAAATTATTAATAGAAAAGCACCTGTTAGGCAATTTATTTCAATGACCATTATTCATAATTTCTTTTCAATGACTACACTCAAAAGCAAAAAAAAAAAAAAAAAAAAAACGCTAAAAAAATCCATTTCGTAAAAGAAGGTTATCCATACAAAAAAGTCTTAAAAGTTTACGCGTGTTGAAAGAGATAAATGTGTGTTACACAAGGATATACCTACGAAAAAAAAATTCGAAACTTTTGTTCGAAAAACTTCAAATTTTATTTTTTTTATTTTTTTTAAATATTGTTATGCATTGCGTGAACCACTGAACTTTTCAAAAAGTTGTACGATGATTTATAACCTTTGTTAAACCACTCTTTCGACACTCTGCCACCACCGACGAATATGTTCGTTCTTACGTGTTATGATATAAAAGAGATATAACACAAAGGATGAACACGAAGTGGGGAACATGTGTGAATTTGTTTAGAGTTCCTTTGCCACTCTTCACCTTCAGAACTGACATTATACACAGACCTTCCAACATAATTTTTCCCCCACAATGAACCTCAAAAATGGAAGAAGATACAAAAATGAGGTAGGAAAATCCTTTATATTCCTCTTGTCCTGCCGACATATTTTTTTTCTCTCTGACACAAAAGGTGAAGACAAGACACAAATATATGTATTTTTCCACTCCTTATACCTCAACCAATCATCATTCGCATCTTGTGCAGCACTCTGAGTGCTATCAGCTCTGGAATACAAATCAAACAAAGTTTTCCTTGTTAGCCTTTTTTTTGTCGGGGAAAAAAGGTTCACAAGATTCTAGGCATATGCCGCGAGGACGACCTTGACGTTTAGAAGTTTTCTTGGGATGCGTAAATAGACAAGGCCTATAGGTGCCTTGCCTCAGAGAGAAAAAGAAAAAGAGGAAAGCAACAACTTTCTTCGATTTTTTTTTTCTTTTTTTTTTGGAAAGAAAAGTCGTAATTTCCATGTGTGGCTGTGAGCTTATGCATCCACTATAGGACTAAAAAACACTTCCTCGCCAATATCATATTTCTAAGGGAGTTTGAGGAGAGTTAAGTCCTTCATTGACAAGCAGCGTTAAATAGCTTTCCTAACCAAGTTACATTTGACAGAGTGCGACTGAATTGAATAAAATATGTTTTTTGTTCGCTTCTTTTCTTATTCGTCCTTCCCTACACCAAACCACAAGGCAACACATGGCGCAAATTGAATAGAGTAAAATTCAACGAAAATTCAAGACTTTTCCGGGCTGGAAAATAAACATCCACCCATAAGTTAGAATTTTTTCTTCATCGAGCCATCTTAATCGGTTTGAGCAGGGATGGAATATTTTTTCAAACTATTGCGGAAGTTCACTGAGTTCACAAATCGAAATTTGTTTAACAGAAAAATTTCAGTTTTCAATAAGAAAAATATAAAAATACAGGAAGAGAAACGATTTTTATAAAATTTCGAATTTCGAAACCACCATGCCAAACGGTTGCAAATTAAAATAAAGAATGCCATAAAATTTGAAAAAAAAACCCTAGAGAAAGCTAAAAATAATCAAAAACTTACACAATTTTAAGGAAATCGATTAAGCCATTCTAGCCAAATTTACATACAGACAGGCGGGCGGACAGACAGACAAAGAGGCAGATATTTCGGATCACAATCTTTCTTAGACTTCTCTTTCATAGCAGCCATGTTTGATTGTTGTCCGTTTTTTTTTATTTTGATGAATCCATGACCAGCCTTAAAGTACTAATAATCGGAAGTGAAAACGGTCCATAAAATACCCAAATAACTCAGTTACGTGAGCAAGGCCTTGTGACATAGCCTGGAAAACAACTTCTTGAAATCATTAAATCTCTATTCTCTCACCTACTATCTATTTCTCACTATTTACTTGCGATTTAGGTACTACAATGCAAGTTATGGATTCGTGCAAAAAAAAAAATCTAGCAATCAAACATGACATCATTTTAATCGTAAACTATTATCCCGATTTCAATAAAATTTTGCACACAGAAAGTCATTTATAATTCAATTAATATTGCATTTCAAAATTTTGAAAAAAAAAATTTTTCGATTTTTTTTTAATTTTCTAAAAAAAATGGTTTTCGAAATATTTTGAAAATGGGTTGATTGAATTTTTTTTAATAATTTTCCCAGAAAACTACAGATTTCCTTATAATGACATACTAGAAAAAAATTAAAAATATTTTTTCGAAGTTTAAAAAAAAACGTCTTTTTAAAAAAACTTGGCGAACAATTTTCAATATTTTTTTCCTCAATAGACATTTAGTTTTCAAATTTTATTGCAAACTTAGTTTTTCCGAGAAAAAAACTTTTAAGCTAATTAAAAAAACGAAAGAATTTTCAAAAAAATTTTTTTTTTTATTTTAATAGACGTGTGGTTTTCAATCTGGCAATACTTCTTTCGGAGTTTGTCTTTTTGACAGCTGTCACTTGATTTATGCTCAGTTTGGTTTGCCATTTCATAATGAATAGACTTACTCCCGAACGAGTTTGCAAATTGTGCAAATTTATTACCAAAATAATGGTTTGTTTCGGTGGAGCAGACCATCGAAGAAGACCCGAATGAGTCCATCCGCCATCGCGCGCAACAATTGGAGATGTGCCCATCCATTTTATGGAAGATTTGGCGGAGGGATTTTGGTTTGCAGGCCTACAAAATCCAACTCGTGCAAGAATTGAAGCCGAACGACCATCAAGCGCGTCACACATTCAGTGAATGGGCCCAAAACGAGATGGCCACCGATCGCAAATTTCACAAAATTAGTCCTCGGCTGGAATTTATTAGTGGCAGCCGCGGCGGCCACTTCCCCGAAATCATTTTTAAAACATAATGCAAACCCTTATCTTTATAATCAAGCTAAATTCTTGGCCATAACATTAAACTATATGCGTTTTATATCTTCTTGAAAACCACACGTCTAATAAAAACACCCGGTTCGGTTCGGTTTCTTCCATGCAAGTGCCACTCATGGATAGTGGCATTGGGGGTATGTTTCGCTTTAAGGACAAAAGACAACATTGAATATTTGAAGCAATAAATTCTACGCAGTTTCTTATTTCCCATTTTACAATGCTGTCGAGATCGGAATTTAGTCAACTAATCATACGCTGCCGCTGCAGTTTCACATCCGAAGCACATGGATGAGAGCCTGGAAACGAATATGTAAAGCTGAAAGTGCTGCCGTCAGCAAAACAATTTATTGGATTAGCGGTTTAAGATAATAAGTCATTGATAAATAAATATAAGGAAGAGAGTCGGAGATAAAACAGAGCCCTGTGGCATACCAGCATTTATTTCGCGAATATCAGACTAAAATTCGTCCAACACAACTTGTGTTGAGCGGTCTGAAAGGTAATTCTAATTCAACAAAAAATAGTCACATCGAGTTTTATTGCCCTCTTTTTTGACTTTATATTTACTGATTGTTTCGACATTAACTGTGATTTCTTCAATTTTTTTCAAATAAAATAAAATAAAATACTTCAAAAAATTCTCGAAAAAAGTGAAAACAAGAAACGATCTTACCGGGAGCTTATTTTAAGCTCATTTCTTTTATTTTATTCACCAGCTTGGCAACTCAGTTATTTCTGCTAAATAAAGAACTTTTCCTTTACCTAAAATTAGAAGACCTATTGGGTTGCTCGAAGAAGTCTTATAATAACTTGTGTACAAATCAAGGCATTTACGGACATATTTGATAAAAAAAATTCTTCTAACCCACGAGTCATCATTTCTTAAGGACGGAATTTTTTATTTTTCATTTTTTAGGAACGGGGTAGAATCTTCTTGAAACTGTTTTTTTTTTCAAGAAAGGTGACCAAGGGATAAATCACATCTAAGCAACAAATATCATGGTGAGCTTAGCAATGCTTTAACTCCTTAAAACTTTCCCAAAAATATTTATCAAAGGTGTCGTTAAAAAGGATCAAACTTTAACAAAAAATCGCGGATTAAAGGCGGAATCAAAAACTCTGGGATCAAACAAATACAACGATTCATTCATTAAATTGGCGTCAGACATGAGACAGTCGAAAACTGAACCCCTTTCGGTGTTATTTAGTTCAAATCGGCGAACCCCACAGGTGGAGCTTTAAAGGGAAGCCGAGAACAGTCGGGTAAAAAAGAAGAAGAAGTTGGATTTTACTACTCAAGGAATCATAGATAAAAAGGCTAAGATAGGCAAATAATACTTCTAATTCTTATTCTTGGACTTTGTCGTATTCTTCAACCGACGATTGTTATGATTTCGTTTGAAACGACATCTCTCCCACCTTGCTATTTCATCTTAAGACTCTATCAATAGGATTCGCCAGGTTGGTATCAGAAAACTTCGGCAGACTTCACAAGTTTGGGTTGTATCATGTCTGAAGCTATAGTTCTCGGTACATTATTTGGACCAAAAGTTTTTCCTCCAGTTTAAACAACTAACACTTAGCTGGTATTTTAAAAGTCTTCACTTCACTTCCTTCGTTAAAATAAAAAACTATTTTTTAACCAATTTTCGTGAAAAAGTAGAATTAAAAATTGTTGGCGGTCCTCTTTTAACACTCTTATGACATCCTTGTTCTGTTTGTTGGCAGCAAGGAGAAAACCTCAACCAAAAGATATCAACTAGGAATATACATATCCTTTAAAGAATTTGAATTTTATAGTTATGTCGTTGGCGAGAGTTTACCCTTAGTAAGTATCGCACATCCTAGAGTTCTTAGATTTTTCTCTTTTTTAAGAATTCTCTACGATATATGTTATTTTCAGGACGAACCGGGTGCAAATTCGAATTTGAAATTTACTCAAAGATATACGATATTTGTTTGATATTTTTCCATTTAAAAAAAATTACACAAACGCACACATTCTGATGTGTAAAGCTTTATTGATTAAAAAGTAAAATATGCCAAGTGTGTCGAATGTAATAAAATAAAACCAAAAAAAAAAAAAAAAAAAAATCACACAGGATTTTCTTTATGATAATTGAATTCAAAGGACATTGAGACAAAATAATAAAAAAAAAACTGAGACAAACATATACGAAGTAGTAAAATAAAAATCCCTTCATCAAGCGCTTGGTTTTCCAAAGGAAGATAATGCCACACTGTGGCATTGGCAACAACAACAACAACAAAGATACACAAACAAAATTATATAAAATGTATGCATTTGGATACGAGAAGAACCTGTTAAATGAGGTGAAGTTATTCTCCACCAAAGCGGAAGTAATTTGGATTTTATTTATTTTGGTTTATGTCTTGGCTAGAGATTTTAAATGCTTTTTAAGCATTCTTAAGGGAAGACATAGTATTGAATAAAAATACGTGTTTTTTTTGGGGTTTTGTGTTCTCATAAGATGAAAGATAAAAGACAGAAAAGAGAGATGTCGGAGGACCTAGATTCTTACATGACTAGAAGGCTCTAGAATCATGATTCCTTTTTCGTCATATTAATTTTCTTAAGCAAAACTGGGTTTAATCTAAAAAAAGGCCACCGAATTTAAATTTAAGACATAGGAAAAGATGACTTTATCAGAAGAAATGCACAAAATCTCTGAAATAATAAACTTTAATTCCACCGCACTATAAGACTCGATATCATCACTACAAAACCCAAGGATCGAAGTTAGTCTTATATCTCACAACTACAAAGGTAACAAAACTTAATTTTGTAAATTATCAACAGAATCCTCATTTGATTATCTTAGTTAACAAAAGGCTAATTTGCCAATATACCAACATTTTCTACGTTGTAAGACTAACAATATGTCAAAGGCTCTTTGTGATCCTTTGAATACAAAATAATTAAGGGAATAATGTAGTCAATACTATCCCTTAGGATAACATAAAATACATCGAATAGGAATCAAAATTTTCAATCAAGACCTCAATCCAAAGGCCTCAGACATAATTAACATGTTAAAGCACCTTAATCTATGCAAACACCATTACCATCTTGCCACTGTAATCAACACGAGTCTATACAACACCTGGTCTTTCACGATTGAAAGGTCAACATAAATATTGTCTTCTTTTTGACATCCATCAAGCCTCTTTGGGGAAGGTAAAAAAAAAATTGATCTCTTCACAAACACATGCACCCCAAAAGAAAACATACATGTCTGAAGGAGCTTAAAGCAATCAAAAGCCACTATTTCACCTTAAACACTTGTTAACTCTCATCCCACTCTCTCTCTGCCCTTGTCTTTCTTGACCTATAATGTACCTACTTGATTGACAGGAGCAATTCACCTTAACCGACAATTTCTTCGAGGACAAAAATAAACACACTTTTGCCTCTTATGTTAGAAGCAGAGACCAAAAGTCCAGACTTCATGAGGCTGGCCAATTCCAAAGGACATCCAAGTCTTTAAGAGTGTATATACGGTGTGCGTGTGGTCTAGGAGTCTTGGTTGGTCATTGAAAAGGATGAATAGGGAGGAAGATTCCACCTTTGCAACCCACAAGTCCTAATCAACACTCAATTTCATGACGTAAATATCTATAGATTATCATTTTGCCTCCGGAGCTAGTTAAAGGACCCTCTTTAATGAAAGGACATACGGCCATTACCAACTTTCGTGCATACATACACATGTATTTATGTATTTTGAAATATCCTAAAAGGAAATAACTTTTGCCAGTTTTTGTTAAATGATGTGGTCGGTCGTCTGGTCGTCCTTAAAATTCTCAAGGATACAAGCGTCTGTATACATATATACCCAAAGAACTCGAAAGTTTGCGTTTAACGAAAGGAGAAGACGAAGCTGGAATTTGTGGTTAGAGTACCCCAAAAACACACTGTCATATACCACAAGATCATAACAAATTTTATTTTTATAGAAAAAAATCCATACACGTCCTGTGCGATGATGTCGTTGTCCTTTTATGTGTGTGGTATCTGTTATCGAAATAAGAGTAATTCGGGGAATTGAAAAAATGTCCTTTTAATCGTGTGTGGGTTTTGGAGTGAATTTGTCATATGACTACATAACTGCGCAGAAAATTTTCCTAGATATGGTATTGAAAAACGAAGGATTTTGTTACCTATGTAAATATTCAGATATCCCAAGACAGCCTGGAACAAAATCACGTATCGAAGATCACTCAAAGCATCTCTATCTCTTCTCTTAGGTGGCGCTACAGTCCGGGGTGGAACTGGGCCTCAACCAACAAGCTTCTCCAGCCAGCTCGGTCCCTAGCTAGCTGTCTCTGGGGTGGATTCGAAGATTTACCAGGTCGGAGCATTGATGTACATCCGCTCTATATGACCCAGCCATCTGAGACGTTGAGTTTTTACTCTTTTGGCTAGGTCTGTGTCGCTGTACAGCCGGTAAGGATCTTCTTTGTATCTTCTTCTCCACTCTCCGTTTATGCATATAGAACCAAAAATCACCCGGAGAATCTTTCTCTCGAAGCAGCCTAATGTGTCCTTATCCGATTTTGACAGCGTCCATGCGTCTGCACCAAAGAGCAGGACTGGGATGATGAGGGACAGTTTAGTTGCCCGAGAGAGGGCTTTGCTACTCAATTGCCCTTCTAAGCCCGAAGAAGCAGCGATTGGCAAGAGTTATTATTCGTTTGATTTCAGCTTTGGTGTTGTCTTCTGAGCTAATAGCGGAGCCCAGGTAGACAAAGTCCCTAACTACCTCCAAGTTATAGCTGTCTATGGTGATGTTTTGTCCAAGACGTCGATGTTGGGTGTCTCTTCTCATTGACTGCTAAACCCATCTTGGCCGCTTCCGCGTCAATACTCACAAAAGTGCTACTGACATCACGCTGCGTTCTTCCGATTATGTCAATATCGTCGGCGTATGCAAGTAATTGTAGTGCCCCGTGGCTTAGTGGTTAGTGTGTCGGACTTCTAAGCGAAAGAGCCTGGGTTCAAATCCAGCTCATAGCCACCTTTTTTCTGGGGTACTGCCTTTTGCGAGGAACTGACAAAACCTCCAAGAGTAAAATTTGTCTCGAAAAAAGTGCATCTCTTGTAGCCGTTCGGACTCGGCGGTAAACTGTAAGTCCCTTCCATTCTTGCAGATAAACAACACACAGACAGGAATGGTTGAGAGTATAAGTCACTAGGCCTTGGCTCCTTAAGGAGCTGTCGCACCAATAAATTTATTTTTGATTTTATGCGAGTAATTGGACGGATTTTTGAAAGATCGTGCCTCTGGTGTTGGTGTGAGAGTTCTGCACTATTCTTTCGAGTATGATGTTGAAAAAGTCGTTTGGGAGACGGAAAACTACCCAAGGACTGGGAGGATGAAGTTATTGTAAAGCTGCCGAAGAAAGGATACATCAAAACCTACAATTACTCGGAATTACTTGGCAATGGACAGGACCAGTCACCAGTCATAGAGTTTAAAAAGGACATATTTCAATCGCGTCGAATGTCATCCTGATTAAGGACTACATTTGATTTATTATGGAAAGATAGATATATAAAGGGATTGCTCAAATGAATGCAGATTAGTGTAATTAAATAAATTTATGTCGTTCCAATAAAAAATAAAAACAAAAACTCAAGAACAAGCAAAAAAATACAAAGACGCTTTCTACATCCCACTTCTTCTAATTTTCATTTGAACTGAAGCTAAAGTACCTCAAGGCACAAACAGAATCACTATATAAAGAGTATCTTTTAGACTTTAGAGAGATCTCATTTTTCTGATCCTTATTAAAGAGTGTGTTTTGAGCATTGAAATATTTTTTTTTATTGACATCCTTGAAATGCTTTGATTCAAATGAATTTTTTTTTTTTTTTTTGTTAAACAACCTTTGACGGAATCTGCATCGCACTGATGAAGCATCATTTCAGACAATACGAGTTCAGTGTTTATTATCCTTGTTTTTTGCTTGTGTGAGTGTTTTTATTTTCGACATTTATGGTAATTAGCAATATAACCTTGTACCATTGCTAAGAGGCTTTTAAATGGACCACTTAGAGTAAAATTCAGGTTTGCTTTTAAGAGGTATCAAAATATCCTTGAAAATATTTAAGTATTATTTATGTTGCTTATGCGGTAGGTAAGCTTGTATTTGTGATTAAATGTTATGATTATCTAGACTCTTAGCCATACAGAAATGAAGCGATTGTTTGTTTTTATTTTTATATCCAGAGGTTCTCTAACAAATTGTGTTTTGGTTTAGTAGCTAAAATTCCATAAAAAATGGTCACTTATTCTTTGTTACTTTAAAAAAAAAGTTTTTGCCTTTTAAGAATGAATCAGCGCGATAAAAAAAACCCCAAGAATTTAGACCACATTGTGTTCACGCACCCTATGATGTACGAACAAGAACGATACTTACACAGGCACACAGCCAGATACGAAAGACATGACAAAGAGAAGAGGCGCCCCTACGTATGTTTATTGAAAAATACAGGTATGATGCATAACGTAAATGAGAATGAGTCTTAGCGTTAACTTCGACGAGATCGGTCGTGCGTTCGCCGTTCGCCAAAGAATATTAATCGCTTATTAAAAATATTTATTGCATCAATTCAAATTATATTAAAATAAAACCATATTTAATCTAATTGAATTGTGTTGCATCGAATCATTTCGTATAATAAACTCCTAGACTAAATACCAGAATACATAATACCCTTTATTAATATGCAGGCCTAGTTTTTATGCCGCCTGCTCGATCTGGATGAAGGAGTCTTGTACAGCTTGTTGACCGATAATGTCGATTTTGTCTACAAAATAGTGACAATAGTCCCTCTTGTTGGTGTGATAGAGTTTTGAATTCCTCTCTTCAACGTTAGTTTGAAGAGGACGCAAACTAGACTATTCCTTCTGTTGACGTCCATTAAAGATGTTGATTTGCCTGGACAGCACACCAGCTACTTTTACTTGTGTTTGTAATGTTGGTTTGGCTGAGTAAGCAGTTAAGAAATAAAACAATATCGAGGAGAACCAAGAAGAAGCTATATAAAACTCTCATATTCCCAGTCCTGCTGTATGGACCCTTTCCCATTCGGATGACAGCATCCTTGGGGTATACGAAAGAAAAGTATTACGTGCGATTTATGGTCCTGTACATGTTTACGATCAAGTTACGAACGAGATTAAGTTACAACGAGTTGACCGTGCTGTTCAGCGACATTAACCTGGTCAGCAAAAATACGTATTAAGCGGCTAAGATGTCTCAGCCATGAAGAGCGCATCAACATAAACGCTGAACATAAGACGGCGTCTCAGACGATGGAGCGATCAGGCAGAAATAGACCTCCGACTGCTTTGTGTACAGAACTGGAGCCGGCAGGCTAGAGATCGAGTCTACTGGAGGGGCATAATTAACCAGGCCCAGGAGCACCACGCTATGCAGCACCACGAAAAGTAAAAGTAAAAGTAAAGTAAGTAATGTTGATCATTGGTAAGCCTACAAAGTCTTGTCAATTAATTTGAGAGGCCAAATTCTCTCAAAGCGTTATAAAATTCTACCCTTATTATGCAGACTTTTTTCATCCCCTACCAAAGGGTAAGGATCTGATCTGATCACCTTCTGAATTTTTCAAAACCACAAAACTACGCACGTTATAATCCTTAGTCTAAATGGATGAAGAAACTCAATTATTTATATAATATCTTTAACAAACTTACAAAAAAGGAAATTTTGCAAGAAACCATAAGCTTTTATAATACTAGGTCAAGAGGGAATACATTATGTTTCAGGAACAAAAAAAAATACTTATAAATTCAACAAAACAAAAATAATTCCAAAGTATTTTGCTTGTCCTTAAATTTTCAACAAAACTGTCCCTGGTCTCCTGTAATAAACTGTCTGATAGAAAAATCTTTTTCACAGTAGCTTCCCTTCTGGCCTTCAAATAATATGACAATCTACATCAACCTTCATGAACCCCTGTTAGGTAATTTTTTTTTTCATCATCATCATAATAAATATTGTTCCATCCCCCTCTGCTAGGCCCCAAAAAATGCCTACAACGATTTTAATCTCAGAAATTTCCCTACGACCTTTTTCTAGCAATTAATTCAGTCAAACATATGCCAAGCAAACTTGACTCAACATATTTATAACAAACAAAGAAAAAAAGTTAAGGGAAAAAGCGAAACCCCAAACTCCAATGAGACCCAAAACATTTGAATAATTCATTCCGAGCACAAAATCCCTGGATGAATCTCCACACTTCCTTTACGGTTTTCAAAAGAAAGTCTGGCCTAACACGCACGCAAAAGAACATAAACAAAAAAAAAAGAAAAGAAAGAAAGTAGGTAAAGAAGAATTATCCTCCGGAGACTTTGCTAAATCCAAGAAAAAGTTTCATTTCCATCCGACATCTTTACCAATCAGATATCCTTTTGAAGATTTTTTCTTTTTTTTTCTTACCCAAAATTTTTATTTCTGACCAAAAATTCTAGATGATTGTGAACAACGCAACTTCTTTCTGTGGCACACATGACGTAGACGTATCCTTAAAAGCTTCCTTCCTGATTTAGCTCGAACTCAAACACGCATTAGAGTGGAAAGGCAAAAAAAAAACTTACCATTGAAACAGAAATCGAAAATGTTTAAGGACAACGGCTCCCAGATCCCATTCCGTGAAATTCTGTTTCTCTGGGTTTCCTTCATTTTCGTCCTTTGACTTCTTGGGAGAAAAAAAAATATGCTAGGAATAATGGAACCATAAGTTTAGTGAATAGTGGTCGAAAGAATACACAAAAATAGTGTTAAAGGACGAAAAAGTTTTCCCTTCATCCGGACTGCGGGATTAACTTTAATTAGCCTCATAAAAGTGATTTATATTCCCGGGACATCTTTTCTATGGATAGATGAGAGATCTACAACTGTTATTCTAGGCACAAGGACACAACAATGGATCCTTCAAAAAATAAAGGAAATCATACGCAAGTAAAATCTGCGGGAATATATACAAATCGTCCTGTCATAGTCAGGAACTAAAGATTTCATCTCATCACAGGATTCTGTCCCTCTGTTTTGCGGGAAGGTAAAAAGTAACAACGCAAATATGCATGCAATGTACATTTGACTGGAGTTCCCAAAAAAAAACTTGATGAAGGCTTCTCACAAATCATATAAGCCTTGGGAGCACTTCAAAGAGCCAGATCCACTAACAAAGGGCATCAGCATCAGCATCACAAACATGCCTATGGCATTTGAACAGGCAGCGAGTGGTTCTGTCGAATGTCCGAGGGTTGAAAATCTGTATTTAGCTTTGTCCATCTGCCAAGACCCTTGACAAACCTACCCCATCTCGAAGTGATTGAAAGTGGGGTGTCCTTCGCAAACACTCTACCGCCAAGAGGCATGAACGTATTAAACTTAATCCCGCATATTCTCTCAGCTTAACTCGAGATCTTTTTCTCTGTTTCCAGGCACTACCATCACCTGTTAGAGTTTACTCAATGGATATATAGGTATCCTTAAACAGGATACGAACAATTTAAATGGGACAATTTGTTGTGTCATCCTCCCACTTCACAGTTTTAGCTGAGAGAAAGAGACATTTGCAAGCTTAGTATCAGGGATTAAAGAGTGTCTGGTTGTGTTTGTCATTTTCAATGTCCTGTTTTGTATTTGTTCTTCTTCTTGTTCACCTTTAGTTCCTCTTAATGAAAGAACTGGGTGTTGTTTTCCATACACACACATAGTATTAATCTGGCCTCTTTAGTTTGAGTGAATGTGAAGATAATATAGAAGAATGAGACACGACATGAAGGACAAATAAATTGACGCTTACACTTAGATATATGTTGTATGTTAATCTTCCCAGCTGTCAAGGATCAAGAAGGAACTGTATTTTTACTTTGATTTTGTTTTCAACTTTTAGCCTTCAAAATGGTGGTGTTGGTTCATGTTTTTGTTAGCTGTCAATTTAAGGTTCTTAAGGAAATTGAGGTTAGAGGATTTTTTAAGGATTTTGAATCTATTAGTTTGACAGAAGTAGACTTAACATATCGAATCAGGACACAAAATAAAGAAAATCATGCAGTTACTGTCTCCAAACTCTCATAGATATTTTCCTTAAAAATATCAGGAAAGGATGTTGGCTTGAATACTTCCATCAAATTCTTTCGTAAGGATTGTGTCAATTTGGTTAATTTTCCTGCACTTTTAAATAGCTATGGGAATTAATCGTTACAATTGACATAAGACTTATATTTCTGTGATTCTATATCACTATATCTAAGAAAGAAAGGATATATCTTTGACATGAAGAAGGTTCATAATGTAAATCCTTAAAAATTAATCTTAATTGACATTGATTTCGCTAATTTGTCAAACAATTTTCATATTAATTTTCCATTATCTAAGATAAATTCAAAAATCCTTAATCGTATAATTCTTGAAAACAATGTTTCGAAACCACCTAATCCATAAAGTCATTTTTAACTGCGATTCTCTTTCAAAATATAGAAATCATTTTCCATAGCTTCCCCAAAAAACTTTTCCCAACGAAACAAAGAACCACTTGAAGTCACTTCTTCCTGAAACCAAATCTTTTTTTTTTTTTTATATCCCACATTGCGGATATACATCTTCACCTACAACCTAAATTATTGTAAGGTTGACACTTCTGAATCTGATCCATCCGCTACACAAAAATATCCAACCAAAAAAAATAAAAGAAAATCTTAAATTAATTTAAACTTTAGCGTTTCCTTCTTTTGTTCTGCGTAAATTGCTAAGGGAAAAATCAGAAGGACATTGTAGATGTTCTTCTTCCCATATATATGTACTTCGAAATCGTAAGAATTAAAAAAAAAAAAAAACTGAAAAAATCTTAAGAATGCCAAGAAAAACTTTTTTGCTTCGCTGTCAATTCAATATCCGCCCAATTTGCCTGAGACTTTATTAAATTGCAAAAATTATAAGTGGAAGACGAGATTTTTATGAAAATAACGACGACAAAAACTATGAGGGATAGGTATGAGACAACAAGAAAAAATGTTTCTGCTAACAATCAAAGGAACTAATAAATTGAATTAAGATTAACCCCGAAGATTGGTTTATGATTTTCTGTATTTTGATTTTCTTAAAATTATTTTCATTAGATTATGCGAAGGATATAGATATACATAGTTTGGGAATTTTTGACTCTCTGATGTCTGTACCTTTCTGAATCTAGATTTCTATCTAAGCCTGTACCTGTATCTGCAATTGGATCTGGATCTGCACTTGTATTGCATCTGTAGATCTGCACATTTATCTCATAAGTATTTGAATTTGTATCCGTATCAGAATCTTTATCTGTTCTTATCTGCATCTGTTGTGTATCTGTTCTGTGTCTGTTTTGTATCTGTTCCGTATCTGTTCTGTATCTGTTCTGTATCTGTTCTATATCATTTTCGTATCTGTTCTGTATCTGATCTGTATCTGTTCTATCTGTTCTGTATCTGTTCTGTATCTTTTCTATCTGTTCCATATCTGCTGTATCTGTTCTATCTGTTATGTATCTGTTAACATCTGTTTTGTATCCGTTCTGTATTTGTTCTTAATCTGTTCTATCTGTTGTGTATCTGTATATGCATATTCTATCAGAATCAGCATCAATCAGCATAAAACAAAGTAGATCTGTTTGCTGAACAACGAAAACTTTCAAAACCCTTTGGCAGACCACAACCTAGTAGTTGTTGAAGGACCCTGGTGACACCTAAAATTTTCTGGCTTTGAAATTTCACATTTTCAAAACTTTTATATAAAAAACCGGAGAAGTAGTACCAACTTCCTATTATAAAAAATTGAGAAATCCCAAATCCCTAGAGAAGAAACGGGAATAAATATGTATGTTCAAGCGTGTTTGTTGATGTTTCTCGCAAGCTTTCGATAAGCTCTTGTGATTTAAACTAGGACACAATTTCCCGAAAGAACTATATTCCGCTCTAGAATCCACCCTAGCCAAAAAGCAGGCTTTTCTGAATTCAACAAGGAACAGAAAATTCGGAGTTTAAAAAAAAATCTGGTGTTCCACAAGGAAGTATGATTGGGCCAATGTTGTTCATTTTTATTACTTGAGATATAACTAAAGAAAAAGACAATATGATGGCCATATTTGCTGATGATACGGTTATAGATATTTGTATTTTGTGTTTTAATCAGAAAAAAAAGCTTCTGAAAACGCTTAAAAAAATAACAAATTGGACAAAAAAATGGACCAATGATTTAAACGAGTCCAAATCAAGGCAAACAATTTTAACAAACCGGACATCTTAAATATATCAGTATAAAAAGGTATTTAAAATTTTGATATGCAGAATTAATTTGGGTACCTAGATCTTCTCAAATATAAAATTTGACAGAAATCCAAAGATCCGTTACCGAGAAACTCAACAATTAAACAAACCGTTATATGAAATGTATCGTTAATAGACGATCAAATTATCTATCATTTACCAACAAAAAAATTCTCAAAAATTTTCATCAAAATCTTTGGAGCTGTTTTCGAGAAAAATAAGATTTTCCTGAACGGTCATATATCAGGTACCGTTATTTTTAGGCCTAAAAATAAAATGTCAATTTCCCCTCTGGGGAATGCCAAAAGAATCACACACACAAAGTTTGAAGATAATCGCTCAAGCCGTGCAGGCTGCAGCTCGTTATACATATTGACAGACAGACAGACAGACAGACATACAGACATTTTTTTCGATCACTTTTTTTTAATATTCACGAATCCTAAACTTGCCTTATAGTTATAGTCCCTATAATCGCAAGTAAAAATGGTAATCTGTCTCTGGCTCCGTTCATCTATTTGTCGACCTCATGTCCGTTGGCTTCATATCCGTCGTCTGTTACTGCCTTTCCTATATAAACTCATATCTAAACGATTTTTCCGGATACCAACATCCAATTAGCCCTGAAAATCTATTAAATAAATAAATGATTCATATTTTAAATTATTTTTAATAAACCAATTTGCACCGTTTCCTCGCGATTGCAATCTCTTTTGTCATTTTTTATTGTTTTTGTAATTAACAACTTTTACATAATTCATTGGAATATAAAAATCTAGATTATAAAAATTTCACAACATTAAAGGACATTTAACTATAATCAGTTATCAATTTTTTTTTTTAGTAATAATCCATTAGTGAATAATTAAAATTCTTTTGCGTGCTATTGTAACAGACAAAAGACACCATTTATAGTAATTATTTTAAAGGACCTTTATAAACAAAGGAACAAATTTAAATTAAAAAAAAGGATATTACTGAACAACGAAACTGAGCACAACACTGACCGTTAATAAAATGTGACTTTAACGGGTGCGATTACATCGCTCGGCACGCCTGACATATTTTTATTAAATCCCAGAATGAAGTCTTTTATATACTTATTTTATATTGAAAGTGGATAAAAATGAGAATGAAATTAATAACTTTCGTTATATATGTTTGTGTGTGTGGAAAATCATACACATAAGCTGAAGCGGCTGCGGCAGTTAGAGTTGGTATGTATTTGTGGGCATGTTTCGTTAATTGTAATTAAACAACGATATCGAATGATTTTTTTAATGGAAGAAATAAAAAAAAAAAAAAAAAAACTATAAAAGGACTGGTGATGAGCTGATAGAGAACTGAGCCGTGAATTCGGATATTGTTGAATTGTAATTAAAAACAAAAAATCAATAAAACAATGGAACTACAGATAACATCCCTGTTGATTGAAAAGAAGAGTATCGATGTTAACTTTGTGGATGTAAACGTATGTTTAATAAATTTATTATATTTTATTTTAAATGATTTTTATTTAAATCACATGAACTTAATACGTGATATAAAATTACTTGTGTGGTTAAGGATTACAAAATTTGTTGTTTTCATTACAAATGTTGAAAATTTCAATTTGAGTTTTGGGAAAACCAACGAAGAAATTCTCTAGGTTTCTAAATCCTCATTCATAATCAACTTTATTTTACTTTTCTCAGTTAATAACATACTTATAGAAGCTTTACAAAATACTTAAAGAACTTTTTATTTGCAAAGCTGCAAATCTGTTTGAGAAAACGAAAGAATTTATGATGTTTTTTTTAACGCGGAGACTTCAAGCCATACGTAATTTGTATAGAATGTGGATGGAGAGATACTTTATTATGGAGAATTTTTGATGTTATGAATTAATTTTAAATACAAACCAAAAGTTTCCGCATTTAAAATAAAATTAATTGAAAACAATTAAATTTTCTGAATCCTGTTTTGGAGTTCAATTCAGCTGGTTATTAGGAGGCGGATCATTTGAGAATTTTTGGATTGGATCGAAGTTGATGTGATTTCAATGGAACTCTGTAAAATTGATTACATTTTCCATGGACTAATATAATCTTTAAACTATCTACCCATGGATTTGGACCCATTTTATTGAGATGGATTTCTTCTTATCCGATTTCATAGCGTTGGTTTTAAATCTGCCTTATCTCAGCTAGTTCTATATATCTTTTGGTGTCCTCCAAGGAAGCCACTTAGGTCCCCTTCTTTTCATTATTACTAAAAACGACATTGTAATGGTTATTAAAAACTGTAAGCAGATTATAATATGTTCTATAAGATCCCTTCTTTAGCTGGGTGACTCATTCCACTACCAAGAAGATGTCGACAATGTTTATTTGCTATTATAAGGACTATAAGGCAAGTTTAGGATTCGTGAATATTAAAAAAAATTGAGCTAACAATCAAACATGACATTACGATCATAGAGAAGTCTAAAAAGTGATCGAGAAAAAATGTCTGTCTGTCTGTCTGTCTGTCAATATGTATAACGAGCTGCAGCCTACACGGCTTGAGCGATTATCTTCAAACTTGGTGTGTGTGATTCTTTTGGCATTCACCAGAGGGGAAATTGACATTTTATTTCTAGGCCTAAAAATAACGGTGCCTGCCATATGACCGTTTAGGAAAATCTTATTTTTTCGAAAACGGCCCCAAAGATTTTGATGAACATATTTGAGATTTTTTTTGTTGGTATTATCTATCATTTGATTGGAACCGAATTAACGGTAAAAGTCTATTAACGATACCTTTTATATAACGGCTTTTATATTTTATATTTGAGAAGATCTGTGTGGGCAAATTAATTCTGCATACTAAAATTTTTAATAACTAACCTAATCTAATCTAATAAAAATTAATTTTTGATTTTTTTTTTTGAAAAAGCAATATTTTAAAAACCAATCAAAATAAAAATTGTTTTAAATTTTATAATCATTTATATTAATAAACTCTAAAAAACTGCATATCAAACTTTTTTTTTTTTTAAACTAAAAATAAAATACAGGATTTTATCAAAACCGGTCCTACAATTTTCGAAATTTGATGGCGTACTTCATTTTTACTAAAAACCGTTAAGTATTGTGGTTTTGATACTTTTTATAAGTTCAAACTGTGTTATTTTCAACGTACGTATACATAAATGTTAATTGTTTCTGTCAAAGATCTTGCTTTGCAATGTAAAATTAGGCACATAAGAGCAAGTACGTGCGACCCAGCAAAGGGGAAAAGAGACTGAAGTAAGTGAAAGTGATCTCTGGGTAACGATTTTTAAGGTATGGTCTTACCTATGATATGAAAGACTGTGAGGTGCGAACCCTAGGCTGCTCATGTTGGCGTAAATGATTCGGTGAACGGTGGCATAGTTTATCGAAAGCTTTGCTAAAATCGGCTGTAATAACTTCCACTTCCTTGCCTACCAATGCAAGCAATGATTAAGAAAAGAATTCAGTTGGGTTAGCCATGCTTAACCTACACTTAAAAAACGCAGGTGTTGAAAATATATAGGCTTCCAGTGGAAGTATAATGAGTTAAAAAACCTTAGGAAGAAGAGACTTTAGCAAGAAATACAGAAGGAAAGCCATTAGGAACAGTTGTTATAACAACAGAGACAAAAGAGGTCTGTGGTCTAAGTTCTAAAGTATAAAAATGTAAATCTTTATCTTTATCTTTGTATTATATAATAAATAATAGTTTCTGTTCGCCAATTAGTATTTAAGACGGTTGAAGGAAAACTTAATTTTAAATATTTTCTGTCCAACAAAGATTGTCAAAACAGAGAAGATAGGATATTTGCATCTCATTTAGGCTGTAACACCTTGCATAGGGATATCGCATACAAAAGCTCTTGCAGCGATGCCGTCGTATGCTTCATAATTCATTTCAACTTGAATGAAAAAGTATTAACGCTGCCAACTTGTAGGTTAAATCAATAAAAATTAAAAAAAAAAAACATATAAATGTCATTATCTTTTAGGTGCGTTTTTAAGGGTATCCCTAGTAAGCCTAATCCCTTTTTTCATGAAAACAACAACAAATAAATATCACTTCATTTATTTATAAATAATCCATTTGACAATATAAAACAACAAAACATTTACAAAGTATGTAAAACCTTGATCTTTTTTCGATCCTTAAAGTACATAAAAAGCTTAAATTCTGAAAGCTCTTGCAGAAAACTATACAAAATAAAAGGCACGACTGGGTCGCACGTACTTGCTCTTATGTGCTAATCCTTTCTAAGTGCAGGCGTCTTTTTGACAAAGATTTTATTTTAATATTTTTTGTATGACGTGCAACTTCCTTAGAATCGTTTTGGGGTGAAGCTCGAACGAACATGCGTCACGACAAAGGGATAAACACATAAATATATAGGATTGTTAGCTTTTGCAGTTTTTTAGTGTAGTATTATCTTTCCACTTGCTGCTTACTGTTTATAATATAATTTGCTAATAGAAAGATACAAAGGACTTTTTTCAGTTAAATTTTCATTTTGGTATGGAAAAATTTGAACAACTGGCATAAAGATTCGTCGGAATCAGCAGTATGGCAATAATGCTAGGTAAATGGACCTTTATACGTCCCAATATGGGACCAATGGAATTTATAAAGGATTTAGGTACCTATAATAAGGTTGGAAGGAAGGTAGGTACTAAAATTAAGATACGTGTTCCAACTACTGTTAAGCCAGTAGGTATAGAGACAATATTAAAAGTTAACACAGTGGTTTTGTTTATTTATAGGAAGGTGTAAACTTTTGTTTTCTCGATTGAAATTTTCGCATTCAGTAGTAATCGAATAGTTTTTTTTATTTGTTAGTTGTTTTGGTGTGTTTATCAAAGGCTTCCTTATTTATTCTGTGCTTTTATGATGATGAAAAATACTTTAAACTACGTAAGTATGTATGTAATGTAGGTTGTCACTTTCTTTTATTTGACTAATGGCTTGGCTAGGGCTTAGCCGAGCAATATGAAATAAAATGTTGGGGAAAAAAATTTATGAATTCAAAAAAACACTACTAATAACGTTTTTTGGAAAAAATGTTGTAAGCCATCTTATTTCTTTTGCTGTTTTCTATTTTATGAATTTTTCATTTCAAAATCGTTCGACCAGTTTTTTCAAAAAAATGTTTTTTTTGAAAAACTTTTCGAAAACATATTTTAATTTTTTTTTAGTATGTCAATTTTAAGAAATCTATAGTTTATACTAGGAGAAAAATTTAAAAAAAAATCTATATATCCGTTTTCAAAATATTCAAAAAACAAAATATTTTTTTAAAAAAATTATTAAAATTTAAAAAAAAATGTTTTTGACAATTTTGATAAGCAATATTATTTAAATCATAAAACACTACATATTTTGAAAATTTCATAAAAATCCGTCAATTATTTAACGAGAAAGTCTGATTTTAAAAAACCGGTCATATGGGAGGTACCGTTATAAAACTTTTTCTGAAAAATCCATTAAAATTAAAAGATAGATTTTGCACAGAAAACATCATTCTGAAAGTTTAATCAAAATCGTAGGAGCCGTTTTCGAGAAAAATAAGTTTTTTAATAAAAGTTATATGGCAGGTACCGTTAGTTTTGGAGCTAGAATGCCAATTCCAAAAACTGTCGGGTAGAGCACTCTAAAAATACTATATCCCAAGTTTGAATCAAATCGGCCCAACCGTTTAGGCTGTAGATATCGATACGGACAGACAGACAGACAGACAGACAGACAGACAGACAGACAGACAGACGGACGGAATTTCCGGACCCACTTTTTTTGACTTCTCTATCATCGTAATATCATGTTTGATTGTTAGAATTTTTTTTTTTTTACGAATGCATAACTTGCCTTATAGTCCCTATAATCGCAAGTAAAAAGTAGGAAAAAATTAGTTAGGGTAACTCCGATCGTATGTAAGTATATGATAACGCATCGCTTTCGTGAGATCAGCTAAATCAAGCATCGTTGCGCGTGGTTAGTTGTCGGATGGGGAACCGTCCGAAAACCAACCGCGTGTTGTTGACAGGTGTTATGTGTTTTCTTTGTTCCGTTCTCTCCCTTCTGTTCTGTCATGTATCAATGTCATCTTGTGTATTGTCTTGTGATTGTCTGAGCCGATGGCCTCAGTAGCCAGTGCTCATAAGTGTCTCTACTTCGTAGATTTATCTACAGAGTGAATCAATATGTAATGTAATGTAATGTAATGGTTTAGTAAACAGATTGGCAGGTGCCACTGTGTTGGAAAAGGCTCTCCCTTAATAGTCAAAGAGGCGGCCATAAGAAACCTAGCTCATCGAGTCAATGGAAAATGTTGCCATCAAGTATTGGCATATTACATAAAATGTACAAAACCGCTGATCCGACAGACTGTTTGGCGTTAAAATGGCCACTTCCGGTTTAGTGTTGGCCTACCTCATAGGGTAAAAGAAGAAATTGGTTATCAAATGAAAGCGTAGATCATCTACATTAAGAATATCCTGGCCGGACAAACTTAACATGGGCCAAACATGCGTCCCCTACTACAAGGCCTTACTGACAGTTTTTGTTGGACGGAGTATAGAATGGTGTCTTTTTATAAATTAATACCATGTTATTCTTCTACATTTGAGCCGCCTTATCAATGCAATTTATTTCAGTTATTATTCTGTTGAACGTACCGTCAGGACAATATTTATATTATTTTTTTTTTATATTTGTTATAAATCTACAAAAATATCACAAGTCTAAATATAAAATCTTCGTCAACAATCCGCAACAATTTTTACAATCTACACTGGCACCACAACTTTCACTTTACTGTTTCACCCAAGTTCTTCACTCGTGGGATTCGGGTTTAAATAAAAATAATCACAGTAATGAGTTAAAATTAAAATCCGACTATGCTCGATTTTAATATAACGAATATGAGCCCTACCATTCGGCATACCACAAGGCTGTAAACTAGCACCAACACTTCTTTAACACAAATAGTCAAATATTAGTTCTACTCAAATAGTTGAAATAAAAAGCTCTCAGGATAAAAGTTTTTTTTGAATTCAAATGGGAATAAGGTTCTGTAATTTCTTAACAATAATCTCAGTTAAAATACATCCGATCAGATATATTTTTAAGAATAACAAAAGAAATTAATATTAATTTATTTAATGTTATACTTAACCAATAATTTTTAATTCATGAAAGAAAGGAAGTTTTCCATAAATAAAGTTAAAGTCAAACGATGAACTCGTTAACTATAATTTTATCCATGAATCCTTGCAACTCCCATCCATTTCATTCATCCCATGAAAACTTAAAATTTATTGACTGAATATGACGTGACTTTGTTCACTCCTCGTAAATAATTGCTTTTAATGTATAATTTGTGTTGCACGAGATATTTCATTATTTACCGTCTTCAAAACCAAAGGACTCGTTTTGTTTACAATTTTGTAATCAAAACCAGAGAGAAAACAACGAGCTAACAAAATCGTTGCACGAATGTATATAGCTGAAGCAGGAATTTTGAATGAAGAATAGAAAGGACTCTTCTTCCCAGGGAGATGAAATGCAGCCTTATCCATATACTACTCACCGCCACCATGCCACCACCCACCGTCATTTTAAGGAGTTTTCTGAATTTTTTTTTTTGAAAGGTGGTAATTAGCTTTGAACAAAAGGCGACGACGACAGGAAGTGAAAAATTGTTGCTTTTCATTTGCACTAAACAAGGAACAGAATGGAGTGTTTGTTGGATCCTTTTGGATGTGGAGTAAAGGATGTTTTCTTTTGCTTTGTTTGTCGTCTCCTTTTCAGTTTGGCACTTGACGTTATTTGTCGTCGTCTTCAAGTTGCTGTTGCTCCCGCCGCCGCCGCGCCGTCATAATGTTCATCATTCAAACACTCAATGGAAAATGGTAGCGTGCACGAGGACAATTTTACACACAAACATTCATATACAGGATATGTTTTTTTTTATGTTGAGGATGATGGTTAATATGGATCAGAGTTGCTATTTTGTTTACTCATTATGAAAACGACTTCTTTTTAATGTTGATGAAAGGAAAATCAACTGACACATTTGAAGTGTCATTAGCGACACACTCGAGTCTTGAGTTTTTCGTTGAAGCATGGCACCGGATGTTTTGGGAATTAAAAAATTAAGTTTTTTTTGCCAAGACATATCGTTTGCGAAGTCGTTTTCTTAACATTAGATATCATGAATTAATGAGTAATATATAGGTATACATAACAAATTCAAGACAAATTTAAGCTATGGAATTCTTGGTATAAACTGGTTTTAGAAGTCAGCAGTCTTGAAATATTACGAACCTATAGGGCCTTAAATGATATCAGGATAGTAGAAGGATCTTTTCCAGCTCTTATAGGGATAGACAGTCACTTGACATTAATCTTGAAAAACCAAGCAGTGTACATAATTGATTTGTTCAGAAGTGGGATTTGTCCAGGTGCAAGATAGGGTGTCATCGTGAAACATATGCGCCTATTTTGAAATTTCGTTTAAGAGGTTATAATAATATTTTAAGATTGTCTTAAAATAACATAGAATGAATTTAAGAATGCATCTCGATGCTGCATGACACTAGTTAGAAGATTGATTTGAATAAAGAAGGAACAAGTCTGAAACAATGGTTCGGATATGTTTCGTGGCTAGACAGTACCTCAGGAGTATATTTTTACAGATACTACTATGTTGGCGATAGTAATCAGACAAGTAGCAACATTATCCTATCATAACTATCAAAATATTCCAACAAAAACATCTTATCATTAAATGTCGGAACTTACCCCCAAAAAAATCGAAACGCTAAGAAGGTTTCTATGACACTTTTTCGATAACATACTATTCGTCAATAGACTTGGCTCTAATAAAGCTTCGCTTCCTAAATGATCAGCGAAATCAAGCATCATTGGGGACCGTCCGAAAACCAACTGCGTGCTATTGACGTATGTTTTCTTTTTTCTCTTTTCCGTTCTCTCTCTTTCTTCTGTGCTGTCCTGCATCAATGTCGTTTTTTGGGTCTATTATTGTCTCAGCTAATAACCTCAGTAGCCAGTACCCAAAAGTGTCTCTACTTCGTTGATTCACTTACGGAGTCAATATGTAATGTAAAGTAACATATAATATTCGTCCTAAGCCTAGTTTTTAAAAAAAAAAACTTAATGTTCCACACTTACAACTCCCAAATGTGAACATAATAACCATCCCAAGCGCATTCTGTACTCCAAATTCCCTTAAACAATACAGGCCCTTAAAGCCACTCCTGTGGAACCTCATTTCATTAAGCAATATAAAACCCAAACTTCTCTCCACACAATTCATTTATAAATAAGGACACAAATGTGGTTACATATTAACCAGCTAGGGTTGTAAATTAATCATAATTTACCACTTATCAATTTTCAGATAGATATGTAGAAGTTTATAGCAACTGATCAAGTTGTAATATCGACTAATTATAATTATTGATTTCATGGTTTCAATTACATAATTGAAGAACCATATTCCCGAGTCTCCAAAGACCACGCACTAGCTAGCAGCGTGTGTGGTTGCAATTATATTGTTTTCCATAACCACATGTACGAAATATATACGGAATTCCATTCGCAATTTAATTTCAATCAATCTCTCATGCATTTTTGAAATAATGTTGAAATAGTGTGAATCTATTCGCTGAGGTGTTGAGGTTGTTGGTGTGTTCCTTCAACCTCTAGGCATCCAACAAAATTAACCACACAATCAGAATAATCCGTTCTCGTCTGTCAGAATCGCGTTAACAGTTCATTCGCTTCTATTATCCCCAAGATTATGTAATTAGACAACAATTTTTTTGTAAGAATTCTGTATCCTTTTAAAAAAAGTGATGCTCGTCACGTTTCACAACCGTCACCCCATTTAGACATCAAACTGTGAAGCTGTGAGGCTGTGACACAATTTGTAAGGACCAAAAATGCAAACTCACCCTCTCATTAAAAAATTCTCTTGTTTTCCAAGACTCAATTGCTCCTGCTGCTGATGCTGATGATGTGTCCTTGCAGACAACATGGAGCCATCTGAATCGTCATCTGTATGTATGTCAATTGCGGCGCGAAAAATTGAAACCGAATCAACTTCACGAAACAAAGTGTATGTCACGAGGAAGAACATTTATCAACAAAAAAGAAGAAACAAGTTAAACGAATGGAATCCAAAAGGACTATCACAACATTTATCTTGTCGAGCACTGTTGGCCGAATCGTCGATGATGGCGTTGCCGTTGATATGTAACAAAATCCAAATTAAATGAATTTAAATACATTTTTTAATTAATTTATTTAACAAGGCAAAAATCCACGAACTCTCCTGCTGATGCATCGGCACACACTTACGAAACTATACGGGTTGTGCTGGCCCTGTTCCGTCACCAATTAAAATTATACATCACACTTTTCGGACTCTCGTTGTCCTGGTGGTGAATTTAAGCCTTAATTGGATGCCTCTCCGCGTGAAATTAAAACAAAAAAATAATGAAGAATTGCACGCAGTTCTTTCGGGGCCGAATTTCCCTTTTTTTTTGGTAATTTTGAACGCGCACCCGATGAATCGGTAATATGGTGTCCTTCGTCGTCCTTCCAATGAGGACAAAGATTCCGATGACGAAAAAGGGACACAGATATCTGGACGTGGACGTCAATTAATGAGAGACACGAAAGCGAAATGAAAACCTTACTGCGTTGTCAAGTCAACTGTTTCACTAATGGTTATAATAATATCAACAACAACAGGGACCTCTTTTTCAGCACCAGTTTAACCTGGTCGTGGTCTGTGGTTTAATTGTCAAAGATTTACCAAGGACTATGCTTCTTTTAGGAACGAACATATTATTTTATTCAAAATCCGACAAAAATATTCCCAGAAAACTTATTTAAAAACACATCGATTTTAATTTCAGACCGATAGATGGCGGTAGGTGCGTGTTTGCCGATTGTAAACCACTCCGTATCGCGTTATCAAAAGAACTGATTTCTACCCAATCGACATGGAGTTGGTGTGAATTTCCTTGACATGGAGGAGTATATTTCGCAGCTGGTGTGTGCTCCTTGGTGGACCTCAATTTTTTTTTTGTTGCTTTTGGATCCTTTTTTGGGAGCTGCTATTTTTTGCTGGGAATCAGAGCAAGGGATGTGAATGATAAACTTCTGAGTTCTGCTGATGTTAATTCTCTCTCCCGCTCTTCGTTTTACAATTATTTCTCTTCAAGAGTGTGCGTAGTAAATTGAATTTCTCTTCAAGAACATTTGAGTTGAAAATATTCCAATTTCTCCAGAGAAGCACAATTCTGTGCATTTTCGAAAAAGCTTATATGGCTCATGAAAGTCTCCACTTTGCGAGATTTTTTTTTGGGTGCGTGCTGTGTGGTATAATGGTATTACAAAGTTGACTATGGTTAGATAAGAGATTTTTTTAAGGAGTGATTTAGTATTTTTTTTTGTTATGGGGTGATTTTTTTATTGTTTGTTTTGGTGAAGAGGGGTGGTTGTCTTGCTTTACTTCAGTTGGGCATTGGGAATTAAGTTATCATTTGGACTTTAAATGTGTTCCTTTTTCAATAAAAAAAAAATCCAAAAAATAAGAACGAGGGGTTAACGGACATTTTATTGGTAGGTGGTCAATTTGAGAGATAAATGACAATTTAATTTAATTTAGAAAAACAATAGTGTTCATAAAAAAAACTGATGAGATTAAGAAACAATATTGTTTGCTCAAAAGAATGTTTCTTTCTTATTATAGCATATATGTTAGGGTGAGACTTATTGTAACCGACAATTTTGATCCTCCCGACACTCCACTTGAGACTCCAGCATCGAAAAATCTAAAAGCCAGATGTTCTTTCTACAAGTATTAAAGGTGCCCATGGAACATTTGAAGGGCAGCCTTGGAAAAATTTAATTTATGTATTTTTTTATATTGATCAAGTTTTTTGAGCAGCTCAAGATCATATCTTGGAGCTGATGTCGAATCGTGGGCAGTTATGCAGAACAAATAGGCAAATGTCCCGAACCGCATATACTTGTAAATTTAAATTGTTTTCGTAACATCAATACTTTGAGAAAATAGATAGCTTTTGGCATCCATCGAGCACGCGATAATCCCGCCGGAGCTTTAAATTTCATTTTCTCTGATTTACTCCTCTCAAGAAAGTAGTAGTAAGTTGCAGAAGTTCCTTATAATCATCTCGGAGTTGGAACTCTTGCAGCAGAGATTTGGAGAAGGATATAATTTCATCGGATATTTCAATAACTGCGGCTCTGGCAACTTCATTGGACAAGGCTGTTTCGTAGTTTTTATCATTGATGCTGGACCAGGATTTTTTGAAACGTTTAAAAACCTGTTGATGATCCTAGCGATTTCATGACCACTGCTACCAACCACAGCATGTGTTTGTCTATTTTTTCTTTCTTCCCGTATTCACCGACGTGAACCTGTACCAGAACTTAACTTCGGGACTCCGAGAAGTTTATCTATTCCTCTTACAGAAACTTAAATAGGAAGGCGTAGTGCCCCGTAGCTTAGTGGTTAGTGTGTCGGACTGCTAAGCGAATGAGCCTGGGTTCGAATCCGGCTCATAGCCACCTTCTTTTCCGGGGCACTGCTTCTTGCAACAGACAAAACCTCCAAGAGTAAAATTTGTATCGAAAAAGTGCATCTCGGACTCGGCGGTAAATTGTGGGTCCCTTCCATTCTTGCAGATTAACAACACACACACAGGAATGGTTCAGAATATAAGTCACTAGGCCTTGGCTCTATAAGGAGCTGTCACGCCAATAAATTTATTTAAAAAATGTTTGACTTTTATTTCCTCCATTCCTTATGCATGTCTTACAAGTCGGAGTTATGAATTAAAACTGACGCGCTAACTGACTGTGTCTACTCAAATGATCGTGGAAATGCATTCTCTCTTATGTACTTGTCATCAATCGTGTGTGTTTAGTTTGGTAGGGTCTTGCGTCAGGTGTCTTTGACTCTTTGTACTGTGCTTCTCCCCTTTGAATCAGGTATTCGAAAGAAAATTCCCTTTACTTTTTAAGAAATGTACCATTTGGGATATAAAAAAGGAATTTATTTACTGATTTAGTTATTGAACCAAAAGTTTAGTTAAGTGAAATTTATCATTATAAATGAAGACTTGGGAAGCAAAATTATTGATAGGTGAATTTCTATATCTGAGCAATTGCTTTGAATTGAGCAATTGATGCCAGCCTAGAAATCAAGCATAGAATAAACTCTTAACAAGCCTCGTTTCTTTATGAGCTTAGTAGCCGTTGATTAATAAGGAAGTTATAGTTATACTTGCTGTAAACTGAGGAAATATCATCTCTGGTGGCGGAGAAGATATAAGTCGACTTAGTATACAAAATTGGAGCAATGAAGCTTAAGATTGAAGGCAACTAGCAGAGTCTATTTGCTTTAAGGTCAAGGAGAGAAATCCATCCAAGTAGTTGTTTGCACCACAGTTTGATGTAGAGTTAAAGATTTAGTGACTTTTACTCTCAACCTCTTATGTGCCTTTTAAAGAACTTATTTGTTAAAAATCCCATACAATTTTGGACTAAAAAAACATCAGAGTGATTCCGTTCTTAATCCGTTCCAGAATGATATATCATCGTCTATACTTAACAGACCCCTTAGATTATATAATTCGCAACTGCAGTTTATTAAAAGGCCAACGTTTCTCATTTTGAATGAACGACCAACATTATCGTTGAACAATGTTTGCAAATATTTCATTATTGCTCTAGTCAATTCCAATACAGAAAATCACCAATAAATTCCACCTAAAAGGCAACACCATTCAATTTCGAAAATGTCGGTAATATTTTTCGGTTATCAAAAACCAAAAATGTCCTCCTCATTTTTCTGGCTCAATAAGTCACATTACCAGTTCCAAGAGCTCCCATTTCAAAGAGTAATTTGAAAAATAAAAACTCATAAAAATATAAAATACGAAGTGAAACACTATAACAAAGCTATGTCACTTTCTTATGAGGTTTTTGGGTCTGCAAAAAAAAAATCCACTTAATAGTGTGCTGTGTAGATTCAATACAACAAAAGGACTCTGAAGGGTAGTGATAATTTTTGCGGTTGTCTCATAGTATTATTTCACATAAAATGGCGCCCAACTCGTACCATTTTCATAATCTTCCATTCATCCAACAAGGTATACTGGAAACGAGAATAGAATTGAATATAAGAAAAGGGAAAAACCGTAAACTATAGAAAATTGGTCCTTGAAGATGATCTTGTTATTATTATTATATATTTCCTTTCCCTTCCCCTTAGTGTATTTATCCTTTTGTGTCCAATTTTTCATCTTACCATTGTTCGTCTTTTGCCAATAAATCGCCAGCTTTTCTTTTCATTCAATCGATTCTATATACGCGATACTCCACGTTCGTAGTCATCACTTCAATAGAAATACGGATGGAGTTGAGATAGATTCAAAATGGATGTCAAAAGAACGACAAGGACGAAAAACGGGCTAACCAGAGTCTCACGTTACCTTAAGGAGGACGATTGAAAGGATTATTCTGTGGCACGCAGCACACAGCATACACCGCGTAGTTATCTTTAATCTAGTTCAATATTGCTACCAACGACACAGGATGGATGGAATCCAAGGAGATGAGGGGGACATATTTTTTTTTTTTAACATTTCCAGGACACAAGGATCTCTTTCTGTGTCTCGTGTTTACTATAAGAACTCCACCACGAATGTTTTATTGATAAATACAATATACATACAAATATGCGAGGGTAGGTGGTATCTGTGTGTGTGTGTAACAAGCCTTTGAAAACATGGAAACATAATCATAATAAAAAAGAATAAGGATGAGACAAGCGGGAATAAAACGCTTTATCGAGTATTCGACTTGGGGTTGGGTGGGTTTATTTTGGCTTCAGGAAATTTAAGAACTTGCCTTTTAGGCTGTTGCCTGTTTCAGTCGCTTGGCAGGATCTGCTTACTGTTTTTTTTTTCTTTTTCATTTTTTTACTCAACGACTGAAACGTGATATAATAAAAGCGGGCGATATAGAAACGCCATCACGCGGGCATTTAAATCTCTCTCTCGAAAAGGATTCTTTTTCAATAAATTTATTTATCCTTTCTGTTGTGTCTATACATTTCCATCGTATTTCTTACGCGCTTTATTTTTCACCTCTTATTTAAAATGTTCTGCTGGCATCATTTTGATCCTTTGCCTTGTGGAATTTTATTTTTTTTTTTTTGGCGGAAGGGGAATGATGCTAGGATATGTGTAATTTATTTTTCGAGTATGTCTTAATGTCATTCGAGATAAATTGAATTTGTGGCCATGGATTACGCAGATTAGTGGCGGGTGGGTCTGGATGTATATGGTATAGAAAACGATCTTGCGTCAAGTATTGTTCCAGGATATGGAAGGGTCACGATGAGCTTTGTTGTTCTTGTTTGGGATGTTTATTGAAAAATACCTTCAATCGCTTGAGAGGTAACTAATTAAAAGTCATGGGTGTTACGCGAATCTGAGATGACTTTGCAAGAAGATCCAGCATCCAGAGGAGGACTTGGAAGGATTTCGAAGAATTTGATTGGATTTATATTTGATTCGAGGAGTTATAGACGTTTGGAGGGTGAACACGTGCCGCATAATTGGATTTCATGTGAGATGTTGAATTTGAATTATGCTGCTTTATAAGGCTTGGCAGAATTTATTTAGAATGAAAAATGAAACATTTTGGTTAATTGATTTTAGATTTTTTTTTAACTGATTTGTATATTCCAATTCAAATATCCTTTGGACCTCTTTTTAAGTAATTTTTTTAAAAACCCAATCCTTTCACCTTAATCCAATCAGGGTTTAAGTCAGAGACAAAATTGTCACGATTGTTCTGCTCCCCACAGGCGTGCTAATGACTAATATTTCATCTCATTAATCACCATAGCCAAGAAAGGTTCCCAAGCGAAATCCAAAACTTCATGCATCGAACCTCCCTCAATTACGCTCAATTCCCTGAGAACCCCAATATTGTTTTGGGTAGGTATATACCTCTGGATGTATATCCCAAAACATATCCAAAAATTATCATTATTGGCATAAGAACTAGTTCAAAACCCGCCCGCATGCTTGGACAGACCACAGAAACCAAAACTATGTATTCCACCTTTTTTTTCCTTGCTGCCCTAATTCCTCTTGAATCCCCGACCATCGAAGACCGACGACGTGTCCCAGAAGCCTCTCTACCGAAAACAACAAACTAATGTATTCCAGAGTGTGATAAACTTGCTCGTAATGAATTAGTGGACGAGATATTTCCATTGCTGGGGATTTTTCTCGGTCTCATGCATCCTTAAATCCTTCCCGCCAATTCTGTGGCCTGGGAAGCCTCGGCAACTGCGAAAATCGCCCAACTGGGAATGAATGGAAGGCAACGACAAAGACCGACCGACGCGACTCGTCGACAGAAGACCAGAGGAGCTATATGCTCGGTCCAATGTAGTGGGTGGTTTAATAGCTGGTAATAAATGTCTTGAGTTGATTAAATTAACGACCCAAGGGGGTGGTTCGGTGCGCGGAAGGTATTCGTACAGTATTGGTGGTAGCTTTGCCTTTTCGTTGTTGAAATGATGATGGTGCTCCTTTCTGCCGCCCGCTGATGATGTAAAAAAAAGGAACAGCGAAAAAAGCGGAACGAATCAAAGCCGAAAGGAACATAGTCATGGGAATTGGGAATAGGAAAACGACCGATGTTTCGTATTTTTTTCCTTTTTTGTCTGGCTTAGTCGATTTTTTTTTTTTTTTTTTTTTTTAATTCACTGGCATTGTGCAGATATTAGAACCAAGCTTGAAAGGTAAGTTTCTTTATTCAATTTTTTTCTTGGAATATTAATTTTAGCTTTCTTTCGTTATCTTCAAACTAGGTATGCAGGTCGACTATAGGGTTAGCACCTTCAGGGACCTGGCAGTCTTTTCTAATCCAATATTTTTCAATCACCTTGCTTGGGAAAGTATATGCCTTGTTGTTGTTTTTTTTTTTTTTTTTTTTTTTGTTGACAATTTGTATTTCAGATAAAGACAAATCCAGTTTGACGCACAAATTTGCAGGCATGTTGTGACTGTGACTTTTAAGGGTTGCCTTTGTGTGCCAAAAGTTATCACAAAATTCAAAATTGGAATTTGGGAAAAGTTGGGGTTGGGGTGTTTGAAGTGGTAGAATATTTTGTCTCTAAGAAAATTACAACAAACAATGTGTCTAGACCGGTTTTATCTAAGCCAATTTTTCGGATTAAAAGTCCTAAAGTTTTAAGGATGCACATGATGAAGTTGAAGAAAAGTTCAGATTGTATAGCGAAGCACCAGAGTGATGGGTATTCAACTAGGTAATTGATATTCAAAGTTTAATGTTTTCAATTCGATTATATTGAGGAAAAGTTTACACAGTTAGAGGGGCGGGGGGGGGTAAAAGTTTGAAAGAATAATTATTTGTAAGAAGTTGGTTTCAGTTCAGTTCTCTATAAAGGTGCACAAAAAACCATTGGTTTCGAGTGATTGACATTGACATTTTGCAGAAATATCAGAAGTTAAAAAAAAGTGACAGAACGTTAGGACTTTTCATTGTATTTTCCAAGAGTGGGAAAAATTAAATAATTCAAATGACTTCATTCAGTTGAGGATATGAACTAAAGTACTAAGAAACGAATTTGAACTTACATATGTGTGTTATTCAAAATTTTCGAAGTTTTTTGAGGAGTTAGCAATTGAAAGAGTAGATTCGCTGTTCATATGGAGACATATTGAAAAGATCATTCCAAGGAAGACTTATTTTGGATAAAAATATGAAATTATGTTGAATTGCTCCAGTTTTGTTCTTACTTCTTCTATACAAGTGAAGTATACTCAAGATTGGGTCTTGGGGCTCTTATAGCAATTGTACAAGACTCAAATATGGATCATTGGAATTGTAGCTATTATGGACACACAAATCCTTAAAACTGAAGACACGATAAGTTTTCTAGTGAAAGTAGTCATATAGCATTTTAAAGGGTTTAGAGAAATACTACTTTTTTGCATCATAGACTAAAGACTTCAATATCACCCTGCAGAAGAATTCGTTTATCGCTAGTCTTTATTTAAATACTCAAATAAAAAATAAATAATAAGTATTATGACGAGATTTCAGAGAGTAATTTTTTTTAACTAAACGTGAAAATAACTCAAAAAACAAACAAAGAAAGAAGAAAGTTAATCCAGAAATAAATGAACAAAATTAAAAATCACTATTTTACACTTTATAAACAACGAAAAAGCACAAAACCGAAATTAAAAATATAATAGTTTATTAAAGTTTTGTTTAAAAATTGTTTTTAACTTGAAACTTATGAAAAATCAAGTAAAAACTAACAAAAAATTTGAGTCAATAAGTACACAACCTTCACAGTAAATATGAGTGAGAATATCACTTGTATGTCTTCATCATTTTATTGCCAACATAAAAAGTAAAGGGCCAAGAGGGCTTCCCTGAGGTAAACCACAATGGGTCACGAAAGTGTGTAAAAGACAATAAGACAATTACAAATCTTACTTGCTAGGATCTCAAGATATGAGGTATGATTTGATCCAAGCTAAACAAATTGCACGACTGGATCGCACGTACTTGCTCATATGTGCGGTCACATTGTAGAATAACGGTTTTTTTTGACAACTTTTTTTTAAAAAATAAAAAAAAATAATTCAAGAATACAAACTTAAGCAGAAAAAAAACGTGAATTTAAAAACAAAATTTAAAAAAAAATTCAACTACCCGTTTTCAAAATATTTATTTTTCAAAAAAAAATATTAAAAAATTTATTTAAAATACAAAAAAAAGTTTTGGAAAAAAAATGTATGCAAAATTACTTAGGCTATCTACATCTTCTTGAATATCAATTTTGATAGTAATCGGATCACGAGTTTTCGAGAAAGTCGAAGAAAAAAAGCGGTCCTATTGGAGGTGCCGTTTTTAGCCCACCATATTAAATTTTTGTTCACCAAACTATAATGCATACCTACAATAGTACTGATTTTTTTTTATAAAAATTCTTGGAGCCGTTTTCGAGAAAAATAAGCTTTTACATAACGGTTATGTGACAGGTACCGTTAATTTTTGAGCTAAAAAAAAATGAAAAAAACTCCTCTGTAGAATGTCAAAATAACCTTAAGTTCAAAATTTGAAGACGATTGGTCTAACCGTTTAGGCTGCAGTCCAAAATACATCCGTACAGACAGACAGACAGACAGACGGACAGAATTTTGCCAGTAACTCAAATATGTTTCTCTATCATCGTAATGTCATGTTTGATTGTTATCTCAAAAATTTTAATCTGCACGAATGCAGAACTTGCATTATAGTACCAAAAGCTTTTAATTAAAAAATAACTTAATTCGTGGCTCAGTTGATTAAATGGTTTTGAGAAGTCAGTGTAAATATCTACCGTAATTTATAACATTTTTCTAATGAATTTAAATATTTGTTGGAGAATGTAAGAAGAAATTGGCCAAATTTTTGTAATGTCAGCCTTCTTTTTTCATAAGTATGATTTCGGGCAAGTGGCCGACGCGGCTGGCTGGAATGAATTCCAGCCGAGACCCAATTTTCCCATTTTTTTTAAAAAATCGGGATCGGTGGTGGCCATCTGGTTTGGGGCCCATTCACCGAACGTGTGACGCGCGTGATGGTCGTTCTCGTTCGGCTTCAATTCTTGCGAGAACTGGATTTTGAAAGCCCGCAAACCAAGATCCTTCCGCAAAATCTTAAATAAAGTGGATGGGCACAGCTCCAATTGTTGCGCGCGAAGTCGGATGGACTCATTCGGGTCTTCTTCGATACTCTTCTCCACCATTATTTTGGTAATAAATTTGCACGATTTACAAATGTTGTTCAAGAGTAAGTCTATTCATTATGAATTGGCAAAGGCAAGCCGAACTGAGCATAAATCAAGTGACAGCTGTCAAAAAGACCAACTTCGTGAAAAATAATGTCAGATTGAAAACCACAAGTATAAAAAAAACACCCTTTATAAAGGGTTTAAGTGCCCTGTATTCAAATAACTTAAATAGCGGGATTTCTCATGAGATATATTTTAAAATGAAAATGAAGGCTGGGTTATTCCTCGGGTATAAAACAAGCACAAATTTTAAACAAATAGAAATAATAGGGGCCAAATAAATATTCTCCCAACTTTGCAAACTGGCCAATTAGGGAGAGGACACAGGAAACAAAATTACTGAACCGCCGGCGACCACTAAAGGTGGAGCCCTTTTGCTGAGTCAGAGAAAAAGTATTTCTGCCAAAAAAAAACAAGCTGTTTTCTAACTTAAAAAAATTCTTAATGATTATTCATTATTTCAAAAATCACTTTTTTCACTCTTAAAAATTTAGTAAACATTTAAGCCCTAAACGTATTTATTAAATTATCAGTTTACCTACTGCAAAAAATATTTTTTTTTTTATTACCTACTTTACAAAATATTTCAAAATTTCGAAAATCTAGAAGCTTAACTCAAAATTAATTTTGAATTTTTGTTTTTAACAGGCAAAATAATAACGATTGGCTTAACTATCTGAACTGCAGACTGCAATCCGAACTATACAAACAAGTATACAGACGGAAAAACGAAACTTAATCTCAAAATACCAAATTTAAACTTAAAAGTTAAGTTTAACTTTAAAAAAACTCTTTAAAAATCTAGGTAATAAAAAAAAACATAAAAACAAATTCACTTACCGAAATTAATTAGAAGTGTTTGAATATAAAAATGTTACAAATTTCATTTATGTAATTACCGCCTTCCCAGCTGAAAAAAAGAAAAAAAATGATTTTTTTTTCTCTCCATTTATTCAAACATAAAATTACCTCTGTTTTCATTTGAATAAAAAATTATGCAGGTAACACTTGCTATTAAATTATGAAGAAATTCCTCCTGGAAACACTGAGCCACCGACGCACTGGCTCACCGACAACCGATACCGATACGACGCACTAGCCAACCGGCCGAAGCGACGCATACGACCGACGACGAAAACGCGACGACAAACTTACCCACCGACGACGCACTTTGAGCCATCCATTTCAATGTTCATATCACCATTCACCATCGCCACCATACCGAGACCGACGCAATGCCACTGCAACGAACTATTTTTATTTTTCAATCAATTCAATAATTATCACCTTTTTCCCGTTAAGATCGAATAAATTTATCGAAAAACTATTTAACTTTAATATTAACACATTTCTAGCGCCGCGCCTTAATGATTATTAACAAATTATTTAATTTTTTTATCACCCGATCGCGCAAACTTCACGAATTATTTTGTTCTATCTTCGATCACAGTTTATTATGGACTATGGATGTGGATTGTGGAATGGAAAGCAATTTAATGAGCTTTCAGTAAGGCTTTCCGTTTTATTAGAATGAACAAAAGCTCTTGAGCTATTTGGCGGGTAGTTCTAACGGCGTTTGTTGTATTTAAATTTGAAAATTAATTAAATAGTTTTTTTTTTTTTTTTTAAATGAAAACTCGATCGGAATTGAACAAGTGGGTGAAAGTTGTGAAAAAAAAATAGAAAAAATATAGAGCTACGGCGGGTAGCTTATCGTAAGGCGCTTATGCACTTGAAAACTGATAATGAGTCGTTAAACATTAGTTTCTAAAATAGTGGATCGTTTGTAAGAAGAATATCATCGATTTTACAACGTTTTTATGGAATGAAATTCATATGATTTTTTTGTTTTTTTTTTTACTTTTTAGTATAAAGGGGGCCATCCACAGGCAAGCAAAAATGCACAAATTTTGTGTTTACGCAAAGTTTTGCTCAAATTTATTTCGACATCCACTAGCAGGCACGCTTGTACATTCTTTATTTAGAAATATATTTCAACGAGAGTTGTGTGGGTTATAAAAATATTTAATAAGAGTGAGCTTGCAGTGGTGGTTGTTTTAACTGTTGCAATGGCTCAATACGAATATCCTACGTTGTCCTCCTCAGCGGTGGTAAAATGTAGCCCCAAAAGGGGTATTTTTGTGGTTTTTTGCCTGTATGTTCTCAACTTTTTAATATTTTCAAAAATGGTCTGAATAAAAGTTGTCGAGCATTCAATTCCGCTACTCGTACAGCTGCTATCCATACACTAGAAATAAGGGAGACAAAAATAATTATTGCACCTACAGGAGTGAAATGAGTGCAGTCCTTTAACTACCTTGGGTCAAGAGTAGCAGCCGATAATAATATGGAGGAAGAAATACTATATTCTGTCAAGGCTCTTTAAATCCAGAAACCTTACCATAAGAAACCAAACTGCTGCTGTACAAGGCTATGGTCTTACCAGTACTCACATACGGATCCGAGACTTGGGTGTTCACAAAAAGGCACTTTGATCTCTTATCCGCATTCGGATGAGTCTTACGGAGAATTGTTGGTCCGGCGTCCGAGGGAGGACGATTCCGGAGAAGATAAAATCATGAATTGTATAAAATCTACCTCGAAGAATATGTTAAAGAAAAAATAAAGCTTGGTAGCCCGCATGAGCAGTGGAACCGGCTCGGAAAGTCTTTTGCAGTTTCTTTTATGGTAGAAGACAACGTGGAAAACCTTGCTTGCGTTGGAAGAATTGCGTAGACCAGGAATCCGGATGTATGGAAGAACTTGATTATGGAGGATCGGACCGGATCCCAGTTGCGTATTGCTAAACTGTATATCAGCACAGATTTCGAGAGCGCTGAAACATACAAAATTTTGCTCACAAAAGTAAGAGCAAATTACCTGTGACTACAGAAACATCAATGAGATTCGAGTTGCTTGCTGCTTGCGTTGCTTCTTTCGTGTGACTGTAAAGCAGAGTGTGTGGGTAAAATTTCTTGAGATTTTATCTCCCAATCCAGCCCCCTGCCTGGGCTCACTATTGGATTTGGAGTAGGTGCGAGATTGGGTTTATGCAAAAGTTCTTTAAATCAAAAAGAAACGTTGCACATACCCAACCTTGCACCTTCTCCAAATCCTATAGTGAGAACAAGCTTTTAGGACTAAACTCGTTAAGTTTACATTACATTTGGTTCGTGTACAATATAAGGTAACGTGACTCAGGGCAGGGCACTGAACTGTCAAAAAAAGATCTGTGTTTATTTTTTTAGCTCAAACACATCAGTGCGCACAGCTTGTGTTCCTTTTTACTTGCGATTAAAGGGACTATAAGGCATGTTTAGGATTCGTGAATATAAAAAAAAAATAGATATCAATCAAACATGACATTACGATCATAAGGAAGTCTAAATAAGTGATTGAGAAAAAATGTATGTCTGCCTGTCAATATGTATAACGAGCTGCAGTCTAAACGGCTAAAGCGATTATCTTCAAACTTGGTGTGTGAAATTGTTTTGGCATTAGAGGGAAAATTGAAATTTTATTTTTAGGCCTAAAAGTAACGGTACCTGCCATATAACCGTTTAGGAAAAGCTTATTTTTCTCGAAAACGGCGCCAACGATTTTGATAAAAAAAATTGAGAATTTTTTGTTGGTATTTGCTATCATTCGATAAGATCCAAATGTATGGGAAAAGTCTATTAACGGTACCTTTCATAAAAGGTTTTTTTTTAATTTTTGGCTCTCTCACGGCTCCTTGAATTTCAATAAAATTTTATATTTGAGAATATAGCCAAAATAATTCTACATATCAAAATTTTGAATAACCTTTTTTTTCTAATTAAAATTGATTTTTTTTTTGAATAATCAATATTTTTTAAAACTAATCAACAAAAATTATTTAAAATTTTATAATCACATGTATATTAATAAATTCTAAGAAACTGCATACCAAAATTTCAAAAAAAAAAATTTTTTGAAAAAAAACTAAAAGTAAAAAACAGGATTTTATCAAAACCGGTCCTACAATTTTCGAAATACATTTTTCATAAATTTTTTGTTATTTAAGACGTGTGATAGCATACTTCAGTTTTACTTAAAACCGTTTAGTATTGTGGTTTTGATACTGTGTTAAACTGTGTTATTTTCAACGTAAATGTTACTTGTTTCTCTCAAAGATCTTGCTTTCAAATGTAATTTGGCACATAAGAGCAAGTACGTGCGACCCATTCGTGCCCATTTTTTTAATCGGAGCGCGCTCCATGAGCTCAGAATAAAATGACCGAGCAGATCGAGTTAAAGGCTGCGAGTGCGGCCAACTTCATTTATTTATTTTGCGTTTTGACAAATGACAGGCTTGAAAAAAATATCAAACATCAAAATGGCACCGGTCAAAGTAGCTAGTTCCCTTGAAGGACAAAAATTAAAATTAATTTTTCTAATTAATTTTATTTAATTTTTTTTTATTAAAGGTGTAAAGTGGACCATATGACAACTCAGTGCTCAAGTGTGTTTCTTATTTAGATTAAAGAGGTCTGATCATACTCTTTTCAGAGACTTCGCTCAGAACTAAAAAGGAAAACGCCACAGATATAGCATTAAAATCAGAGTTTTCACCTAAAAATTTATCAGAAAGTTCAACTGCGAAAGCTGAATCAGTGTTGCCAACTTTATAGTATTTTGTCTTACTACTTCTTTTGGTATTTTAATAAAACTATGTATTCTTTGAAATTAGGCTCACATTTTTTTAGTTGTTCGTAATTGCCAAGAGAAGGTTTTTACGGAAAAACATTTTGGAAAATCCTCCGGAAAAGTCGAAAATTAAAAAAATCAAAAATTGATTTTTGTTATGGAATTTTGTGTGCAATCGTTCCAATTATTCTGAAATCACATTGAAACTTGAACTATCTGTGTTTTATTATCACTCTGGAGTTTATTTGAAGGCGTTGTTCCAATAATTGTGAAAAGACGTTTAGCGTACATTTTAATAAGTTTGCGTGTAAAAATCAAAATAATTTAAAGAAAGGCAAGACGACGTCTACTGGGCCTGATAGTATAATATAAATTAGTACCTCCATTCTATTTCTCCTCATATTTCCTCAACCTTCGCATTGTATTTAAAAATTAAAACTATTCAATGGCCGTAATAGCCCTTTATATAGTATTTAGTTACACAAAAAAAGTTGCTTCTAAATGAAGTTCCAAAAACTCTTGCATCCCGGTCTCTTCAATTAAACCAAATCTATCTACGAAAAGCATTATTTTCCCGACCAGAGAAATGTTATCTACTTCAAAAAAAAAAAAAATCATATCAACCTTTTGTTTGCCAAAAAATTCTCGCTGAACTCTTCAGTTTGTAACGTTAACAACCAAACGGTCGGATACCGTAAAGACCAAATGTGCACAACCCCTCAATCATACCCTTCAGAGTCAATATGATCTATCTCTACCCGTTTCGGGCTATTTTACGCTCTTACCCAAGGCGTATCTTTTTTTTATAATTCGTTCTATCTGCAAAACATATTTTCCTTTTTTTTTGTATCTAGCACGCTGCATCGCTGAATGTTTCTATTTTCATCCCGCCCTCTGTATTCTGCCAACACCATACGAATTTGTGTGTAAATATGATTCAATGGTTACTCTGCCCCTGGGTGCACCTGAATCGAAACAGAATCTAGGATAAAAATGCTATTTAGAAAAAGGATAAAAAAAACGTAGATAGCGCTATACCTCTACGCGAGCGGAAAAATGGAATTTTATTAGAGAGAAACAATTCAGCGGGACCTAGTAGCTGCCTGAATGAGGTGTCTTTTTTTTTTTTGATATTCAATTGGATTCCTGGGAAATTCTAGGAAATAAAATGTTGGTTTAGGTGTGCTTAATTAAGCAAGAAAATATTAAGGTAAAGTTTCCAGTTGATGTTCATGTTAATTGATTCAGATCAAATGGAGTTAAATGTTAAAGAGTATAGGTTCTACTATTGAACCTTATGGAACTCCATTTTTTTCTCAATATCCATTAAGGTTTTAATTTATAAAACCGTTCTGTTAATACCGTTTGAGTAAATAGTTCTTGAGTACTGATCCTGGACGGAACAGAAATGATCGGGTCAGAACTATAGGGATTCCAAAGGCTTTCAAAGTATTGCAGCAGCTTGGTCGAAATCCTAAAGTGACTAGTTGGAGAGTTGGAAATATAAACGGTCGAAGCTGTGAATTGGAAGAGAGGATGAATAGAAAGCAAATAGACATCTTGTGCGTTGTGTGTCCAAGAAACAAAATGGCGAAAGTCTGGAAACATAGCCCGTTTCTTATAGTTACTAAGGCATACAAGATGTTCTACTACTGAGAAGACAAGGCAAACATGGAATTGGTATCATCTTTGCGGAGGAATTACATACTTTGCAATGTTTGGCTAGTTTGCTTGATGTATCCGAAGCTGTTGATGCAAGGAAAGTTGTGGACTTCTGTTTTGGGGTGAAAAATATAGAAGACCGCATGGTGGTATAGCGTATGGACCTAGGAATACTTCCGGGGGAGACATCCTTAAGAAATACTATGTTCTTCAAAAAATGACATCACCGTGTATTACTTACAGCAGTGGTGAAAATAAAACTCAGATCAAGATTCGAGAAGCCGCAAGTGCAATATTGAAAAGTGATTTTGATATAAGCGATGACCCAGCAACATCGTTTTCCGCTGAGATTTTTTATGGAGACAAGAAAGGCAAACTAACAAAAAAAGCTTCTGTTGGGTTCAAATGGTACAATCTGGGCAAAAGAAGGCGAAGAAGCCCTATTATGAAAAATTATATATGTTAATGTCATATACGGACACTGCAACACTTCACCGAACTTGTCTACAGGAAGTGAAATGACTGAGCTTAGAACTGCAAAAGGACGTTACCAACAGACAGTATAAACTAGAATAATATTGACAATTGATGCTACTCCAGGAACAACGTTAAACGGCGATGAAGGCCAAAATCTCGCTGTCAAGCAGAATGAACCATTCAACATGGGCGATGACAGACAAAACTTCCGTCCACCTGACCAAAATGAAGTGAGGATAGCAATATCTAAACTAAAAACCAACAAAGCTGATGGACCCGACAGACAACCCGCCGAACTTTTTAAAGCGGCCGGAGATGACCTGGTGGAGTGCATACACCAAGTCATCTCTAAAGCTTGGTCAGAAGAAAGTATGCCTGATGAATGGAACCTCAGCATCGTTTGCCCGATCCACAAGAAAGGAGACCCTCTAAACTGCGCCAACTATAGAGGAATAAGTCTCCTGAATATCGCCTACAAGATCCTCTCTGCCGTACTATGTGAACGCCTGAAACCTTTCGTCAGCAAACTGATTGGCCCCTATCAGTGTGGTTTCAGACCAGGAAAGTCCACAATCGATCAAATGTTCACGCTACGGCAGATCCTGGAAACTACCGAAAAAATCCAAACGAAAGCATTTATAGAGACGAGCTATATAGAGCCATGTCAGGTTTTGGCATCCCCACAAAACTCGTCCAACTGTGCAGGATGACGTCAAGGTCGGTACTGATCCCACAGAAGCTTTTTACGTCAAAAAAGGATTCGGACAAGGTGATGCGCTATCGTGCGATTTCTTCAACTTAATACTTGAACAAAATTATAAGAAACTCGCAAGTCAATTGTAGTGGGACAATTTTTTTTTTTCAAGTCTGTGCAATTGCTAGCATACGCTGACGACATAGACATCATTGGCAGAACTCAGCGGGCTGTCACTGGAGCGTTTGCTAGCGGTGAAGCTGAAGGGGCTAAGATAGGACCAGCAGTCAATGAGGCCAAAACGAAGTACCTGTTGTCCACAAAAAGGGACACTCAACACCGGCAGATTGGACAAAACATCACAATAGACAGATACAACTTTGAGGTAGTTAGGGACTTTGTGTAGCTCGGATCCGTTATAACATCTGATAACAACATCTCGTCATAAATAAAGCAAAGAATTACTCTTGCCAATCGCTGTTTCTATGGGCAAGGAAGGCAATTGAGTTCCAAAGCCCTCTCTCGAAAGGCAAAGGAGACTCTGTATAAGACCCTAATCATCCCAATCCTGCTCTATGGCGCCGAGGCATGGACTCTATCTAAAGCCGATGAAGATATTCTTAGTCGTTTCGAGCGTAAGATTCTTCGGACGATTTTTGGCCTTATCTGCGTTAATGGGCTTTAGAACAAAAAGTTCAACCAAGAACTATACGAGCGAATGGAAAACAATGCTCCGGCTCGCAGGATCTTCGATTCCATCCCAGAGGCTAGACGCAGTCAAGGAAGACCTCGCCTTTGGTGGCGCGCTCAAGTGTAGGACGACCTCAACCAACTTGGAGTGCGAAACTGGAGGCAGCTAGCCAAAGACCGAGCTGGCTGGAGAGGAATGTTGGTTGAGGCCCAGGTTCATCCCGAACTGTAGCGCTCCCTAAGTAAGTAAGTAATATTGACTTTCAAAGACTTCTCTCATAATATAGATGAAAAATAACGCCCTCGTTGAAAAAGAAGAAGTATCCCGAACTTCAAGCAGAGAGTAAGTAGAGCATGTGTCAGGAGCTCGAAGTAATATCTTCTCCGGCTGCTGATGCACACTAGGCTGTTTAGGAATTTCAACAAGCTAATATAAACAAGATCGTAACTATATTCAATATTGACGTTACAAAAAGAAAAATTTCTGGAGATTCGAACACCAAAATTCATTAACAATACTAAAGATCAAAATTCTTCTGTATTATTACAAAATTTTTCATGGATAGTATTGGGGACTGTAAAATGAATAGTTTTCTAGGTTACAACTTCTGATAGCTGTACCTAATAACGAAGAAGTTCCCACCTCAAAGTTGAAGAAGCTAGTGCTCCTCAGAGATACCCTCAGAGTTCTGGAAAAAGATAGCCGACATCGGGTCAAGATCATCTTTAAATTTATCAGCGGTGACCGAATGCCTAGCCAAAACCGAAAGGCTTGCCGACGGTTTCTGAAGACAACCCCGCGACTCCTAAAGTTGTAGGTTCTTTAATATTGCTAGCAAGCAATTAAAATTTTATTTCAAGAAAATAATAAGCAGAAAAAACTTACATCAAAATTTGAGAAACCCAAAGTTTCTGCCCTACTTTTATACCAAAGAAAATACATGAGCTCCTCCTTTTTGATTTTAAAAAATTATAAGTTCTTCCAAAGGAAGTATTTCGGTAAGCAATAAGCAAATCAGAATATACTCTCCTAAAGTTTTTCAAAATGCAAACTTTACCATTTTACTTCCAAGAGCACCCATTTTCTTGTTTGCTTAATTAATTGCTTTCGATTTTATGAAAAGCTATTAAATATCAATCAAAGTCCATCCATAAACAAGGACATTGACCTACTTTCTTGAGAAAACTCTTCCGATGATTCATTTATCAATGCTATGTGTATATTCAAAAAAAAAAAAAAAAAAAGACCTTCTAGTTGTTACGTGACCTTTAAGGAACAAAAAAAAAACAAAATTAATAAAATCACGCGGAATCAAATAAACCTTAGGTCAACAGTGAATTCATGTCCTTTTAACACGGATTCGCACACCATTCGTTTTTAAAGGACTTACCAAGTTTCCATTTCATCATCACCATTGAAATAGTTATACACACACCAACACTATCACGAACGTTATAACGAATTTATTATTGTGAATGGGACAAAATAAAGGACCATGAACACAATAAGCGAAATGATGTTGGTTGGAAAATTCTCGGGGATAGCCAGCTAGCTGGGCTATGGAAGCTCTCCAGAGTAGCTTATAATAGACGACTGTAATGGGCAATAAATTTTCGACACCAAGTGGATGAATGGACGCGAATGGCGAACCATAGTAAAAATGTTAGTCATGTATTTGTGCGTGGTAAGTTAATGGGGTAAAAGGACACCGAATTCGTGGGGAGGATGTGTATTTATGTTTCTATTGTAAATTACATTGTTTTTTGTTGTTGCTTTGGGAAATTATGGATGCGTTGATGGTCTTACGAATTTTGAGTGAGGGAGTGGGGGAAAAATTTGAAAATGAATTCATTAATCCTAAAATCAATGTTAAACAAAAATTAACATTTAAGAAAATGACCTTTGCACCTGTAAGCGTTTTTTAAATATTCGACCGAAATATATGTATTTTTGTATAGTTGTTCTACTTCGCCCTGGTAGAATGGTTCATTCATCCTTAGAGAAGAATTCGGTTCGTCATCGCCGTTCTGTAGAAGTGGTTTTGTATATTTTTAGTGCGATTCTAATACGATATTCCCTCGATCGTCTCTTCAGGACATAAGAAGTATTATTTTCCCTTGAGAGTTAAGTCTTACTTCTCTATGACAGGTCTTTTGTATAAACACTTACTCTCTTAAAAAGAGTTTTTTAGTCTGTTAACTTAAAAAAAACAGACACACGCCAACCATTTATTAAATGTGATATTTTTTTGTAAAAACGACTAAAATAAATATCAAAAGAGATGAAATATAACCAAATATTAAAAGAATGGGTCCTACATACAGGAGGGGTCTCTTGACTTAATATAAAACCTTTATTATGAAATCCTTTTTTGTATCTCATTAAACTCCTCTGATGAACCCCTACCCCCAAAACTGTTCCAAGAGTATTTATACAAATACCCTCTAGTCCAGATATCTCTAGGTACCTTTCTGAAATTTAATTCCGTTTTTCAAAATTAACTACTCACAACCTAATATCAAGTCAATTTATTCATTAACAACCTCATATGACCCTTCCTTATCCCATAATCAAACACACTTTCTGTTCTTACTTGCCCATCATCCAAAACTCAATTAGTTGTAGCTCCTGTTTGGAGTGTACAGAAGCAAGAAAAAAAATTAAATAATTCACATTTTCGCCTCGCACATGGGTTCTTAGAGAAAAAAGAAATAAAAAGACAGACACACAAAAAGTAAAACACTCAACCCGCCCCCTCAAGTAAAGAATATTAATTCAACGTTTTAATTAAAAATCCTTTCAATCCCGAAAACTGAAAATCGCCCCATCTCCTCCCCTGCTTATAGAAAAGGATATATCTAGGCAAAAGTGTTGGGGCTCTATATTTCAGTTGGACTGGACAGAGATCCGACACCAGGATCCACCGACACCGACCACATGGCGAAAATGTACCGTACCGCACCCCATCAAAAGGATCTCTCACTCACATGTACAGTTATTGTACAAAGCGTACGAGGAGGCATGTGTGAAAAATTTACCCGGTCTTCAGTCTTCGACTCATTCACAAAAGCAATTAAAACCGGAAATAGCTTGAAGTGCTCACGGAGAGGCTAGTATGGCTGTTTCATGGCATGCCACTGTTATCTTCTCCTGCTCAACAGAAATAAAAAAAAAAAAAACAATAATAGCTCAGGTTAGTGAATTTTCATTCGTCCTTTTTTTTTAGGGAGACAGGGGTTTTTATATTTTTTTTTTCAAACTAACTAAAAGGACTGCAAACATACAGGACAATGAACACAAACGTCCTATAAGCAAATAATAATCGAAAAAGGATGTCATAAATGAACATTTTATTATTTTGGCTGGTGTTTTTATTCCTCTATGTGTATCCTGTTGTTTTTTTTTTTTTTTTTGTTATCCTGGCAGATTAATTTATCGGTAAAGCTATACGAACTGTAAAGAGGTTTGTTTTTTGTGTTTTGATTAAATATTTGGAAAATCGAGTTGATTTTGTTTTTCAGAACAAACAAACAATATATAAAACGTTAGTAAATATTTAACAAAAAAAAAAAAAGAAAGAGAGACTTCATTTTGAAATTTGATGGTGAGACATTAAATGACCATTAAAAGGGACATATTGGAGGACACACCTACCTTATTGATGTTTGAATAAGTTTTTGAGTAGTGGAGGAAAATTAAAAGCTGGAATTAATATTATTGTTTGATGTATATAGTTTGCAGGAGCATTATGAGCAGAGGATAAAAAAGCCTGAATAATGGAAACTGAATTTGAGGTAGAAAAAAAAGATTTAAAATATGATAATAATTCACAAAAAATTGAGAATTTTAAATCATATGTTAAAAAATATGTGGACATTTAAAAATTGTCGTGCTTGTTTCAAAAAACACAAACAATGAACATCATCATCATCACCAGAGGTAAGGCAACAGGACTCCGGTCCGGGCCACATCACATCCATTAAGTTCTTCCATTTCCATACATCCCGATAACTAGCCGACTCTCTCTCTCTCTCCGCTCATACGAGCTAGGTAGCAAACTCACTGAAGTCCACCGAGCTTTATTTTTTTCACAATATCTGCTTCGAGGTAGATTTCTTACAATTCATGATTGTACCTCTTCTGGACTCGTACTCCCTCGCACACGGGGCCAACAATTCTCCGCAAAACTTCACTCTCGACCGCGGTTAAGAGATCAGAGTGCCTTTTAGTAAGCACCTATGTCTCGAATCCATATGTGAGTACTGGTAAGACTGTTATACAGCAGCAGCTTAGATTTTATGGTAAAATTTCTTATATTTTGTTTTGTTTTTTTCGGGAAACACACTCGTGTTTTTTTTTTTATTTCTTTTTATTGCGTTACAACTTTATTCCCACGTCTACTTCAGTCGGCTTTACAATTATAACTGACAACTGAGTTCATTTGCGTTCATCGCGTCTAGCGATGCAATTCATGAATTGCTTGATGTAGTGTGTTGCTGTTGGGTGTTGGTGCTCGATGTTTGATTAACTGGCTGAACATAATGAGCTGGAACGGAAGACGGAGCTGGAGCTGGAACAGATGTCAAAAATGTTGACTATAAACAAATTCAATGCGGACGGAGCTGCAATACGGAGACGGAAAGGTTGGTTAACTTTTAATAAAGACGTGCAGTTTTTTGACATTTCACAAAGAAACAAATGAAACACAACAGTGGTGCGTTCTTTTTGAAAGATCTTTGGTAAGGTACGTTTACATGATTCCTATTTTCGGTAGTTTTTTCATTCTTATTTTTACAAAAATGGTAAAAGGTGTAAATCAGTAAGAGAAAAAAGTAGTAGTCTAAACATAAGAACTATAAAAAAATTATTGTACAACATATCGAAACAGCGAGAAAATCCAAAGGTATCCTGAAATTTCTGGGCTACTTTTCTTCCTGATGACACATATGAAGAACGGCTGAGGCTTTTCTTTTTTGTTTCGAATTTTGAAAGGAAACCTATTTAGTTGGAATTAAAGCACAAAAAAAAACCAAAAAGGAGAACCTTTATTCTTCCTTTGGACAGACACGTACGTTGATGTTTACACTGATCTTGATTATCACGGACATTTCTAATACTTTCATATGTCTATATAAACTGCGTTGTTTAATCCCACAAAAAATCAGTAAAAAATTATCCATTACCACAAAAAAAAAATATGATTGGGAGTATAAAAACTGTTGTTTTTAATCCGTGCTAGCATTTTCTTTCCCGAACGAGAAAAGTCAAAGCTCAACTCTAACATTTTTTTAAATTTTCATTCAATTGTTTTTTGAAGAAACAAAGAAGCGATGTAAACAAGGTATTATAGTAAATGGGCTGATATTTGACTAATGTCAAAAAAACTGCACAGCATCATTACAGGCCGACTTCACACGATATAATTTCTCTCAGGATCTTCAACATGAAATGAAATATCCAATGGAGTCGCGTTGTTTCGGAGTCTGTTGGGATGTTAGACATCTCTCTCCGCGGTTCTATCTTGACATCGATGTCTTGATAACAATTTGACGTTTGTGTTTTTCTTTCTTTTTTTAGGGTTCATCTCATTATATTTTGTCTCTCATGCTCTTTTTATGCGCTTTAAAAATTTAGTTTGCAGTGAAAAGGCCTGAATACAGTATTTTTGTGCTAATTATTTGCCTTTAGTGTTTCTTTAATACTTGCTGTCTGCAGAATGAGATGAAAAGTTTGAGGTCTCTACTTCTCCGTGAGCTGACCATATCAACAATTGATTAAGGTGCACTTCCTATCGCTTCAGAACGCCTTCAGGAATCAGGATCAGTAATCCTTCTGCTAATTCTTAGAGTGTGTGCATCGTGCTGTATATAACGACATGTTTCTGACACATTGGTAGAACTTCCGCACCTGGTACGGACCTTGCTCTTTAAATTAACAGTACGCTGAGAAATTATCATCTCTTTAAAAAAATTGAGCAACTAAGCCAAAATAAAATATTATTTTGAACTCAAAATATCTATCACTGCTGATATGTATTAAAAAGGATTAAGGACTAGTACCACAGCATCATACTGCGAAGTTCCCATTTAATGTTTAAGAAACTAAAAAGTGTCTTCTCCCCCAACTCCCCTTATCGTTTAATATTCTTTTTTCCCCATTAATTCAAAAATTGCCATAAACTAAAGAAACTTTAAGTTAACAAAGTAGAAATTGTTGTATCTCCCGCTTCTGCAGTAATACTCATCCAAACTAACAGTAACTACTCCTGGCACCCTGTCTCCAGTTCATCCTGTTCATTTTACTAACATTAAACATGCAAACGGATGTTGGATGTTAACAGTTTTATTTTTCGGAAAAATCTGCTGATAATGGCCAAACGACGAAGGATAAAAGTTCTCCAGTTAAGCAATGGCAAGGACGAAGAAGACAAACGAGAAGAGGCAGTTATAGGTAGAAGAGTTAACTTCCACGCAAATTGCGGAATATTTACCTTATTCAACACACACATAGAAAGTGGGATTCATCCACCACCCATTACGACAAATGAAGCCACCTTTTCACTCTTTTTTTTTCGAAAGTTTTGCATCAGAGAAAGAAAACATAAGGTCCTGGGGTAGGGGTGGTCGCCAACACTACGAACAGGGTTACAAAAATGAACAAAAATTCCAGATCGGAAGACCACTTTCATAGTTTGTGTAATTTAAGTTTTCCCTCTTCTGCATGAAACAGCAGCCTTTTTAAGCCATCGCCCATCGCCCTGAAGGAGCCTGCTCTAAACCCGCTCCAAACTCAATCCTGCTACTTCTGTTTTCTTCGAAAAGTGCACATCTATCGTTTATCCAAAAGGAAAGTCTACACTTCGGTCCTTATTTTTTTTTTTTTGCTTTGTTCTTCTCATTTTATGTGAGTGCCCTCACTTCTGCTTCGAAGGATAACCTCTAAATTGCAACAATGGCTATCTGCTAAAGCCTTGAACTGATGATGGTCTCAGGTCTGTTCCTGTGCTGCAGCAATGCTACCCTTTGCCAGTCTTGGGAAACAATTTTAATTTCATTAAAAGCATTTTAATTCCCAGCTCGCTGATAGATAAGCTTCTTACTTTTAACTTAACTTTAAAATACTCATCGCTGTTGTCGTCCTTGTCGTCTTCGTCGTCGTTCTCGTTGGTTGTCGTCTTGTCGACGACATTCAGTTGGTCGTCGGGTGGTTTGTTGGTGACGTCTTTGAATTTTCATTTCAAGTTCTTATCGTAAGACCTTTTCTCTCTATTTTTCTTGGGGGAATGTGTTAAATGTTTAACAAAAGGATTCGCTATCGTTTCTTTTAAACTTATTCCGAACAGGATGTGCCAGATCATCTATTTGTCCGCTTTCAATGAAGATAAAAGATACTCCCAAAGCCATTTGTCCATTTATCCTTGTTCATATTTTTTTTCCTTGCCAACTACTTACTTGCTCTCACCTGACCCTTGGTTCTGGGAGAAATTGCACGGACAGAACTTGAATGCAAAAAAATTAAAGGATATACATGTAGCATCCAAAGTGACCATTTCCTCGCTTAATCTTAAGGGTAAGACCGTTAGTAATTCGTTTTTGGATGAACCGAACGAAAATAAGTGGAACCCTATTTCAGTTGAATCGAAAATGGATGGAGTTTATCAGTTTGTTTGCAGGAAAACAATCCGAACAGTGTAGAGTGAGCGGAATTTATTGGATGTGGAAAGAGGCCACGGAGGAGCAATTGGCGCTGCTTCGATTACCCGATGCCAGTGGTAATCATATGAATTTTGTAAGTAAATAAGGATAAACAATGGCAGAACTTCGAGTTAAGGGGTTCTGGTGGAAAAATGTTCAGGAATTTCATGAAACCAGAGCAAATGGGTTCGTTCAACTCCATTTTATTTTACCAAAAATATGAAGACAACAAAATCTGCCCCACTGTGGACTTATTGTGCCCCGTGTGATAGAGGTTTGCGTGCCCCGCTGCTCTGCCGAAGGTTCGGAGTTCCATTTCCGTGATAATTTTGGAAAGCAGCTTATATGTTAATCGTAAAACATTATTTTGTAAATTTTTAATTTGAATTTACTTCAATACGACGTAAGCACTAATTAGTATCTCCAGACAAAATACGAACTCATTATTTATCAAGCATTCTAGTTGGAAGTGCTTCCACCACATTTTCTTTTTTTAAATACCAAAGTCCCGAAAGAGAAAAAAAAGTGACAGCGGTAGAGAAGTGGGATGTTATCTTTTAATAAGTGACTACCTCACAAACAGAATTGTAATAGATTCTTCAACAAAACGACTGCGTTCAAAAAGTGCTGAGCAAATATTTCCACAAAGTCTGGCATGATGAATATATCACGTATAGTGTTATGCCCCAGGACGAGCTCCGCTACACCAGCACCAGGATGGTAATGGTTATGGTTATATGTCATAAAGCCATGTAACATGTATACCACAGTGTAGATCTCTCTACGCCGCCCCGCACCACAGATAAAGGGTGCTGCAAAGGTGTCAAAGAGGAAAAAAAATCCCTTTTCCATTTTTATTTACAGTAGAAGAAAACCACTTGAAGTTGGATGCCTTTGAGTAAATATTGCCTAATTGGCTGAGGATGTTTCCACGATTGTTGATACTATCCTTATTAATGTCTTTATGAAAAGACACATGTCGTTTTTTTTTTTTTGTATTTTTGGGCAGAAAAGGATGCAAAAATAGAGATAAAAAGAAATATTTCACTTACGAGTTACGACTGAAGTTGGCTTAAGGTTTATTTTTCCCATTTTCCTTGTGTTTGTTTTGTAATTGAGAAAATTTCAAGGTAATTACTTGGAAGGTTGCAACTCTTGAGCTTAATGCGGAAAATAAAAAAAAAAAGAGTTCCGCACTTGCTAATTGGTTGTGCTATGTGAAACGTATACGCGACGTGGTTGTGTTTTTTTTTTTTTTTTGTATTTTACTTCAGCATTTTTAATGTGTGTTTTATATGTTAAACGTGATTTGAAAAGTTTACTAATTAACGTAGAAAGTTAAAAGTATTATGTTTCCTTGTGTTTTGTTTCTGCAACTTAAGTGGTAACTTGGCAGTGAAATGATGCTTACATTTTGTTCAGAAGTGGGATGTTACAGAATAGACTAAAACCCTTTTAGTCTTTTATATTTACTTGGTTGCAAATTTTCGTTGTGGATTTTCTTAGCAAACCAAAGAGACACTATTTAATCATGAGAACATTTACTTTATTAAAGTAAATTTTTTATTTATTTTTAGGTAGCTGTTGAGTCTTGAGTGAGCAATTATTATGAATAAGAGATCTAGTAATGACTTAATGTACGCTTTCATGAATTTTAAATTAAATTATGTTTAAACCAATTGCTATTCAAGCACATGAGGAATTTATTCTATAACTAGCGGGCCCGACAGACGTCGTTCTGACTTTCTGCAAATTATTTTGATTTTAAGATAGCCCTTTCGATGCGTTTTTTACGTTCTATGTAATATGTCGTTTCCAAGTCACAAATTTTACAATAATTAAATAATTAAATAATCAACTTAGCCATCGATTGTTTTTTCTTTCGATTGAAACGTGCGTTGTTGTTGAACAAACAGCACGCGCAGCATTTAGGAGGTTGCCCAACTCTTGTGCCAATTACAATAATGTTTCGACACAGTGCAATGACTTGGCTGCTTATTCAATGCAATTCATGTTGGCAACCTAAATGCAGGGCGTAACAAAAATTCCATTTTCTACCTTCGCGAATTCTCGATTCATATTTTGAGGTAAGAAATTGTGTTGCGAGAATTTTATGTTTTCGGGCTGCTGAACTTTTGGGACGCAGTTCAGTTGTTTTGACTTGCCTTTCTTACGTTTGCCTGTTTTTCTGTGTTTCTTGATTAGTTTGTGGTTTTTCGGGTTGTGAACTTTAAGGGACGCAGCTCAGTTGTCTCAGCTTGCCTCTCTCCCGTTTCCCTGTATTTTTTTTAGCCATTTAGTCTGTTTTGGCATAGCATTTTTCTTCGGAGTACCCAATTCGAGCATACCAAAGACATTTTTCACGAGTTCGAACGGCAAAGACCTTTGACTTTGGACACACATCTTTGGTATGTCCATATGAAGAACATATTTCACAATAAGGTGTGCTCTTTCTCTGTCGACATTCTGCGTAAGTGTGGTTAACCTTACCACAGAAGCCACATTTAACTTTGAAGTCTTCCGTTGATCTCGTGGCTAGTTGCAGTTGATTATCTCTAACGCTTTAGCTTGAAGATGAAGTAGCCGCCTTGCGAAGGTGTGAATGTCCTCAGTTGCAAGTTGATGTGACTGCTTCACCTCTCCCATAACCGCTTCTAAAGTGTTCACTTGCAAATGCGCACTTTTGATAACTGACTCTAACTGTGCAAGGGTCCTTAAGACCTCAAATGCGTTGCCAGCTAATTTCCTGTTCAATAAGGAGACGTATAGTTCCTCATTTTTTTTCCTCCAAACATTTAAAACCTAACTGGAAAGCATTTAGGAACTCGTAGACCCTTGTCGATAAATCAAAGGTCCGGAGCCCAGAGAATTGAGGGATGACGCGAGCAACAACCTTCGAAATGTTTTCGTACGACATTTTTATTTTTTTCACCAGAAGTTGGTTGGCTTCTTATTTCGGGTACCTAAATGATCTTTAGGAACTCTTGTGCCAGATTTTGGTCTCCTAGTTGGTATATTGGGGTTTGTACTCCCTTACTAACAAGTTTTCCAAAAGGTTTGATTGGCGACGATGTTGAAAACGCCGTCAAGAGACTTTTCTGGCAAACCGGTACAGAGGCTTGTTCAAGTTTTTCTCTCAAAACTTTTTGTGCTGACAAGCTTTGTTGAGCTCACAGGTCAACTGGTCTACTTGATTTTCAGCCTCTTCTCTAGCTTGCTGGAGTTGTTTTTCAAACTCTTTGCGCAAGAATTCGCTTCTTTCAAGCTTCTTAGCAAATTTTTGTAACTCTTTAGTGTGTCGATTTTTTTTAAGTTTTGAATATTCCGTCAGTAAGTCGAGTAGGTGGTAAAAGTAAACGGGTATACAACAACCAATTAAAGACCTATCATAATGCAAGTATTTAAAGTGATGGATGTTGGTTGAGAAAATGAAAGTGTTCTCCCAAAATATTATTTGGACACTTTATAAAATTATTTTTTTTTAAGCTTTTTTAAATTTCCTGGTCGCTATTCTTTAACATTAACATTTTGGCACATTGAAGAATACACATAACATTTCATGCAAATCGGTCCAGCCCTTCAGGAGGAGTAAAGTGTTAAGTGTAAGTTATTTCTAGTGCGATAAAAAAAAATTGAAACGTTCGTGACTCTTGACTCGTGACACTAGATTTTTATATATAAGAAGATGCTTGGCAGAGAAACGATTTTCTGCCATTCGGTTTATTAAATCTACTTACATTTTTTTGAAACAGCCGATAGGCCTAAGAAACTTATAATTAAAATGTGTGTATTGACCAATTTTTTAGATATGATTAGGTGGAATTTCGAATCTTCCTTCGGCTTTTTTTTTTTTCGAAATTCCACCTAATTATATCTAAAACTATTATTTACGAAAAAAAAATTATTTTTTCTGCATTTGTCCTTTTATGTCTTTATATCTTTCTATCCTTAAATTTGAAAGGATTAAGTTCTTTTCAAAAAAAAAAATTACTAAAATTCTTAAGTACAAGTTTGCATTGAATTAGGCAAAATTCAGCAAAATCAAATACTTTTTTGATCCAAATAAACCCACAAAATAAATTTTGTCTAAAAAGTCAATCTCTCTCAATTCAAAGGTACTTATGCTTCGGTAATATAAAATTTAATTACAAATAACTTCCTCAAAACGTCTCGTCGTCGCTTCAATGGCACAGACAAATGCTGTAAGCCAAGCAAAAAAAAAAAAACAAAAAAACTTCCTACGATTTGCATAATAATCATTCCCTGATGTCCTTGATCTCCCAAAAAAAATCTCAAATCCATCTTCCCGAGCAAGGATCAAAAAGTCATTGCGACAAAGCAAAGTCCTCCCGCAACTTCCCTACAACAATAGCAACAGAAATTCACTGCTGCAAACATATTTTCAATTACAATCCAAAGTTATAAATATATACATAAACATCATTTTTATATGCCTTCCCAAATGAACAGACAAAAAAAAATATAAATAAATACATACAACAAACAAACAAGGATCCTTCGTCCTGATTACTAAGCTTAACATGAATAATATCAATTCCACAGAGGAATTTCCTCCTTTTCGTTTGTTTGTGTTGCCAAAATCTAATGACAACGCAGAAGGACTCATATTTTATATGTAATCTATTTAAGAACATACACACAATATTTTTTCCAAGCCTCTGCAACGTGTTATCCCCGACTTTGGAGGATTCCAAGGGGACACATATCTCAAAAGTCACAAATTAAGCCAACGGAGCAAGAAAAATTCCTCAAAAAAAAAAAAAAATACTTACACACATACATATATTCGAGGTGATTTTGTGAATTTCAAAATCCTACATGGGAAGACGATTTTTAATGTTTAAAAATATAGCAAGGACCTTAGCATGAGAAAAGGATGCCTTACAGGCCAAAGAACATGAAGAATAATTCGTTTCCCAGAGCTCGGAAAAGAACTATTAGCCATGCATGCAGAAATTTGTCAGAAACGTCTGACTTCTTGAAGATATTTTCCTAAATGGTGACGATGACGTCGCTGTCGTCCTTCATCAAGCAAGTGTGTGCTCCCTTTTAGCCGATTGATGATGCGAAGAAGCTCTCTTTCCCTGGCTTGCTTCATATATGTATAAATCTCATTTCTGGGCTTTTATTTGAAATGCGAAATCTGTTGCTGACAGATAAGGAATTTCATATAGACTAAACCTTTTGTTGTTGCCAACAATTTGTGTTAACCAAAATAAGGCTCTGGGAGCACATACATATACATCCTTATAAGAATCTTAGCTCTGGTGTATTTGGGAAAATAGGGAATAGAAGTGCGCGTGGGGAGGGATTGTACTTATTAACCTAAGTTAAACGTAAGGCAAATGTCTTGTTAACCAAATTTAGTCCGATATCAACAACAGAAGGACTAAACAAGATGACGACGATGATGATGCCAACGGACGGACAATTGACCACGACTTATAGAAGAAGAAACAAAAAAAAAAAAAAACAACCACACTCATCCACTTCAAAGTCAAGGAAACCATCGTCTGACCTTTGTAAGCTCAGCATTCAAGGTCTCTGTATAGTTCCATGTTGTAAGAAACAACCTTATGGCAAATTTCGATAAGACAGGATATCACCTTATTTGTGGTGGCAAAAGTTCCTTTTTCCACCTCCCCCCCCCCCCCCCTCCCTCACTCAATTTGCCATCTTTGTTTACATCTCGCCTGTTGTTTCGTTTTTGTTAATAAGTAGATATACAACAAGAACAGGATAAGTGTCAGAGAATCAGAGAAACTTTGGGGTGGATTGTTGGTTTTGTTTATATCACGCCCTCTGCTGGTATAGCAGTTAATGTAGACGTGTTGTAGGCAGAAGGGATATCATGTTAATATGGTAATTGTCTTATAAAATAAAGCTGATTATGCAATCAAATTATTATCAAACTCAGGAGAAGACGATCCTTGGCAGATTTCGAACGGAAAATTGCCGGCAAATTGATTATGTTAGTGATTTTTTTTTTTGTATTATGTATTCTAGAGGCTTAACTGATGGAAATGGGGAAATCATGAGGGGGGTGAGAGAGAGGTAATTTTTTTTTTTAATAAAGTACTATTAAAATTGCCGTACCAGGATGAAGAGGGTTCAGACCTCCAGCGGTTTAGTTAACTAACCTCTCTTCAGAGTCTGAATATTTGATAATCAAAACGGAATGTGAGTCATAAGAAAATTGATGGTAATATCCCAAAGAAAGGTCTAAAGAAAATAAGTTTTCCTCGTTTTACAGCGCTAGTACATAAAAGTTTGAGTAAAAGAATTTGTTTTAATTTTTTAGCTATGAAAACTGAAATATGGAGTAAGGCTGTTTCAGATGAACAGCAATATCATACATGTGTGTATATGTAGATAGAATTATGCTCTTAAGCCTGACTATACGTTGTTAATAGATTAACCTCTATCATATAACGAAAAGTGGTACTGGAATAACGATTTTTTAGTAAACTGTTTATCCAATGTTTGATTTTGCGCATTTTTACTTGCGATTATAGGGACTATAAGACAAGTTTAGGATTCGTGAATTTAAAAAAAAATGAGATAACAATGAAACATGACATTACGATCATAGAGAAGTCTGTCTGTCTGTCTGTCAGTCTGTCAGTATGTATAACGAGCTGCAGCCTTAACGGCTTAAGCGATTATTATCTTCAAACTTGGTGTGTGAAAATGTTTTGGCATTGAAATTTTATTTTTAGGCCTAAAAATAACGGTACCTGCCATATGACCGTTTAGAAAAAGCTTATTTTTCTCGAAAATGGCTCCAACGATTTTGATGAAAATTGTTGAGATTTTTTTTTTTTTTTTGGTACTGGCTATCATGCTGCTCGCGAGCTCTATGAGCAGAAAAGACGGGAATAACACCGGCTTCTCCAAAAGAAAAAGGGAGAGCATGAGAAGCACGCGATCGAAGATATTGAGAGATGTTACTCCAGTAACAACGTGCAGAAGTTTTACCAACAGGTAAAAAGAACATGCCAAGGAAAAAAATCCCGCACAGAAGCCTGTAGAGATAGGAATGGAAACCTCGTAGTAGAGTCACAGTCGGTGCTGAGTACATGGAAGGACCATTTCTGCAGACTGTTAAACGGCGATGAAGACCAAAATCCCGCGCTGTCAGGCAGAATGAACCATTCAACATGGACGATGACAGACAAAACTTCCGTCCACCTGACCAAAATGAAGTAAGGATAGCAATATCTAAACTCAAAAACAACAAAGCTGCTGGACCCGACGGACTACCCGCCGCATCGTTTGCCCGATCCAGAAGAAAGGATACCCTCTAAACTGCGCCAACTATAGAGGAATTAGTCTCCTAAAATATCGCCTACAAAATCCTCTCTGCCGTACCATGTGAACGCCTGAAACCTTTCGTCAGCAACCTGATTGGCCCCTATCAGTGTGGTTTCAGACCAGGAAAGTCCACAATCGATCAAATGTTCACTCTACGGCAGATCCTGGAAACCACCCAAGAATTCCAAATCGATACCCACCACCTCTTTATCGATTTTAAGGCCGCGTACGATAGCATTTATAGAGACGAGCTATACAGAGCCATGTCAGGTTTTGGCATTCCCACAAAACTCGTCCGACTGTGCAGGATGACGATGGAGAACTCTCGCTGCTCCGTCAAGGTTGGTTCTGACCTCACAGAAGCTTTTGACGTCAAAAAAGGATTCCGACAAGGTGATGCGCTATCGTGCGATTTCTTCAACTTAATACTTAAAAAAATTATAAGAAACTCGCAAGTCAATTGTAGTGGGACAATTTTTTTCAAGTCTTTGCAATTGCTAGCATACACTGACGATACTGGAACGTTTGCAAGCATTGAAGCTGAAGTGGCTAAGATGGGACTAGCAGTCAATGAGGCCAAAACGAAGTACCTGCTGTCCACAAAAAGGGACACACAACACCGGCGGATTGGACAAAACATCACAATAGACAGGTACAACTTTGAGGTAGTTAGGGACTTTGCAAAGCCCTCTCTCGAAAGACAAAGGAGACCCTGTATAAGACCCTAATTATCACAGTCCTGCTCTATAGCGCCGAGGCATGGACTCTATCTAAAACAGATGAAGATATCCTTAGTCGTTTCGAGCGTAAGATTTTTCGGACGATTTTTGGCCCTATCTGCGTTAACGGGCTTTGGAGGAGAAGGTTCAACCAAGAACTATACGAGCTGTACAGCGACATTGACCTGGTCAAAAAAATACGCATATCACGTTTAAGATGGCTAGGTCATGTAGAGCGAATGGACAACAATGCTCCGGCTAGCAGGATCTTCGATTCCATCCCAGAGGGTAGACGCAGTCAAGGAAGACGTGGAGGTGGAGCGCTGAAGTGGAGGACGACCTCAAACAACTTGGAGTGCGAAACTGGAGACAGCTAGCCAAAAACCGAGCTGGCTGGAGAGGCATGTTTTTTTTTTTATAATTAACGCGCGCACAAGGGACTACTTGTTTCCCTTTTAATGTAACACACTGCGCGGGCATTAGGAAGATAGGGAGGGGAGAGTTAGGAGGTGTCGATTAACATTGGTTTTGAATGTTTGCAGATCAAAATGGCAAGGGAAAATCTCGCCGGGTAAACTATTCCAAATTCGTGTCGTTCGGCTAAAAAAAGAATCCCTATATTTCACGGTACGTCCGAAATTGGGCTCAAGGGTGAACTGATGAGCATTCCTTGCAAGACGAGTATTACGGGAGAAACTTTTAAGGGGAGGAGTGCAGCTGGCTACTTCGAGTGAACATTTTTTTATAAAAGAAACGATAAAATAAGCAAAGACATGAAACATTGCGTCGGTGTTCGAGAGGGGCAATTGTTTCAGCGGCAGTTCTATTTCCTATCAATCTTAACGCTCGATTTTGTATTCTATCAAGCAGGTGAAGCGATGTTTGTGAAGCACCTGCCCAGAGGTGGGAGTTATACTCGAGTTTAGGGCGTTTAAACGCTTTATAGATTGTAGCCAGATCAGATGGGGAAAAATACTTCTTACACCGATACAGAAAACCTAAGCACTTAGCAGCATTCTTAGCTATCTCAAGTAAATGTTCGTTCCAATGGAGGTCGTCGTTGACACACATACCGAGTACTGAGAGCTTTTCGGTTTCTTGGATGTAAGTGCCATTCATGGACAATGGCATACCCCCATGTTTAGCTTTAACGACAGAAGACAGCATTGAGTTTTCGAAGCATTAAACTCCACACGATTCCTATTACCCCATTTGACAATTCTGTATAAATCGGAGTTTAATGAGCTTGACATACGGCACCGTTGCAATTGTACGTCCGAAGGCGAAGGACGTGAAATATCGAACGAATATGAAAAGCTGAGGATAGAGTCGTCAGCAAAACAGTTATGTCGATTAGAAGTAACAGACAGAAGATCATTTATAAAAATGAGGAAAAGAGTCGGAGACAGAACAGAGCCCTGGGGCACACCAGCATTTATTTTGTGGGAATCAGACTTGAATCCGTCCAATACAACTTGTATTGAACGGTCCTTCTATATCCAACGAACAAGAGTATCATCAATCCCAAAAGCACGCATTTTCGATAAGAGAGCTTCATGCCAAACTCTATCAAATGCCTTGGAGATATCAAGAGCAATAATATTACTTTCACCAAAGCGATGTAAGGATTTGTTCCATTGTTCGGTGAGATATGCCATCAGATCACCAGTGGAACGGTTGCTGCGGAAGCCATATTGACGGTCATGGAGAAGCTTTCCATCTTCGAGATATTTCTTAAGCTGACGGTTAATCAACGTTTCTATGACCAAGCTGGCATTGAAATGAGCGGCGAGCATGTTTGCCTTCTCTGCAGAGTAAACAATTGGTTTGTTACTGTCGATGAGCGTTGGAACCGAAGATGTTGAGGAGTTTTTAATATTTTTTTAAAAATGACCAAAAATTTTTACTGCATTTGGGACACTGCAGAATTTTTTGCCGTAATTTTTGGTCATGCAAAAATTTGGTTCTTTCAATAACGGAGTTGCATGAGTTCCTTGCTTGTTTGTGCTTTTTCCAATTTTCCTCTGTAGGGTTGGCTTTGTAAGATCGGAAACTTACTTCTTTGAGCCGGATAGCTTCTTTACACTCAGAACTAAACCAGGACTTTTCTTAAGACTTGATGCTCTTTACTCTGCTAGGAATAAAAGCATGCATCCCTAGAAGAATCACATTTGTGATCATTTCAGCACTGGCATCAATGTCACTATCGAGGAAGCATAGTGACCAGTTAAATTTTAAATATTCAGGCCGACCCAGTTGGCTTTCTCGGTCCTGGTGGGAAGTTTTTCTTCAACTCTATGGGTGGAGCATGAGAAATTAGCTGAAATGACACAATGGAAATGGAGAAGTTACACTAATGGTATATTTATCAGGGTGAGAATTAAGAAACAAATAAAGAGTATGGGCGGCTTGCCCAGCAACATCCGGTATACGCGATGGCACATCGATCAGTTGGGTACCAAATCATCACCCCATGCAACAGTTCATCGTTGTATATTCTTTCCTATTCGCTGACCAAAACTCACCCATTTTCTCTCGAAACAACCTAATTCAACAATTCCATACCTATGCAACATACAGCAGAACTGGGATCATAAGCATCTTATAAACGGACACTTTAGTTGCCCCCAGGAAGGGCTCTACTTATAAATTGCCTTCTTAGCACGAAGATGCATCGATTGGCAAGAGTAATTCTTTCTTTGATCTCAGCGCTGGTGGTGTTCTCTGATTTGATGAGGGAGCCCAGAAGGACCTAGTTTTTGTCATGTTCAACCTCATACCTTTTTTATATTCCAGGATTTAAGAATTTGTGTTTGGATATCGACTTTCAGTATTAATTAGATGCCAATATTAATGAATTCATCTACATTGATTACCTACAGTCAATTATTTAAGTTTTCTTCCTTGATTCACTTCATTATTTCTGGCATTTCTCTACCAGTTATGTCAAAATTGTTTTTCCAAGTTTGGTATTTAAAAATAACATATATGTGAATTTTCAAAATTCAATTTAAACGGAGTACTTTTACCTTGAACTGTTTGAAATACAAAATATTAACTTACACCTACTGTGCCTTTAAATTAATGTCCTAATCCAAGACCTTTTCTATATGACCAGGCTTTGTCGTCGTCGCAAAAGTTCAAACCATAAGTTATGTTATACACTCGAAACATTCATCATCTAATTTATTTGAATTGGGAAAAAGGTATTGTTGTGCAAACAGTTGTTGTTGTTGTTGTAAAAGGGAACAAAACTCAAAATAAGAGTAGATTTGTAACTTTGTGTATCAGCTAGACATGTTGGTAGATTTCTGTATACATTCACAGAATAAGCCAAACCATGAACAATATTACTTATTTATGGCCCAACGGTATTCCCTTCACCCTCTCTGCTCATCCCTTTATGATTTAATATCTCATGTGTTCTATACACAATATTTGGTTGAAAGTATAACTTGGTTCTCAGAAAACAAAACATACATATATGCGTCTCTATATATGGATGAATAATCCTTTCGATATTAAATGTCTCAGCAGGACATAATCCTTTGAATTAGTATTTTCATATAATTGCTTCAAAATCCAAAACTTTCGGTCATGCTGGGAAAAGGATTATGTTTGGAATAGGAGCAAGGATATGGCAGATATAGAAGGGACACACATTTGAAACAGTAGAAGCAATTGCCTTCTTTAGGATTTCAAGGATTTTACCTTGTTTTGTGTGAACAAAAAGACACAAGGATAGTAGATGGCGTGCTGAGCTTTAAATTAATTAAAAGCATTTTTAATATTAATTGGAATGTAATCATGTATGAAATGAATTGGAAGAAATTGAATACGTGAGTTGTTCAACCGCTGGCTTATTGTTAGAAATGTAATTAAAAATGGAATAGGTTTTCACTCACCTCTGTATATAGAAGATGGACAATAGCTGCGTTTTATTATCCACCAAGATCCATAAAGATCTTTGTCGACAATAAAACGATCCAGAAATCTCAAATTTCCCCTAGACAACACGGGTTCCTCAAAGACAGGTCAACAACAACAAACCTCGTTGACTTTGTTTCATTTTCCCTCTCAGCCTTGGAGAATGGAAAGGAGGTTGATGTTATTTCAACAGATTTTAGTAAAGCTTTCGATAAAATGTCCACAAACTTATTCTTTTTAAGCTTTCCACCCTCGGCTTTGAACCCATTCTGTTGAGATGGATTTCTTCTTTAGAAAACCGTTTTTACAGCGTTCGGTTCAGAACCGTCTTATCAAGCCGTTTTTTAGCTACATCCGGTGTTCCCCAAGGCAATCATTTAGGCCCTCTCCTCTTCATTCTTAGTATCAACGACATGGAAATGATCGTCAAACATTTCTTCGTCTCACTCTACGCAGACAATACTAAGTTTTACAAGGTCATTTCTTCATCTGAAGACTCTTCTCCCTTCCAACAGGATCTCGACAATTTTTCAATATGGTGCTCCAAAAACTGCTTGGAGCTTAATACTTCCAAGTGTCAGTCAATAACCTTCTCACGTAAACGCATCAAATCTTCTCCCCGTCTTTATCTTCTACACAGTCAAACCATTTCCCCCGTTCAGGTGATCCTAGACCCTGGGATTTTTTGCGACCATGAACTGAATTTTCTCAAACATATCGATGATATAATTCTTAAGGCAAATTCATCACTTGGATTCGTGAAACGATTGTCCAAGAAATTTGCAGACCCCTACGTTACCCGATCTCTTTACATATCATTTGTTCGTCCGCTTCTTGAGTACGCTTGTCAAGTCTGGTCGCCTTACCAACAAGTGCACATTGCCAGAATTGAGATCATACAACGCCGTTTCCTTCGATTTGCTCTTCGAAGTCTTAATTGGAGTAATCCTTTAATGTCACCTCCTTATCAAGACCGAATCAAACTTCTCAACCTGAATACGCTGAAAGATCGAAGAGAAATATTTGACATTCTCTTCATTCACCGAATCTTTTCAGGTACCATTGACTGCACAGCCCTTAACGCATCAATCTTTCAAAATACTAACCCTCGTAACACTCGTAATCCCCGCCTCTTCTGTCTTCCCACCCATCGAACCTCTTATGGCTGCAACGAACCAATCTCTCGAATGCTGAGGAGTGTCAATTCCAACTCTTCTTGTTTTGACTTTAATATCAGTACTCCCTGCCTAAAGCTTCGTCTCCTAAGCCCCCCCCCCCCAACAGTTAATTTAAGACTTAGCTATTAAGTTTCTTAGTTTTTAAGTTAGATTAAAAAATAGCTTGTATTAAGCCAAATAAATTGGGGTTTTGCCCCCACCAAAATTAAATTAAAATTAAGTTAAATTAAATTAAATCAATATTGTGTGCACCTTTCACTAGTGCCAACAAAAGCAGTACAGCAGTTCAGACCAGAAACAGCAGCTGTACCCAAAGCAAAGAGAAAACAGATTATCTTACCGAGAGAGGTCTTTCTCACTTCTCATCGAACTGTCAAGTCTGTCTGACTTGTTCTTCTGGCGAATCAACTGCGTAGCTGCCTTTTAACAGAGTTTTATATTTTATTAATAAAGTTTCAACACGTATCATTATTTGTATGAAAATACTTTGTTTTTATTAGTATACACTATCGTACACTAAAACAATTATGCAAAAGTGCCATCTGTTTTTAAAAAATTAGTACTATTTTTTTGGATTTTTGGAAATAGATCCCAATAGAAAGCTGTATCACAAATTGTTATTATGTTTAGACTTAATCCATATCCAGATCCGAAGATAATTAAACACAGCTAATGTGTAGCTTAATAACTAAGTAGCCCCGGTGCGTTTAAAATACATAAATTCTACTACTTTGTTGTTGTTTTCAAAACCATTCACAAAATTCATCTGTCAGAAAGTCTATCATCTTCAAAAGGCTAGAATAATGGTGTGTTTATCAGACCTAATGGCTTTGTCGATAGACAGACAATATTCCCATCTTAAATCGAATCCTTTTCCTCACAATTCCGTTATAAAAAAAGGAACTCACTCTTCAGAATTGAAGGAAAAATAAAGCAAAAATATAGTATCCTTCAAAAACCAATACCATACCAACCAAATACTGCATACTTTCTCCTTACATCTTGCCAACTTGATAACAAATCTCTTAGGTTTTTTTTTTAACTGGTATTCCTATGGCGCGCATTAAAAGTCACTTTGACTTTGACGGAAACATTTACTCTCTGTTTGTACCCAAATCCTCCCTTGGTTGCCATTTTTCTACAGCGGCGGCATCTACCAAGTTCCCGGTTGTACCGCCATACCACCATTACCATTCCTGCTTTTGCCATTTAAGCCATCGCTCGTTTTCAAAGGAAGCGATTTGGTGTGTATGTGTGTATGTTGGCAAAGAGCATAACAACGACGCGTAAAATCCGATTTCATTTCGTTTGACGATTTATTGCATATGTTCACATACTTAAGCTAGCTCCAAGCATACATCCAGAAGAGTACATAAGGACAAGATGCTGAAAAGGGAAGAACTTATTTATTTTAGTCCTTTGCCTTGTTTTTTTTTTATTAATTTTTTCACTAACATTCAATCTACTGTGAATAATCTTGACGTGATTTCTGTTCATTTATTATTTGCTTCTGTCAAAGAATTGCATATAACTGTTTATTCCAAGGACTTTTCCATCTTCCCTTTTCGCCAATCAACCAACAGCATCTATCAAGAGAATTTTTGAAGACAAGATGATGTGTTTTGTATTTTTCAAATATTAGATGTATCTGTGTGTAAATGTGAGGGAAATTCAATCAGGGAGTATGTGACGATTCGGTTCTTGACAGGGTACAATAGAATTACAGTTATTCATTCGTTTTATTGTGTCAGTTTTTTGGGTGTAGGGTAGGTAGGTGTGTCAATTTAATAAGAACTGACAATTTGATTTAATGTGGCCATTGTTTGGTAATGAAAACGATTTGAACGAAGAAGACGGCCTGCAGACTGGCTGTCACTTTGACATTTATGGCATTTATTGTGTTGACACTTTATTGCGTGGTTACTTTTGATGAATTTGCGATGAATCGAAGCAATTTGTTTCTCTGTCTGCTGCTTTGTCTTTGGGACTGACAAAATGAAGTTGTTGTCAGCACAACTGATGTAAATAATGAAAAAGGCAACCATGCTTTTCTTTTGACTTTTGAATGAGCCACGTAATTTTGTCATTGAAGTTCTTTGGAAGTTAAAATTGTTGATGATTTTAGGCAATAAAAGATAAGTTTATGATTCAGTGATTTTGGGGCATTGGGCACTACTGAATCTTTTGTTTAAAAACAGGATTATATCAATCAGTTACTAGGTCATTTGGGATGCGAAGAATTTGAAATGTCACGAGAACTACTTGGACAATAATGCTTCAGTTAAGTCCCAATTACCTTACCTTACCTTAGGTAGCGCTGCACGCTGCAGTCCGGGGTGGACTAGGGCCTCAAACAATACCCAGCTCGGTTCCTAGATGCCTAAAGCACGTTGTCAAGGTCATCTTGCAACTAAATCTCTTTCTTCCTCTACGAAGCGATGTCCCTCCGGAATGGAAACGAAGATTTTACATTGATGTCAATCTGCTGCATATATATGACCCAGTCATATGAGACGTTTGGCTTTACTCTTTTAATTAGGTCTGTGCCGCAGTACAGCCCGTACTGCGTCCTCATCTACTTTTGCCAATGTCCAAGTGCATACCTTTGCACCATACAGCAAAAATGGGATGACGAGGACCTTATATAGGGGCACTTAAGTTGCCCGGCAGAGGTCTTGGCTACTCAATTGTCTTTTTAGCCCCAAGAAGTAGCGATTGACAAGAGTAATTTATCGTTCGATGATCTCAGTACAGGTGTTGTTCTCTGATTTGATAGCGGAGTTGGAGCCCAGGTAGACACAGTCCCTATACTACTTCCAAATTATATGGCCTCTTTCATTAAGCGCTTCCTAACTTTAAATTTAAATGAAACTAAGTTCGTGTGAGATATCATCAACATTTTTTTGTTCGTTTGAAAGGTGTATCGATGCCATTATGGTGTATATTATAACATCGTTTTAATGTCTTCTCTTGGTGGCGCGCATCCCTGGTGTCTAGTTTTCCATGTTGTGGTTGTGGTCTGCGAAAGTCCGAGTTCTTTGAGCGATGCGAAATCGAATGCCTTGGATTCTCCTGCACACTCTGCACGGCGGCGATGTTTTCAGCAGATCTTGCGTTTCTTCAACAAACGGATATTGGTTGATTGCTTACTCACTGTGAATAGTCCTCTCGGTATGATAATTATATGGCGCCCGTACAATGGGCGAAGTGCTCGGAACGTCGACCGAACAGAATACCCATTTTGATAAAACAATTTTATCATTTGCACGTGTTGTTGAGCGCTATATCCGTCCATTGTGGTTTGGAAAAGCAGACTAAATAAATGACAACCAATTTGACAGATTTAGCTTCAACAAGATGGCTGCTATCAACTGTCAAAGTTCCGAAGTTCCTTTAAGCTGTCCCTTTAGCTGTCTATTGTGATATTATGTCCAAGAAGTCCATGTTCAGTGTCTGTCTCATCTTGATAGCAGCATTTACTCGCATTTTGCCCGCATTGACTGCTAAGCCCATCTTCGCTTGCTTCCATCTCAATGTATTGATGGAATTCACTTAAAAGATACTGCTGTTCTCCCAAATTCAATTTTAAATCCACTGAAATTCTTCAAATAAACATGACGATCCATTAATTTTTAAAACCCTTATGTTTCCACAATTTCCACCCTAAAACCACATGCTAGCCATTTTGATGTGCTGTACGCACCCATTCAATTGTCTTAATATTTAAAATCGTGATTTGAATTTCTAATCCTAGAACATTATCTCATTTTTTTACGCAAGCAAAAGAAAAAAAAAGAACATATTTTTGGTTTCGTCATTTTAATAAAAAAAAAAAACTCCAAGTTTTAGACCAGAACCAAAGTATCGAAAGCCATTGCTCGCTGTTTCGATGTGCACCAATTTCAAAAAAAAAAAAAAAAAAAAAAAAACTCCAAATTGACTATTCAATAAGCCGCTTGGGATTTATTTCAATTTTTATTCCATTTAAAAAAATCACAATAAAATTCTTGTTCTTTTGGTTAATCCAAAGGATAACAATGCTGAAACATGTGCTAAACGCATAAAGTCAGGACTACTATACAATCGATGATGGCAACAAGAGTTGGGGCATTTCAAAACCCAGAAATATGCAATAAGGACACAGCCAAGCTGGAAGGTCTAAAATATTTCGCGCACCATTATATCTGAATTTTTCATATTTTTCCAAAAAAGTTTACCCAATGCATGTGTCTCTTCTTAACTGTTTTCTTTTTTAGGGAAATGGTTGAATGAATAAAATAAATTCATGTTGTCATGTTGGAAACTATATCATTGCCCGATGAGGATTGCAAAACTAAAAAAAATTAAGGGTCTGACTGGGTCGCACGCACTTGCTCTGTAGATTCGGATGGTATATTTATATAACAGTTTGGCATTGATTTATGTCACCCTCGATTTTGTGTCTGTTTAAAGTAAGGTTTGAGCCAATAACAGAGTTTAGTGCTTTTTCAGCAAAATAATTAAAGAGTTGTTCCTATTGGTTGTAAGGTCGAAACCATTATTTTTTCCGCTTAAAATCAATTTCCTCTCTCTAAAGTCACCTAAGATCCTTTAAGCCAAAGTTTGAAAACTATCTCTCCAGCGACTTGGCCTCTAGCTTGAAACTGATAGACGAACAAACTGACAGACGTCATTGTAATGTCATGTTTGACTATTATCAATTTTTTTAATCAAGACAAATGCCAAACCTGCCCAATACTACCATTATCGGATGTAAAAAAACCGAATACAAAAAAATACAAACTTACTGCTGCCGCTGGAAACAATGATTTTTCTATGTTTGCCCCCTCATGTGTGTTTAGTACATTTTTTTTTATCAAGGATAACATATTTTTTCTCCCATCTGTTTTCAAGGATACTTCAAAACATGGGGATCGCTAAGGAGGTGATGGGTAGTTTTAAAATGAAACAAATAGGTGATACTCAAAATGTGTACACTAACCAACAACAGTCCTGTCGATGGCAAAATAAATGGCAAGAGTAAGTGTTGTTTACCCTTTCCAGGAACTGCAACGGTCATATTTGCATTTCTAGGTCCTGATTCCCACCCATGCATCGCGAAATATATGAAAAAAAAAAAATGCCAACAAAATAAAAATAAATCCAGTGGCTTCATCCCAATGTGTTAGGTTTTCGTCTGACATTTTTAAGGTTAGCAGAAGTTTTGTTGCAAGTATTTTGTATCTCGTCCTATGCAAGGATTTTCCTTTCATTGTTTAGTTTTGAATATTTGTTTGGATGAATTTTAGTAGATTTGCATCCAACGCAGCTCACAGGTGCAATTTTACATTTTATTTATTTTTTTTTCAAAGGCAAAGGTAAAAAGTATTTAATTTTTTTTGTTGGAAAATATGTTTATTGGAATTTATCATTGTAAAAGAATATGGAAGATAAATCGAAAAAAAATTGTGTTGAGTTGCAAAGAATATTTCAATTCTGTCAGCTATCGGCTAAAGTAATGTTAATATCTAAACCTTTAGAAATATCGAGTGCAATAATCTTACTTTCTCCGAAACGATGTAGAGAGTTGTTGCACTATTCGGTGAGATAAGCCATCATATCACCATTAGAAGCTTTCGTTCCTCAAGATATTTCTTGATTTTATAATTAATAAGTGTTTCCATGACCTTGGAAAGAAGGGACGTAAATGCAATCGATTGGTAATTTTTGGGGGAGGACGATTCGCCTTTTTTAGGTATGGGCTGGACAAAAGCTGTCTTCCATTTACGCGGAAAGAGCCCTGAGGAGTAGGATAGATAGAACAGCTTACGCAGTGGCTTTGCCAACGTACAAGAACACCTCTTCAGAACAATAGCGGGGATACAATCCGGGCCAGCGGGTTTATTTATGTTGAGATCTTTCAATACTCTTGCGACTGAACGAGTGCGAAAGAAGATTGGTCCCATAAAATCATTTACGCTCTCGAGTACAGGTGGAGTTCTGACACCTGCGGCCGGTGTTGAGTTTGACGCGAATTGGGCAGCAAGCAGATCTGCTTTTTCTTGAGAACTGACAGGAGGAGTATCGTTGAAGACGAGCGTAGGAACTGATGATGACGAAGAATTCTTTACTTTTTTTACAAATGACCAAACATTTTTACTGCCTTAGGGACATTGCTGTATTTTTTGCCGAATTTTGTGCTCATGTAAAAATTTGGTTTTTCGAATATGAACATTGCAGGCCTTTCTAGCTTGCTGAAACTTTTTCCGGTTTTCCTCAGTGATTTTGGCTTTGTAACAACGGAAACTTACATTTCTTAACCTGATAGCCTCTCTACAGCTCGAATCAAACCATCAGTTTTCCTTAGGTTTGATACTCTTCGACCTGTTTTGGATAAAATTTCTCATTCCTAAAAGAATTAAATTTGTAACAATGTCTGCGCTGGAATCAATGTCACTATCGAGGAAGCATAGTGACCAGTTAAAGGTTCTGAATTAGTTATTGAGAACGTCCCAGTTGGCTTTCTCGTATTGCCAAACGGTTCTCCTTGGGTTTTTTCTTGAACTGAATTGAGTTGGCACGAGAAATTTGTATGGTCAGATATGCCTAGAGGCAATAATACACGAATTGTGCATTTATCAGGATTGAAGGTAAGAAACAAGTCTAGAGTGTTAGGGGTTTGACCTGCAATGTCAGGAATTTGGGTTGGCTCATCAACGAGCTGAGTAAGATGGTTTAACTCAGCGAAAATCTTAACATACCTTCCTTTGGGTGTTGTCTGGCCAGAAAAGCGAAGCCAACTGGAATTGTGTACATTTAAATCGCCCGTAATAACGATTTCAGTGTGAGGGTAACGGGAAACAATTCCTTGAATGGAGTCAGACAAAGCATCAAATTCGTTAAAAGTTGAAACTCTGTCTAAATTTGGGCTTCTATAAAGAAAACATATATGAATGATGCGCTTATTAATCGTTAATTTTAACCACATGAAATTGAATTCCGTGCTTACACACAGACCGAATTGTGGTTGAAGTTGATATGCAACATAGCAACGTTGCCCCTCCTGTACTTGAGAATGTAAATTTTTCCATGGGACAGATTTTTTTCCACACTCGTACAGTCGCAAGAGTTCTCAAAGATCTCGATATACACAAATCCGCTGACCCGGATGGTATACCCCCGATTCTTCTGAAGAGGTGTTCTTCGACACTGGCAAAACCACTGCGTAAGCTTTTCCGTCGCTCCTACTCTTCTGGAATCTTTCCTAGAAAATGGAAAACAGCATTTGTCCAGGTTGTTTCTAAGAAAGGTGACCCATCCTCCCCCTCCTCCTACCGACCCATAGCACTGACATCCCTTCTTTCTAAGGTCATGAAAACACTGATTAACCGTCAGCTTAAGGAATATCTCGAAGATCGTAAGCTTATCCATGACCGTCAGTATGGCTTCCGCAGCAACCGTTCCACTGGTGATCTGATGGCTTATCTCACCGAACAGTGAAACAAATCTTTATATCGCTTTGGTGAAAGTAAGATTATTGCTCTTGATATCTCCAAGGCATTTGATAGAGTTTGGCATGAAGCTCTCTTATCGAAAATGCGTGCTTTTGGGATCGATAATACTCTTGTTCGTTGGATTAGAAGCTATCTTCTGGACCGTTCAATACAAGTTATATTGGACGGATTCAAGTCTGATTCCCATAAAATAAATGCTGGTGTGCCCCAGGGCTCTGTTCTGTCTCCGACTCTTTTCCTCATTTTTATAAATGATCTTCTGTCTGTTACTTCTAATCCACTTAACTGTTTTGCTGACGACTCTACACTCAGCTTTTCATATTCGTTCGATAATTCACGTCTTTCGCCTTCGGGCGTACAATTGCAACGGTGCCGTATGTCAAGCTCATTAAACTCCGATTTATACAGCATTGTCAAATGGGGTAATAGGAATCGTGTTGAGTTTAATGCTTCGAAAACTCAATGCTGTCTTCTATCGTTAAAGCTTAACATACCCCCAATGCCATTGTCCATGGCACTGACATCGAAGAAACCGAAAAACTCTCAGTACTCGGTCTGTGTGTCAACGACAACCTCCGTTGGAAGACCATATATTTGAAATCGCTAAGAATGCTGCTAGGTGCTTAGGTTTTCTGTATCGGTGTAAGAAGTATTTTTCCCCATCTGATCTGGCTACAATCTATAAGCCCTAAACTCGAGTATAACTCCCACCTCTGGGTAGGTGCTTCACAAACATCGCTTCACTTGCTTGATAGAATACAAAATAGAGCGTTAAGATTGATAGGAAATAGAACTGCCGCTGAAACAATTGCCCCTCTCGAACACCGACGCAATGTTTCATGTCTTTCCTTATTTTATCGTTTACTCGAGGTAGCCAGCTGCATTCCTCCCCTTAAAAGTTTCGCCCGTAATACTCGTCTTGCTAGGAATGCCCATCAGTTCACCCTTGAGCCCAATTTCGGACGTACCGTGAAATATAGAGATTCTTTTTTTAGCCGTACAACACGACTTTGGAATGGTTTACCCGGCGAGATTTTCCCATGCCATTTTGATCGGCAAACATTCAAAACCAATGTTAATCGACACCTCCTATCTCTCCCCTCTCTATCTTTCAAATGCCCGCGCAGTGTGTTACATTAAAAGGGAAACAAATAGTCCCTTGTGCCCACGTTAATTATAAAAAAAAAAAAAAAAAAAACATCATTCCTTATGTAAACGGCGAGGCCATGTTTGGCAAAGAATAAAGGCACAAGTGAACACCCATGCAAGGAAAATTCTGAATGATCGGTATTTTCCCCAACTTGTGTTTCACTAAGTGCCAATACAGCTGGTCTGTTCATCACAGAGTGGACATAGGCAGCATAGAATTTTTTCCTAAGTCCATGAATGTTTGCATAGTCGACTATGAAATCACCTACCATTCTAAAACACAGAACTAAAAAAAAACCAAGACGGACAATTACCTATAATCAATACTCCACTAAATCCCAATTTGAGCTTCTCAATACAAATTATTAACAGTGTTATACCTTGACAATAAAATGTATTTGATCCGCCCCTGGTCATTTAGGGAACATGAACGGATTTACCGCAATGTTCAAGTAAAATCGTCTGTGAGTGAGATAAGGAATGGAAAAGTTGCAAGGAATGCTTACTGCGATTATTTTTTCGTTTGTGGGTATTCTTTTTTTTTTTATTTGCGTGATGCCTTGATGTTGTAGCATCAAATAAATGTTCACAACACGGGCACTAAATGTTGTCGTTTCGCGCCCGAGATTGATAACGGGTGATTTTTTTGAGGTTAGAACTTTTTTTTTTTTTTAAAAACGCATAAAATTTGCAAAATCTCATCGGTTCTTTATTTGAAACGTTAGATTGGTCCATGACATTTACTTTTTGAAGATAATTTCATTTAAATGTTGACCGCGGCTGCGTCTTAGGTGGTCCATTCGGAAAGTCCAATTTTGGGCAACTTTTTCGAGCATTTCGGCCGGAATAGCCCGAATTTCTTCGGAAATGTTGTCTTCCAAAGCTGGAATAGTTGCTGGCTTATTTCTGTAGACTTTAGACTTGACGTAGCCCCACAAAAAATAGTCTAAAGGCGTCAAATCGCATGATCTTGGTGGCCAACTTACCGGTCCATTTCTTGAGATGAATTGTTCTCCGAAGTTTTCCCTCAAAATGGCCATAGAATCGCGAGCTGTGTGGCATGTAGCGCCATCTTGTTGAAACCACATGTCAACCAAGTTCAGTTCTTCCATTTTTGGCAACAAAAAGTTTGTTAGCATCGAACGATAGCGATCGCCATTCACCGTAACGTTGCGTCCAACAGCATCTTTGAAAAAATACGGTCCAATGAGACCACCAGCGTACAAACCACACCAAACAGTGCATTTTTCGGGATGCATGGGCAGTTCTTGAACGGCTTCTGGTTGCTCTTCACTCCAAATGCGGCAATTTTGCTTATTTACGTAGCCATTCAACCAGAAATGAGCCTCATCGCTGAACAAAATTTGTCGATAAAAAAGCGGATTTTCTGCCAACTTTTCTAGGGCCCATTCACTAAAAATTCGACGTTGTAAGTCTATTCATGATGAAATGTCAAAGCATACTGAGCATCTTTCTCTTTGACACCATGTCTGAAATCCCGCGTGATCTGTCAAATACTAATGCATGAAAATCCTAACCTCAACAAAATCACCCGTTATATATATTTTTTTTTCTTTTCTTTTTTTTTGTATTTTTTTTTTTTTTTTAAGAAAACGCACAGGCAGCAGCACTCCGCGGCTTCACTCTCTCACCGTGCACCCGTGTGGTGGCTTCGACCGGCAGATCGACACTCTAAAAACGAAATATTTTGTAGCAAACATTTTAAGTAATTTAAGGAACTTACATTGGTTTATTTCTCACAAATTTCTAAAATGTTCTTGAAATTAATAATATTTTAAAGCATTTACTTTCTTTGCAAACAAACAAGAAATGAAAAACAAAAAAAATTAGAATTTAATGTAGAAGAAAAAAAAACATAAAGGCAAATGACTTTAAACAAGTTGATTTGAAAGCAATTTGATTTTTAAGAGAATCATATTTAATTTTTAGAATTTAGAATTTGTCTCGATGACACTAATAGAGATTTGTACTCGATAAATAAATAAATAAATATATCTTTTATGAATTTCATAATTATTAAGTGAAGGGAGAGTGTTGTGTAAGGATAGTTCAGAAGAAAACTCCCACGAAATTCAAGAGTTATTGCTCTGGCCTTTCTGCTTCTTCGACCAATAAGAAAGAAACGGTCAAGTTAAGTTATTAGTCCTGTTTTCCAAAAAATTCTTTATACTTAATTCTGGAAAAAAAAATCTTAAAACTTACTTCTCTAACTCCTTATTCGATCAAATTCATTTTCATTTACAAAGACGATCCCATTCTATACAATATTCTCATTCAAAACTGTGAAATTAAATCCTTTTTACGTAATTAATAATAATCCTTCGGAAATAAACGACACCATCTCCCAATGTACTCCGCCAATCTTCATTTTCATCTACAAAAAAAAAACCTCCTGAAAACACTTCGCACAAGATTTAATCAAATTTGTCCCAATAATCGTCTGAAATTGATGTTGATTGTTCTTATGCGAATATTTCCATTTAAATTTCCAACTAAGAAACCCGAGCAGACAAAAAAAAACACAAACGAATTAATCAAGTCAAGAGGTCCCTTTAACTTCCATTGAAGATATCTGTTCTCATCTGTTATTACAATAGATAGATGGGTAGATACTCCTTCAGGATCTCACTCCCGCTGATGAAACAAGTCCAAAAACAAATCCAATTAAAATATTCCTTCCGCGCCGTGATTCATTGAAAACGGATTATACGCACACAATTAGCAAGTTGAAAATAAGGCGTTTTTGCTTTCACAATTAAAAGGATCTCTTACCACTTCCTGGTAGTAAAAAATATCTAAATATCAACAAGCCTTAGTTGGTATCGAATTTTTGGTGCAAAATTATTATCCAGCTTTATTTCCAAGAAACGTGCGGGAATTTGAAACTGCTTTCAGAGGTATCCCTTTTGGGCAAAAAAGGGTACACGACACGGCAAATCCTTGAAAATATGGTAAGTGAGCCCCTAACAATCGCATAAACTTCTTAATGTATTAGGCAGGGAATGTTTGTATGTATTTATCGCTATAGATGCCGCATAGTACTGTGTATCCTGGTATTTTTTATTCACGGATAATGGTGTTACACTATAAGACGGGACAAAAAAAAAATGTGTGCAGCAGAGCAAGTTTTCCCATTTTCACGACTTTTTTCCTAGTTTTATAAAGAAAATTTATTATATGCCTTAAGATCATGTATTACAATATGGGTTGTAAAACAAGTCCTACTCTTGCAAGGAAGAAAAGTTAAACAACAAACACCAACGGAATTTTCTTTATTTCACTTTATTCTATACAAAAATAAATATTGTACCGAGCTAAGCCATGTACAAGGACGAAAAACGTTGTAACGGTTGCAAGGATATGTCAAAGGTGAAAAAAAAATTGTAAGAAAGATCGCGGTCCATTTATAGTTTTCGGAAAATCCAAACGTTATTTTTGTGAGCCGTTTCGGTGCTTGGTCGCTTGAATGTCCTTTTTAAGTTTTCTATTCTAGAATTATTGTTTTTTTTTTTTTATTTTTTTGTTTCTCTTTTGGTTTTGGTTGAGTGAAAAATTATTTTAGTCCTGCAATGGGAATTGCACTCGTTCAATTGATCAATAGTTTTGCTTGCGAAGAAAATATTTTGATTGTAAACTTTTCTCTTGGTTGGAGATGAAGAAGAAGAAGAAAGTTTTACTACTTTTTGCTGGCACAGCCAAGCCAGGTGGTTGTGAAAAGTAAGACATTTTATCGTGTTTTGGGAAAAAGTTTATTTTTAAAGAAAATATATAAAATGAATGAGGGGAAAGTAAATTCAATTTTGTTGATTAGTTTTTTTGAGTGAACGTGGTGATATCCATTTTGGATGTATTTATTTTCTTTTGGGAAATTTATGAAGCAATATTTGTAGTTTGACACCCTATGATTGCGACTGATTTTTGGTATTTTTTTTGAGACGGAATTATTAATTGATGTTTGTTTTTTTATGAAATATAGTTCAACCGAAATAGTTAGATTCTAAACAGTTAAATCAGGAAAATATGCTTAAATGATTGAGCGTCGTTCTTAGAAACATTCGCAACAAATTGCTAATGGAATTTTAGCAAATTGGCGGAAGTAGATTTTGGCGTCTATGTTAATTTGGTTACTCTGTTACTCAGTTACTGATGCCAAATTATCCAAATATGCCAAATTGGTAAGAAGATGAAAGGAGGTACCGATGCATATAGGTTTTGAATGTTTGTAAATTGTAATGGCGTTCCACATTCGTGTAGTACGGCTAAAGAATGATTATCTGTACTTAAGAGTGCATTCGAAGTCAGGCTCAAGGGTTAATCTATAAGCATTCCTAGCGATACGAGGATTACGGGGAAAACTTTTAAGGAGAGGAATTTAACTGGCTATTTCGAACAAGGAGAGACAAGAAACGTTCCAAAAATGTTATAGCAAATCAAATGTTTCTATTATTTTCTTATCCCCTATCATTTTTAATGCACTCTTCTAGATTCTATCCAGGAAATGCAAGTGAGTAACAGGGGCACCTGCCCAGATTTGAGAATTGCAAACTTCAGGCGAATGTATGCCTTATAACTTGTACCCAAATATCACGGGGAAAAATATTTCTTGCATCGTCTTAGAAAACCTAAACATTTCACAGTATTTTTGGCGATTTCATGTTATGTTTATTCTACAGAAGGTGATTTCTGATACACATACCTAGAACGCAAAGCTCTTCGGTTTTTTCGATGAAAGTGCTACTAGGTTATGCTTTAACGAGAGAAGGCAGCATTGAGTTTTTGAAGCATTAAATTCCACACGATTAATAATTCCCCATTGAACAATGCTAGCAAGATCGGAATTTAATGAGCTAATCATACGCTGCCATTGCAGTTCCAAATTCGAAGGACTATGGTAGTGAATCTGGAAACGAATATCACAAGCTGAGGGTAATGTTATCAGCAAAACAATTTAATATGGGCAATGTTCCAACACGGACTTTAACTTCTTGTGGCTGAAATTCCCTGTCCGCAAGCATGTTATTCATTATTGTTTTATTTATAAGAGTCCAAATCTGGACAGTAATTCGACTTGTAACGAGTTTGATGCGCTGTCTGATTGCATCTCGAAAATTGTTTCCCTTTGTCCTCGCACTGAAATCGTTATTGCGGGCGATTTCAATGTACACAATTCCAATTGGCTCCGCTATTCTGGTCAGACAACACCCGAAGGAAGGTATTTCGAGCTCTTTGCCGGGTTAAATCACCTTACCCAACTGATCGATATGCCAACGCGTATACCGGATATTGCTGGGCAAGCCGCCCATACTCTTGACTTGTTTCTTACTTCTCACCCTGATAAATATACCATTAGCGTAACTTCTACATTTGGCACTTCAGACCATTGTGTCATTTCAGCTAATTTCTCATCCTCCTCCCATACAGTTGAAGAAAAACTTCCCACCAGGACCGTTTGGCAATACGAGAAAGCCAACTGGGGCGGCCTGAATATTTTTTTCCCGGTCACTATGCTTCCTCGATAGTGACATTGATGCCAGTGCTGAAATGATCACAAATGTGAGTAAAAAGCATCAAGCCTAAATAAAAGATCTGGTTTAATTCTGAGTGTAAAGAAGCTATCAGGCTCAAAGAAATAAGTTTCCGATCCTACAAAGCCAACCCTACAGAGGAAAATCGGAATAAGCACAAACAAGCAAGGAACTCATGCAACTCCGTTATTGAAAGAACCAAATTTTTGTATTACCAAAATTTACGGCAACAATTCTGCAGTATACCAAAGGCTGTAAAAATGTTTGGTCATTTGTAAAAAATATTAAAAACTCCTCAACATCTTGGGTTCCAACGCTCATCGACAATAACAAACAAATTGTTTACTCTTCAGAGAAGGCAAAATTGTTCGCTGCCAGCTTCACGCTGCCTCACATCAACGTTGCCCCTCCTGTACTTGAGAATCTAAATTTTTCCATGGGACAAATTTTTTTCTGCACTCTTACAGTAGCGAGAGTTCTCAAAGATCTCGATATACACAAATCCGCTGGCCCGGATGGTATACCCCCGATTCTTCTCAAGAGGTATTCTTCTACACTGGCAAAGCCACTGCGTAAGCTTTTCCATCGCTCCTACTCTTCTGGAATCTTTCCTAGAAGATCGAATCTTAATCTTCGAAACAGCTATCTGGATTGTCAAAAAAAATGTTACTATTTGAATAAATTTTTATATCGTTACTACATATTTTCTGTTGAAAATGAACTTAAAAGTAATAGCAAGCGCTTTTGGAATCTTATAAACACTAAACGAAAGTCTATTGGATTACCAAGCTGCATGAAGTACATTGATACAACTACAAGTGAAACATCTGTAATTTGTAATTTATTTGCAGATTACTTTCAATCAGTCTACTCTTCAGAATCTGTTATAAGTCAAGAGCTTCCAGGGGTAAGGATCTTGGGTCACTTTTTCTATGCCAAGCGGAAGTTGAATTATCCCTTTTAAGCTTGGATGTAAAAACAAGCGAAGGTCCCGATAACATTCCTCCCATACTTTTAAAAAACTGAGCAATCGCGTTAGCCCAGCCGCTAACGCTGATCTATAATTTATCTCTTTCCAAAGGCAATTTCTTGAAATCGTGGAAAAGTTCGTTTTTGTCTCTAATCTTTAAATCATGGTCTAAACACGAAATAACAAATTACAGACCAATCTGCAAGATCTCTGCTATTCCAAAACTATTTGAAAAAATAGTTTATAATAGAATTTCATTAATTTTACAAAACAAAATATCAGTCTTTCAACATGGTTTTGTAGCGGGCAAATCAACATCAACAAATTTAATGATTATGACTAATGCCATTATTTCTAATATTGAAAAAGGATATCAAACTGATATTATCTTTACCGATTTTGCTAAAGCTTTCGACAGAGTGAATCACAAAATTCTACTTCATAAGCTTTTCTGTTTTGGTGTTCATTCATCTCTATTACTGTGGATTAAATCTTATTTGACTATAAATCAGATGATATAAATGTCACATCAGGTGTCCCCCAAGGTAGTCATTTGGGACCACTGCTTTTTCTTCTTTTTGTCAATGATATTCCCACTATCTTTCATGATTCACTCTGTGTCTGTCTCCTTTTTGCGGATGATCTGAAACTTTATCAAAAGATATCCAGCAATTCAGACTGTAGCCTTCTGTTAGCCGACTTGGATAGATTGGCCACTTGGTGCAAGGTCAACTACCTTGACCTTAATATTGCTAAATGTCAAGTTTTATCCTGTCATTATTTTATGTTATGTTAATTATGTTTGATTACGGCATCTATGACATTAAACTAGACAGGGTGGCGCATAAAAAAAGATTTGGGTGTTATTCTTGACGTTAATCTGTCATTTCATCCTCATTTTGATTATATGATCAACAAAGCTAATCAGATGCTGGGTATTCTTAAAAGAAACACCAGAGAGTTAAATGATTCCTACACCATTATAACATTGTATAATTCATTGGTAAGATCCGTGCTAGAGTATTGTTGTACAGTTTGGAATCCATATTATTCAAATTCGTCAAAAAGAATAGAAAATGTTCAACGAAATTTTACGAGATATGCCTTCTTTAAATTGAGATGGAGAATCCCTAGACCTTCCTATGAAACTAGGTGCTTATTATTTGGTATTAAATCACTGGAAACTCGCCGGAAATATTTCTCAGTAATGTTAGTCTGGGATATAATAACTAGGCACATTACATGCCCTCCGCTTATTGATTTATTCTATGAAAGTAAGGCACCCTCGAGAATTACACGCCATCGATTTGTTATATATGAACATTTTCATCACAGAAATTATGGCCGCAATGAGCCCATTTCCCGTTGCATCAGAGAAGCTAATGCAGTATGCTCTATAATTGATTTCAATACGAATTGTACGAGAAATGCTTTTAAATCTTATGTTCTTAACCTTATTTAATTTTAGTAAAAATTGTTTAAAATATGTAACGCATTTATTTATTTATTTTCTTATTGAACAGTTGCGTATAAATTTAAGTGTATTTATTGTACAATATTAATACCAACCTACAAAAATGTACATATTCCTATTTAATAAATCTGTAAGAGATTATGACTCTCTAATTGATGAAAAAAAATAAAAAAATACAAAAAATAAAATAAAATAAAATGCGACTGGGTCGCACGTACTTGCTCCTATGTGCTGATCCTTTTTAGGTGCAGGCGTCTTTTTGACAAAAATTTTATTTTAATGTTTTTTTTTTTTAGTTGAATTTTCTTTAGAATCGTTGTGGTTTGAAGCTCGAACGAACATGCGTCACGACAAAGGGATAAACACATAAATATGTAGGATTGTGAGCTTTTGCAGTTTTTTAGTGTATCATCTTTCCACTTGTTGTTTACTGTTTATAATATAATTTGCTAATAGAAAGACTTTTTTCAGTTTAATTTTCATTTTGGTATGGAAAAATTTGAACAACTGGCATAAATATTCGTGGGAATCAGCAGTAGGGCAATAATGCTAGGTATAGATACCTATATAGGTAAGAATAATTTACCTTTTGAAATCAAATTAATTAAAATAGCTTAATTATGTTTGATGGATCGATAAACGTATGGTGTTAACCGAGTGGGTATAGAGATAATATTAAAAGTTAGCACAGTGGTTTTGTTTATTTATAGGTAGGTGTAAACTTTTGTTTTCTCGATTGAAATTTTTGCATTCAGTAGTAATCGAATAGTTTTTTTATTTGTTAGTTGTTTTTGTGTGTTTATCAAAGGCTCATTATTTATTCTGTGTGCTTTTATGATGATGAAATGCTTTAAAATACGTAGGTATGTATGTAGGTTGTCACCTTCTTTTATTTGACTAATGGCTAGGGCTTAGCCGAGCAATATGAAATAAAATTTGGGGGAAATTTTTTTATGAAATCAAAAAAACACTATTCATAACGTTTTTTGGAAAAAATGTTGTAAACCATCTTATTTCTTTTTAAACGTCTTTCAAAAACGTTCGACCAGTTTTTTCAAAAAAATGTTTTTTTTGAAAAACTTTTCGAAAACATATTTTAAATTTTTTTTGAGTATGTCAATTCAAAGAAATCTAAAGCTTATACTAGGAGAAAAATTAAAAAAAAAATCTATTAAACCATTTTCAAAATATTCAAAAAACAAAATAGTTTTTTTAAAAAATTATTAAAAATTAAAAAAAAATGTTTTTGAAAATTTTAAAAAGCAATATTATTTAAATCATAAAGCTCTACATATTTTCATTAAAATCCGTTAATTAATTAACGAGAAAGTCTGATTTTAAAAAAACCGGTCATATGGGAGGTACCGTTATAAAACTTTTTCTGAAAAATCCATTAAAATTAAAAGATAGATTTTGCACAGAAAACATCAGTCTGAAAGTTTTATCAAAATCGTAGGAGCCGTTTTCGAGAAAAATAAGTTTTTCATTAAAAGTTATATGGCAGGTACCGTTAGTTTTGGAGCTAGAATGCCAATTCCAAAAATTGTCGGGTAGAGCACTCTAAAAATACTATATACTAAGTTTGAATCAAATCGGCCCAACCGTTTGGGCTGTAGATATCGATACGGACAGACAGACAGACAGACAGACGGACGGAATTTCCGGACCCACTTTTTTTGACTTCTCTATCATCGTAATGGCATGTTTGATTGTTAGAATTTTTTTTTTTTTTTTTATGAATGCATAACTTGCCTTATAGTCCCTATAAATCGCAAGTAAAAAGAGCTTGATGCCAAACTTTCCAATGCTTTTGAAATATCGAGTTCAATAATCCTACTTTCTCCAAAACGATGTAAAGATTGATTCCATTGTACGGTCAGATACATCATATCACCAGTGGACCTACTGCTACAGAAACCGTGTTTCAAAATATTTCTTAATCTGATAGATGAACAGCGATTCCATGACTTCAACCATTGTGGCGAATTTTACGCCGTGACTTAGGCTTACACCGGCACATGATCCAACTGACGTAGGAGCTCAAAGTTCATGATGATAGACAACGCCGCGGCGTTTGTTTGCTCACTGTGCTTCGAAGCATGCGGAAGAGTACCTCAATTTTGGCTGAAAAATCATTTTTAGCGATGAGGATGGCTGTTTTAACAGTTCACACTATGCTTGACCAACACAGATCATCGCCCAAATTCAGCCGGATCTCTGTATATGGAAGACTCTAGTAAGTATCATTCTATTCGGATTTTTTACGCCTTAAAAATCTTAAATTTAGATCAAATATTGGCAGAAAAGCACATGCAAAACTGTAGCCAAGCTTCACTAGCTCCCAAACAGCTAACTTGAAGGGCTTTTCATAGACTCTTTTTCATCGGACAAAGTTGTCATGTAAAAAAAAATAACCTCCAAGGAAACTTCTTACCGCATTGTATTTAACTTTACTTCCGATGTCCTTTTTTGTTATTCCCCTAGGTTTAGTTGGTTTCGAGAATAATTGCATAGAACGTAGGCCTGATTTTCTCTGGCTATTTCCTCCAGCTCCAGTAAAGCCCTTTATAAGAATTTACACTTTACACTTTGCTCTTAATTGAATGTCATAGTTAAAAATAAAAAAAAAAAAATTAAAATAGAACAAGAAAATGAGAACTGTGTCCTTTCAAATGAATATGACGTCTTTGCCAGTTATTGCATGACGGTCGTTTCAGCTGCAAAACGCCTCGACACTATCCTCATCCACATAAGGCTCCTAGCTCCTAGTCAAACCAATCCAAGAGTGAATTAAAAAAGAGTCCTTGTGTTCATTTCTTACAGGAGCAGTGTGTACTTTTTTCCCGTTTTGATTGCACTATCACTAGTTCCTTTTTTGCCATGTATCCTTTTTATAGCAGTTAATGATCTTTTTCTTAATGACAAAAAAGCTCAGTTCAACTTCTTTGCCGACGACTTTTATATGCTCTAGTTTTTTTTTTGTCCGTCTGTCTGTCTGTGACTCGAGGAATGCAATATACTTCCAGCTTTAAGCCTGGCAATGTCTAAGTTGGTTTTCATCCTTACCTACATATAAATAGAACACCAATATACGCGAACATAGTGTTTCTCTCGATGACATTTCTGTAGCAATATCCTGTCATTAGGATCACAAGAAAAGGGTCGCTAATTAAAACGTGTGTATTTAAGGCAAGGCAAGAAGGCAAAACAGTACAAAAAGAAAAAAGAAGAAAACACTGAAACTAGGTAATTCTTTTCTTTTTCTTTTCCTTTTTGTCACTTAGTACTTAAATTTAGTTTCTTATTTTCCTGTTACAGTTTTCTTTTTGTCGAGAGAAAAGTGAGTGGACACAGGGTGAGGAAAAAAAATAAAGAAAAAAAAGAAGAACTGAATCCTTGAATGAAATGAATGTTTTGGCACACAAAGTTACCAACTCACTTCGAGTTGATGTAATTTTCCCTGCTGAAGTTTTAATTGTGAAATTGTCATGATGATGATTATGGAGGTCTTGTCTTGCGATTGCTGGAGAAAACGTTTCTCTTCCGTTACGTCGCACCTGCCAAGTTCTTTGGCTGCTAATGGTGTCTTGAAATTCCAGTTTATTTACTTTGAATGGAGTTGGAGTCAATGAATTGCGTTGATTGAAAAAGGTTTGTTGTGTTGTGCTTATAGTTTTTTTTTTTATTTAATGAAGGACTTGGACAGTTTTGCACTTTAAATTTCTTAAGTTTAAATATCTAAGTTTATAGTTTTAAGTTTAATTGAATTTTAGGACATCTACGTAATTACAGGAGCCAATTGTGAATAAAAGCATATTTTTGTTTGTGGTGTCTATGTTGGAATCTGGGGCCCTATTCCTGAATGCGAGTCGAGTAAGTTTTAATGTGAGATCGACAAATTGATATACTGGAACACGAATCACTAATTATCGTTATTCCCAAACTCGAATGTCGAACGTCAAATGACACTCGAATGATACATACCTATTCCTGAACTCGAAATTGACGCTTTTTTCTGTGACGAATTATTCATGTTTAAAAAGTGTTGATGGATGCAAAAATGTAGGTAAAAATTAAAAAAAAAAACTAATTTTCTAATTGTTATGAATAATGAAGTGTTTGAAACAAAATTTAAATATTTGTTGGTGGTAAGTATTTGGCATAAACGACGATCTGGCGTTTGTTTTAAATTTGTGCTCCATTACTTGCAGCAAATATACAAAAAATGTGTTTATCATATTAATTGTTTTTTTTTGCAATTTTACGATTTAAACTGATTGATTTACTATCAAGTTACATTTAACGATTAGTTCTCAAATCAAAAGATTTTTTTTTGTGAAACGTCAAGTCAACATTTAGTGAAGTATGCTAACGGGTGATTTTTTTGAGGTTAGAACTTTTTTTTTTTAAAAAACGCATAAAATTTGCAAAATCTCATCGGTTCTTTATTTGAAACGTTAGATTGGTCCATGACATTTACTTTTTGAAGATAATTTCATTTAAATGTTGACCGCGGCTGCGTCTTAGGTGGTCCATTCGGAAAGTCCAATTTTAGGCAACTTTTTCGAGCATTTCGGCCGGAATAGCCCGAATTTCTTCGGAAATGTTGTCTTCCAAAGCTGGAATAGTTGCTGGCTTATTTCTGTAGACTTAAGACTTGACGTAGCTCCACAAAAAATAGTCTAAAGGCGTCAAATCGCATGATCTTGGTGGCCAACTTACCGGTCCATTTCTTGAGATGAATTGTTCTCCGAAGTTTTCCCTCAAAATGGCCATAGAATCGCGAGCTGTGTGGCATGTAGCGCCATCTTGTTGAAACCACATGTCAACCAAGTTCAGTTCTTCCATTTTTGGCAACAAAAAGTTTGTTAGCATCGAATGATAGCGATCGCCATTCACCGTAACGTTGCGTCCAACAGCGTCTTTGAAAAAATACGGTCCAATGATTCCACCAGCGTACAAACCACACCAAACAGTGCATTTTTCGGGATGCATGGGCAGTTCTTGAACGGCTTCTGGTTGCTCTTCACTCCAAATGCGGCAATTTTGCTTATTTACGTAGCCATTCAACCAGAAATGAGCCTCATCGCTGAACAAAATTTGTCGATAAAAAAGATAAAAAAGATAAAAAAGATTTTGGTAATAAAATTCAATGATTTGCAAGCGTTGCTCGTTAGTAAGTCTATTCATGATGAAATGTCAAAGCATGCTGAGCATCTTTCTCTTTGACATCATGTCTGAAATCCCGCGTGATCTGTCAAATACTAATGCATGAAAATCCTAACCTCAAAAAAATCACCCGTTACAATTCAAAGGGTGTGTTCAACATTTTCGGAATCATGTCAGAGTTGTGGAATACCGATTCTTACTCGACTCGACTGTGAGCTCTCGAGTGACATCTCACTCGACTCGTATTCAGGAATAGGCCCCCTGGTTTTCTGAAAATTTGAACTTAAAATAAATCTTAAGGATGTCTATAAAAGAAACAGAAATCCATGATTTGTTTATGTATGTCTTCTTTGATTGACATTTAAAGTCATTTGTATGCCTTTCAAAGTCTAAATATTTAATGAATTCTTGTCAAATTAAGGAAAACTGATCAAAACAAAAAACAATTGAATAACATCATGAGAACATAAAAAATGTCCATCAAAGAAATCTAGGATCCTTCTAAATAGTCAAAAATACTTTCCCAAGATTTATATCGTTTCAAAACAATTTTGAGTAGTCCTTGATTTGCATTCATATGAGGAATGGCATTCTTTTAGAACTTAAATGAAAAAAATTGAAAATCTCATCCTTAAAAACCTGAAGCAGGTCGGTGATGGCCCGTGGTATTCATATAAAAAGGTATCTCAATTCCCCTAACCCACAGAAAGGAACCCACCTTCAAAATCTTCTCATAATGAGGTCCTGGAAAAATAAACCAACAATGCTCTGACTCAAACACATCACAATATAGTCGTCATCCTTGTCCATATCAGAAATAAGGACCGAAAATGTAGGTTCCTTTCCAAAAAAAAAAAAAAAAAAAATCACAATTCAAAGAGCGTGTTTCATTTCACACGATTTCACTTTGCATAAAGCCTCCGCGGGTGGTTTATGATGTGATGGTTGGCTCCTTGTGTCCTCGGCCATTGGATAGAGCTGGCTCTGATGGTGATGGTACACATCGTAATAACGGTAATTTGTTCCATGATTTTTGTATTTCTATGCAAACCTATACTCAGAGTGTGGTCGTATTGTACCGAGGAACACCTTTTTTACTTTTTCATATGGTTTAGTAGTGGGTGGGAAGGTACTCTCAATACAGTCTGGACAAGGACACAAACAAAAACTCTAAATACGGTTCACTGCGGGAGCGGGAGGTTTTATCTGGAACTTGAATTTATAAATATTTTATACAAAGCTTGGGGATTTAATGAGGTTTAAGTTGGAAATTTAGGAGCTATAAGGATGCATTAAATTTACATTTCTCGGGATTTACACAAACATAAATAAATAAGTGTATTCAGTGATATTTACTTTGAGCGATTTTCTTAAAATAGAATGAAAAATAAAACATTTTGTTTTTTTTTTTTAATTTTTAAATTATATTTATTTTAATAAACATATAAAAAATTAATCTTATAATAATATGTTAAATATATTATTTTTGGTTAAATGCAACGTGCCGGATTTTACACGACCAAAGGTTTTTCTTGCGAGTCCCGAAACGTCTTTCAAATTTCAATAAAGCTCTTTCATATTTTTTTCTAACCCATATACATATCTACACTTCTAAATTGAAATGGATACAACTTTTTTCTTGTGAAATAATATGAAAAACATTTACAAGCCTCACATTTGCAAAACTTTCTCATCATGATAATAATTTAAAACACACAAAATATTATACATGTATATATATAAATAAAATAAGGACCTCTCAACATAATAACGACAATTTCAACTGGAAAATTAACACACACACACATACTAATTTCCATTGTAAGCAAATACGGGAACACGTCTACAGTTTGCTGAGAATGCAAATAAAATTAGAGGAAAATTATCCTTGTGGAAACTAATTTATCCTTGTTGGCATCGTTGCATTCGCATTCTCAGTAAGAGTTAAAATGTTTACCATTTTATTACTTCTAGTTCCAAAATTAGTTATTTCTAAAATATTTGAATTAATTGTACAAAATTGAAATTTTCTCTTAAAAAAATGATTTTTTTTCATCTTGAATCAAAACACCTTTAAAAAATTAAAAAGAGAAGAAAGGTAAACTTCTGCATATAAGTTAGATATATCTAGAGGTAGATAGTATAATGAAATTCCTTGAACAAAAGGGTACGGAGCTTCATAGTTATTTATAAACTAAAAAAAAAAAATGTTTTAAGTTTTCGCTAAAGAATTCAATGCACTAAAACTTTATATTACAAAACCAAAAACGTTTCATGCTTCCAACTATGCCGTTATAGTCACAAAATTGAGTAAGTTCTTATGTTGTATATTAAGTGAAATTTGTACGGCAAAATATTTGCAAAATTATATCAAATAAAGTTTCTTGTTGGGCGCCAGCTAAAAAATATGAAAAATAAAAATCCGAAGTTACGATTATTTATAACATTATTATGATTATATAACATAAACATACTTTGTACAGGGTGCCCAAAAAAGACCAACTAATATTAAACACGAATAACTTTTTTATTTTACAAATTTAATTGTTTTCTTTTGTCTTTTTGCAGGTTTTAATTGAGAGTGCTGGAAATCGGTATCTACAATGGATAAACAACAACGCCTTAAAATTATTGTTTTTTTCTATTCTTGTCAAGGATCAACTTTTGTTTTAATTGAAGCTCAGATTCCACAGCCTTCATGATTAGGAATGTAACAGACAGTTTTGAGGAACGGGGTTAAGTGGCCGACGAACGTCCAGGAAAATGTCATCGTTATATTTGCACTGAAGACAACGTGGAAACTGTGCGGCAGAGTGTTGCAAATGATCCATCTGTCTCAACCCATCGTCGTCGGTTGGGCCTATTGGACATGTCTAAAATAACATTAAAAATTGTAAAGGTCAATCTTGAATCAGCGTTCGGACCTTACTGCGAAAGCTGTGGATCTACTGCGTTTTTTTAAATTTACTGCACCACTGAATGAATCTGCTGCGAGTTTTAGAGGGGAAATTGAAATTTAATTTTTAGGACTAAAAATAAAGATACTTGCCATATAACCGTTAAGAAAAAGTTTATTTATCTCGAAAACGGCTTCAACGATTTTGATGAACATTTTTAATTTTTATTTGCTTTTTGAAATCTGTGTGACAAGCTGATTAATTAATAAAATATAAGTAATAATATTTTTTTGAGGAACACCTTTATGTCACATATATAAAAATAAAAATAAAAAATAAATTAAAAAAACGTTTATATTTTAGATTTTCATCAGCTGATGATGGTATCGTGCCGATGCCGAAACAATTGTACGAAAAATTAATTATGTAAATCTGAATTAAAAAAAGTTTTTTTTTTAATTTATTTTTTATTTTTATTTTTATATATGTGACATAAAGGTGTTCTTAAAAAAAAAATATTATTTATATTTTATTTATTAATATTTGTATATATTGGCTATGGCTTTCATTTCGTCAAAACCAAATTTACCAGAAAAGTATATTAACAGCAACTTTCATACAACGTTTTTTTTTTTAATTTTCGACTTCCTCGATAACGGCTAATTCGATTTCCGTCAAATTTTACATTTAAAAAGATCTAAGTAGCGAAATTAATTCTGAATACCAACATTTTAAATAACTTTTTTTTTCTATTATTATATTATTATTATATTTTGAATTATCAATATTTTTCAAAACTAATCGAAAAAAATATTTTAAATTTCATATTCAAGTGTATACATAATAATAAACTCTTAAAAACTTCATACCAAAATCTTAAAAAGATTTTTTTTTTTTCAAAAAATAAACAACACGATTTCATCAAAATCGGTTCTACAATTTTCGAAATACTTTTTTCATAAATTCAAAATTATTTATAACGTGTGATGGCGTGCCCATTGTTTCTGATTGAGTTTTGAAAAGCGGCACTGGTTACGAAGTCATGGAATTCAATCTTATAACACGAAGTTTTAAGGAAGCCCACACTTTTCCGATCCACAAAAAAAGGTTTTTTTTTTCGGAACATTATCGGCGCAGCAGGATGATGAAAGCCTAAGCATATTAAACAGAATTGATATTGGAGAATTGTTTAGCTTTTCCAAAACTGACTAATTGATATATGTATCATAAAGATCGTAATGACACGGGATAAAATTTGTCCTATATCCTTTTCTATACTCCTAACAATGTAAGCACAAATTTGCATTATAATCTATTGAGTAGTTAAAAGTGTTACAAACACACTTTCATTCGCTTTTATAATGTTAGTAAAGATGAAAACTCCTGCTAAAGCTTCCCTCTTTCCTCAGGAGTTCACACATTTTAAGAACACCAAGAGCATACACTTCACAACTGCAGTTAAACAATAATTCGGAAATTAAATTTCAATTACAAATCTTTTTAACTAATTCACCAAAGCGCACAAACAATTTAATTTTTGGAAAACAACTCGACTCGACACTCATATTGTAGTCATTGTTTTAATTTCCATCAACTGACTCTTCCCAATTGTACGACAACAAAAAGATGGATTAGCATATCAACTCAACACTAAAAAGTCCATTTTCCGAGGAGTGAGGGGAAGGATAGCAAAAATTTGCTGCTCCTTGCTTAGACCGGATATACGTAGTTGTATATTGAAAACCTTATTTTTGTTGATATCATACGTAGAAAAAAAAAAATATTTTTTTTTCTTTTATTTTTCTATGGTGTGTATCCTTGTCCACACATTACATATCCTCAAAAACTCAACAATGGCTAATTCATTCAATTTGTTCCAGTATTCCGTTCCCAGAACTGTCATTCGTATGGTAATTCTCATGTCTGTTTGTTTTTACAGCTTGTTCGACATTGACAAAAGAATAATTATATAAAATTAAAATTGGTAATGGGAACTTTTTTTTTAGGAAATCTGTTTCATAATGTCCTTTTTTAGAAGAAGAGGGGTTTTGAGAAAAAAACGTTTTTATTTGGTAAATAATGAGAGAGCTGTTTTGTTGTCAGTCTTAATTTGGTTTAGTTTTTTAAAGTCAGATTTAATTAAACACTACCTGAGGGGGTATTTTAAGCGATTTTAAGTTTAGCAGAAATTAGCATCATCAGTAAATTTTTAAGTAGTTTAAACATAGAAAACGAAAATATAATTAAATGGCGCCCAACGCAACCTTGGAAAGTCACATAACAATAATTAATTATGGACTTTAAATCTAGAAGAAATTCATGTGAACTGATTTTTAAGGCTGTTTTCATAGGTGTAAATTACACCCTCCCGCCCCCTTCCCGGTGGCTTAGTAAATAGTGTTTTGGACTGCTAAGCGAAGAGCCTGGATTCCAGTCCCGCTGATAGCCACCTTCTTTTCCGGGGTACTGCCTCCAATTTGTCTAGAAAAAGTGCATCTCATGTAGCCATTCGGACCCGGCGGTAAACTGTAGGTCCCTTCCATTCTTGCAGATTAACAACACACGAGCACGAATGGTTGAGAGTATAAGTCACTAGGCCTTGGCTCTTTAAGAACTGTTGCGCCAATAAATTAATTTATTTTAAATTACAATTCTTAAGTTCAGAACTTTTTCCAAAAATTCCAAAAAAAAAAAATAAAATTAAAATAGTTTCCTCATCAATTAAACCAATGCAAAAAAAATTAATTTTGGAATATGATCAATATTTTTTGTCGGTGTGCCGCATTATATGATATAGGCCACCCTAAGGAAAGCATTGAATCCATTTTTTCAGACATTGCTATATCGGCCGCCTTAAACAAAACCTCTTTCCTCCTTCTCATTAAAAAATCCAATTAACGTCATTTTACTCTCAAAAGACGCTTTGCCCCCTCCACCACGATATTAATTCATGCAGATGTCCTCGTTTCCATGTTTTTTTCCCTCCACATCCTGACACAAACACCGGCCCTATAACAAACAAACGACACAATCACACATATCCTTTTTGTTTTATGTATAATTATATATTTTTTTGTTTCCTATGCACTTCCTATTTTGCCACTTTGAGCACTCATAAATGTTCCCTTGCAGGGCAATAGTATGCAAGGATCCTGGGAGCCACCCTTGTCGCTCGCCTCTGCTGTTTCTCACACGCCAAATGCACATTTGCAATCTACACTCTGATATAACAATTAAATTTCGAGTAAATGCTCACACAAAAGCTCTTGTTCCATGCTAACCCGGATGTAGGACATATCAATTACAAGTTGATGCTCCCCTTTATTTTATTCTTCTTCTCGACTCGACTCTGTTAAGAAATAATAAAAAAAAAAAAACTAAAGAGGACAAACTATGCGGGGGGGGATGAGGTTAAAAGACTCCTTTGTGTCTTTAATTTTGCCCCCCAAATAGAAACAAGAAAAAGGACACAAAGTTTCTTTTGGCAATTGTTTCTATGCACGAGTGAGTAGAGCACATCATCTTGTTTTTCAATTTCTTAAGGCAGAAGGTGGGTTGGTGCCTGGGGCGCCCCTCGCATTCAAGTGCGCTATATGTCCCAGTGTGACTGTGGCAAATGGAATTCCTTGTTGTCCGACAATTTTTCCTTTTATTCTTGGCTAAATATAAAACTAGAAAAATGGCTCAAGAATAAGAGCAGAATGCAAAGTGAACATCAAGATGCACAGCAAAGAGATAAAATTAAATGCACATCCAAGGCACACACACACACCTCTTCCTCTTCAAATAGAAAGTTTGTTCTCTGCAGTTCTTATCCTTGCATACGATGATGGCGTGGATTTTCTTCCTTTTTTTTTGGTGAAACACACAAAAATAATAATAAAGTATAAATTCTCCGCCAGTTGACACTATCACTGAAGCAATTTCGGTTTCCGTTTCCGTTCTTGGGTTTTTTGCTGGCTACCTTCGGTGTACTCATCCTGCATTGTGCATTGAAATTGGAATTTTATTGCACAAGTGTTAAAAAGGACTAATTTAGTGCATCAGTTAAAATTGCGGTGAATCCTTGTATACCACTGAATGGTTTCACTACTTTGGGTTTTGACGCAACATGTGCCACGTTCCTGTAATATTCAACTGAGTCAAGGAGGTTTTTCTTTCTTACTTTTTGGTCGTTTTGTTGTTGCATTTTTGTTGTCGCGTTGCCGTCGTGTTGTCCTTGTTGGTAAGGATGAGGTGAATTTATTAGTTGGGTGCATCCTTGTTGGGAGTTGTTTCATTTTGGCCTGGCAGCAAATTAGTTTCCTTTTTGTTGATGAATTATGTGTGTGAACAGGTAGCTTGGCTAAGGAGCATAAAGTTATGCTTGCAATGGCTGTTGTCATCGTTTGTTTTATTTACTATTGTTTTGGGGGTCACATGGTGACAGGTGTAGTTCCTCAAGTTGTTAAAACAATGAACAGCGTATTATTGTGGTCGTTTTTATTAAGATTTTGTTGACAATAATTTCGTTTAAAAGATACTATTTCTGGTTTAAAAAAATTATTTCATTCAGAATGAGAGACAATTGGTGACACAAAACATTTCCAGTTTATAACAATTAACAGGATTTTGATACTTTCTTTGTGGCTTAGGTGAGCTTGTCATAGTGATAGTTAAGCAATATTAGAATCCTTATAGTACCAAATATATTATTCCCAAATTAGTTGCAGAATCTAAACCGTTTTAAAGGTCAAGAATTTCGAAGTCATATTTCCTGCGGTGCGGAATAAACTAAATGAACCCCCAATTTTAAGTGCAGGGTTTTTCAATCGACGCTGGTAGATTTTGGCTACGTGTGGGCTATTTTACGCCAGATTAAGAAACTTTTCACAGTCGACTTTACAACATTTGGTGACCGACGGTTCGGTAATCAACCATACATACGTACGTCAAAGAAACGCATGATCGGCCGAGAACATCACCGGGGTCCGTGAAAGAGTAGAACATAACCCGAGGCAGTTGATTTCTCGTCATGCACAAGAATTTGGACTTATTCAGACTTCAATTTGGCGAATTTGGCATCGGAACTTGGGCCTACAAGATCCAACTGACCCAGGAGTTCAAACTTTATGACCATTGACAACATAGTTTGGTAGCTGACAGGGCTTAAGAAAAGTACCCCAATTTTGGCCGAAAATGATCTTTAGTAACGAGATGAATTTTTCGATGAATGGCTGGGTTAACAAGCAAGATTGCCGTATATGGGATGATACCCAACCACACGAGGTTCACCCGGTGACAATGCATCCTCAAAAAATTTATTTTTGTTGAAAATTTGGAGTCGGTGGTCCGTACTTTTTTGAAAACTACGTTAGTGAGGTAGTCACTGCCATTGATCATCGCTACAGAACTTAAGATAACCAATATCAATTGAACTATACGAATCTAGACGATCTGTGGTTGCAGCAGAACGCCACTACGTACAACAAAGATCACGCTATATGATTGAAATTCTGCATGAATGATTTGAGGCTTATCTCTGGCAGGTGTGACGTGAATTGGTCACCAAGGTCATTTAACCCCGCTAGACTTTTTCTTGTGGAATTTACTAAAAAAACCCGGTCTATGGGAATAAACCATAACCGACCGACACCACTCGGATCAGTGCCGCCGTAAGAAGCATAGGCGGGCATTTGAACGAAGTCAGATTCGATGACGCTATGATTGACATTCTGCATGAACGAATTGAGGCCAAATTTATCTCTGGCAGAGGTGATGTGAATTGGTCACCAAGGTCATTTAACCCCGCTAGACTTTTTTCTTGTGGAATTTCCTAAAAGCCGCAGATCTATGCGAATAAACCATAACCGACCGATACCTTAAGGGCGAACATAACCACTCGGATCAGTGCCGCCGTGAGAAGCCTAGGCGGGCATTTGAACGAAGTCAGATTCGATGACGCTATGCTTGACATTCTGCATGAACGAATTCAGGCCAAATTTATCTCTGGCAGAAGTGATTTGAATTGGTCACCAAGCTCATTTGACACCGCTAGACTTTTTCTTGTGGGATTTCCTAAAGTTGCAGGTCTATGCCAATAAACCATAAACGACCGATACCAAACGATCACTCGAAACAGTACCGCCGTAAGAAGCCGAGGCGGGCATTTGAACGAAGTCAGATTCGATACATAGGCCTTTCGAAAAGGATTTTTGTTAATACCACACCTACAGCTTGTTGTATTTCATTTCAACATCTACCCATTCTTATTGAAGAACCCTTTAATTACAATACTTTCTGAAAGTTTTTCTCAATCCAGAGTTAAGCATTTATAGTTATTTATTGCGTTGGATTATCAGTAAATTTTTTCGTCGAAAGAAAATCAATTTCCTTATTCATTTATCACCAATAACGCCATTGACCACAGTTATGAAAAGCCCTCAAGAGCATTGATTGAAATATACAGTATGTATCACAAGTCCTCAAAATCAAAGGACTTTCTCACTTCTAAAAAAAATATTGTCATTCATCATTTCAAAAACGCACTCGAATGTCTCTTTATATTTGTAATTATTTATTTGTCAAAACCAAATAACCGCAATTAGTTACACTCATCGAATCCTGGAAAATTTATTCAATTTAACACAGGAATGTATGGGAAAAATCAATTATTAAAACTCTCTACGTTTGCAAAAAAAAAAAAAAAAACTTGTTCATACATATATAAATAAATCTAAGCCCTCGAACAGAAATAAAAATCAAAATTTGAAAAAAAAAAAAACTGAAAACAAATTTGTCCAACTCAATCACCAACATTTTTTTCTTCCCACAGTCTTTATTCAACAAAAACGTATACGAAATGAACAAATTCAATTCAAAAAATGTATATGTAGCAAAAACCCAAATTACAACCGCGAAACCGCAATATTATTAGACAGCATCCATGTTCGGGTGCATGTAGGACACGCAGAAATGAAAGGATTTTGAAAATACGGGCCAAACTACATGAGAATGGATTCATTTCAATCACTGGTCGGTTGCACCACCACCGCCTCTACCACTAACACCACCCTCCTCCGATCCGTTTCGAAATTCCTCATAAAACAGAAACTAGGGGATATGGTAGCTTAATAATACCAGGAACTGACAAAATGCAACCGCAAAAACCTTTTTCCGGAATAAGTGGGAGTAGTTCGACTGTCTAGTATCCCTCACCCAGAATTGTGCAATCATCCTGAAATTGTTTTTTTCTGTGTTTTTTTTTTTTTTGGATTTTATCTATCAATGTCCTCTCCCTTTTGGTTTCAATATTCAATTCAAGTCCTAAATCCTCAAATATCGGGACTGGACTTCTGGGCTTTCAATTGGGAACTGGCGAACTCTCAATGGGTGACCAATTGCAGATTATGATCTCGTCCTCCCTTCCTGAATGCCCCTATTTTTCATTCATCCGCACTTTGAATAGAAATAAAAAGAGTGTGCGGGGGGAAGGGGATATAGAATGATGGTGATGATGTTCACATTCACATGTTCCTTCCATATTTTTCCCAGTTGGGTTCTGGCAGAGAAAGGATAAAACCCCATGAATAGAAATCTAGAACAGCCGGCGTTCCCCCTCGCGTTACCAACGACTGTAAATGATAATGTGATGAACATACGGGCGGGAAAACATATCATGAATGGAATTTTGAATGGCATAGGGACACTGTCACAGCTAAACGCCAATTGAAAAAAAGGACTTTTTTGCTCTTTTTTTATATACCTCGTCCCCTTGGAGCAGGAGGTTGCAGAAAAATACTACAATATCATTTGTCATTCTCAATTCTTTTTTGGTTATATTGCAGGGAACATTAGGGAATAAAAGGCTGTCGCATGCCATTTTTTGTGAATCTTTTAAGTGGCGTATATAACGTAAGGGAAGTAAGAAGAAAAAAAATGCTGAAAGCTAGCTTGGAATGACTTACCAAAATGACCACCACCATCCGGACGCATTACAGCTGCCACAGCCGGATGCCGCCCCGCCAACGTATCGGTCTGATGTTACACAATCCTTATTATTGTCGTGGTCTTTTGTGCAAATTGAAATACTGGAAACAAATAAAGAGAAATTGGGATTCTTTCATTTCTTTTGTTCGGCTCTTATAGCATACTACATATATACTTTTTTAAGAGGACTTATCTTTGTTTGTGTTTTTTTTTTTTTTTTTTTATAAAAAAGCGTCGGCACGTCGAGGATGATAATAATAACAAAGGGAAGAATGGCGGATTAAGTAATAAAACGTTTTGGTCAGTCCTCCTATTATGTGCGGTGACAACTGTTTGAAAAGAAGATGAAGAGCCAAGGAATAAAGGAATGAAAGGAAGAATGTTTGAAGAAGTGTCACTTTATCAAGTGAAGTACTCACATTGTAACCTGGACTGAAGTAAGTGGAAAGAACTTCAACATGTAAAAGTAGCGAATGCCTTCAAGGGCTTTGATGTATTGTGTTTCATTTTTTTCGCTAATAGCAGTTCTTTGAATACTCGAGATATAAATGAATGTTTGAGGGGAAGAAAAAAAAGTTACGTATACGCCCGAGTAGTCCCGAAATTTGTTTTTATGAAAAAGGTGTTTGTGTATTGAAGTTTCTGAGCTTTTTACTTAAATTCCGAAAATACTCTAATATTTTTTGTCACTATAGGGAAGATAGGGAGCTTGCATCAATATTGCAACAAATTTTTTGGGGATAAAAGTTAGTCTATGTTCTTTTCCGTATTTACGGTAATGTGTGTACAAAATTTCATTAAAATCGGTTAAGTAATAAAGGCGTGAAAGTGTAACAAACAAACTTACATTTGATTTTAATATTAAATGAGGATATCAATACGTCATTATGTCATCTTCCTCTTCTTTCTTGTACATAAAAATGAATGTGTGTATGTGGTTTTCTATTTTCGTCATGGATTCCAAAAAGGCGAGACCGATTTTGTTCAAAATGTTTGGATAATCTTTAAATAAGCCCAGCGAGTTATCATCGTGTAAGACATAGGTGGAGTTGTTGTCAAGATCGAGTAAGGCCGGGTCGGTCATAAAAATATTAAAATCGATTTGTGTATGTATGATTGATTTTGATGACAATTTTCTGGCAATATTCAGACAGACAGGAACGAGTGATCCTGTCGAATTTATAACCGACCAATAGAATTGCTTTTTTGTGTTTATTGGCAATTTCGTTTCATATTTTTCATATATGTAGAAAGGAACTGTACCTTTTTCTAAAAATATCTGCTCACATGGTCATCCCACACATCCACCGATTTGTGAATATATATAATAAGTGCTTCCCGTGCGAAGCCGGGTTGGTTCACTAGTTACAGATGTTATGCAATTCATGAGAATATTTTCTTTTAGTTAAGTTTCCAAATCTGGTATTATTTATAAATGCATGTGCTTTAACAAAAAACAATATATTTTTACTCCCACCTCTGTGACCTTAACCTTAAGAAATTGGCGCCCAATGTGAGCTTCCAAAGTGCAATTTCGTTGAAATTTAAATCTCTTATGTGTAGTTTTAGATGCAAAACAATGCTGCTAGGTGAAATTAACAGTAAATTTCTAAACAAAAAAAGCTCTTTAGTAACTTTTCAGATAAAAGCTCATTTCAAGTTTAAAAGATGCTTCTGAACAATCAAAATTTATCCCAAAATTTTATTTTTTAATTTCTGAATAAAATGATATTTTTTTTTCAACAGACGGAACAACAAGCCTGAAGGCAAAGACAAAAACACTAAATATTATTTTAAAAAGCAAAAAATTGATGCAAATTTTCCCGCAGAAAGCTCGAACCATCAAAATTTTAATTTGTTATGCAAAAATATGATGAAAAGAATATTACAAACGGTTCTCTCCCTGCGGAACTTTTTTTTTGTAATCCTTAAGTTTTTAAGTTTTTTTTTTTGTGTTCGTTTGATTTTAGTCTTTTTTAAAAGGTGATGGTGGTGAATTGAATTAAGTTCATTATTAATTTTCACTTTTTTTTTTTTTTTGTCTTGCATGTTTTAAGGAGAGTGTTAGAGCAACAATGATTGAGGAACGAAAGTCAAGCCACTGTGTTGGCGGGCGGATCGAATAAAATTTGAATTTTTAATCGTGATGACCTTTTGGTTTGTTGAAATTTGATGGGTTTTCCCTTTTAAAAAGCTTATGACGAAGGTGAATGCATTAATTGGGTTGATTTTAAAATCATCTTGAAAAAAAAATTGGGTTTTATTTTAAATGTTTTTTCCTTCTTTAATATTAATTAAAAAAAATGTAATGATTAAAGGGTTACACTTAAATCTTACTGAAAAAAATTTAATTTTTTAATTTTTTATTGAAGTATTGATCCTCTTATAACTCCCACAGGATTGCAGGGCTTGAGAGAGAGGAGTCTTATGGGCATTGCCTTTATGGAGCTTAAGTGGCAACATTAATAATTTTATTATTAAAATTTGTGTTCAAAATTATAAAAAAAAACACAAAAAAACAATTTACAAATTACTTTCCCTGACTAATTATAAAGTTACAGTGAATATAAAAGCCTGCCACATAAGCAAACTTTTCACAAACATTACCAACTTTATAGTGCATGAACCATGTGTAGGTACTCAATTTCTGGTGATTAACCAATCTGCCTTCGTAAATGGTTATTTCATGCAGGCAAAGCATCCAGAAATTTAGAGGTAAGCCACCTTCTTCGATAGCTTTAAATTCAGGTTTGTCTGGAGCTGACGACTAAAGCAGGATAAGCAACAACACCAAAGGTTTCATGGCGGCAGGCGATGTTGGGGTTGTGAATATGGAAAATCAAATTAAATAATTAATGCATTCTGTGCAGCATCACAAATATCTGCATTCTACATCACTCAAGCAGCAACCTAAGGTGAAATAGGATGCCGTTCTGTTCATGCATAACAAGAGCAACGAGAAAGCAAGGAAACCATTTCTCCTAGACTAGGATATCTGCCTTCTTTAATGAAAGGAGTTTTAGATTTGGCTTTGGATTGGATTCCTGCGTTGTAACTTTGACTTTGACTTGAACACTAAATCTCTCACTCTTTCTACATGTGCTGCAACCGTATGCAATATTGAATGACGTAGAGGTGAGCAACTCAAACAATAGATGTGCTGAGTAATGGGGACAAGCTGATTAGTCTGTATAGCTTGAGATGCATAATTGGCAGCTTAATAAAGTTGCTATGGGAAAAATGTGTTTTATAATAGTTAAAATAGTTGCTGCATAAGGGAAGGTTATGGTTGAGGGGGGATGAGTGTTTAGTTTGAAAAGTTTCCTTTAAAATTCTAGAAATTGTAAGCAAAATACACTTCTTCAGTTTTTGGTTTTTTTTTCATCTGACTTATAACGGGTGATTTTTTAAGAGCTTGGAACTTTTTTTTAAAAAAAAACGTTAGATTGGTCCATGACATTTACTTTTTGAAGATAATTTCATTTAAATGTTGACCGCGGCTGCGTCTTAGGTGGTCCATTCGGAAAGTCCAATTTTGGGCAACTTTTTCGAGCATTTCGGCCGGAATAGCCCGAATTTCTTCGGAAATGTTGTCTTCCAAAGCTGGAATAGTTGCTGGCTTATTTTTGTAGACTTTAGACTTGACGTAGCCCCACAAAAAATAATCTAAAGGCGTCAAATCGCATGATCTTGGTGGCCAACTTACCGGTCCATTTCTTGAGATGAATTGTTCTCCGAAGTTTTCTGTGTGGCATGTAGCGCCATCTTGTTGAAACCACATGTCAACCAAGTTCAGTTCTTCCATTTTTGGCAACAAAAAGTTTGTTAGCATCGAACGATAGCGATCGCCATTCACCGTAACGTTGCGTCCAACAGCATCTTTGAAAAAATACGGTCCAATGATTCCACCAGCGTACAAACCACACCAAACAGTGCATTTTTCGGGATGCATGGGCAGTTCTTGAACGGCTTCTGGTTGCTCTTCACTCTAAATGCGGCAATTTTGCTTATTTACGTAGCCATTCAACCAGAAATGAGCATCATCGCTGAACAAAATTTGTCGATTTGACACTGACGATGATGACACTGATTTTGGTAATAAAATTCAATGATTTGCAAGCGTTGCTCGTTAGTAAGTCTATTCATGATGAAATGTCAAAGCATACTGAGCATCTTTCTCTTTGACACCATGTCTGAAATCCCGCGTGATCTGTCAAATACTAATGCATGAAAATCCTAACCTCAAAAAAATCACCCGTTATATTCGGGCCAAAACAGTTCAAAGCTAGGTTGCTGAGTGATAGTAAAATTTAAGCTAGCTTGGATCTTTCCAAATCTTGGAATTTACCTATTAAACATGCAAAGAGCATAGACGTTTATACTTTTTAACCATAACTTCACTTTAAAGCTTCGAAATTAAACAACATTTTTTCCTACTTTCATTAAACATTTGAATGTTTTTTTGTTTGTTCCGCAATCACGCCTAAACGGCTTAATGGATTTGGATGAAATTTGGCAGGTGGATGGATAAGGTGCTGGATTGCAAAATAGGCAACTTTGCATTCCATTAAAAAAGACGGTTTCTATGACAGAGGCTTAAATGTGAAATTTTGTATGTTTAGAAGTATTTTGTTTTTCTTCATGCCTCAACGGACGGATGTGAACGAAATTTACTACAAAAACTACGTTTATACTGTAGTAACCCTACAGTACAGGGTACAGGCGGCATTGCATAGAAGGACGAGGATTCTAATAGCAAAGAGGAAAGGGAAACACTAGCTCTTATTAGGAAAATAGGGGAGCATGAGAAAAGTGCATTTAATGAAATGGAAAGCTGAACCTGCAGGTATGAAATTAGAAAGTTTAAACAAAAGGTAAAAAGAACTTTCAATAGTTCCAGATCTGAGATGATCACATAGTACTAGAATCGCAGTCGATGCTTAGAATATAGAAAAATCACTTCTGCAGAAATGGAGAGCAAGAGAGCTGTTCCTGCAGTAATGGAGTTGAAAAGTTTTACCAGAAGGTAACAAAATTGTCAAAGTTACAGAGTTCAAACTGAAGCTTCTAAAGATTATCAAGAGAATGTTAAAAATGTGAAAAAAACACTTCTATATAACATCGATCGCGAATCGAAGCCCGCAGTCGTCAAGCTGAATGAACCACATTCTATCTGAACGAATTAGAATAACATTTCCGCTTTCCAGATCTGGATGAAGTAAAGCTAGCTATACGTTAATAAAGCCGCCGGAGCCGACGGCCTAGCTGTTGAATTCTTCAAAGCTGCAGGCGATAACTTGGTTCGAAGTGTAAACTCATTAACAACAACAACAATAAACAAGATATGGCTAGAAGAAAGCAAGCCCGAAGAATGGAATCTCAACATTGTTGGTCCGATCCTTGGGTATGGAGACACTTTGAAGTGCGCCACCTACAGAGGTATCATTCTCCTGCACATTGCCTACAAGATCTTTTCTGCAGCGCATAAAGGCATTCTTCAACAATAACCACATATCAGAACTGTCCTTGGCCACTGACTTTATGGACAAAACATCACGATAGACGGCTTTAACTTTGGGGAAGAGTGACTTTGTCTACCTGGGCTGCACTATCAATATGAGATCAGATAAAAAAAAACACCAGTGCTGAGATCAAACAACCATAACTCTTGCCAATCGCTGTTTCTTCGGGCTAAGTCCATGAAGTCCAAATGCATGTTAAAAGGGCTTGGTGCCGAACTCCATCAAATACATTCACCTTCCTAGACGGTGTAAAAGTTGATTCCATTTTTCGGTGAGATATACCTAACATATCCCAGTATTCCAGAAAATTGAAATTTTATTTCTTCTTCCTGTCATGTTTTCGACTTAACACCAAACGAACTAAAAACAGAAAAAAATAACGACCAATCGATATTGATCCACCGTCGTATCGGGCAGCATCATATGGTCGATGTTCAAACTTCAATCGTAGACCATTAATAAATATTCACCGATTTATGTGCCCGCCCCTTTGGTTCAAACGCCCCCCCTCCCCCCCCCCAAAAAAAAAAACACCCACAATTTATTGAGAGCATCATTGTCCGCTCTTAATTGAAAAAAGAAAGAACCATTGGGAAGCGATTTTAATTAATTACTCGCATTTACCTGATTGCAATGTTTTAAATCCTATCGAACTTGGCTTCGCATTGTATGTACACCATTCTCACAGCCCCAATTTGTTTCGCAAAAGCTGGAACTCGAGAAGGAATATTATACATACAGGACATACCAGGAGTGCCATGCCATGTTGGCCGCTGAGCCGTTGCCAATTTAAAATCTCATTTTGTATGTTTGGCTCGTACACAATTCAATCACAAAAACGGGTAATTAATTAGCCCGAATCAATTAAATCAACAAAGAACCCTTAAGTACCTTCCCCACGCCCTCATTTCAATCAGGACCATGACAAGAAATTGGCCCCTTCGAGTCGTGGAATTTTTTTGTGCTCCTTCGAAAAGGTGGTTTCCAACGTTCTCCAGAGAAAAGCAATAAGGCTTCAGAATTGTGCTAAGGACTGAAAATCAAAATGTATCTAAATAACGGATCAACGAGGCGGCTAGACAAAGGACCTATTAATAATTCTTGATATAAACAGAGAAACAGCTTAAACAGCCAACGGTCCATGAAGTCTTTTTTTGTTATTTTTGTTTTCCGAAGTCAACCATTCGAAAAGAAACCAAAAACCGAAAATGAATCGCATTACTGCAATAGCTAGACGCTAATAAAGGATCCATTTGTGACTATGATTTGACACATTTCCATCGTTCATTGTTGAAGGAATATTTGTGTCTTCTTCACGACAACGATAGACTTCTATATCCAAAAAATGGCGCCCCTGATGTCCCCAAGTTTGTTCCATCGTTTCGTTTTTTTTTTTTTTTTTTTTTTTTGACGAAATTTCTTTGTTTGGTCCTAGATACTTTTTCTGGTCGTGTTTAAGTTGGTTTTTGCTGGGGAAAAGTCTAGTCTATTTGTTGATGGTGATTGAAATTAAGCTCGAAGAAAAGATATATTCTCCTTGTATCCAGAAAGACAGCAGCCGGTGCAAAAATAAAATTATTGGAAAGGTTCTATTTTTTTTGTTTCGGCAAAATGGGCGAGGTACTGCGGTATATGAGCCGTAGTTATGTCCTTCGAAGACTTATAGAGAGGGTCTTTTATTAAATTAGCCAAAAAGAACAAAACGAGAGAGCTCTTGCAATAATGGAAGACTCATTAGGTTACGTTTTATAAATGAGAAACTATAAATTATCATACTGCTGGCTAATTTGGGCTTCGTCAATATTGAGTATGATGAAGCAAATAAATTGACCAGATGTTAAGATTTAGCATTGCAGGAAATTCAATATTAAAGTTGCTTGCTTTAATAATTATTTTGTTGAAGAAATGTCAGAATCTTTCGTCAAATAATTCTTTCTTCAAGGACAAAACTAATTTAACCCTCTAATGGGTAAGACCGTCTCAAGACTGCATTCAGTTTTTTTTTTTTGCTTTAGTGTCAAACTTAATATTTGTGTTTAATTTAAACAACGGAAACTTGTTTTTGCTTTCTTTTATGAACATTTTGATACCTTCTTCATTTTATTTCGACCACGTGGTTGAGAGCTGTCATTAATTGAATCTAGAATTTCATTGAATTTAGCGCGGAAATTAGTTTTATTTTTTTTTTCAATTTTCAACTGTGCAAAAAACTTATTTAGAGCCAAAGAGGCTTTATAATATTTTTGTTTTATAATTAGATTGAAGTGAAAAAAACAGTGTTATGTGTCTTGTAGAAGCAAAAAAATCAAATCCGTCTCTAGACGGTCTTGCCGGCTTACGTGTAAAATGTGCTCGTCTTTTGTTTGGTTCTTGTTTTCTGTGTTTTCTGTTAAAAAAAGATGATTGTTGAAATAATATTGATATTTCGTATGATAAAATTAAATTATGATGTATTAGATGGATCAAAAAAGAATTAACTTGGAAGAATTGACAATTGGCTGAATTCATCGATTCTGTAGAAACTGATGATGCATATATAGTAGCGATGACACGATTTGTGATCCTGACTTCGTTTTTGATAACATCGAGACAGATAATTTTGGTAACATATCAGAAAACGAAGCACAGGCCATAGAAGAATGCATTCAGCAGATGAACGAAGCTGAAACAATAGACGCTTTTGTGAAAGCTTTGTGTCTAAATGTAAGCGAGTTGGCTTCTTCAACTTTTATTGTTGATTCTGAAGAACTGGAGCCATGTTCTTCATCTGGCGTCAAATCATTGAAAAGGCCGAGATCACCCCTACCGCTAATTTAAGGCTACTGGGCCAACAATTCAGCCTTCTTCTGGAGGATTAACTGGTACGCTTAGTAGAATAACTAAGGATCCAAAAAAGCATGCAAAATTGGTCTGGCGTAAACGTTCAATGTGTCTCCAAATGAAGTTGTATCTCGTGGCGATGCATCACTGCCAATGAGTGTTAGTAACCTCAAAACGCCAATGGAATTATTCAATTGTTTTGTTACGGACGAAATAATTGATCTTATAACTGAGGAGACAAATCGTTGTGCATTGACGAAAAACATAAACTCCGGCTTCAAAACTTCTGCCGCAGAAATAAGAAATTATATTGGTATGATGATGTTCATGTCGATATACCGTTTTCCTTCGATTCAAAAGTGCATTCCGGTAAAACGATTTGCTGCAATCAAGAGATTCTTATGTTTTCAAGATGAATCCCAAAGAACAAAAAAAGGTGAACCTGGCTTTGATCGCTTGTTTCGAATTCATGGTCTTATCATGTGCAGCACCAAGACGAAACACCATCTTCGTCAATATATGGCCAAACAAGCCGCACAAGTGGGGTGTCAAATTGTTTGTTCTTTGCGATTCGAACAAAGATTAATTTTTAATTGTTATCTTTAATTTTTGTTTTTCTTCTCATTACTTAATTGTTTTTCTTTTTATTTATTTATTTCTTTTGATTGTTGTACCTGTTTTATTAACTAGTGGGCTTTGAGTGTTTCCTTCTTATGGATGGTATGTCAGTAAAATCTGTCATAAAGATACTTTCAAGTTAAAGGTTTCAAAGTATGTTGCAGTAATGCCGTAGCCTTAATATTCAAAAATTGGATTTTTTGAAGTATGTCTTTGAATCATCTGGGGTCGATATTATTTGCATTACTGAGACATGGCTTAGACCTGATGTCCCGAGTAGTGCGTATGATATTAATAACTATAATTTAATCAGAAATGATAGAGTTACCGATACCATTGGAGGTGGGGTAGCAATTTATTGCAACACATCACTTAATATTAAGATTCTTAGTAAATCAGACAGTGGCGGCATAGAGTTTCTTATTCTAGAGGTAACTGATGGCAATACTAGGAGTGTAATGGGCGTGGGTTATAATTCTAATAGAAGTTTTTCTCCTGATCCTTTATTTTCAGCTCTACAACAATTCTCTGCCAATTATGAACACATTATTATCTGTGGAGATTTTAATGCTGATCTTTTGCTTTTGGACACTCGGGCCAATCAATTAAGAGATGTAATTGCGGCAAATGGACTCCATGTATCTCGTTTAGCCCCTAATTCAACACCAAGTCTTCTCGATCTTATGATAGTATCTGAACTTTCGAATGTTTTCCTACAAGACCAATTGTCCTTAGATGGTGTATCCGACCATGATCTTATTTTTTGCACTTACAACATTGATTTCTCACGTGTGCCTACTCCGTTGACGTTTCAGTTTAGAGATTTTAAATCAGTTGATAACTATGCGCTGCAAACTGATGCTATCGATTTCCCTTGGCATTTATGTCAAAATTTCACCAACTCTACCGAAAAAGTTGAATACTTTCAATCACTTCTTATTGAACTGTTTGAAAAACATGTTCCCCTTAAAACGGTGTCAGTTCGTAGCAAAAATTGCCCCTGGTTTACCGCTGATGTTGAAGTATCAATTAAAAAAAAAAGAAAATTGTACTTGAAATGGAAGCTTAACCCTACCAACAACAATTGGGAATTATTTTGCCGTGCAAGAAATGATGCGACATATATTATTCGGAGAGCTAAAAAACGATTTTACATGTCAAAGTTGGATAAAAAACAATCGTCTCGCAAGCTATGAAGCAATCTTCAGTCAATTGGTATTAGGAAAAAAGGAGATAGTTCGAAATTTTCCTGATCCTGGTGATTTAAATACATCATTCATATTAAAAGACATCCAAAGTCTGAACTTTGTGCTTAACGATCAAATTGCTTGTGATCCATCTACAGTGTTTGAGTTTGATTCTATTTCTGAATCTGAGGTTGTGGAGAGCATTCGATCTATTTAGTCCGATGCTATTGGAGATGATGGGGTGCCAATGTGTTTCATAAAAATGATTATACCTCATGTTTTGAGCGACCTGACGCAATTGATAAGTTTTTGCATTGCGTCCTCATCATTCCCAGAAAACTGGAAAATAGCTAAGGTCATTCCTGTAGCCAAAAAGTCCAACCCAAGTTCATGCTCTGACTTTCGTCCAATTAGTATACTTCCTTGCCTGTCGAAAGTCTTTGAGAAAATTCTGGCCTCACAGATATCGACTTATCTTAAAAGGTTTAATTTACTGTCACCACTTCAGTCTGGTTTCCGTGCGAATCACAGCTGCCAAACTGCATTGATCAAAGTCCTTGAGGATATTAGGTGTCAATATGACTTGAACAACGTAACTGTTCTCTGCCTGCTGGATTTCTCAAAGGCTTTTGACAGAGTAAACCATGAATTACTTTGCCAAAAACTGAAGTACTATTTTGGCTTTCATGATAGAACTGTGCAACTAGTCAAGAGTTATCTGTGCAATCGCTGCCAAAAAGTCAAGATTGGCCAGGTAGAATCAGAACCATTAAACTTACACATGGGTGTACCACAAGGTTCTATTTTAGGGCCTTTATTGTTCTGCACATTTATAAACGACCTTGCTAATGTTTGTTCTGATGTATCGCTGCATCTATATGCAGATGATGTACAAATTTACTTGTCCCGTCCGATTGGTCTACAGGAGGATCTAATATAATAGGTTCAATGAAGATCTTAGGGCAATAGTCCTAGTGGTCAATAGATAATGGTCATACATTAAACCCGGCTAAGTCTCAACTTATAGCTTTACCCAAAAAGCAGATTGACACCTCACTCTTGCCTTGCTATATGTATTATTATCATTATCCGTATTTTTAAGTACTATAAAAGTCTAAGTCTAAAATAAATTGAATTGAATTGAATTGAATACAAACAGTTCCGCGAAGAAATAGCCGCTGGACTCGTTTCCTTCAAGGAAAAACGAGCAGTTGGACGACCACCATCGTCTCAAAGTGTGGAACGACCAGCATCACCAAATCCGAGCACATCCCGTTGCTGATGATCATTTTTCAATATGGGGTTCCAGAAGCGAGAAAAAAAGGTGCAAACATTGTAAAAAATCAGACACACAAGTAAAGTGTTGCAAATGTAATATTCATTTGTGCTGTTCATCAAGTATAAATTGTTTCTGGGATTATCACCACACAAACTTCTTTTTACTGAATAAAAAAAACTTTATTAATATCCATCTCACTAATTTTTACTTGCGATTATAGGGTACTACAATACAAGTTATGCATTCGTGCAGATTAAAAATGTTGAGATAACAATCAAACATGACATTACGATGATGGAGAAACATATTTGAGTTACTGGCAAAATTCTGTCCGTCTGTCTGTCTGTCTGTCTGTCTGTCTGTCTGTCTGTCTGTACGGATGTATTGTGGACTGCAGCCTAAACGGTTGGGCCAATCGTCTTCAAATTTTGAACTTAAGGTTCTTTTGACATTCTACAGAGGACGCTTTTTTCAATTTTTGTTTTAGCTCAAAAATTAACGGTACCTGTCATAAGACCGTTATGTAAAAGCTTATTTTTCTCGAAAACGGCTAAAAGAATTTTTTATAAAAAAAAATCAGTACTATTGTAGGTATGCATTATATTTTGGTGAAAAAAAAATTTACTATGGTGGGCTAAAAACGGTACCTCCCATAGGACCAGTTTTTTTTTCTTCGACTTTTTCGAAAACTGGTGATCCGATAACAATCAAAATATATTCAAAAAGATGTAGACAGCCTGAGTAATTTTGCATAATTTTTTTTTTCGAAATCTTTTTTTTTGTATTTTTAATAATTTTTAAATTTTTTTTTTTTTGCAAAATCAATATTTTGAAAACGGGTAAGTGAATTTTTTTTTAAATTTTGTTTTTAAATGTACGTTAGTTTTGTGCTTAAGTTTGTATTCTTGAATTATTTTTTTTCAATTTTTTAAAAAAAAGTTGTTAAAAAAACCGCTGAAAACTATTTTACGTACTTTTTTCAAACAATCAAAAGTCAGAAAAATCGAATATAATCTTTGAAGTTCCCTTAATATTTTTCAAATTATATTCCAAGCTGTGACCGCACATAAGAGCAAGTACGTGCGATCCAGTCGTGCAATTTATTTTACACGCAAACCGTTAAGACCGTCTTGAGACGGTCTCCATTATTTGTCACTTGGCACTCCATGTGGATACAATTTTCAGCTAAAAATTTAAATATAAGCTTATTAAAGGTATATCTACCTGGAAAAAAAATATCAACTTGATACGACCACTTTTAAAGGTTAATTTCCTTCTCACGTGCAGTCTCACATGCGTGTTTTTATATTTCGCTAAAGAATCTTACAATAATTTTTCTTTGATTTGTAGAATTCCAATTTACATACAACCTCAAGTCGGTGTGACAATTTCCATTTTTAGCGGGATTTAATTGCAAAATCGACTTGCACAAATGTAAACAAAAACCGGTTTTTCTTGCAGCTAACACCTCCACCATAATGATTGTGACCAATTTTGTATGTTGGAAGCATGTGCAATAAAAAAAATGAGCTCAAAGTTCAAGTTTTGTTCAATTATTGGTAAGAAGGTTAGGTTGAGAGCAAGTGTTTCAGATTTGTTTTGCAAGTGGTTCGCGTGATTTAAATTGAAAGTTTTATTTTTAATTAATAAATATAATCCTAATAAATAGTAAGGTAAGTCAATTTTGGATATTGGGTACTTTTAATTAAATTAATGGGAGAAAAAGGAGGAGGAGTAGAGTAGAGTAAAATTATTATTGTTCAGTGTTGTTCAAGTTGAAGACCCTATTTGTTGTAAAGCTATGTATGTTGGTAACCAAAAAGCGTTTTGACTTTTTGCTCACAGGTGCGACACCCATACTAAATTTTTCATTTTTTAGGATGGCTACCGAAATTACGAAGAAAGAAATTTTTGATTTTTGGATTTCTAAGATAAAAATTAAGCGCTTGGAAGCTGTATTTTCTTTTTTTATGAGCTACTTTAGCAATATTACGTTTTCTGACAACTCAATTAAGTCAATAAAAGCAACCTTAAAAAAAATTTATGCTTGAGGTTTGACGAAAAGATGGGCAAAAGTGGTCGCAATCGAGACCGTTTTGAAAGCACTAATAGTTCATGGTTGAATGAGACCCTTAAACTCCCAAAAACAGTTTTAGATGAAATTCCTTCTTCATCTCGTGAATGCTGCGAAAAATGCAAGAAGAGAAAAGTACAAAACCTTTTAGAGTCTTTTAGCGCTCAAGAAATTTCAACTGCGAATGAACTAAATCTCAGGAGAGCAGGAAAACGAAATACTGCTATCGCAGTTAAGCAATTGTCAATGTGTTCTCCAAACAGAGGTTTGTTTATTTTTAAATTTGTCAAATTATTTTGTTGTCATTTTATATCGTTAATAAGGTTCAATTGTAATAAAAACACTCGAAACTTCTACTTCTGGCTGTATTTCAATGTCTGCAGATGAAGCGTTAGCAATGATAACAGACTCACAGCTATCTACTCATCAATATGAAATAATACGTCAAAAAATAAACAAAACTGTTCCCAATTTACTACCCTCTTACCACAAAATTAAAGAGGCTAAAATAAAGTGCTATTCCGATAGCAGAGCTGTAAGCGAATCTTCTGCGGAATGTGGTTTACAAGGCTTACTTAATCATAGTGTGGAGCGTTTATGTTTAGCTCAAAAAGACGTGTTAAATTATGTTGATGACTTTAAAACAGGTTTAAAAGAAATATCCTTCATAATTAAATGGGGTTGTGATAAATGGTGCTCAACAAAAGGCATACAAACAAAAGTTTTCATCAGGTGATAATTTTGATGAAAATCTTTTCAGTGTTTCGATGGTTCCCATCCAGATGTTTTTCATCAACCGAATTGATCAAGCGTGAAGTTGATTCAATTCACCACCAAATTAACGCTATGTACCGCTTTGTCATCTGCAACATCTTCATCATAAACCTGTTATATTTGCGCTGCAAAACCTTCGAAAATGAACAATCTAGCCAATCTTTCGAGGAAGTCTTTGGACCAACTAGCAATGTCTTTCGGATTGAGTCCCCTTCACTCTTGGAATGTGTACTTCACATTGCATATAGACTGGATGTAAAAGTTTGGCAGGTAAGAGACCAAGATGCTAGAAAAAAAGTAATTCAAGAAAGATTCAGAAATGAAACTGGTTTATTGATTGATATGCCAACTCAACAGTCAGGCAATACGAATGATGGGACGAATGATAGACGATTCTTCAGAGATGAAGTCAAAACTGCTGATATTACGGGAATTGACATTGAAATGATTAAAAAGTTTCATATCATCTTAGAAGCTATTGGGTCAGGTTTCCCAATTGAATTAACTGCTTTCGAGAGATTTGCAACAGAAACAAGGGAACTTTATCTAAGAAACTATGGCTGGTATTTTATGCCAGTGAGTGTGCACAAAGTTTTATTTCATGGCAAAGAAATAATTGCCACTTGCAATCGGCCAACTTTCAGAGGAAGCTTAAGAAGCCAGGAATAAGGAGAATAGAAAATTTAGAGAACTATTCACCAGAAAAACTTCGCGAGTCGACACAAATACGGACCTTCTAAACAGGTTGTTAATATCTTCGGATCCATTTTTGGCAAGCATAAGATGCATCCCAAAAAAAAAAAAGTTTAATTGAACATGAAGTACTGCAATTGTTAGACATACCAAACGAGTAAAAACGTGTAATTTGTTAGTAACGGGTGGCGCACGAATCGTGCTACAAAAATAAAACGTAATAACTTTTTTTCTGTGTGAGTAATCGGCTTATTTTTTTTTTTTTATTTTGTAGGTTACTATTTAGATTTATAAAAATGGATGCTTGGGATACGGAGAAAAGAATTTGGATAGTGCAACGGTACCATGCTTTGCAGTCCGTCATTTCCGTCCAAAGGGAATTTAGGCGGGAGTTTGGCGGTAATCCCCCCAGTAGATGGACCATTATGAGGTTTGTAAACATGTTTGCCGAATCTGGAAGCATCGCACAAAGGCCGTACCATCGAGATGCCAATGTTCGGGTTCAGGATACAATCGCAGCAGTAGCATCTGCAATACAGGCCAATCCGAGCGTTTCGACCCGAAACTTATCGGGGCAAATTGGAATTAGTAGACGGTCATTACAACGGATACTTCATGACGATTTAAACTTGTTTCCGTACAAAGTCCAAATTACTAGCAAGTTAAACCCTCAGGATTTGCCTGTTCGCCTGGAATTTTGCCAAAAAATGATATCAATGGCCGAAGAAGACAACACATTGATCAATTGTTTGTTCATGTCTGATGAGGCCCATTTTGATCTTAACGGCAATGTTAACAAGCAAAATTGCCGTATATGGAATGAGTCTAATCCAGAAATGCTCCATGAGACGGAACTGCACCCAGAACGAGTCACTGTGTGGTGCGCAGTTTCATCAAGGTGTATTGTCGGGCCGTACTTCTTTGAAGAAAACGGTGTAACCGTTACTGTCAATGGGGACCGTTATTTAAAGATGTTAAAGGAGGTTTTTTACCCAGAACTGCGCCGAAGACGTATACCATTCAACAGCGTTTGGTTTCAGCAAGATGGAGCAACTGCACATCAGACCAGTTATGGCGGAGCTAAACAAAAAATTCGCAAACAAATTAATTTCTAGGAACTCCACTCTTCGCTGGCCCCCAAGGTCACCTGACCTGACTGCACCAGACTTCTTTTTATGGGGTTATGTCAAGCAAGAGGTGTATAAAACGAAGCCCAGGAATTTAACTGAATTAAAGCAGTCCATAACGACAATAATTGAGGCGATCCCAACTTCAACTCTTCAGGCCGCAATGAATAATTTTTTGACCAGGTGCCGCATATGCGTGGGAGAGCGTGGAGGTCATTTGCGGTCTATAATCTTTAAAAACAACTAACTTTTTAAAATAAAATTTTATTTTCTAACCAATAAAAAAAATAAATGAAATACATCGATTAAAAAAAAAGTTATTTGAATTTCTTATTGTAGCACAATTGGTGCGCCACCCGTTATTTAATGTTGTTTCTTGGCAAAACTATTGTAGATATATTTATATAATTTATTACATTCTATTCTATAAACAATTACGGTACAAATAAGCAAAAAAACCATTAACATTCATTTCTGAGCGTTTTTAATTTAATCCCTCTAAATGAGCGAAATGTCACACTGTGCGTCGTCGTTTATTATTTTGAATCGAAATCAGACGAAGTCATGCGAAGGTCCTTTGAGTGTAAATTCCTCGCAAAAAAATTTGCGCCGCACAAAATGCTTGATTTCACTTTAATTATCTGAAGATTTGCACTTTACGATGGCTGCGTTGGCATCAGACAGACAGCAAGACATGCCAAGGATCTTCTTGGGAGAGTATCCTGCACAGAAAATTGAATTACCGATATCAGCGCCCTCAATGATCCAGGACGAGTACAAAGAATGATGACGATAACAGTCTGCTAAGGTTTTCATATCAAAATTACTTTGCCTTATCATCGATGACTGGATAATTGTATAGCATTAAAGGCACTCCAGAGATAGTAGTAGTGGTGGAGTTCAAATTATCCTTATAATACCAGATTCCGGAAACTATGAATGCATCCTTTAGCTTGGACTGAAGCAAACAAGTCAGAGTTAACAATAATTACTGCACATTAATTAAGAAGCAAAGTCCTTTGGATATATGTAGTACGTGTCCTTGCTTCTGCATCCTTCAAACAAATTGGGTTAGCCGTATATTAAGTGAAATCTGATCACAAGTAGACACAAGGGTATTAGCCGATATCCTTTTGGCTGTGTTAATACTTAGGACAAGAAAAATAACAATAATGAAGGTAAGGTAGAATCATTTTCGCCCGTTATGTTATTATCCTTTTATTCTTCTTCTTCTTTTTTGTGTAGAATTCAGTCTCATATTGTGCTCTAGACTAGAAGTGGGACAGCAAAGGCTCCTTGTGTCGTCAACAGCAAGGATATAATTGATGAGATAATGATGAAGGGGTTTGTAAGTACACACACATGGCTAAAGGCACTGCGCTATGCCACCATCGTCGTCGTCGTCATCGTCGCCCTTATAATATGGCAGAAAGCACCACATATGTGTGTCATCATATCGCTCCTGAGATACACAAGGAGTGATACTCTAGATATCCTTTTATCGCAATTAATTGTGACCGTGCGCCCGTTTGGTGATTGAGATTTGTAATGAAGATGTATAATTTTAATGAGTGAAACTGTGAATCAAATCGATATACATCTGTACATAAAGCATAAGCCTATTTGGGGTGAAAGATGGCCATTGTCTTGAAAGGACATACCTATCTTCATTCAAGAAGAGATTTTCAGTGAAGATGATATGGTATGGATAAGCACTGAATGTGCATTCAGATGCAAATAGACATTGGATGAGTAGTTAGTAGGTAAATATTAAAATTGATTATTGACAGAAGTCGAGCGATATTAGTATTTGAGGAGTTATGAGAGTGTTATTGCGAGATTAGGCTATGATTGATGACAGATTTGATTGAATCAAACAGGTGAGGATGAAGAACTTTTTGGCTATGGGTATTGATTTAAATTGGTCTTGTTTCGTCTGTCTGTCATTATGTTGGCCCACATGAATACGATAAGGACATGAATTTAAACGGATCAGTCCACATTTGACAAACTTGTTATCCAAAGCTTAGCATACTTTTAATACATACGTATTTGTTTCCAAAAAAACTACTCGATTTAGTAGTTTGTTAATGTTTTTGAAGTCGATAAGTGTTTTAATAACAGCTATTGCTGATAGTTGTCTTTGGAAGTAATAAAAAGACCTTACCACAGCTTTTGCTATTACCTGCTTGCCGTAAATGTTTATATAGAGGCTTTATAGAAGTAAAAGAGTAGAAAACTTAATTTTGTTTGGATAAAACCTTTACAGGCAAACCATTCACAATTTGATTGCATTAACTTGTCATGCAGAGTCTTATAGAAGCTATTATTTTTGTTTTTTTTTTTTTAATAAACAACTTTCGAAAGCCTTATACAAGCCATTTTTACAAGTTATGGATTCGTGCAAAAAAAACTAACAATCAAACATGACATTACGATAATAAAGAAGTTGAAAAAGTGGGCAAGGAAATTCCGTCCGTCTGTCTGTCTGTTCGCGCTTCTACAGCCTAAACGGATGGACTGATTTGCTTCAAACTTGGTATTTAGTATTTATTAGGTAGTATCTCGGGGGGTGTTTTTCATTTTTGCTCTAGGTCGAAAAATAACGTTACCTGCCATACAAGTTTTAACAAAAAGTTTGATTTTCTCGAAAACGGCTCTAAGGATTTTGATTTTTTCGAAATTTGTTCTATAACGGTACCTCTCATATAACCGGTTTTCTTAAATGCAATCGTAAACTATTATCCTGATTTCAATTAAATTTTGCACACACGAAGTCATTTAGAATTCAATTAATATTGCATTTAAAAATTTTCAAAAATTTTTATTTTCGATTTTTTTTAAATTTTTCTAAAAAAATATTTGGTTTTCGAAATAATTTGAAAATGGGTTGATTGAATATTTTTAAATAATTTTCCGAGATGAAAACTACTGATTTCTTTATAATGACATACTAGAAAAAAAAATTAAATATTTTTTCGAAAAGTTTTTCAAAAAACGTCTTTTTAAAAAAAACTGGTCGAAAGATTTTCAATATTTTTTTTTCCTCGATAGACATTTAGTTTTAAAATTTTATTGCATACTTAGTTTTTCCAAGAAAACTCTTAAACTAAATAAAAAAATAAAAGAATTTTCTAAAAAAAAAAATTATTTTTTTATTTTAATAGACGTGTGGTTTTCAATCTGGCAATACTTTTTTCGGAGTTTGTCTTTTTGACAGCTGTCACTTGATTTATGCTCAGTTTGGTTTTCCATTTCATAATGAATAGACTTACTCCTGAACAAGTTTGCAAACTGTGCAAATTTATTACCAAAATAATGGTTCGTTTCGGTGAAGCAGAGTATCGAAAAAGACCTAAATGAGTCCATCCGCCATCGCGCGCAACAATTGGAGATGTGCCCATCCTCTTTATGGAAGATTTTGCGGAGGGATCTTGGTTTGCAGGCCTACAAAATCCAACTCGTGCACGAATTGAACCGAACGACCATCAAGCGCATCAAACGCGGTGAATGGGCCCAAAACGAGATGGCCACTGATCCCGATTTTCACAAAATTGGGACTCGGCTGGAATTTATTCGAGCCAGCCGCAGTGGCCACTTCCACGAAATCATTTTTAAAGCATAATGCAAACCCTTATCTTTATAATCAAGCTAAATTCTTGGCTATAACTTTAAACTATATGCGTTTTATTTCTTCTTGAAAACCACACGTCTAAAAAAAAACACCCTTTTATAAACACACATATGCAGGCAGTAAGCAATTATCTAACATAAGAACAAGTTCGTACGACCCAGTCGTGCAATTTTTTTTAACTTCCATTCATGTTTTTTGGACCTCAACGGCAGCGAAGATGCAAACAATTTTTTACCCCGTCTAATCTGGCTACGGTCTACAAAGCTTATATTCGGAAAAACTTGAGTCTAATTTCTATATTTGTCAGGTGCTTTTATAACGCATTTGAGTTTATTCGATCGAATCCAAAAAAGAGTTGTAAAGTTGAGTTGACCGTAGAAAAAATTCACTTTAGCATCACCGCTATGTAGCATTTCTTTCATTATTCTATCACTGTTTTACAAACAATGCCTTAGTGAAATAGGCAGTTTCATTCCTCCCATGAAAGAATTCCAACGTAATACTTGCACTGAGAAATAACTTCGGACGTATTGTTGGAGTAGAGAGATTCTTTTTTTTAGTCGCACCACACGAATGTGGAATGCTTTGCTATAGACTCTGTTTTCCCCTCCCATTTTGATATGCAGAACTTTAAAACTAATGTGCATCGACTTTTTCTGTTACATCCTTTCCATATTCAAACATTTTAAGGATACATTAAACAAAATATATAAAAAAAACTAATTTAATAATGCTCTTAATTTTTCTTAAATTATCCGGAATATTTCGTTTAAAATTTAACTTTTTATCTACAATTGTCAAACTTATTATTTTTGCTGTTAATTCCAATTCCAAATTGCATTTTGATAAAAATTGACATTTTCAATCAAAAAATTACAGCAAATTCACTGCCAACTTGGGTACAATCGATTCCAAATTAAACTCAACTATCGAATTCCAAACACTTTGTTTTATTTGTAAAAGAAAACATTGCTCTTTCAACATTTAATAACTATCTGTCCATTAATTTCTGACATCCACTCAGCAAGCTGTCAAAATCCACAAAATCTTCCATTTTATCTGCACCAAAAACACATTCCAGAAAGAAAAGTTTTGTTCGAAAACTTCAAATTAAAACTATTTTCCCATTTTGTATGCGTATAGAGTCCACCAAGCTAGCTTTTCTGTTGTAAAAACTAAAGCAATTCCTTACTGTTAGTCTTTAGATTTTCATCTCTTTTAATTCCCCCGAAGAAGAAGAAGAAGAAGAAATATCCAGTTGATATCATAAGGATTGTTCTCTGTTCCATTGCATTGCTTCCATCAAGTACCCAACTTCTATACAAATTCACAATAATTTGTAATTCCATTTAAGTTTATCCCATCAACAATGATCCTCTAGATTTTTTTTATTTAACCCCTCCTTTGACATTAACCGCATCGTTTCGCGGAAAGAAGGAGTAAAGCAAAAAAAAAAAAAGGAACACACAATATGGGATTCAAACCTCAAAAAACGAAAACCGAAAACCAAAGCAAAGAACTTTTATTATCCTGATAAATAAATTTCAATAATTCCTTTGGTTCTTCTGCCACCGCTGCTGCTGTTGCACGAATTTGTTTTCTCTGCAGAGAAGAAAAAAAACTTTTTGCTTTACTTTGTTTTTATTTTTTGTTCTCATTTGGGAAACAAAAATTATTTTCTTTTTCGAAAAAAACTTACACAATTTGTGTGGTAAGTTTTTGAAGATATTTGCACTCAACTCCCCACACCAAAGGTAAGAGCCGAGCACTTTGACATCGAAGCTAATTTACACTCGACCATAACCATAAATTATGCCGCACCCTCTGGCATATAGATTTAAGGAGGTTTTCATTAAATCACACAAGTTTCCTCTGTTTCCTTTACCAATATAGCAATTCCAAGGTGAATTGCGCTTACCTTTGCAATAGGACTCCTCGCTGTGCTGTCATAAATATTATTTAAGATAACCATACACTGCATTCATATAGGTCCTCATATATAAGACAAAAATATTTCCTCCACTCAATATCCTGCCAAGGACGAAGAGACAGAGACAGGAGCAGGACAGACAAACGAACAAACGAACGGATGGAGAGTCTTAATCAAAATTTAATAATATCCTTCTGGAGTGCACGAGGTAAATCATATTTGTGCACTTTATACTGACACTCCTCCAATCATTGACAAGCAATAATTCCTAATAATGTAATAATTACAAAAGGACCTCTTGGCCATCGGCAATGTGTGCTCTGGCCTTACCCCTTTTCCCTTCTAATACCACTTATCGTTTTGGGGATATACGTAGGGAGGGCTGCCTGGATACAGTTCATATGCTGGGTTCATTCATCTTCAAAATGTCCTTTTTCCAGGAGGAAAAAGGACTATCTCTGCCATTGCATGCAGTCGGTTGATGGGTTTCTTTGGTTCCATTCGATTGCACATATTGGATGCGCATGAATGTGTCTGGGTTTTCTAATATTATACGTTGATTGGATGGGGTAGAAGAATGAAGGGCAATTGTTATGCAATGGCAGGAATTATCGGAATGTGTGGTGGCTTTGGTCAGTTCTGTTTACAGAAATCGGGATATTTGAGTCAATCAATAGAAATGGATGTGGGTGAGAGTATATTGATAGCAGGCGTTGTTTTCCGAAATGAAATAATGGAATTCTCCAGAGAGTGTATGAACTTATGGGGATTAAATTGCAACCAGAAAGAATTTTCTTGGAAAATTTCTTGGGTTTTGGGTATAAGGATGTAATTTTGATGAACTTAAATCTATATTAACCCTAGAAAGAAAATCATATTTGTTGGGACGGAAAAGATAATCATACATACGTCTCAGAGACTTATGGAACTTTATAAGCGTGTTAAAGCATAACCTTTTAGTATTTTAATTACTAAGGTTCTTTTAAGATACATAAATCAATAATTTAGTACAAATGAAGTATAGTTTGAAAAAAAAATTTACAAAAAACCTGAACAAACCTTTTGAACAAACCAAAAAATTTACTTTATTTTTTAAAGGAACCTTTGAGTTGGCATAAGATCCTTTGGGGCTAGGCTAACTGTGAAAATTAGTTTTAGTAAATTTTAAGAATTTTTTTTTATACTTTTGTACTGTGTACAAAAGTTGTATAAAAAATAATCATACGTCTTCCGGACGTATAACATAGCTATTACTAGCCCCCACGGATACTTAGCTTGGCGAAACTAATGCCCGGTGCAAACTCTGACCGAGGCCTGATCAGTTTATAACTTAAAAGATATAACAATTTCTTCCGCGCCATACGTCCAACCAGACAACCACAGCTTCAGTATTTTTCCACTGCTATAGATGGCAAAGAAACTTCGTGGCCGGTCGCAACTCCCGCTAATCCAGACATTATTTTATTATAAGGAGTGTGGCTTGTACAATTTCATCACGATGGTCTAGTTTTTAGTATATTATATACAGGGTGTCCGCCGGGATTGGGCAAAACATCACAATAGACAGGTACAACTTTGAGGTAGTTAGGGACTTTGTGTACCTCGGATCCGCTATCACATCTGACAACAACATCTCGTCAGAAATAAGGCGAAGAATTACTCTTGCCAATCGCTGTTTCTATGAGCTAGGAATTGAGTAGCAAAGCCCTCTCTCGAAAGACAAAGGAGACTCTGTATTAGACCCTAATCATCCCAGTCTTGCTCTATGTCTCCAAGGTCGTTTCGAGCGTAAGATTCTTCGGAGGATTTTTGGCCCTATCTGCGTTAACGGGCTTTGGAGGAGAAGGTTCAACAACGAACTATACGAGCTGTACAGCTGACATTGACCTGGTCAAAAAAATACGCATATCACGTTTAAGATGGCTAGGTCATATAGAGCGAATGGACAACAATGCTCCGGCTCGCAGGATCTTCGATTCCATCCCAGAGGGTAGACGCAGTCAAGGAAGACCTCGCCTTAGGTGGCGCGCTCAAGTGGAGGACGACCTCAACCAACTTGAAGTGCGAAACTGGAGGTAGCTAGCCAAAGACCGAGCTGGCTGGAGAGGCATGTGGGTTGAGGCGCAGGTTAGTCCCGAACTGTAGCGCCCCCTAAGTAAGTAAGTAAGTCCACCGGGAAGGTATACTACTTTGTTGGTTAATAATTTTTGATTAAATGAAAGAGAATGGATCTTATATTGATAAATGTTTTATTTAATGTCAGCAATTATGTATGGAATACAATATCAGGTAAATGTCCACCTCTGTTAGTCTCACAAATGCGAGCTCTTTTGAGCACATTTTTCATTACATTCTTACACATTTTACACGGTATTTCATTAATTTCATCACGAATATTTTGTTTGAGTCGCTCAGGCGTTTCTGGTTTGATTGCATAAACCTTGCTTTTCAGATATCCCCACAAAAATAAGTGCGGAGCAGTCAAATCAGGCGACCGTGGAGGCCAATGGTGATGTTGACCATTTCTTGAAATAACTTGTTGTGGAAAGAGGTCTTGCAGTAATTCCATTGTAATCCTGGCTGTATGCGATGTGGCACCGTCTTGTTGATACCACATATTAATCAAGCCCAAAGCATGCAGTTATGGCGTTAAAAAGTTTTCAATCATATCACGATATCGCTCCCCATTCACAGTTACCGTTACGCCGTTTACATTTTCAAAGAAGTAAGGTCCAATGATTCCTCCTGACCAAATTGCACACCAGACTGTAACTTTTAATGGCTGAAAAGGTGACTGATAAATAATTTTAGGGTTTTCCATTGCCCAGAACCGACTATTATGAATTTTTTTATGAAAATCGGGGTTGTCATGGGCTAGCTGTAACATCCTATTGGCATATGTACGGCGGCGTAAATGGTCTTGTGGAAGAAGCTTTTGTGTCAACTGAATCTTAAATGGAAACAAATGCAAATCCTTGTGCAAAATTGTGGCCAAAGTTGTTCTTTGAAGACCAAGCTCCTGATTACGGCGTCGAATTGAGGTTTGTTTGGATTGTTTTGAACACTTCCTTGAGCAGCAGTAACGTTTTCAGCCGATCTTGCAGTACATTGTGTTCCATGCTTGGGCCTATCACCTACAGAGCCTCTTTCTTCGAAATCATAGATTTTTTTTTATTGGCACGACAGCTCCTTAAGGAGCCAAGGCCTAGTGACTTATACTCTCAACCATTCCTTTGGGTGTGTTGTTAATCTGCAAGAATGGAAGGGACCTACAGTTTACCGCCGAGTCCGAACGGCTAGATGTGATGCACTTTTTCGAGACAAGTTTTACTCTTGGAGGTTTTGTCAGTTCCTCGCAAGAGGCAGTACCAAAATCATTCACTACACGATAAATGGTGCGTTTTTTTGGCACGTTTTACGTAAGTTTCTCATCGTCACAGTTATCGATGATTGATTTTGATATAATGTTTTAACGATTAAAACACGTTGGTTTGTCAAATATTTTTCCATAATAAATTTTCCACGTGTCTACTTCACGACTGCCAAGACTAATGTTTACCAAAATGGCGGCAGAACAAAATAATATACCTTTCTGGTGGACACCCTGTATTATTATATTATATATTTATCTCGATCGTCGGTGTATTCAATGATGATGTTTAAAATAGGTTGATGTGGTAGTTGTTGTTTTGCTCGCCCCCATAGACATCTGTTGTTGCTCAAATAATGTTTTTTCTCGTTTCTACTGCCTTGTGTGAAGGAATGGTTGCTCTTCCTCGTATGCTCGTGCATTGGGTATATGAAAAGTAAATCGTATTTCTCGATCCCAACCACCGTTAGCCAGAAGATGATGTTTTGCATCGTCGTTGAAGGAAAGGCTGCTCTTGTAGTTTGCTTCTGTTGCAATTTCTCGGTCGCAACCACAGTTAAAGCAGACGATGCTGTTTGCATCGTCAAGTAGTTAAAGTGAAGGCTGCTCACGCCACTAGAGGTTACCGTTGACTTGGATGTTCATCGTTTCGGTTGGTAATGGGGATGTTGTCCTTCATTGCTCCGTTGGTATGTTGATAATTATTGCTCTTTATATTTTATGTTTTGTTGAATATTTGACGTTCATTATACAGTTATTATTGAATCTCTAACACTTATATCCATAAACAAGAAGACACTCTGAACTCCAAATTCTGATAAATCAGAATTCGCTCCAACCTGAGTTTCGCTTTAACATTTAAGTATCAGGAAACTTTAGTTATTACATCAATCACTAACTAATTTTGAAATTAGAGGCATTTACTTTGCTGAACTATAACAGTAACTTTCTTGGATTTTTAAAATAAAAATCTAACTCTAACAAATGACAACATCGCAATCTCTTGCCCATCATCCTCCAGACCTCAACAATTGTGCTCCATAAGAACTAGGAATTAGGAAACACACACGCCATTATGTTCAATAACCCCATTAGTTGCCACAAGTTAGTTTTCCATAAATCTAACGATTTATATTCGCCGCAACATCATAAAGCTTTCCCTCGGACACAAACTCATTGTGACTGTTAATTTGTTACCCTGGCTTACTCAGCAACAACCGCAAAATAATGGCAAGAAGCAAGGATATAGAAAAAAAAACAAATATAATATGTACAGCATCTCCCTTATTCCATTCACAATACACACAACAGTCCTGTGACATATGTCTTTAATGCTGCTGTGTACTATATGCTACAGCGTCAGCCTATTTAAACAAGATACCGCTACGTTCTCTTATAGTCAAGGCTGCACTAAGTGAATAATAATTTTTTAGCTATTGCCTGAGCTCGCGCAATGATTTTATCTGTCATCCAAATGTAGAATGACACAAAAGAAATACCAGAAAGGACTAAAAGTTATTGCAAAAGGACGTTTTTGTAATACATATCATATTTTTGTTACTTCGTCCTTTTTTATAGATTCCTGTATCAGTTCAACTAGCCCCAATGCTGAGGAGATGATAGCTGTTCTTATACTCGATGGTTTTTTTCCTTCAATTTCTTGGGAGAATATCGTTGTTTTTTTAGGGCACGATCAAACTGACTATATGGACAAAATCACACTCTTATGATACTCAGTATTTCTTTCGTTTTAATCGTGTGTGAGTTCATGTATGGGAAATTAAATTTCTCGTGTTTTTTTTTTAGGTTGAGGCCCCACTGGATAAATGTGTCACATTTTCATTGGTTGGGTGGGTGGTGGTGAGGAGGTAGTTTGCTGCAGATGCTACTGAGTTTTCTCTGAGTTGTTTTTTTTTTTTTTTTTGCTTTAGATTAATATTTTTTGTAAGGAAATGGTGACCGTTTATGTGACCAACTGTCTGCTTTAGTTGGCCGAGAAACTTGGGAGGAAGAAAAAAATCCTGAAACAGTCCTTTTGGCTTATAGCGCGATAAATATCAATGCTTGTGTTGAAAGTTATGATGGAGAGTCTTTAGTTGAGAATTTTACAAATGCCGAATAAATAACTCAACGTTTCGACAGGTTTGTTATTGAATTGGAATGTGTAGGACTAATAGAGCCGGAGCATTGTGTGTCCCATCCATACCTCGAAACAGATTATGATGATGATGATAACTTGCACATTTGCATCGTTCGATTCTTTGAAATCAATTTTGACGACTTGGCTACTCATTTCAACGGAAACGGGTTCGTCCAAATTGGATCTGAGGATTTCTAGTGACGCCACGCCGCCGGCCCCCGCCGTGTCGGCTTATTATTTGAAAAAGGCCAGAGTTGTTCAATCAAATGAGCTAGGCGCTCAATCGTCAGGACCATTTCTCAATATAACAAATTCATCGAATTAAGTTTTAAATATTTCTTCACCTGCGGTTGGCTTCTTGCATTGTCTTATTGAAACCACATATCGTGAACGTGTAGTTAATGCAATTGACCAACGAAATAACGGTGCAAAATGTTTAGTGAAGATCGTACATGCTTGCACTGAGCACTTATGTAAGGTTCCGCTATTAGTCTAGAGGTTTATTATACGAAATGATCCTATGCAACAAAATTTTATTTAATTAAATATGCTTTTATTTTAATATTATTTTGATTGATACAATAAATACTTTTAAAAAGCAAGTAATATATTTTGCCCGACACACAACCGATCTCGTCAAAAGTAATGCAGAAACTAATTTACATACGTTACGCATATGTTTTTGAATATGGGCAGGAGGAGTGCATTTTCTCTTTGTCACGTCTTTCGTATATGCCTATGTCTGTGTCAGTATCGTTCGCGTTCGTTCGTTATAGGGTGTGTGCCCACAGAATTGGCTGTCCTATTATATATTTTCAGATGTTCATAAAGAAAATGGCGAATAAGTCTGATAACCATTACTGCGCATTTTCTGTTCCACACAGGTCTATCTGGACATTTATTTGATGGGAACAGAAACAAAACATTTAACTTGAAATCAGATATTTCACAACAGCTTGAGCAATGCACATTTCACAATAATAAAATCTGGTTAGCCAGTTTTGACATCGGTGTTCTCCCAAATATATTTTTGACATTATAGACTGACATATGCAAGGGTAAGTTTTGATGTCTTTGCATCAAAAAATAAGTTAATTTCAAAAAGTTTTAGAACACTCAAATTTGAAATCTACAAAATATCCTCAGAAACCACAAAGAAAAAAGCTAAGCACCATCAAATACCATTTAATCCTGAAAATTGAATTCGTCGCATAAAACTCGTCTGCACTGTACACCACTCCCTGTCTATGGTATTTAACAAAAAAAAAAAAAAAAAAAAAAAACACTTATTAAACGTGCATTAGATGCTTAATGCTCTGTGACTGTTATGCATGCAGCATTAGCTGCTGGCTGCTGCTGCTTTTTAGGTTTCCACTTCTGCTGCTGCTGCAACATCACATTTATAATTTTATTTATATTCTGTTGTCATCCGGCTTATTATGTGTCTTCCTAAATATGTTTGGTTATTCTACAAATTTTCCTCTATTTCCTTTTAGATTTTTGCATCTGGCACTTAAAATGTCCGCACTGTGTCGTCCATCCAATGGGGCACGCTAGGAGGAAAACTGAATGCTCGTACGAGAAGCAGCATTTTGAAATGACAAACCGCATGACCTCGCTTAATATTTTAAAAGTTGGCATAAAAAATCTTGATTTTTTTTTCTCTATAAGGATATATATATATACTTATCCAGGTAAATGCGATTAAATGTGTTTTAAGGACTTTGGATGGTAAGTTTTTCCTAGAGGCTAAAAATGCCACAGACGGAGAAGATGAAATAATTTCCTGGTGATGCAATCGGCAAACAATGAAATGAGTTATGAATCTGCATTAGCCAATGTGCACGTTATTATGGGTGGGCTTGTACACATACAACGTTTATGAAATGAACTGAATGCATTTTGTTAATTTATTGACTTACGAAGTTTATTCCATAATAACATTCTGATGCCTTAAGAGAAATGGAATTGTCGACCTTTGAAAGCTTTTAAAGTCAAGCATTGGCAAGAAGCTCAGCTGCATACTTATGTATTTTAAGGCTCATTATTTACTATTTTGACAAAGGCATCGATTTGAGGAAATAGCTGTTGGGTAACTGGGTCTTAGATGAAGGAGTTATATCCTTCCTAATAGCTTATTCCAAACTCAAGGGATTATCTACATAAATTAGCTTATATTTAGATATCTTTGGTAGGTGACAAACGCCAAGATCACAAAAGACGTTTTTGTCATATTTATTTAACTATTAAATTTGATAAATTTTAAACAATATCGCCAATCCCGTGTGCATCACCCTACAAGCTAGAACTCTTTGTGAGCCACAAAGAACGAACAAGAGACACACGAGATGCCAAAGATAAATGCAAAGAGTTTTGATTTTGCCAATTCTCATTCTCAATTCTCAAACGAAAAATGATCAGTCATTGCCATTGCCATATACTCATATCGTGAAGATTAAAACCGTATCAGTCAGATCAGACAAAGAAAATTGTTATTCAAACAAGTAGTATTTAACCCTGCAGCAGTCGCGCACCAAAAAAGAACGCGAGTGGTCGCGTGGATTACATATGTAGTCCAAACAAAAATTAGATTAAAACGAATAAGTTATTGCTTTTTCACGTTTATTTTGCATCGAAATGCGATAAATAAAAGTAATCATTATTAATTTAACAAAAAAATAAATAATTTCTTCCGAAGACAAAATAAATAAAAAACTTAAACAAATTTATTAAAAAAAGGAGTAGTAGTAGTGGATTACAATAGTAATCCACGCGACGACTGCAGGGTTAAATTGTTCTTAGAAAGCAAACAAACTATTTAATTAAAATAAAAAGAGTTCTTGTGCGTTTTTTTGTTAGAAGAGAAAATACATCTAGAACAGAAAGTGTTTTGTGCGTAATACGAAAAGAGAGGACAAATCAATGGTCCTGTATCTGATAAAGCATAGCTTCTCGATAGATGATGGGGATGGGGAACTGTCCGAAAACCAACTGCGTGTGCTGATGTGTGTTTTTATGTCTTACCTCTCTCTCTCTCTCTATCTCTATCTCTCTATATCTCTTTCACTCTCTCTCTCCCTCTCTCTATTTCTCTCTCTCTCTCTCTTTCTTCTGTATGTCTCTCTGTCTTGTATCAATGTCGTCTTATTCGTCTTGTGTGAGCCGATGTCTTCGTAAGATACTCTACTTCGTAGAGTCTACCGTCGCACGACAACAATTTCAATTGGTAACCGCTTACCCTTAATTTAGCGACACATTTGACAAAGAAGGACGTTTTCTGATTTTTTTTCTTTCACTTTCTGTGTCTGATTTCCTTATCGTGGTTCTTTAAATATACATTTGGACCAAGGAAACAAATTTTCCCATCCGCCTCCGCAAACCATTCATACATAAAAAAAAATCAAAAAACATTAACGAAAATTCATTGAATTTAACTTTAATTCACCTCAATTCAATTCAATTATACAGTTAAAAGGATAAGCGCTTTTTGTAACTACCAGCTACCTGTTTCCTTCTTCCTCTGTCTACCCCAAACCTATTTTCGCTTTTTTTTTACTTAACGTCGACGTCGTCGCCGAGCTCTAAAAGACTTACATAGTTTAATATCCTTAAACCATGGAAAATGAGTTCCTTTCGTGTATTTTCTATATTCCTTGTCTCCTTAAATATATCCTGATCCCGTGGGCAATGAATTCACCTTGCTTCCGGTTTCATAAAGTATTCACTCTCATTTGAAAAGGCCAAAGAGCTAAGAGGACTTTTCTTTTCTTGCGTTCTTTTTTCCATTTTTCTTCTATTTTTTTTGATCAAATATCGGATATCCGGTAAAACGCTTAGCTTTCTTCGACTGTATCCTAGTAGTTACCACCAGATAGAGAGTCCTTAATATCTACTCTACTCCCACTCTTTGAAAAGTTCCACTATTTCCATTCATTCACGAAATCATCCACAAAATGACTTCATATCCTTTTTTGAATATTATTTTCCATTTGAACGACAAAAAGGGAAAAGCACAAAAATAAGGACGAACAAAAAATGGAAGCAAAAATGTTTTAAAACGATCACCGAGTGGATTTACCTTCTGCGATATCAAATCACAGGAAGGACGAAAGTTCGAATGTTTATGTGTGCCTAATGTTGGTTTTCTGCGAGGAGGATGAGTGGGACAAAAAATAAAAATCAAGGATATGTGTAATGCAAAGTAGTTGAAGAGAAACTTACGATAAGCACAAATATGAGATGAAGAAAGGACACACACTTTTCGAACACATAACCTATAAGTAATGTGAGTCAAATCAGCCGTCGTCGTCGTTTTCGTCAACCCGTCATCGTCCTCGTCGTCTATTTTGATGGAGGAGATTTCTTTAAATCTTCTCGAATCCTCTATTACGTAAGTGAAATTTCGCTGGAGGACTAAAAAAAAAACGGATATAAAAAGTAGATACTCATCCCAAAAAACCTTGAGTAATAATTTCGTCATAAATACAAGTGAGTTGAAAGTTCAATAAATTCCACCAAAAGAAAAAAAAATGGATAAGCGGTTCAGGACTCAGGAGCGCTGTGATTTGGTTAGAGGATAAGGAATATTTACACATCAGTGAGTTTTCTTTCATAGGAAGTTGTTCTGGCTGATGTTGTGCTCTTAAAACGGAGGTTTAAGTTAAGGTATTGGTTTGGTTGTGATTGCTAAGTGCAACGATGCGGTTTATAAAATCCACTATGATACCCAGGGACTTTGTTTTTTTAGTTTTGAGGTACTGATACTGACTCTTTTTGTGGAATGGTAAGTTTTGAAGGTTATCTTTGGGATTATTTGATTTATAGGAGTGAAGAATTCAATTCAAGAAGAGATTTATGAATTGATATTGCTTTGGGGCGTAGGTATTAAGAGTTTGGTGGATGAAATTCCGGCTCGAAGGACCAAATGTTGTGTACAGTGTTGTGCAAATTAATTGGGACAAGCACATTTTTAAACATTTTAGATAGTAGGCTTTGATTTGTACGTTAATTTTTCAATATTTGGGTAAGCACTTTGAGAATTTATAGTAGGCTATGGTTTTTTGTTCGTCTTCGAATATTTTGGTAAGTTCTTTACATTATTTTGGCTGTTCTGATAGGTAAGTCGATTTTTTAAGTGAAATAATTGAACAATCTTATTATGAAAATGTATTTGTCAAGATTGCATTATATGAATTTGAATATGGATATTTCGGTGGAAAAGAGGGCAAAGGTCATTGCTTTACATGAGTATCGTGGAAAAAGCATTAGACACATTTCGGTTGATGTTGGAGTTCCAAAGTCAAATGTTTCTAAAATTATTGCGTTCCACAGGGCAAGAGGATCGATAGAAACGTACCGAAAGGCCATTGCAGGAGGCAAAAACGTAAAACCACGGCTCATGATGATAAAATGTTGATCCGAAACAGCGTCATAAGCCCTGGGAAAACAAGTGGCGAGCTGCAAAGGGACTTGGCGTAGGCTAATGTGCAGGTGAATGCGTCTACGGTTCGAAGGCGGCTCCTTGAGGTGTGCCGTAAGGCAAGCAGACCACTGAAAAACCAACTTCTGACAGACGCTATGAAGAAAAAGAGACTGCAATGGGCCAGGAACCACACAAATTGGACTTCAGAGGATTGGAAAAAAGTGATTTTCTCAGATGAGAGCCACTTTGAGGTCCTGAGATACAAGGTTAGTGTAGTGAGAAGAAGCGACAATAAAAAAAATTCGACCTGGCCAGATTGTTCAAACCACTAAGCACCCACCCAAAGTTATGTTTTGGGGTTGTTTCACGTCTGAAAGTCCTGGAAGTCTTAAGCCTATCGAAGGCATGATGAATAGTGTTAAATATGCTGAAGTATTGACATAGATGCTCCTTCGAACCATTCGAAGAGGACCTTCAGCCCAAAACTCAATTTGTCAGCAAGAACTCACTCTATGCCACACATCGAAAAAAAATTAAGCTGTTCTTCGCGAATAACAATATTAATGTTTTAGATTGGCCTGGCAACTCACCTGACATCAATCCAATTGGGAATCTATGGGCTATTGTTAAAGAGAGGCTCAGGAAAAAGGATTACATTACAAAAACCAAGCTGATTTCTGCAATTATTGAGGGTTATCATCCCATGACCAACAAATTAAAAATATATGTGAAGCCCTTGTTTCATCAATGCCCAAAAGGGTAAAAGAGGTTATTGATGCTAAAGGGGGCCATATAAACTATTAAAACGCATTATATTTATTAATTTTGTAAACAATATAAGAAAATATAACAAAATACGTAAAAATTCTACCTGTCCCAATTAATTTGCACAAGACTGTAATGCAATAGAATATTTTTTTGAATATGACTAGATTTGTATTTTTGTTAGCTAGGGCAAGACAGGAAAAACCTGTTCCTGCATTTAGTGCTTTAATATTTTTCTTAATATATAGTATATTAAGAACCATTATCCCAATTCTAATAACTTATATTAGCCGTGTTTTATTGGTAAAATTTTATACGGCAAACAAGAACAAACAATAAGTGTCGACAATTAGGAAAGTGAAATTAGTGAATATAATAAGTTGAGATAAATCTTGGAAAGAAATGTCAACCAACTGGAATGTAGAAAAAAAGGATATGTTCGTTGAGTATCATGATACAAGATTACAAGACAGCGCCTTCCTGTATTTTGTGACCCAAATTGACTAAATTAAATAAAATGTTGGGAGAGTATCCAAAGTGTTAGTTGACTTAAAATGTATATTGAATCAATAAAATAAGACATTAGACAAAACATGCATCAATTAAAACTTAAATTACTGCAGTTTTTTTCCAAAACCGGATTTAATTCTGTCATCAAGGGTCACTGATGACGTCATGGTTGGATATTCTATCCGGATGTCTCTGTCCAAGAACTGAGTTGAATTTGGAGCACACCCTTCTAAATTTATCCAACAAAGCGTCAGTTGTCACTTCGGGGCTGAATATAGCGTTTTATTGGGACTTCCAATACTGCCCTAGCTATAGATTACCAATAAAACACGGCTATTATAATTTTCTAAAAGACTTCTTAAAATTTCTGAAAAACTGATCAATGATCAATTCCATGAAGGTCAAGTTTATTTAGATTGCGGGTTCCTTGTTGTTTGGAGTTGTATTGGTTGAGTGATTTGTTCCTATTTTAATACATTTATGGATACTGGAATACTATCAGAAGTGAGAACAAAAATTCTTTTATTTTTCTCATACATAAGAAGGGCAACGTAGGTTACCTATCCAATTATCGCGGTGTATCCTACATTAACGTGTCCTTCAAGATTTTCTAACATTTTTCCAAAATTATTGAATAAATGAATGTATTATCGGTTATGGGACTTGAGGTTTTATTTGCATATAAATATCTGAGATTTCCCATAACAATAGCAACCTTAATATGGAAACGTTGCTCAAAGAAAAGCTGATTAAAGCCGAAAGTGCAATGCAATAACAGACACATGGAAGAAATGCTTCTCAAGCCAGTGACTGATTCTTTAATTATGCATACAGCACAGATCTGGGGTGATGAGAAGTATGAAACGGTGGGAAAACGTCAGAAGTTTTTCATTAAAAAAGCAGGACTAACACTACTGCTTTTTAGTAAACCTCTTAAGGTTCATGTTGATGATGTCACAAAAGTATTCAATATGTAAGATTGAAGACTTCCCAAAATCCTTGCATTACAAACAATTGGAATGAAAAACCTGTAATATAAAAACATAGAAGAACTGAACTTTCGAAATTCGAATACTGGATGAAAACGGAAGAAACTTCAGTTATAAACACCTTAGAATGGAGTCTTTAAATGGGGCTACATCTTTGGTGCAAGATTATTAGAATACAACCATCTCTACAAGCGTAACTACTTCCTTAACGAAAAGGAATTAAAAATTAAAGGTGAGCTGATAAATCTTCACTACATATAAAAACAAGAAGATCTGCGTATCTGCAGTTTAAGAGAAATGGAAGATTTCATCGATTTCATAGAAAAAAAGTCCAATTTTATGTGAAATACCTAGAACATTTACAGAGCAGTAAATTGAAGTCGTCGGAGAAGCAGTCATCAACAACATCAATTCTTCAATTATTTTTGAACTTCTTATCGTAACCAAATTATAACTTAAATACTATTTACGCACAAAAAATAATAATTTATTGTTTTCTAACGTATGCAGAGTCTATTTTGTCAAATATTTTTTTGTAAGCAATATATACCTAAATCAATAATAATGAATTAAAATATCTATTTATTTGATTACTATTTTTCATTAAAAAGTAATTAGAAAACATCAAAAAAATTAATATGTGTGGAGAGCTAATCTTAAACACTACTGTATTAACACAACATTTTTTTATAAACACTCACCAGCTAAAATATTTGACCAATGGGGAGCTTTCCATCTATCAACATGTTGACAAGCAATATTTGCATCAATAAACACTTAAAAAACGGAGATGTTTTTTTTTTATTATTTTTGATACTTTGGCTTTAAAAATTACACAACAAACATACAAAAAAAATTAATTACAATTTCTTTTCCTTACTATTTACTTTTTTTTTTATTTTAACAATCATACTAACTACTCTTTTCATTTTTACTATTTAGATTTTTTTTTATTTTAACGCGCACACAAATTAAAATATTTTTTTTTCTTAATTTTACTATTAAGACTTTTTTATTTTTACCGATCAAACAAACTCGCACTTTTACCGTAACCAAACCAGACAGATACGGCGAAACAAAACACTGACCGAGCTCAGCATTGAGTCTGAGACACTGAGTGGACTGCATCTGCAATAATGATTGAAAAAGCTCTTTTCTTTGCCTATCCACCATGAACATGATCGATTCTTGTGTTGGTTTTTGTATCGGATGTTGTAACGGGTGTTTTTTTGGGTACAGCCTAGAAGCAATATTTCTCCATTTTGGCAAATGCAACACTATACAACGGAGTTACGTTTTTCTATTTAACATTGGACACCTTTTTTATAAATTACACATAAAAATAAATGTTTTTTTTTTAACAACCACACAAATTCGCACTTTAACCGAAACCGGACCAAACATATCATCCTAAGCTCACGGCGAAACACTGACTGAGCTGAGACACTGAGTAACTGATTTCACTGCAATCTACAATAATGAAGGGGAAATGTTCTCTATCTCTATCCGATATGCCGACATGTTATTCAAAAATGATCAATTGATTGTTATGTGGGGTTCTTGTGTCGGGTGTTTTGTGCTAATCCTAAGCACCATATATATAGGCCAGTAGCGTTAAACATTCAAATTTCATATATTTTGGATCACCCACTACCAAACTACATTAGGTCAAAGTTGAACCAAAAAGTCTTTAGCATACAAGAAGTGCATATAAAAGTTGTAGAATTGAATTCTGCGTCGTTGAAAATGGAAGCTAGGAAGGAGGCACGTCGTTAGGTGTGACTCCGGTGGCGATAATACCGATTACTAAGGAGAGAGTTGGGGCGAATCAGGAACCTTCCACACATTTCACTGTGCAATTATTATATTTCTGGTGTATAAATAGCTAATGTATGGGTAGCTGGAGTCAATACCTATCTGGAAGTGCTCCATGCATCCACTCGCCTAGGACCTCAAAATTAAGAGATATAAGCGCGGAAGGCTTGAGTGAAAAAAGTATGTTCTGTCACGCGACACTTCTGCTCCTGGAGATGCAGTTATTTTATTTTCAAAAGAACTGTAGTATATGGATCAAGTAGCTGGACTTAATACATATCTGAAAATGTAAATCATACTCAGCAAGTACCTCTATCTACATTACGAGGTATAGGCATGTGAAGGATTGAGTGAAAAAGTGTATTTTCTGACACGCGACCCTTTGATACGCTCCTGAAGGCGCAGAAATATTTTCAAGTTACTTGTGGTATATGGATCTGGTAGCTAGACTCAATACCTATTCGGCAACGCAAAACATTTTCAGCTAAGACCTCTACAAAACGAGAGATAAACATGAATAAATTGAGTGAAAAAATACATTTTTTCACTCAAGCATGCCTATATCTCGTTGTGTAGAGATCCTATCTTAGAATAACAAAATCGAATTAATAATCCAATAAGGAATCTTACTTTCTCTATTTAACTACTTATGGGTTGTGGGTGATATAGAGAAGTTTCTAACCAATTTAACATGAAAATACAATTCTCAGGAGATTTTTCGATTTGTTTTTGTTAAAGTCTCTTGTTCTTTAGCTCCGAATTATCCAAGGAGGTTTGTTATTTTTTTTTTTTACGTGATAATGTCTTATAAATCGATGACAAGCTACACGTACGAAATACGATGACTCATGCTGATAAGACTCATGATTCATGCTAACCGCGATACTGTGTTTCTTTCAATCAAAATCGATTGCAAGCACCAGGTGAACATAAAAAAGAACAGACGCAAATTCCCAAAATAATTCCACTCAAATTCAAAAAGTACAAGAAAAGAAAAAGAAATACAAAATAGGCGGAGTTTTGTTAAAGTAGAAAGTAGACGTATCTAATAATGGGGTGTGTGTGTGTTGATTTAACGGGAGGTTTTTGTGGGTAATTTTTTTCAACCAAAATCGATCACAAACGTATTCTGAGCACCAGATGAACATGGAAAAGAAAAGACGTGAATCTCCAAAATAATTGCACCCAAATTCAAAAAGAACAAGAAGAGAAAAAGAAATACAAAATAGGATTTAACGAGATTATCGAAGAAGACCCGAGTGAGTCCATCCGCCATCGCGCGCAACAATTGGAGCTGTGCCCATCCACTTTATGGAAGATTTAACAGAAGGATCTTGGTTTGCGAGCTTACAAAATCCAATTCGTGCAAGAATTGAAGTTAAAACAAATTGTAATGTAAAAGGCGCGTAAATAATTTTCACGAATAGAAAATATGACGTTTTGTATAGAAAAAATCTGTTTTTTGTTTTATAGCATTGAATTAATAATAAAATTGAGTTTACACATTAAAAGAAGGCATTCCTCTTTTTACTGTATTTTGGATGAAAATCGACATTTTTACCGACAACTTTTCAATCGACATTTAAATAGTCTGGATTTTAAACTGTCGACTTTTTTCGCTGTCGATCAAACTTTTAACAGTCGATGAGATTTATATTTGTCCAGTCGACATTTTATTTTGTCGACTGCGGAGTTCATTACCGACATAGACGAGTTAGACAAACTTCGTTCACGTAGTAATAGAGTGCAAAAATGAAGAGGGAAAAACAAACGATTCCATCCCAGAAAAATGGCGAGCTCAAGTCTTCAATCAGGTCCGAGGCCATCCCGAAGTGTCAAATATTTTAACAGTTTTTCCTTGGACATAATAAACTTCTTATAGTTACTTAACGCAACAATGACGCAAGAAGGAAGTGAATATTGTTTATTAAAAATGCAGGATCATTTTTCATTCTAAAGAATAAAAAGCATTTCAGATTAACCTTTTTATTAAACGTCTTCTGAAGCTTCATCAAGTGTTTTTTTTTTCTGAACAGAAGAAGAAAAACACGATAGAAGAAAACAAAAACTTTACAAAACCTAATCTCAAGACAATGACGTACCTATACATCCGTTTTCCGTTTCCTGGTGAAGGAAGGCGCGCGAGTATCATTCTTTCATCATCATCCGAAAATACGGAAATTAAATAGTTTCCTTGTCCCTGCAGATTGCTTTCGCTATCCATGCCGAACCATTTGTTAAAACAAATCTCAACAAATGCGCAACTACACTCCATATCGCATCTTTGTCGCATTGTTAATCACTGAATTTATCTTTCTTATAGTATATAGTTTTTTTGAGGGGGGGGGGGTGGTGAGGGTGCAAAAGGAATTACATTTAGTATTGTAGAGGAGAACTTCTTGCTCCTTGCCAAACCCGGATGCCAGAAGCCCGTTTATTTCAAAAGGAACAACTTTTTCTCAATTCTCTGGTAGGAATTAGCCTGAGAAAAATAGCCAAGGAAAACAGTGAAATTCTTCCCGTCGACGACGTGATATCCCGTGGGGAAGAAATAACAAAATGCGAAAAGTTTTTGTTGTAGCCATTTTTTTTTTTTTTTTTAACGAGCACCCCTTTTTTCGTTGCGAAAAGGGTTGAAAGTCAGCCCCCACCACCCGCACACCGCCTTTAAAAACAAAACAAGAAGAACATGTTCGTGCCGAACAGGCAAACAGATGGTCCGGACCGGATGCGGTGGAAATTGTGTAGTTTTAGACATAAATTTTACGATTCTTAGCAAAAGAAATTGTTATGCAGATGAAAACATAAACAGCGTGAAAGAGACGAAAGAAACGAAGAAAATGTGTAAGAGACGTGATCGTGTCAATCCTAGAAGAGTTCTCATATCAAGATTAGACAAAACATAAGTTGGTTTCAGTATTGTTGTAAATTTTCCTGACTTTTAAGCTGGAAAACAAAGTAACTTTTGACTTTTATAACATGGAAACGGATATGGAAGGTGGGTGGAATAATGACAGACGACTTGTGCATGTAATGAGAAAGAGGTGATTATGAGTTTTGAATATTTCAAAGAAGTTATAACGATTGTTTGAAAGTAAAAGAAACTTTGACAGATTCGTTTGCGCGCGTATTTGGTATAGTGAAGGGAGGGCTCAACAAACATCGTAAAAAGTTTTCTTTAAACGTGCATTGATTTTTTTTTGTAAAAACTTAACCACTCGCCGATGTTGAGGAGATTGATACCTCTCTAGTAGGCACAATTGAGAGAGTTTGAAGAGTTTGGCAGCTCCAGGGGCCTTATTGCTCCTAAACTTAGCCTAAAGCTTCTTTATAATCCGTAAAAGTTATTATATCCCGTCAATTTCCTCCCTTTGATTAGAAAGCCATTAAATATTCAATTGCAATCAAATGATTTTCTCAAAAAATAAACTCATTTGTTGACGTCACGTCATTAAAACATTAAAACTAAAAAAATCGTCTGTAATTAAAAGCCACAAATAAAAAACAAGCAAACAAAAAATCTCCCATCCCGATTTGGTTAAAAATCACTTAAAACTGAATATAAATTCATTCGATCAATAAAAACTCAATTTACATACGTCTGCCTGCACAAAAGAACCTCCACCGCAATAACCACAATATGCGGGTTGGGAAGTCCAGGATACAGAGACAGTTATCACACCATATATAGAGAGAGGAGTATCACAAAATAAGGATATACTTACACACACAAAAAAACACAAAACCACACGACCACTCAACGAATTGCATAAGAGACCTTATATCTCGCATTGCACTGGCACCCGCCTCGTCCCCCACGTCCCATCATGGTCCTGTTTCTGCCACATCCTGCACACCTATGCATAAACATTAGTTGTGGCTTAGGACTTTATTTCAGTTTTCGTTATTCCGATGTGTTTTGTGTATATATGAAGGTACATCCTAGATAAATTCCGGGAGTCCTGGTCGAAAATAGCACCAAAATGATATCCATCCTTTTTCTCTAAATGGCTTCAATGTTGTCTGTCAAGTAGACAAGCCAAAACAAACGACAGGCGAGGATGGAAATTTACATCCCCCAGTCCCCCAATTGTAGAGGGATCTAGCTAGGTGCTGGCTTTTAATAAAAAAAGGCTAAAAAATAAACAAACCCACACCTCTGCACTTATCTGTCTTACACACACACATTCAACAAAAAAAAAGTACCGAAAACGAACAAAAAGTGAATTTAAATTACTTTCGCCACCACTGTCAAACTCTTACTCCCTCTGTTGAGCTGACACTGAACCCTGTTCATTCGTCAGAGGTCAGAGTGTTCAAGTTTCATTTGAATGCGGTTCAAAAGTTTAACACCCTTACTTCCCTTTTTTGTGCACAACATTCCCTCTGGCAAAAATGTATTAACTTTGAAGCCAACCAAAGGAAGAAGGAAACAAAACAACAACAAAAAAAATAAAAAAAAAAAAGGAAAAGTAGAGGACACATCACTCAACCTTGTGTACAACTTGAAACCGCATTCTATGGTTTCGTTACAACTGTGTGCTGTTTATGTATGTGTTTTTCCTTTTTTATTCTTCCTGATGTTACGACCTCTCTCACACACGTTGGGTTATGGCATTTTAAGGAATTTCCCATAAGAAGTCCTTTTGTAGGGAGTTTATTAGTGCACGTATTGTAATATGGACTGGCTAATGGCAAAATGGTTCATTCGTCTATTTTGCTCCTTTCTACTCCAAGAAAGATTTTATTCGTATTTCCAGATGGAAACTTATCTTCATCAAGAGTATAATGCATACATATAGACGACAAACAACAACAACAAAACACATGAAAACTTAAAGATTAAGGCAATGGGTGCCCAGGATTCTGGAGTGTTTTGTATCTTTTCATATCACCCAAGTGAATTCCTGAATGAATGAATGATGGTTGGGAGAGGTGGGAATGGTAGTTTGAGATTAAATGCGATAATCGAGTTAAGCTAGTTTTTGACTTGAGTATTTGAATTTTAAATGCTAGAAATGGATCAAAAAGAAAATTTGTCCATCAGTTAGTAGCACTTGGGTATGAAAAGGATTAGTTTGTTTTACGCACGTAGGAAAATTGTGTTTGTTTTAAGGGTTAATATAGAAATGGGAATGTAGCTTCATTGTTTAAGAACCTTAAATCTCCTATTGTTACCAGAAAATGATAATAGTTTCAGGTTTAGTTGAAAATCATCATCGCCATCAGCATAATTATCATCGACTGAGCAACAACGCGATATTGGTACAGGCCCCATCCAAAAGCTCCTCCATACATTCCGATTCCTGTTCGACGCGACGCCATCAAATTTTGCATCCCTAGGTTTCGGGCGCCCTGGTTTGCGCCATTCTTCTAACGTAAAAAGGTTGCCACATTGTCTTCTACAATAAATTGAAATGGAAAGGACTTTCCAAGCTGGTTCCTCTTAGCTTATACGAGTAGGGTGCCCTACCTACCTGCAGCATGCGAGGTCTTCTTCTAGAAATTATGGAGTCTCTATTTTTTTCGGGAACTGACAGCTCCCGAATGCCTTCAGGATCGGTGATTGGATTTCCCTCTCGATCCTTACTGTATGTACATCATGGTGTATATTGCGATTGCGACATGTTTCTGACGGATTCGTAGAACTTTCTCCCTTGTCAACGGACCTCACTCTCAATTTCTTTCCATTTCATAGACAATTTTTTCTCCCAGTCTTCTTAGCGCCTTATACATCTTCACGTGCCCGCGTTCTATGAGACTGCTGCGTTTCTCGGTAAGCAGTATTTAACGTTCAGACGTTATTTTGCATTGATCACCAAAACTATAGTTGCTGGCAGCAAACTGAAGCTTTAGATAGAATGCCGCGGAAGTATCCGTAAAATTTGTTTAATTGCAAACACCATCAGAAGCCAGCTGTCAGATTGTCGTCCTTAAATTGCACTCGTGAGTCATCAGTTCACCCTTGAGCCCAATTTCAGATGTACCGTGAAATATAGGTTTTTTTTTTAGCCGAACAACACGAATTTGGAATAGTTTACCCGGCGAGATTTTCCCTTGCCATTTTGGTCTGCAAGCATTCAAAACCAATGTTAATCGACACCTCCTATCTTTCCCCTCACTATCTTCCTAATGCCCCTGCCTAATGAAAAATCATTTCCAGGTCATTTGTCAGTTGGTTTTTCCAGCGCTTAAATCAATTAGTGCAACATTTTATATAATGCATTATAATAAGCAAAATGCTAAACACCAAAAAAACAGCCACAAAACTACTCGATTTTAATCCCATGCATATTTATCTCCAGCAATTACACAGTATTACTCTACATATTTCACCCACAATCCGATTTGCATTTCGGTCGAGTCTTTAATTAGTAAACACATTAGCTCCAAACCGCAAACAAAAACTTCGTTTTATAATTCCGGCAGCAGCGCGATAATGCAATAAATAATCGATTTTAAAATTAAATGGAAAACAACAAACACAACCAAAAATAGCTGGTGGATCGGATCCTTTGTGTGCTCTCCAGCAGCAGCACCAGCACCGTGAATTCTGTATCAATTCACACATTCCAATGTCCTTTTACATTGGCCCTTTTACAATTTAGAGGTTTACCAATTTTGCACGCATCCGTCGTCTCGTCATCGTCGTCGTTCACTGGCGGGAAAGGGAGCGCATTTTCGCGCCACCCAACACAGTATAGTGCTGCCACTCGCCACAATGCCAAATTAAACCGAATAAACAAAAAAGAATCTCACACGAGTTAAAAATTCTACAAACCTCAAAAACTAACCGATATACTTGGTTGGCTGGATAGCCCGAAATCAGACAAGGCTATAGGATGATATCCTCGTCCAGGATGAAAAAGCAACTTGTTATTTTGGAAAAACAATAATAGGAAACTCGCCATTTAGGAGTAATAATAGAAAACCAATTTTCAACCGTTTAGGTGTATTTCATCATGAAATGCGTTTTCAACCGATACACACTCTCTGAACACATCCGTTCGCTTGTCGAGTTGCCACCACCATCATCTCTTTGTAAAAGTCAACCAGAAAAATAGGAATTCGGTTTGTACTTTGCGGTTCAATTTGTTTCCTTCACTCCCAATCGTGGATGGCTCCCTCTATTGCAACATTCCAAAACAACTATAATTACAAAAGGCTTGATCTTTAATTAGTGATTATGTGGTAGAATGAGATTTGCCTAACTAAGCATGACACGGAGACAATAGTAAAATCGGTATTTTCGTTGAATTTAGCTGAAATTCCCGGTATGGCCATAGATGGCGCTTCAATTGATTATTAATTGGAATGTGACATAATTTACGTTTACAATAATTATAAAATAAAACCGGAGGGGTTGTTCGCATATCGCAAGCAAAAAGCTATAACACGCAATAGAATAGCATTTTATTCGTTCTCGTTTGTTCGGTTATACCGTCGGGGGGCGGTAGTGTAGTATAGTGACAGGGTCGTTATTTTTATTTACGAAATATTACCCTGTTGTGTGTTTGTTTTAATGAATGTGCTCTAGAGAAAGATTAATATGAAAACATGTGTGTGCACACAGTACACACAACACACACATGGTGCTTTTAGTTTATTGTTAAATACGATAAATGGCGGATGTGGACCATTATTAGGTTGTTTGCGTCAGGAAATTGCATGTCAATTCATATAGTTTCCGATTATGAACATTGTATTTCTTCCACAGGAAAAAAGAACGCTAACAAATTGTAAATATGGTTTCTATGGGCTGTCAAAGCAGAGGTGAATTTTATTAAATTGGTTATTTTTAAATTTAATTATTTTTTTAATATTATTGCACTTTGTTTTATCTGTCATTCAAACTCATAAATTAGGAAATTTAGAGTTAGCAGAGAATCGAAGGCTTAAACATTCATGTGCAGTAGTTATGAGTCGGCAGGAATGAATGGGACCTACTATTTTACGTCTATTCAAAAGAGTTATGTAAGATACATTTTTTCAATACAAAGTTGGTCCCTCGTGGGCCAAAATAGCTCGGAAAAAAATATTTTTGAATGCTATTTTCTGAAATTAGATTGTTAAATCTGAGAATGATGAATCATTGATTAAAAGTTCGATATAAGGAGAATGAACGTGGCGCCTAGTCGGAAACTGAGTAAGTAAGACTAAAAAAGTATTGTTGACATTAAGCGATTGACAGAATCGGCGGGCCCACCTTTAAGTTGGGGTTAGAATAGATTTAAGGTTTGGGTTGTGTAGCGGAAATTTTCTATCATAAATTAACATTTTCCAAAAATGATTTTCAAATTTATTCTAATAATTCAATTCGGAATTCGAATGGTTTTTGGAACATAAATCGCAGTCTCAAACATTCTCTTTAAAATCAGGACATGTAATCAGGTAATAAAACCGCCACATATAAATACTACATTTGAGTAGTTTCCGAACGCGACCAGAAATAACCTCACACATCCCTGAAGACTGAAATTATGGCTTCTTGTTTCTGACATTTTATGATTTCAATTCATTCGACTTATAACCACTGCGTGTGCCACATTAACATCAATAAATGTTCTCTTCTCAATTATATGTTTGTTAAGTAGATTAAAATAAGTTTTAATAAAACGTTAAAATAGAAGTAACGCTCTTTTAATAGCCATGCCAAAGGCTATATGTGCACCTGCGCTAAAAGTCGGCTTAAAACCCCTTGGACCTGAGAAACTGACGGAGGTCGACATGAGATTTACTTTTTCGACACAAAGTTCTACATTTATATCTTGAAAGTTATGTCATCTCTTCGTTAAAAAGATGAAAGGTGGCTCTGACAGGGAATAGAACCCCGACTGTTTTGCTAAGCAATCCGTCAGACTAACAAATATGCCACGAGGGCTGAAGGCATATTAATAAAAGCCATAGAAATATTGCAAATGTTCAAGTGATACGACAGTTTAAATATTTTCAATTTTATCCTTTCTTATTCAATTGAACATTTCATTTAGCCACACATGCCGTTCAGGTTAATATTTTCAATTTCCTGTCATAAAACCATCATAACCGACCCGGTTCGCCATCAGTTGAACGATAAAAGAGGGACTACAAAATTTTCTATTTTATGTAACAATTCGAACAAAAACATCCTTGCTTTCTTATAACAAAAAGACACTATATTATGTGTACATAGTTTCCACCATGATAACCCTAATCCACCTGTCGCTGCTTCATTGGCCATAGCTTGTCTTTTGGTGTGTCCGTTTATGTTCTATCCTTACGATACCAACAACGAGAAACAAGACATCACTTCCGGTTTAATATTTTCCTCAATCGTACAGCGGAAAGAAAGACATCATTGATAGGGTTCTTTAACCTTCCGTTCGTTTCATTTTCATTTTCATCATCATTGCGGACAATAAAAGAACTTCGACAGGGAATATACCGTTTGAACTATCAATATTCGTTTATTTTCTAAAAAATACAAAAAAAAAGAAGAAGTAAAAAGGAATCAGGACGAATCGTCGCTCTGTCTTCAATATGATTCTTCTCTTTGGGCAAAAACAACAACAAACTCTAATAAACTGCGGAGAAAAAAATAAAACCTAACAGGCGGAAAAATTCTCATCCGGTGTGAAATGTGAGAAGAGGCGGACGATATGATGCCTGATGGGGCCCAACGAAGAGGTGGACTAGGTGACACGCGTATCTACTGCCGCTCCTAGGATAGAAGAGGTCTAAGGTGCTCAATTTTATTACCGACCAACTATCTAGGATCTCCGGTTGATGTTCGATACGGTGTAGCATCAGTAGATATTGTAGGTACTATGGGTACTTGTTGCCCTGTTCTATCAATCCTTCCTCACCTTGTTTTTGTGACTTTATTGTTGGTTGCTTGTTTGTGTTTTTTGTAGCCATTGCAGCCCCAGCTTGTGGTGCTTCATTTGCCTTATATTGCCCTGGCCTGGTGAGTTGAGGAATTTGATTTGCGTCTGCAAAGTGTATTTCCCCAGGGGCATTTGTGTAAGGGCGATGGTTTAGAGTTTAGACGGACGGATACACTTCGGGTTTTTGTCCTGACCCATTATTACACTTTTTCCCTCATATTGTCGGGCAAACAGTTGTTTTTTGTGTGTACATTGTGTGTTTTTATAGATACCTATGTGAAACGTAAAGGGTTCTTCCTTTGTTTTGCCAATTCGGAGACGGGAATACGATAACGGTAGTGCTATATACGTATTTAAATTGTTCCTTCTAGTTCGAGTGTGGGAACGTTTTTTCTCGTTTTATTGGTTCTTGAGGGTCGATGTGGGATTTTATTTGATTACCCAAGGGGCAATTGAATCGAAAGGGGGACCTAACTTTCACATAAAACGCAATTATAGTGCAAATTGAAATAATTAACGAGACATCAACGACTTTTAAATGCTTGTTGCGATGGTGTTTGAGGCTTATTTTTCAAATTTCTGAAAATTAGACAAATTATGATGACAGGGTTGACGAGGGAAAGTAAAGACAAGATGTTTATAAGAAAAAACTTATAAAAATGCATGGTATGTAACTTAACGAAAGATGTTATAACTCTTATTTTAAATAAAATTGTTTGTAACCTTATTTGTAACAGACTAACCTCTTACAACTAAATATACAAATTCATCAATTGTACGAATCTTTTTTTTACTTAACGAACGATATTACAACTCTTTATTAATATAAGTTCGTTTTTAACTTTATTTAAAACATAGACCAACCTCTTACAACAAATAAATATATTTATTAATCGCTTTTAAGCACTTAACGAAAGATATTACAACTCTTAATTTAAATAAACTCGTTTTTAACCTTATTTTTAACATAGACCAACTCCTACAACAACTAAATACCTATTTATATATTTATCAATCGTACGAATCTTTTTTTTAACTTAACGAACGGTATTATAGCTCTTGATTAAAATAAGTTTGTATTAAACTATATTTAAAACAACAAATTAATATACTTGTCAATGGTATTAAACGTTTTCAAGAACTTAACGAAAGATAAGTTAATTTAAATAAATTCGTTTTTAACTTTATTGAAAACGAAGACCAACTTCCTACAACAAATAAGTATATTTATCAATCTTATGAGTCATTTAAAAAAAAAACTGAACGAAAGATATTATAACTACTTATTTAAATAAGTTCGTTATAAACCTTATTTATAAGTTATAACATAGACCAACCTTCTGTAACAAATAAATAGATTGATGAATCGTATTATTCGTTTTTAAAAAACTTAACGAAACATAACTCTAAATTTAAATAAATTCGTTTTTAAAAATATTTTGAGCATAGATCAACCTATTAAATATATTTATCAAACGTATGAATCGTTTTTAAAACTTAACGAACAAATAATAAAATTTAAAATTTCGCGCTTTTTTTACTTCATCAATCGCATGTAATATAAAAAGAAAACATCTCTGTCATACCTTTTTTTACTTTCGTGAGTTTTTGCTGATCCGTTGGATTAACTCGACGGTTCATAAATCTATTGGTCGTCGTTCGGAGTCAATCTGTAATAAAAATAAACTCATGTTATATCTAAGTTGAAACTCAATCAAATGTCAAATGAATAAAAAAAAATTTACTACCTACAGCATTTAGAAATGTTTACTTGTTTCTCCTTATTACGACACTTTATCAACATCGCACAGAGTACATTCTGCAAATCAATTGTAAATAACGAAACTCAAAATCTTACTTTGATAATCCCAACAACAAATACATGCTTAAATTAATGGCCAAAATAAAAAAAATACACACTACCGCTACCTTGTAGGCAAATAGACGTCAGAAGTAAAAGATTATCACGATTCACGAAAAATCGTAAACATTCCGGATGTGAATATACTTCTTTCTGTTTCCGTTTCCACTTAACGAACATAACAAACGAGCGGAGAGAACTCGCAAATTCATCAATTCGAAGATTAGCTGTTTCTTTATAACCTAGGCCAATAAAACCAAATGAAGCAGCCATAAACAAAAATACAAACAAACTTCGGATATCCCTTCTGAGTGGTAGAGATTAGGAGTTTCTTCTTTCGTCCTTTTTTTCTCTGGCTTGTTTTTTTTTATTTCTTCCATCTCACTCATGTGCTTTGTGCTCCATGTTCGCAGTGATGGGTTTCCGGGTTTCCAAACAGTCTTACCTTTAATCCTATTTTAACAATAATGTTTCCGCCCTCTAAAAGAAAAATAAAGAACTAAACTTTAAGAGGAGGTGTGAAGGTTCATATTATGTCAAGGCGGAATGAATAATTTCTCATGAGATAAGCCAGGCTGCTACATACAGCATTATATGTCAGACAACTTGGAAAAGTTTGTTTGTGTTGGATAATAATCAATTTGATTGAAACACAAGACCGCATTTACATTTACATTTGCTTTCTTTATTTCTTCACAACAACTTTTTTATAGGTTTGTAATTTCATTAAGTAGTCGCGATTTGCCATTATATGATTCCAAATTAGACTCTCATCCAAGGTGTTCTTCTCGGGGCCTCCATAAATGGCTGGAACATTGTCTTCACCGATGGCAGCTCGGAACTTTTTCAAATTCTTTCCGTCATGATGGTAGATCTTTTAGGTAAATTGAAAATAGAAATTCTTAATTTCATTGTTAAACGGTATACTAATGGGAATAAAATAAAACTAACTGTTTCTCTCATGCTTTTTTCCATAAATGGCATCACCATAGAGGTCGCTGTGTTCATTAGGAAACCTTTTTGTAATAGATGACAGGCTCGATTTGTGTTGGGGAGAACTTCATTCTTTTTGTTCATCATTTTGGAGTTTGAGGGTGAAATTAGTTTGATGATGTTTTTTGTTGCACTGAGAAATTATAAAAGATGTTTTTTGAAACGTAAAGTAAGAGTTGTGTCGTGAAGGCCCAACTATAATAGCCATGATCTACAACTGTCAAAATTAAACGCACTGTTCCGCACGTTAATATGTAACTACATGATGGATAATTATAATGAACATGGCTCTTTGTTATTTTTTTTTTCTACTGTGAAATTCCATTGCTGTCAAATTCTTATGTGTCAAAACGATTCAAAATAAAATACTTAACGAAACATTGGCATTTGTCCATTATAGCAAATGCCATATTGCGACTTAGTGTTTTGGATTTGAATCATTAACACATGTGGTTTTGACCGTAGGTCATGTCTATTATAGTTGGACCTTTAGAATTATGAACACATTTGACATCTGTCAAATGTAATTTTTAGTTACATTTGTTATTGAAAACGTTATTACCCAGTTTAGGTTACTGATACTTTTTTTTATCTCAAGACACCTGAACTTTGTAATCAGATTTCACACTAAACTTGTACTTACTCAATCAAATCGAAGACAATGTTAATGCCATACTTTTGGGCTTGCGGTAGCAGAAACAGTGATTCAAGTATCAAATCATCAATTTCGACAAGATCAAAGAAATAGTTTGGATATTTGTCAAATCGATCGACTAAAACGAAAAGTGTTGATCGAAATTTGTTTTTGCCTTTTCATTTCTGCTCTTACTTGATTTACTGATTATTATTGCCCTGCCATCTTTATCCGGGTTCGGCATGACAAATCTACACTTGACATCTAAGAAATGTTCTTTGAAGTGTTCTGGTGAGTGATGTGCCACCCAATTGGGATATAAGGCCTTAAAGTCATAGTATCGATGAATCCTTTCATAAGCATTTTGAACATTCCACTTGGCAGCAAATAAAAACTTTGACAGGAGACAATCTTCGGTGCCGATTTCGAGTTCAATACAATCTGTCAAAATTTACTTTAGTTGATTTTTTTTTTTTTTTAATTAACACATGCAAGGCTTTTTTGCGACACACCTTTCACTAATATCCTTAAATCTGCAATTTTTTGCTTCTGCTCATCGGTAAACATAAACTCTTTATTCTCGAACATATTGTTTTTGACGTTTTTTGCACTTTTTTGACAACTTGCTCTCGACAACTTCTTGGCACGAAAGACGGAAATTTAATAAAACTTAGCCTTCCGATGTTGTTAAATTTAAACGAATACTAATATTGTCGTATATGCATTAGGTGTATTCTAAGCCATTATAACTTTTTAATTACTTTTCTATGCACGATTAAGCTTAAGGAGAAGATTACATGGCATGGCAATAAAAATAAATAGCGAAATTAAAAGTAAACACACGTTAGACCCACCGAGAATTGCAATTGTCTCATTTCAGCCCGATATAGGGGACTATAAGCAGAAAAGATTGGTTTTGTGTAATTGTTGTTTATATTATTGAAAGAGTTGAGTATTTTTTGGTGATATGCGAAGCGAAGGGTAATTTTAAAATGCATGTCACGTTCTGGCTAAAAACGGATTGGCTTTACTGTCAAGTTCAAAGTCATTAACACATAACTGACCGTTCTTTGTAAATTAGGTATGGCTATGACCTTGTTATGAAAGTGGTGGTTTAAAAAAAGTTGTGTCACTTTCGTTAAGTCAGTTCATACATGTATGTGTGCATAAAAAATTCAGAAGCTTACATTCAGTGAAATATATGAATATTTAATTTAATTCCTGCGTTATGTAAATGGGTTATGGGAATTTGTTGATTGTAGAATAAAGACAGACATACTTCGTAAAAATATCAAAGTCGCAATTAGTTGTACGTTTTTGTCTTATCAACCTACACAAAGAAAAAGTTTATTTTTGGCAAGCTTCATATACGTAAGCAATGGCAATCACATTAAAATAATATTTGCATACTTAATACACATTTGGAAGACGAATTGTCATTTTTCATTTAATTAACTCGATTAATGCGATGATTATATTTGCTAAAACAGTTCGGTTAAATGAGAATAAAAATAACTTTGAAAACACAAGACTTAAGCAGCGTACACGCACAGACAAGACAATGGAACAATAATCAATAAATTTTCTTGTCCGAGCTTCTTGGACAGGGTTGGATGATGTCGATATTGTCCTCAGAGATAGCTCGGCAGGCTAACTTGGAGGACAATATAATGACAAGTGTCTTGTCGTGGAAACAATTGTTCACATGGAACAAGGATTGTCTTGTCCCATTGTCTTGGCCTCTGCATTGTCCCATGTGAACCCCGCTTTACACAAATTGTAAGGTCAAATAAGAATGAGAAAAAACACAGCCATGCGATATGTTTACGCACAGATAGCTGCAACTTTTTCTTTAAAAGTGTTCGCAAACTTCTCAAAAAGTTAGCCCCTAACAGTAAAGACCCAACCATAATTGACGAATTGGAACATATGTACGTTGCCGTTCGAATCAGTGCGAATACATGTGTGATTTGTATAACCATCCCAAAATGACTTTGATAAAGTTTCGTTCAATTTATTTCCGTACGTAATGTATGCCTTAAGGACCCAACCATAATTGAAGAATTGGAACGTACGTGGGCTTACGAAACAATTCTGATATATGTTATTTTGTATAACCAACCCGAAATGACTTTGATAAAGTTTCGTTCAGTTTTAGTTAGCTTGAAAGCGTACATTACGTACAGAAACTAAAAATTGTTTGTATTTTCTTGAGGCTTTTATGGTCAACTGATGAATTTGACAGGACGGAAAGAAACGTTTGTTCGGTTTTGACACTAGCTTCCTATTCCTTTCGGGTATTATGATTGGGCCTTAAAGTTCCAAGTATAATAGACATGACCAAGCATTTGCTTAGTGTCAAAACTAAACGAAATGTTTCGTCATGTTAAAATTATGGTAATTTTGAGTTGACGGATTCATTTATTTCCAAAACTTTGAAATAAAAAAAAAAACAATTAATAATACTTCAATCTATTGTAGCCCTCCACTTCTAAGACAGCAAACTATTATTAAAACGTTATTACAGTGTAAAGTATCTATTAAGAGCTGAATTTAAAAATTAAAAAAAAAAATAGAGTTTACCACTACTACTACTATGTTTCGTCAGGTTTCTAAAAACATGATAAATAACTATAATGATTAACCATAAAATGTAATAGATGTACAATTTGCCTGTGTCAGAGCGATTCAGAATGAAATACTTTAAACTGTATGCTAAACAAAACTTATCGAACGGCGCATGTGTCCATTATATTATAACCATAATGTCATATGATGTAGTGCCCCGTGGCTTAGTGATTAGTGTGTCGGACTGCTAAGCGAAAGAACCTGGGTTCAAATCCAGCTCATAGCCACTTTTTTTTCTGGAGTACTGCCTCTTGCGAGGAACTGACAAAACCTCCAAGAGTAAAATTTGTCTCGAAAAAGTGCATCTCATGTAGCCGTTCAGACTCGGCGGTAAACTGTAGGTCCCTTCCATTCTTGCAGAGTAACAACACACACACAGGAATGGTTGAGAGTATAAGTCACTAGGCCTTGGCTCTTTAAGGAGCTGTCGCGCCAATAAATTTATTTATTTATTTTATATGATAGTGTATTGCGGGTCAGAAACACATTCTGTTTTGACAGTAGAATATGCTTGCAGTTGAGCCTTGACAGTTCATTCAGTAGTTTAATTTGCAAAACGAAAGATAACGTCTGTTTAATGAGCTTGCTCAAGTGACATTTTAGCAAAATATTGAAAGATCACTCAGGCTTCAGGTATCCTTATATTTATTTTCTGTATTTAAATGATATCAGGCAAATTAATAAACGTGCAATAGTGCAAGATAAGGCCTTATTCCTTGAACTAAGTGCAAAATGTTATCAATAAAACAAAATGTTTAATAATCGACGTTTCCTTAAGTTAAGGCTGAACTATAATGGTTGGAATGGCGCGGACGGGCCCGTACGTAAATGAGCGAGAACAAGTAATTCGTATCTTGTGCCCTAAATGGCGGATTGCTCCGTTTCGTCATGTTTCCATGAGTTTTACTTACGGACGTAAACTGCGGTAGCGAGCGCATTTTACGGACGAAAACTTGACAGCTGGCTTTTGATAATGTTTGTAATGAAGAAAATTTGACATATACTTCCGCGGCATTCCGTCCATTATGGGTAGACGTGCTCATTTGACAAACGGATTGGAACGTTTCGGTCGGTTTTAACACTAGCTTCCGTTCGCTTCCGAACATTATAGTTAGCCCTTTAGTCCACCGAAGCAGGTGGATTAGCGAAGGGAGAAGAACAAGATGTTTCAAAATTATTTTCGAATGAATTATTAGGTGCGTTCAAGAATGTGAGCTTTATTATTATTTTTTTTTCATACAAACAATATCCAAGTTTGAGAAACTTGGTGAGAATCTTAAGCAGTTAATACACGATACAACGATTGTACCAACAGTTTTATAGAATTGGTGTTGAAGCGACGATTGTATTGTGTGTGTCTACTCAACCGACGGTTGCATCAAATACAATCTGTATTGCTTTACAAACAACTGGTTGGGCATGCTGTTGTATTGTGTGTGTGCTGCGTACAATGGTTGGCTCCAAATTGGATACAACTAGATCTGTTCGACGCGACGATTGGATCGTGTATTTGATAGATGTTCTTAAGGGATTTTTGGTAAACGTCACTTTACTATTCAATGTACATTTTGTTTTTATTAATGAAAAATTTTAGTCCGTAGCTTAAGTCTTATTCCATGGTTTAGTTATCTGGTGGAATAAAGGTGGAAGGAAATAAGCGTTTTTTTATTAATAGGGCTGTATATGTTCCCACCAAAACGAAGTTTCTAACTAAAGCCGAAAACTAAGTTTTCAAATATCTCCGTTTTAAAAATCTTAACAAAGAAGTAATTTCCACAGTTTTCGATTGAGCTGAACAATTTATCTAAAAACGATTTCCAAGGAAACGCCAAAAAATCGTTTTATCTATTTTCTACTTTTAAAATTGAACAAGTATCTCCAAAAAATACTAGAATTAATTTTTTGACAACAAAGTTCAGATTTTTTGCTGTGAAATCGTGTTTACGTTTTTGGGCAAACAAAGATCTCAAATAGTTCAGAAACTAGAACTGGTTATTTATACTCAGTGAAAAGTTTGACATGTGAAAACTTCAAGTTGTGCGCGTAACAGATTGAACCAGCAACAGCAACAGCAACATCGGCTGCTATTATTTTAGAACCTTATGTATTTCAATCGTTCATCCTAGAATAGACCAGTAATACTAACGTCAAAATCATCGTTGGAGCAGAGTCCTTAACTTGCTGTTCCTGTCCCATTATTTTGCTACCAACTATACCATACACCATACTGGAAAAAAAACTGACAGTATTCTTCCAAAAAGACGATGCTGGTGCTGGCAGCAATGTGTTTGAAATCTTTTACTATGTTCTCACCAAATGAAATCTCAGATTTAAAAATTTCAAAATGGTGTTCACCTAAATAAAAATATTTCACATGTCAAAATTCGTAGTGAGCACGAAAGAGAGAACAGTATGAGATGATTTCACTCTCCTTGTTACACCTCCATATTATTGTATTCAGTTATAACAAAATTGATTTTCTTAATACAAAACAAATTTGGTCCATTTGGAAATCTTGGATTTTCAATAAGATTTCAATGAGATTTCTCCCATTTCGAAATCCCAAACACGAATGCCAAGGAAATAGTATAAACGTCACCTTAAGAACAAAGTATTACTATATTTGGTTTGTGCATTGGCTTTCTTAAGCATAAGAAACTGTTTTAGAAACTCTGGTTTAACATAAAATGAGAATTTTTAAATTTTAAAACTAAAGAAATTGTAGTTTATTCAATACTAAGTGCAGACATTTATATCGTTTACTTGTTTTCTTAATTTTTTTTACAAAAAATTATTTGCTCCCTTAATAAAAACCTATTTTAAACAATTTTTTCTTATATCCATCTACCACTTCATCGCCATAACAATCACTCAAATCTAAATATCTAACACACAAACCGAAGTGACATACAAACTACGCTGTGTAAACCCCCACACAACAACATTCGTTGACTTTTTTGACAACAAGCAATACCAGCCAGCCGGCCATATTGTTTCATATTTCTTCTATCAAAAAACGCGTCAATCAAAAGAAAAGAAGAAAACCAGTCCAAAGATCTCTCATAATTTCACAATAATTTAACAATTTGTTTGCCTTCAAATCATTTTCATTCAAACAAATAATTAATTATAATTTTTGTTACAGTTTTGCATTCTAACATACAAATCCAATTCGATTTTATTTATATTTAGAAGAATAAAAGGCAAAAAAAAATTAAACCAAACTCATTAAAGCGAGATAGAGTTGCTTAACGAAAATAATAAACGTTTTGCCCTTTTTCCTCTTATTCGCTTGATTTAGCTCTGTCCGTACAGTGCTTCGAGTGGGCTGTCGTCGTCTTTCATCGTCGTCGTCGTTGTGTTGCAAATCAAGAGTAATTCTTTTCCTAATAAAATTAAAAATTGCTCGCAAACGTAAAGCGAAATCAAAAACTATGTCAGAACCGATAATTTACAAACCTAAAGATCTAATATGGTGAGTAAATGAGTGGCAAATTCTTACTATTTTCATCTGTATTTTCGTTTTTTTTTTCATAATGGACTCTGGGATGTGTTAAAACTATACCCAAGCTTTCTATCCAATTTGACTCTGTCGCCGTGGCTATCTGTAACATTTTCAAATGAAAATATGTGGAAAATCATAAAAATTGATTGGCCCGATAGTAGTTCTTCTTTATCAAATAGTATTCCACCAACCAATTGTACAGTCTTCAAAGGAAGTTCTGAATTCTGTCCATGAGTCCATGGGTAACAAACCAAAATCCATCCACAATGGCCGGCCACTGGGAATGGAAATCTTTTCCCGCGCGTTCTTTTCATTTTTGTCGAATTTCATTTTCGCAATTGGATATTCTAATGATTTGGTTTTTTCTATAATTTCAGGGCCAAAATGAAGGGATTCACGCCATGGCCATCAATGGTAAGTTTTTTTTTTTAATTTTTTTTTTTTTTTTATTTTTAATTTTTTCTAGTTTTCTCCATTTTGATGCACAATAACATCTCTTAAATAATTTTTTTATTTGCATTAATTTGTTGGATTATTTTTCTGTATTTCTAGATCGTTGAACCCCCAGAAGAGATGCTACACCAGCCTCGAAGGAATGTCCCGACCAAATGTGTTTTTTTCTTTGGTTCTAGAAACTAGTAAGTAACTAGCGCTATCGATTGTAAAATCAAAATGCATTATTTAATCCTAAAAATCATTAATTTTGATAAGAAAATGTGTAATTTATTCGATTTTCTGTGGTTATGTTGTGTTTTCTATGCAAAAACAGAGGCATCGGCAGTAGAATGCCGCCTGCCGTCACATTTATTTAATTTCCTCTTGTCTATGGTTTTTTTTCGAATTGAAAATATTGTTTGAATAAGTAGATTGCATGCAAAGTTGCAGCAATAAATATGATTAGGATGGTTCAAGGTGCTAAAACAAGTAGGGAGATGCATGATGATGAACTTATTGTGTTTGTTGTGCAAGTCAGCAGGTTTGTTTAGGCGTTGAAAGCAGCATTTTCGCATAAACAAACTAAATGTGTGCTGTGACTGTGAGGGGTTCTATGTGGTTCTTTTTTGTTCTATGGATTGCTGGGCTTTTATTGTATTTTAAAGATTCGTTAATTAAATGAATTGTTTTCGAGCAAATGCTTGGGTAGTTGGACAACTAGGTTGCTATTGTTTTGCTGTATAGATTTAACTGAATCACAAATTGATTTGGAATTTAAAATTAAATATTTTGTTTCCTTTTGGAGAGTTAAATTTTATTCTCGGCCCAGTACTAAATGAAGGTGTTTTCGTGAGTAGGGAAATGCTTTTCCTTGTCTTCCTGTTACTTTTCCCCAACCATTACGCATCACCATTCACTAAATCAGGTTTTTATTAATTGGTCAAAATTTATTTGGAAAATAATTTAGAAATGTATTTAAATCCATTTCTTTCATTTGTCGAGGTCGCTCTTATGTATGTAAAATTACTTTAATGGTGACGCTGCATAACGCGGTGTTCCTGAGCTTGGCTTAATATGTTCCTCCAGCCTGCATAAATCTCTAGCCTGCCGTCTTCAGTTTTGCACTAAACAGTTGGAGGTCTCCCTGTGGGTATGGCGTCCAAGACTGTCCTTAGCATCGATGTTCATACTCTAACTAGCCATCTTAGCCGCTGGATATGATTTATTTGTCTAGTCTTGTGCTGCTGTACAGCACGTACAACTTGTATCTTCTTCATTATCGGCATTCATTGTTTCTTGGTCGCAAACAGGACCATAAATCGCAAGTAGTAATTTTCTCTCGAATACCTGAAAGAAGCTCTCATCCGACGGGGAACGGGTCCATGTTTCTGCACCATATAGTAGGACCGGAAGTGTTTTAAGACGCCATACTCCTTGGTTCCCCTCATTGGGGCTTTATTCGTAAATTGCTTACTTAACCCAAAGAAACTGCGATTAGGTAGAGTGACTCTTCGTAATGTTGCTCCTGTGCCAGTGCCCAGGAAGACAAATTCACTTACTATTACGAAGTTATACTTACCAATTATTGTTACGTTCTGACGGGAGTCGGTGGTGGGATTTGACTTATAATGATGAAAGCATAGAAATCGTCTTGCCTCGTTTGTAATCAGTGCCATTCTGCCAGCTGATGGCTCCAAGGAAGTGTAAGCACCACCGGTTACATTAATGTCGTCAGCAAATCCAAGTATTTGTGTTCATTTATTTAAGAGAGTGTCTGATGTGCTGGCCTGGGTGTTCTGTACTACATTTTTCAAGCACAATGTTGATACAGCTGCAAGACAGCGCGTCACCTTGTCGAAGATGTCGGTAGAATCTCTAACAATTTTGAAGGAGCATCGAGCATTCTCTAACTACTTGACGAATTCCAGAGCTGTACATGACCCGGTACAGTTCATCCCTGTTTCCCTATGTCGTAGGTTGCGTTAAAATCCATGAATATGTTAAATTCTTGGGTTTTCTCCATCATCGGGCGTTATATGAAGATTCGTTGGATCGTCAATTTTCTAGGTCTTAAACCGCCCTGGTAAGGAACTATTACGACAGCAAACCGCTTTCACATAAAACGCTGGACAGGATTTTGTCATCATCATCATCGATGTAACAACCGGGATCCGGTCCGGCCTTCCTTCAACAAGTTCTTCCATGCATCCCGATTGCTGACCCAACCCATCCAATTGTGCAACCCAAGGCTTCGGGCGTCCTGGTATACGCCATACTTCCAACGCAAGCAAGAAAGAACTGCAAATGTCTTTCTGAGTTGGATCCTCCTTCGCTCATGCGAGCTAGGTGCCCAGCCCACCGGACTCACGAGCTTTATTTTTTCCACATCTGCTTCAAGGTAGATTTCATACAATTCATGATTTTATCTTCTCCGGAATCGTCCTCCCTCCCACACGGGGCCAACAATTCTCCGTAAGAATTTCCTTTCGAACGCGGATAAGAGATCAGAGTGCCTTTTTGTAAGCACTCAAGTCGAATCCGTATGTGAGTACTGGTAAGGACCATAGTCTTGTAGAGCAGCGGCTTGGTTTTTATGGTAAGGTTTCTGGATTCAAAGAGCTTTGACAGACTATTGTAGGTTCTTTTGAATTTTAACAGCCGCCCGCGTATTTCGTCCTCCTTCTGCCGATGATGTCAATGTCGTCTGCGTAAGCCAGTATCTGGCTGGACTTGATAACGATAATCCCTCTAGTTAGCGTGCCAGAGTCACGGATTGTTTTCTCCAACACCAGGTTGTTCTGGACAGCAAATCGGCTACTTTTACTTGGCTTGTAATGTTGGTCATGGTCAGCCTACATAGTCGTGTAAAATTATTTGGGACAGGATCTTATAAGTGATGTTTAAAAGGCTTATTCCTCCATAGTTTGTGCAGATCTCCGTTTTTGTGGAACGGTTATGGATGGTTCCCATCATTGGGCAAACGTTCCTCCGATCATATTTTGTAAATGTGGTGTATACACCTGACCAGGTCATCTCAGGCTTGTCTAAACAGGTTTCGCTTCAAGCCAATCGGTAACAGCCTCTTTGTATTTATTTGGTTTACTTGGGTCTTATTTTGGTCGGGTGGATGTAATTCTTGGTTGTATAAGTTAACTGGTCCAGGTCGGGGATATTGGCCTACATCTTCATTCAGCAACTGGTGGAAGTAGTCTCTCCAGACGGTTAATATCGACTAAATATCTTAATACACTTTCAATCCCCATCTCTGCAGGGCCCAGGACAGGTAGTGAAACCTGGTTTTGTCTGTTTCACTCTTCTGTAGAAGTTTCGTACCTCTTTCCAGTTACTCTCTACTACTACTCGCATCTCCTGAACTTCACGCTGCAAGTAATCTTTTTTCTTCTTGCTGACCAAGCGATTCTTATCCTTTCTTCCTTTTTTAAACCACGTAATGTATGCCTCAATTTTTGCCTTTGTTTGTCTGAACACACTTGGAGTCGAACTAGTGGTTTCTCCGAGGGTTCTTCAGTGTTCACATTGTCAGTCGAGTGATTCATCGCTAGCTCAGAGAATACGCGATCGTCGGCATTGGCTGTGGCGGTCGCTTCCGATTTAAGTTGTCCAACATTGAATTTCTTCTGCGTGGTTGTTGATCCCATAGTAGATTCCATAGATATCCGTACAGAAAGTTCGGCATCAAGTATGTATTGATTCTAGTCGATGTTTACTCCTCCAAACGTACAGGCGTTTAGCATGTGAACAGAATAGGTGTTAGTTTACTCATCTGTATGAGGTTTGGAACGAGATTGGTTGCTTCTTGAAATGTCCTTCAAGTTCAAGGAAGTTTTTAACCATAGAATTACAAAACGAACGACAGGCAAAACGAAACCTTTGTGAGTGATATTCACAGGGTAGAGCGATTATAACAACACGACTCTTCCACTTCTCTGCTTCGCTCTAAGGGTTTTCCTGTGGGGTTCGTCGAGCTGATTGTTCCATATCTGAGGCCAACTAATGCAGGCGTTATTGCATTTGCTCGATCCAGTAGTTTATTGTCTTTCTTTCTTCTCCGATATTCAGGAAGCAAATTCAGAAAAGCCCCTGACAGTAATATCCTAATCTAAGGGTGAGATCACTCCCATCATCCATCCATCCTGGAAAGGTCAGGAACATTGACCTCGTGTGACTATGCTTCAAATTATGATGTGATTTCTCTTAACTAGTTTTAACATAACTCACGAATGTTTTAACCAACCTGTCTGATAACCAAGTCTCTTTCCAGTAGTTAATAGCAACACGAAGCTCCTACAAGGCAGCCAACCTCAATTAAGCAGGTAGCTACTGCGAAGTAAACTAGAAATTAGCTGGGGTTCAAGATAGCCTGGGTAGTGGTGTCTAAGATAGACTGCGTGGTGGTGTCCACAAGATAGCCTGGGTATGGAAAGTGATTTCCAGTCTAAAGAAGTTTCAAAATTGAGGTTGATCCAGAAAGTCAGTCTTTAAGAGGAGCTTTTGTTTCAATTCAATTTTGTATAAAATATTTTGAATTAGGTGTCTGTAAGGTACATTGCCTTTTAGAAGGCCACTCCATGCTGCACGAAACTAGAAAAACTCCATTCTGCGCATCAGATCGAAAATTAGGCGACTACCATTTTACACCCACGGATGACGTCTAGCTTGCACTAGGAGTTTGATGAATCGCAACTCTACGCATACTCTCCAGCGTAAATGTTCTGGACATCGAAAGGTGTCATATGGTGGCAGGATGCTCTCTTTGGATCAAGCTTAAAGCCGCGTTAATCTAAACTAGTTTCACAATGTCTAATAAATTTACTTTAACCATTCGTTTTTAGTGCATGGATAGAAGAACACAATATAAAACCCTTCGATGGACCGTACAAAGAAGAACTTATGCGTCCCAACAAGCCAAACTCATTTAAACTGGCCCTACAAGAAATACTAGCCTACATCGATAATCCCGTTGATATTGATGCTGAAATAAAAGCAGCTTCTGTTGCAACCGCACCCAATTACACCAGTGATGCTGACTTCGACAAAATTCGTGATGGTCTTGAAACTGCCGATTCCACCAATGATTTAGGTGAACCACCAAAACCACCAAAACGTGCAACAAAAGCAAAATCTCGTGCAAAATCATCCATATCGCCAACCAAATCAGCATCAAAACGTCGCAGCAGTGCTAGCAAAGCATCGGAAAGCAGTAAAAGGAAAAGAGCTGAATCAGAAGCCCCAGAGGCTACATCCTCCCGCAGGAGAGTAAATACGGATGCCTTATCGCAAATAGGTAGTATGTCGCGTCGCAATATGAGCTCAACGGTGGCTCTACTTGATCGACCGATAGTTTGTCGGCCAGAGGCACAAGCAATCGATATGAATGCTCGATCTGCAACTCTGTCCGAACGGGATATTACCCCATCGAATTTGACATTTGGTTTTCTTGGTTTGGGTATCATGGGATCGACTATTGTTAAGGATTTAATATGTACAGGACATAAGGTGGTAGTTTGGAACAGGACAATGTCGAAGGTGCGTTGGAAGAGAATTTTATCGAATTATTCTGATTGGCTTTATTTTTTTCTTAGTGCAAACCATTCGCTGAAGCTGGGGCAGAAGTAAAAGAAACTCCAATGGACGTTGTCGATGCTGCGGATATAACATTTTGCTGTGTATCCGACCCGAAGGCATCAAAAGATGTTGGTTTTTTTTATTAAATGGAGAGAGGAGGGTCTAACCATTTATTTATTTATAGTTGGTGTTTGGCAATTGTGGAGTGTTGCAAGGAAAAGACCTTAACAATAAGGCCTATGTTGAAATGTCGACTATTGATCCCGAGACTTCACAAGATATCGCTGAAGGTATCGCACAATGTGGAGGAAGATATCTAGAGGTTCAAGTAAGTTGCCTTGTTTTAAACTTTAAAAAGGAAATGTGTTCGTTACATTTGTTTCCTTAGATTCATGGCACAAGACAACAAGCGGAAGATGGTATGCTTATAATTTTAGCTGGCGGCGATCGTACTGTTTTCGAGGAATGCCACTCGTGCTTTAAAACAATCGCCAAAAATACATTCTTTTTAGGGGGTTAGTTCAGAAAACAAAACAAAAATAAGGATATAAGAGTAAACATGATTTTTTTTTATCTCAACAGATGTCGGTAATGCTTGCAAAGTCAACCTGATTCTTCAAACAATACTTGGTGTGAGCCTTGCAGGCTTTTCAGAAGCCTTAGCTTTAGGTAAGTAGCTGTTGAGAAAACAGAAGAGAATTTTCTTTCAACCAAACCGCTAAAACTAAATAATTTTCTTCTCCTTTCGCAGCTGACCGGTTCTCCATATCGCTCAAGGATATTATCGATATATTCGAATTGACGTCTATGAAGTCACACCTTTTACTCGAAAAAGGAAAAGGTAAAACAACAACAAATCACGATAGCAATAATCTTAACCAAATATGTTTACAGAAATGGCGAAGGGCGATTTCAATCCACAACAGCCATTAATGCACATGCAAAAGGATCTCCGATTAGTTCTGGGAATGGCAGAGAACCTTGACCAGTCGATGCCCGTTACCGCTATAACAAACGAGGTGTTCAAGCATACAAAGCGTCTCGGCTACAGCGAGCACGATTCAAGTGCTGTGTTTGTAAGGTCCCGGTTTTAACGTTTAGTTAATCCTTATGATGATTTGAACACCTATTTTGCCCCACAAACACAATCTGCAGACAATTATTTTATCCCCCCTAATTCAAATCATTCATCAAATGAAGAATTGACAAAAGAAAATGAAAAACTTCCCGTTTGAAAGTTAAAACACAAACAACACACATTACAACTGAAGCGCGCACAGATTTATAAATGTGTCCGAGTCCCACTACAATATTGATTTCAACATATTTTAAACTAAATACGGACTGACATTTTATTTCTATTCCGATTGCCTATAATTTAGTTAAAATTTCGATTGAAATCGTTCAGTCATTTGTATGTTTTAATTTCTTCTTTTTTTTTATCCCCCACAAATCACTTTCATCATTCAAAACAAAAAAAAAAACAACAAAGCTATCTACACCAGATATCGAAATAAAGTTTAAAGATGAAGAAATCCCAAAATATTGCAAGAAAGAAGGCTTAAGAGACAAAGAAGAAACATATTATATAAAAGAATGTAAAGAAAATTATTGAATGTTTTTTCGGGGAACAAAATTTTAAATTTAGAAAGAGAAGTCCTCGCTAGAATTATTTTTTACATTTATTAATATTTTTTTCTCTTTAAATAATTGGTCGATGCATTGCATATTTACATTTTACTTATATTTATAGACTAGAGGAAAAAAATACATAATTAATTTTGTATACTCTGTTACTTTTTATTGAGTTTTAATAATTTTTTTTTAATTAACAATAATTACAAAGAAAAAAAAAACAAATTATTTAAATGGTGTAATAAACAACAAAATTCTAGATAAAAACGAACTATCGTTTATGGTTAAATATATAATTAATCTGTATAAAAAAACCTTGAACTTTTACTATATTAAAGATTTTTTTCATAAGAAGAATGTAAAAAAACAAAATTGTTGGTTTGTATTTTTATTTTTTTAAATTGAACGAAAAATCAGTACAAAAATATGAAGAATACAACGAAGAGAAAATTTGTGGGCTTGGGGTTAAGTGGCGGACAGAAGCTTTTGTCAAAACCGAAGTTCAATCCCATTCAATTCTGCTAAGAATGCTGTCCCTCAGAAACAGAAACGCCGAAACTAGAGTTGAAGCGTTATACAACAATAATGCACCAAAAAAATGGACAAGAATTTACCAATGAACGTAGCATAAAAATGCCAGGGGCAAGAAAAACGAAGCCCGAGGAGACGATAGTCATAGGATAAAGCAAATGAGAAAATGTTGCCAGATTCGGTTGAAAAATTAAGTTTTTGCGAGAGCGCGACAAGCTTCGGGTCTCTTCGGGTTACCGAAAGATTTCGTCTCTCTTCGGCTACCCGAAACGAGGTCAAATTCCTTACAAAACAACACCGAAAACGACAGCTAAAAGCACTCGTTTTATAAATACGAATATCGTTTTACGTTATTGTAATTTGTAGAATACGCTATAATACAAACAATAATCGTTTTACATAATAAAGCCCCTGAAATCCGATTAGAAAGTTTAGTCATTTGAAAATGGATAATCGGTACTCAGGAGTCCGAAATTCGGAACGGGATGTCCGAATTTTATTTGTAGGTAAACATTTTCCTTCGATTCGAATACCGCTAGAGTGCTATTTTAAATTCGCTTCGGAACCGATTTCCGATTGGATTTCTGAGTAGGACCCCAACGACTTCATTCAGTTAAAATCTGGGGCCCTATTCCTGAATACGATTCGAGTAAGTTTTCATGTGAGATCGACAAATTGGTATTCTCGAACACGACTCACTAATTATCGAATGTCGAACGTCAAATGACACTCGAATGATACATACCTATTCCTGAACTCGAAAGTGACGCTTTTTTCTGTGAGAAAGCATTCATGTTTAAAAAGTGTTCGAGAGCAGCAGTGATGGATGCAAAAATGTAGGTAAAAATAAAAAAAGACTAATTTTCTAATTGTTATGAATAATGAAGTGTTTGAAACAAAATTTAAATATTTGTTGGTGGTAGGTATTTGGCATAAACGACGATCTGGCGATTGTTTTAAATTTGTGCTCCATTACTTGCAGCAAATATACAAAAATTGTTTTATAAAACATCTCTGTACTTATCATATTAATTTTGTTTGCACTTTTACGATTTAAACTGATTAATTCACTATCAAATTACATTTAACGATTAGTTCTCAAATTAAAAGATTTTTTTTGTAAAACAACATTTAGTGAAGTTAGCTATAATTCAAAGGGTGTGTTCAACATTTTCGGAGTCATGTCATGTTTTTGGCTCTCACTAGAGTTGTGGAATACCGATTCTTACTCGACTCGACTGTGAGCTCTCGAGTGACATCTCACTCGACTCGTATTCAGGAATAGGCCGCCTGAAGTCTAGAGTAGCAAAAAGGCTTTCCCTCAATTTCTTTAAGTATTTTGTTGACAACGTTGGATTTACCAACAGGACAATGTACCGGTACATACCGAAAGAATGTAAAACGTGAATACAAAACCAAAATGCAATACAAGTGGCATATTCTTTACATTTGCCGGACCTGAACAACATGGAAAACGTTTGGGAAAGCTTTCAAGAAAAAATGAACGAAAGAGGAAAGGCATACTCTCTTACAAGGAAGGGATTAGTGAAGTCTTGGACGAACGTTATAAATCTCTCCATAGCAGGCTCTTTTTTTTAAGTGATACAGGGTTATTATTAAAAAAGACATTACTTCACTCTAATATAAACACAGTTATGTACTATAAGGACCTCCCAGCAGCTATCACGTAGAGTAAGTTATTCCTAATCAAGCAAGCGAAATGAATCTGATGATCTTTATATGAAAAGCATCATAAAACATGTTTTTTTTACAACAAGCAATATTCCTATTTCATATTAGAAAGGTTTACCAAAATCATCGAAGGTTTTTGTGATTCCAGTCCAGATCGTAACAATAGTCGATATTAAGGAGAAAGATGAAGACTTAAGAAATCGTAAAAATAAACCAAAAAATTACCTTACCTGAATGTCAATTCAATTGCACAACTTCTTGTATTATAAAGTGATTTGAAACAAAATAGATACGAATCGATAAAACTTTAATTATAACACTTCACTGTTTTACCGATCAGCTGATCGTCAATGTATATGTTAAACAAATCAAAACTCAAAAAAAATACGAAGGGATTAGAAATTAATTAAAACGCTTCTTAAACTCGTTTAAATGTTCAGCTGATTGTCGATTCCATTGTATATATATATATAACTTTACTGTTAATTTATTTTTCCGGATGAATATTTGTTGTTTTAAGAAATTGTTTACATCACCGGCGTAATATGGAATTTGAATATGTTAACAAAAATCCGTCTCTCTCATATACATCCTCTCTGGACCAGTTTTTAATGTTGTGATTAAGAAGTTATTCATGACGTATTATGTCAACAATTTTGAAAAATGGGATTTAATTCCATCTTCATAGCTTCGAAGTGAGTATAATGTGTTTTCCTGTGTTCTCATTTAACAAGATCATCAGCTTAGATTTTTGTATGGATTTTGTCTTCCGAAACCTAATCAATTATAATACTATTGGTTTCGATTAATATTAAAATTGAACTCTTAAAACTACGTGTATATACATTTTTGGCATTTCCATATTTATATCGTTTTTTTACATAAATGTACTTGAAAGTTATCAAGATTTCCAGCAAAAAATCATAAATTAGAACTACAAAAATTCTAAAGCGCGACATTAAGACGAAAACCCCGCATTTCAATACATGTACGTTAGATATTTGGATTTATGAATTCGAGATTTTGTCCAAATCGCCTTGATATCTCATTGAAAATTCAGGTTTTTCAAATCGAACAAGTCTTTTTAGTATTCAGCAATCAACTGTTTTTATCGCTGAATACAACAAAGTAGAGGAGTAGACTTTAAAATCATTTCAGATAATTTTCTTTTTCATACTCACCCCTTATTTTGACATGCGAAATTGTCTTCAATTAACATGAAAATCTGAGATTAATCTTAATGATTATTACAGTATAATACTTTATGTTCCCACTGTAACGAAATCTCGGATTTTAGCCTATATCCGAGATTTCAACCGAAATCTTTGCATTTCCTCATATGTAGGTTTTTTGTGATTTCGAAGTGCGAGATTTCGCCAAAATCTCGTTGATCTCATTGGAAATCAAATTTCGTCAAATCGAACAATTCTTTTCAGTATTCATGAACATGAACGTTAAAGTTATCTCAAGTTGTTTTCTTTTTCTTACTCACTGCAAATTGTGACATGTAAAATCCCCTTGCATGAAAACCTAATTTTATAATCTCTGTCAAAAATCACTAGCTGATTACCGCCAATATAGCTACACATATCTTCCCAATGAAACGAAATGTCGGATTTCAGCTCATATCTTCGATTTTCAAGCGAAAACTTCGCATTTCCCCATTATGTGAGATTTCACCGAAATCTGTTTGAAATTTAATTAGAAATCCAAAATTATCAAATCAAACAAATCTTTTTATTATTTTTAAGCTAATACTCAAATCGCGTTAAACTAAATTTTGTATCTCTACACACCCTTACCTTAAAAAGGTGCACTAGATTTTAAAATTGGAGAGAAAACAGCAATTTTACAATTCTTTGATATTTTTTTTTTAATTTTAAGTTTGTGAAATATACTTTATAAATAATTCTTATTAACAAGAACACAAAGGTGTTTTTTTTTCGCGTTGGAAAATTGTTTTTTGCGTTTTTGTTTTGGGTTCTTTTTATTGAATTTTCCAAATACAAATATTCATCAAGAAATTTCATTGTTTTTTCAATTATTCGCATCCAAAATGACAGCTGTCAGAATGTCTTGAAAAAGAATGTATTTAACATTTTTTCGCTCGCTAAACTTTGGTGGAAATTTGTTTGCGAGATAAATTTTAGCGCGATCTGAGAACTAGGCTTAAAGCAATCAATTTCGTTTTAGCTGAAAACAACAATATGGAGGTGTAAACAAGGACAGTAAAATCTTCCAGACAGTTCTCTCTTTCATTTTCACTGGAAATGTTGACATGTGAAATCTATTTTTTTTTTTTCATTTTATTATTTTAAAATCCTGAAATCTCTTCGCCGCAAACTTGACAAGAACAAAATAAAAACCAATTTAAGTTTTAACATTTTTTTAAATTTTGGAACAATTGACAAGACAATATAGTTTCTTTTTTCTATAATATATATGAGAACCACGATTTAAAACCGATTTTTTGTTGTTTAAATCTGAGATTCCTTTCAATGGAAATTATAATTTTTTAATATATTATAATTTTTTTATAAAATTTTTGAAATTAACTATATATTTTAAAGCAAAATATTTGATCCAATTAATCTTACTTTAACAATACAATGCTAATAAAAATTCAGCTCACAATATAACGTAAAATAAAAAATAAATATTTTAAGGACCATTGAAAATTGAAAGGAAAACCCATTTTTTTTAAACAAACAAACCCTATCCACTTCGAAATAGCCCCAACAAAATTCCCCGGCGAAAACACCAAATTCCACCATTTGCACACAAAACAGCAACAAATATACCTCGCACATATGGCAATGACCGCCAATATTTCCACCATTACAGGCGAATTCAAAGAAATTCCCTTCAACACATATCCCTCATCTCTCTTACTCCAACACCAAATTACCTTACAAAATTTTCGCATCGATTCCACCAAACATCAACACTTCTCTCTCCCACATTTCGCCCCATCGTAGATTCGGCCAAGGCAAGGCGAGAAATATATGTCAAAAGAAGAAAACCGAAAAAGAGTAGAAAATGGCGAACTTTGCGTGTTGGGTTGATTTTCATTTTTGGAAACTTTTCTAAAAATTTCTCCCAGAAAATAAAACAATAAAAAAACCAAAAATATTACAAATTAATCGGTTAACGGTTGCCCTACAAGTTTTCGTGTTAATTTCGATTGATTTTGCCATATTTTCATCTGAAACAATAAAATTAAAAAAAAATATCGAAAAAAGTTCCAATTTTTTCCCTTCGAATAATATTTCTTGTTCGACATCGTCGTCGTCGTTGTCGTTCTCGTTCGTTTCTCGGTTCCTTCTCGCCGCGGCGCTGAATCGGTTCATAGGCCACCAAAGACGAGGTGGAAGCACAAGAGAATGGAAAAAGAAAATAAAGTAAAACGCCAGTGACGGACGGCTGAAATAAAAAAAAAGAAAAAATGCGAAGAAAACTCAACTTTGAGTGTGTAAAGTAATTTTTGTTTTTCGCAACGATTTTAATTAAAGAAAAACGATTTTCCCTTGAGTTCTATAGCAATTCCTTTGATCCACCTCTACACCCCCATCTGCCCCTAACCATAAAAGCTGCTGCACTTCTGACAAAAACAATGTTAATTTGTAATTAATTGCTTTATTTTGTTTTTTTTTTCCTTCATCACCAAGTGGATATAACTGGAAGAACAAGTGAAGGAAGATAAAGGTAATGAAATTTAAAAAAAATAGTGCAAATTTTTTGTCTAAGGTTTTATTTTGTTTTTCTCATCGTCGTCGTCGCAGCCTTTAGAAAAACGATACAAAAAGAAATTAAAATCAAAGAAAATGTGTCATAAGAGTGAAGAGATGAAGTAATAAGTGAAAACATAGCTTTAATTATAACTGTTTGAAGCTGTGACATTTTTAAATGGAAATTTTGTGGTTAAATTGATTGTTTTATAAGAATTCAGTGGAAAAAAAATATTTACAGAAATCAGAGTGAAAAATAATGTGAAATGGTGAAGAGGAAAAATAAAAAAAAAATCATTAAAAATCATTTGTTGCCAAAATATTGTATGAGAATGAGCAGGAGAGGAGATGGGATATTTTATTTTGCTCGCCATGTACTCTTCATCGTTTCTCGTTTGCGAGGAGGGATTTTTTGTGGGGAATTAGATAAAATCGTGTTTAGTATGAAATGTTTCGGAATTTTTGAAAAGAAAATATTTTGAAAATTAGAAATTAAACTATACAAATAATTTTAAATGAGAATGTGGAAGAAGTTATGATCATGATTTGATATTTATGGCAAGGCAGTTGAAAAAATCCCAATAAGTGTTTCTCTTTCGCACTTGGTATATTGGTGCGATTTCGCCCAAACAGTGGGTGGCATAAGTCTTCCAACCAAATTTGTTTTTATTTTTAAAGCGATTCGATTTATTAATTGTCTATGAGCGCATGTTCTAAAGCTATAGCAAATCATTTAATTCTTAAAGTAAAGGACATGTAAATAAATAATAATTATTAATTTTATATTGAATTTAAGACTAATGGCTTAATGTAATGTTTAATTGTTATTTGTTTAAACATTAACATATTTATTTTTAAATTGAAATATTTAGCCAGTTCAGGTTTTTTAAGATTTCGGAGATCTCACGAAATTTCCTTATTCACTTTTGGTTGAGGTGCACAATATAACTGAAGTAAAATTCCAAGTGAACGCAAAACTAAAAATTTGTAGGTATTTTTTTCTTAACAGAGTTCTCTTTTAAAAATTTAAATTAAATCATCAAATCCAAACAAATATAAAGATTTATTTTTTGACAGCAAAGTTGACATTTTTTGAAAAATTTTGTATGGAAGGCTCAAAAACTGAACTGGCTAAATAATTCACGATATCAAATCAAACTAAAAAAAATGTTTTGATCAATTTTGTTTCATTGAGTTCAGACTTATTTGGAAAATTAAATAGGTAGATCTTGGTCTTTGAGCTTATAATCTTAGAGGCTATCTTAGAACAAAACGGGCCAAGAAGACAGGAATAGGAATATTCTTAAGATACTCGGGTGGGCTGGTCAGACCTTGTCAATACCATCTGACGAACGTTTGGGATTCAGCAGGACGTTGTCTGAGGGAGAAAAAAAAGTAAGATGCATTAATTTTTGGGGTTTAGTAGGTGTTTGCATAGCTAAAACATTTATTTTTAGTTTGGTGATGATATTTTTAGTTTTATTACTTCGATTCAATTTTTAAATTTGTTAGGTCAATTTTTTTGTATTTGAATGTACTTTACTTACGTTTTCCCTTGAATCAAGACCTTGTGTAACAATTTCCTTACCCTTCAAGAACAAAGTTTGCCTTATCCCTACCCTTCAGGAACAGTGGAATTGTCAAGATCCATCCCCATTCCGTAGAGCATAGCCGTGCAACGACAAGTGTATTGCCGTTGTGACCCCAACTCCCACTTCTCAGCTTCGTCCTAAGGTTTCACTTGTTTGGTTATCTGAGTTGACCTCAGAAAACTTCGACGGGCCTCCAAGTTTTGAATTGATGCATGTCTGGAGGCCAACTAAACGGAGGTGTCATTGCATTTATTTGACCCATGAGTTTTCTCCCTTAATTGCCTTATATGACAAGCGTGTAGGCGCTGCAGAAATATCCTACCCATTTCCTGCATATGGAAGATATTCAAATATGTATCAAAAATTCTTTTAAACGAATGGATCATTCTATTCTATCTCTTGTCTTATAACAACATTTGAACAATTAGAAGGAAAGGACTAGATTTTGCTGTGCCCGGAGCTGTTCCTATTTTTTTTGTTTTGATTTCCTGTTCAGTGAGTTTTTCTAAAGGAGCTTAGTGCAGGATTTTCTACTCTTTGTTTTGAGGTATAGTAAGATAGAGCAAGTTGGATTAGAAGTGTCAAAATCTGATGTTTTCAATTTTTCTGATACATTTTTTGACGGTTTAAGTAGAAAGAAAATAACTTGTGAACTTAGGTCTGATGACGGTGAATCAGTAGTAGTGAAATGCTGACACAAAATGTTGTGTTTTTCTGAAACATCATAAATGACATTTGTGCTTTAACTTGCTTTCACATTTATCAGCTGTTTTGGTTTACCCACTCTACGCTGCTCTCATCTGTTCTGATCTTCTCTAGTCATCATTGAACAAAATCACACTTGGATAAAAAAGTGCTACTTTGTCCATCTCAAAGCTCATCTTATAAGAAGCTATTTATTTATTCGTTCATCAATGGACTAATCGGCTGATGACATTTAATGCAATAAAAAAAGCTTATGAGAGCTACTACCGCGATTTGGTTTTACTTCAGATTAAATTATTTACATATATAATTTAAATCAAAACCCATTAAAGAAGGAACCGTGATTTGTTTCCTGTAACTCTTATAAATTCGTGTATATTCGTTTAGATGGAAGCATAACAAACAAAACCTTTAGCCATTCATTATTTCACATTAAAGCCTCCACAGGAACCGTGCAAAAAGTAGCTTATTTTTCAATCTAGCTCCTCATCCATCTACCCAGCAAAATTCATCAAAATCCGTGAAAGATGTCGTAAAGTAGGCTCATTTGAACTATAATTGGTTCTATGATTAGACACATTCCGAATTAACCTTTCCTTATGTAAAACATTTATAAATAATACCTGACTTAACTTTTCACCACAACTGTTCTGTTGGGATATTATTATTTCAACATCTGTCAGACTTTTCAATTACTTACTCACTGGCCAAAAGGTGAGGTTAAATCGAACAGAAAAAAAAACAAACAGATCCAACGAATGAAATAGGTATTCCTAAATCCGATTTGTGTGTTAAAAAAAAAGATAACACTATGCATAATATAAAGCAACAGCGGCAAATGTGGGACCGAATCAGAAATACATAGTTCTGTTTACTTGGGGGTTTTTCCTTGAGAGCCAACAACAAACTATTACACCACTCACCAACCGTACACACATTTACACAACGCAGCGAATTTCATTGCAAAATATGAACAAAGAAAAGGAAATTTTATCGTTTGCTAGACTGAATTGGGTGTTTTTTTTTTTTGTATTCTAACCTTTTCGTTGGGGTTTTTTTTTCTTTGAAGTCAGAGAGATGAGATACTCGGAGAAGAAATAAATAAAAAAAAGCAACAAGCTAGATGTGGACAGGGGAGGCGTCGGGAGCAGAGGAAGAAAAACTTCCCCTTCGCTCTGTCATTATGAAAATGTGCCCCTTGTTGCTCCTTTGCATTGCCTTCTTTTCATCTTCCCAATGCTATATGCCATCAGCCAGCCAGGATGAGGATTTAGGAACTTGTTCATCGTCCTCGTTGTTACATTTCATCCCTTTTTATTAAGTAGGATCCTTGGTTTTTATCCCTTATTTAACTGCTATGCTTTGTTTGTTGTTTGTGGACTAGTGTGGATGTCTTTTTTCGGCTCCTTTGGTGCGCGCCAATCGGTGATTGTTGGTTATTCCTCTTTACATTTTCTATCCGCTGTATCCTGTGTATACCTTTAGATATATACATATATTTACAACATTTTTCTGAGTATCCTTTTCGAAATTGATTTCTTATCCATATTGTTTTTTTTTTGTTGTTTTTTATATTTAATTTCATTCATTTTGTTTAATGAGCCGTAATGATCAGGTTTTCCTTTTTTTTTAAGCTGCTAACTTTGACAGATTAAAATTACACAAAATCGAACTGTCAAAATAGGTCGAACTGTCATTTACTTGGTTGTGCTTGTCAATTCAATATGTTTTCGATGACAGGGTGGAGAACGATAAAGATGTCCTTTCTGCGGGAGAAAAATCCCATATAAATCCGGATAAGTATGGGTTTTGGAATCGATGAACAAAGACGAGAAACCGACGAGGTATTCATCGGAAATTGGAGAAGGAATTATGTCAAGTGGTTTTTGTTGAGGTTCTATATAATTAAGCTGGGTTGAGGTGAGGTGGGTGGGGGTGGTTTGTTGATGACAATGATAGGATGGGTACAAAGCATAGGGGGGGGGGGTTTGCTCTTTAAAGACATACCTGTTCGACCTTTGAGCTGTGGATGGCTTTATGCACCCGTGTTTTGAAAGTTTGGGATGAAAATAGGTTTGAAAATTCTAAAAGAACAAAAAAAAAACATGTGGGTTGGTAAATTTCACACGCCATTCCCATATCCATTACGATTCTACTGAAAGGTCGTATGGAATCGAATTAAATGGTTGTCGAAGTGGGGTTATTTTTTTATTGGAATTTTCTTAAATGACATCTGGGAGGAAGTAAATAAGTGAAGTTTTTTTGGTTAGATTGTAAGGAAGTTTTTTTTTTTTTTTACTTTAATGTAGGTACGTATTTGGCAAATAAATTATTAATGGATGAGTTGGTTTCTTATGGTAAGATAAATCACCTTTTAAATTATCGTCCTCGGTTAATGGAATCAGTTGAGCAGTGATACTGATAATCATACTGTCGGAAGATTAGCACATATATTTGCACTATTATAGGCAATCATACAGCGCCTGCCTTCTTCTTTTCATAGATGGCGTTACTGTATGAGATAGATTGTGTCAGCAAACCTCCTCATCCTAATTCATACCTACAGAAGGACAGTATTGAGACCTATGAACATATGTACTGGCTTATACCCGTGACTTCGTCTGTGTGGAATCAAAACCTGTTTAAGAAGATTGTTTAGATTTTTCCCTCAGAAAACCTGAATAAAAGTAGCCTTTAGTATAGTGAATCCTGAACACTTCACAAATTCGTGCAGAATTGTGGCATGGAAACAACAAACAAACCTGAAGGCATTCACCATTTTACATTCAAGCCTGTCACACAGGCACCGTGCATTATTCTGTGGTAAAAAGTAACCTCTATTTCAATCCAGCGTCTAATCCACCTAAATACCAAATTTCATACAAATCCGTCAAGTTGTTGAGGCTTGATTGTGGAACAAACATCCAAACATAAAAAAAATAATATTAATAATAAAGGGTTTTCGAATAAGGACTTGACAACTTTTTTACTTACGATTTATAGGGAACTATAAGGCAAGTCAGGCATTCGTAAAAAAAATATCTAACAATCAGACATGAAATTACGATGAAAGAGAAAAATATTTGAGTTACTGGCAAGATTCTGTCTGTCTGTCTGTATGTCCGTATAGAATGTTTTTTTTTCGACTTTCTCGAAAACTGTTAATCCGATTGCAATCAAAATTCATATTCAGGAAAATGTTGGTAGCCTAATTAAGTTTATTATAAAATATTTTCGAAAACTTTTGTTTGTATTTTTAATAAATTTCTTAATTTTTTTTCAAAAATCAATATTTTGAAAACGGGTAGATGGTTTTTTTTTTAATTTTGTTTTTAAATGTAAGTAATTTTTGTATTTTAGTTTGCATTCTTAAATAATGTTTTTTTAATTTTTAAAAAAGTTAGATAAAAACATTACGATTAAAAAACAAAATACACTGACAACTATTTTACGTACTTTTTTCAAACAATCAAAAGTCAGTGAAATCGAATAAAAACCTTGAAATTCCTTTAGTCGTGTAATTTATTTTTAAATAAAAACTCGACTTCTTTTATACGGCCACCGCGGGCACGTTTGCAGCGCCATCGGTCGATTTGTTGGACTCGATCACTCGGCCACACATTTCGGCCGAAACGGCCGCTATTTTGCGTTCAATGTTGGCTCTAAGCTCTTCCAACTTCATCGGCTTGTTAGCATAAACCAAAGACTTAACGTAGCCCCAAAGAAAATAGTCTAGAGGCGTTAAATCGCACGACGAGGTGGCCAATCGACTAGCCCATTTCTTGAGATAACACGCTCATCAAACTTGCTCTTCAATAAATCGATTGCAAGGCGTGCTGTGTGGCTTGTGGCACCATCCTGTTAAAACCACCTGTCGTCCAAGTCCATATTTTCCAATTAGGGCCAAAAATAATCGGTAATCATGGCGCGATAACGCTGGTCATTCACAATAACGTGACGATCGTTATCGTCGACGAAAAATTATGGCCCAATAACGCCGTCGGCGAGTAAACCGCACCAAACAGTTATTCTTTGTGGATGAAGTGGTGGTTCATGAAGCAAATGTGGATTTTTACCCGACCCAATAACGCATATTTTGCTTATTGACGAACCCATTGAGCCAAAAATGAGCTTCGTCACTGAAGATGATTTTGCGATGAAATTCAACAATTCAACGCTCTTAAAGTTGCAGTCACCGACTTCGAATTCAAAGTTGTCAAGTCCCTATTGGAAAACCCGATATTAGTAGGGATCTATATATACGTACATATGTACGTACGTTTTAATTGCTTGCAAGGTTCTACTGAATTGCACTTTTAGCCTAAAGAAGCTTCGAATGACAATAGTTATTCTTCATTTAATCCCAGCGATGTCTGAAGTAATTAGCAGACACTAAATAGACAAAAGTCCCAAACTACCTGTTTAATGTTTTGTTTAATGAGTTTGTTTTAAAAACAGCTTTCCCTTGATCCCAATTACGGTCGTAATATCATGCACAGGGATAGTTTTTTAGCCGTACTACACGAATGTGGAATGCTCTACTCAGCTCCGTCTCCCTCTGATCGTGATATTCAAAAAATAAAGGTCAATGTATAACGAATATTCCCGTTAATTCACCTCCGTCTTTCCTAATGCTTGCACTGTGTCTCTGGCATATTAAGGTTATCAAAACCCTTTGAAGGCGCGTTTATTATTAAAAAAAGTGAATGTATTTTTCATGGTAATATCTCCCAAATAAAGATAAAATGCATTAGTTTGAATATTTATGAAAGAATTTTACTGGATTTTTGTTCGCACGAAAGAGAAAGTGAAATACATTTTTGAAAAGAATTTACCATAAATTATAATTATATGCATAATGCATAAATTGTATTCATTTCACTTTCATAGATCAATTTTTGAATGATACATAAGAGTGAGGGTTCTTTTTGTTAAACATTTACTTTCAAAAAGCAAGTGCTTCACTTTACATCGTGTCATTTCAAAGATTAGTTTTTTCAATCAAGAAATTCTTAATTGATAACGACAAAGTGATTTACTTATTTTTGTAAATAACATCACAAAATGTCAAGAGACAAAAAAAAATCAAAACATACCCTTCTATGGATGTATTCATATTTGATAATGTAAATCTGTATTCTAATAAGAAATCTATTTCAAATTTTGTGAAATAAAGTTCTTATCGTGATCACTTTAAGCTGAGTTTAAATGAATGAATGTAATAGTAATCGGGCGCCAATCGGTGCTTAGATATTCTTTTTATATGTAAACTGAAAAAAAAGTAAACACTAAACATATCTTTTCATTGATAACTAAGTGACATTAGTCACGTACGCCGAAATTAAGGTTCAATGTCCCTTATCAAGATCGCCCAAGAAATGTATCTAAAAAAAAAATTTTTTTAGAGTTCACTCACAGCACAGCATGTTTAACTAAAAATAGTTTGTAGACTTCAGAGCTGGAGATATTAACGATTTTATAAAAGAAGGGAAAGAGACTGTCTTTGTATATCAGGATTGCTTCTACGGTTACCTTACAGTTCGAGATGAACTTGTGTCAGGAACACGGTCTTAGGGATAATCTTCTATTTACTTGTTGGGGCTGTTTAAAGTAGTCTTTTAAGGCCCTAGAAATACAAATTGGGAAGAGTTTTTGTTCGAGGTTGTCTTTTTTTTTTTTTTTTTTTTTTTGAAAGCGGGAAGCTTCAAATCAACAGGGTTGGTTAGTTTCTCTGTCGCATATTACTTCGAGTTAGCTACTATTTTTTGCAAGTATTACAACTTGTTGGAATCGTTTTTTACCAACAACTTAAAAAAGATTTTTTTTCATGTGTATGTCTATACTGCGCAATACAGGCCAGCTGTTTTTGGCACTAAGTGGCACTGATTTATCAGAATTTCTTCTACATGGGTATACCTTAGTGCCATTGTTCGGATTGATATTGCTTGCTGAGTCGGACATCGTTCCAAACACGGACTTCAATTTCTCATGTCTAAAATTCACTGTCCGCAAGCACATACCTCATTATTGTTTTATTTACAGGAGACTAAATCTCGTCAGTAAATCGGCCTTTTACGAGTTTGATGCACTGTTTGATTTCATTTCGAAAATTTTGTTCCATTGTCCTCACTGAAATCGTTATTACGGGCGATGGAAAAGCCGCACATGCTCTGGTCTTGTTTCTTACTTCTCACCCTGATAAGTATACCATAAGTGTAACTTAGGACCATTGTGTCATTTCATCAAATTTTTCGTCCTCTACTCATTTCCAAGAAAAACTTCCCACCAGGATCGTTTGGCAATACGAGAAAACCAACTAGGACGACCTGGATAAATTCTTGCCAACTTTTACCTATCCTTTCTTACTAATGATATTAATGCCACTACTGAAATGATAATGAATGATTTCAAACAGAGTAAAAAGTATCAATTTAGAAGAAATGTCTTGGTTTAACACGGAATGTAAAATAGCCATCAGGCTCAAAAAAGTTAGTTTCCGATTCTACCTAAGAGACAACGCAACTGAGGAGAATCACAACAAATCCGGAACTCATACAACTCCGAACCAAATTTTTTGCATGACCAAAAGTTACGGCAATGTCCCAAAGGCGTTACAAATTTTTGGTCATTTGTAAAAAAAAAAAATTAAAAATCTTTCAATATCTTCGGTTCCAACACTTATCACAAATAACAATTGTTTTGCTTACAGGACATTTCGCTGATAGCTCAACGTTCCCTATACTTGAGAACGTGTATTTTTCTTACTTTAGCAACAGTTCTCTAAGATATTGATGTACACAAATCTGCTGATGCGGATGGTATTCCCCAAGTAAGTTTTCCATCGCTCCTACTCTTCCTAGAAGGTGGAAAACAGTATTTGTCCAACCTGTCCCTAAGAAAGGTGACCCCTCACTCTCTCCTCCTACCGACAGCTTAAGATATATCTCGAAGACCGAAAGCTTCTCCATTACCGGCAATATGGCTTTGAAAGAAATCGTTCCACTGGTAACCTGCATGGCATATCTCACCGAACAGTAAAACTAATCTTTACGTTGCTTCGGCATTTGAAAAGTTGCGCATCAAGCTCTTATCGAAAACGCATGCTTTTGGGATGATGATGATACTCTTGTTCGTTGGATTAGATACTATCTTTTATCAAGACAAGTTGTATTCGACGGTTGATTCCCATCAAATAAATGCTGTTCTGCCCAGGGCTCCGTTTTGCTTCCGACTTCCTGCTCCCTGATTTTTACTTTCGACTACACAAAGGTACTATAATGCAAGTTATGCAAATTGAGATAACAATCAAACATGACATTACGATGACCGAGAAACATATTTGAGTTACTGGCGAAATTCTGTCCGTCTGTACGGATGTATTTTGGACTGTAGCCTAAACGGTTGGGACAATCGTCTTCAAAATTCAGTTTATTACCTCAAAAATTAACGGTACCTGTCATATAACCGTTATGTAAAAGCTTATTTTTCTCGAAAACAGCTCCAAGAATTTTTATGAAAAAATATGTGTGTACTACTCTACTGTAGGCAAGCATTATATTTTGGTGAAAAAAAAAAATTAATATGGTGTGCTAAAATCGGTGCCTCCCATAGGACCAGTTTTTTTCTTCGACTTTCTCGAAAACTGGTGATCCGATTACTATCAAAATTGATATACAAGAAGATGTAGGTAGCCTAAGTAATTTCGCATAAAATTTTGTTCGAACATTTTTTTTTTGTATTTTTCATTTTTTTTTGTTTTGAAAAATCAATATTTTGAAAACGGGTAGGTGATTTTTTTTAATTTTGTTTTTAAATTATGTTATTTTTGTGCTTACCGTTTTTATTCTTGAATTTTATTTTTTTTAAGTTGTTAAAAAAACAGTTTTATTTAAAAATCGTTCCTACGATGAAAAGAAATCACAATTTTTTACATTTCCTAAAGAAATAAAATGGCGTTTAAATTATGCTACAATGTGACCGCACATATGAGCAAGTACGTGCGATCAGGTCGTGCAATTTATTAAAAATGTTCTTCTTTTTCTTACTTCTAAATCCACTTAACTGTTTTGCCCGAAAACTCTAACCTCAGCTTTTTGCATTCACGTACCGTCAAATACAGATATTCTTTTCTAAGCCAAACAATACGAATTTGGAATAGTTTTCCCGGTGAGATATTCCCTTGTCGTTTCAATTTAAAGGCAGTGAAAATGTTAATCGACACGTTTGTAGAAAACTGCAAAATTTCCATAAAAAGCTCGCACAATATGTTTTAATATTAAAAGGGTAAAACTTTTCACATTCCCATTTCCTTATAAAATTTTATTGCAACTCATATTAATATCAACAAAACTTGATGGGGTATTTATCAAACTTCTATGGAGATGTAGATACTAGATACTAGATACTACTAAAACAAAATAAACTATTAATATATTGCGGATCATGTCTTCTTCTACTTCCTCATATAACAACACATAAATTAATAATAAAATTCTCCCCAAAATTCTCTAATAAATCTGAATTCTACTTTCAGAATACTTTTTAATATAGTATAATGTAAATAAATATATATAAACAAAAAAAAACCAATAGTGAATTAAACTTAATAAGTTAAAAAAAAATTAAATAAAAAATCAAAACTTCATAAACTTAATTTAACAACTTTATTAATAATACAACAAATTAAATTGTTCAACTAATATACATAACCATCCAGAAGGTGAAATTTTAAAACAAAACATTTCTACAAAAAACAAAAAAAAACAAGAAATTCGTATGAATTCTTCAAATAACAACAAAAACAACAACACCCAACATTAAGAAATGAATCAAGATGAGAGACTTTAGTAAGAAACTTACTAAACCCAATGAAATGGATATGAAGAAACTACCAAAACCACGGTGAGTTGCTGTTTTTTTTTCTCACATAATTTAATTAAAAACGAAAATAATATTTTCAATTTTCTTTTAATTTGATTATTTATTTATAATTTTTTTTTGCCCCACTTTTAAACCATCCGCCTCGAATGCTCCTGGAGATTTTTCACTTTGTGAGCCATTTGATAGCCGTTCCGACGTACATAAATGGATAATGTCCTACTTAAAGGACTCTCCAAAGTTCACACAGGCGTATTTTTTTTTGTGTATTGAAATATTCGTATAAAGGAATTTTCTTCCTCTCTTCCCTCGTTTTTGTCTAGTTTTGTATTTTTTTCTCTAGCTCTTTCCTGCTTGCTCTCGCACTCGTTGGATATGTTTTCTTTGGGTTTTTATCTCGCTTGAAATGAAGGACAAACTTTGATACTAATTTAGTAGTTTGGCTTCATTGCGTTTTTGGAAAATTTAAAAATTTATTACAAAAATCTAGAAGGAGAAGGAAGTGTTCCTCCTTGACATACAAGGCTTGCTATTGGAATAGGGAGACAGGGACACACGAACAGAATAAAATACATAGAAGGATATATGGATTTTAGAGACAAACTGTGTTCTATATATATATAGATGTGGCTCTGCCTATGCAAGCATAGAGTGCAAGGCATGAATGATTAGGACTCAAATTTATGGTGCGGTAGGACGACGAAAACGAGAGAAGTCCTTGCTTCCTTAGACTTCTCCCTCATGACAAGGAATATCAGACCAGAGGATGGCAGGGCGAGCAATTGATATTACATGTCACCTAATAGACTTTGTATGAAAGTATGTGTGTGTGTGTTCTGTTTTATAAAGGATACACTATTGTGGGGGTATGCACCTTTCTACATCGATGGAGCATTTTAGGGGAGGAAGTGAAGCGAAGAAGATGTTTTATACTGAGGATGAAAACTTTTAAGTTGTCCTTTGGATTTTTGCGGCCAGAATAATTAAAAGTATACTCCTCTTGGAACACAACAATTTTATATTAAGTCTTATTGCTGGTTAAGTATTGCTTACACATTTTGGTTGGTATCCTTGTTGCCTATAGTCAAAAAAGTTATTCAATTTAGGTTAACGTCACAACAAACATTATTTTTTTCAAAGGTTGTTACTTTTTTTTTATATAATTTTCACATTTACTATTGATTTGGAAACTTTTGGGAGGTCACTCGGTTTAAAGTAACACACATACATATATACAATTTAAGTGCGCCTAAGTCCTACCATCAATACTATCGAACGCCATTAAGATTTCTCCTTACTTTTTCCAACCATCTATCCAGCTTGTCAAAAATACTTAATGAAACATTTTTCAACCTCATCTCCAAACAAATATCTCCTCGGAAACCTCTAAAAAAACGGGTAATTTTCCTCGGACAAAATTAATTTCTCAAATATACGCGCTAGCAAATAAAAAAAAAATTAAAACGATGAACTAATACCCAACGACTTTCAGTTCACCACACCTCCTCCCGCCCCCTTTGAGTTGTTAGAGTGTCTCTTTTTCATTTTTATGTTCTTTTTTTTTTGTTTTGCTTTTCTTTTCGCTCCAATTTGTTCCCTCCTGTTCGCCTCGTTTATCATCAACTTCCTCTGCCACCACCCTTCTGTCTCTTTGGATGAAAAATGGTAGCGGTAGGCTATAAATGCGCGCAAGTGAGGAAACGAATTCAATTAAAGGAAAATATTAAAAAATAAATAAAAAAAAAACTGCAATGCAATCATACCTACTATCTCGGGTATGGTATTATAGTGGTTTCACTTGCAAGTTCAGTTTGATTTTGTTTTTCTTTGGTTTTTTTTTTTTTAATTATGTTGCGGTTTGGCTTTGAGTTGCTGATAGGTAATTCTTATTTTTTTCATATCAAACAGATCAACAAATAATTAAATAAAAAAAAATGACAGCAAAAGCTGTCTCACAAACACTTTGTTGTTGAACTCGATTGTTTTTACAAAAAAAAAAAAAATATACAAACACAATACTATAAGTGGTGAGGAAATTAAATGACTCAAGGTCGTGAGTTTTTAGGTTGAAGTAACCGAATTGAGTTTCTTTTTTTCTTTATCAATTTGTTTTTTTTTGTCTCCCTCTTTTTAACATGCATACGAATATGGCTTTTCATTTTTAGTGGGTTTCTTGCGTTAATCGTTTTTTCACTAAAAATCTATCTGTTGTGTGGTTTTTGTAAGTTTTGACAAATTTTAATAAACTGACTCGAGATAAGCATTGATGTGGTATTTATTTATTTTTTGTGATAAAAGATATGTAAGTTGTTTTTTTTAAAGCTAATTTGTTGTCACAGTGAAATCTCTCTAAAGTGGACACCAATGACGATTATTTTGTTTCTTATCTTGTCTTTGGGAGCAAAACTTTGTATAAAATTTACTGTTTTTTTTTAACCTAGAATGTCCATTTTTATTTAAGATGCATAATTTTGATAATAAACATTTTTTTAGTAAGATGGTTAATAGAACCTAACTGCAACATTTTTTAATTTATGAAAAAAACGCTTTTTTGATTACATTTAAGAAAATAACGTGAAACAAATAAATAATAAATTATCCAAATTTTTATTTTCATTTTGAAGCAATAATCCTTTTAGATAGTATTGTAACCAAATTAGATTCAAGAAATTTCTGCAAACTTTTTGTCTGTAACATCAGCGCTTGAAGAGAAAATTTGCCGTCAGTTCTTATAGAGCTGTCTATAATGAGAGATTTCACTGTGAGAGAGCTTTGCAAATGCAGATAAATAGTAGTTCTAACCTAAGATGATAGTTTTTCTAACCCAAAAATCATTTAATTTAAACTTTTAAGCTGATCCGTAAAATTTTTCAAAAATTAAATCTTACTCATATGCAATTAGCAGACCACAGATAATGTTAAGTGAAAAATATTAAACAACAATCGTTGATTTTAAACAAAAAACGATTAAAAAATCGTCGGTCGAATATTTAGGTTTTCCTTGTGCTACATCCAGACCTTCTCGTTCTCGAGTGATAAATAAGTAGTTTTGTTTCCATTTTTGACATGAACAATATCTGAGCTGAAAGATGTTAAGAAACGGACCTGAAAACTTCAGACTTGATTTTGTAGTTTTCCAGTCAAAACTAAGCCGTAATGTGTACAAGTCTTTTGCTTTCGTTTTCGTGTCCACTATACTCCGTGCAATTCATATATTCTGTACATCCCTTATGGAAAAGAGCTTTCAAATACATTGGCACCTGCTGGTGTTTTGTATAGCACTCAAATTAAGAAATTGTCACTGAAATAAACCCCCGAGTTACATTAAAATAGTTTTTGTATTATACGATAAACCCAGGTACATCGCACCATGATCTGTCTGCTCACCGGCTGTGAGAAGATTGATCGCCAATTTGCCTCTCGCTTATTGTGTTTATTTAATAAAAAAAAAACTGATTCAGAGTTACCATTCGACGTTGATGTAAATTATAATACCTTTTACTTTGGATTTTGCTATGGAGCTTTCAGAATTGAAGCTTTATTTGAGCTTTTGGGAACATTTATAATCTCTACGGTAACCATACAATAGCTTTGAAATGGAGATAGTAAGAGTGAATGGCAAATATCCAATCTTCCATGTACTGAAAACATAAATTGAACAAGGTATAAATACCTATTTACAGCTGCTTTACGCAAATAACTTATTTTATTTAAATATATAGCACCTACAAGCTGATGTTATAATTTCCAAAATATCTATAAATTCACTATTGATGGTTGTTGAATTTTTTCACACTTCTTGCAATTTTTTATTTGGCACTGAATAAAGGGATTTCTGAACTCGGCATTGTTCTTTAGTATTACTGAATTACAATCGATTTTTACTAAACTGAAAAAGTCATTACAAGGAATTTGAATTAACTTCATCGTTTATTCAAAATCTTCTTCCCTGCTCTATAATCGCTCTAATTTATATTTTACATAAGAAAAAAAAAACAAACTTGTAAAACATGTTATGTTTCATCGATGTACTCACATACATAATGTATGCATGCATGTAAATGGTCATTAGGCCATTGCCCAGCATAATCGCAATTTTTTCAACCAGGAGGAAAACTGGTTTTAAACGAAATATTTAGGGGAACAGTGTAGGTACACTGTATCGCATCAAATCGAAAAATGTACAAAAATTGTTGTTGTTTTAGTCTTCATCGTCGTTCATCCACTAACAAAATTGGAAAAATATTTTAATCCGTTTCGTACTGCATAATTCACTCCCTTCGCTACAAAAACCTGTTTTCCCACTTAAATTCATAACAAACCCCTTTCATTAATAAATAAAATAAAAAGAACAATACCTAGTTGGCTGCCCTGCGGCACACCATAATAATGTTTAAATTGTTTAATTTTAATGAGGGTCGTCCATTAATAAAAAAAAAGTAAAAAAGATAGGAATCCCTGTGGTTATTGTTTAAATTCAATCTTTGATTGATAAATAAAATAAAAGGAATAGGAACTATATGGCTTCCCTGTTACACTCCATAATAAAATTTAAATTATTTAACTTTCATGAGTGTCTTTCATTAGTAAATAAAATAAAAAGGAAATAACCTATGTGTCTTCCCTGCGGTACACCAGTGTCTTTAATTAATAAATCCTTGATGGTCTCCTCGCAATTTTCATTAAAGAATGCTCATTAATCCTATCTTAGGCCCCTTAAGAGCGATGTTAAAAACTATCATGCTATTGCTACACTTTCCCACATACCTAAAATATTCGAAAGCATTCTGTACGAAATTTTAAATTTCCATTGTCTCTCATTTCTCATTGACAACATGGTTTTCTTAAATGCAGGTCTACTACCACTAACCTTGTCGAATTTGTATCCCATATCATTTTAGCCCTAGAGAACGGAAAGGAAGTAGATATTATCTCTACTGTCTTTAGCAAGGCATTTGATAATATTTCCCATAGACTTATAATTTTCAAACATTCCTCCCTAGGCTTTGAACCTATCCTTATAAAATGGATTTCTTCTTATTTAGGAAACCGATACTATAATATTCGTTTCAGATCTACCCCCTCCAACCCATTTTTAGCTACCTCAGGGGTCCCCCAAGATAGCCACTTAGGTCCTCTGCTTTTTATCTTCCTTATTATTAATGATATTGGTCATCAAACATCCCCATATTTCATTGTACGCGGGTGATACGAAGTTTTTCAAGACTATTTCTTCCACGCTTGACTCTTCTCTCATTCAATAATATTTCGATAGTTTCTCACTCTGGGGCCTCAAAAACTGCTTAGAGTTAACTACTACTGCCAAATGTCAGTCAATCACTTTTTCACGTAAACGTATAAAATAAACAAATAATTAACCCATATCTAATTTGAATTCGATTCGTGACCTTGACATATTATGTGATCGAGAACTCAACTTCTTGACACATATTGATAGTATCATCTCTAAGGCCAACTCGACACTTGGCTTTGTGAAACGTTGGTCCAAAGAATTTTCTGACCCCTACGTCAGCCGATCCCTCTACATAACCTTCGTACGCTCGCTACTTGAATACGTCTACCAAGTATGGTCCCCATATCAACAGGTTCGCATCTCGAGAATCGAGAGCATTCAACGTCGCTTTCTTAGATTCACTCTTGGTGGTCTGTCTTGGAATGATCCATTTTTATTCCCCCCTTATCAAAATCGCCTTCAACTTATAAACCCTGAAAGAACGCAGAGAAACTACAGAGATTCTGTTCATTGGGCGACTCCTCACAGGTTCCGTCGACTATGAAACTCTATAATTCCATCTTTCTCAGCACAAATTACCGTAACCTAAGAAATCCTCGCCTGTTCTATCTGCCTACCCACCGCTCCTCCTATGGCTTCAACGAACCTTTTACTCGAATGTTGCAGAGGGTTAATGCGAACGAAAACTGTTTCAACTTTAACCTCAGCACCCCCTGCCTTAAACTCCTTCTCCGGAATCATCATCCCAATCCATTAGTTTAAGTTAGCCGTAAGTTTCATAGTTTTCAAGTTAGTTTAAGATATGGAGCTTGTATTAAGCTAAATAAATGGGGATATTGCTCCCACCAAAATTAAACTAAATAAAACAAAAAGAACAGGACCTTTATGGCTTCCTTGCGGTACCCCATTATAATATTTAAATTATTTTACTTTCACGAGTGTCTTTATAATAAGTAGGAAGGCGAATGTGTTTCTATTCTATACATACATTTTAAAGTATATCAATTAATTGTTTGCCTTAAGCGGAAATAAAAACAGAGGTATCGGTTTATATAAAAATACATACGTACTATGTATTTACGATACATGTGTACCGACTAGTACACACATTTAGCACACACGTGCTAAACATGGTATTCATATCTTAACCCCCTAGAGATACTTATGGACACGTACACATGTATAATTATAAAGCTAACCAACCCCTTCAATCAACTCCCCCAAATCCTCCCTTCAGATTTATCAAAGTATATTTTTTTTATAATGCACTCTCTCTTCTCTGTTTCTGTTGTGTTGTCGTTGTCGCCCACCATTGTGTGTTTCGCGGCAACGAAAAAAAGATAAAAAAAACCCAACTACAACACCAGGTGTAAACAAAGATTTGCATTAACGCAAGGTGAAAGACAATCAAAGGCAGCAAATACACGCTATCAGCAGCAGCGCCACACAAAGCAACGTAGCTGGCAAAGGAATCAAAAAGTAAACCAACCATCAAATTCTATCGAAGTAACTTCTTCAAAGCAAAGTATAAAAAAAAACATAAATAACACTCTCACTCAAACTGTGCGAACTCAAATAAATATCTTTCCCGCCGCGCCAAACACGCCCCTCACCGCAATCTAACTCGCATTTTATACATTCCACTGCCAAAGTGTCCCCTCGTGTATGTGCGTCTATGTAACTATCATTCGTGGAATTTTCAGTTGCACTTCGACGGGGGAAATTCTAGATTTTTGAGTTAAAAAGGGCAGAATTGTCATCATCAGCAGCTTTTGGGAATTCCATTACATCATTACGACATTTCACTGACAACTCACTCCCAAGTACAAAGAAAAAAAGATGAAAAGACTTGGTGTGGGGTATTCCGGTCGATTGCCAACATTTTTGTGTAATCACTCAACGAACATACCCCTTCTGGACACAACATACAATTCCCTATTTTTCACCACACCCTATCTTAACCCATCCACCATACACACCCAACATCCAACCAAACTGACGAACTAATCACAAAACCACAAATACACCGTTATGACCGATTCAGGTGCTGTATTTGGGACAAAACATTTTATGACACCCCAGAGCCGAGACACGTGCAAATAAATAAATAAATAAATAAATAAAAGGAAATATGGTATGAATGACAGTGTTTTATACAAACCAGGTGAAGGTAGACACAATACATTAAAAAACAAGAGGTGGACAAAAAAAAAAACTGCAAAAAAATGGAATTTATGAGTGAAAACAATGAACAAATTCCAACACAAACCACACAAAATGAATCATCTACGCATGAGACGCAATTAAAACTTTATTCTTTACACGATTCTTGATTTGGTTGTCAATCCTTCGAATGCGTTTTTGATTGACAATCTGATTTTTGTAATTAATTGAAATTATTTTTTATTTGAATGTGTTGTATGTGGTATGTTGTACAGTTTTCGGATAATCCGAATTAATTACCATTAATTGGAAGTGCGCAGTTGGTGGTGTGCGAGTGAAATGTAAAAATGATGTTTTAGCTGATTAAAATAAAAAAAAAAAATTAAAATGCAGGCCAGAATACTTACTTTCTCTGAGCATGCAAATGAGAATGTTTGGCGAACATTTTTATGGGAAAATCAATTTAATTTGTTGCAAAGCAGTTCGGATTTGTTTACCTTTGAATTCAAATGGCGTGGAAAATTTTCTGCCAGATGTCGTCTGATAATAATTTATTTTCAAATCATTTACTTTGTAGAAGAAAAACTAGATTAAATCGAATTAGATGTTGGGTATTCATAAGTTGTTATCCTGGGGAAAAGTCATTATGCGTCGGCATGACAGGTAAACACTGTAATCTAGAATAAATCAATGAATGTCAGTTTGATGACAGTTTTTTTAGGCTTATAACAATATTGTGATGCGTTGGAAGGTGCGAATTGGCGTTTTAATGCGGTTTTTTAGGTTTCACTTCTTAATTTTTTGCATTTTCTTATACAATTAAATAAAGCTTGGTTTTCTTAAAAATGTTTTTTTAATTTTTTTTTTTTCAATTTAAATTCCAATTTGAAAATGTTTTTGATTTTTGTTTTGTTGTTTTGTTTTTGTTAATAAACAAAATACATATAAAAAACTTCATGTTCAAATTCTCGCGAATTTGATTCTCTGTCCGACTCCGTCCAAAGAATTGTTTCCACATATTCTTACAGTCAAAGTGTTATTATGGGCGATTTTACATAATGCACACAATTCTTGGCTTCGCTTTTCTCTCAGTAATATCAAGGGTTTTAAACAGGTCACTTAATGTTTCTTTAAAAATGACGAAAACTCCCGTGCAAATATGGTCACAAACCCCAGAATCTGAGCTTCTATTTCGAAAAAGGGTGACACAGAACCAAATAAAATTCATGGAATTATTTGATCTGTAAAGAGGTTATTATTGTTAAAGTGGTATGTTTTCTTTCTAATAAATCCAAACCCTATTGATGATACCCAAAAACCAGTTCAAACAAGCCTGGAAAATCTGCAGCACCCATAATCGAATGAATCGAAAAAATGTGGAAATCCTCCTTGTCCTCGTTTTCAACTCTTGTCCAAAATTACACTCTATTTGATAAATCTCAAGAGAAAGCTAACTTTTTGCTAGACAGTCCAACGCCAATTCTAACGCTGCCAGATAGTGTCATGACCACCTGACTTGAGAGTAAAAAACATTCTATGAAATCAATATTTCTTCCCGCCGGAAGATCTGCTGGACCAATAGTCTCCTCACTTTTCTTGTGAAGAGGTGTTCCTGTACGCTATCAAAACTTTTCCGCCTATCATACTCCTCAGGGCTCGCTCGGAGCAGATGAAAAGCAGAATTTGTCCAGCCTATACACAAAAGAGGCGAATTCTCTCTCCCCCCCCCCTTCTCCTCCCCGACCGATTTCACTTACGTACCTCCTTTCCAAGGTCATGAAATCGTTGATTAATTATTGTCAGCTCAAGAAATATCTCGATGAACGTGTCCGGCAGTACGTCTTTCGTAGCAATAAGTCCACTGATGATTTGATGACTTGTATCACCTAACATTGGAACCAATTATTCGGGGAAATTTCAAATATTGCTTTTAATGTTACCTTCGGCATCGATCTATTTTTGCTTAGCTGGATTAGAAATAACCTTTTGGACCTTTCAAAAGTTTCACAAGTTAAATTGGACCTGGTGTTGGTGTGACCCAGGGCTCCGTCCTTTATTCGACTCTCTTTAATCATTTATATAGATGATCACTTGTCTGATACTTCTAATTAACTAAACTTCTTCGTTGACGAATTTACAATTCACAATTTGCTTAGCTTTTCATAATCGTGTTTAGACTCACACTCCTGCTCTTCAGACGTGGATCTTTAACGTCCGTCAATGTTTATGGAGCTCATTAAATGCTGATCCAAGCATTATAAAATTTCTGTCACCAAAACGAAATGTTCTCTTAGAGCCACTATCAATGAGGGGGACCTCCATCATGGAAGCCCATCATCTCGAAATTCTTCTTCTTTATTACATATCCAATGGCGCCAAAAAATGCCGCAAGATGGACTTCCTCCGACGATGTTAGGATTTATTTTCGCTTTCAGGCCAAAAAGTAGAATACAACTCTCATGCCTGGGCTGGTGCTCCTGCACCTGCAACTCACTTGGATTTTTGGATAGCATTCAAAGGTGAACCATTTAAAATGATTGGGGATGATGATATCATTAGGACCGTGTCACTTGAACATCAACGAAGTTTTCATGGTTCTCTTTTCCGTTATTTCTAAAGCCAATGCTCTAGATCTAGACAAATAGCCAGTTGCACTGTACCCCTTTAAAAATTCACCGAAATAGTCAGGCTTCAAAAAATTTCTACCAATTTACCCTTGAGCCATATTTCTGTCATATTGTTAAGTATGGAGATTCGTTCTTCATCCGTGCAATTCGAATGTGGAATGTAGAATGTGGAATGCAATTGTTTTCTTAAAAACAAAAAAAAATTCTATTAATTTACCCTTGCGCCATACTTCTTTCTTTAATGTTAAGTACATAGATTCGTTCTTGAGCCGTACAATTCGAATGTGGAATGTAGAATGTGGAATGCAATTGTTTTCTTGCAAGCAATACTCATTTAGCCGTTCGCGATCGGCCTTAATTTATAAATCTAGTCTGTTCCTGTAGAGTAGACCGATAACTCAAATAAGGGAATTGTTGAGTTGACTCTTTATGCCGCTGTTGCTGGACTTTTTACTTATTTTTCTACTCAAGTAATACAAAAAAAAACTCCTTGGCTTAAGCAAAAGATTTAATTTCTTATTTTATTTGGTTTTCTCAAATTTGAAATTTATCAAAAATTCTTAAAACCGGGACAGAAACCTAAGGGCCGGTTGACAAAAATATTTTTCCTGTAGTTCCTGTTCGGAAATCAGCTGAAAATGTCTTCTTTATTGCTGGAAAAGCATATTTGATACATTTTCAATGCAACTCAATTCTAAATTCACCAAAATGGAATCTTGTTCTTGTTTCTCATAACGGGCACCAAATCGCTTGAACTATAGTTGGCCATTTAACAAGTCGATGTGTTGCATCTGCCCTTTAGCGAATTCCAGCTAAAACCCCAAACCTTCCAATTCAAGCACGAAAAAGTTAGTTATCATGTCTGTACCGCCATTCACTTCACGCCGTTCATTTTTGAAGATATTGTACCAGTGATCCATCATCCCAAGAAGCACACCAAAGGTGACTTACGGGATGCAATAAATATGGTGTTTTAGACAACCGCTTGTATCGCTCCAAATTCGACAATATTGTTTAATGATATAGGCATTTAACCAGAAGTTCATGATGATGAATCATTTTTTTCAGTAATCTGCGAGCTTCTTAATTACTTTTTTTTTTCCAAAAGTTACAAAGAGCAATTCCAAATCGATTCATCATATTCCAGGAAAACATGGAAAATCAATTTTCCCTTCCCCTAAACCAGCTTTCTCAGAATTGCCATTATTTGGTTTTTATGTTTAAATCTGGAAAAATTGCAAATCCCAAGGTTAAAAATGCTAGACATTTTTTTTTTTTTTTTGCAAATCAATACTGAATATTACAGTCTTTTACTGGAAATGCAATAACATTTTTCGAGAAAAAATTACGCCAATACTATCTGCAATACGATTTCCTCAAAACCGTCTTCTCTTTTTTTTTCATCAACATAACTATAAATGTCAAACGTCAAAAGTGTCAATGTCTAAAAGGATATTCTACATGTTCGTATAGTTGTGACTTGTGATTCATTCCTTCACTTATGCACAGAGTGTCATGTACTTTCTGAATGCAAATGAGCAACAGCAGCGGCATCGACATCGGCAAGTGATTCAAAAAAAAAAAAAAAAAAACGAATGAAACGATAACAAAGTTAACATAACCTTATATTCCATTCCATGTTGATGTTGATATTTGTTGAATTGCTAATTGAGTTATTGAGTGGCGTTCATTGGTATGAAAGATTTTACACTTCCCTCTCTTCATTTTAAATATATATGGAGAAAAAAAAATTAATAACATCTCATAGACTGAAGAATCTGTGTTGTTCTTCAATTCCCTCGATCAAGTCAAGACTTATAGAGTCTTCAAACCCTCTTTAATCTATCCACTTGAAAGATGTTTAGTAAAAAGAAAAAAAAAACCACTCGGAAACAACGAAACACTTAAGAAGTGTGTCGGCTGTCAACGACCAAATCAAAGGCCATATTCAGATTTGTCTCTGTGTTTGCCTCCAGATCGAGACGAGTCAACTGAAATTTGCAAAATTTCAAATGCAAAACAACAAAATTAAGATGCAAGCAACACTAAGGGGTGGCGTACTAAACTAAAATTAAACAAATAAAAAAAAAAAACAAGAAAAAACTCAAAACAAAAAAATGATATAAAATAAGAAACAAGCATCCACATACAACGACACAGCAGCAAAAGCAACACTTGTATGCATTTGTGACATGGGCGGAATATTTAATTAAATTATTTGTGTACGTCTACCTATATTTTCTTCATCCTCACACTTCTCCATCTATCTTTCTATCTATCTAGAGCTGGAGCTGGAACAACTGGATGTGGAATGATAAAATTACCATTTTGTATGGAAGAGAAGTTAGAATTTCGCACAAAAGTTTATGGTTTGAAAGTAAAGTTGTTGGCGCGTACAGTTGTCGTATGAGCAGAAGACAAAGGATGTCGTTTGTCGTCCTTTATTACAGTTGGATAGTGAACGTCTACACCTCTATTCTATATATAACAACAAAAGGTTTTAAGTCATGTGTCTGTATGGTGTGTGGTGTATAGGTTACACATATTAAGCTTTTGTAACCTGGCAATCCAATAAAATAATGACTGTTGCTTGTTTTGTGTATACAAAAAAACCGAATTGGTTTGCATGGCATTAAAATATTATTTTACAATTTAAATAAACTGATACGTTTATTAATTGTATACTACGAGAATGAACAAATGAACAAAATATGTAGAAACTTGAGAGTGTAAAAGTGTCCATTTTAAAAATTGAAGAAACGATGTTTGTTTAACTTAAAAAACTTTTGAAAGATCTGACCTAAAATGCATTCGAAAAAAGACATCTACTGTTTTGAGAGATCACTACGGATAATTTGTTAATAAGACATCGTCTTACAACATCCTAGAAACATTTGATATTTACTAACAACTGATGAAAAAATTGATCTACGGAGGAAGTTAATAACTATTGAAAAGTTACTATGGAAACAGAGAAATAGACTATACAAACGTGTTGATTTATTGAGGATTTAATTGAGAATTAATATAATAATAGTGAAAGTATTAATGACAGGAAATAATATTGAAAAGGGATTACTAGATTATAATAGTTATGCAAGGTATTAATAAGTTACAAGTAGTAGACAAGTAACGGGTGATTTTTTTGTGGTTAGGATTTTCATGCATTAGTATTTGATAGATCACGCGGGATTTCAGACATGGTGTCAAAGAAAAAGATGCTCAGTATGCTTTGACATTTCATCATGAATAGACTTACTAACGAGCAACGCTTGCAAATCATTGAATTTTATTACCAAAATCAGTGTTCGGTCCGAAATGTGAAAATCCGCTTTTTTATCGACAAATTTTGTTCAGCGATGAGGCTCATTTCTGGTTGAATGGCTACGTAAATAAGCAAAATTGCCGCATTTGGAGTGAAAAGCAACCAGAAGCCGTTCAAGAACTGCCCATGCATCCCGAAAAATGCACTGTTTGGTGTGGTTTGTACGCTGGTGGAATCATTGGACCGTATTTTTTCAAAGATGCTGTTGGACGCAACGTTACGGTGAATGGCGATCGCTATCGTTCGATGCTAACAAACTTTTTGTTGCCAAAAATGGAAGAACTGAACTTGGTTGACATGTGGTTTCAACAAGATGGCGCTACATGCCACACAGCTCGCGATTCTATGGCCATTTTGAGGGAAAACTTCGGAGAACAATTCATCTCAAGAAATGGACCGGTAAGTTGGCCACCAAGATCATGCGATTTGACGCCTTTAGATTATTTTTTGTGGGGCTACGTCAAGTCTAAAGTCTACAGAAATAAGCCAGCAACTATTCCAGCTTTGGAAGACAACATTTCCGAAGAAATTCGGGCTATTCCGGCCGAAATGCTCGAAAAAGTTGCCCAAAATTGGACTTTCCGAATGGACCACCTAAGACGCAGCCGCGGTCAACATTTAAATGAAATTATCTTCAAAAAGTAAATGTCATGGACCAATCTAACGTTTCAAATAAAGAACCGATGAGATTTTGCAAATTTTATGCGTTTTTTTAAAAAAAAAAGTTCTCAAGCTCTAAAAAATCACCCGTTATATTTCAATACCCCCACTTATTAAAATAATCTAAATTAATTTTTAATACAAATACCCATCCCTTTAGAACAAAATAAATGTTTGTTCCCTGGTACAGATTTTGTTAAGTTGTCCGCTACCATATTTTCTGTAGGTATGTAACGCACAATTATTGTTCCATCATTTATTCGATCCCGAATGAAGTTATGGCGTACATCGATGTGCTTAGATCTTGCTTTATAAGGTGCCGCATAAAGCTTCTTTTAATTTATCTCTTGCTTCTGATTTCTTCCAAAAAATAAGCAAGTCGTCAACATAAACACCGACTAAGAGTTCTTGATCTTGACTATGATAGACACATGCATCGACCTTGGACTTAGTGAGACCAAATTTCTTTAATGAAGTATCTAATTTAATATTCCATTGGCGACTACTTTGCTTGAGACCGTAAATTGTTTTTTCTAATTTGCATTGATAGCATCCATCTGGTCTATTTTCATATTATTCTTAACAGCCCAAGCAATCAAAAAACGAATGAAGGTATATCGAACAACCGGTGAATAAGTTTCATTATAATCGATGTTATACTTTTGTGAACAACCTTTTGCTACCAATCTTGCCTTGTACCGGATAACATTACCTTCATTGTCTTGTTTGGTCTTTAAAACCCACTTAGACTTAATTGCCTTTCGTCCAGATGGCAGATCAACGAGATTCCATGTCTGGTTTTCAGCAAGTGAATGAAGTTCATCCTTGATGGCAGCTTCCCATTCATGACAATCTTCGCGTTCCATGGCTTCTGCAACAGTAGATGCGTCACTATCCAAATTGCTAGTAAACGTCGAATAAGTAACATAGTCATCAAATTTACGAGGTGCTGGTCTTCTTTCTGATCGCCTTAACTGTTGGGGTCGTGAGGTTATGTCTTCTGGGATGTATGAAGAATTGTTTGCATCCGTGAAACTTAAATTTCTGTCAGCATCAGCAACATCTTCTTTCGTATCTTCATTTTCAACACATAAAACTTCATTTTCATTCGAAAAACTAGGTGAGCTTGCCATAATTTCCTTTGCTGAATTGTGAACATCATGTGAAATGCAATTTACTTTAGTTTCACATTCCATAAAAGTAACATCACGACTGGTAACCAATTTCCTCCCCTTAGGATCAAAGCACCTATATCCTTTTGTCTGTTCACTATATCCGACAAACAGCATTTTTATTGACTTAGAGTCCCATTTCCTCCTCTTTTGCGTTGGTACAAGGACCATGCAAGGTGTTCCGAAAATTCGCATATGATTAAGATCAACTTTCTTGCTCGTCCATATTTCTTCCGGTGTTTTGTTTTCGATTACGGAGCTGGAAGATCTATTGATTATATAGACAGCGGTATTCACAGCTTCTGCCCAATACGATTTGTCCAAATTACCACCAAATATCATACATCTTGCTCTTTCGACTATGGTTCGATTTTTTCTTTCAGCCAAAACATTTTGTTCAGGTGTATAAACATTGGTTGTTTGATGTTTAATGCCGGATCTCTTGCAGAATGTTTCAAAATGTATTCACCTCCGTTATCGCTTCGAATGGTTTTGTTCTTTCGTCCCACTGTATTTTCCACAAGTTCCTTAAATTCTTTAAACAATTCGAAAACTTCTGATTTAAATTTTAAGAAATAAACAAAAGTCTTGCGAGAAAAATCATCGATGAACGTTAGAAAATATCTAGCGCCGCCTATTGATTTATTCTCCATTGGACCACACAAATCGGTATGTACTAAGTCCAATAAATTTTCAGCACGTGAGCCAACATATTTGAAAGGTAGTCGAGTATGTTTTCCTTTAAGACAAACAGTTCCTGAGAAAATTAGCATCTTCGTTGAATGTGATACCTTCCACTATTCCATCTTTCATCTTGCATAGGTCAACGTAATTGATATGACCTAACCTTCGGTGCCATATCATAAGCTTTGATGATTCATTTGTAAACATGCAACATGGAGCTTATATACTCCACCTGACATCTTGGCGTTGAGTAGTAGTTGCTTATCTTTGTTGTAGACACTGCAACCATCTCGATTGAAAATCACTTCGTTTTTGTTTTCAACTATTTGCGATACGGACAAGAGATTGGTAGAAAGCTCAGGCACCAGTAATACGTTTTTAACGTCAAACTTGCGCCCATTCATTTCTAAAGATATATCACCTAACCCAGCAACGTTCAATTTTTCATTATTGGCCGTGACTATCTCTTCAACTGACGATTTTTGAACATTGAACATCGAGTTTTTGTTGGACGTCATATGTCGTGAAGCTCCACTATCGATGTACCAAATGCTCGACTCTTTAGTAACACCACACGAAACATTCAACGCACTCTTTATATCCGATTTCTTGTTTTCAGTTAACTTCTTAAACGACAATTCGGCTTTTTCATATACTCGCTAAGCCAGAAATTAGCCTCATCATGATTTGACGATAAAAACCTGGTTCCACTTTTAGTTGATTCTCAGCCCGAACACAAGACGCAATTGATGGACCGCGCTTTAGATCTATCACCACTTGGATCTTATATATAGATGTAGGCCAAGATCTTTGCTCAAACTTTTCCAAGTAGTGAGAGAGCGAGCAGGGATCGAGTTGCTGACAACGGCTTCGGAGTTCGGATCGATAAATTCGGGTCCTCCGTCATACTCACGTCTACAGCAGCGATGGCTTCTTTTCTACGCACGTAACGTAGCGTAGCTTCTATGATGGACGGTTAAACGCACCGTAAACTTGACGAAGTGCTATATAAGTTTGGAGAAAAAAGCGAAATTTTGTTAATAAATTTCAACGATTTGTAAACGTTCTAAGTCTTTGCATGGTGGTTTGCCATAGTATGGAAAAAAAGTCAAACACACTTCATTAGTATGACAGCTAGTTTGACAGTTATTCCTAGCGGAAGTTATATACCTCTAAAAAAACACCCTTTTATTTTCAAAATAAGGGCTTGAGTTTCGACTTTTGAAACTTTTTTTAAACGTGTTAATGTAGTTTTGTATATGAAAAATTATTGGTTTTGATGTTGAAATTTTAAAATTGAAGTACGGGAAGGAAAATTTCCAGAAATTCTCTAGAGGAAGAAAGAAAAAGAGACTAAAAAGAGGACAAAAAAAGAATTTTATAAAAAAAAGATTGTAAAAAAGATCTGAATTGAAAAAGAGAACATGTTCTCTTTAAAAGAGATGTTCTGGAAACCCTAACTTACCTTCGTTTTATTCAAAGGTCAAAAAATGCTGATTAAATTACATCTTAAGTAATATCTCGAAGATCGAAAGCAGTACAGCATTCCCAGCAATAGGTCCACTGGTAATCTGATGGTATATCTTATCGAAAAATGGAATCAATCTTTTCGATGAAACTATTAGCTAATTACTAAGCTAATCGTTCAATACCGTTCAAGTTGTGTTTGACGGATTCAACTCTAAAATTCCCACAAAAATTCTAGTCTGCCCCAGGGCTCCGTTTTGTCTCCCATTCTTTTTCTTATATTCAAAAAGAACGAAATTACAAATGCTGAGACTTTTTCAGATTTATTTCTTGTTCATAATGCGCATTGGAATTTGTATTATTTAATATTTATTAATTAAACATTTAAAAAATTGGAAAAGTATAACAAAAATAATATTATTATTAGTAAATTAATAAAAAAAAAATATCGGAAACTGCCGTAGATCATCACCATTGGTTAATCCAAAATAAGTCTCAAAATTCCGCTGCTCTTCACGGGGTGATTTCGTTGTGAAAAATAATTTATCACTGTGAATGGGCTTTGACTTTGCTTTCACTTTTTCATACGAGAATCGAGTGTAGCGCTAAGAAGAAATAAAATTTATCACTTAACAGTTAAACAGATCGGGATTTGACCCCCAAAGCACTTTTGGTCTTTCATATTCGTTTTCGAATTTAATGCTTCAAAAAATCAATTTTGTATTTTGTCATTAAAGCGAAATATATTTCCGCATGACAAGAAACTGAACATTCCACAGTTTTTGGAATGTGCTGAATGAACTACTTTTCTCTGTAATGATCATAATTCATCACCAAAAACGCTGCGAAATGTTTAGGTCATCCTAGGCCCAAACTTCAGTCTAAACCCCATATATTAGTACAGGCTGCTACTTTAACCCACTTAAGTTTCTTGCACAGAAATTAAAAAAAGATCTTTACAAATGGTGGGCTACCAAACAATAACAGAAACATTTACGTCTCTTGAAAACTGTAGCAATGTTTCATTCACTTTCCTTGTTTTATCGCTGTTTCTTTAAACAATGCTCTACCAAAATAGCCAGTTGCATCCCTTCCCTCAAAACATTCAACTCTAATAGTCAACTGCATGGAATGTCCATCAGCTCAACCTTAAAAACAATCTTGACCGAACAGTCAAATACAGAGATTCCTTCTTTAGCCGTACCACGCGAATGTGGAATGCCTTGCCAGACTCTGTTTTTCCCTCCCATTTTGAAATGCAGAACTTTAAAACAAATGTGCATCGTTACCTTCTTTTTCATCCTTGCCTTCTCCTAAGTACTTTCCTGTGATTAATTAATTAATTAGCATTATAAGGGTAGCTAAAACCCCTTTAACGTGGACTACTTATTAAAAAACACACCTACATTGGAAAGTATACTAACCGCAATCAATCAAACAAATGTTAATAGAAAATATCAAGTTTAATGAACCAAACATAACAAAATAAAATAAAATAAAAAATTACCAAAATAAAACAAAAAAAAAATTAATAAAATAAAAAAAATTAAATAAAAAAATAAACAAAATAAAAAAATAAATTGAACAAAATATAAATATAATAAAAAAATAAGTAAGATAACAATTAAATTAAATAAAACATAAATAAAAAATAAAATAAAGTTATTTTTGTTTTAATAAAATTAACAAAACTATAATCATCACACACGCCAGCTGTCAAACTCTTTATCACTTAATTTCGACTTTCTATAAGACATCTATCCCATTCTTTCAAACATGAAACCAATTTCGCCACAACTTAAATATACATAAACCTAAAAAAAACTGTAATTACTTTATTGCATACATAAATATGTCCATAAATGTCATTCGCTTAAAAGAAGTGCTTAGCGACATCTACCCTCCCATTAAACGTCAAGATATTATGTCAGCGACAAAAAAAAAAAAAAAAACTTCAACTGGAAAAAATCAAAAGTTTGCCCTTCCCACACTTCAAACCGAATCCACAACAAACAAATCGTCCAACATTCTTGAAATTTATAGCATCATTGTGCTCGCGGTCGCCGTCGTCGATTAAAACGATAAAAAAAAACCTAAACTAAATAAAACGCGATTACAACTTGTTCTCTATTACTTATTAAAATATATACAAAACAATACGAGATAACAAGAGGTGCTCACTGCGCGCTGCTGTCAAAATGAAAACATATACCGAAGACAAAAAAGATGAAACAAGACAAAACGATTGGGCGAAGAGAGAATGGGACAGCCGCACGAAGAGGAAAATTAAATTGAAGTTGGTGCGATGTGCGATGTGCCCCAGTAATTTCTATGTTCTAAGTTCTAAAATATACAAATCGATCGATCGACAACCAGCAGCTTGAATTTGGATTGTAAGCAGGCAACCTCGTCGCTTGGTAAACTTTTGACAGTCCACTGAAACGACTGACATGTCGGGAGAACCCCTAACCTATCGAATGTCAGAAGAAAGAGAGAGTATGCGGCCAGACCGATGGAACGAGTAGAACAAAAAAAAATATAATATTATCATTGAACGGCAAATGGAAGGAAGAACTCTGGTTGCCGTTGCCGCTGCTGTGCTGTGCCGCATCACCGTTGTCGTTGTCGACAAACGTATTCAAGTCACGTGCCTATTGCCGTTGCTACTTGTGATGCTCTGGCTATGCTTTGCTCCTGCTGCTTACTTTTGCTGAGTTCTAAAGGTGGTTCAAGTTAGTGGGATTTCGTTGGGTAGTTTGTGTTTTTTTTTCCTTTACCATTCTCTGGCGTGTTTTGTATAATATAGGTACAGATTCTCCTCCACACCTCCCTCGTGACTCGGCGATCTATCATCATCATAGCTACTTTCACGTCACGCTGATTATCATTGTATTTTGTACTCACTTGAATGTATTTATAAATTTAGGTATGTGAAATGTGATGTGTTATTATTTTTTTTTTTATTACAGATATGTCAAACAAAAAAAAAAGAGATTAAAAACAAAGGGGAAATAAGGGCCAGGGCACGCTTTATTTTTATTTTTCATTTTACTTTTACTTCAACTTCTATTTAAATTCAAAAACTTCTATAGAAGAATGGGGCGACGGATGAGGGTAAGGCGAATCACGCAAATGACTGAAGTGAAACGTCAGAAAATATCGCTCATTGTTTTCTTTCCGTCATGGGGGTTGACAAATAATGAGACAAACATCTTGAAAGCTATGACAATTCAGCAAATGGCTGGCTGAGCTGAAGCATGTACTGTACATATGCCAAATGAAGTTCTAATTGTGTTTTGTGTTTTATTCACATTTTGTTATTGTGAACTTATACGTTTGTTTTCATTTAATATTCCCTCCCAACAAATATCATTTAACGGTGAGTGTGTTTTGTGTGTTTGTATTCACCACATTCCACCTTTTTCCATCTGTCAGATACATCTAGACGATTTTCGAATTTTGTGGTGTCGTTGGTCAGTGTCAACTTTTTCTTTTAGATTCATTTTGTTTTTTGTTTTTGTTTTTTTTTTTATTGAAAAAAAAGATTCAAAAGATGCTTTCACTCTTTATTTACAGCACACAGAAAATAGCTTACTATATATATATTTTTTTTAATTAAATATTTGCGTGTTTATATCTTTTTTTCTGCTTTGTGCGACTAAATATAAATTGGATTACTAATTGATAGGTGGTTAGCGTGGGATTGAAATATAAAAAAAAATGTTTATTCAACTGCAAAAATAAATAAAACGAGGATGCTGTCAGATAAAAAGTATTTCTTGAGAAATTTCGAGGACAAGTGATTAAGTTTTCTGAAGCACAGTTGCTAGGTATGAAGATTGAGAATATAATATAACGATATATGTAGATGAAAACACATTGGTCATCTGTATTATCTTCCTCAAATATAACATTTCATTTCGAAACAAAAAATTTAACATTTCCTTGAAATTTTGGGCAACATTTGTCATGGAATTTAAGAATATTTTGCTTAATTTAATTGTGTATTTAATCAAATGAAACATTGAACCCACATTGGGCGCCAATTGTGCCACCATACACCTTAAGCAGTAGATAGATCTATTGCGCTTAATCTCAAACGAAAATCTAGTGCGCAACAAAATAATTCTAACTACTCTTGAACATTATTTAAAGTTACTCTTTCTTTTGAAAGCATCAACATCAGCCCTTAAAATGATTCGAGACAGGAATACCATAGATACATTTCAACACTTGAACATCGACGTAATGTCGGTCTGCGCAACCACTGACTAATCTACGAATTACATACATACATAATTGATGCTAACAACCTTCTTCGATTGTATTGAAAACATTACATTATATTCGGGTTACCATTTCAACGTATGCAACTCATTGTGAATTTTTCTTTGGATTTCGCTAAAGAGCTTTCACAATTCATGCTTTTTAAAAGCTTTTGAAGACTAATGATCTATAATGTGCACAGTTAAGTCAGATTCCACTGCAGTCAGAGTGAGAGGTGAGCGTCCTATTTTCCCTGTATTGACAATTTTTAGTGCACAGACTATACTACGGTCAACGCTCAGTTGAAATAGCCACGTGCATTTCTACCCTTAAACAATTCACCCATATAACTCGTGGTTTTAGGAGTGTTCATCTCATCAGTTAACTCTTCAGCCTATTTCGGTCGTACTGTCTGATACAGATATTCGTTCTTTAGACGTACTGCACGAATATAGAATGCTATACCCAGCTCTTTCGCATTGTTTTTTCTCATATATACAATGCTGAATCGTCTATAGGGAGCTTTGTAACCGACGCCTCGTTGCTCTATTTGTTTCTGTCCCATTTAAATATATCATAATGTTCTTTTAACCCGGTCAAAAAACTTAATAAACCAAACTATGTTCACATAGAAGTCTTAACTAAATGAATAATATTGTAATCATAATTAATATTATAAACCATAGTTTGTTCATAAAAGATTGTCACAGGGATTGGCACAGTAAAAATAAGTTTATCTCATAAAAAAGCTCTTGCAGCGATGCCGCAGAATGCATAATAAATCGTTTCAAATTATGTGAAACATTACCAACGTTGTCAACACTTTTTTTTACAAACTTAATACCTTTTCAATGCTAAAAGCTCTAAAAAAGCTTGAATTCGTAAGCTCTTGCACAAAAACTAAAGAAAAAGGAGTTGTTGCGATTGAAAGTTTGGCAACAGGAACTTTAACTTTATTTTGATAATAATTATTAAACTCACTAACAGCCATCAGTGCGTTGTGTACTCAACTCAGCTCAACTCAGCTTTGCCCCAGGCAAGTATTGGTGGTAAGTGAGATTATCGGATTTTTAATAAGTGCCCCGGAATGTTTCTGGGCCTTTAAAATCGGTGGAGGATCCGGCACTGGCTATTTCGTTTGCAACTTCGTGGCTGCATATCATCTTGAACTGGTACCCAACCAAGTTTAACCCTATTGTCGCTGGCTAGGGTTTGCAAACCATCGTAGCAGCCTTTGACCGATCTCGAATCCATAGTAGAAATCGAGGAGAATGGTTGTTTTTTTTTAAACACTTGGGGCTTGTTCCCATTGCTAGAGTTCCTTTGATGATTTCAAAAATCTTATTTTGTTAATATGAACTGAAGTAGTTTTAGATGAATTGAATGTTAATCCCTTCTCTGCCATAGCAATCTTTTAATCATGATATTGCTGACAATACTTACCACTGATGAAGATCGCTAGGCCATCAGCATAACTGATAGTATAATAACCGGCATTTCTGCAGATCATCCAGTATATCATCTATGGATAAAGGCCCCACAAGGGGTAATTGCACTCACCCTTGTGGACAACCTTTGATCGCAGTTATTGAAACCATCACATCTTCCATCACTTTCCAACATCGCCCGGATCCTCTATTACTAATGGCCCAAGCTATAGAGACATAGCCGGTATTGTCAAAAGCACCTTCAATGGTAAATAACTGGAGTTAGGAGAAAAGAATTATATATAAACATAACATTTGTATCAATACATAGAACTCACATTGGGCGCAAATTGGTAACTGGTTTTATAATGAACATTGGAAGTAACAATAAAAGTAAATTTCGTAGTAAAATAAATTAAAAAAAATTGATATTAAAAAGAATTATATTTAATGCTTAACATTATAAAGTAACCTCGCATTGGGCGCCAATTGTTACTTAGCTAATAAAAAATGCATACATAAATTACTCACAGTAGATCAATAATAATTGCCTTTTTGTGATTGAATGAGAAAGGATTTGAGTTAAATGGCTTCTCGACTTACGAGTTCGACAGCTGATTATGTTAAAATTAGGTTGTGTTTTAGAATTCCATCTTACATCGTAAGTAACTACATACCATCAAAAGTATTTGAATAAAACTTACCACATTGGAAAATTATTTGATTATCTATTCTAAAAATTACAACCTCCAAATCAAATTGTTCTTTTTTGAATTGAAAGTACCATCTCCGAATGCGTTAAAAATCAGTGTTGAGTTGACATAAATCTTCCGTAAAATTTCACCGATAGATAAGTATCTTTTCCTTCCCTTAGTAAATAATATCCTTTGAACCCCCCCCCCCCCCCCCCTCCCACATAAAAACAAAACCCAGGGACCCATAAAAAAGCACTTTACTTATGTTCTTTGACAATTCCTATTGTTATCGTTAATTTGATTTGACAAGTACCAAAAAAAAAAAACTCATAAAGTATATAATGTAGATATGCCTACAATAAAGAACTTTCTCTTTCATTTCGCACAATATACCTATTTCCCATTCTTCGGGAAAAAAAATTAAATGAATATTGAAAACATGCCCACTTCCTTATTTGTATCTACGAGTGTATCATTTCATCATATCTCGCACCAAACAGAAGAGCAACAAACAAAAAAAAAATATTCTTTTCCTTGTTAATAATAAAATATAAGAGAATAAATAAAAAAAAAATAGATCAATGTTCAATCGACTGTAAGAACGACAAATCGAGATACGATACGAGTGGAAAGATGTAAAAGTAGTAAAAAAGAAACGCTTTCCTTTTCTTTGCAGATCGAGCGCGCAAGTGGTATGTATGTATGTACATACCTACTTCTCTCATACGTGTATGACAAGTGTACAAATCGATTTCTGCAGCCGTAGTCAGTCAACTGCCAAAACAGTATATCAATACTGACATTGCTACTGTCATTGCCACCATCAACAGAAGGCAGCAGCAGCAGCAGCTTACCGATACTATACACAAGCCGAGCCGCTGCCTCTCCTGTCAGCCATAAATAACTGAGTGATTTTAAGAGTAGAATAAAAAAATAAATAAAATGTATATGTGCGAAGCGTAATTGCCTCCATAACGAGTCAAATATCATTTATTCATGAACGCTCCAACCAAATTCAGATATAAGGCAGATATTTGCCGCTGCCACTTTAGGTATTGTCGCCATCACCTCGCGCTTACTCTACTCCATTTCACAAACGCGCTTCACGTCTGTCAGAATTGCATGCTGCATATGCACACACATGTCATTTGTCACCACCTCCCGCTATTGTGTTTGGTGTTGTATCTTGTATGTTTGTTTGTCACTTGCCTGCGCTTCATTTTTGTGCCGGCCAAACAGAATTATAATAATTAAGTAATGCCAAAGGAAAATCACCACACTAGTTGTAAATATATGACAGCTGAAGTGTCAATTTTTTCATCTCTTGTTTATGTTTGCTCGGCCTGCTCATACCTACAACTGGCAAGCAAATTTAACAGAATTAATTTTTCTTTTCACTCTCTTCCTGGCTTAGTTTTTGGCACTTGGCACTTAAATTTAATGTTTCCACAATGGCCAACACAGAGCTATGTTCAATAGGTAGGTACGTGATGCGCCCAGAGAATATGAATTTAATTTAAATAATTTTGAGTTCAGTGTGTTTTGAAAGCACACTATAGAATCAGAATGAAACAACACTCATCGACAAAGTATTTTCACTTCCTCGGCTGGTATTTCTTATAATTTGTTGACCGCGCACAGCTCATGGTGGCAACATTTTTGTATCTTTGCCAGAAAAATCAGGAAAATACCAACCAACCGACCCACCTACTTTTTTTTTCAAAATAAAATCACATCAAGTTGTTAAGTGGGGGGGCTAGAAGATAATGACAGACAAATATACAAACATTTCCCACAATCACAAAAAAAATAAAGGAAAATCGTTAAAAAATAACAGAAAGCAGAGCGGAAAAATGCAAATATAATAAAAAAAACGAAAAAAAGTTTATCTCCCTCTTCTATCATCATTTTTATGGGATTTTTTGATTTGATTTTTTCGCCCAATTGCACAGGTAGGTACCTAGTGTTAGAAATTGACGGAATTGAAGTTGAAGCTTGAAGGTTTTGTTTGTTATCCCGTTCTTGGTGTTTTGAATCTTTAAATGAATTTCACAGGACGACTAGACTAGAGCAAAGCTACACATCTTTGGAGAGATTATTAAATATTCAGCACATTTTGTGTGCCCACCGAATACTGTTCTGTTCTGTACTGTATTGTACTGAACAACGTGACCATTTCCGAATGAATAATTAATTTTGTTTTATTTGACATAACCTAGAGTATGTTGCCCCTAACGGAACTAAATATCAATTACGTCGATTCTCTCTATTTATCGTCTGTCAGATAACCATGCATCTAATAAACCTTATAATGTTCAGATATCAGGCAACGGTAATTATGTCTGGGACTTTATGTCTAGAGTGATTGGATATTTTTTTGTTGTTTCTTGTTCTTCTATAGGGGAATCAACTGGAGAGCAATGCCATGAAAGTCACAATTTTAGTATGGCTATGTGGCCCTCGGAGGCAATGCTGCGTTAAGCGATTGCGTGCAGCACTCAACTGGTTCTATGTATCTCTATTCCAATGGTAATTGTGTTGGAGTGGAAAAGTAAGGGTCTATCATTATGTATTTGTAAATGAATAGACCGAGTTGGAAAATATCTATGAACTAATTTTTTTTTGTTAGCTAATTTTTTTCATTTTTTAGTCTCAAAAACTATTTCCTTCCTTATAAGGTAACCGATTTTTTCTAAGTTATAATCCTGATCGTCGCATCCATTTTACAGCTTACTAATTAAATCCTGTGGAATATTGAACGTGGAATTGAGAATAAAGAATATAGAATAAAGAATATAGAATATAGAATAAAGAATATAGAATATAGAATATAAAATATAGAATATATAATACAGAATATAGAATATAGGATGCAGAATATGGAATATAGAATAAAGAATATAGAATATAAAATATAGAATATAGAATATAGAATATGGAATATAGAATAAAGAATATAGAATATAAAATATAGAATATAGAATATATAATACAGAATATAGAATATAGGATGCAGAATATGGAATATAGAATAAAGAATATAGAATTCAGGATATAGGATATAGAATATAGAATAAAGAATATAGAATATAAAATATAGAATATAGAATATATAATACAGAATATAGAATATAGGATGCAGAATATGGAATATAGAATAAAGAATATAGAATATAAAATATAGAATATAGAATATAGAATATAGAATAAAGAATATAGAATATAAAATATAGAATATAGAATATATAATACAGAATATAGAATATAGGATGCAGAATATGGAATATAGAATAAAGAATATAGAATTCAGGATATAGGATATAGAATATAGAGTAGGTATAGATAATAGAATGTAGAATATAGAATATAGAATGTAGAATAAGAATATAAAATATGGAATATTGAATATAGAATATAAAATAAAAAATATAAAATATATAATACAGAATATCGAATATAGAATATAGAACATAGAATACAGAATATAGAATATAGAAAAAAGAATATAGAATAAAGAATATAGAATACAAAATATAAAATATAAAATATAAAATACAAAGTATAAAATATAAAATATAGAATATAGAATAGAATAAAGAATATAGAATATAGAATATAGGATGCAGAATATGAAATATAGAATAAAGAATATAGAATATAAAATATAGAATATAGAATATGGAATATAGAATAAAGAATATAGAATATAAAATATAGAATATAGAATATATAATACAGAATATAGAATATAGGATGCAGAATATGGAATATAGAATAAAGAATATAGAATTCAGGATATAGGATATAGAATATAGAATAAAGAATATAGAATATAAAATATAGAATATAGAATATATAATACAGAATATAGAATATAGGATGCAGAATATGGAATATAGAATAAAGAATATAGAATATAAAATATAGAATATAGAATATAGAATATAGAATAAAGAATATAGAATATAAAATATAGAATATAGAATATATAATACAGAATATAGAATATAGGATGCAGAATATGGAATATAGAATAAAGAATATAGAATTCAGGATATAGGATATAGAATATAGAGTAGGTATAGATAATAGAATGTAGAATATAGAATATAGAATGTAGAATAAGAATATAAAATATGGAATATTGAATATAGAATATAGAATATAAAATAAAAAATATAAAATATATAATACAGAATATCGAATATAGAATATAGAACATAGAATACAGAATATAGAATATAGAAAAAAGAATATAGAATAAAGAATATAGAATACAAAATATAAAATATAAAATATAAAATACAAAGTATAAAATATAAAATATAGAATATAGAATAGAATAAAGAATATAGAATATAGAATATAGGATGCAGAATATGGAATATACAGTGGTGGACACAAATTTAGCACACCGAGATGGGTACTACCATATTTTTGATTTTCTCTTTTGTTTTGTTCCAAGCAACGGAACATTTTGAACTAATATATATGACAACAAATACGAGAAAACAAAACTGTACATTTTCGTATGCAATCCAATTACATAGTGAAAAAAATTGATTGTTTGTCATTTGCATTGTTTTTGGTTGGACATCAATTTAGCACGTGCACAAATTTTGGTAACTTTTTTTATATTTGTGGGTTTTTAAAACAACAAAACTATTTTCGAAGTAATTTTATATCTTCATTATGTTGTATATTCAAATAAAATTAAAAAAAAACATTAAATAGTCATGGCAAAAGGACAATGGTATTCTGAGGACAAAAGGAGTCTTATCATTTAGATGAAGTCAAAGGGTCGCACCGTAACGGAGATTTCTGAGCTGCTAGAATGTTCCAGGAAGATGGTCTACAATGCTCTTAGACATTTTGAAAAGTATGGAGTGACAACACATGTTAAACAAGCCCCTGGCATACGAAAGACAACAAAGAGGGAAGATAAAGTGATTTACATGATATCAACCAAGGATCCATTTAAGACCTCTAGTGCCATTCGAAATGAATTAATGGAGAATTACAATGTCAATGTATCCCCAAGAACCGTGAGACGGCGCCTAAATGAAAAAAAATTGAGAGGGTGCATTGCACAAAGAAAACCATTGGTTTCGAAAAAAATTTGAAGGCTAGATTAGAGTTTGCCAAATTACATCCAGGCAAACCACTTAATTTCTGGACAAATGTACTTTGGAGCGAGGAATCAAAGTTCTGTCGATTAGGATCAGATGGAAAAAAAATATGTAAGGCATCCACAAAACAAGGAACATGATCCAAAATACACCATTAAGACGGTGAAGCACGGTGGTGGAAACGTGATGGTCTGGGCTGCATTTTCTTGACACGGTGTTGGTCCAATAGTGAAGATAGACTCCAAAATGGACCAGCACCTGTACAAAGATATTATCCTAAGTCATATGATACCATATGCCGAAGACATATGGCGTTTTATGGCGTTTCATGCACGACAATGACCCTAAGCACACTTCAAAACTGGTGAAAAGTGCCTTAGAGGTCAATAGAGTGAATGTTTTAAAGTGGCCTGCTCAATCACCCGATCTGAACCCCATCGAAAATTTGTGGAATGACGTTGAGCAACACATTGAAAAACAAAAACCAAAAAATTTAACAGATTTGTGGCAAGAGATACAGAATGCTTGGTATTCTGCCAAGCTTGCCAAGAAGACTCAATTTGGTTTTAAAGAACAAAGGATTTCTAACGAAATATTAAAGAAAATATAGTTTTAGTAACGGTAAGTAACATAACCAAGCAATTTTATTGAAAAAGCTTAACAAAAGCACACATTTTGAAAGATTTTAAACAAAATCAAAAGAAAAATCGATAAGGACTTGCATTAACATAGAATGGTAGCTCGAAAATAACGTACTTTTTTTGAATACATATATGTCGTAGTAGAACAGAGTGCAGTTCCTCAATGTATTTTTATTTACACTTGCAGTTTAAGCATCGATCAAAAATCACCAGAAGAATTTTCTTCATGAAATAGCCTCAAGCACCTTCATCCACTTTTGACAGTGTCCATGCCTCTGCACCATGGAGCAAGATCGGGATTATGAGGATCTTAAAAGGAACAATTTTGGAGCACGCGTTCATCCACTTTCGACAATATCCATACCTCTGTATCATGAAGCAGGACAAGGATTATGAAGATCTTATGAAGGACAATGTTTGTTGTTCGAAAGTGGGATTGGAAACAGTTACTTTTCGTTAGATTTAAGCGCTGGCATTTTCGTCTAAGTTGATATAGCAGAGGATAGGAAGACAAAGTCCCTTATTGCTTTCATTAAGCTCAAATGAATAGCTGTTTATTTGTTCAATTCAAAACGTCGATTTTTGGTGTATTTCCTGAACTCATCGTCGCTGCTTCCGTCACGAAACCGCTCCTTCTGTCTGTCTTCTTTCGAAACTGTAGACTATATGAGTAATTGGACTGACTATGAAAAATCGTACTTTTGCCCTATTCCTTAAAGAACGATGGTGAGATGGCCAGAAAAATCTCCCGCCGGGTAAACTATTCCAAATTCGTGTTGTTCGGCTTAAAAAAGAATCCCTATATTTCACGGTACGTCCGAAATTGGGCTCAAGGGTGAACTGATGAGCATTCCTTGCGTGACGAGTATTACGGGAGAAACTTTTAAGGGGAGGAATGCAGCTGGCTACTTCGAGTGAACATTTTTTTGTAAAAGACATGAAACATTGCGTCGGTGTTCGAGATGGGGCAATTGTTTCAGCGGCAGTTCTAATTTCCTATCAGTCTCAATGCTCGATTTTGTATTCTATCAAGCAGGAGAGGCTATGTTTGCGAAGCATCTGCCCAGAGGTGGGAGTTATAATCGAGTTTAGGGCGTATAAACGCTTTATAAATTGTAGCCAGATCAGATGGGGAAAAATACTTCTTACACCGATACAGAAAACCTAAGCACCTAGCAGCATTCTTAGCGATATCAAATATTTGGTCGTTCCAACGGAGGTCGTCGTTGACACACATACCGAGTACTGTGATCTTTTCGGTTTCTTCGATGTAAGTGCCATTCATGGACAATGGCATTGGGGGAATGTTTATCTTTAACGACAGAAGACAGCATTGAGTTTTCGAAGCATTAAACTCCACACGATTTCTATTACCCCATTTGACAATGCTATATAAATCGGAGTTTAATGAGCTTGACATAGTTCCGTTGCAATTGTACGTCCGAAGGCGAAGGAAGTGAATTATCGAACGAATATGAAAAGCTGAGGGTAGAGTCGTCAGCAAAACAGTTAAGTGGATTAGAAGTAACAGACAGAAGATCATTTATAAAAATGAGGAAAAGAGTCGGAGACAGAACAGAGCCCTGGGGCACACCAGCATTTATTTTGTAGGAATCAGACTTGAATCCGTCCAATACAACTTGTATTGAACGGTCCAGAAGATAGCTTTTAATCCAACGAACAAGAGTATTATGGATCGCAAAAGCACGCATTTTCGATAAGAGAGTTTCATGCTAAACTCTATCAAATGCCTTGGAGATACCAAGAGCAATAATCTTACTTACTTTACTTATCATCACTTTCGCGATGTAAAGATTTGTTCCACTGTTCGGTGAGGTATGCCATCAGATCACCAGTGGAACGGTTGCTGCGGAAGCCCTACTGATGGCTAAAGCTAGAGCCATGTGAACGAAATGTCAAAACGGACAATTATTCTTTCACTCGTCAGTTAGTGTTTAGTCTCTCTAATTGAATAATTTAGATTATTGTACAGAATTTTGAAAAACACATTATTTATACAGAGTTTTCATTTTATTTACAGAATTATGACAAAACATGATTAAGTAATGCATAATGCAAAACGACCCGCTCCCCTATTGTCTCCAATTGGAATCTACAAATGATATTTTCTTATAATAATATTTGTTTTACTGATAGATCAAAAATTAAAACTTTTCAATTTGAGATGTCTGCCGTTCTGGCATATACTGCAATTTTTAATTTACCATTTTTTTCCTCAAAAAGTTCTTCAACTTATTGTAAATCAACATTTTGATCATCTGTCAAACATTCTTACAATGTTTTCTTCATAAATGTTCGTTATTTTGAGTTGAAACTTAACATACTTTTATTTTAAACTCTAACCTCTTCATAAAGTCATTAAGATCTTTCCTTCTATCCAAACTCACCTCTTTCTCGAGTAGAATGAGAGTACTGCAGCAAGCAAACAACTGTCAAACAGATTACCTACCCGTAATTCAATACGTGTGTGACATTCCTCTTTTCCAGCCAACAAAAAATAACCCAAAACGCAAAAAGTGTTAAAATTAAAAAGAAATTGACATTGGACTCTCTTTCTTTCCTCTTTCGTTGCTTAACAATCTTAAACCATTTTACAAAAAAAAATATAAAATAAAAACCCAATCTTTAATCACTAAAACTTCCCAAATTGCAAATTTGTTCCGGCATTATAATTTTATAGTCTTTCCTTCTCTCGATATTCGCCTATTTTGTGTCTGTTGCTTGCTATATTTGCCACTCCCCCTCCCCTCTCCGCCCACTTTCGCTGTGGCCACTTTTAATTCTTCATTTATCCACAAATTAATTAACATACGCTCGAAAGCGTTAATGCAAAAATAAAAAAAAAAATTAAGGACAAAAAGAATCGTAATAATAATAAAAAACGAAGAGCTTGCACAATAAATAGCAACAAAAAAAAAAAAAAGAAAAGCAAGAAAAAAAAGAAAGCGAAAAGTGAAAAAGTCAGCCATTAGTAAGTAGCTTCGAAGTGGAAACAGAAGCAAAGGCAAGGCAGCTAGTAGGTATAGTGCCCAAGGAAAAGTCAGTTCACGGTAGAAAAAAAAAACTAGAGGCATGGAGAAAATAAAAGGTCGAACATTTAAATCACCAAATGCGTGGTGAATAGCAATGAAAAGATATTCCTACGGCTGAAGAGTAGCAGATAGCAAAAAAAAAATATTTATTCGCTGCTGCTTTGTGTAATAATAATAAGACAGAAGCGGAGACAAGAGTACTAAAAAAGCGTGATTTAAGTGTCAGTGTTTTGTATGCCATGTTGTGCGGTGCTGGTGCCTATTGTGTTCGCCGACATCGTTGTCGACGTCGTCGTCGTTCGCTCTCTCGCTTTTATATCCCTGGTCATATATTGTTCCCTTCCGTCTGTCCTATTCCCATATTACTCTTCCTTCTTCTAGGTGTTCTACAATAATTTCTGCCAGCAGTGGTTTCTTTTTTTTTGTATTTTTTTTTGTTGCTCTCTATTGTAGCGCGCCAAGCGGTCATTCATCCAACCTATTTTCAATCCGCGAAGCTTCCCAATCCCAACATAGTTGTTTCATCACTATGCATTTTTTTTCGCGTTTTTTCTACTTATTGTGTGTTTTTTTTTTAATCTTATCTAAGTCTGTTTCTTCCTACACGTCGTTTTTTCCTTTACTCACCTTTAGTGTTGTTTGTTTCTAATAATATTTTGTTGTGATTTTTGCTAGTTAATTTATTTAATTTTCAACTACTCCCCAAGTGTGTGTAGTTTGCTTCCATGACATTCGATTTGAAATTAAAAATCTGAAATTGAAAAATGCACCGAAAGGGTAGTAGGTAAGGCATAGAGATACTTCCTAGGGAAGAGGGTGGCCTTAACAAAAGCATGATTTTAATGGGAATGGCTTGCTAACATCGTTCATTGGGAAAACAAACATTTTGTGTGTGTTTGTGTTTTTTTTTTTTTTGATTTTCATATTTTCGTACGATGGGTTTTCTAGGGTGGTTTTTCGAATTAAAAATCGATTGTGTTATGTGTATTATAAGTTTGTTATGTTTATGGGGTGTTTTTGCTGGTAGCCTTAGGATATTCAAACAGGGTGAAGGTTGAATGGGTATATTTCATTTAACTCGTAAGGAGGGGTAAACATAAATTTAGGACGAGGAAGAGTAATGAATTCAATAATAGGATTTTAGAAGTTTTTTTTTGTTTGCCAAGTTGAATATGCAAGCGATGGCCTTGTAAACAATATACATAATTTGATAGGAAAATTGCTAGGAAGGAGTTTTCGAAATGAAATTCTTAATCCACTAATGCTGAGTAATTGTGCCAGAAAAGTTATGATAAGGCTTTGTTGTAATATGTATGTGGAATGATTTAGAATGTACTATTTAGTTTCATATCATCTCTTCAGTATTATTATTAAAATTTCTAATTTAGACAATTTTCTAAATCAAAATCTGACCATCTCTACCGCCTGACGTTAAATTTATATAATATAATAATTGCGATTTGCTTTTAAATGACACTTGGCTAAATCTTCTGTCACTGTCAATTGTGTTCGTATGTTCTTCTTTTTTAACCAACAAGACTATCACTTGAGTTAGTAATATCATTAAAATCATTAATTTACTTTAATTGCTTAACTTTGGTGTAGCCGAAGAAGAAATCGTCAATAAAGTTTACAAAAGTTGAGTCAACTTACCCTCTCAGCTCTAGAAGCATGTATGAAAGTCAATGTTTTCTCCACTAAAGCCTTTGACAAAATTGCTCATAATCTTATACACTTTAAACACAATGGCGCAAAATTATAGACGCTTTAATACCAAACTAAAACAAATAAATTTTGGCACTAATATTAAAAGTGTAGTTCTTCAATTATAGACGACTCAAAAATTGATTTTCTCGTAGTGTGAAACTAGTTTTTTTAATAACAGGAATCCCATGCATTATCTTTTTAGTGCGAAACTAAAAACTCTCAGAGAGAATGACGGTTCTCTCTCAAGCCATTTTTAAAATAAAAATACACACAAACCCTGCCTAAATCCAATAAAACAAAATTCCCAAAGGTTGTCAAACTTTCATATTTGATTTTAACTAGTGCAGGGGATTTTTTTGTTTATAATTGGGAAAAAACTTAGTGCAGAACTAAACATTTTGAGTAGTGTGAAGTTAATGTATTAAAAATAGATTGTCTATAATTTTGCGCCAATGCATTTGGCTTTGAACCGATCTCCTTGAAATAGATTTCTTCTTACCTCAAAAATCTTTAATAAAGACGACGTTTCAGGAACGAACTTTCTAGCCAATTTCTCGCCTTTTCCGCGGTCCCCCAAGGAAGTCACTTAGGCCCTCTCCTTTTCATCCTTAACTATTAAATGACATTGAATTGGCTATTAAGCATTACAATATCTCATTGTACGCCGACGATGCTAAAATTTTCAAACCATATCGTCAGTTAGAGAATCCAACTTTATTCAAGTAGCTTTTCAATTCGGTGTCGCAATTTAGAACTCGGCTTTGTAAATCGATGGTCTAAAGAATTCTTCTATTCCCTATAAATATATAACCTTCGTTTTAATCTATCCTACAATATGCTTTTCAAGTTTGGTGCCCATGCAACCACGTTTACATTTCCCGTATCAAAAATATCCAATCCAATCCACGATATCCTCGTTTCGCTCTTCGTGGCCTTTCATGGCAAGATCCTTTTATCCTACCTCCGTATCAAGACCGTCTACGACTAATTAATTTGAAAGAATCTCAGAAATCCTAGTCTACCTCTTATGGCTACAATGAGCCTCTCATACGTGTATGCTGTTAGCATGTACCTTTCAACGTCTGCCAGATGTTTTTTTAATTTTTTAATTTTAATTGAAATTAAGAAAAATTATGACTCCAATCTCTCAACCTCACAGAAACCTTAGATTTTTTCGGGATAAAAAGTAGTTTTTGTATTAATCCAGCCTCTCAACCATCTAACTATTTCACTGAAAAAAGAAGTGTCTCATCCATATATTCAAGTGTCTCATCCATATGCCTACCTTAATTCTTTTTGTCAGTGAGGATTGAAAGCGAAACAACAAATCTCCAGTCATAGAACATTTCTCAATAAATCTGAAGGAACCATTCATTTGTCTGGGATAAAAAAGCAACCTATTTTCCAAACCAGCATTTCATCCATCTACCAACTAAATTTCATTAAAATTCGTTAAGTCTTTGCGGTCTGATTCCGAAACAAACAACCAAACCGATTTCTTTATAATCTTCTTTTAATCTCAATAGCAGAGTTTGTATTTTTTTTTGACAGTTAATGCAGAAATCACTGTTTCGTATGTAACATTTAGCAGTAAACATTACTCTCCAGATTGTTTTAGATATGATTGCAGTGTTCGCTTATAACTTAGTTTGGTACAAACGCATAGTTGCATTCCGTATGTCTATACAGGTTTGAGCACTTGCTTGCAGATGAGCACTTTGTTATATGTAGGTTCTTAGATTAGAGTATTTTCCGATAAGCCAGTTTTATTATTATCGAGTTCTCGTTTCTTCTCGTTTCTTCTCTAGTTCTTTTCGTTTCTTTAGCTAGAAAATCATCAAGAAACGCTTGAGTAATAATTTCTCGAAGAAAGTAAGACTTATTTTCATTAACAGTTCTCATAAGTTTTACTTCGTCTACTTTCTATTGACGTGGAACGTTGAATTTTAATACTTATCTAGAACTTTTTGCGCGAAGAAGTTCTAAAAACTGCGGCAGTGCTTTAGTGGATAAGGTGTTTGTTTTCTAGCTCAGAGATCTCGAGTTCGATTCTCAGGCTGAGAAGGAATTTTTCAAACTCCAATTCCAAGCATGTCGTAAGCGAGTTTTAAGTCAGAAAATAACTACCAAATTATGATGTACTGCACCGAAAAATTCTTTGCCAGTCTTTCTAATTCTATTAATTAACACTCGCAGTGTTATTTCATGATATGGGAATTGAAGGCGCGCCGAGTAAAAGAAGACCATATTTTCCAATCCAAGTGATATCTACCGGTTCTCTCTAAGACAGAGATATTAAATTACAAAAAAAAATTGAATATTCAGAATAGATCTGACATCTGTTTGAAAATAATTTCAAAGGAATCAACGATATTACCTACGGCTTTGTCAGTTTTTGTAACTGTCAAAAAATTATCTAAAGATTGATATTTCACTACCAAGATATTATTTCAGAGGAGAACAAGGAACCCAAAAAACTTCCCAAAAATTGCCAAATTTAAAGAAATACCCCTTAATGATACAAATCAAGGCTTTTCCTCTGAAAACGTTGAATAAGGTTTATAAAATTAATGACATTTCATAAATAAATGCATCAAAACACAATAATGTTTTAACAGCTTTCCAACTGCATCGTAAAGATACAAAATCTAAGACAATACTGAAAATAATTACAACACTATTAAAAAATTCACAAAAAATATCTAAACAATCTTTGAATAAATTTTGCAAAATGGACGCATTATTCAGAATAAATAATAATCAACTGTTGACACATCCATAGGTAAATTTTTTTTTTTTTTTTTTTTTTTTTTTTTTTTTTTTTTGCTTCAAATCTACTCATATTCAAGTATATCTTCAATACTCGTATAGTTGGTTTGGTATTCAAAATCAAACAGAAGTGCTTGAAAAAACTTTTATCGCTTCCCTAAGCGCTATCCCAATATTGATTGTTGATACTTGTTGATGAGATAACGAATATAAAAAAAAAAAAATATTTAGCGCATTTATAGACGAGTTTGTTCCTCGTGTTTAAATGAAGTTAATTTCTAAATGATAAGAACGATAGACTAACTAGTAATCAATTTATTTGTTGAACTACTGTACTACAAACGAAAAGCTCGTTTGTCGCAGATACCAAATCAAGCGAATTAGCAAAGACAGCAGAGATAGATACGTATGGTGTGTACAAACATTGATACAAAAACAAAAAAGTAACTACGCGCTGTTTTTTTTTTTTTTTTTGCTAAATAATGAAAATGAATGACTATTGAGGAATAGAAACGAGAATGAGCTTTCCTGAGTTGATTTATGATATAAAAAAAGTTATTATGTCAAAGAGAAATGATAGTAATAAAAAGACATTTTGGTTAAACTAATGGTGTAATGAGAAAATCATATGAGTGTGAAATTATAAATGCTGAAACATTTATATAGATAATTACGTAGATACTCTATTTCAAAACAGAGTGAACTGTCAAAAGTGTTTGTATACATTTGGTTGGCTATTTATAACTTTCGTTAACCAATCAAGGGTAGTGCCACGTGATTACGTCTTAAAAAACAAATGTAGAACGAAGTTCAGATACAAACGTAAGTAAGACAAGAACTTTAATAAAATGACGTCGATAGAATTGGGAATTTATTTACGTGATTATTATTAAAGACTCGTCACTTAAGTTAGGTAATTTAAAAAGGTTGAAAGGCATTTGTTAGAAGGGGTATTGTTTTTTTTTACAGAGAATTATAATTAAAAAAATTTAGAAGAAATTAACAATTAAAAACAAGGCTTCTTTATATTTTTGTTTCGATATCTTATTGAAAAACGCTTTGTCATATATTTTCTTTATCTGGTCGACAGGAATGTTGTTGACCCAAACATATGTATATCACTGTAGTTTAAACATTATGAAGTAAAATTCCTTAGCGAATAGCATTGGATCAGAAAATGTTGGTCTGCTACAAATGGCAAATTATTCCATCTAGTCCACAAAATATAAATAAGTCTAGTTTTTTGTGAAAAGAACGCTTTTTTTTTTTTTTAATAATTAACGCGCGCACAAGGGATTATGTGTTTCCCTTTTAATGTAGAACACACTGCGCGGGCATTACGAAGATAGGGAGGGGAGAGATAGGAGGTGCCGATTAACATTGGTTTTGAATGTTAGCAGACCAAAATGGCAAGGGAAAATCCCGCCGGGTAAACTATTCCAAATTCGTGTTGTTCGGCTAAAAAAAGAATCCCTATATTTCACGGTACGTCCGAAATTGGGCTCCAGGGTGAACTGATGAGCATTCCTTGTGAGACGAGTATTACGGGAGACATTTTTAAGGGGAGGAATGCAACTGGCTACTTCGAGTGAACATTTTTTGTAAAAGAAACGATAAAATAAGGAAAGACATGAAACATTGCGTCGGTGTTCGAGTGGGGCAATTGTTTCAGCGGCAGTTCTATTTCCTATCAATCTTAACGCTCGATTTTGTATTCTATCAAGTAGGAGAAGCCATGTTTGCGAAGCACCTGCCCAGAGGTGGGAGTTATGCTCGAGTTTAGGGCGTATAAACGCTTTATAGATTGTAGCCATATCAGATGGAGAAAAATACTTCTAACACCGATACAGAAAACCTAAGCACATAGCACCGTTCTTAGCGATTTCAAATATATGGTCGTTCCAACGGAGGTCGTCGTTGACACACATACCGAGTACTGAGAGCTTTTCGGTTTCTTCGATGTAAGTGCCATTCATGGACAACGGCATTGGGGAATGTTTAGCTTTAACGACAGAAGACAGCATTGAGTTTTCGAAGCATTAAACTCCACACAATTTCTATTACCCCATTTGACAATGCTGTATAAATCGGAGTTTAATGAGCTTGACATATAGTACCGTTGCAATTGTACGTCCGAAGGCGAAGGACGTGAATTATCGAACGAATATGAAAAGCTGAGGGTAGGTTCGTCAGCAAAACAGTTAAGTGGATTAGAAGTAACAGACAGAAGATCATTTATAAAAATGAGGAAAAGAGTCGGAGACAGAACAGAGCCCTGAGGCACACCAGCATTTATTTTGTGCGAATCAGACTTGAATCCGTCCAATACAACTTGTATTGAACGGTCCAGAAGATAGCTTCTAATCCAACGAACAAGAGTATTATCGATCCCAACCTTAGAAAGAAGGGATGTCAGTGCTATCATGCAAAAATTTGGTTCTTTCAATAACGGAGTTGCATGAACTTAGCTTGCCGCTGAGACCACGAAATTTCCTTGATTGATATTTGCTATGTAGTCCCACAAGGCTCTGCCTTTGGTCCAACTCTTCTTTATTTGTATATCAGACCTACTTGTAAATAATACTGAAGTTGCAATTTTGGCTCGCAGTGAAGTATTTTTCCTCAAACACACTAAGTGGCCTAGAAAGCTCATTAGATACTTTGATCTGGAAAAATGTGAAAATGTCAACCTAGTAGAATATTCTATCCAAATAATGTGCAAGAAAAACCTAGTACACTTCTAGTTCTTTTTCGAATGGATAAATAATAGCGTTTGTACAGTCTGTCCCTAATAATGGTGTATCTTCTTTATGTGAGTTAATGACAAACTCCTTCGTAATATTTGCTTTGTTTGACCTGAACTTTTTAAGTTCAGAGCAGGGCTTCAGTTGTCAAAAAAGGCTGTGTTTGCCCTAACACAATTTGTGCTTCTTTTTTACTCGCAGTTCAGAGCATCACCAGAGCGCCCTCAACGTGCTCAAAATAAATGGTATTTTAAATCTCATAATTAGGTATAAAAAAAAAACAGAATTTCAAGCGATGAGGAATTTTAATTTCAACAGAAAATTCAGATTAACGAGAAATTCAAACCTTTTCCTGATATATTGTTGATTCTCGGAATTAAGTATATGAAATACAATGGGTGATATGCGAAATGCTTAATCTTGGTCTTAAATCTCATTATTTCAAGCTTTTGCTAGCGTTCGTATGCAAAATAAAATCAGATAAGTCTCAGAAAAATGAGATCGATCTCATTTATGAGAGCTATTTGAGAGATTTCCGGATGCAGAAAAAAATGAGGTAAAGCTTTTAAAATGTTGAGACTTGAATTTAGTTGCCTCAAGAAGTACAATGGTTGAATATTTAAATATTTTTGCTTTCGTTGAGTCAACAGAAAATTATAAGATCCTTTATAGGATAACCCCAACCCACTTCGGAGATCCTGGTTTTCAAAGCGGAATTGCCGAGGATTTCGCCATCAACCAATGTTCGGTTTTCAGAATCATCGTTGAATTTGCTGAAAAAAATGTGAATAAAAAACGAGGACTGGAGAAAAAGACAACGAAAAGTTAATTTGGTTAAAATAATATTCATTCCCTTCCTGTATTGGTACAATAGATTGCACTCATGTGCGTATTACTAAGCATAACCGTCATAACAGAAAAAGTAAGTCAATTCAAGCTCGAGTGTTCTCAAAAAAGTTTTTTTTTTTAAATACCAAACTCTTCTTGAAAGCTCAACAAGTGTTCTTATTGGCGACAAAGATCATGAAATAAGACACGTCTCTTTCATACCACAGTGAGCGTTGTCTCATTGAAAATACTCGATCTCATAATCTAGAGCTCATTCCTTAAGCTCTTTCTCATGAGACTGAGCAAGGTCTTTTTACCAACATATGAACACTTCAACAGATTAGATGAACTCTGTTCAAGAAACACTGAAAAAAGAAGGAATTCTTGTTCCCGTTTATTTCCATCAATTAGTGTTACCACATTCTTACAACAACCAAATATGGAGAGCTTTTGCACTTTTTATTTAAAAAGAGTAGGAAATCGGTGATATTTCCTTATGTATTTCAGGACTTTGTTAAACAGGAAACATAGCCAACCCTTTTTTTTAAAGTTTTTTCGCAGTTTTTGTAGAAATGAATTCAAACCTCAATCTAATCTAACAAGCTTTTTTCAAAGATCAAAACATTGGTAGCTTCCAAAATGTGTCAAATATTAGTTCAAATTGATGAATTTTTTATCAATTGTGAACAAAAACAAAAAAAAAAACTATTGTGAATAGCTTCTAATCTATTGATTTTGATGTACATTTTTCTGCATAACTTTTGGTGCGTTGTATATTTACGCATTGATCAAGGCTACCGATGAATGAAAAATATTTTGTTTCATTTGTAATTGACGGAAAATTTGATTTTTATCAATTTTGTTTTGACAAGAATATAATATCAAGTTTGTCAAAAGAAAAATTCACAATAGGTCTTTGTTCCATGTGAAGTTCACAGTGTATTCCAATGTTTGGTGGTTGACAACGATGATACCGATTTATCAATTCGTATTGATATTGACAACCGTTATAATGAGAGTTCTGACAAATATGCCGTCTCAAAAGTCGTGCCAATATTCAACATCATTGAACCCTGATGGCGTGATTACACTATTGGCGTTATGAATGCCTTATGTCAAATATAATCTTCTTTCCCAAAGAAGCATGAGTTCTCCGCACACGGATCTCATAACTTCCTTACACAATATTTCCCTTCCGATTTAGCATTTTATAGCCATGAACTTATCTTCCTTATCGTACACACTCTTGGGTAGGTACATATACATACATATATGTGTGCACGTATCGACTTTAAACTTTTAACAAATCACACAAAAAGGAGCATCAACAACAAGGAACACACCAGCCAGCGGCATCAGCATCACAGGTGTAGATGTTTTCCTAAAATGAGATTTCCATTCATCTTCTCCGCCAAAAACGAATAAAACAAATTGCGTGATACTGTGTTAGGCATTAGAGGAGTGTCTCGAAGTCTTCGCCTAAATTTTCTGCTTTGTTTGCCTTTTCTATGTCACCTTCTTCATTTTGCACTTTCACATAATAATTTCAGAATTTATTCGCTCTGTGACGTTCTAATAATTCATTTTAACAGATCTGAGAAATTGAATTTTTTTCTTATTATTGTCAATGTTGTTGTTGTAATTATGTGCTTCTTCGTTCGACGCCATTTAAAACCGTCATGTCAGCCATATTCATTGTGTCACCGTTTGTTATTGTGAACAATTTAGTTAAATACTTTATTTTTTTTTGGTTGTATTTTTGCGACGACGACGCAATCACAATAAGCAATTATTTATGATTACGGATTCGATGCGAATATTGTGATTTTCATTTTCTTTTTCGTTTTGATGATATTGTTTGCATGATGATTCGGTTAGGTTAATATCGTCATCGACATGATGATGTTCTATGAAATGTCAATCGTTTAAAAGCCCGCCCAACCTATCTTTGAAAATCTGAAAAAAAAAAAATAAAACAAATGGTACTTTCGATTGGTTTGGGAATGGAAATTAAAACTCGCTAAGCACTTTTTTTGGTTTCAACTTGGAATGTGTTTGGATTAGTTCACAATAATAATAAAAAAAAACTTTATTGCTGCAAGAAATTATTTGCATTTCTCAAGGACGGAATCGCAATATATTTCTAAAATCACTTATTTTTTGTTGTTGTTTTTTGCGTTTTTTTTTAAGATTATTTTTTCTTCAACGTTTGAGAGATAATTGTATGCATGCGAGCAGCAATTTTTGTTTCATTGTTTTAATGGAATGAGTGAATAGGTTAGCTGAGTATGTCTGTGGCTTTCGTATTTCTTTTTTATCTTGAGGTATTCTAATAAAACTATATAATTGAGTTATGAAACGGTTGGTTAATTTTCTGAAAAGAGTTCTGCATTAAATAAAGTTAAGGAAAGCTTCTGGAAATACCTACATATATGAAAGAATTGTAACATTGATACGGTTTAATGCCCGATGATGTATGTTTTTTTATATTGTTGTATAGTTTAGAGTTTGCACTGCATATCACGGAATACTTAATCTTTAAATTGTGTAAGCCTTGCTTTTTATTATCCTACAACGTCCGAATGAGTGCTGGAGCTGTATAAATTCAGTGAAGATTTAAAATTCAGGTTTTCTATAACTTCGCATTCGTATTGTGCAGCAAACAAAAGAATCCCTGTATTTAACGATATCGTACATACTCTGCACGGCCTCATCTCTGTACCTGTTCAAAGCGGTCTGAAATATTTTTGAAATACAATCATGAGAATCGACAGGAATCCAGGAAAATAATCAATTTTTTCATAAAATTGAAAACTTTCGTTGAATTCAAATTACTTCTCGCCTCAATTATTGGAATTTAATTTTTTTTTGTATATCAAATCATGAGAATCAACAACATCTAAGAAAAATATAGTCTTTTAATTAAAGTATTGAAAATCCCGCTAAATAGAAGTTAAAACCCCGTTAAAATGGCGGGATTAACTTTCGTTCGAAACGATCTTGTTTTACCGATATCAGATGTCAAATTGAATCTGACATACATTGAGAACTACGAGAAAAGATGTCGTTCTATAGTTTTCATTATACTATACAATTACTGGCTTTTGACATAAACAGAGACTTTTTATGACTCCCAAGAACTTAATGAGTACTTCGATGTTTTTTTTTTTATAATTAACGCGCACACAAGGGACTATTTGTTTCCCTTTTAATGTAGAACACACTGCGCGGGCATTAGAAAGATAGGGAGGGGAGAGATAGGAGGTTTTGAATCCTTGCAGATCAAAATGGGAAGGGACAATCTCGCTGGGTAAACTATTCCAAATTCGTGTTGTTCGGCTAAAAAAAGAATCCCTATATTTCACGGTACGTCCGAAATTGGGCTCAAGGGTGAACTGATGACCATTCCTTGCGAGCCGAGTATTACTGGAGAAACTTTTAAGGGGAGGAATGCAGCTGGCTACTTCGAGTGAACATTTTGGGTAATGGCATTCGGGGTATGTTTAGCTTTAACGACAGAAGACAGTATTGAGTTTTCGAAGCATTAAACTCCACACGATTCCTATTAACCCATTTGAAAATGCTGTATAAATCGGAGTTTAATGAGCTTGACATACGGTACCGTTACAATTGTACGTCCGAAGGCGAAGGACGTGAATTATCGAACGAATATGAAAAGCTGAGGGTAGAGTCATCAGCAAAACAGTTAAGTGGATTAGAAGTAACAGACAGAAGATTATTTATAAAAATGAGGAAAAGAGTCGGAGACAGAACAGAGCCCTGGGGCACACCAGCATTTATTTTGTAGGATTTAGACTTGAATCCTTCCAATACAACTTGTATTGAACGGTCCAGTAGATAGCTTCTAATTTAACGAACAAGAGTATCATCGATCCCAAAAAGCACGCATTTTCGATAAGAGTGATGTAAAGCTCGGGAAGATTTAGAAGGCTCTAAGGAAAATGAATAGTTGGTCAATTATTGATTTTTATTTTAAACATTTAATTAATTTTAATTAGTTTTGACCTCGCACAAATTACCAAAAAGCTAAAAATGTGCATGAACGTTAACAACAGCATTGTAATGAAACTGTGAAAAGTCCCCATCGATCCTGTGTGTGCTGAAAATTTTGTCAAGGTCAAAGGTCACAAAAATGTGTTTTTTTTATTTATTTAGCGAAACGGTTAGTTCTATCATAAAAGTTTTTTCCTAAGATTCACCATTTCTGAGAAAAAGCGATTCTTAAATTTACTAAAGTATGAGGTAGTATATTTGGCTCGGTTTTTCGCAGTAGGCCTACTCCACGATCTAGTCCAGTAAATGAACAAGTTTTACCCTACAAAAGGTCGGGTGTAGTTGTGAATTTTTGATATGCTGTATGGTATGCCCGGTAGATACAAAACAAAAATCCATTACCACGCCCCCTTCGCCCCATCACACTCAGGTACAAATTACTGAAAATATGCACTTTTTCACTCTTTGGCCTATAACTTCTTTCTACTTGTAGTACGTAAAATGTACAATTTTTAGTGAATGTTAACTGTTCCAACCTTACCTTAGGTGGCGCTATAGTCCGCGGTGGACCTGGGCCTCAACCAACAAGCTTCTCCAGCCAACTCGGTCCCTAGCTAGCTGCCTCCCAGTTTTGCATATGAAGAGTCGGTCGAGGTCCTCTTCTAATTTGTCTTGAAAAAAGTTTCTTCTCATGTAGCCGTTCACTAAGCATTGACTCCTTATGCTGTTCCTCCACAGACAATATTTGCGGCAATTGCAATAGCAATAAGGAAGGCAATTTTCAATTGAGATTTGCTTTGCATTGATGACGATGTCGCGCTTCTTTCAGCCATTTTGAAAAGAGAGAAATGTCAGAGAAAATTGCCTTAGCGATGGAAAGCAATAATAATTTTTTTATCTACCGACCAATACTGCAATTGCCATTGCTTCCACGTCTACCAATAAATTGTGCAATTTAATACCGACAGACGCTTCTCCACCTCAGCTCAGTAATGAACCCACAATGTCTGGGCTAACAAGCAAACATCTTATTTACTGCAGCACAGCACCCGCAATTTATTCGATGTTCAATGTTGTTAGTCTCTTTTTGCAGACAACAGGAATCAAATCATTGCCTGCTAGACCCATTTTATGCGCTCACTGAATTTAAACAGTTCCATCAAACCATTGAATTCTGTCATTGACTCCTATATTCATTAGGTATTCAAGGGATTTAAGATATACCATTGCGCAAAATCATTCCAACAATATTATATTCTTCCCTGGTGGCATCGACAATAAAGACGTCATCTATTATTCTTTAAACCACCTTCCCTTCGACTTAATTGTCGAGGGTTTGCTATGCGACAGACCTATATTTTTCCAGACTAAGTCACGTACAAAATTAACTACAATAACGATTAAAAGTTCTATTTTTTAATTAAATGTAATTAAAAAACACAAATTATTACAAAAAAAAAAAACATCATCAGATACGAAAAAAATCCCATTGTGATTTTACACACCAACAAAAAAAAATCCATTCACATTACCAAACAATACAAAATTAAGGTAACAATAGCATAACAAAACATACCGACTGAAATGTTAAATAACTTATGAAGGACTCAAAAACAAACCCCATTCTTGATGGCAACCAATGAAAATGATTTTCCATTTAAAATTGAGGCGACTCTGTTGCTTTGTCATTATTATTTAAATAGATCATTTCCTGCGAAACCTTTTTTATATTTTTTTTCGCTCTCTCTCACTCAGTTTTCCTTGTTTGAAAAAAGGAAAACTAACATTTTCTAGGAATGGGGGAAAAATAAAAAAAAACTATGCTAGAGATACTATTTTTTTTAAAGCATAAAAAGGACCGTCTCAAGTGAATCGAATTTTTGACATTTCTATGAATTCCAAAGGATATTCAAAACAGTTTTCATGTTAATCCGGCTTTTTAGCTATTTTCCAGTTCTCTTTTCGTTTTTTTTTATCAAAAACCATTCAAACTTTAGAAAACACCATTAGGTATAAATAAACTCGTCATTTCGAAGGAACTACACATGGTCGTCGTCCTCGTTGCTGGCTCCTTAATAACAACAAAATAGTGAAACCCCCTCTCTTGCCCCTTGGAGTGAGTTTCAGCTTTTACCCTATCAATAAATTTAGTCTCGCATCGCGTATTCATCCGCCCACTTAGGTCCTTACGTAGTAGCCTTGCAAGACATGTCCTTCGATATTCGTTTAAACTTGAATAAATCACTATTTTTTTTTTTTAACAAACTTCCTGTCAACTCTACCCATGAACCCCCTATTTTGCTTTCCAAATTCTTCAGTTGTTCAGCTATACATACTCATGCATATATATTTTGCCCACTGTTTACCTACCGATGAGAAGTCTAACTAGGGGTTGAAGGTGGGTGGGTGGTTGAGTTCGGAAAAGTGTGGCTAAATGTATGTAAAGATGGAAGGCAGAGGCAGCACACCGAGCTAGGGGAATGTCGGATAAGTATCGGAAACTGTAAATAAATAAAACGGATATAAAATATTGTTCGAGTGGCCATTGTATGGGGTCGTAAATCGATTGCTAGTGGAGTTTTATTTATCATTTTTCCTCGTTTTTTTTTCTTCATTTTTCTTCAGCAGTTTCTTTGTTGCTCGTCATATGTGAGTGGGTAACCGTTATTTTTCGTTTTTTTGCTACCTACTTAACTAGGACGATGGAAAAAAGTTGACTATAGTCGTGGGAAGGAGGTTTATAAGTACTTTGCAAGGATGAGATGTTTTATTTTGAAGGAGTAAGGGGGGGGGCGGGGTAGGTGTGTGGTGTTGTGTATTATGAAAATTACAATCTATTCTCTTTTATTTCTTAATGTTTCCTCGTGTGTCTCCTTCCGTATAGTTTTCTTCTTATCAACGTCACTTGACCTGATTTTTTTTTCTTCTCTTATTTTTTTTTTTTTTTGAAAACACTTTTGTCTTAGACGAGAAGAATTGTATGAAACTGAAGATGATGGGGGGGATGGTGGGTGGAAGAATCGTGTATGTGGAATGTTTGAATGATGTGAATGACACGTTCTTCGGGTGGGTATGTCATCTGTTGTCATTTTAGCTTGTTTCCATTTAATACTTATTGTTGTTGTATTCTAAACAATGGAAATTGTAAGGAGGGTTGTAGCGTTGTGGGTTTTGGGTGGGTTGTTTGGGAGTGTGTAGTGTAAGTTGAGGGGTAGTTTTGATAAGAACGTGGGATATTTTTTGGTCTAGGGCTTTTTAGCTTCGCAATGAATGGCATTTATAGGTTTAACTACCAATTGTTGATAGTAAAATGGTCACAAGTGTACCATATTTTCGAATGACTTCTATGTTTGTTATTTGATGTTCATTCATTCATGTTTACTTTAAGCTGAATAATGATTGAAACGAATATTGGGGTGAACTTGTCTATTAAAAGGGATAACCATTAACTCGTCGTTCTGTAGCTTAATTTTTTCACTGCCAAAGAGTGAAACATGGTATTGTAAATATTGAAATAAATGACAGGAGGTTTCGGAAACTTATTGGCTAAGATTACTTTTACTTTTAGTGGTGCTATATAGCGCCTGGGCCTGGTATGATATACTCCTCTAGCCGATTCGATTTCTAGCCTACCATCTCCACTCGAGTTAGTCGGAGGTCTACCTCTACTTCCTGGTCGCTCCATCTAATATGAGGTCTACTTTGGCTTCTGACGCCTTCGGGTTTGGCGTTGAATACTTTACTGGAGCATTGATGTTCTTCCGCTCTACATGGCTGAGCCATCTTAGCCGCTGAATACGGATTTATTTGGCTAGGCTTATGTCGCTGTACAGCATGCACAACTCTCTGTTGTATTTTCTTCACGTTATTTCCTGGGCCATAAATCGCAGAACCGGGATGATGAGTGTTTTGTAGTATAGCATCTCCTTGGTTCTTCTTGATAGGGCTTTATTCCTCAATTGCTTACTTAGCCCAAAGAATCAACGGTTAGGAAGTGACTTAAACATTTGAATTCTGTTCCGATCACATTAATGTCGTCAGAAAACCAAGTAGTATTTGTGTTGATTTATTAAAGATAGTAATTGCTGGCCTGGTCTGGGTGTTCCATAATACCTTTTTAAGCCCCATGTTGAAACAGCTGCACGACCCTCTGGTGGTTTCGAAGGTCCCGGTAGTATCCCTACCAATTTTGACGAAGCAGCTAGCGTTCTCCATCGTCATGCTGATAACACGTATCAGTATAGCAGGAACTCTAAAGCTAGACATGGCTTGGTACAGTTCATCCGTTTTTACACTGTCGTAAGCTGCCCCAAAATCGATGAACATTAGGTGTTGGTGGGTAACGTGAAGATTTGATCGATAGTAGATTTTCCAGGTCTAAAATCGCTTCGGTAAGGGCCTTTATTCCGTCAGCAAATGGCTAAAGAAGTTTACATAAAACACTGGACAGGATCTTACATTGTTGACTTCAAAGTTTAGTAAAAATGCATAATATGTTATCGGCAAATGCTATATCGCTTTTATCAACGATGGAAAAATCCTTTTGGTCCATATCTTCCAGCGTCTATAGTTTTCTGTCAAAGAACTTATCATACCGATTATGACTATTTTTAAAAGTCATTGCTTGGAAATTCCAAAATTGTCTTTCATTTGATTGTATTGTTGTTTTTTACGAGCCCTATATCCACTATGTATAGACTTCATTTTCTAACCTCTAAAATGCTTTTACGAGGAATCCTAAAAAAAATACTAAACATTTCAAGCCATTAAGTGCTTGATTGCGGTAAAACTACACGCAACCAAAACATCTTCACTTAAACGACTTTGAGAGAGAAATTATTAGGCCCAACCACAAATCCCCTGCATTTCACCAGACCCTAAACTATTTTATTGTCTTGTTTTCGGATGAAGCTTTGTTAATACTTGGGAAAGATAAAACATATTTTAACTGAATGCTATCCTTCAAAAATAGATCAACTCTGAATCCAATGTCAAATGACAAACTCTAAAATATGCATATCCGCATTTTTATGACACCAATTCCATAGACTCAATAAAATTCTTACCATGAATGCCTATACCTGATCCGCATTTAAAATAAACTTATCAAAATAAATTGAAGAGACACACCATACACCAACCAAACCCACCAAACACACGCAACCTCCTAGTCGTCGTCGTCTTCTTCTTTTAAATGTAATCTTTTCGTCGTCGTCTCACATCAAACTACATACTATATGCGGTGACATTTCACTGCCCATTTAACATACATAAAATAGCAGTAAATACCCTCGAGAACAGGAAGTACACAGACCTTACAAGTTACAGCACAAAATGAGTCCAAAATAACAAAGAAAAAGAAAAAAAATGTGAGAATGAGAAAAAAAAACTTCAGAAGTGGGAACAGCGCGTAACTTCGCATTCATACACCACCACACACATACGAATACAGCTTTTCATCTAAAACCATTGAAAGCCATTAGTTTAATGAGCTAGAACTGTCAAGTTGACGTTGTTGAACGTCAAAGACGAACGATGACGAGCGAAGAAGAGGCTCAATGGGTGAAGGGCGAATGTGAAATATAAACAGGAACTAAAAATCTAACGAATGAATAAAATAGAAAGAGACAGACAAAAAAAACTTAATTTGTATGCTATCTTATGTAAAGTCATCCCTTTTGCAAGAATAATAAGTCTGACAGCTACACCGAGACATTTTGCTCAAAAGGTCAACAACTTTTAATAACTTCCACAAGAAGAAAGGCCAACTAGGACGTGAGGAGCAGTAGTGCGTGTAAATGGTAATGACGATAGACTACTAAAGCACGCGCTTGTCGTTTCCCCCCAATAGAATGAACCAAAAAGGCGAGAAAAACGGAATAATAAATCATTTTTTCTCATCCTACACATTGGTGGTATCTGGTATCCCTTATCGGCCGATGGCGAAATAAGGACAGAAAAACACTTTTTTTTCTTCGTCTCCCTCTGGTCTCACCCTGAATTCACCTCATGTCGTCAGTTGGTCGTCGTTTGGTCGCTTGGTCGCTGCTGTCGTTAGAGAGTTGACCCAATCTTTTCATTTTCTCCAGGGGTAGGTTATCGTAACACATTTACCATTGACTGTGGGGTATAATTATTATCACCACTCAAACCCAACCAAGAATCAGCCAGAGCTGAGCAACACACAAATTGCACACTTCTGTGGTGTAGTGAAGAGGAATTGAAGGTCTGTCGTCCTGTTGGTCGTTCGTTTCTACACTGAACACCGAACAAAACCAAGCTGGTTGGAGGGAGGGAGGGAAGAGTCTCTTTCCTCGCTCTATTCTGTCTATAATATGTACATAGAGGTTAGGTAGTGAAGAATAGAGGCAAATGTACTGTGGAATTTTTATTTAATCGCCGATTTTCGATATTAGCTTTGAATATTGATTTCGGGTGGCGTTTTTCATAGAAAATTGGGATTATGTCTATGTGGGTGTAAAATTGACATACTTTAGGCTGGATGGTTGATTTATTCATGCAAAATACAAAATTGAACGCATGCAGAGGGTTCGAGGGCATCGGCTAGAGTCAGCCAAAGCCAGGCAGCGTGGAATGATAAAACAGATACAAATAATGGTAACAGTTGTGACCGAACACAAGCCACGAATTATTTAATTAGTTTCGTGGAATTTGTTGGTACAGCGGTTCTCGGTGTGGTATGTATTTTTCGGGGTGGATTAAATATTGTAAAAGATTTTTGTCCTCCAATATAATATAACTATTGACCGCGTAAAATGTGTTTTATTATTTGTTTTGGAATAAATTCGCTTTATGAATTGATTCAGTTGTTTAAAATGAGCAAAGCTTTTGTTTGGCTGTGGCGTTAATGTTGGTGGAATTATTGGGATTTTAGTGGTTTGAAGAGTATTTTGGAGTATTTGCATAATTTAAAGAGTTTTTTTTCGTGGAATATGACACCGTTCCAATGCCCTCCTCGGCTTCTTAAGGTAACATGGATGGGGTCCTCAAATTTTTAATGACTCTCAATTTGAGCGATGGCTTGAGTTAGGTTCACCTTAAGGGGATCGGTCGATTGGTTTATTCGGATATACACGTGACTTAAGGAAACCCCACAAGAAAAAGTCTCAAATCGTATCTTTATAGCCAATTCACGTCTGCTATATGAGAGATAAAGTTACCTTCAAACCGTTCATGCAGAATGTGAATCGTGGCGTCCGCTATTTGGTACGAAGCGCCGCCATCCTGCTTGATCCACATGCTATCTAGATCCATATGGTTCAAGTTGGGTCATAAGAAATTGAAAATTATCGTTCTGTAGCGCTCGTCATTGACGGTAAAATACATACCACACCGCCTCATCAACATCGTTTTCGAAAAAAATACGGCCGGGCATCCTAAAATCTACATAAAACTTTTTGAGGTTGCATTGTCACCTTAACTGAACTTAATTTGCGTTAGTGTCGTCCAATATATGGGCATTTTTCTTGGTAACAAAGCCATTCATCCAAAAATGTGCTTCGTCGCCTAAGATGAATTTTAGGCAAAAATTGGGATCCTCTTCCAAAACGCTCCGAAGTCCAGTCAGCGAACAAAGTGCCATGGACATGAACTTTGAGCTTCTGGGTTTGTCGGATCTTGTACTTGTCCCGACACAAAATTCTCTAAAATGAAGACTGCGGAAGGTCGAGTTCTAGTGCACTGTGGGGAATCGACATTATGTCACCAAAACAACTTGGTCGCCTTTATAATGTGTCATATTTTACGTAAATGTTATCGCAGGTTGGCTATATTTTCAAGATTCACGAATTCCAGTTTATCAAAACCTCGTTTTACAAATATCCTGAAATACATAATTCCGTCCTGTTTCACAAAATCCCGCGTTACGAAATCCCACCGATTTACTACTTTTTTATAAAAAGTTTGACAGCGTAGCATAATTTTCTGTCTCTATGAATTTCGTTACATTTATTCATGAGAATCAACAAGAACAAAAAATCCTTCTTTTCCAATGTTTTAGTTTTTGCTTTTTGTTGCGTTCTTCTTATCGCCATACAAGAGATAAGTTCTTATGTTGTAGTCTCTTTGATCTTTAGAGATACCCTGTGGGTTCGGGGTAAGAATAGACCCACGGTATGGATATGCCTGCAGTAAGAGCCTAATAAAATATCCTCCCCTATAGGTTCGGGGCAGAATTGGCCTATGGTGAGAAAAGCGCCTGCAATAAGAGCCTGCTAAACCTACCACCCCTGTAGTAACGGGGTCAAGAGTTGTACTACGTTTGTGGGTGCCTCAGGTAAGGGCCCTCTAGTTCTATGGACTTGGGTCGCTGGGAGTAAGACAAGATCAAGTCTAGTTAAGCGTTCTACACATGATCCTACGTGGACTGTGCAGTAACCCATAGCTGGCTAGGCGGAGCAGCGATGAGGAATTCGAGATTTCATCACGATTGACGGGATTCAGGAACTTGTGGGCCAGTGAACAAGTCTGTTTCCAGCCATTCGGAAACGGACGTAGTCTTTAAATAGGTACCACGAATTAACGACAGCCTAAGCTGATTACGTGAGCCAAGCTCGGTAGCAGCTGCTTGTTAAAATGGGAATATGCCTTCTAGTGGGAGTATCGTGGTGGCTATGGATATTCTAAATGCGGAAGAGAAAAAGTATCTGGTTTTTGGGGGAATGACTCGACTTGGAAAGAAGTCTTGTATATTGCCCTATTTAACCATGGCCCAAGTAGGCCATGCTCCTCAGCAAGGAGGATGGATTTGTCATAACAAATCTATTAATTGCAAATAGGGGGCTCTAGTTATAGAGTGGTTTAACCAACCATCTCAAGGGGTTGTTAATACCCATCTAATGAATGAAAAATGCAACTGTTAAGTCAGAAGAATTTGAAAGACAGGAAATATTTTTTTCAGCGCAGTAGGTCGAGAATTAAGTCGCCACTTTCTCACTTAAATCCCATGGACGGTATCTAGCTTGCACTAAGAGTATTTGAAAAATATCTATCCAGTTGGAGAATCGATCTAATGATCTCTAGGTTAGGAAGCAACTACCAAATCCATTATCTATTTGACTGCCCATATCTCTTCTGTCCTTCATTGCAAACAAACGCTGGAGTGACGTCACTGATTTCTTCTAATGACTTGGAAGGACTGTTGTACCATGTTGATTTAAACTTCGGACTTCTAACAATTTTTCAAATATTCTTCGTCTTTTTTCGCCGACGGTTGTTATGATCTCGACTAGGACCACAACTCTTTCACTTCTTTGCTTTACCGTAGGGCTTAACTTGTGTAGTTCAAGCGTTAACTGGAAGAAGTCTTATCCGAAACCTTCCCGAAGATTTCTCCAAGTCCTTTTCCTCTTTGTCTTCAACGCGAATGGTTTATTAGTAACGAAACAGTTGTTCTGCCTCATTAGCCCATTTGTACCCAATTGTATTTCCAGGCTTCTGTCTTCTAACTCTTAAAACGTTCTTTGGCCTTTTGGTAAGACTTGCCTATATTATTCGCTCGAAAACATTGCTCAATATCTTCGATCGCGTGGTTTCTTATAGTTTTTTTTTTTTATTATTTTTATGAAGAAGCTACTGTTATTAGCGCCTTTTTTGATTATTGCTTCTATCCTTTTTGAAAAATGTTTAAAATGTTTTGTTTGTTTTCTTCTAACGATAACGACCAAGGCCTTATGTAGCTTCTAAACCTCACCCTTCAGTCTTGGTTTACAAAATTTTTTTTGTTTTTTGTAAAATTGGTTTTTCTTGAAAAAGTAGACTTTTCAATACTTTATATGAAGTTTTATAATATTTTAGTTCAACATCTAGTTGGTTGGTAGAAGTTAAATAGCCAACTCTAAAAGGTCTTACGTTTATATTCTTTTTTAATAATTCTTCATCAAGTTTCCAAGTATAATGCCAATAGTTATTGGAAGATCAATTTTTCGGAACTCACACTAATTCTCAGAATCATTATTAATTTTCATTCTGTTTGTTTTGATTCTCGACGGTTTTATACCTGTGCTGTCTGACTGACCCCCATTTCACTTCCTCTTAGTCAGGATCATTAAAAATAAATAAGCTTTCTGGTATTTTGTTGCACCTCCCCTTCACATTCATATAATAAATCCCCACACAAAGATTGAAAACTTTATTTGGCCCATTTCTATACACAAGAAGGCATTTTACCTTTGATGCAAACGAAGGTTGATTTCGACTTGAAACGAAACGAAACGATAGAAAGGTTATTTTACTTCCAGAGCAGGTATCGATTGGGTTTTGTGGTTTATGTGGTTAGCAATTATGTATCCTCTTCTTCCTGCAAAAGTAAAGACATCTGTTTCGAATGCTTTGTGTCACAAGTGTGCTTCAAAATGAAATGAATGTGAACTTCCCAAGGGAGTTAGGTAGGTATGTGATGGAATGGTTGTGAGAAAATATCAGTTTTTGGGATTTAACCAGATGATGATGAAATGGAGTTGAATGGTAAATTCTTGTGAACAAATAGCACGTAGGTTATATTACAGTTGTTATGTTGTCAGCATTGTTATTAACAAAGATCATCATGGTAAGGATATTTGGATGTACTTTTCTTCTTATCGGAATGTTATTTTTAATACACGGAATTATCCAAAGAAGGCTCAAAATCATTGTCATGTTATGTGCAATAATTGGGACGCTTGTTTACTTTGGTTGTTTTTTTAGATCCAAGTATTTAAAAGATTGATAAGAATTCGCTTCTTTATTCAGAACCACTTGATATATTATTTAAATGTTAAATTCAGAAGTTTCCTTCCAATCAAATCTGAATTCACTTAAAAAATCTTAAGTGTCCAACTATTCAATCTACAAACAATATAAGCATTCCACACATTTAGGCGCGAAATATTTCTTTGAATTGGTTTTCAAAAGGCCACTTGTGTTGTCATCGCAACAATTTGAAATGAAATGTTGAAAAACAATACACAACTATGAGAGGCACCCCCCAAAAACTCGCAGTGACAGTTAAATTTAAAATTATCATTGACAGTTTGTTGTCACACATAAAATCAATTTTTGAGCTTTTTCTTCTAGCATTTCACAGTGTTGGCTCCAAATTTCAATAATCAAATCCATAATATATCCAAGCTGTCGAGATTTCTATTAATTCCTTTTCAATTAAGAGGCAAATCATTAAAATCAGTTTTTTTATTACACCCAAGCACTTAGTGTTCTATCCTCTGAGGAAAACCGTCTCGTGAACAATCATAACCCAACGACTGCAATCAAGTGCACCACTCAACTTTGTGTCACAATCTTAATGTCAGTTCTTATAAAATTTTAATCACCCTCTTCACTGCCTCAGAACTCAGTCACAAAAAAAAAAAAAACTTCAGAAACAAATTAACAACTTGTGCACTTCACTTTCGTAATAAAAACAAAATTATGTAAAACTTTTCGGTTTTTTTGTTTTGCTTTTTATATCTGTTCAACAATATCTCTAACAAAAAAAACAATTAACTCGAATTTGAGCTCAAAATTTGTATCTGTGATTCCTTTTTGGAAAATAAAAACGAAAAAATCTCACTTAATCCTCAAATGGAATAGAAAAATAAACGAATATGTGAAATCAGGTGGCACAAATGTTTGCAAAGACAAAAGCAAAAAATTACAGTGATGTGCAAAAAAATGTTTTAAATTATTTACACAAAAATTTCAATGTCTCTGAATAAGTTTCTAAAATTAGTATGAATAAAATTAATTTTATTCGAAATTCTAATATACAAAAAAAATTAAAAAAAAATCAGTTTTCCACTTATGGAAATAAGTTTCATATATGAATTTAATTAAAAATAAAAAAAAATGTTTTTATGAAAATTCTAATTTAAATGTGCTTTTTCGCCAAATAAATTTATTTTGATGTCAGAAATTTGAATTTAACGTCCTAGTTCCAACATTTTAATCAAAAGTTGAGTATAAATAATTTAGATAATAATTTTGTTTTATTTTGTTTGTAAGAACTTTGAAATAATTTACAAGTGTATCAAAATTTAAACCAAAAAAAAAAAAATAGTTTTAGCGTTTTTATTCAAAATTTTTCTGTAAAAAATTTGATAAAATTGGAAATTTGATAATATTTCTATATGAAATTTAGATATTTTTTATATTTTATTATAATAATATTTTTATATATTTTTTATAATATTTTTATGTGAAAATTCATTAAAAAAATTATAGAAACTAGAAAATTAGTTTTTACTTTTTTGTGTCAGAGTTCTGAACAAAATTGTTGCAATTTTTTATAGTAACTTCATCAAAATTTTGGTAAATGTTTAAAAAAGTATGAATAGGTAGACGAACGTTCTTGTAACGAGTTGTAGCTTTGTATATACACTGCCTATAGTACTTTCAGGAAGCATCATTTTTTAATTGCGGATGAAGTCGCAATGAGTGGCGCTGAAATCGCCAATTGGTGTGGATATAGAATAAGAAAAAATAACAAGAGTGTATTAAATACTGGTAAAATATCGGTAAATGTTCTCGTCTTCACTATTTAGAGTTAGTTACGGATCGATTAGGAAGATGACCAGAAGCAAAATGACATGGCATAAACGTCGCCAAAATGCATTTTTTTAAATAATTAATTTTGTTTAGATATTAAAAAAAAATGTTTCCGAAATAATCATGAAAAATGAAAATGAATAAGGCAATGAATGAAATATAAAATGAATGCAATTAATGAAATTAACGAAATTAAAACAATGAATGAAATGATATGAAGAAATTAATGAAATGAATTAAATTAATGAAATGAATTAAATTGATGAAATTAATGAATTGAATGAAATTATTGGAATGAATGAATGAAATGAATGAAATGAATGAAATGAATGAAATGAATGAAATGAATGAAATGAATGAAATGAATGTAATTAATGAAATGAATGAAATTAATGAAATGATTGAAATGAATGAATGAAATGATTGAAATGAATGAATGAAATGAATGTAATTAATGAAATGATTGAAATGAATGAATTAAATTAATGAAATCATTGAAATGAATGAAATGAATGTAATGAATGAAATTAATGAAATGAATGATTTGAATGAAGTGGATGAAATGAATGAAATAAATAATATGAATGAATGAATGACAATACATATACTCTATAGGCGCAAGTATTGTTTTCATACAAAAATCTAGATTTTAATCAAAAACGACTTGACTAGACACATTCGTTTTAAAGCTTTATCTATGGGGTTCGCTGGATTGATCTCAGAAATTGGATTTTGGATTTGGATTGTTAGATCGTCTTAGACCAACTAAATGTAGGTGTCTTTACATCTGTTTGATATGCAGGTGTTTATGCGCCTGCCTTTGGAAAGTTTATTTAAAATATGTTCTCAGGGCATTATCTTCCTACATGGCGGTACTAACTAACTAACTAATTAATGGTTAGTAATGGTCCGTATGCATTAAAAGAGAGTGGAGAAGTAGATACAATGAAGAACTTTACCGGCTGCACTGCGACACAAAAATTCAACGTCTCAGATGGCATAAATGCTCCGGCTCGGAAAATGTTTGATTCCACCCTAAAGGGACGGCTTAGTAGAAGAAGACCAAGATTCAGGTGGCGTACACAAGTGGAAGAGAAGCTCAACCGATTTCACGTTCGAAACTGGAGGCTGGAGAAACTTGTTGGTTGAGGCCCAGGTCCCACCCGCACTTTAGCGCCACCTATACAATACAATACAATACAATGACGAACTGTACCGGCTGTACAGAGACACACAAATTCAACGTCTCAGACGACATAAATGCTCCGACCAGGAAAATCTTCGATTCCACCGCAAAGGGACGGCTTATTAGAGGAAGACTGAGACTCAGGTGGCGTGCACAAGTGGAAGAGGAGCTCAACCGACTCCATGTGCGAAACTGGAGGCTGGAGAAGCTTGTTGGTTGAGGACCAGGTCCCACCCGCACTGTAGCGCCACCTAAGGTAAGGTAAGGTAAGCTTTTATATTCCTGCTCTAATGCGAAGCACCTTCATTTCAATTTCCGTCAGCTTAATCTAATTTTAAACTATATGTAGGTCCTAGACAGGCAGCTATTGTGTTGAGCCTTCCTTTCCAGTTTAAAGGGCATTTGTTGGTCCTCTCCTATTGATCATAGATCCATCATATTTAAACTGTTTGCAATTGTGAAGAACTGTTCCATTCAAATACATGGCCGCAATAGGCATATGTGGATCAGACAATGGAATTTGTATTCCTCGCAAATGTTCACGATCATTTGCAAATTGAATTCAGAAATTCTGCTTTGCCTTAATGATACCAATGTAGGATTCCAAATTAACCAACACAATGTGTAAATCTCTGGAGGAATTTCGATATTTTTCTATTTTTATTTTCTCACTGTCAACTGGGTCCAAGTGATCTACCAGGACAAAACGCCAATTTTTTTATGAATTAAATGTCTGAAAAAGCTTTCTTATTTTCGCCTCAAAATTGGATCTGTAGTTGATTTTCCTAAAACAAGCCCATATTGTTCCAGAAGAAATGATGATATCTCGTCTGTCTCCAAATTACTACTGCCATTTTTAAATTTTTCACTGCAGCAACAACAATGATATGGGGGACTTCTTCGTTATTATGTGCAGACATCGGAGAGAATAGCCTAGGAAACTATTCGTTTCAAAGCTCCTGTCACCACATGTGAAGAATTTTTTTTAATCATCATTCAGCATTGTCAACGAATTCTTGTGATCCAAAAAACTACCAAGTACACCATTAAAATACAATTTCATTTTGTTGGTAAACCTTCAGATTTTTTTTTTTACATTCACTTGTTGAATCAATTTCAAATTTATCGCACAGCACTGTTCATTTTGTTTGAATTCTCGAAAGTACTTCTTGGTTTGAAAAACGTACAAAAATCCACACACCAATAATCCAACCTTTTGTTGTATGAACTTCTGCTGGTTGGTATTGTAGCTTTAACTCCTGCCGCTGTTGCACGTTTCCCATTTGACTATATAATACTATACATACGTACCATTGCCACACGCCAACAATGTCATGCCGCATCGTAGAGCTATCTGCTGCTGATTCCCTCTGGTCTGGTGTCTATTCGAAGCTCTATGGCGCGTCAATTCGGAACTGGCTCTTGTACCAGTACGTCTCGTTTCGCCATATAGCATTCGGACTATCCGCTTGTGATGGATATTTATATTCTCTCGTTAGATATACAGATACAGATTCATAGTGGAAGCACTGAACTGACCCCCTTCGCATCGCTTCCCTCATTGCATCATTATATTGTAGGATACTCCACTCCAACGGGCAATTGTGGAAAATTAAAAAAAAAGTAAAAAAAACCGAAAGAAAAACGAGAAAATGAGACGGAGACGACAACAAGGTTCGTTTTAGCCATGATTGGCGTAAAACGTGGTAGTTGGTGCTGGTGCTGGCGCTGCTGCTGGCGCTGATGCTTGTGTTGGGTCCATGGTTTGGTCCGGGGCTGGGGCAAGGTATAGTACTGTCTTTGGTTGCTTTGCGTTTTGTGGGCTTTAGCTGACTTGTATGTGCTTCGTGTTGTTTTCTATTAATGGTAATGTTTTTTTTGTTGTTGTTGCAGTTCTATAGGAAAACTCTTGGTTATTTTTTTTACTGATTTTCCTTAATTTTCTTTGTAAAATGAATGAGACATGCTGTGTTGAGGGGGGAGGGAACTGTAAAATGTAAGGGAATTCGTTGTACTTGGTCAAGGACAGACGAGGTGGAGAATGAGGGGTTCGGAGTCGGAGTTGACCAAGGTAGATCTTTTGTGTTTTTCCGTTTGCGTGTGACTAAAGAGGGTTAATTTTTATTTTATTAAGGAAATGCTGATATTCAGTCAGACAGGAGAAGATAACTTTTAGACGGGTTTTAATGTTTCATTTTTTATTGTTGATGGAAATTGCTGGGTTCTAAACAGTCGTGTAAATGAATTGTCAATAGGATGTTGAAGAATTATTTTTTTTATGGTATCATTAGATTGAAAAAATAATGTTAAAATTAAATGAAAACTGCAAGGAGACGAGCTCATTAAGACCTAGATATTAGGTGGTGGTGGTGGCTTGGCGCTTAAGCATTCCAAATCAAAAAGATAAAAATTTGTGAGTCGAAAGGATTCTATCTTATATTTATCTATTAGAAAATTAAGGTCAATGATCTAAATAGGTAGTTGTGATATAATTTTTGACAGAAAAAAAAGACTAAATAGTCGTTACTTTACCTGAGGTGGCGCTGCAGTTCTAGGAGGAGTGGGTTCATCTCAGCACTCGTGTTAATTTCTGAGTTGATAGCATAGCCCAGGTAGATAAAGTACCTTATTTCTTTAAAATTGTCCATCGCTATGTTTGGCCCATGACGTCGATGTTGGGTGACATCATATACTTGATTTTGCCCAGAAAACACATTTTACATATTGTAAAAGTTATTTGGTATTCGTGTTGTAATTATAGATGAAAAAACCATTGAAAAAATAAAAAAAAAAAATACAAATTTTCAAGGCCGGATTATTTAAAAAAATTTTATGTAAAATACAAATTCTGCTCCGAACGATTCAAAGATCTGTTCATTACCTTTAAAACCATATATGTATAGTTTATCTATGTTAAGCCTTTATTTCACGTTCTACACGTTTGAAGAGCTGGATATGCTCTGTTGGCCTAATTGTACTTAAGCTTTGATATAGCCAGTTTTATTTTGTCCAGATTGGATGGGCGGAATTGTTCTTCTACGCCCAAATGAAATGGTTCATTTTAATTTCATAGCTCTTATACAGAAGTGTTTTTTATTTCATATTCTCTACGATGTTCTCTTGTTAGTCTTTGCAAGCTTCAACATTGATAGTGTCTTTGTACTTTTTGGTACAACTTGCGAACCTCGTTCTAGACGTAACAGCTCTCCATATTTCACCAATCGCGAGCTTTTCATGCTTCCTTTTTCCTTGTTAGAAGCCTTTTTTCTGTTCGAGCAATTCTAGGCCTTCTGGCTCCGCACCACTTTTGTATGCTTCCAGTTTAGCTGCTCGTGCTTGCTACTCATTGTCAAATCAGGGGTTTTGTTGTGGAGGCCGTGTAAAACCCAGAGCTTAGAAGCAGCCTCTCTCTGATGTCATGTTGGCAATGTTACAATCGATCGAAGAATAAACGTCAAACTTCCCCGGAGTATTACATCTTTTTGGCGTTGCTCGGGATATCCGCAACCGTACCTTGGCTATAACGAGTTATTAATCCGAAGGAACGTCTATGGCCCCCTCAGCTGAATGTCTAAGAAAAAAAACCTAACATTCCACGTCCAGTTCCGAAGATAGTTTCTTTATTTCGTTTGCAGGAAAAGTCGTCAATTAAATCTTCCGTTTCCGAGACTTGCAGTTGCTTGGAACATTTCAAGCTTTGATGTCATCAATTTAATTGTTGTAAATTTAACAAGACAAACTTTAAAATGCTGTAAAAATGCAACCGGCATTTTGTAAAAGTTTAATCTAAAAAAATAAACCTCAAATATCAAAATGAGAATTTTCAAAAATGTATATGCAAAACCAAAAAAAAATGTATAATGTCCTGAATAAACATCACTTTCTGGTTCATAGATTTTCTATTGCCACCCTCTCTGCCTACAAATAAAAAACCATTCATGCTTCGAATCGTAAAGTACTTTGGTGGGTATTTCAGAAAAATTGCAACACAAGAGTATCCATGAATTTACCTTCAAATACATATACATACATGTGTACATACTCGTACTGCAATGTCAGCGAGCTCCATACACAAAAAACCAAAACAAAAAAAAAACCTACCACACGTTGCAAAATGAATAAAATGAAAACATTTTGAGTGGAAATATCATTGATTTTGACGCAATCAAATTTTGTTTGCTGACGTCGTCCCCCCTTTTGTCTAGACTGTGTCGGTTTAAATTTAATTCCAGTTCAGCTTATTAATAATATAACATATGTCACATCCAGAATTCCTTTGTTCCTTATTTTTTGTATATAACGTACACATACATTCTTCCCGATTGAAAATCACTTGTGTGGGCTTAAATTTCAAGTGCTTTTCAATCATGACAAACTCCATTAAACCATTCTGCATAATCTCCTTTTCTATAAAGACGTCATCAAGCTGTCAACCTATAACCTTATGAACACACCCTACCTGACTTAATTAAAATCTCCTAATACCATTATTACTTTCCGTCATCTTTTGACTTTATAATTAACTTGGCTGCATTAAATAAGTTGACATACATATACAAATGTATATTTGTTATTTTCTCTTGAAAAATTTCTATTTTAATATTTTTTTTTTCTTTTATGATTTTCAAAAGCACTTTCCCGCGCTCTAAAGGAAATTCTCCACATTCTCTCCAAACGAAACACACCACAACCTTCCGCCTACCATTTGTATTTATCTGTCAAAAAAATTCACCTAATTGATGACTAGCTATGTGCAGAACGAAAGAGTGTGTAACTTGACGTCACAGGTTATTTATTCCTTCTGTCTCGCCCATTTTACTCTTTTGACGGGATATCCCTTCTACTCAAGTGTGAAAACACAGAACTGTAAAATAAACTGCAAGGACTGACACTTTTCCTGTTTTTTTTTTTTTTTTGTTAACTTGTAAATGAAAAAAATGCGGAAAAATTGCACTTTAGTGTGAATGGCTTCTTTAAATTCACATTAAATGAAATCTACGCCATCGAGTGAATGATTTATGAGCTACACAAGAAGGAAGGAAGGATGGATGGTGGCGCAGAGGGCGTTGCAGTCGGCAGAAAGCAAAAGATTGATGGTGAATTGCACTAATTATTGTGTTGAAAGTGCACGCAGGGTTTTAAACAGGCGACGGATAGTGTGCCCCGCGGATGATGCTGACAATTCGGACGAACATGAGGGAATTTATTTCTGAAAAGTAGGAACACTTTCTGTGGACTATCATCATCGCCAGAATAGCAGACCGACATTGAGAGAGAACACGAGTTCGTGTTAATTAATCGTGGAATTTCGAATTATTTTGGAAGCAGTTTATACAGGCTTTGGTTTGATATGACAATTTATAAAGAGCAGGACCCGAGGACAGAAGTTGTTGCTTTCGTTTACTTTTTTGTTTACTTTTGTTGAGAAAGTAATTAAATTTAATTGCAATTTGGGTGGAGTAAACACAACGTCCTTAAGTAGATTGTAATCTAGAAAGAATGATTGTAACAGGTCGTTTATAATAAATTGGAAGGTTTTGGATGGTTCGTTTTAAGTCTGTTCAAGTTGAAGAAATTCATTGAAGTGTCGAAATATGAATATAAATTCGAAGAAAAAGAATTTTCAAAAAGATTAAGTATCATCTTATATGAATTCCTCCAAATAAAAATCGAAAAAAATGCAGAATTTCAGCGAAAGTCCTTAAACTACATTTATAAAATTAAATAACCAAATTATGTATCTTGAAGTCCTTAAACAGAATGTAAATTTCAACATAAATATCATTTCGAATGTCCTAGTTCTTTAAAGTTTAAGAAATCAATCACAATTCAGGAAATTTTACTGTTCTGAAAACATTACAAATCAAAGGAGGAAGCGCTACCCTTGAACTTATAACTTCCTGTGAGACTATGTTGTCGACATTCAAAGAAAGGTCATGTTTATAAAAAGGATACAATTCCATTGAGGCGACCTTTTCCGAGCACTTTGGTAATGGACACTAAGCAGACTGTTTTTTTTTTTTTTTTTTTTTTTTTTAATATCACTCCTGAAAGATAGAGAAAAAGAAAGTAAATATCATCAAGTTGAAGAATATCATTAAACAATAATTAAATCAACAGATTGATTGTTTTTAAAAGGGTTGTTCATTATCAGAAAGTATTAATAAAAATCAAGTCTTTCGCATTCATACATTCGAAAAAGTACTTGAAGATCTCATTCGCTTCCCCGGATAGTATCTCCGCCATTGCTGCTTTGAAGATGTGTGCTCTCACGTTGACAAAGTCGGAATGCAAGAGCTTTTCACGGAAGCTCGGGCAGGCTTGGTGCACACAGTGTTTCAGTGAAAACGGTGTACGGCCTTTGGATCACTGCTATCTGTGGAAGGAGAAAACTATGAGGTTTTCCAGTACCATGGCTCTGGTAATGCGGAATTGTTGTTCTTTAATATCGTTGGTTTAATTGACTTTATGCGGGTCAATCCACAATTTTTTCTCTCTTTCAGAAGGAGTAAGGCCGACCTTAAGAGGATAGTCCAGCTAATTATATGAGTTTATTAACTGTCTGTTAAGTTTTCGTAGGTCCCTAATGGAACTTCGTGGAGGATGTGGTTACCAAAAATTGCAGAAGCAAATGGTATCTTTGGGGTCTGAGGATGAATCAACTTGGTAAAGAAGGTTTGTTCAATCGCCTACTTTATCTTGATGCAAGGTGTGTTCATCTGCTGATAGGCCTAGCTCCTCAGCAAGCGGTAATATGCATGACATAATATGTTATACAAAAAATTGTTAATAGAAGATCTTTTTGCCCTAGGGAACTGGTCATGCTTTATAGATTCCAAAGCGAGTAGGCTACTCGTGGAATTCAACCATAATAGACAGTTTTCCACAATAAACTTGCTCGCGTTATCTGTCCAATTTTATACAAGGAAGGACAACAGCATTTGTCAAGGTTCTATCTTCATTCTCTTTATATTACCAACCAATTGCCCTTACGACTCATCATTCCAAAGTCATGAAATCACAGATAAATTTTCAGATTAAGAGATATTTTGAGTTTTCGTTGCAACAGGTCCACTGGTGACATATTGATACAGGGAACAAATCTTACATCATTTTGGAGAAAGTATGATTATTGCGCTTAATATTTCAAAAGTAATTAAAATAGTTCAGCTTCAAGCTCTCTTATATAAAATACATGCATTTGGCATATACCAACTTCTTATTTGATGAATTCGAAATTACCTTTCGAAACATTCCAATTTCTTTGTTTTGTACGGTTTTCAGTCTGTTATTCACAATTTTAATGCTGGTGTACCTCAAAGCTCTGTTTTGCCTTCGGTTCTCTTACTCATTTTTATAAATGATCCCTTGTCTAAGACTTTCAATCCACTAAATTGTTTGCTGACGATGTATACCATCAGATTTTCATAGTCATTTCCAGATTCACAAACCTGTTCTTCGGATGTGAAACTGCAACGCTAGCTTTTGATAAGCTCATTTGGGTCCGATTTCGACAGAATTGCCCAATAAGAAAGTGGGAATGTATTGCTTCAAAAACTCAATTCTGTCGTTAAGTGTGCCTTAGTAGCAATTGCATCGAGGAAATCGAACTGCTTTGCGTTCTAGGTATGAGTATTACAATTCAGCTTCTGTGGATAGAACCCATGTTTGACTTTACCAAAATGCCGGGAAATATTAAGGTTTCCTAGGTTGTTGCAAGAATTGGCTATTTGTTCCTATCTGATCTGGCCTTTTTATATCATGAATTTCATTTTACTTGAAATATCATTGCTATTTGATCCTCTTCATTCAACATCCGGAGTCCCTGACGGTAGTCACCTTGGTCCGCATTTATTGTTATTTTCACTATTTTGTTATTGACGACTCGTCAATATCAATCTATGCAGGTGACAACAAAAATCTTCAGCCGCATATCTTCTCTAGACGACATTTCTTGATTTTTTCCTGGTACCAGCAAAACGTCCTAGAACTACAAAATCCCAAGCTATCACCTATACTCGTAAGGTTACCATTCTTTCACCTAGATCGTATCTTATAAATATCTTTCAAAAACCTACATATGTATAGTTGATTGTCTTTCTGATCTTGGAGTTAACTAATACACAGAGATCAATTTTCGAAGCCAAATAGATACAGCTCTTTAAAAAAAAGCCAACTCAGCACTTGGTTTTATTAAACGCTGGTCCAAAGTATTCTCTGATCCTTATGTAATGAAATCTCTGTAGTGAACATTCGTTCGGCACCTGAATACACCGGCCACATTTCCTTTCCCACTTCTGCCGCATTTAGCTATTAGAAGGCTTCACAACAGCGCCTGCCACCATACGAAAGTTGTCTAGAACTTATTGATATGCTATCCCTTGAACTGAGACGTAGAACAGCTGATATTATCTTTATCCATCAACTTCTAAGTGGGAATATTGACTGCTCCTTCCTCTCTTCTTAATAAAATCTCCTTCCAAGTTAATCCCAGGAATCTTCATTCAGTCCTTCTCTTCAAAATTAATGTTCACCGCACGAGCTATGGATCTAATAAACCTACTTCCCTAATACTTCAATCCATCAATAATCTGTGCTCCTTTGATTTTCCTTTGAATAAAGTTAGCCTAAAAAACTCATTTAAAAGACAACCCACCCACCATACTTTTTCAAAATTATTAACTTCTAGTTTTAAAGTTTAATTTTGTTTAAGATTTATTGCTTGTATTAAGTTATTAAAGTTAAACAATAATATTGCCGTAGGGAGGGAACTATGCCCCCTTTCTTGTCAGGTATTTGTTGCTTAATAATCTTTCTTCAGTCACACAACACGAATGTGGAATGATTGGCCGGCTCAATTTCTCTCTCCGATTATGCGAGATATAGACATTCATAACTAAAGTTCATCTCGGTATCTCCTCCCAACATTCCTAAACCCTGTGTAAACCAAAGTTAAGGGTATTAATAACCCCTTTACTGCACACTCATTATTAACCAAAAAAATAAATATTGGGTTAAGATTGTCATGACGATTTCATTCAGTACGAAGAAGTTATTAACTTTCTCAAAAAGTTTTTGAATCGTTAATTTTCACAGGAAATGGTTATTGGAGAATTTTGATATTTTGTGGGATATTTCCTGTCAAAAAAAAAAATTACTCAGGAGAAAATGACATAATTTTCCGCACCCTAATCGGCTCAGCAGATCCAACTTCTGGTAGTTTTCTGATTATTGGTGTGCGTTCCTTGTTACAATAAAACTGTAATACAAAATATATTCAATTGTGAACAAATATCAATATATGGAGCATAATTTGTTTGTCGTACAAACATTATGGAAGCCTTATTAATAACAGATGAAGCTTTCTGGATTTTTTTTATGTGACAACATGCCTGTTCTTCTTCTTTTTCGTCTGTCGTTTCATCCCAACTCACCAAATAGTAAAAATGAAACTTTATGCATACTTTTCATATAAAAAAAAACAACATACCAAACCCCAATATCGCGCAATAACCTTTTGACACAAATATTTCCCACGAGCATAACGTTCCACTCCACTAAACGAATAATCTGACATTAATAAACACCTGCGAGATGAAACATTTATTACCTCCCCACTTAATTAAGATTGGCATTTCCTGGAACAGACCCACTCCCTTAACAAAAGGACAACACACAATGTAAAGAAACGACAACTAAAAAAAAAAGAAAAAAGAAAATTCCATAAACCACCCACCGAACTGAACACACGGTGTTCGTAACATCGGTTATGATTTAATCAAGGTATTCAAGTTGTTTTAAAGTGCCATAAAAAAAAAAAAACTTGGAAAATAATATTTTTCCACGCCCATAACTAGGAAAAACCAAAAAAAAAAAAAAATAGAGAAACACACAAATAAGGGAAATACTCTAGACTCAGATTGCAAAAATAAAACTAAAGGGGTTAAAATAGAAGATACCCTAGGACCTCTCTATATCCTTGCCTCAATATGGAAAACCCAGTAGAAGGACAAAAAAAAAATAAAGATACTCATTCACTATTCATAATGCTCAAATGCTTTGGCATAAAACACACATTCTCTTACACGACATCCAACGCGATACAACACACAGGAAGCCGAAAAGGACTTAAAAACTTTACTTCAAGTTGAACTATTTACCCCCTAGAGGGGAGCGCTCTGACTGACGCCTGTCATCTTTCCGTCTACTTTTCTATCCATCCATTTAACAAAAAAAAAAAAAAAAACTGTAAAACAACCCCATCTACATGTGACTATGTGTATCTCTCACATGTTCTTAACTCTATTGAAGATAAAACACACAACTCTGCCTTTGTTATGTATATGAGCGAGGGGGATGGTTGGGGAGGGATTGCATGAACGAGAAAGACTGTGAAAACTGAAGGACTTTGAAAGAATCCTAGAAGTCGGCGCGTAGTTCTCTTCTCATCATCATCGTGTGCTGTAGTCTTCCTGTCCCGTTACGTTGCCGTCCCGTTGTCAATGTCCTTTTCAGTCTGAAACAAATTTGTTGCTTTTTTCCTTTAATTTTATTTCAAAATGTCTATGGAGAGGATTCTGGGTTTGGGAGGCTGTGGGTTGGCTGGTTTCGTCCTTTCATCGAAGTATAGCACACTGTCTACCCCAACCACCCGTAAACAGAGAATATACACACATTTACTCATTTGGTGGATCCACTTTACCGACAAACGCAAAATTAAAACTTTGTTTTTACTCTATTTTCCTTCCCTTTACCCATCTTTCTTCTGTTTTTTTTTTCTTTCTTGTTCTATTTTTGCCGCCTTTTTTAATTTTGTTTTGGCGTTGTGTTTTTGTTGTTGTTGCTGATAGTGGTGGTGGCGTTTTTTTTATGTCATCGGTTGTCCTTCTGTGTGCGCACCCCGTGTAGCATCAGAATTCGTATCGGAATCCTTTTGGCATTCACCCTTTTGTATCCCACTTCTGAGTTTTTTTTTTTTATTTTGTATTCTTCCTCTCCTCGGCTACATATGGTTGAATTTGAATTTTTTCTTGTGTTTTGAGGAGAATTAAGGTTATGTCCAAATGAGATGATGGGAAGAGATTAGTTTTATATATTATATTTTTTTGTTGTCTTCTTTGTTTCAACTACCTACTGCTTCTTCTTTTGTTTTAGAGCTAAGTTTTTTGTGTGTTTTAGTTTTTTTTTATTTATCTTTTCCCACCTGCGGCTGTTGCTTGCGGTGCTTCAGATTGGATACGCTCCAAAAGATGGGTAAAATGTATAAATCGTTTTAGAAGTTTTAACAGGGGAGGGGGGGGATGATGTAATCTCAAATTCACTTTCTCTGTTTTGTGCATTGTATTTCGTTTTTTTTATGTTTGTTTTTTTTTTTTTTTTTTTTTCTACTGTCTTGCCTTGTTTTGCAGATGTTAATAGAGAAGAGTTTAAGGTACAGCTTACACTATCACTTTACCTACAAATGGAATAGGAGTTTCGGTTTTTATTGTTTAGGCGTTGTTGTTTTGTTTTGGGGAGGTAGATTCTCAAAAAGCTTTTAGTCGATCGATGCAAATTGTTGTCGATATGTTCGGAACAAAACATTTGAGGGTATTACTCGTGTAATTGTCAATGTGAATTTGCTGTTCGATTCCTTTGATCCTTTTTTTTTTGGGAGGGGGATAGTAATGGAAACTACATGAACACACATTTGCGTAACGGAAGGAATAGTAGCCTTTGGTTCCTTATTCTAAATTTATCGAGTAAGTAATTAGAAGTAAGACTGGGAGTGACTGTGAATGGTTTAACAATTCATCAAAGGATTGAGGATTATACGCGTAAATAAACGGCTTCAAATTGCATGTTTGGTAAGTCAGTTGATATTTAACAAGTTCCGATATAATGCAGCCTTTGTACTTTTCGAGCTATTAAGCTAAAGTTGTTGTTGCACTTACGTATCTCCCAAATCAAAAAAGAGCTTCCCACCGAAGAAGATTTTAAAGGCAGGTAGTATTGAAACTAAAGATGCTCAAAAGATTGTTTCACCAAAATTCATTAATAATGCTCAATGTCAAATTCTTGTGGATATCGAGAAAATTCTGCACAGATGGCGACAGTATTGTGAAGGACTTAAATGATCATTTTTTTACGCTACAATTTCCAATAGCTGTACATAACAACGAAGAAGTCTCCGACAGTTGAACAAGTTGTGCTGCGGTAAAAATCTCTCAAAAAAAAAAAAAATCGATTGAGTCACGAGATACCTTCAGAGTTCTGGAATAAGATGGGAGATGGCTCACCATTCTTATATCCAAACTAATCAGCGGTGACCAAATGCCTAAACAGCAAAGGGAAAGTATCCTTCTCCTAATCTTCAAAGAGAAAAGTGATATACGACATTCGATAGCTACCTTTAAATTAAACTCCCAATCAAAGTTGATGTACACCTGGGAAGAGGCAATACTGGACTTTCTGCTAAATCAATTACTCTTTGCTGACAATGGAGCCATCAAAAGTACAGATCCTACAGATCCATAAACAACCCTCGGAGAATACTTTTGAACGAACTGAGCCACTTAAAATTCATCAACGATTCAAGATGGTTTAAGGAGGCACCCCGCATCTAACTCTCCACTAAATTCCTTACCGTTCCTCACACCTTATTCTTGCCAACTCATTTGGACCGCAAATTATCATTTGAGATCCGAGTGAATCATCACCCCATCCGCAACTGACCTAACCTACATCCGTTCAACGAGCCCTTGAAGTATGGATCAATGTTACCGCATTATCGTGATAATAACTTAATACCTATGCTGCCCATTTCTGACCCATATACAAGCCTATTCCGGGCATTTTTTTTTTTTTTTTTTTTTTTTTTTTTTTTTTTTTTTTTTTTTGAGGAAAATAGGGAATGATGTGAAAGGTGGTAACGATGCACTTTTCTTTTAAAGTTCTGCACTTCAAAGAGGGAGGAAAAAACAGAGTCTGGCAAGCCATTCCACATTCGCGGGGTACGACTAAAGAAAGAATCCCCGTACTTGACAGTAGGTCCGAAGTTGGGCTCAAGGGTATATTGATGGGCATTCCTTGCAATACGAGTATTACGGTTGAATCGTTTCAGTGGAGGAATGCAACTGGCTATTTCGATAAAGCATTGTTTATGGAAGTAACGATAAAATAATGAAAGGCAGGAGACATTACGTCTGTGCCCCAGAGATATAAATGTTTCTGTTATTGTTCGATCGCCTATCATATTTAAAGCTCTTTTTTTGTATTCTATCTAGTAAACTCAAGTGATTTATAGGAGCACCTGCCCAAATGTGGGAATAATACTCAAGTTTAGGACATTTATTTTATTAGAATAGTTCTTCCCAACTGCGAAAAGTTTAAATTATTTGGATCTATGTAGAACAGCGAATGATCTTCATTGCATTGCTTAAATCTAGGATGGTTGAAGAGGAGGCTCATGCCTCCTTAACTAAAACAAAGGCTATAGGCACTGCACGTTGTAGGTACGTCCAGCGTTTATATAGACATATGAGAGTATATTTGCGGCGTCTGAAATGAAGATACTTCCCATGACAGCAGGAGTCACAAAGCGTGGTCAAATAAGAAGCACAAAAATCCTAGGATTTGGCATAATACAGCATGGCATATGCCCAGTTCAAAAGGCTATAGCATGATATGTTTCTAATACTATCGAGGAAGAAAGGTAGGTGCAAAATCTTATGGATCAAATAAATGCACGACACCTATATTTATTAAATGGCCTCAGACATGGAAATATCCAAAACCGGGAAGCTTTCCGACGTTTTCTCAGGTCACCCGAAGAAAAGGCCTTTCACTTCTTTTGCTTGATTTTTCACGGAATCAATCAATCGTTATCAATCACTCTGCTGGTGGTTCTCGAAACAAAAGAGTATAATTGGTCGTTTATCGAAATTTTTTTCTAAAATTAACGACGTGCAAGAGCAAATCAATGTCCTTGTTGTGGTAATAAACTAAGTAAGGAAACCAAAAAGAAGCCGTTTGCTCGTACCTACATACATATATAACGATGAAATTCAACAGACAAAAAATGTGCCCAAGAATAATGTTTACCAAAGGGGAAAGAAGCCAATCTGAAGTAAAATAATGTCTTCTCAGAAGACCTTGCCTTTAACAGGCTCTATTAATAAAAATGTCCTCTTTTTCTCCTGAGACGATTTATTGCTGGATTTTTATAAAATAAATATTTCGTTATCGCCTAACAAAGAACCTAAAAATAGGTAATACATTAATTGCTTTTGTTTTAATAATTAATTACTTATTAGTCCTTGTTAAAGGACTCACTCATCGTTGACCTATCGACTTAAGCTTTTAATAAATGTGGGAAATTCCCAAAATTATACAATTTTGAAACTTAACAATTTTAAACAATCTATTTATTTTGCTTTGTTATGTTAAAATGAAGCCCAAATAATGTAAAAAGTAGGTGTAAACTATCCACCCCTAAAAAAAATTCCTTCACAACAATATCATCCATCGTATGTAGGTATGTATCTATGTGTTTCGTATACCTACCCCCGTACACAAAAGCATTTAGCAAATTACCAAACACAAGGGCGTACCATGGTTTGGATTGCATGTCCTTTGTTTCCCATATTTTTTTTGTTTTATTTTGTAATTTGTATTAGCTTTTCATTTCCGGTGTGTATAAAAAAAAAAAAAAAACTGTCATGGCTTCTAAATCAACCCCCGACAATGTTTGCATTTTGTCCTTCATCCCTTTGGTTGGTTAAATTTTCAAAAACAAAAATAAAACTTAAAGCAAACATGCAGTAGTCAAAGACAAGAAAAAAAAATTGATATTAAGTTTAAGAAAAAAAAAATAAACTAACTTGCATATCGCCGGACACACACAGTAAGCTATTGAAGTTTCGCATAAAGTAAAATATACCCTACTCACTATACACCCACTGCCTCATGCTCTCGCTCTAATTGACCGAAAAGACTTCCGGCTTTTTGCTCTTCATCCTTTGGAATTTTTCTATCATACTTCGTCTTGTAAGTCCGCGCCCTGTGTTCTGCTCTTTGAAGTTTTTTTTTTTTTAAGTATTTGTTTGTGGCTTTTCATTCGACGCCATGCCGCTGCGCTCGTGGGAATCAAGACGCACGTCCTTGGAATTTGATTACACACGAATTGCGAAGAAAGAACGTAAAGTTTACACACAGTTTAGAAGTTTGTTTGACTGTTTCTTCTTCGTTTTACTTCCTTTCTGGATTTTCTTTGACTGTGTTTTTTTTTTTTACTTTTTTTAAATTCCAGCAACAAGAGGTTGGTTACCAAATCGTTTTTCCCTTTAATACATACCCACCAAGTAAAAACCATAAACCCTTTAAACTGCCAAAGGATTACACAGTTGTACATAGAAATTCTTTTTTTTTTATTTTTATTCTCAATCCTGCAAATAGAAAAAACTTTTATTTAATTAAAAACGAATGAAAAATCTCCAGGGAGAATTTATTTTTATCTTGCTATCATTTTTCTTTTTTTTACTTATTTTTTATAGTTTTTTCTCTGTGGCTGCAACGAAAAATGAAAAAAAGAATATAAGAAACTTATCTCTATTTTGTGTATTTCTTATTTTAATTGCAGGTACTACAAACTTTAATTCGAAATAATTAATTGCAAACAAAAAAAATTATAAACCAAATCAAAAATAATGAAACAAGTGCATAAATATCAAAAAAACAACAATAGTGGCCTAAGAGTGCAACCGTGAGGCACACATACGTTTTTCAAACTTTGTTTCTATGTGAAAACAAAGTCTTACCTCAGAAACCACCCCCATAATGGGTGGGTGGGCGTGCTAAATTTTGAAAAAAAAAAACTACAAACATGATTTTCAGTATCCTTTGACCAGACTTAATTCCTATTCCAAAAGGAAGTTAAACAAAAAGTAAACAAAACAAAAGAAAAGAAAAAGAAAAAATACCTTCACATCAAAGAATTATTCCAAGAAAAAGGGATATTTTCCTTTTTTTATTGTGCGTCCTTTTTTTATTTTTTTATTGTAATCCAAACAAAGATAAAAGGACAAAAATCAAATTATAAACCTTCAAGAACAAGGACTATTTTTGCACATGTAATTTAAAAATAACGCTACGGGACCGTTATTGTGACGACTCCTTGATGCAGCAGGATATATTTTTTGTTCCTCTTACGCATTAATGCACACAGGTAGTAGTTGGTTGATAGAAAAACAGCAATAAAAATCAACTGACAAGTAAGTAAAGCACAGTTAGTTTGATTGGATTGTTTTTTGTGTCGTCCTTGTCCTTGTTTTGTGCGCTCTTTACATTCACACACATCTATTTATGTATTTGTATTTAAATGTGTTCTGTCTTCTTTATTCTATTCCATTGTATTTTATGTTTTTTTGTTATTCATTTATGCATAATCACCCTTCGCCCTATTTTGTCATTCATTTCTACATACATATATGTACTTATTTATAAAACAATTTTTCTGGTTTATTGTTTGATAATTCAATATTTAAACTTGAAGACATAATGTTCTTATTCATGTATTCATTATTTTTGATAATAAAAATGAGAATATTAGGTACATGATAACAAAAAATTGTTTGCTTCCCTGTATTGGGCGCCACTTAATAGCAACTCTACACGATGAAACATCATGCCGATCCACAACAATGAGCCATCAAAAATCCTTAAGGAATGCTATTTCTCAAAGTGAATACGAAATGTTGATGTTCATCATTTAATTCAAGTCCATAGAATTCAACATTGTTTCTGGCCCGCATTGGGCGCCATTTAATGACCCATCTTCACGATGAGACAGCGATGGTCTCCGGTGATCGATTTTTAGTCCGCACATCAAAAGATAGTGGTCATTGATAGCCACACGCTTTCACTTATTATTTGACTGAAATTCATTAAGAGATCGCAGCAGCATCAATAGCTTCTTTATCTATATTTCTCCAGGGCAAAATCGAAAGTAAACATCGCCATCGTGCAGAGGCGAGGCAACCATGCAAGGTCACCGAATTTGATGAGCGCTCAATGGCTTTCATCATCATCATCATCGGCGCAACAACCGGGATCCGGTCCGCGCCTCTTCCAACAAGTTCTTCCATACATCTCGATTGCTAGCCGATGCCATCCAGCTTAGCACCCCAAAGCTTCGGGCGTACTTATCTACGCCATCCTTCCAAGTCTTCTACGTTGCCAGTCGGGTTGGACAAAAAAAATTATTCGTACAATTTTCTTGTACAGTTTGTTGTAGTCTTAGTAGTCTAAATTTCTGTTTTCTAGAAAATCGTGCTGGAGCTTCAGTCGCCATCTTGAATTTAATAAAGATTTTATTTTCGACAATTGCACACAAAACAGAACTCTTAAGTCCTGCCTTACGACATCCGCACATTTTTCATCCGCTACGTTTTTTTTCCAGCCGCACTGCGTGGCACATTTATCGTTTTCCAGCCACATTTGCACCTGTAGATATATACGTTTTTCCATTTCAGCCTCTTTATTACCATTACGGCTGAACCATAAAAAAGAACCGCAAACGACTTTCAAAGCTGGTTCACCTATTTGCCCAGCCCCCGGAGTCAACCGAGCTTAATTTTTAGTTTTTACTTGCGATTATAGGGACTATAAGGCAAGTTTAGGATTGGTGAATATAAAAAAAATGAGATAACAATGAAACATGCCATTACGATCATAGAGAAGTCTAAAAAAGGGATCGAGAAAAAAATGTCTGTCTGTCTGTCAGTATGTATAACGAGATGTAGCCTAAACGGCTTAAGTGATTATCTTCAAACTTGGTGTGTTTCCCAGAAGGGAAATTGAAATTTTACTTGTAGGCCTAAAAAACGGTACCTGCCATATGACCGTTTATGAAAGTCTTATTTTTCTCGAAAACGGCTCCAACGATTTTAATGAAATTTTTTGAGAATTTTTTATCTCTCATTTGATTAGAACCCAATTTACAGGAATTTTTGTAATAAAAATAATTTTTTTTTTTTTTTTTACTAAAAACCGTTAAATATTGTAATTTTAATACTTTTTATAAGTTCAAACTGTGTTTTTTTCAACGTAAATGTTACTTGTTTGTACCAAAGATCTTGCTTTCCAATCTAATAAGGCACGTTAGAGCAAGTGCCATTTTTTTTCCTTACAGGTAGATTTCATACAATTCATGATTGTATCTTCTCCACAATTCTTTTTTCTTCACCATTCGCAAATCAGTTCCCGTTATTTTATTACCTATGATTATTATTATATTAATTATCCTTTATACCTGTTAAGTAGTTTTCAACCGCAATAAAAATAGTGACAAGCAGACTAATGAAAGAAAAGGTGATGATAAAAGAATCTCCTAACTAGATCGTCAGTTTGTAAAACTATTTCGAACAGTAAAGAAGTAAAGTGACTGAAATTATTAGGTATTTTATAATAAATTGTTTGAAATTGTTAGCACTTGTTTCGTAGTTTTTGAACATTTTTTAGGACTTTACTAGTGTTAAGTGAGTGTCCTTAAAAAAATTCATAAACAAATTTTTAATACAAAAGTGACATGAAATTAATCTGAATTTAAAAACATTACATCTAGATAACGCCTGTGCCAATTCATTAGATTCTCCAAAAGGAGTACCAGTTATTAATTTTTTTTCCTTCATGCACAAAGTACTACTTCGTCAATTGCAACAAATCCATATCAGAAAATATCTCACTAATTCAAACCATTAAATAAATGTCCGTCCACATGTCAATGTTTTAAATTGTCCTGCAATTATTTCTTTGTATCATTTCAAAGTGCAATTAAATAATTATTTCCACATTTTTAAAGCTCACATTGCCACACACACCTGCTTGCTTATATGTACCATGTTGTTGTTATAATTTCCAAATTGCATTTTTATGTTGCATGTTGAACGTTATAGAATATAGCCCTTTTGACTGTTTTTTTTTATTAATATTTGTATTCTCTCTTTGGTTCCAGAATGGAAGATTATGACCGCCGAGAACGTAGAGAACGTGACAAGCTGGCCCGCCAGCAAGTTCAAAACTCAGATCGGCGACAGGGTCTCTTTCGCGAACCAATAAGGGTTAGTTAAACATCTTAATCTGTATAGATTTATTAATAATTCGTTATATTCTTTTTTTCTCCTAGGTGGATCCATCAGAAGGTGATCATATAATCACAAGTAAATTAGGAGACTTTTCTATGGCGAAAACGTTGATAGAGCAAAAGGGTTTTATTGGAATAACATCGGGTCGGAGGCCGCCTCCAATGCAACCACCGCCACCCCAACCGATGCCACAACAATCGAGTAGTAGTAGTAGCAACAATCGCCTGCCACTTCCACCGCCCTCACATAGCTATCAACAGCAACAACAACAGCAAACGCATCCACCGCAATCGCGTTTGCCTTATATGAAACAAGCGGACAACAAGCCACCCTACAATGGACGCGGTGGTTATCCTGGGCAGCCAGTTAAGAATGATATTCGATCAAGTAGTGGTATGGCCCCACCTAGAGGCCCACCACCGCCATCATCATCGTCAACATCATCATCTAATCTCTTACCGCCGCCAGCAACTTCAATCATGCCCAATGGACGACAAGGTGGAAGCAGTAGTAAAATGGGACACCATTCGTCGTCATCATTACACAATGGCCATTTTTCACAGCCATCGATACCAAATATGCACAAGATTACCCAAGAAAAGGACATCAATTCAATTCTCAGCGAAATGATGACTTCGGTGACGCCACACACGGAAATCAGTGCAACGCCAAGAATACCAATCGAAAACTACGATCTAAATGGACCCAATAGGCACAAGTATTCGTTGGCTCCGCCAATGCCCAAACCGCCAAAGGAACCACCGGTTAAACGTGAGTTAAATGGAAATTCATCTCAAACTCTTTATCAAGCTCTTTTTTCTTCCAATATGTCAGCAGCCAAAGAAAAGATTTTGGTGCCAAATTCAAAGTGAGTTTGATCTTTATGTGACCACAAACTTGTATTAATATCTTTTTTCTTATTTTTCTTCTTTTTTTTTATTTCAGTATCCTGGACCATGATCTAGAACTTTCTGAAAGTGACGATGAACGTAAAAAGCACACATCTGTTGATCAGTAAGTTTCTCACAAGCAAAGCAGGTCTTTTCTTAATCAAACAACTAACTTAATTTTGTTATTCTCTTTAATAGGACCTCTGCTAACTCAAGTGAAAGTTCCGAAACAAACTCCAGTGAATCAGGCAGCGAAGAATCGAATGGCACAAAGGTAGAACCGGCCCCGCCACCACCGCCGCCTTCAAATCAGTACAATTGGAACCTGAGTCGGTTCTTTAATAAACAACAAGCAGCGACGCAAGCACAAAATGATGCATCGCCACATAGTGGTGTTGGTGCTGGTGTAATGTCCACAACTCATCAAATTTCTGAGCCAAGTATCAAAAACGAACCATCGCTGCCGGTCGATGATGACCATCTAGCATCTATATCACCACTGCGAGAGCCACCGATTCTGGGCCATGTAGCACAGCAACCACTGTCGCAAATTATGAATCACTTGCCTGCCATCGAGGAAATCAAAAAGGAGAGTGATTCGTTGTTTCCGATGCCAGGAAAACTACTGCCAGCTGTGGTGGAAGAATTTGTGACAATCCAACCAGGACAGATAAAGAACGAATCTTTTGATAAAAGCCCATCATCGAGTCCTATTCAAGATGAGAAGCAGCTATACGCGGTAGAGTCGGATCAATCGTCGGCGATTTTTGAAGCTGCCGCAGAATATGAAGGCATTAAGCCACTGTCTGGATTGAGTGACAGTAGTAGTTGTGAAGCTGTTCCAGAAGTAGAGAAAGCAATGGTACCGCCTGTTCTGGCTCCACCGTCACCGCTACCGCCTGTTATACCAGCGCCGATTATTGTTCCAGTGGTGCCAAAGCCTTCGCCAAAGTTAAAAAACTCTTCTCCTCCCACAGCCGGTAAAAAGAGGCGGAAAAGACTTCCCAAAGATAAAAAGCAATCAGGCATGGATTGCTCAAGCGACGAGGAGGAAGGCGAGTACTCTAGTGCAGTGTCTCCAGCTAAATCTGCCGGTGATGGCCCAGAGAAGAAAGGTCGCGGCCGTCCACGAAAAAATACTCCCAGTGGCAATATTAGTTCAGCTTCCTCTACCAAAGGACCCACGCTGACAGCCAAAAAAGAAGTTGGGGGAGGTGCTATTAAAAAGACCACCGCCAGGAGGCGATCTCGACAAAATTCCATACAAAAACTTAATATCAAAAGTCGAGAAACAATTGAAACCTCCGATCCAAGTACATCAGAAGACGAAAGCAAGAGGAGTGGAAGCAACAATATCAGTCGCGGTCGGGTGCTTACAACCAAAGCAGCAAAAAAGGCAACTGTAATGCCCGTGATGTCGGCGGCAGCAAGTCGTCCTGTAATACCAGCACCAGTGATGAAACACGATGTGGTTGTGCCTGTACCTCCGGTTTCGAATCGGAGAATAGTAAAACAGATAAATAAGCGAGTGCCAGTAGAAAAATCTTCATCGGACGAAGATGATGATGACAAGAGTGATATGAAAAGTGATGACGATGACAAGGATTCATCATCGTCTACATCATCATCGTCAGACACTTCCATTGATGAGTAGGTTTTTTTATTTGCATCGCAATGAATATTTTTTTAATTCTAATTTACCCATTTAGCCGCCTATCTCCATCACGTATTGCAAATGAAAACACAACACACAGCATGGGTACTTCAGGACCTGGTGGCAGTAATAGCTCCCATCGGCATCAATACTCACCAATTAAGAAGGCATCCAGCAAAAGCAAAGTTTCGTCATCCTCGAGCAGCGATGATCATTCCGGCAGCGAAAGTGAAAAATCCAGAAGAGATAAGGTACATTTTAAAACTTCAAATGACACTTAAACAATTCTTATATAATTTCTTTAAATTTATTTTCAGAAAATCCGTGATAAAACAAAAAGTGATAAAAACAAAAGTGATACCTTAAGAAAACTCTTCAATTTGAAAGATGGCGGAGCCAAGAATAAAGGTCAGGTCCTAATCGTTGATCAATCAGAAGAATTACAGAACCAAGCCAAGGAACAACAAATCCATCATCATCAGCAACAGCCTCCACAACAATTGTTGCATACAGCAACAACACCAAATGCCACAGCAACAGTAGCAATAACACCGATAACAGCAACAACTCATCACCATGAGAAACTCTTATCACCAATAGCCTTTAAAAGTAATATTAGTAATAGTACTGAAAACCTTATACAGCAGCAATCAATTCTAAATTACAACACAAACACAAATAATAATAATAACAACGCCAGCAACAACAACAACAACAGCAGCAGCAGCATCGTTAACAGTCATATTCTTAATAATTCTAGTTCCGTATCAAACAATTCTAATCATAGTAACAATAGCAATACACTACCGGTAGAACAGCAACAACCGCGATTAAAGTCTCCCAGGATAATGACTCCTACCCAAGCAATGACACCTACAGGAGTGGCGTCAACACTAGGAATCCATGCCAAGACACCCGATCGCAGCTCTGTGGAAAGAAAGATGAGCACAAGAATCACAACTCCAACAAGAACACCTACTCGGACACCAACCCGAACGCCAACACGAACTCCAACGCCTACAACACAACTCGCAACCATCACCTCGCCGCATTTATCTCCAGCAGGTGTTGTGTATGGTCCTCCAGTAATCCCTAATCACTCGCTGGTATGCAAAATTGATTTGTCCCGCTTGCCGCGCTATAATCCAGACTGGAAAAATAATACCTATCGACTGCACGGACTGTCTCCTCGCATCAGTAGTCCTGTAGCTGGAGATGCTATTCTAGCTGCTGACCTTGCAGCCAGCAACCGTCAGAAAGCGACATCGAGAAGCGGTTCCTCCACTCCGACAGCTCTTATGGGAACAACAGGAGTTTTCTCTGGACTTAAGAGCGCCACAAATGGTGGACTTTGCGAAAATGAGAATGTAAATCTGAACAAGCCAATCGATGGATCAACGGACCGCGGCGGTGGAACACCCCCAAAACCTGGTGACTTCTCCGACAAACACCTGCATCAGCTAAACAATGGCTATATTTTGGGCCGTGTGCCTCCAACGTCCACAACTAGTGACATCAAGCACGAGAATATCAAGTACGAGCTGGACGAGTATAATGAAAAGTACAACCTTAAGTTAAGCGGTGTCAAGCAGGAGCAACTAATCAAAAACGAATTCAAGCCAGGCAATGGAAGCTCTGCCGCCGGAACTAATGTTGATGATGCAATGATTGGTGCTTCGACCAATATGACAATGGAAGAAAAACAACGACCGATATCGCCTTCTTCATTGAGCAATAGCAGTGGCAAGGATGAGTACAACTCTGGGGCCAGTAAACCACGCAGGAAACGTAGTTCCAGTTCTAGTTCTAGTCCCTTTAAGGATAAGAAAAGAAAGAAGGATAAAGATGCGGCACAGGTAAGCAAATTGTTATATTTAAATGAATGGTCTTGTAATGTAATTTTTTGTTTTTTCTTTGTTTAGAAGGACATGCTTGAACAGCTTCCGCCAACCAATCATGATCGGTTAATGGAAAAGCCAGCCGCTACGGTCGCTCCTTACATATTACCTCCCTTACAATCACAATTATTGCTACCACCTGCGGTGACGTCATCGACAACGCCATCTACAATGGCACTTCCGCCTGTCTTGTTTCCAACTCTCCAAAACAACACTAATATCCCGCCATTAATACCGCAACAACCGCACCTTCAACCACCGTCCCAGCAGCCAACAGGAGGTACAGTCAAGGTTTATCGATCATACTTTGAACGAAATGACGACGTCATGGCAGAAGGACTATGGTAAGTAAAAATTAACTAGTTTTTGAAATTTTATTTATAAATTTGTCTCTGTTTTTTTTCTCACAGTGACGCTAAACTTCTTGAGGAAGCTGTAAAGCGGAAACACGCCGCCGACAAAGAGACCAATTCATTTGATCAAGTGACGCTGTATTTAGAAGCGGTGCTATACTTTCTCTTATCCGGTGCCGAAATGGAACAGGATAAACGTACAGAAAAGGCTGCCTGGACCATGTATAAGGATACGTTAGCCTTAATTAAGTGAGTATGAAAAAGAAATAAAGTTTTACTAATGCTAATTCAACCAACAAAAAAAAAAAAAAACTATTACAAACTAACTCTAATTTATGTTATCCTTAGATTTATTTCAACTAAAATTCGAAGTCAACAAACCGCCCCTAATGGCCAGGCTGACAACCATAACAAAGTTGCAATATTAAGCCTTCGTTGCCAATCTTTGATCTCGCTAAAGCTTTACAAAATGAAACGTATCGATTGTTGTGAAGTGCTTAAAATAAGCAATGACTTCTTTGCCAAAGGTAGTACGGAAATTGTAAATGGCAATACACCATCATCAATATCACCGACAAATTCAGTGTGCTCACAGGTAAAGTTAATAAATTATAATATTTGTTTAAATGCGAAAACTTATTTTTTTTTTTTTTTTTTTTGTATATTCCTTAGGGTTCTGGATCAAATACACCACCTGGTCAAATGGTACCGTTGAATGTGCATATCGCTCTTCAGAAACAAACACAATTTTTTAATTATTTTATAAGCTGTCACGATTTATGGGACCAGGCAGATATGTTGGTTAAAAAAGGAAATCATACTGGTAAGTGTCATCAAAATCTAATATAAAATCCCTTCACCTCTTTTTTCAACCTACTAAATTTTTTTTTCTATTTTTTTCTTACAGATTTCTTTATCGCTCTTGACCACGACCATGGTCCCTTAACATTACACAGCACAATTTATGAAGTTTTTAAGTACGTCCAAGCAGGACTTAAAGAACTTAAAGAAATGAAAGTTGAACCCGTTAAATATAATTAAAAGAAAAACAAAACAAAGGAAAAAAAAAAACAAAAATACATGTAATATTAGTTTAGTTGTAGAATTTAGTTTCACAATCCACCAACATCATCATCAGAATTATATTGTTAATAATAAAATAATTATTCAATTTTTTCTATAAATATAATATATATTTAAATAATTTTATTTAAAAAAAAAAAATAGAGATATACAAACATATAAATAAATCTTTTTTGTTTATGTTTAAAAAAAAAAACCTAAAAAAATGTGTATTTAAATATGAAAAAAGAGGTTTTTTTATTTTATTTTTGTTAACAAATTAATAATTAATGAAAAACTAAAAACTTAGAAGTCGCGTTTAACTAAATGGAAAATAAAACGTTGTTTTGTATAAAGATAACAAATTATATTCACAAATATAAAAACAAAAACTGTAATCACAATTTTAATTTTTTTATTTTAAGTAGCTGAAAATTAAAAAAATAAGGTAAATACAATTATTTAGTGAGTAAACATTTATAATTAAACTTATAATTATCATTATTGTGTAAAGCTCTATGGTAAAAAAAAAAAAAAACAAAACAATTATTACAAGATTAACGATAAGGAACAATTAAATCAAATTTAAAACAAATGAAAATAATAAAACATTTTAGATAATAAAATAAAAAAAAATATAAAGTAATTATTTAAATTGAATACATTCATACAAATATTTAAAAAAAAAGAAAAATCAAACAAACTTATGGATAATTTAATTATACAAAGAAAACACATACACAACACACCTTTAGGGAAAGTAAAAAAAAAATGTTTTTTTGTTTTTAATAAAAACAAAACAAATAAATATTTAGAACAACATTGTTGTAAAATTGAGATTTGAAAAAAAACTACTATTATATACATACTTGTACATTTTTTGATTATTAATTAGTTATTTTTTATTACTATAAGTTTTTTTTATATGCTTATGTATGTAAATGCGTATAAAAATGTATATTATTGTAATTGTACAATTCATTACTTATTGATTAATTTTAGAGTAAAAATAAAAACAAAATAATTAAAAAAGAAAAAAAAAAGAACATTTTAAAGAGAAAAACAACACAACTTAACTTGTAGACGACAACCAAAAAAGATTTTTTTTATTCATCAAAATCAAAAATCACAAAAAATTAAATTAATTTTATCAAAAAAAAAAAAAAAAAAACAAAAAACAAAACATACACATTTACTACAAAAAATATAAACAAAACATCAAATTGTAGTCTTTTTTCAAATAAGACATCAAAAAAATAAACTCCAGCAATATGATTAAAATAGAAATAGCTATTTTGAAAGTCAAAAAATAAAGTGCGCTTTAATGAGGGCATTTGGGGAAGAGAATAGAGGAGAATTTGTATATTGTTAGTGAAGCTGATGTACATAACTTTGAATGAATATGTGGAGGGATTTTTTTTTAAATAATACGAATCAAATGTATGACTGTTAATCAAAAGGAAAACTTAACTTAAAATGGACCACGTTATTTGAAAGAAATGTTTTTATTTATTCCAAAAATATTTTTTTTTTTGATTCTGTGAATGGTAATTTTTTTTTTTATAACTTGCATGCCTTCAAATGAACTTCTGCTATTTACTTTTTTGGATTCTTTTTTATCTTGCTATGGCCAGCCAGCATTATACAGATTTCGAAAAGCTGTCTTTTCTCGGTTATTTTCAGCTATTCATATATCAAAAGATACATTCAAATATTTTGTTAATTTTTTTCAAAAAATGACACATGAAAAGTGAATTGTTTATGGAAACGGTAAAATACTAATCCACTAAGCTTTCTGAAATCCATGTTCATTCTATCGTGTTCTGGTTTACCTACCATCTCTAAATCCTTTGCTTGTTAGAGGGAGTCTAATAGATATCTCCCAAAATTGGCACGGAAGAGGTTTAATTCTGAGCTCAATTTTTGAACGAAGTTAATGACACGGATATTTGGAATTTAAAAAAAATGAATGTTATCAACTCCCTTCTCCTTTGAGTTCTTCACTAAATCCAGATTTAAAGTCTCGATTCAAATATAGTTTATTCTCTTACATATCGTCTCGACCAATTTTTTTATGATTTAAAATCATCTAAGGTTCCTGAATACTTTGCATGTTAACTACTATTTTGATAACATCGATTTTTTAAGGATTACTACTAACTTAACTGATTTCCGAAGCTCGCAGATTAAATACACCATAGTCATGCTTCATGCACCATTTTCCAGAAAGGCCTTCATTTTCATAGGAAGAGTATTTGTATTTGTTGATGGCACTCCATCTATAATAATCGTTCAGTTTTTTTCAGTTGTTTAATGATTTTTAATAACTTTATCTTATAATTACTTAAATCTAGGCAAAAACCTTAAAAACTAGTTAAATCTATCAACTTACTGGCCCTATGCGGGCGCTCTAAATTAATCTCTATCTCTATCAGGCGTGGGCATTAATAGTTTTTGCTCCGAAATCCCAGCACTGAAATCCGAATCGAAATCGAACGAAAATGTTTCGAAACATCCTTAAAATAAAATTCAGACATTTCATTCTAAATTTCGCACTCCTGAGGTCCAATTATCCGTTTTCGAATGATTTAACTTTGGTATCGAATTTTAGAGTATGGCCACATAAATAGATTTTTTTGAAGCAAGTTTCTTAAAGAAAAAAAGTGAACTCGATGAGCAAATGAAGAAAAAAAGCTAAGCTTAAACTTTATTTTTTTTCTAGCTGTTACCCGCGACTTCGTCCGCCTGAAATTTATCACTATTGTATGGTGGGGTTTTGAGTCAAATCGTTCTAAAATAATAATTTTCGAAAAATAAACAAACCCAGCGCCACCTACGGGTAATTCAAATAAGATTTAGTTATTCCTTTCAAAATGAGCTCCCTGCAACTGCTTTTGATTTTTTATTTCGATTAAAGTTATGACATCTACGGTGTTGGGTGATAGCCAAAAACTACAGTCTCCTAAAACCGAAACTAGATGCCAAATGTGCTGCTGATACAATCACAGACACCATTTACTATTAATTTGGCTTTGCGGTATTTAAGAAAAAATCAAACTTTTATGCAGAAGATATGCTATTACCAAGATGAACATTTTCTTCTAGAATCTAGAAGAACTCAATCTCTAAAACGCGTAGTTTTCGAGATATAAGCAAAAATCCAGAAAATTTGTTGATGTTAGAAAGGTTTCCACGAAGGTTGTAACTAGAAATTAAAGGAAAATTAATATTAACAGACTTCCTAAAAACCTGCACATTTTTTGGTGGGCGGTCCAATTACTGCCGTTCCCTAATTTTTTTCGAATAACTTTTTTTTGTATTTTTAATAATTAAAAACAAAATTTAAAAGAACGATTGTTAAAAATCGGTTAATAAATGAGAATTTTCGAAAAAAAACGACACTAGCCCCTAGCCTAAGTTACTCCTTAGGATATCAGCTACCTGCTAGTGAAAGTCCCGTCAAAATCGGTGTAGCCGTTCCCGAGATTACCCGGAACAAACAGACAGAAAGACTGACAGACACAAATTTTTTTAAATGGTGTTTTTGTTATAAGTACTGTATCCTTTCGTATAAATCAAGTAAAAAGCTGTTATTTTGATTTAAAAAAAAAAACAGACACTTCATTTTTACTTATGTGTAAAGATTGGTTTGGTAATGTTGGAATATTATGCTTCTAAGGCCACCTAAAACTGATAGAGATGTTCCTCTGTTTGACATTAAAAACAGTGAAAGCTTCTAGGAAATATTAAAGGCAAAACCCACAACCAAATGAGGGAGAGTTTCTAATTTTTAATTAACTATAACCTGATGAGCGTCGCGCTGCCTTGCATCTAGCTTACGTATTGCGTCCGAAAAACAACTAAACTGTGCAGCTACATTTTTGTTTGTCTTGAAGGCTCGGATAACAATAGTCCACAATTATTTTCCTTAAACCTACCACTTCTCTAGTTTTTTTTCTTTCTGATGGTTTATACTTTATGCAATAGTGAGCAAACTCAGTTGGCCTAATTCACTGCTTCCCTCTTTCTAATTACGTTTATAATGCCAATGTCGTCCTACTTAAATGTTTCGCCCTCCACTGTTTTCTTGTTTAACCTCATAAAACTTCGCAAGTCTCCCGGTTCGCTCTTAGGTTGTTCAATGAATGAGGCCAGATAAATGTGATTAAAAAGTGCGAATTCGTGTAAGAATGTGGGAATCTGCCGGACTTTCTAGAAACTCGGTTGAAAATTTGACAACACCAGCTGAACCGATGACGCTGTACTATTTTAAAGATGGAAATCGAAGAATGAATCCAAGATGGCTAGATAATATGTTAAATTTATTATTTTTTAATTCAGTTTATATAATTTCATTCAACTGAATATCATTATACGATTGGAGAAGACTTTGCATTAGACCTTTTCTTAGATTATATAGGAAATTCCTGAATATTGTCGTTTGAATCTTCCGAAAAAAAATTAACTACATCGCATTTACTTCTTATTCTTCCATCACAATTTATATAAGCTTAAGAGGAAATAACTAAATTACAAAAAAAAAAAAATCACTACAGTTTTTTCAATCATAGACTGATTTCCTTAGTATGAACAATTTTGTAGGTATTCTGTTTAATTTATCCACAAAAATAGAAAAAAAAACACAAATCCTTCCCCGACCCTCATAACGTACCATTGTTAACATTACACACAAAATATATTAAAAAAAAAATAAAAAACCCACAATATTTATTTTAATAAAAGTGAATTTCTAAAATTTACATAAAATGAAAAAAAACAATTACTGAAAATCAACAAAATATAAGTAAAGCAAAAAAAAACCATAACCAAGAAACTATTTTGTAAATACTACTAACACATTGTTATATAAAACAAAAAAAAAATAATATATATACATATGTAAGTCAAAAAAAAATAGAAAATAATTTAAACAAGAATTACAAATAAAACAACAACAAAAAAAAATATTTTAATACTACAACAATATTATAACATTAAGGTACTAAGAGAACAAAACAAAAATTAAATTAAATAAACAAAAAAAAAACATAAGCAACAAAAATATAGCAAACTCAAACAAGTAAATAAATAAAAAAACAAAACAAAAAGTCGTTAAATTAAGTAAAAAAAAAAACAAAAAGTATATATATCTATATATACATAAAAATGATTATTCTATTATACAATTTTATATTATACATAAATTATACATAAAAGATAAAAAACGTAAACATTTAAGAAACGAAAGAAAACCAACAAACGAGCAAACAAAATAATGAATTGAAAAGAAAATCCAATTATGATCCTGTTTTTTTTTTTTAATAATATTAAACAAAAAAAATTAAATTATGTTGATTTTTCGGTGTTTATTTTTTGTTGTTTCTCTAGGTTTATGTATTTTATTTAATTTTGTTTGTATACATCTTAAACAAATAAAAGAAAAAAGAAAATTGCCTTTAATTTTAGTCAAGAAAAAAATTGTTAAATATTGTATGATTAGTTAATGTTATTATTTTTTATTATTATTATTATTTTTTGTATCTTGTTAATAAAAAAAAACATATTTCTTAATTTTTTTTTGTATGCATAAAAAGATGAGGATGAACTCAATTTCACAATTTATATATATATATTTTTTTTTTAAATACGTTTTCTTTCTTTCTGGTAAGGAAATACCTAAATATTTATATAAAGCTACTATTTTTATGTAAAACTATTCTCTATTTGTTTATATACACATATACATAAATATTTTGTTGGTATCTACTATATTACTATAACATTTGAATGATTTATATATATTTTTTTTCTTAAAATTTCATAATTTCTCTTCTTTTTTTTTTTGTAATAATTTTTGTTTTTATAAATTAATTCTGTTTTATTTTAAGTAAGTTAAATGTTTGAAAAAAAAAATGAAATATATATTATCATTATTAATGAGAAAAAATTGAAAAAAAAATACTTGAGTTTTAATAATATGCAGCAAGGCAATCTGGAAGGAAGATTTAAAAAAAAATATTTAATTTTATAGAAAACTAGGGATAGTGCTACGTGGTTTATGGGTTAGTGTGTAGGACTGCTATGCCAAACATCGGAGCTACTACCTCTTGCCAGGAAATGAAATATCTAAATCTAAAATCACTAAATTTTACAACCATTAACTATATATCAAGATGGGAATGACCAAAGTCTTAACAACAAGCAAACGCGTTTTACGGTTGTAAAAGCCTTGGTCTGGATAAGCCATAAAATACGAAGTACCCCTTATACTTTGCCAACAAATCCATTTATGTGATTATCCTACGACAAAAAGTGGTTGAAGGTCAGTCCAAGATTTGTTGCTGTTACGACAAATTTGATTGAAATATTAGATCCCATGACTTGATGCTTCTAACACTAAGTGTCCTACATTTATACCACGCAATGTTGCGTAAAGGTCATCTGCATCTGGAGTGGTAAGACTGTTGCTATTACCCTTTCTACCATTGTTGATGCATGTTCCAAGTGTTCCAATAGACGCATTATAGCCAGAGTTTTGTAAGATCTGTCGGCAAAATTCTACTACTGAAGTTTCACCCTTCGTAGCCGTTACAGCAGCAACATATTTGGGCTGTTTGAATTGATAAAACCTGCAGACTATTTCTCTGTATATTTCTTGAGGATTTGGGTGGAAAATATGAATTTCAACGTCACGCACTGGAATGACACCATTTGTTATGCAAACGAAAAGATAACCTTCCTTGATTAGATTAGATTAGATTATTTTTATTATATTCGTTGGAATTAAACTAACTTATAGCTAAATAAATCATGTCGGCTCAACAACAGGGGCCCGACTTACTTCAGCTGACTATACAATGCTATATTTTTACTTATATCATATTGTTGTTTGCATAATCTTTTAATTGAAATTCTTAATTATAATTTACTGTCTTTGGTTTTAAAAAATTGGGGTTAGGATGCGGTGTTGCTTATCCTCTGTTGTGTCCGTTGCTGGTTCTCTCGTAGAACGGGCTTCCGTCATTGTTGATTATATCCTCGAATCGATCGTCTGTGATGGCTCGAATGTTGAGGTAGCGAAGGCTGGGCTCTAGATGTTGCTGGATTTCCAAGTTGGGGTGGTCCTCCAAGTTCCTCAAAATATTTTTGTCATGAACTGATTTGTTGGGATCACTTTGCTGTCTTCATATAGCTTCTTGTTTGGGACATATTTCCTTCTAATGGGGTTTCGGTGTAGGCCTGTACAGCTACGGAGTATCTTCCTTTCAAAAACTTCGATCTTCTTCATATATGTTGGTGATATGGTGAACCAAATAGGACAAGCGTACGTCAGAACTGGACGGATTAGCTGCTTATAGATGAGGAGCTTAGTATTAGTGCTTAGTCCGTTTCCGATAACCTTCCTTGACTCTCTTGAGATTACATGTAACGCCCTTGATTTCAACGTCAAAGTTAACATCAACAATATCATTCAGTAATTCTCTTAGTTTCATGTCTTACTTCATCGTTTTGAAAGTCTAAACATGGTGGTAACCTTTTTAAAGCGCCATTAAGGTAAAAGATTAAATTGTTTAAAATAGTAATGTGCTTTTCTTTGGTAAAAAACATTTCTTCAAAAAATATTAAAAAAAAGAAAAAAGTAAAATCGATTTATGTTTTGGCGAGGAAGACCAACAGATGAGGAATGAAAAGATTATGATTTGTAGATTAAGGAGGCAGATTCCGACAGATAGAGACAAATGTTCGGCGCTTATGGTAATAGAACGAGTTTTCAATTCGTCACATTTTTTGACACAAGAAGCGAAAGTAATTAGGCGATTCAAAAACAGTAGTACCAAATATTCGCATTCGTCAAATATTTCTAGCGAATCGCGAGTCATAATAGGGCTCTAAAACTAAAACTAAAGAATATATATATATGGCAGCACCATTGGCAGATTCATAGAGAAAAAGCAACGGGAATACGTGAATACGTCATCCAGCCCAACAGATTTTGGTTTGAGAACATTTTCGACTATTTTATCATCGTTTCATCATTTGTTTCGTTTTTCTTGCCGCTCGTGATCGTTGTTTAGGGTCCCCCAGTGCCCTTCTGCTAATAAGGTAACTTTTGCGATAGCAAATTGAACCTTTTAAAAACAGGTAAGCGTAATTACGCGTTCTTAACCGCTGTGTTCAGTTTAAGTATGATTGGCAAATAGTTCTTTAACTACTACGTTTTATTATCCCCAAATTTAAGTTTGTAACTCAACTGTCTTCCATTTGTCGTTGAATGTTAACTGTGGAAAGATGTGTAAACAATCCTTTCATTATCAGAAATAAGTAAAAAAAATCTTTTAATTGAAGAACACAGAGGGAACAACCCGTTTACCCCGTATTTAAGTTACTTAACCGAACCTTGTATTTTTTGACCTTCCTTCCCAACAGTCGACCCCGAATCGTTAATTATTTCGACTTCAGACTAGCTCCCTAAAACACCTTTCATTTAATTATCCTTTCCAAAACATTACTCTAGCACACCTAAATAAATATTGAAAAACACCAAAAATAAAACTTCGCTTTGTAAAAAGCGCCATCTCCTGATTTGATTTCTGTTTACTTATTGTTGTTTCTAGGTGCCTGGTGTAAGTATGAGCAAATCGATGCGATTTCTCTTTACTTGCTGTTGTTTCTGGGAGTTTTTGGGCTTCTTCATAACAAATTTTGATCTTTGCTTTATCCAAAGCACCATCTGGCTTGATTTCTCTTACTTACACCAAGCGCCCAGGAACAACAATAAGTAAACAGAAATGAAGCCAGGAGATGGCGTTTTTGATAAAGCAAAGATCAAATTTTTGACGTGATAACGTCTTATAAATAGATGACAGGCTACACGTACGAAATAACATGACTCATGCTGATAAGACTCATGACTCATGCTAACCGCATACTGTGGTTCTTTCAACCAAAATCGATCGCAAGCACCAGGGGAACATGACAAAGAACTGGCGTAAAATCCCAAAATATTTCCACTCAAATTCAAAAAGAACAAGAAGAGACAAAGAAATACAAAATAGGCGGAGTTTTGTTAAAATAGATTTAGATATTGGTGTGTGTGTGTGTGGATTTAACGAGAGGGTTTGTGGGTGTGAGTTAAAGGGCTGTATGTTGGTGTTGCTGCCATCAATGTTTTCTTATGACATTATCACGTAAAATTATCGTCCGTAAACCGACTTCACAGACAACCAACTCTTTTTATGAAGCACCAGGCGCCCAGAAACAGCAGCAAGTAAAGAGAAATAAAATCAATTTTCTCCTACTTTGAGAACAACTGTACCTATAGCTGGACTGCTAAAACTTACGAAGATCAGTTCTGGATCATCTCAATAAAATAAACAAAAATATTTTGCATTATTGTGATTTATTTTATTTTCTCTTTTTATTAGTTTAAAACAGTTCGATTTCATGTACATATATATATCTATTTTATATGATTTCTTACAAGATTTAAAAAAAAAAAATCCTTGCCTGGCAGTATCTAACGAAAGCTTTCTCTGCACACAAATTCAATTCCCTGCCTACTCCTGAACTACATATATTCATTACAACATGTTGCCAAATGTCTAGATGCATCCGCAAAAAACCACTCAAACAAGATCGCAAAATGAATTTGTACTTCTCATTGAACCAACCCCTATAGAGTCGGAGATCACCTATTCATTCGGATTGCATGCATACGTTTGTGTTTTGCCGGCTAGTGGATAAGAAGCAAGTCCTTCTCCAAGTATTGTGAATGTGAAAGTGAAATGCAGTTGGCCAGTGATAGATAACGGTTACAAATGTTCAGATTCAGAGAACTTCGTGCGAGCTAGACGCGTTTAAAAAATGGTCTTTCTTGTTGGTTATAACCAGTGTTAAAATTATTTTCTAATTTACAAATCAGTTCTTTTATCCGGTACGTCCTTAAACGGAGTTAGTTTTTTTTTTTTTTTTAGTAATCGCGTATGAGTTTTACTGGATTCTAAAATATACGTTCGATTAAACAAGTGTGCCTGCCCATCTTCAGTTAGTAGATTCTTTCAACTTTTATCTGTTTTTGTTTGTTTAAAATGAACGTTGATCATTGTAATCAACAACAGTGCCATCCGCATATTGCCGCAATCCGTGTCTTTAAGCAAGTTGATTTCTGGCGGCCACAACCACCCCAATTGCCAGGACCTCATACTGCTACCGGCCATTTAAGGCAACGATTCGCGACGACCTTCATTAATCAGCCTTTTCTCGGTTTTTCACCACAAAATCCATTTTTCCATTCGCCATTCGATCATCCACCACTTAAACCACTGATCGAGGAGGAGAACGTGCAAATTATGTCGAACGAGGAAGTGAGAGTATCCTTCGAATGGTAAGGTGAGTACCGACCATCTGCAGACGAGTGTCTAGACCTCGAAAATAACGTGTTTTTGTGTGGAATTTAAAACTAAAGTCCCCACGGGACATTTTTTGTTGAGATATTTAGCAACATTTTTTGTTTTCTTTATGGTCGGCCATTTTCTTTGGCTGCAAATTTGCAGTGGATTTGTGGTTGTGTGTGAGTTGTTTTATGTGTAAGTTGACTTGAATGAAATTGAGTGTGAAATTCAAGTGATCGTATGTCGTGTGTAGAATGGAAGTGGATCTAAAGTTTTCCAGTGAATGGAATTTTTTTATTTTTGGAAATGGCGGCGACCGCTAATTTATTGATAATTATTACTGTTTTTTTAATTGTTTTGATTTTTTTTTGGGGTAAATGGATTTCAAGGTTACTGACTTGCAGGAAGCACGTGTATTTCATTTATTTTTTCTTTAGGAATTTTGTTCATATGAAATTAAAGACAAAAGCCTAGGTTTACACATCATTTTCTGTCGAATTAATGTCGTTATATGTAGCAAAAAATACTGAAATGCTTGCCTTAAAGTATTGTTAAACAACATTCTTTATAAATCCGTTAGAAAATGTATTAAAAAATAAATCATTGCCAATGAAGCTAAATATGCATAAATATTCTCTAACATATACAGTAAAATCTCCCTTAGACGGTCATGAAAGAAAACGGTAAAGAAAATTATCCGTCTGACGGTGTTTTCTGCAAAAGAAAACACTAAAGAAAAAAATATTTTATTTCTGGAAAACCAAAATCCTGCATACAAATTTTGGATAAAGAGTTTTTTATTGAGCCGAAAAAATACTGTTTTTTTTCTATAATTCACGATTTTCTTTGAAAAATTCGACAGACTGCATTACGTTCGATTTCGATTTCGATTTCGATTTCGATTTCGAATTTGATTTCAAGTTTTTCGAAATCGGAAGAAATTTAAATTGCTTGCGGAACATCACAGCAATATTCAATTTTCTCGATTTTTAAGCAATAATGTGAGTACAAAATTCAATAAAAAAAACTTTGAAAAAACTTTTTTCACTAAAACAGGGGTAAACATACAAAACTTGATCTTAGGAAATTTGCCGAAGCAAAAATTATTCTAAAATATCCGATATGAATTAGAACAGCTGTTTTCAATTTTTTCGAACAGTGATTTCGAAAAACACTCGGAATTAGATACCAAAAAGGTCGATATGCAGATGCAGAACTCAGCTCACTGGACTTGCAATTTCTATATCGCTTTCATTATTTCACTTGATTTCTGGAACCCAGTTGATTAGGCAATTTTTGTAAGCTCTAAGATGAGCGCTGAGCTTACCCTACATAGTTTAGGTGGCGTTACAGTACGGGGTGGACCTGGTCCTCAACCAACAAGCTTCTCCAGGTAGCTCGGTCCCTAGCTACCTCCCTCCAGTTACGCATGTGAAGTCGGTTGAGCTCGATTCCAACGGACTGCTAAACACATCGTCGTTGCTTCCGTATCAAAACTCACAAAAACGCTACTGTTCTTCCAATTATGTCAATATCGTCAGCGTATGCGAGCGCTGAACTATCATGAATAAAAATGGGCACGACTGGGTCGCACGTACTTGCCCTTATGTGCCTAATTACATTGAAAAGCAAGATCTTTAACAGAAACAAGTAACTTATAAAAAGTATTAAAACCACAATACTTAACGGTTTTTAGTAAAAATGAAGTACGCCATCACACGTCTTAAATAACAAAGAATTTATGAAAAAAGTATTTCGAGAATTTTAGCACCGGTTTTGATAAAATCCTGTTTTTTATTTTTAGTTTTTTTTTTAGTTACCCAGAAAGCCCAAAATTAAAAAAACCGTTATATGAATGCTAAAATAATCATAAACACCAAATTTGAAGATAATCGTTTTAGCCGTTTAGGCTGCAGCTCGTTATACATACAGACAGGCAGACAGACATTTTTTCTCGATCACTTTTTTAGACTTCTCTATGATCGTAATGGCATGTTTGATTGTTATCCCAATTTTTACTTGCGATTATAGGGACTATAAGGCAAGTTATGCATTCGTAAAAAAAAAAAAATTCTAACAATCAAACATGATATTACGATGATAGAGAAGTCAAAAAAAGTGGGTCCGGAAATTCCGTCCGTCTGTCTGTCTGTCTGTCTGTCTGTCTGTCTGTCCGTATCGATATCTACAGCCTAAACGGTTGGGCTGATTTGAATCAAACTTGGTATATAGTATTTTTAGAGTGCTCTACCCGACAGTTTTTGGAATTGGCATTCTAGCTCCAAAACTAACGGTACCTGCCATATAACTTTTATTAAAAAACTTATTTTTCTCGAAAACGGCTCCTACGATTTTGATTAAACTTTCAGAATGATGTTTTCTGTGCAAAATCTATCTTTTAATTTTAATGGATTTTTCAGAAAAAGTTTTATAACGGTACCTCCCATATGACCGGTTTTTTAAAATCAGACTTTCTCGTTAACTAATTGACGGATTTTGATGAAATTTTCAAAATATGTAGTGTTTTATGATTTAAATAATATTGCTTATCAAAATTTTCAAAAACATTTTTTTTTTAAATTTTAATAATTTTTTTAAAAAAATACTTTGTTTTTTGAATATTTTGAAAACGGATCTATAGATTTTTTTTTAAATTTTTCTCCTAGTATAAACTATAGATTTCTTAAAATTGACACATTAATAAAAATTTTAAAATATGTTTTCGAAAAGTTTTTCAAAAAAAACATTTTTTTGAAAAAACTGGTCGAACGATTTTGAAATGAAAAATTCATAAAATAGAAAACAGCAAAAGAAATAAGATGGCTTACAACATTTTTTCCAAAAAACGTTATGAGTAGTGTTTTTTTGAATTCCTAAATTTTTTTCCCCAACATTTTATTTCATATTGCTCGGCTAAGCCCTAGCCAAGCCATTAGTCAAATAAAAGAAAGTGACAACCTACATTACATACATACTTACGTATTTTAAAGTATTTTTCATCATCATAAAAGCACAGAATAAATAAGGAAGCCTTTGATAAACACACAAAAACAACTAACAAATAAAAAAAACTATTCGATTACTACTGAATGCAAAAATTTCAATCGAGAAAACAAAAGCTTACACCTTCCTATAAATAAACAAAACCACTGTGTTAACTTTTAATATTGTCTCTATACCTACTGGCTTAACAGTAGTTGGAACACGTATCTTAATTTTAGTACCTACCTTCCTTCCAACCTTATTATAGGTACCTAAATCCTTTATAAATTCCATTGGTCCCATATTGGGACGTATAAAGGTCCATTTACCTAGCATTATTGCCATACTGCTGATTCCGACGAATCTTTATGCCAGTTGTTCAAATTTTTCCATACCAAAATGAAAATTTAACTGAAAAAAGTCCTTTGTATCTTTCTATTAGCAAATTATATTATAAACAGTAAGCAGCAAGTGGAAAGATAATACTACACTAAAAAACTGCAAAAGCTAACAATCCTATATATTTATGTGTTTATCCCTTTGTCGTGACGCATGTTCGTTCGAGCTTCACCCCAAAACGATTATAAGGAAGTTGCACGTCATACAAAAAATATTAAAATAAAATCTTTGTCAAAAAGACGCCTGCACTTAAAAAGGATTAGCACATAAGAGCAAGTACGTGCGACCCAGTCGTGCCTTTTATTTTAATATACACGAATCCTAAGCTTGCCTTATAGTCCCTATAATCGCAAGTAAAAATGACAAATGCCAGAGCTGTTAAATGTAAGAATTTGTTGGATAAAGCAATGATTTTACTCAGATTATGGTCAAAACAGATGTGTAGTTAATTTCGTGCAGAAAAAAAAATTACACAGGCTCTTATGGGACATGTCAACTCAAATACTGCAGGGGTTGCAGAATCTACAGGATGCCTGATTTCTAAATGTCATGCCTAGTTTCATTGCTGCCACAACAATAAATGAAAACAAATTAAATATAAGGTATCTGGCATTACTGATATACCACACTTATTAATCAGCGTTACCGCTGTGACCGTTTTGCCACCATTTTTAAGAAAATACTTCATCATAGTTTTTATGGTAATATTGTTTTTCGTTCACTTACATTACTTACACTTACTTAAAAAATAAAAAAAAGTTTTTTCCCGATTTGTTGGAATTTGTATTCTCTAAATTCAATATTCATACAAATTTGATTTTATTTACAGTGGTGAAATTAGGTGACATTTTTTTTCAGTATAACAATTTTTTGCAACTTTTTAATAATGTCCGGTGCTAACGCTGCATTTTGACATTAATACAGCAATACCTAAATATCAACAAATATGCATATCTGCGGAACAAGAACATCTGTTTTCGGCTTTAATCTGTAATATTTTGAGCTCACAAAGCGCGCTCAGAACTTAAATAGAAACACCAATTCGAAGTGCAGAACTCTCGGAGGTAAAAAGAAACAAAATGTTGTTTTTTGACAGTTCAAATTATTGAATCAGAAAGTTCTACACTTCCGAACGTAAGCAAAATCCAATTGAAATTCGGGTTTGAAAAACATACTAGCTTCGTTCAGTGACGGTTTTGAAGCTCAGAACAGAGCATAGCAGCACAGAAGTAGTAAGTGAGAAATGTCAGAACAGTTTAGAACAGGCGGCTAATGACATGTGTCAGTTTGTCAGTCATGGTTGTTTATAAAAAAAGATAAAAACATGGTGTTTGTAAGCACGTGTGAAGAGAATAATAAAGTTTTTTTTTTTCATTAAACTTAAATCAGACTTCGTTGAAATAAATAAAATGTGCAAAATGCATCATTTGACAGACAGTTTTCACTATTTTGCTCTTCCTCATAAAGATGCATAGAAAAAATTGGTACCTATTCTAAACCCTCATCATACAAATTACCAGAAAAGAACAGAAAATTCTTCATTGAACATCAAAAAGCTGATCTTCTCAGAACAAGGGTCATTGAACAAAGCTAATGTTGCAAAACATCAACCAAGTAACTATACCTATGGGCGTATACGTATGTACTTATATACAGGGTGGGCCATTTTTGGAAATGGCCGCCAATGTCAAATCTGTTTTGACATTTGTGGACTAGACAGATGCAAAATTCAAGTGAACAAGCCATGGAGCGATACATGAACCGACATGAACCGATATTCTGAAGGCGGCGTTCTCGGGTCGCCTCTTCTCTCGTTTTGGCGATTTGCACTGGCCCGCAAGATCGCCCGATTTAACCGTTTCAGACTTTTTTTTGGGAAGTTTTTTGAAGTCCCGTGTTTTATGTGAACAAGCCAGAGACTCTGGAAGCTATCAACATAAGACACGACACGAATGTGAGAATCTGTCGCCCGAAGTTCTCGCCGAAGTGATGAAAAATGCCATAAATCAATCCATCAATTGTGACGGCGCCCATTTGGCCGATATCATCTTCTCGACTTGACCAATACAATTCTAAAGGTTCTGTCATATAATCGTTAAGTAAAAGCTTATTTTTCTCAGAAACGGTTTATAGAATTTTTCATGAAAAAAAATCAGTGTACTATTGTAGGTGTATGTTATGTTTTGGTGAAAAAATCAAGATGGTGGGCTAAAAACGGTACCTCCCATAGAACCGTTTTTTTTCGACTTTCTCCGATTTCAATTAAAATTGATAAGTAATTTTCTTATAAAATATTTTCGAAACCTTTTTTTTGTATTTTTAATAATTTTCTTAAATTTTTTTTTCATAAATCAATATTTAGAAAACGGGTGGATGGATTTTTTTTAAATTTTGTTTTTTAAATATATGTAATTTTTGTGTTTAAATTTGCATTCTTGAATTATTTTTTTTTTAATTTTTAAAAAAAGTTGTTAAATAAAAAAACCGTTTTATTTAAAAACCGTTCCGACGAATTAAAAAAATCACGTTTTTTCCATTTTATAAAGAAATAAAATGGCTTTGAAATTTTTCTGCAGAAAACTATTTCACATACTTTTTTCAAACAATCAAAAGTCAGAAAAAACGAATAAAAACTTTGAATTTCCTTTAATATTTTTCAAATTTTATTCGAAGCTTTGACCGCACTTAAGAGCAAGTACGTGTGATCCAGGCCTGCATCTTATTTCATAACACAAGCAGACCATACTGGCTTCCATGTCTCACGGTTTTTTTTAAATATCTTCCCTCATTTAAAGCTCGTTCCATTCATTACATCGGCAACACCATTCAAAAAAAAAAAAAAGAAAGGAAAACACCGCCCTCGGCATGTGAAAATATTTTTCTATTTACAAGTACTTCCCTACTGCTTGCATCAGTTAGCACTTCCTTTGCCAGTCTCAAGCCTAAGTAACCTCAATTATTGTATAATGTATCCACAAGAAATAATAATCCCTTCCAAGTCATTAGGTTAAGTGGGATTTGGAAATGCTTTAAATTTAACATTTAACAGGAAGAGCATCCAATGTGCAGAGGAACAACATCAATATTGTTGTTGTAAACATTATCACAGCTCTAAGTTCCAAGTCAACACCCCCCCCCCCCTCCCCTTCCATCCTTTCTTTATGCAGAGTTCAATGGTCTTTTGACATAAAGTGCTAGCGAGTCAAGTTGTGGCAGTGTGGCACACAAAGTGGTGGCAGTTACCGGTCGTCGTTGGAGCTCGAGGGATGGATGCTTTAAGGAACCTATCCCAATGTAATGTCCTTTGAAGAAAAGCTCTAGGACTAAAAAAAAATGTTACACAATATACGTTTCAAGGAAAGCAGAGCTTTTTTCTATTGAAGTTTGTTTCGCGTTTGTAGAAACTGTGTTAAAATATTTTCTTTGAAATTTCGGTCTTTTTTGGTCTTAGTTAGGAAGCCACATGGCGCAGTTCCTCCCTCGAACTAATGTTGAAAGGATACATTTTCGGGGATGCATTTAATTTTGGAACAGAGACTGCAAAATGTTCGATTGACGCATGCTCTGAAAAAATTGTAAGACATGACTTCCTTCTATTGTCTAGAATCATATGATGGAATATTTTTTTTTTTGTTCTTTGTATTTCTATGAATTATCTTTGGGTGTATCTGAGATTTGATATGGACTAGGAGCTGTTAATAAGAATGCTTCCCGCATCAATTAAGTGAGTGACGTCCATGGGGTATTGCCAACTGTTTGAATCACAAGTTAAAAAATTCCCAAAAACACAGCCGTTAGTATCGAAATTTATTGGACTGTTTCGTGATTAAAACATTTGTAATAAAATTAAAACGATTTTTTCTTATCGAAAAAGGCTTTAACGATAAACGTACATTTGACGTTACCACCCTACTCGGATTTCAGATACTTTAAAACTATGTAAACCATGACAAAAAGTCAACTGCAACTTTATTTTCAAACACACTGGTACCTGCTGGTGTTTGCATCGCACTCAACTTAAGCAATTGCCACTGAAACAAAAAACAGAACTCCTGAGTTGCACTTATTAAGAGTTACCATTCGTCGTTAATGGAAATTATAATAACTTTTTCTTTGGTTTTTGCTATGGAGCTTTCTGAATTATAGCTTTATTAGAGCTTTTGGGAGCATTTATTTTAAGTTTAACGAAAAAGGTGTTGTCGCTGCATGTTTTTCTGATTACATCTTTTCGTTTTTTTTTCTTCAAAATAAAAGAAGATTGAAATTTTTTTTTTTGTTCATGAAAATAAAAATAAAAAGAAAAGGGTTTCGTGTATAATATAAAAATAAATAGTGCAGTACAATAAACATTATTTTTACGATAAAAGCGATTAGGGCATCTGGAAAACGCGCCTACCTACAGAAACATATCTTACATTTTGGTGGTGTCGAAAAAACTGATTTAATTTAATTTAGACATATTACAACTTTTTAAGGTTTAGCTCTTTTATGTTTCCGTTCATGAAATCTAAATACCTAAACAGTTAATAACCCTATCGACATTTGTGTGAGAATTATGCCAATTTATAATGCTCAGTGCGGCAACCATATGAGAGCTTTAAAATGGAAATAGCTTATTAAAATCCATAATAGTAAGAGTGAAAGGCAAATATCCTATCTTACCTGTACTGAAAATATAAATTGAAAAAAGTATAGCGACTTCTATTGAGCCACCAAAACTAATAGTGGACCTGATAAGAAATTCCCTCAGTTCCTTGTCGGGCACTGCCCTACGGAACCAGATGCGCTCCATCCAACAGTGTCTCGTCGCGTTGGTCGACAGTTTTTCGGCCGACGTAATAAATCAAAGAAATCGCCGCGCCAATCTATCCTGTATTCGCCCCCCATTGTCTAATAAAGAAGAGCTTGGGGCTGACACTAGCTTGCGCTGATGGCCTGCCCAACATGCGCCGTTATCGAGAAATATGGACCGTAACGCCGCCTGCCCAAAATCCACACCAAACAATGATGGCTAAAACACAATCACGCTTCAGCTTTGGCTTCGTCACGTTACATTTCATACGCTTTGTGTTCGCTTTAAGTGACATTTCACAAATTTCGGTAGTTGTTTTTGTTTTTTTTTCTGTCAAAGCGAGCAAAAGTTCAACCAATTTCTACTTCAGCTTAGTGTCTGAGTCACGTTACCTTATCTTATACACGAACCAAACGTAACGTCAAAGCCAAAGCGACATTGTGTTAAGATGTATTGATTTCCTATGGTTGAACTTGAAAACGTCAGGCGAAACCGAAGCTAAAGTGTGATTGTGTTTTAGCCATGACTTTTTCCGGATGCATTGGCCTCATCGCTGAAGATGATTTTTGTTTATTTAATCAGTTTTTTATCCAACAGACTGCGAATATTCCTCTCGGTAGGACGGCTATGGCAATGGCGACCGTAAAATGAAATGAATAGAAAAAACATTTTCATTAAACAATTTATTCATTTATTCATACAATTTGACAGTTGTAGCTTTAACATTAGGGCCCCTATCAACTGTCAAAATTCGGAAGTCCCTACTATAAGACCCCGTTATATATCAATCTATGTTACTAGTCTGGCAATGCCTCTCCCATAATCTGTTTACCTGCATATATAAAATTAATTTCTTTTCTTTCATATACCTTCCTACCTATTCCTGAAATACAACAACAAGTGCAAATGCAACACCCCTATCCATAATTAAATATTCCTCACAAAACGTCCTATTCCTTGTTTCTTTCTTTTTTTTTACATCTTTATCATTTTCTTGTGGTGTGGCAGCTCAATAAATGCAAAAGAAGCAAAAAACACACTTTTCGTTCTATACCACCCCCATGACCTGCATCGCATCACAAAGTACACCCAAACCCACTTTTGGCGTCAAGTTTCAAAACAAACGAACATACATAGACACATCACTTATACCAAAATAAAATACAAAAAAAAGGGATAAACAAAAAGGAACAAAATCCAATGCAACATCAAACCAGGACCCTCAAAGTTCTCCCAAAAGTTTCAAATAAGCTCCCCAACTGTCAGCCGTAGTGGGTGGTCACGACTCACGACATCCACACAAAATATTGGCAAGTCCTGTGCTCTACTCTACTACCACCAACGAGACCAGAACCAACCAAGGATCCTCTGACTTTTGTCGGTTTCCAACAACCCCCCATTTAGTTCTTGCACTCTCTGAACGCAAGTTGTGTTTTATAATTTTCCAAAAACAAAAAAAAAAAGAATTCAAATAAATACATACATATATATAAATTATATCCTTATTGAATTTTCTTTCATACACACACTTGGAAGGATAATTTTTATTAATTAAAATTAAAATTTTCTTTAAAAAAAAAAGACAAACAAGGATTTTCAGCTTCAATTTTTGTGCATTTAAAACACACATATAGTATCTCTTCGTCCTTCGAATCCACCCTTTAAAAAACCCCACCTAATTCTAACTATCTATACTCTCAGAATACTCAAAAAAAGGACTAAATTGAACTATTGAGTGTTCTTTTTTAAGTGATAAAAAGTTCAATTGAGTTGTTTTGTTAAAAGAAAAAAAAAAAACGCTTTAAAGCCGCATAATAATACAATTATTGCCGCACCTTAAAATAGTGTATATACACCCAAAAGCAGAAAACTACTCTCTACACATCCCGTTGCACACAGGACATCGCTGTACAGAGCAAAAAAAAGGAGTAGAGACGACGAATACAGGAATTGCAGCAGCAATTGCAACAAATTTTGCAGGATGAAAGCTTGAAAAACGCACCAACAAAGCAAAAAAAAAAAAAAAGGATTCAAAATCAATCTGTTTTAAATTTAAGGATCAAAAAAGGTTAAAGGAATAAAAACGCCCTAAATTCTCGACAAAAATAAATCGCGTGATTTTCTAGGATAAATAAAAAAAAAGGATATATATGTACCTACTACGGCACTGTACTGTGTACTCCTCCTACTCAAAAGGATTTTTTTTTCTATATTTTTACTACTCATAGGAGTCACGTCATAGTTGAGTTCTTCGCGAGGTTGTGTGTGTGTGTTATTTAAATTAATTTTGAATTTTAAGTGCATTAGGATAAATATACTTAAACAAGGACATTTAGTTAAAAAAAAAAGAAAACTTAATTCACTGAAAAATCAAACAAAGGATATTAAATAAAAAAAAAATTCCTCTCTACAAGGATTCTGCATTTAACACAAGCTTTCTCCTATTTTGCCACAGTAGTTCTTCCAGAGGCTCTAAAGAAAGGAGGAAATAAACCCGAAAAAAGGAGTGGTTTGTATAAATTAAATAATTTTTTACCCACCCACCCACGTAGGCACCCGGTTCCATTGCAATTTTTCTGTTCGTTTTGTTATTAAAAAAAAAACGGAATTTTACGTTCTCATAGTATTTCATGGCATATCCTGGATGCATCCTGATTTTTAACTCCCATTTATGCGGGAGAAGAAGAACTAATCGATTTAGTTCCAGGGAGATGTATGCAATCCTTGTTTTTTTTTCTTTTGTTGGCTTTTCGCGTTTGATTGTTGTTCTCATTGCATCTGTGTCAATTGTTTGTCTCTTTCTGTGCTCTCGCGCCGGATAAGCTTTGAAATGCAATAGAGAAAGCTTTTTTCTAAGACAACCGGCTGATGTTGCATCAGATTTGGTTTGATTTAAGGGGGTGGATGATGCCTCTTCTCTTTCTCTAAATGTCCTGCTGGGTTTGTTTGTTTTTTTTTTTATTTTTTTTTTGAGATACTATTCTTCCGGCATATAGCTTTACTATTGAGGGTGGTTATGGGAGAGTTTTATTTATTTTGTTTTATTTTTTTTTTCTAGAAAATGTTAGCAGTGGCGATGGGTGGAAATGGTATAAAACTAAACAAAAAAAACGTTCATTCAGTAAAAAAGAGAGTGCCCAAGAGAGGGAGAACTGAGTATCATGCTCATGCATTTTTTTTTTAACAGACGAAAGAGAATATCTTTGGTGTTTTTTTTTTATTTATTTAGGCGGAACTTTTTTTTGGAGAAATTATATTTTTTGACAGTTTGTTTACACATTGAGGTTATATTTTTATCAATGGCCTTTAGTGTTTTTTGTTTAATAATAAATGAGCGAAAGGTTTTTGAATAGCATATGGATTTTACATGAAAAGGGGTGACTAGGTAGCCGGAAACACAGAGAAAGAAGCAACTACTATTTGATGATTAACCAGATAATGGTTGTAGTATTACGATTGTTGACTATATTCCAGGTGTTTGATGAGATAAGAAAAATGATGTTTTATAGAAAATAGATATCGATTTTTGCTTAGGGAAAGTGGCATTAGAAACTGTGTTTTTTTATTCATGGAAATACTAGCATTCGTATTATTATTCCCAAATGATTTACATGTTGAAATAATTAAATACATTTAGTGCTAGATACAAGTCCATTAAATATAGTCATTTTGGGCTACAAACCCTCCAAAACAAATAAATGTTACTTACCTAGATTTGACATAAGAACTGTAGTATAATGATTAAGCTTTTTACGAAAATTACGTAACGTATCATCGTCAAAAAACACTAATTTTGTCATAAAATTAGACAGGTGTTTGATAAAACTTTCAAAAACTCTCTAAAATTTTAAGATGATTTAAACAAACAAACCTGGTGTAATGGTTTTAGGAGAAGGATCTAACTATAAAATTATTGGCCTAATGTCAAAATCACATATTTTAATGATCCGAAACACACAGTCTTTCGATAAGTTTTATTAACTATGAGGTATTTTCTTTTCGTTCTGCTAAATGAACATTTGACAGCTGTCATTTGTTGGCACTTGATACATAGCTATTTCCATTAGTTTTTCATAATGTATTCAGAAAGATGACGAAACAGTTTTTTTGAGTTTTCCCAGTAGGTCATGCCATGCCTATTATGGGGCCCTAAAATATACACAAAACAAAAAAGAAGAAGAAGAGAATCTTAAGCTCTCTGATGGCAGAAAAAGTACTGTCATTTCGCCGCCAACAATCAATGTGTCAACGCTTGCAATGTGTCCCAAATGTTGTCGTAAAACGCGTTGACCTTCTAAAGTACTATTCACATGAGACATGAGAGACCAACGACCAATGAGTAAACGAACATTCGTCTTTTTTGACTATTCTTTCACTTGGCATTCTCTTATTCGTCGACCACCAAAAAAAAACAAAAGAACAGGTGATTTTGAGGTTTTTCGGGCGCGGACAATTATGTTCGTTGAATCGTATGTAGAACGCGAATAGAACTTTGCAGTTCGTAGTAATCAGATTGGAATTCGCGACGAACAATTTATTTCAGGAATTAAAATGCAAATTTAAATATCTAAACAATAACATAAATTGATGCGATTTGTAGTGCGTCGGCTTCGCATACGGTGGATCGCTTGTTCGCTCGGGACCCGAAAGGTTTTTCGATAAAATTGAACACAAAGCGATAAAGCAATAACATAAAGAACTTTGCATTTATTCGCCGTTCGTTGGTCGCTCCCATGTGAATAGTCCTTAAGTGTGTAAACGCGATTTTTTCGATATGGTGTCAACGCAGAAAAGATAGTTCAGTCCAAATAAGTTAGCCAGCCAATATTTTCGTGTGTTTCTAAGTTAAGTAGGTAAAAAATCGAGACAAAAACTTTTTATATAATGTATACAAAAATGCTAACTTTTATGACCAATGACAAGTGACAACACTTCTCAGATCAATATATAATTCTTAATATTCAAAGTGGGAACAAAGCATTTTTAAGTTAAAATTCATGACATTTAAATGTAAGAACTCCAGTTTACGCTTTGACAAGCCGACCAAAAAACAATGACTTAACAACGCATCCCACAACATTGGCGGGATGATTACACGATCAACGAAAATGGTCAAGTCGTTGATCCGAAAAATTATTGCAATGCGCATGTCAAAGACGATCACACGACTTGACGACTTTGAGACAGATATTTATGATATTGTTTGTATACTTTATATGTGATTTTTTGTTTTAATATTTTTGGTTATTTTTCGATGGGCCTTAGGTTGGAAAATAAAACAAAGTCTTTTCTCTCTTATGACGTTTCGTCCATGGTTATGGCTAATGGACATCATCAGGTGACAAAATTCTTCTATATTGCATTGAAAAATACAGAAATACAATCAATTTAACAACAAAACAAAGAGCTGGTTGTCTATAAAGTCAGTTTACGGACGATAATTTTACGTGATAACGTCATAAGAAAACATTGATGGCAGCAACACCAACATACAGCCCGTTGACTCACACCCACAAACCCTCTTGTTAAATCCACACACGCACCCCATTATTACTACTAATTTCTACTTTAACAAAACTCCGCCTATTTTTTATTTCTCCTTTTCTCTTCTTTTGTTCTTTTTGAATTTGAGTGGAATTCTTTTGGGAATTTGTGCCTGTTCTTTTTCATGTTCGCCTGGTGCTTGCGATCGATTTTGGTTGAAAGAACCACAGTATCGCGGTAAGCATGAGTCATAAGTCTTATCAGCATGAGTCATGTTATTTCGTACGTGTAGCTTGTCATCCATTTATAAGACGTTATCACGTCAAAAATACAAAATAAACAATTTAAACCTACCTTAATTACATTCAAATTAAAATTAAATTTACGATATTATGACGTCAGAGACTCAACGCGTTGTTTGTTCATTATTTTTTTGGTACAAAACTTGAGGGGTAAAGAAAAGAAGATGAATGAAGTAAGGAATATAGAAAGAGAAAATTGTGTGATTTTTTAAGGTTGAGGTTGGACGTTACTCGTTGGCGCATACTTACAAAATTACTTTTAAAATTGCAAACACTTCCCAAACACTATTTTTAGTAGTTCATACTGAATAATTTTTTTTTGTGATTAAGTTAAAATTTTGCAATTTTTTTCAGTTTTCTTTTAAAAGAATTGGAATATTTGGAAAAATCACCCCAAGGCTTCGGGAGGTGCGCAATTCTTCCAAAACAGGCAAGGTCTGCCACGTTGTCTTCTACCATACAAAAAAAAAACTGCAAAAGACTCCGAGCTGGTTCCTCTTCACTCATGCGAGATAGGTGCCCAGCCCACCAGAGTCTACCGAGCTCTATTTTTTTCCCTTTTATCTGCTTCGAGTTAGATTTAATACAATTCATGATTGTATCTTCTCCGGAATCGTCCTCCCTCGCACACGGGGCCTACAATTCTCCGTAAGACTGTCCTCTCGAACGCGGATAAGAGATCAGAGTGCCTTATTGTAAGCACTCTAGCCTCGGACCCGTATGTGAGTCCTGATAAGAGTAAGACCATTTTTCTTTTTTCTTTGTCTATACTCTGCCCAACATAAATGGTCCATACAGGCCTTATAAGAGAGTTTAATTTTTACAAATGGTGCCTGACTCCATAAATTCCTAATGCATTAAAAACTCAACCACGACTGACACCAGATTGGAAAATATTGCATTTGATATACATATGTAAATATATATAATTCTCATTAAACATTAATTATATCGTTTTTTGTCATAGCGACAGCTCTGTACATACATATATGTACTTATAATAAGGATTGGTTACCTAGAGATACACAAAACTGTATTTTTTTAAGTATCAAGTATCTAAGCCACATAAACGTGCGTCACTCGCAACCCTCATTTTGTTATCCAAATAATATTTTTAACATCAATAGATACGAGTTAGAAACAACACTTAACCCACGCTTTTGAATTTCATTAGCAAATCTAATAAATTTATTCCGATAAAAGGATCACCCTCCGTTAATTTGTCGTATGTTTTTCAAACCCTCGAACATCTGCCACCCAAATTCTTTTATTTTTTAAGAGACTCAAACAAAAATAACAAAACCACACAACCCCCATAGGAGGCCAAATAAAATTAAGAGAAACACAAACAATTTTCTCGCGAAAGTTTTCCTCAAAAACGCCACAAACTCAAACTTTCCTCGACTTTCCACATTTCAGTTTATTTCGGTTCTATTCTGTTGAAGGAACGTGATTTTGTTCTTCTTTCAGTTGATTTAATTTATTTTTCTCCTAATTTAATTTTTGCTTGAGTTTTTAAGTTAAATTTTCAATTTAATTTGTTTAACTTTACTCTCCTTTGTTGGGTTTAATTTACGTTACTCGTTACGTTCATTACCGTTTAGTTAAGTTTTTTTTTTTATTTTTTTTTTGTTTTGATTATACAACCAAAATAAAAGTTTGTTCTTAATTAAATAAAAAAAAAAGAAAAAAATATTCAACACAATTAAAAAAGTGCATTTTAAAAAGTTTTAGTTATATAAACAATTCTATTTTCTTCGTTATTATTGTGTGTGAAACTGTGTATTTCATTAAAGTTTTGGAGATATAATTAAATTAAATGTGTTAATTGTTTCGTAATCGTTAACAAAAACCATATATAATTTTTTTGAGTGCATCTATTATTGGAATTTATGTGTTTTTGAGGTCGAAAACGGTAGTTTTTGAAGAATAAAAAAAACTAGCACCTGTGTGCGGCTTTATTTTAACTGATAAAAGGTAAATCTTAATTCCAAAACGTTCCATTTAAACATCAAAATCCTTCTGATAAACTAAATTATTTATCAACGCGAAGAAAAAAAAAAATTACACAAAAAAAAAAAACACTAATTTTCCGATGATGTTCTTCTATGAAAGTTATTTTTGAAAATTCTAAAAATATTTTTCAAAACACAAAATATTTCTATTCAAATCGAAGAAGAAGTAAAAAAAAAAAAATTGTGTACACAAATAAATTTATCATCTCCACTGGTCTTCAAACAGTTTGCATCTCATTCTATCTTTAGCTTGTTTCTGACTTTTCCTCTCATTTCAATATATTGAACTTTTTGACCTACAATATCATTATGCGCTCTTAAATATTTTTTAATTTTTTTTTTTTTGAATAATTTTGTCGATATTATTATTAGAAAAGTGGATTTGCGCGATTCACATTTTGAAATTACGATGAAGAAGATCCGAGCTAATTTTGGGTGTATCTTTGTATCTTTTTATCTTTGCGGTGTGGATTCTTGAGATTTTATTGCAATTTGTTGCATTTTGATGTTTGTGTATGCACAGTAGTATGCCACTGTAGATATAATTTACATCTGTTGGCAAATATTTGCTGCAATGCCAATGGTATCGAGTATTAGTTGCAAGTCATTTGATTTATGGATCTTGGGGTAAATTGTTTGGTTTGTTTTGGTTCCGGTTTGGCGGAATTGAAATTGAAAAATGCGTTTTGAAATTTAGCGACTTGTTGTGGTCGGTCTATTTTTAGAAATGGTCAGGTGCAAGTATTTTTTAAATAGAGATGAGGACAAGAACAAAACTCAGAAGCAAGGAAGACTAATTTGCTGCTATTTTAGGCAGGGATTTAGGGCAGTGTACACTGTCAAAGGAGTTTAAATATATTACTAACTTCACCTAACCTCCTCTTCTTTTTTTTCTTTTTCTTAAATCGATTATTGTTACGATTTCGACTAGGACCAGGCTTTTTTTTGATTCAGGAGTTTTCGCGCCTTCCTTTCTTCTGCGAAAGTAAGTTACGAAAATTATTTTCTACGGCACATGCATGCTTCATTTTATGTTTGATCTTTTTTTAACGACACCCACCGGTGATCTCAAGTCGTGTCAACCCGGGGATTTCCATGCACACTTGTGGGAAAGTTTTTAGGTGTTAAAGTGTCGCTAGGCCCTTCATTGCTAGGATCTTCATTGCCTAGATGTGATTTCTCATTTTGTCGTTTTTTATCCTCTTACCGCGTTCGAGAGACTTAGGGAGAATTATAAGCTTTTGCGTGCGAGGTAGGCCGATTCCGGAGAAGATACAATCATAAATTTTATGAAATCTACCTCGAAACAGATGAGCTGTACAAAACAAAGCTCAGTTCTAGACTCCGTCGGGGCTGGAACCAAGCTCGCATGAACGAAGAGCAACCAGATCGGAAAGTCCTTAACACTTTTTTTGTAGAACTTTGTCTTCTTGCTAACGTTGAAAGGATGGTGTAGATTAGAAAGCCCGAAGGCTTAAGGTGCGAAACGATTAGGATGTATGGAGGAACTTGTCAGATGATACTCGAAATGGATCCCAATTCTTCTAAGTCATTTGATAAAGTTTGGCATCAAGCCCTTTTGGTCTCGATGAAACTCTTCTTCGTTGGATTATAGTAATTTCCATTCGAAACGCTCAATGCAAGTTATGTTGAACGGATTCAAATGCGATATTAAGAAATAACTGCTGGTGTGCCCCAGGGCTCTGTTTTGTCTCTATTTCTTATATTTATTACATTATTTCTTATATTTATTATGATGCATTATCTGAAACAAATAAAACATACTCGTTCTTCGGTTGTAGAGCTGCAACTACAGCGTATGACAAGTTTATTTATTTCTGATCGTCTTCAGTAGTTAAAGCAAAAAATACCTGCAATGCCACTATTCATAATTGGTACTTGTCACGATGAAACCGATCACCTTTCAATTCTCGAAATGAACATTACAGACCTTCTTTTAAGATATACTAATATAAACAATTCCCATATTTGCGCAGGTACTCCCAAAACTCACATCAGTTTCTTGAAGACAATAAAAATAAACGACTGGATCGCACGTACTTGCTCATATGTGCGGTCACATCATCGAATAATGTTTTAAAAAATGAACGACTAGGTCGCACGAACTTGTTCTTATGTAAAATATTTGTTAATTGTTTTTCAAGAAGAAATAAAACGCATATAGTTTAATGTTATGGCCAAGAATTTAGCTTGATTATAAAGATAAGGGTTTGCATTATGTTTTAAAAATGATTTCGGGGAAGTGGCTGGCTCGAATAAATTCCAGCCGAGGCCCAATTTTGTGAAAATCGGGATCGGTGGCCATCTCGTTTTGGGCCCATTCACCGAACGTGTGACGCGCCTGATGGTCGTTCGGCTTCAATTCTTGCACGAGTTGGATTTTGTAAGCCTGTAAACCAATATTCTTCCGCAAAATCTTCCATAAAGTGGATGTGCACATCTCCAATTGTTGCGCGCGATGGCGGATGAACTCATTTGGGTCTTCTTCGATGCTCTGCTCCACCGAAACGAACCATCATTTTGGTAATAAATTTGCACAATTTGCAAACTTATTCGGGTGTAAGTCAAGTCTATTCATTATGAAATGGCAAACCAAACTGAGCATAAATCAAGTGACAGCTGTCAAAAAGACCAACTCTATTAAAATAAAAAAAATATTTTTTTTTTAGAAAATTCTTTCATTTTTTAATTAGCTTAAAAGTTTTTTTTTCGGAAAAACTAAGTATGCAATAAAATTTGAAAACAAAATGTCTATCGAGGAAAAAAAATGAAAATCGTTAGACCAGTTTTTTTTTTTGAAAAACTTTTCGAAAAAATATTTAAATTTTTTTTCTAGTATGTCATTATAAGGAAATCTGTAGTTTTCATCTGGGAAAATTATTTAAAAAAAATTCAATCAACCCATTTACAAAATATTTCGAAAACCAAATTCTTTTTTTTAGAAAATTTTAAAAAATCCAAAAAAAAAATTTTTGAAAATTTTGAAATGCAATATTAATTGAATTATAAATGACTTCCTGTGTGCAAAATTTTATTGAAATCGGGATAATAGTTTACGATAAAACCGCATTTGAAAAAAAACGGTTATATGAGAGGTACCGTTATAGAGCAAATTTCAAAAAAATCGTTTTAACTGAAATATGTATTGTTGTAAAAAAATAGCACCCTGAATATTTTATCAAAATTGTTAGAGCCGTTTTTGAGAAAATTAAACTTATTGTTAAAAAATTGTATGGCAGGTACCGTTATTTTTCGAGCTAGAGCAAAAATGAAAAACACTCCCTGAGATAGTAATACCAAGTTTGAAGCAAATCGGCCCATCCGTTTAAGCTGTAGAGGCGCGAACAGACAGACAGACAGACGGACGGAATTTCCGGACCCACTTTTTTCAACTTCTCTATAATCGTAATGTCATGTTTGATTGTTAGATTTTTTTTGCACGAATCCATAACTTGCATTTTAGTACCGAAATCGCAAGTAAAAAGAGCCTTACAAATTACAGGTGATGATTGAGCACCGTCATTTTGTTTCTTGCCTTTCGTTATTGTTTCGCTTTCTACAAAAAACCGTACAACCGTAATACTCCAACTGCCAGGAATTGCTATCAGTTTACCCTTGAGCCCAACTTCGGACTTACTATCAAATACAGAGATTCTTTCTTTAGCCGCACCACGCGAACGTGAAATGCCTCGCTGGACTCGGGGAAAACCCCGGAATCAAAAAAAAAAACGTATCATTAAACATTAAAAAATCGACTAAGGGCGCCACCTACTGCGAATTAATTGTTCTATATGGCTATATCGTATTTCAATATTTCTATATCTTAATTTTAATTGCCTTTCGGCCTAAAAAGTAACTTAAATTTATATTAAAATTAACTTGGCCTTATTTTTTGCCCAGAAAAAAGTAAAAAATGGGTATCGATTTTTAGCCTATCTTAATCTATTTAAAACTAGCTTAAAGCAAACTTAAAATAACTTAAAATAAACCTAAAATACTTTAATCTAGAACAGCCACAGCAAGTTTTTTTAAATTTTATATATTTTTTTGTATTTTTTGTATTTATTATATTTTTTTTTGTATTTTTGTTTTTTTTATATTTTTTTTTTATTTTTTGTGATTTTATAATTTTGTTGGTGCCGCCGCAACTGCCCTACCTAACTAAAAGATACCTAAGATAAATGTAGGTCGGCCATAGGCGATATTTCATCTATGTCGACTGAAAATATCGGGTTCTAACCACACCTATTGTAAATGATTTAAAATAAACTAATAATGTTCCTCCTGGTGTGAAATAGATTCATAATTCCCCCATTCTTATAGAAATTAATATGTTTCCTCCTGAATGTATATTTTCCGAAAAAAACACGTGCGCCACCTGCTGCAAAATTATTTTACTATAACTATAACCTTTCCCCAGGCAAGAAACTGGTATTCGAATGAACTGTATAGTGAGGCATTTAATAATGTTAATGTTTTGATGGGTGGATGTTTGTTCCGCAATCACGCCTCAACGGCTGAACGGATTTGGATGAATTTTAATAGGTAGGTGGATGAGGTGGTGGATTAAAAAATAGGCAACTTTTTATCCAAAAAAAAAATGCTCGGTTCCAATGAGAAAGGCCTATACATGAAATGATGTATGGTTGGAGGTTTTTTTTTGTTATGCTTTTATGTTTCTGCATGTATTCTTGAAATTTTGAAATTGGAAAAGTTACAGGATTCACACCACATGCTACGTTTATTCGGAAAAAATGCATGGTTCTTGAGGAAGAAATCGGAATATTTTGTGTAAAGTTTTGATTTAAAGTATACAAATAATTGAATTGAAGTCCATTATGTATAAATATTATGTAAAGAAAAGAAATTTATAAGTTTTAGACTATCTGATCCAAAAAATGTCCAATGTACAGCAGGTTCAACAGTTGTAATTCGTTAAATGTGTAACTTATTTAATTAAAAGCGTAGTGTCCATTTTATAAGGCTTCTCCTATGGGACCATTGATTCCATTGATTCGATTCAAACCCACATCACCATTTAAAACAACATGCATTCCAACTACTAACCTTAGTGTTAATCAATATAATCTGCTTAATCAAACAAAGACAAAAAAAAAAACTAAATCTAATTTCCATTTTTATGTTTTTTTTTCTTTATTTGCAGTTTTATTTATATATCGTTCTTTGTGTTAAATATAAGAATAAAGAGAGTATAAGAAGAAGCTGTTTTATACACGTATTGTGATCCATTTTACAAAAATACAAAAAAAAAAAAAAATAGAAACACAAGCTTAAAAAAGAACGTTCTACATACACTTATTAAATTCGCTAACCTCAGCATCAACAGTTAAAAAAGCAAAGAAGGTAAGTTTGAAAAACCTTTTTTTAATCCTTCCACATAATTACAGATACATTTTTTTATTGCAGCGTTTGTTTATGTGTTAAATTTACAAAACATAATTATAATAGATTAAAACAATTGTATCAGTATTATTAGCTATAGAATATTTCTCTTATTATCAAAAAAAAGAAAACAAAAAAAAAAACATTAACATTAACATTAAACAAAAGTTCTTCTTATAGTAAAAAAAATTTATTATCATAGTTTTCTTTGTTAAATTAAACAAAAAAAATCCCTTCAATTTTAATCATTTATACAATCCTCCATACACCCCTCCTCACTTTTTGTGTTGCATACAACACTTTTTAATTCAATCTAAATGATGACCAGCGGAATGGTTGAAGGTCAGCAACAACAGCAACAGCAGCAAAATGGCGGCAGTGGCAGCACATCGGAAGATCCTAAAACTAATTTGATAGTTAATTATCTGCCACAGACGATGTCACAGGAGGACATTCGGTCGTTGTTTGTCAGTGTTGGTGAGGTAGAGAGTTGCAAGCTGATCCGTGATAAAGTTACAGGTGAGAACTAAACATTGATTTTGTACTGTTTCTCTTACGAGGGTTCGTCGTAAGGCATTATGAAATCTTTATTTCCTCACGTTGGGCGCCATTTTACAAAAAATCATATAAAGCGTGTTTTTTTTCGAATCCTTGTGATAATGACCAAGCATTTTTAACGATTCATAATTGACGTGTAGTGTTTCAACAGTGTCAATCAGTATATCTTTTGGTAGCGAAAAACTATCTTCATCTTTATAAACATTAATAGTGAGAAGTGATCTTAGTTTATTCGTGATCAAATCTTTTCAAACAAAAGTTATTCATTCACACCCTCAAGCCTCAAAAATTGTCTATTTTTGTATCATATCTTAATTTACCACTATTTTTTTCAAATTCAAATAGGCCAAAGCCTCGGCTATGGTTTTGTTAACTATGTGAAACAAGAAGATGCCGAAAAAGCAATAAACTCCCTAAATGGTCTTCGTTTACAAAATAAAACCATTAAAGTAAGTTTTTAATTAATAGTGATATAATAACAATTTTGACACATTTAAACATATGTTGATAGGTGTCAGTCGCCCGTCCTAGCTCAGAATCAATTAAGGGAGCAAATTTATATGTATCTGGTCTTCCAAAGAATATGACCCAACCAGATCTAGAAGTACTATTCAGTCCATTTGGAAAAATTATTACCTCAAGAATTTTATGCGACAATATCACAGGTAAAAGAACATTTTTTTTACAAAACATTACAAAATATTTTTGTTTTTTAACTAACCTTAAGAGTAAAGAAAACAAAATTGAATTTAAAAAGAAAACACAACAAAAGTTCTGGATTTTTATAAAGAGAAAAATAAAAATAATATGAAAAAAAAAACAAAATTAACAAAATTAATTTAAAAGTTTAATTTTAAAATTAAAAAACAAATTAAAAAGACAAAATTTAATACATTACGTTTTTTTAACAAAAAAATATTTTGTACCTTCAGGTGGAGCTAGTGATTCCGGTAGGTAACCAAAATAATTTTTTTCCGTATAAAATTTTGTGTTTATAATAACACGAAATTATTGTGGTTTTTTTTTTGATTTTGTTGTTTTACATTCTTCTTATTTTCATTTGTAAATTCGAATTCGATGTGTCTCATTCATTTTGATTTTGTTTTGTAACCATTTGTTTGTTTTTTTTTTTTTTTTTTTTTTTTTTGTTAAACTAATTCGTCACTAGGTTTTTTTTTTGATTTTATTGTTGTACGCCATAATGCAAAAGACAATTAAAAAAAAAGATGAAAAAAAATAAAAATCCAGACATTAATACTTTTTTTTGTATAGAAATAAGCTTTTTTACACTTTCCTCTTCTATCTATATCTCTCTCTCTTTTTCTTTATTTGACATTTCTTGAATCATTAACTGCATTGCCCTAACTATATCTATCTCCTTTGCTCCTCTTTTTATTTTATTTTGCAAAACTAAAAGTAAATAAAAAATAAAAAAAACATTGAAAGCTGGAATAGTAAAAAAAAGTGTTTCTATCCCATTGTCAGAACGCCTTTAGCCTAAAAAAACTAAATCGATGTATACTATCCATAAATGTATCTAACTACAGGTCTTTCAAAAGGTGTCGGCTTCATTCGGTTTGATCAACGCCATGAGGCAGACCGTGCCATCAAGGAACTGAACGGAACTGTACCGAAAAACGCCACCGATCCAATTACAGTGAAATTTGCCAACAACCCGAGCAGCAGCAAAGCTTTGGCACCCCTGGCCGCCGCTTATATTGCGCCACAAAATCCACGAGCGAGATTCGCCGGTGGAGCTGCCGCTGCCGCAGCAGCTGCTGCCATACATCATCCTACCGCCGCTGGACGTTATAGGTGGATGAGATGCGATTTCTTTTGATTTTTTTTACACTTATAGCTGATTTACTTAAACCAATTTTTTTGTTCATATATTTAGTTCGGTTATTCCCAGATATTCCCCACTGACTGGTGATCTTTTAGCCAACACAATGATTCCGGGGAATACCATTAATGGATCGGGTTGGTGTATTTTTGTTTATAATTTGGCACCAGAGACTGAAGAGAATGTGTTGTGGCAGTTGTTTGGACCGTTTGGGGCTGTGCAATCTGTTAAGGTGAGTATTTTGGAAATATGTACTTTTGAACAAATTCCAATTCCAAGTTTTTTTTTTAGATCTTGTTGCTACATTCGATAGATCTCATCAAAATACTTTACGTTTATTTTATCTTAATATCTAGCATGAGACAGGATACCGCAATACAACTTCCTTTTTTCAGAACTTAATTTTTTTTTAGCGTTTGCCAGTAAGACAGTGGTAACGTTATTAGGGACACAGGGCAGGACCACTCTGACCCTGTTTACGGTTTTCCTCATTCAAAACACACTGATGTTCTATTTTCGTAGGAATCCTACTAGTTTCTTTATCGATTAATCTTATTCCCGAAGTCTAGCCTTTCTTCCAACTAGATTGATTTCGGCCAGGAGTCTCATTTGCAAATTCGTTGCGGATCGTATCTAAGCGGGCTCTCATTTTCGACCGTCTTTGCTACTGGTTATTCTTAATTGCGAACGATCTTTTCAATGCCTCTACGATTTTTCTACTAAGACTTGTAACTATTCTATTCAGGAATAACCACCTAGAAGGTGATTCCTGAATGCGCAGATGACCGTTTTTCCATTTTTTTCCATTCTGACTTCTAACTTCCATTTCGGTTAAATTGGTTACAATGGTTATCTCTAATCGTTGTAGAGTACCACATAAGATTGTGGTAAGTGATAAAAATCTCACTAATTAAATCAGTTGGCACTTTTGTGCTTTAGTTTGAAAATTTCGTCATCTATTTGTGAGTTCCATTCGGCACAAAAAAAATCATATAAAATCCTATTAAAATTATTACATTTGACATCAAAAATGTCAGAAAAGCTTTTCCAAATTACCAGAAGATCGCTACACACCCTTTGCTTAAAACAACCTCAAATTTTGCTTATGAATAGCTTAAACTTCAAGTTTGCTTAGTCATACTTACTTACTTACTTAGGGGGCGCTACAGTTCGGGACGAACCTGGGCCTAAACCAACATGCCTCTCCAGCCAGCTGGGTCTTTGGCGAGCTGCCTCCAGTTTCGCACTCCAAGTTGGTTGAGGTCGTCCTCCACTTGAGCGCGCCACCTAAGGCGAGGTCTTCCTTGACTGCGTCTACCCTCTGGGATGGAATCGAAGATCCTGCGAGTCGGAGCATTGTTGTCCATTCGCTCTACATGACCTAGCCATCTTAAACGTGATATGCGTATACAGCTCGTATAGTTCTTGGTTGAAACTTCTCCTCCAAAGCCCGTTAACGCAGATAAGGCCAAAAATCCTCCGAAGAATCTTACGCTCGAAACGACTAAGGATATCTTCATCCCCTTTAGATAGACTGGGATGATAAGGGTCTTATACAGAGTCTCCTTTGTCTTTCGAGAGCTCAATTGCCTTCCTTGCCCATAGAAACAGCGTTTGGCAAGAGTAATTCTTCGCTTTATTTCTGACGAGATGTTGTTGTCAGATGTTATAGCGGATCCGAGGTACACAATGTCCCTAACTACCTCAAAGTTGTACCTGTCTATTGTGATGTTTTGTCCAATCCGCCGGTGTTGTGTGTCCCTTTTTGTGGACAGCAGGTACTTCGTTTTGGCCTCATTGACTGCCAGCCCTATCTGAGCTGCTTCAGCTTCAACGCTAGCAAACGTTCCATTGACAGCTCGCCGTTATAACCTTTACTTATTACCAGTTTATGAAGTGTCTATGAATATAGCTCACTGTTTTTGTTAAATTTTTAATTTTTTTTAGAGGACCTGCCCGCCTAAGTCCTCCAAACTGTTTTTAAATTTGTATACCTATGTACATACCAATTCACTTGGCCATTCTAGTGCGCAGCTCTCTTCAAACTTCTCTGCTCATCTTCATCTCATTTATTTTGTACACAGATACACACATTCAAGTTCCAGCGATGGACTTTCTTTATCTGAGGTATGATCATGGCTTATTATCCAGTTTTCAAAAAAAGTATTTGATCTTGTACTCTCTCATCATCATTGTACTCTCTGGCGCATCATTTTTGTTCTCTTGAATCCTCTCATTGGCTTTCCTCATAAAGCGAATGGCTTTGAAAAATACGAACATTCAAATCCGCCATTAACAGCAATCCGTCGCGCTTTTTGGAAATTGTCCCCAGCTTTCAGATTTCAAAGATGAAAAACAATTTTTTGCTCTTTGTCTACTTTGAGGTTTTAGGCATGTTCAAAGCGATCCAAATATCTTTTGAACTTACAAACTGTTTCTTAATAGTTTTCTAAGCTTTGGCAGGTTCATATCGATTTCTTCGTCAAAGCTTTTGGTATACCTGCAATCTTCCCATAAAAACATCTTTTTCATATATTAAAGTGTCAAAATAAGAAATAAAGTCCCCATCTATTCCAGGTAATTCGTGATCTCCAGACAAACAAATGCAAAGGATTCGGATTTGTCACAATGACCAACTATGAAGAAGCTGTAGTTGCTATACAATCACTAAATGGCTATACATTGGGCAATCGGGTCTTACAAGTCAGCTTCAAAACAAACAAACAAAAGCAAACGTAATTTTTACAAATATTAAACCGAAATCAATTGTTTGCGTTTTTAAATTTACTTTTACATTAATTTTATTATTTTTTTTATTTAATTTTATTGAAAAGAAAAAAAAATCTTTCATATTTTTAATTTATTTATTATTTTTTTTTAATTTTATGTTTAAATGTGAATTTTTCATTTTTTTAATTAATTACATTTGTGTTAGTTTTAATTTAATTTATTTTATTTATTGCGTTCTTAAGTTTATTATCTTTGTTAACAAAACTATTATTTAAACAACTAAAATGGAATTAAATGTAAATCATAAATTATGCAAAACATTCACATAACACAACTGTGAAAAAATTTAAAAGAAAACACAAAAATATCAAGAGAAATTCGCAACTTGTACTGAATTCCATGATTATTGAATAAAAAAAAACAACAATAATTTATTTCACAATTTCTCAAAAAATTTTGTTCGTATCCTTTAAGCTTGTTAGAATTATGTTCTTATTATTCACAATACTTTTTTCCTACTATCGAAATTGTGCTCGATTTTTTTGTTCATCTTGATTTTTTAAGAATTTTTAATTTTCTTTTTTGAATAATTTAATGCACGTAGGAAAAAAATGCAACTTTAAGCAACAAGAAAAAAATTTATAAAAAAATATGCAGAGAAATGAGATAAATGAGATAAAAACACCATTTTTAAAAACAGTAAAACAAAAAAAAAATATTAATAAATATTATACACCTTACTATATTATTATTAATATTATTATATATACATTTATATAAAATATTATATTATATATATTTAATCTACAATTGAGACAAAAAATAAAATAAAACATGATTTTCACAAATACATAAATTTATACATTTGATTCCAAGTAAAATAAAAACAAAAAAAACCATTAAAACGAACACATATGTGAGAGGAACGTATACAATTAAAATAACAATAAATTATTAAAATTTATATGTATGAAATATATATAAAATTTTGTAGATACAAAATAAAAATCTAAAAAAAAACTAATTTATAAAAAAGTCATTTAATTATTATTGATTCCAGAAAAAAACATAAACAAAATATAAATTATTGTAGCTAAATTACTGTTATTGTAGAGTAAATTTCGTTAATACATTTGTTCCTTTCTTTTTGTTCTTTTTTCTAAAAAAAAAAGGAATTTTCAAAATTATTAAATTGGTTCTTAATTAATTCACGAATACATAAAAAAAACTATCAAATTCTTTATCCCTCCTAACGAAAAATACCTACACAAGTAAAATTCAAAAAAAAAAGTAATTAATTTAAACAAAGTTTGTAATAATTAATTAAAAAAATATTTGTAGTGTTTGAATAGACATTTTTTAAATTTCTATATAAAATCTTTTTTTTTTTTTTAAATAAACAGCTTAGCATGTGTTATGAAAAGAATAGTCAAGAAGTTAAATAAAAAAAGAGATTCATGGGGCTACCATCTGGTATACTATATTTCCGATTTTAAGATTTTAATGTTTGTTAAATAAATATGTATTTCGTATTTAGTTTTCAAAACTCGTTTCGGAATTAGTTTTTCCAAGTTAAAACAAAAAATTGTCCGAAACTTTTTTTTGTATTAAAGTTCCTTATGTGCGAAACTGGAGATCCTAGATCCGTATTATCTAAGCCTCATCTCAACGCGGCAGCTTTCAAATTAGTCTGGAGATTTGTCAAATTTCTTGTCCTCTTCCAGTCATTCAAATTCACATATAAAACTTCTTGACTATCCATTTGCCACATTAATTCATTTAAATTATTTAATTCAAATAAATTGTTTAAACAATTATTTAAAAATGCTTGTAAAAAAGAATCACAAAATGTAGAACAAACAAACAAAAAAAAAAGTTAAAGTTAAAGTTTCAATCACATATGAAGAAATAATAGAAGCAAAACTACACCAACGTTAAACAACGAAAAAAAAAAATAGAAATTTATTTTACTACATAATTATGTGGTTTCAAAAAAAAATACAAAACAAACAAAACTTTACTTCAAAAAGACACACATTTTTATTGTTTCTCTAAAATCTGATTTCCCAGCACAAACAATGTTTGTTTCAACGAAGAAAAAATAAATAAACAAATAATTCAACATTTTCTGCAACATTTATAATGTTTTATGTAGAAAAAGATTTATTTTGTTTTGTTAAGTGTTTGAATTGTTTTTGTATGTTTTATGTTAGTTGTTGATTTTTGTTTTGTTCAATTAAGTTGTGTTAAATTAATTGTATATTATTATTTAATGTTGTTTATTGTTTTAACAAAAAAAAAAACCTAGTCCATTGTGTTGCCTGTCCAATGTTTATTTTGTCTTTATATTGTTTTTTTTTTTTATAATTGTTTAAGAATACATATATATATCTATCATTGTTTTTTGTCCTATTTTTCTACGTTCTGCTTTGATGTAATAAATTAATTATGTATATCATTTATTTATATTCAAATAAAAAAAAAACAAGAAAATACATTTAAAACAGATGAATATATATTTTTTTTTTGAAAATTTATGAAACATGGTAGGTATTATTTTTAAACTTAATATTTTCACGAATATTAAATATTCACTTAATGAAACTCACACATTAAAAAAAAAGATATGAACAAAAAAATTTAAATAAAAAAAACAAATGGTGCTGAAAATATTTTCCTTGATGGTATTTAAAATACAAAACAAATGATATTGAAATTATATTAAAGAAAAACTGTAAAAATTATTTATGAAAAAAAAATTTAACAAAAAAAGGTTCAATATTTGCAGTGACATGGAGAGGGGTTGGTGGTTAATTCAAGTTTTTCAAAACACTTGTAATTTTAATTATTTTAATTTCTTTAGTTTTGTGTTACTTTGGTAAAAAATCATGTTACCCCCGCGTTTTCTTCGTTTTGAAAGGCAACATTGGTCGGTGATAATGTTGTTCTTGACTTAAAGCCAATTATTGATTTCCTTTTTTTTACATCCAGAAATATATGTATTTGTCTTCCGATAGTTCCAAGTACCATGGTAGCATTTTTGCAACAGTTGACTTCAATATTCTTGGTCTTCCAAATCGCTTTTCTGTTAAAAAAAAAACTGTGGCTCGAATATGCTTGTCAAGTTCACGACACCTACATCTGTCAATGACTAAAAAGGATATAAGAGATTCGCACAAAATAGATAGGATCGAAATGCATAATACTGCAGAGCTTTTAACCTGGCTTGAACAAAATGTTTTACTCGGCTTTTGGATGGTACTTATGCATCAGCTGTTTGGTCTTCAAATTCTTGTCATTTCCGGAAAATGTGTTTCCATTTTAGTCTCTCAGATAAGTCTATGAAAGGAACTCAAAACTATTATGAAAACATCTTTAATTCATTGTAACTGGGTGAAAAACTGATATGCATCTTCTTTATATTCAGGACAAAAGCGACCGTGAGGCTTTGTACATAACAATAACAATTATTATTATTACCTTATGTTACGCTACATTCTGAGGTGGAATCGAAGTTTTTCCAGGAGAATTGATGTCCATTTGCTCTTTATCATCCAGCATTCTGAGACGTTGCACTTTTACCTTTTTTTGGCCAGGTCTGTGTCGCTGTGCAGGTTTACTTTATCAAGATGTGGAGGGCAGAATTGTTGTTCTACTTCACCCAGATAGAATTTTTCATTATCGTTTATAATACAATGTATTCGTTTCTTATAATTGCTCTATGTCATGCCGTGACTATCCTTTCATTGTGTTTCTTTTTTCCATTCTCTCGTTTCGTATTTCGTAAAAGGACCCCTGAACCATGTTTTTATGAGATTTGATTCGATATGGATGCTCTTTCTAATTTTTAATCAAAATATTTGTTTAACTCGGTTTGAAAATCAGCTATTGCAAAATAATCCCAAGAAAGTGATCCTTTTATCATTTTAGAAGCTTTTTCAGAGTTAACTATTCTTTGATACTATTAAATACTTTAATTTTATTCTTATTCTTTAAACCCTTCAAAGTCATTGCACAGCGTCCTAGAAAGCCAAAGCGTAGTTGTTATAAATCGCTACAAAAAATGTGTTCAAAATGCATGAGAAAAGTTAAACGAAACATTAAAAAACAAAATGAATAGCAAAAAAAAAAATAACTAGTTTGAAATTAAAAAAAAAATTAATTAAAAAAAACATTAAACTTATCATCTAGTACATTTATAGAAATATTAAAAAAAAAACGACAACATTAAAAAATTGTAAAACAAAATATTACGTAAAATCTCAAATCAAATTCAGATAAAAATTATTTTCAAGTTCACAAAACATTTTTTCTTTCAAAACTATATTTAAAAAGACCTAAACATAAACATGATTACAAGAAAATAAATATTTTAATCATTCACTCGAAAATACAAACATGTGACAAAACAAAACAAAACAAACAAAAAACACTCAATCTTGATGAAACAAATTGAATAAGCAATCGTATTGAATACAACAAGCAATTGATTCATACAACAATTTTTTTGTTTCTATTTTACTCTAGTATACAAGAAAAATAAATTAAAAAAAAAAATATTTAAGGGTAAATGAAAAAAAATCAATTGAACAGAAAGCACAATAATATATTTATTAAAACAAAAAATCAGAATTAAAACAAATCGAAAAAAGAATTTAAAAGAAAATAAATGAAATAAGTAAAAAAAAAAACAGTAAAGCTATAAATGTTAACATAGAACGCGCATATCCCAATTTAAGGAAAAAGAATAAAAAATAAATAAATAAAAAAATATAAAATTGAATGTTCTTTTGTACTTTTACACTGAAAAAGATATATAAAACAAGAAAATATAAAAAAAAATAAATAAATGTCAGTATTATCTATAGAAAAATTAAACAAAACGAAAAAAAAAAATAAATATTTTAAAAATTACTTAAATACAAATAAAAAAATGACGTAAGTAAAATGATATATTTAAACGGTTGTGCTAATTCCATCGATGGAGTTGTTAATGAAAAAAAAAAATATCTGCTTTTTTACTAATTTTGTTCTTGACAAAAAAAATTGTTTAAACTCCTGCTTATACATTTTTTAAGTAAAACACATGTTTGGAAAATAAAAAGAATTAGTACCAAAATTTACACAAAAAAGTAGAACGGGCTTGAACGGTTGCAGAGCTTTTTTCCAAAGAATCAATAACTACAAAAGACTTCAAACGTCAACGAAGACTTGACGCAACAGCTTAAAGCGAACTTCCTGACCGTTAAAAAAACTTAAGTTTTTTTTCCAAAATGTGGTTCTAGATTTACAATCGGATTAACACGTGGTCATCTACCGTCTTCACAAATATCCAAGCTTTAATATGAAAACTAAAAAAAGCTCAAAGCTCTCTGAATGACATCTGTCAAAAAACAAAAAGCAGCATTTATCCCGAAAAAGAAACTACTACAAACAAACCAAAGCTTCTTAACAGCTGTTTATTGAATTAATTACAAAGTAAAATACAAACTATTATTAAAACTTCAATTTATATGCAAACAAAAAATTATCTATGTAATGTGAATTTTTAACAAAAAAAAAAATAAGAAACGAACAATTTATGTATTTAAATTTAGCTATAAATTATAATACGTATATTTGGTATCATTAAACAAATATCTTTATAATTATCAACTAAAACAAAAAAAATCTTATATATATTATAAATGAATAAACTTATTAAATATTGTGTCTGTGGATGTCTATTGATTATTAGGAAAATAAAAAAAATCACAATTTATATTAATTCAAAGTAAAAAAAAACAAACAAACAAGAAAAACCTATTCTCTTTCAGCAATGAAACAAAAAATCTTTATATAAACTTTTAATTAATTAGTTAATGTCTCTATCAATCTCATATGCATCAATGAAACAAAAATCAAGTTTAAGCAAACCAAACTAAATAAAAAAAATTATATTTATTATTATTATCATGATTATCGATTACAATTATTATTAAAAAATTGAATTTCATCAAATGAAAAAAAAAAAACAAAAAACAAAAACACATTTATTACAAACAAACAACACTAACGACAACAACAAACCGAGATATTCATTTGAATTTGAAGAAAAATAAAACATTTGAAAATTTATTGAAAAACATTTCGCTTTTTTCATTTGAACAAAAAAAAAATTATTTCAAAAACATAAGGTAGGTTGTCAAATTTGGGAAACCTTAACATAACAAACGAAAACGACATAAAATCATAATTCATTGCAATGCGATCATGAAACCCGTCCATGGCGATCATAGAAAATAGAAACAAGAACGACAACTGAGAGGATAAATCTCTCTTCGCCTACAAACTATGTGTACCGGTCTCTGTATATTTCTTATGGGACTACTAATACGTTTGCATTTCTGGGGGAACGAAGCATATGGCATATGATTGGCTTCTTCTGACACGAATCTCCTCACACGTATTCACATACGAAAAATAAAATGGCATGGTTTGCAGGGCATGGTCGGTACGGGTTCTTTTTTCTATGATGAGAGTATAGCGGATTAGCGGTATAGGCTAAGTTTCTTTGTTCTTTCTATGAGAGAGTTGATTACCAAAACAATTTTTTTTGACAATGCATTTGCTGGAAATGTCATATATGATATCCTTTCAGTGCTATCACCCTCTTCGGGATCGACCACGACCGAAACCGATAAGGAACCTCAAAAAATATTAAACGCAGTTGATTTCGGTTTGCGATGTTACCTCGTTGTGTATGTTTATCATATTTTGATAAACAGTTACAAAATGGCGTGACAAACTGACAAATGCATTTTATTCTCTTCATTTTGTACGTTTTTGTTTCGCATTCCATACTTTTGGTGGGAATGGCAACACTTTGTCCATACAGTGATCAGTTCATCAGTTCAGTTCGTGTTGTTTGCTTCGTGTGAAAAACAGGTGTTTTTATGTAGTTAATTAAATCTTGTTTTTTGTGTGAAAATATTAAGTAAATATATTAAAAAAAGTGGTGTTTTATAATTTTAAACGTGTGTTTTGTTGTTTTATAATTGTAAATATGTGTTATTTTCTATTTAATATGTAAAGTAAATTGAAAAGTGTTGTGGTGATACAAAATTCATTTTTAATGAAACTTAGAGTAAGAAAAAGGTGAGTGCAAGTTTATTGATTTCATTAAATTAATAATTAATTATAATGCATAAGAATTGGTTATGATTGAAAAAATGGAATTTTTGTACATAATTAGAAAAAATTCGGGTTTGCGGAAAGCACGAACAAGAAGGAGGGGATACTCTTGCAATTGCTCTCCACCGCACACTTCAAAATAAAGTTGAAACTAAATTATGTAAGAGTATTTGTTTAGGAGTTTAGGTGAAAGGTTACAGGGATGGCATTTTTATCACGAGAGCTTTTAAGGTCATCTTCTTCGTTGTGATGTGAAATTAATATTTTTGTTTTTGGTTGCTATAATGGGCACATCATAGTTGTTCATTGTATTTTTAGAAACATGACGAAACTGTTCGATTAATTTTGACATTAGGCCATGCTTGATCACGCCTAATATTGTTGGACCTCATATATTCAATTATGGCATCTCTAAACATTGGGCAATTGACGTCCCATCAGATGGTTCATGGGAAGGGCGTGCATGGTTGGGTTCCCTCTATACAATGGCGACGTTCAATTTTAATTGTGTTTGCCGTCCAAGCTGCTGTGATTTCTCAATGAAGTTCTTTCAAATATGCTTTGATGTGCAGGCGAAAAACTGAAGACACGACCATCGGATGGCCCCTATACGCGATGGCAATTGGCCATTGATAGCCCATTACAAGGTTGATGTGATGACCGTAAGATGCGATTGGTTACGTCGCCTTTTTATTATGGCGATGTGCAGTTTTTGTAATTTTTCCAAATCAGAACAAAAATGATAGCACGTTTTCACTTAACGAAGATCAGTCAAATAATGAGTAGTGGCAGTGGGCCATTGGAAGCGGTACGCGTCAACACATCCTTTGTTGTGCAAACCATCGGAGGCCATCGCTCTGTGGCATCAGACATCCGACGCCATTCACTAGTCACACGTGTCGAGGAATGGCTATGGTTTAGAATAGCCATTACAGGGATGGCATAACAATGACGACTGACTTTTAATGTTAGCTTTTATATGTTGCGAAACAATATCGATTTGGTTCCTTCGCCACATCTATCTCTATATAAATAAAGAACAATCTTACTTTTTTTCGGCTCGAACGATTTGAATGAAATTTTTAGGAGATCTTAGGACATGTTTGGAGAATGCATATAAGAAATCTGTTTGCTGTCCGATGTCTAGAACGGGAGTTATGACCAAAAATGTCACACACATGGTCGTCAATGCTTTACTAGTATAAGTAATGTGTTTTGTATATACACACTTATTTTTTACACACTTGTGTTGTTAAACACGAGCAACGCCGGGTGGGTCAGCTAGTTTATCATAAAAATTGTGTTAATATGTTAAAACTTCACTTTTTTATTAAAATTAAAATTAATATAAAATAAAGATGAAAATGATTAGAAATTGAATGAATGAAATTAATTAAAAAAATTAAATGAATTCAATCAAAATAAAATAAAATAAAATTAAATAAGATTAAATTAAATTAAATTAGATTAAATGAAATTAAATTAAACAAAAATAAACAAAATTAAATTAAATTAAATCAAAATTAATTAAAATAAATTAAATTAAATTAAATTGAGTTAAATCAAATTAAAATAAAATTAATTACATTAATATAAATAAATTTAGTTATTAAATAAGATTAAATTAAATTAAATTAAGTTATATTAAATGAAATTAGATTAAATTAAATTAAATCAAATTAAATTAAATTAAATTAAATTAAATTAAATTAAATTAGATTAAATTATGCTAACTTAAATTTTGAAATAAGATTAAATTAAATTAAATTTATTTAATCTGCTTCTAGATGGTTCATGGAAAAGGACAAATCATTTTGTACAGACGAACTACAACTATTCACTGTGTTTATTGATTTTTTTACATCTATAGATAGGCTGTAGTTTGAATTAGTTGGGCTTCCTTAGCATGGCGTGGCGGTCAATATGTGTGTTTAAATACCTTGAACAACTTTGAGTTCTTTGTTCTATAATAGTCTTTCGTAGGCTAAACAAAAAGCAAATATAATTTTTATTTTCGTGTCATATTTCATGAGTGCCGCTGACTCAGTTCCAGCTAAGTAGCCTTATCTAAGCATGAATATCACTTTCAGTTCTTTTTTCTTATTAATTGTTTTTCGTGCTCACACAATATGAAAATATAATTAACAATAATGCCCATACTTATATCAACACAAATATTGTTTTCTTCATCGTAATTACAACATATGTCCCAAAACTATAATTCGTCTTCAAATATACCCCTTGACACATAATACACATTTTGACGCTTCTGGACGGTTTTATGTGCCACTCAATAAATATTATCATAAGTTTGTTGCCAACAGTCAAACAAAAGCAAAACATTCTCATTTAAGCCGATTGTTAACTGGGGCGTATGAGCAACATTAACAAGTGTAGGTATGTACGAGTGTATCGTCCTCTTAAAACAATTATGTTGTGTGAAGTAGAAGACACACTCTTGGGGCTACTTAATTCTTCTACTTCTCACAGGCACCTTATATTTTATGGTCCAGGCTCCTGGATTGCTATCCTTATTGCATGTTTGTGCATTCAAGTGCGTTTTTTGGAGACTAGGCTGCATATCCTGGTTTTCTCTCAGATAGAATTGTATCTGTCCAGGATGTAGGCAATATTTCCTGTTGCCAATACAATAACATTGTTGTCGGTGATATACACGCACTCTTGCCTTCCTTGTTAAGAGTATCTAGATGCATATGTATATAGATAAAATGTCATTCAAAAGCAAACATGTTACTCTCGCTTCTTTTTGTGTCATTGTAGAAGAAAGATACGATTTCATTGTCATTGTTGTTGAGAAACAGCTTCGTGCAGCTGAAAGATTTTCTATAGTCGCATGTTTTTGGGGGATGGATTGGATGGTTGGATAGAAATCCTTGTTCAAGTTGCATTCTTTTGTATTTGAGGTGGAGAAATGGGGCTAAATTTGAATAGCTTTTTACACAGACAAGCATTCAATCTAAAATATATGTACCAGGTGACTCAATTCGAGAATTTCACATCCATGTCATCTGTACAGTTGACTTGATCACAAAGCATTAAGGCAATGTATCTGTACCCAAGCCCATTTATCGCATAGTCAAGGATTTGATGGCCTTGTCTAGTTAGAATGGCGTATGTCTGCTTTGGAGAATATAGCATCAGAGAGAATAAGGACATAGAAAGCAGGGTGCATCTTTCATAGTAACGGTGGCTCTGTTGCCTGCTTTTGTTGTTGCATCTGATTGATTGATTCGTAAAGTTAAAGAAATGAAGACAGTTAAATTGAAATTAAAATGGTAAAACCACTTGCATCGATTTCAATTATATGAAAGCAGGGTGACACACCAGATGACTGGAAGAGGTGAACTAATTGATTTATTTTGACGACATTGTGAGGGTGCACTCATGTCTGTGTCGGGGGTTGAAATAGGTTTCAAGAAACCATACAATTTAAGCCTGCTTTTTTAAAGCTTTTTTTGAATAGACAACTAGAATTGTTGCCTCTGGTATGAAAAAAAAAACATTTTGGAATCGATCGAAGATATATTTAATTGGCTTTGCAACATGCCGTCATGAGTACAGAAACATGTTGCAAGCACGGAGGACTACATATAGATACATGTATGCATTGCATGCATGTTAAGTTGAAAAGGGGACTTGAATAGCTTTCTGTGTAAATAACAGAGTTTTTCTCAATCAAATAAATTACTGTTTATAAAAAAAATTAGAACGACTTATTTTTAATTAAGTAAATTTAATTTTATTTTATTTTGTTTTATTTAATTTGATTAAATATTTATTTGATTAAATTTTAGTTTAATTTAATTTAATTTTATTTTATTTAATTTTATTTTTGTTTTATATTATTTTTTTCTTATTTTTGTTTTCTTTTTATTTCTTAGAGATTAAAAATTTGATATAACTATCAACAAACATGACATAATGATGATATAGAGGCCTAAGAAATTTTCCAAAATCTAGAATAACATTTCATGTTTACTTATAACTATTTTTTTTTAATTAATTAAAACCTTTTTTTTTGTTTTATTGCAAAAAAATTGATAAACTCTAAGAAACTGCAGAGCAAAATCTAAAAATAATAAATAAAAAAAAAAACGATTTTATCAAAATCGGTCCTTCAATTTTCGATATACTTTTCTCGTAAACTCATTGTTATTTAAGACATTACCTGTTATTGTTCTGAAACTTTTTATAAGTAAAAATAGTTTTGTTCTTTAACTTATATATTACTTGTTTGTATCAAGGGCCTTGGCTTCCAATGTGATAGGGCACATAAAAGCAAGTACGTGCGACCTAGTGGCACCCATTTTTACTTGCGATTATAGAGACTATAAGGCAAGTTTAGGATTCGTGAATATAAAAAAATTTGAGATAATAATCAAACATGACATTACGATCATAGAGAAGCCTAAAAAAGTCTTTGGTAATATATGTCTGTCTGTCTGTCCGGGTGTATATCGAGCTGCAGCCTGAACGGGTTAAGCGATTGCCTTCAAATTTGGTATGTGTTTATCTCAAAGGGGAAATTGAAATTTTATTTGTAGGGCTAAAAATAACGGTACTTGCCATACGACCGTTTAGGAAAAGATTATTTTTCTCGAAAACGGCTCCAACGATTTTGATGAAAATTTTTGAGATTTTATTTTTGTTGATATTGGCTATCATTTGATTAGAACCACGTTTACGAGAAAAGTCTATTAACGGGACCTTTCATATAACGGTTTTTTTATTTTTTTGCTTGCTCGGTAACGGCTATATGGATTTCTGTCAAATTTTATATTGGAGATCTAGATAGCCAAATTAATTCTGCATATCAAAATTTTGAAAAACTTTTTTTTTCTAATAAAAATTAATTTTTGAATTTTTTTTTTGAAAAATCAATTTTTTAAAACTAATCAAAAAAAATAATTTTTAATTTTATAATCACATGTATATTAATAAACTCTAAAAAAATTGCAAACCAAAATTAAAAAAAAAAAATTCAAAGAACTAAAAATAAAAAACAGGATTTTATTAAAATCCGTCCTACAATTTTCAAAATACTTTCTTCATAAATTCTTTGTTATTTAAGACGTGTGATGGCTTAATTCATTTTTACTAAAAACCGTTAAGTATTGTGGTTTTGATAGTTATTATAGTGTTATTTTTAACGTAAATGTTATTTGTTTCTGTCAAAGCTCTTGCCGTCCAATGTAATTAGGCACATAAGAGCAAGTACGTGCGACCCAGTCGTGACCATTTTTTAATGGTAGAACGTGTTTATCCTAAATGAAAACTTGAAACATATCTTCCTTAAGTGTATTTCTCTTTATTCTTCTATCTATTTCTTCCTTGATTACATCTTCAATGAAAAGGAGACTCCTCGCCAAAGGCGATTGTAACGTTGATACCATGGATATTCTACGCACACCGAATACGATAATGGCAGCTTATATCTTCTTTATAAACATTTTATTACCTCAAGTGGACAAGCATATCAGTTAAATCTTGCCTTATACAATGGAAGTTTATGTTGATATAAGGGAAAGCTTATAGATGCTATGATATAGTCAGCCTCTTGCACGGACTTCCTTACCTGTTACTTAGCTGATTTATGCCTTAAGTAACCTACCCTTCCGTTATGTATAGCTTAAAGTTTGAAAATCCTTGTTGTTCGATAGGACATTATTTTCGGGATATTTTGTGTTCTTTTGTCAATGTTTTTCGGATGCTAAAAAGGTTGCAAAAAAAGATAAATCATTATAAAGATACCGAACTTATTTCTCTTTCGCATTATTTGTGCACCCAGAATTGTAGGATTTCAAAATTTATTAAGTAATTTGTCAGACAATAATGTGTTTCGGCTTATAGCCTTTGGGAAAAGGATTTATTTATAATCGATTTTTTATGGGTAATCTATAACTTTCAAGGCCGAGAAAAATTATTAAAAAATATTTGGATCACATGGAAAGCTTCAGAAATACTGAAGTAAAATATAGGAAACAAACCTCTTTACTGGTTTACCATTTTTAGGGTAAGAATGGCCCTTCAGTGGGCTTTCTGTTTCGGGTAACTGTGATGATTAAAAGTTAATGTGTGTAAGTTCACCAAAATTACCAAAAACTGTATTTTTCGTTATCATTTATTTGTCTATTCAAGCTGACCCGAACATAGACAAAAATGTCTTCTTCATCATTGAATTACACGAAAACGAACTTATCCAAGTCAATTTCGATGGACGTGACAGTAAATATCAAAATTGGCTTCACACTTGCACAGCAGCCATAACGAAAAAGTCTCTTATGGTTTCGACCAGAAACCACAGGGCACCACGTACTCTGATACTTACATAGCATAGGTCCATACCTCTCTTCCTGATTCATTCGTTTAAAGTCCTCATGCACAATGAGTATTTTGGGCAAATTGCTGATTTCAGGGAATGATGCGTTGCTCCTCTTCGCCATACTCTTGATGGTATTTTATGATTTCCAAGGGAGCTTTATCCAAAGTTAGAATGATTCTGGCTGTACCCCAAGACTTATAGTACTATGAGTTTTGAAAACTTCTTTGCAATGAAATATTTGTGGTTAGAGCTCAGAACATGGTATGGTAATGTTTGGAGATACCTATAGATACGGAGCATGTACTTATATTGAATGTGGAAAAGGACATTTGCTGGTTAATAAATTCGAGGCTTTGGGAATTTATCGAAATGTTTTCCAACTAGTAGTAGTCGGAGGAGAATAACACAGCATATGCACCATGTGGTTTGTTAGATTGGAGATTTTGAAATGTGCAATAGTTCATAACATAAACTTTGTTACTTGGGAAATGAACATGAACTTACTATTTTTAGACGTGAAATTCGTGTCCTTTCCTATGGAAAATGTGCTGTTTAAGTTTTAGGTCGAAATACAGGTGATGACGCTCATAAATGTGAACTGATCATAAAGATGAGAGTTAATTTAATTTATGAACAAAGTTATACAGAAGGGTCAGGAACAGCAATTATTTCAAGGCCTAACTGTCAAGAGAGCTTTCAACAAGTTTATTGACTTGAGGGATTTTTCTAAATCAGTGCAAGCATATGAGTGCTCTTGTCCTTTAACTCAATGAGGGCGTTTAACGAGCCAACCGAAACGTTTTTGTTTTGTTTGTTATTGTGTCAAGCTCAATGCACACTGTTAATAATCAATTGTACGACACCAGTGTTAAAATATTATTGTTATCTGTCAAATTTGACTCTTATACAATTAACATTTTTCATGCCTGTTCTTCTTTTTTATATAGATCATAACTCATCTCATAATTTTACAGAATTAATGTAGTTTCTTGATTCGCCTTTGACATTATTGGTGCTTCAAGCTCGATACATTTTTCCGCGAAATAAAAAATTTCAAGTCAAGACCTTGTAAAACGAAATCAACAAAGCATTTGGATCGCTTGAGGGTCTTGGTCATGATATAACCAATGGAATGATGTTCTTACACACATCTTTTCCCGTATGTCAGATGATACATTGGTTAAAGAATGGAAGAAGTCGTAAAAATCTTCAAGAGAACTACATTATTGGTCCTTCGAGCCGGATTTGAACCAGTGACCATTGACGTTTGACCTGACTTCTTATTTAAATTTTTGAAATTCTCAACAATGGTACAGAACTCATTAACAGTTTAAAATGTTTTGAATTAAAAGATCAAATTGAGCATGACGGAACTTTCTGAGTTTAAAAAGACTCAATGGCTTACAATGTGACAAGTCAAAATGCAAGAACAACACGGATTAAAATTCCCGTATTAATCATTGTCGATGGGTATGGTTTTTGGGAAAAATCTTGCGTCTGAATAGCGCAGAAGATGAGAATCTGACCTTATTCAGTAACGTTTTAATTTGAGCTATTTTTTATTTCTTCGACCAAACATTTTACGTATTCAATACATATTAGAAGATCAGTCTTCAAGATATTAAACGCGTTTAAAAACCAAACAGGAATTCCTATATGACATGTCTTCCCATCCAAAATTGTCTTTTTTTAACTATTTGAGTGAAACATCAGTAACTTAAGTGCGAAAACGCCCCAAATCAAAGGCACGGTTTCCAGCAGATGATCAGTTTCTGGTTAACCTTGGTTATCGATTATTTATTGATTACTTTCGATTGTTCACTCGCAGTTAGGTGAGATACCGTATCACTTAGAATATTTTCACTCGGTGATCCACTTATTCTGAAATCCAATATAACAGCAATATTGCTTCCGCTCTGATTTCTTATTTTTTAATGTGTGAGTAAAAACAAAACCAAAAAAAAAGAAACATTGTAAATTTTTTTTATAAGATGACGCTTCGTCAGGGCTGCCAATGCATCATTTTCTATTGATTTCACTCGAGGATCCACTTATTATGAAATCCAATGGAAATTGTTCATTGACGAAGAAAAATATGTATTTCAGGCAGAGAGATAGAAGGAGAGGAATTTTCGTATGCAAAGATGTAAGAAGGAGTTTCACATTTGACATTTCAGTTGCATTTTTGTGCTTCTTGAGTGGATTCTGACTTAAAATCGAGAAAAGCAAAATTCTCTTCTCAACATCGATCAGATATTTTTTGACGTGATAACGTCTTATAAATCGATGACAGGCTACACGTACGAAATAACATCACTCATGCGGATTAGACTAATGCTGATAAGACTCATGACTCATGCTAACCGCGATACTGTGGTTCCTTTCAACCAAAATCGATCGCAAACACCAGGCGAACATGAAAAAGAACATGCGTAAATTCCCAAACTAATTCCACTCAAATTCAAAAAGTACAAGAAGAGAAAAAGAAATACAAAATAGGCGGAGTTTTGTTAAAGTATAAAGTAAATGTAATAATGGTGTGTGTGTGGATTTAACGAGAGGGTTTGTGGGTGTGAGTTAACGGGTTGTATGTTGGTGTTGCTGCCATCAATTTTTTTTTGTTATGACGTTATTACGTAAAATTATTTTCTGTAAACCGACTTTACAGACAACCAACTCTTTTTGTTTAAGAATGATTCCGGCATCCGTAATCCCTCAAAGACTCCCAGATCATTTTTCATTGGTTTCACTCGGGAATCCACTCATTCAAAAGTCCAATGGAAACGAAAAATTACTTCTGCTCAGTTTTAACGTTTTGTTTATATCTGAGTGTTAATTTGTTAAAAGATGACAAAAATTTGTATTTCAGACAGAAAGATAGTATAAGAGGAATTATTATTCAAATGCAAAAGAGTCAGACGAAGTTTCGTTTTGATATTTAAGTTATGTGTTTGTGCTTCTCAGAGTGGATTCAAAATTCGCAAAATTCTCTTCTCAGAATCGTCCAGAAGAGTTTTATTGTATGCTCCCTCACTGCCATTGGAAAATGATCTTATTCGCGCCAATTTTGGGTGGGATCTTGGTCCACTAAGTTGGATCTCTGAGTTGTAATCAAAGACCTTATGTGCCGAATAATTTCTGTTTTTGCTCTGGTTTTCTAGAAGTGACTTATTCGACTTTAAATGTATACAGTATACCGGTCCATTTGCATTTTAATAAGTTTGTAATCAAACAAGTGTTTGTGTTGACGGAAAGTTCATCAGCTTTATCTTTTAAAGTATTTGAAAAAAAAAGTTCAATGTGGATCACCATGACTCCTGAAATCTCAAAGCTTTTTCTTTCAGTTTCAATTTGAACTTAGAAAAACCCTAAACCAATATTTTTGTGTTGCTCCTTCACTTTTTTTTTTTTTTTGGTCGATTTAACTTTCCCTTTGCGATGAGGTTTTTACAAGCTCTTCCGGTTCCGAACTGATGAAACTGCTCTTTCTCTCCCGTTTCCTGTGTGGTTGGATAGTATTATTTCCGTTAACATGTTTAAGCAATATGTTTTCCAAAAAAAAAAAAAAATATTTTCAATCTTCCACACCAAGTCGATGCAATAACGTTTCGTCCCCGCAAAAAAAAAAATCCAAAATGCAACCGAAACCACTTTGTCCAAAAATTGCATCCAGAATCTAGATCCAACAAACGGCGATATTCAGTGAACATAACCGCCCCACACAAATTCAGGGGCAGGGCACAAACTGATTCGGATAATGATGAGACAGGTAATAGTGGTAGTATAGTAGTAGCACTTTAACCATCAGAGGGAGCTGCTGTACAACAAAATGCTAATGCCTTATCCTCTGTATCTCTATTGTTGCATCCCTATTGTGAGTTCATTACGTTAACCCAGGCGCAGCAGGAACGATGAATGTGTGAGCAGAGTTTTGGGGAAGAGATTTTGAACGGCCAGAATGGGAATATAGGGATAGATGTGGTCCAAAAACCTCATGTGTCAGTAGGTGGCGGAAACACCACTCTTGTTTTACAACATCATCATCATCAATGATTGCAAAGGATGGGGCATGGACAATGCCACCCACTGCCCGACGAAGACTGGGTGCGCGCCTCCGGTGTGTGTTGTAATGTAACTACATCGAGAGGGTAGTTCAGTTTTGGTTTGGTTTTGTATTTTTTGTTGTTGTAGGTATTTATTTTGTGTTGCTCTGTTTATTGCTGTACACAGTTATTGCGGGTTACCTTTAGTCGTAGTCGTCGTCGTCGACGTCGTTGGAGGGATTCTCTACTATACTCTGCGATGGTAAGTGCGACGACACACAGGACGACCGAGACGACACGATGAATCCAAATTCGAAACCGAGAGGTGCTTGCTGCATGTGGTAATAGTTGAATTCCACCTGAAGTCAGTATAGGCAGACACCACTCCGCAGTCCGCCGCCCGGAAAGTGTGTGCATTTGGGGGTTGATGATGGTTGTGCTTTGTGTGTGCTTCCGTCACCGGAGTCTCTGTTGGGTATTCAAATGGATCTGACGATTGAGTTGGCTCAATAAGTTTATAAGCTGCAGCCCAGCAACAACTTGCTCGAAAAACGTTTTAATGGGTATTTAAAAAAAAATAACACAACTCATGTATCCAAACGTTTCGCAGTCGTCGCTCGGTGGTTAGACGGTTTCGTCGTTGTGTGTCGCTAGCATCGTCGGTTCGAAATTGGGCAAAAGATCGGAAGCAAATCATAAACTTTCTTCATCAGTAGTGTGACTTTCCAGTGAGTTATTTTAATTTCCTGTTTGATCCTGGAAATCGAACTTTGAAAAAAAATCCTAAAAAAAAACTACTCAAACAGGAGGAAAATATCAAAATTGCTTTTTGAGGTGAGTTATGTGTGTCCTTTTACGTCCATTTTTTTTGAGGAAATGAGAAATCCTTTTTGACTCTCGACTCGACACCAGGAATAATGTAGTTTTTTTCATTTTTAATTAATTCCGAGAACCGGAAGAAGTGTTTGCACATTTCCAAAAGGTTACCTTTCGGATGATGGGATTGCGATGTGAGCAGCATTGCTCATCATTGCATATCCTTTTGGAATTATTATCCTCTGATGGTATCATTGGGTATATTTTACGGAATTAATCTTTCATTCTGAAACATCCTCCTTGTGCGAATCTCATTTGGAGGCTTTTCCTGTAAAGTATTCATGCATATCCTTTAACCCTTTCCCCATCGCGTCGTCGTCGGTCGGGTAGTTTTGGCGTCATGGTGGAGCGGTTTTGGTGACTCCCGCAGTGGTTTTGTGGAGGGCGACATGATGATGTCCTTTTCGTTTCTCCGCATCCACAAAGGAATTGAGGCTGGTTTGGTTATGCTGTGTTGATGGATTAAGCGTATTCAGGGAGAACGGAAATACATAGAATTTTAATGGATGGATGGAACTTTTCGCCGGTCTGTTGGGTTGTCTTTGCTTTTTTTATTTAATTTTTGGTGACAGTGGTGAATGTTGAATATAAAGATAAGGACACACTTTGGTTAAGTCCTTCGCCATATTTCCGCTAACAATCTATACTAACATTGCTACGTCAAGAGATATAATTAGGGACTTTTCAGCTGGGCTGGTAAGTTGAATAAATGTATATTTTGGATCGTTTGTGCAAAGAGTTTGTTTAAGGGAGGAAGGTCTGTAATTGTTGATGTTATTTTGCATATTTTTCTTTTACTCTGTTTATGTCCTAAATGTATGTATAGTGGATTTGGATTGAGTTTATACAGCAGATGATGTCCTTGTTATACAAATTTTAAGGGTGTTCATGAAGATAAATATGTAGGTTCATTTTATTTTAAATGAGATAGATTTGCTAATGAGGCTTGTAGTTGTAATTGTGTTCTTGGTTTGAGGTTAGGTTTTGATTTACCTATGCACTCTATTAAATGAAAGGAGGATAAAAGTGGTCTTTAGTTATTTGATTCAAGTTACCAAATCTCAATATTTCTTTTTTATATTTTTTATAAATAAAAATTAATGTCTCCAATTGCCTCCAAGACGGCGTAACCAATTAGGATACAATTTTCGGCGTCTTTCATTAAGCGCTTCCTATCTGTAAATTTATATAAAACAAAGTGTGTCTGAGATATCATCGACATTGTTTACTCATTTGAAAGACCTATTGATGCCATTATGTATGAAGTATAACATACTTCAAATGCTTTCCTGGTTGGCCAGCATCCGAGATGTCAAATTTTCCATCACTTTAGCTTATAAATCAGGCTGAATTTAACCGATTGTATGGGTAATGTTGGCTTTGAAGGCCGTTGTTGTTTGACTTACAACTTCAGATAACCCCACAAGATAGAGTCCAAGGCCCTATGCACACGGAGCAACTAGAAAAAAACTGAACCGGTTGACAAATCGGGTTACTGATCAGTAACGTATTCAACGGTGACTTGACTCCACACACGGTAAAACTCATTACCAATTAAAATCTCTAGCTCGTGCAGTGTTTCAGTCTTTCATGATGTTTTTCAACCTCCTCGACCAGCAACAGGTTAGTTTGTTGTTCGCTCATCATCGGCAAACAAGAAACTGAAATCACTAGACAACCCGACATGCTAATCAACAGACGTCTGGTTACAAACTGGTTTTAGTGAACGAGTTTTCACAAACTAGTTGCCAATTCGCATTGCGGGTCAGTTTTTTTCCAGTTTATCCATGTGCATTGCGCCTTGCGGTGTCAATTAGCTCGATCTCGTTGGTCAGTTTGCATCAACTCCACGTAAGATCACCAAGCCCTAGAATATCTCGTACAAATATCGCGCCGTCCTGTTGAAACAACATGCCGTTGGTGTCCATGTCATTCAATTCAGGGTAAAAGAAGTTTGTTGTCATCAACCTACAGGTGGTGTTCGCCGTTGACGATGACGATGGCCTAGCCAACGTCCTTCTCAAAGACATATGGATCGATGAATCCTCCAGACCAAAATTCACACAAAACAGTGAATTTCGGAATGCATTGGGCGCTCTTCGATCTTAAGTTGATTGGTATCGACCAAAAGTCGACAATTTTGTTTTTTTTGACGTACTCTTTCATCCATAAATTGGCCTAATCGCTGAAGATCATTTTAAGTTAGGGACAGTTTCCAACTGCTTAAGAGCTTATTCCCTCGTTGTCTACGGTCATTTACCTTCAGCTCCCATTTTGATAAAACAATTTTATAATTTGCATGTGTCGTTGAACACAAAAAATATGGCATCTATTAACTGTCGAATTTCGGAAGTCCCTATTGGACACACCCCTTACATTTTCCTTAAAATTGGAACTCAAAGTATGCTGAATTTCCCATCAGAAATTCTTAAATGCAAAACCATGTGATCCATTTCATAAAGTTTAAGTTTGCTTGTCAATAAATTGTTTTTTTTTTTTTGTATTTGTTGTACAAGATAAATTCACGTCAGTTACTTTGAAAGACTTCGAATTATACCAAACCTATTCCGTTTCGCACCATAGTCAATATAAAAACAAGTTAAATCAAACCTTCCTTTGGTAGGGTGGAAGTTACAGCTTACAGCATTAAATGCCTTGTCAATGTCCTTCATGTCCCATTAATTAAACCTCCAACTTCGCCCTATAATTCCAGCGCCCTGCATTCAGCATTAGTAATTAAAATAACGATTCGTTACCAAATGCCATCTCATCAAGTGAATGTGCATCCAGATCTAGAATTAAGCATCCACAAACAGCAATATCTCTACACTCGTTGGTTAAAGCGAATAACAACTTTTAACATAGACAAAGTTATACTCACTTATCGCAGCTACTATCGTCGTCGTCGTCCTAGTCCACCCTCCTGATGTCTCCCCCTGTCACTCTAACTGACTGTTTTAAAAGTATACATGTGGCAGTGTCGTAAAGCTATGCTCTACCGTGAGGATACACGACGATACGCGACGCAAGTATCTACAAAAAACTGTCAATGAGGGGAGCTTGAAAAGTGGAAAAAAAAACTAAAAAAAAAAATGTAAACTACAGATCCAATTAGCAGGCAGTTCTCATTCTAAATGGAAATGGTAGTTACATGACAGGCCCGCCAAGCCACTGCGTGTGATCCTTCAACATCATCCTGCCAATACATGGTTCGTTGGTCCTTTTGAAATGGTCTCAAAAAAAAAAAAAAAAAACTCACTATAGCTAGGACGGTCCTGCAAAAGTAAAAAAAAAAAACTCAACATACACAGACGAAATAGACTAATTCAATTGGATTAGTGGTTACGATATTTTGTAGGACTATGTACCTGTAAATGTACAATGTACATATTTATTTATTATGCATCACTCATATAAGAGCCAATATAGGTTTGTGTCGAGGACAGAGAAAATACATTCCATCGAACTGGAAGCAGAATGTAATTTAATTAGTGTATCTAGCGAAACAAAAACGTTTCCATACATTTAAACAGACTGTGCAAACTATGGCCACAAGGCCGAATTGTTTCATCTGGAGGCACGCGTATGTAGGAATCAATAAACCCACTAAAAGGTTTCACTAATCGATTCGTTGCCATTGCCATAATAGATGCGTTTTTCGTTAAGGGTGTTTTTTTTTTCTTCCAACTAAAAAAAATAAAACTTAAAATTATTAATGAAAATACGTTAGATGCGTAGGAAGAAGGTTTCTTATGTCCAACAAGACATTTAAGACTTAATCTATGTCGAGGCTAAAAAAAGAATACTTGCTAACAAAAAAAAAAAAATGGCGTACTATATGCTTCTCTAGTAAATATTCTAATAATTAAAAAAAGATTTGTTCAAATTCGTTTTGCCGTTCTCGTGTGATGCGCAGTCAGACCGAAACTGCTTCAATTTTATTATATATAGTGAATAGTGATGATAATGCAAGTTATGCATACAAAATCAAAAATGAAATAATGATGATAGAGAAACATATTTGAGTTACTGGCAAAAATCTGTCTGTCTGTCTGTACGGATGTCTATTCAAACTACAGGCTAAACGGTTGAGCCAATCGTCTTCAAATTTAGAACTTAAGCTTATTTTGACATTCTACAGAGGACTTTTTAAAAAAATTTTTTTCTTAGCTGAAATAATAACGGTACCTGTCGTATTACTGTTTAACAAAAACTTATTTTTCTCGAAAACAGCTCCAAGAATTTTTGTGAACAAAAATCAGTGCACTTTTGTAGGTGTGATATATGTTCTGATGAAAAAAAATCAAGTTGTTTTTGGTAGCCTAAGTAATTTCGCTTTAAAATATTTTCGAAAACTTTTTTTTCTGTATTTAGGAAAATAATTTTTTTTTAAATCAACATTTTTAAACAAGTAGATGTTTTTTTTATTTTGTTTTTAAATGTGGGTTTTTTTTGTGCTAGTTAAAGAAAAACCGTTTTAAATTTTTTGTTTTTCAAATTTTATTCGACGCTGTTACCGTGCACATAAGAGCAAGTACGTGCGATCCAGTCGTGCAATTTTTTTCTTCTTCCATAACCGACAGTTATTATGATCTTGACGGGGAAGAGATTTTTGATTGCTATTTAATTTTGATATTTGAGGATACTTACTAACATAGATTCTCAGACTTATTAAGTCCGTAAGAGACACCTAGCAGGGCACAAGGCTTCAACTACACCATCGTATGCTATATCCGGAAATATTTTTTCTGTTCCCTCAAACTCTTGCCTAGTTTTGCTGATTCCTCCTCTACATGCTTCAAATTCTACATTTTAATGAAATAGTTGTAGCTTGGCCTTACGCTGAGAGAGTTATTCTTCTATATATTTTTTTAAACATAACTACGAAAGCAGCTTTTGCTTTCCCGGCAAGGATGTTGATGTCTGGCCTGAGAAACGAACTCAGGATCTTTGAGTTAGCAAGCAAACACCTTGGGTGACTTCATAATTGTGACATTGTTGCACATGCCGGATTTCCCCGGATTTGTTAATTCCTTTTTTTATAAATCTTGTTGATTCTCATGAACTGATGTACAAAAAAAAATAAAATTTCATGTTAGGATGAATTTAAATTCAACAAAAGTATTCAGTTTTGTGTAAAATTTTAATTTTTTTTCTGAATTTTTTATTTGTATACCAGAATAGTAAAAAAATACGATTTCATACGACGAGCAACAGAATATGCATCTACTTAAAATCCTATAGTGACCCCCAAGCAGAGAATTGCAGGCGACCCATCTAAAGGGTGTTTTTCAGAGGTATAGAACTTTGAAATAGAATACAACAAAGATGATTTTTGACATGATAATTTAAAATATGATTTCTGGCATATGACCGCTACGGCTGGCTCGGACGTAGTCTAATCTGGAGGTCCAATTTTTCCAAAATTTCGATGAATTTTTCCAACATTTGTGGCCGTATGTCGGCAATAACGCGGTGCATGTTGTCCTCCAAGTAGTCAACCGTTTTGGGCTTATCGGCGTAGACTAGCGACTTCAAATATCCCCACAGAAAATAGTCAAGCGGCGTTAAATCGCACGATCCTGGCGGCTAATTCAAGGGTCCGTAACGTGAAACTAAGCGGTTACCAAACGTTTCCTTCAATAAATCAATTGTGGCACGAGTTGTGTGACACCGTCTTGTTGAAACTACAGCTCCTGCGCATCATGGTTGTTCAATTGATGAACTAAAAAACTTTAACGTTCTGGCCAGCATCGTTTTTAAAGAAGTACGGACCAAATATTCCACCAACCCATAAAGCACACCAAACATTCAGTTTTTGTGGATGTAACGGTGTTTCAACATACACTTGAGAATTATCATCACTCCAAATGCGGCAGTTTCGTTTATTGACGTATCCATTTAACCAAAAGTGAGCTTCATCGCTAAACAAAATTCGCGGACGTAGTGCGCGAAACGTATTTCGAACAGAACCATTATTTTCAAAATAAATTCGCACAATTTGAAAGCGTTATTCAGGCGTCAGTCTATTCATGTTGAAATAAATAAATAAACGGCTACATGAGATGCACTTTTTTCTAGGCAAATTTTACTCTTGGAGGTTTTGTCAGTTCCTCGCAAGCGGCAGTACCCCGGAAAAAAGGTGGCTATGAGCTGGATTCGAACGCAGGCTCATTCGCTTAGCAGTCCGACACACTCACCACTTTGTTGAAATGCCAAACCAAACTAAAAATAAATCACTTGACAGCTGACAAAATGGCCGCCAGTTAAAATAGTGTTGCCAACATAAAGTTCTATACCTCTTAAAAACACCCTTTACCTGCTTTACAGTTTAACCGACTGCAAAATTTAAATTTTAAGAGAAATTCTCAAAATCTCCTGAAATCATCTTGATATTTCTCAGAATTTCGTGATCACAATCACAAACAAAAAAAATGCATTTTTTCTAGAATCTTATTGATTCTTATTTTGGTATACCAAGATTTAAATGCTACTATACTCTGTTCAATTTATATCTTTAGTACAGGGAATATAGGATATTTGCCTTTCACTCTTACTGTTTTGGATTTCAATAAGCTATCTCCATTTTAAAGCTCACAAATGGTTGCCATACTGGCCTTAATAAATTGATATAATTCTCACACAAATGTAGGTATGGTTACCAACTGTTTATTTGAATTTTATGAAAACAGAAACATGTAGACCGTAAACTAAATCTAAAAAAAAAATAAATTAAATTAAATGTATCTTTTTCCACACCACCAAGAGGTAAGATAGTAGGCGCTTTTTTTAAAGAGTTTTCATACAAATCCTTGGAGCCGTTTTCGAGAAAAATAAATAATAAAAATAATAAAAATAAATTTGAAGACGATCGACCAAAGCCGTTCAGGCTGTAGTTCAAAATAAATCCGTACAGACAGACAAACATAATTTTCCAGTAACTCAAATACGTTTCTCAATCGTAATATCAGGTTTGATTATTATCTCAATTTATTTTTGTGTACGAATGCATAACTTGCATTAAAGTATCTATAATCGCAAGTAAAAAAAATTGCCAACAAATATTGCATTATGTGTCTTATAACCGTTTTTTTTAAGAAAAATAAAAACGAAAAGATGTAACCAAAAAAAAACATAGCGACAACACCTTCTTCTTTAAACTTAAAATATGCACTCATTCGCTCTAAGAAAGCTTTAATTCTGGAACTTTAATAACAATAATTTCCATTAATGGCGAATGGTAACGCTGCAGTAATGTTCTTTTTTTTAAATAAACACAATAAGCGAGAAGTAAATTGAAAATCAGTCTTCTGGTTCTGGCAGCCAGGGAGCAGGCAGGTCTTGGTGGAATGTACGTGCGTTAAATGAAATAATACAACAAAATCAATGTATTTCAGGGTTCTCTTTTATATTTAAGTGGCAATTTCTTAAGTTGAGTGCGATGCAAACACTTGCAGTCACCAGTGTGTTTGAAAGCACTCTTCCATAAGGTCTGTACTGCAAACATAAATTGAACAGAGTATAAGCCTATGTCAGCGTTGTCATCAAAACATTAAGAAGTTGGAATTTTTGTTCTCGTTGATTCTCATTATTTTTGTAACTAAGTTCATATAAATCGGAATTTTGCAAAAAATAGCCAACCCGTTCGGATCACATTGCAAACTTGATCTCTTTGCTACTGTCAGATTGCTTTTATGAACACTGTTATCAACCGCTATCATGCAAAGATATTGCAGTTAATTTACATTTATAAACATTTCTTTATTTTATCGTTTCTTTTACAAAAAAAATGTTCACTCGAAGTAGCCAGTTGCATTCCTTCCCTTAAAAGTTTCTCCCGTAATACTCGTCTCGCAAGGAATGCTCATCAGTTCACCCTTGAGCCCAATTTCGGACGTACCGTGAAATATAGGGATTCTTTTTTTAGCCGAACAACACGAATTTGGAATGGTTTACCCGGCGAGATTTTTCCCTTGCCATTTTGATCTGCAAAACCAATGTTAATCGGCACCTCCTATCTCTCCCCTCCCTATCTACGTAATGCCCGCGCAGTGTGTCCATAATCCCTTGTGCGCGCGTTAATTATAAAAAAAAAAAATTATGAACTTGACCCTTATCTACTGCACTACTGTCGGGAACTCATGATGGTGAATTCTCTTTATAAATCTCAAAAGTTTTCATCGACTAGGGGCAAGGTTTCTACATGGCCGGTTAACATTACGGCATTGCTGGGTTATGTCAATATCAAGTCAATGAAATTATCTTAAACAAAATTCAAATCAACCATAACTATAAGTAGATGTAGATGTATACTCCGGAATCCTCAACTCTTAAAGCCTTCAAGTGTAATTTCTTTAGAAAATTTAAACGGTTAATGAACCATTAAAGCTTTCGCAAACATTTCTACACAAAAATACAATTTTTGCAAAGTCAACAAAATTATTTCGATAGACATAACTATTAACTTCAACTTCAGCTATTTTATTTGTCAAAAAGCACTTACACTTAGCAGAATATTTTGAATGTTCCTAAAACAAAAATAAGTTTACCCTCCAGACTTCAAAACACTCGAGTTTAACTGGAGAAAAGGCCTCTCCTTTCTATTAAATGCCTTTTGTTCATCAGGCACAATTAGCACTAAAATTTATGAGACTGAACGAAGAGAAATCAAAGAGGCTTGGATCCTATGGATGCTACCTCCCCCCTCCAGTGTTGTACATCAGACGTCGAACTTTTTCCCAATTAATATACGAACAAGGAAATTTTTGTACCACCTCCATTTTTTTTCTGAACTCTGTAGCAGTGAAGAGCCGAGGATGGAGTCTGGATTCTGATCCAGAAAGTTGTTGGAATTTTTTTTAAGCGACCAAGAAAAAAAACACCAAATTCAACATAACCTCACTTAAGCGAAAAAATATTGTTTGGTAAATTCCTGTTGGGGAAAAACTGTTGAAAACATTGTTGTCCTCTAGGGTGGAGAAGGGAAAAGGGATTAACGACAGGAGCTCTTAGAGAAACTACTTTTGTGTTGTGTGTTCTCCTGCTTAGTCCTCGAAAGTTTATTTATTTATTTCATGTGCGATGGTTATCCTTTTGTATCCAAAGGTGCAACATTAAAAAAGGCAACTAACGATATAGATACTTATGGTCTTTGGCAACTCCTACCAATGGCCATTGTTTATTGGACAGTGAGTAATAGTAGCTGTTAATAGCATGTCCTGGTGCTTCTTCAAATGAGATCTCCAATACCGACGACGACACGTGAGGAACTTGGTCCTCTTCCGCTCGTGGATCGCAAATAAAGGCGGATGAAGGTGGCTTTAAGGGTTTTTGATTAAATTCGGCTTTAAGGATTTTTTTTCTCCCAGGGGAATTATTGAATTTTTTAACCAAAAGATGGGTTTTTTGGGGCTTTTGTGCGATGATTATGTTTATGAAAATAATGCTGGGGTGTGCGGTGTGCGGTTGCATGGTTGCGTGGCTTTATTGTAGGGATTTAATTAACCAGATAAATTAATGATAATGCGTGGTGGAGCGTTGGGCCTCTTGTTCATTGTATCCTTTTCAGGGTAATCATGTGCGTTGCGGAATACAGCTGGATGCAGCAAGACAATGCTTTTAGAGTGTACATTGTATTTCGTTTACAATTAAACAGGTCTATGGATGTATATGGAAGCCTATCGTTTCCTGTCAGAAATTAAATGGAAAATGTAACTATCCCCTGGTAATAAATATCGACGATACTTCTGTTCCAAGGTTGATCCGCTGCAATTTTATTCAATTTAGTTATACAACATTCATTTAACCTTAAATCACCTACAAACGAGCTAAATCCTTATTCCAAATTGCATTCAGCATTTGAGTATAGTCCTTCTATTTAATTAGAGGCAAGCTGTAAGTTTGAATTAACTTTTAAACTCCATTCCTCTGGTACAGTTGACAGTCGGTTTTATCGCAAGAAATGTCATAATCTCATCACATGACAGAACACAAATGCCAGCACTAAAGCCGTGACTGTCCTTCAAATTGAGTCCAAAAGTTATCCCAACCAGAGCTGAACCATCAACAGGATATAAATAAGCAAATCACAGCACAAAAACAAGCATACCTAACGGTAAAATGCAGTTGAATTATGATTTTGTTATGTTCGAGGAATATTTTGATGCGGATATACTTCCATTAAGGAGATTACTTTTTCACTCCAGCTTAAAATGTTGAAGCATGTTGATCCATTGGATGTAAATGATAGTATAGTTTTGAGAATGAGAAATTGTCTGTTACTGCCTTATCTCTTAATGTATTTCCCAAAATTTTGTTATTTTGGCATTAGGAAATGTCAAAGGGACTATAACTGACATTATGCCAGACATAATTAATTCAATGTTATCTTAACAGTTGAAAAAAAAATTTTTTTAATTTTTTTTTTAGGTTAATTTATGGTTATTGCTTAACAAACTGCATTATTAAAGTCTTATATGAAATAGTGGTTATCATATTTATTTTTATTTATTTACACTAAACTTGGGTCTCCTATATATTGCATGAAAGTACTTCTTTTCATTTCCATGTGTTATTTCCAAATGAAGTCCAGGGTTCGCTGATATGTATAAATGCAACAGAAATTCATATTTTTAAAAAAATTCTTTTTTAATGCCAGTAACTCCATGTATCACCCTAAGATTAACAGAATCCAAATTGCAGTCGCAACGATAGCGTTCAACATTTCCAGTATTTGATCAACCAAATTTTATTATTTACGAAGCCTTCATCCAAAATGTCGAAATCAAATTCAAAGATCAGCAATTTCGAAACGAGGCAAAAAAAAAATTTGTCATCATCAACGTTCGGAAGAAATGCCTACCCAGCAGGAAACAACACACCCTCCTTCTCCTTTCATTTCCTTTGTTCTTCCTTGCATCGCTTGTTTCCTCTTAATAGGTGGTTATTTTCAATATTTCGGTGACTGGTTTCGTTATATTGCTGAAAACCACTGTGGAGAAACGTGTAGAACGTAAAATAGAGGCTTAAACTATATAAACTACATATGTCGTTTAAAAGGTAATGAACAGATCTTTGAATTGCTCGGAGCAGATTTTTATTTTTAATATAATTTTTTTTTTATTTAATCTGGCTTTGATTTTTTTTAAATTTTCTAATGATTTTTACAACACGAATATCACTTAATTTTTCTAATGTGTAAAATATTTTTTTTTAATGATTTGAGTAAACATTTTTTTTTCAAAAAATCTCTATTGTTACTTCAAAATATCGTTTTTTGAAGATCAAACAGATTTTTAGTTCACAAATTCACAACAAGATGGTTTAGTTCGAAAAAGGCGTTTAATTATACCAAACACTTACAAAAGATACCTCCCTCAAATGAAAAAGTTTGTAAGGAGATAAGCGTTAGGGGTATGTTGTAGATCCAATTGTGATGCTCAATGAGCGTTTTCCAATTCCTGTTTTTTTGGGGAAGAGGAAACGAGTGGGAATTTTTGCCTTAGAGTTGTAGAAAAGAGGAGATGAGCAAAGATGAACAAGTTGAAAGATTACATGGTTTGGTTGTCTAAGCCGCCGGTTTGTCATAAGGAAATCAGCATTGCAGAACTCGTATTTTCTTAGATAATTCTTGCCTCTATGAAAAACTAAGTATACAATAAAAATTTGAAAACTGAGGAAAAAAAATATTGAAAATCGTTAGACCAGTTTTTTTAAAAAGTCGTTTTTGTTGAAAAACTTTTCGAAAAAATATTTAAATTTTTTTTAGTATGCCATTATAAGAAAATCTGTAGTTTACATCTGGCAAAATTATTTGAAAAAAAATTAATCAACCCGTTTTCAAAATATTTCGAACGTTTTCAAAATATTTCAATTTTTTTTTAGAAAATTTAAAAAAAATCGAAAAAAAAGTTTTTGAAAAAGTTAAATGACTGTGTGCAAAATTTTATTGAAATCGGGTTTATAGTTTACGATAAAACCGCATTTGAAAAAACCAGTTATATGAGAGGTGCCTTTATAGAACAAATTTCGAAAAATTCAGCCGTTTTCGAGAAAATCATGAGCAAACATGAAAAACTCCCTCCGAGATACTATCAAATAAATACTAAATACCAAGTTTGAAGCACATCGGCGCTTCCCTTTAGGCTGTAGAGGTGCGAACAGACAGACAGACAGACGGATGGAATTTCCGGACCCACTTTTTTCGACTTCTCTATCAACGAAGTGTCATGTTTGATTGTTATAATTTTTTTTGCACGAATCCATAACTTGCATTATAGTACCTATAATCGCAAGTAAAATTGGCAATAACATACAAATTTTGTAAACTGATTAAAAAGACAAACTTTTATTAGACTCAAAACAAAAATAAGTAAAGTGCACAACTGGGTCGCACGAACTTGCTCTAATGTGCGACAGTGATCTTGAGGCCTGAGAGGGTCTTACATTAGGTGTGTTGGGGGAGAGTACGATAACTTTGGCGCCAAAATTTGATAACGGTTTTGTATAGAGGTGTTAAATACAAAATTTTTTTACTATGGGAGGGCGCGTTTTGGAGGTAGGGGCGATTTTCGAAAAAAAAATTCTTTAATGGAAAAATAAATATTAAAAAACAACGGCAACACTTAAAATACCTTACTATAACGCTTTCAAAAGCCAGAAATCTGTGCTTTAATCCTACATTTAAATTAAATTATTTGTGTCAATAGTTTTCAAAATATTCGCTTCAAACTTGATTTTTTTTATAAAAAAAAGTAAAAAAACATCTTTGAATCAATTTTGTTCAAAATTGTGAAATGGAAAATAAAGTTTTCTTTCAGTGATCAATGCTCATATCAATTTTAAATGAAACGCAAAGAAACCGAAAGCTTTTATGTCTTCTAGTTCTTGGGAAAATTGAAAATTACTGAAACTACTTTTGTGATTTTTTGTATAATGCATTACATCGCTTTTTAAACGCCGCCGTAATGCGCAAATAAAAAAAAAATCTGAAAGAGTATTTTCAGTTATTTTCAATTTTCTCAAAAACTAATAGACATTAAAGCTTTCGGTTTTTTGCGTTGTTACTAAAAAAACTAAAAAACTGAAAAAATTAAACGCCATTTTGTGGCTTTAAAATATGTGAAATCCCTTAATTTTTTCCAAAATCGTAGGGGCGGTTTTTAAATAAAACAATTTTATTTTAATAACTTAAAATTAAAAACAAACTTAAGCAAAAAAATAATCTACATTTAAAAAAAAAATTAAAAAAAAAAAAAAAATATCAAAATATTGATTTTAAAAAAAAGTAAGACAATTATTAGAAATACAAACAAAAAGTTTTCGAAAATATTTTAAAATAAAACTACTTAGGCTATTAATATCTTCCTGAATATCAATTTTGATCGAAATCGGATGACCAGTTTTCGAGAAAGTCGAAGAAAAAAAACGGTTCTATGGGAGGTACCGTTTTTAGCCAAAGCATAACCTACGCCTACAATAGTACACTGAGTTTTTTTTTCATAAAAATTCTTGGAGCCGTTTTCGAGAAAACTAAGCTTTTACTTAAAAAAAATCATTTGTAGAATGTCAAAATAACCTTATGTTCCAAATTTGAAGACGACTGGACAAACCGTTGGCTGTAGTTCAATATACATCCACACAGACGGACAGACAGACAGACAGAATTTTTCCAGTAACTCAAATATATGTTTCTCTATCATCGTAATGTCATGCCCTATAAATCGCAAATAAATATCAAAACGACATTCAATTCAATTGATGGATAAATAAGTGATGTGGAGAAAAAAACTATTTTTGGCCATCAATTTACATATGTACATACATTTGTAGATCAAAGAATAGTTGATAATCAAAATCGACTATCAAAAAAGCGACAATCAATTATCATCTACGCTGCGGCTCCATAGGCAATATTTAAGGCAATGGCAATAGCAATAAGGACGGCAATTTTGATTTTGGGTGAGCTTTTCATTGCTGGCAATTTTAATTGAACGCGATTGTTTTCAAATAATATTATTGTCAGCCAATTTGAAAATGAGAAGTTTGAGAGAATATTGCTTTGCGATTAAAAAATCAATAATTGCCTTCCCTCTACCGGGCTATTGCTTCAGCGTCTCCACTAGGCAATATGAGGGCAATGGCAATGTATTGCCTGGAATATTGCCAATGGAGTACCTGGGGTAGCCGATTCTTCTCCAGTATTTTTTATTATTTAATTTGTGATTTGAAAGTTATAGAACATAAAGATCCTTAGAACACTAAAAAAAACTCTTCACTTTATTTTATAAAACTGAGTGTCCAAATCTCAGGGGAACAAAATATCATCAATCCCTTTAGCGGAATTCCTTAAAATCTTTCGCTAGGTTTAACAGAATGTTCGTACCACTGAATTAAAACAAACTGAATAATAATGTTTCCAAGTTATTTATTTTTCCTTAAACGCATCCAAGCAAAAATTGCATTTCAAAAACAAAAAAAAAAAACAAAAATCATCAAAAATATTTGAATACCAAAATCCATCAACAAATTGCGATTGATATTCAATTTTTTTCTAAATTTAATTAATAATTCAATTCAAAACGCATAAATTATAATTTCCTGTCTATCAACAATTCAGTTTTCAGAATTGCAAAAATATTTTATTTTCAAAACTAAGCCATGCAAATTATTTTTGACCAAACGAGCTTAGGTGATGCACCCCCAAAACTAAAGAGCAGGAACACCATACGTCAAAAGTTCATGACCAACGCAAGTATTTTGGCAAAAATTAATTCACCTATATGTATGTTTGCGGGAACAGGATGGTTCAATTTGCCAGGACATGTTGCATTGCTCGATGAACTTGCATCAGGCAGTTAACTGAATTGTAATGAATTTATCGATTGGATTCGATGTAAATAATTTGATTGGCAATATTCTGTACCCCGAACGAAAGGTAATAACATCTCTGCTTGAAATTAAATTGTTGTCAATATTTTGATTAATCCAATTCAATTGAAAATTCAACACCAACCTCTGCCAATAGAGGGCGGTGGCGCGCTGGCAAAGGATTCTGCTATCTGCTGAGCAAGGATTTTTAGTTAACGAAATTCAATATGCTATTAGAGTAAACATGATGTGTGTTTGTGTGTGTGCCTCTGTTTGCTTTGGATCCTGGGGTTCAGCGGGTAGATTAAATGAAACGCGTTGCACCGGAAATTACATAGTTATCCATATACACACTCCCACACAGAACCACACAAACCTTGCTCAAAGGGTTATGTTGTCTGCAAACATTTGGGAGCTCCAAATGAATAATAAAACGTTTCGGCTTAATGAGCCAAGGTAATGGCGATAAAAAGGTCCTTTTAGGTTTTTTGTGTTTTTTTTTTTTTTTTTTGGTTGGAAGGATACTAATAGAATAGGATAATAGAAAACCCCATTCAATTAGATTGTTCCTCTGAATTTTCAAAATATTTTTTTAATTGGGTTTTCAAAATTAGAGTATTGCCAGAGGATATCGTTTTTAAGCTAACAGCGGGCCATTGGTCAGGAATAGAGCAGGCGAGTGGGTTTAACTTTGGTCATTTTGAAAGATTAGGAACGATTGCATTTGGGTAATGAATTTAACGCGTCGGTGTTCAGTGAGCTGTGTTTGCTTGTGCGTTTGGACAACATTGGTTTGACTCAAATGTAGGCAGATAATTTGTACATTTAATGTCAATTTGCTTACGCTCGACCGAGAATATTAGCTTCGCAAATAGAAATTAAATTTTGCCTATAGAATTTTGGAGTTTAGTGTGCACTTAAGTGGAAGCAGTTTAATTCAATGGAAATGTCTGTGTCAAATATATTGTGCTTAAATAATTCTTTATTCGACAACATCAGTAATAGTTACCCAATATCAGCCTTAGCTTATGTGAAATTTATTTTCTGGTGGAGATTCTGAAAAATCGTTAGAAAATGGGGAGATGTTTTGCCTGTTTACAGATTTCGAGCATCAAAATGTCTCGAACACGGGAAGGGATCAATACTTATTACTTACTAGCTTACCAAGTTGCCGTTGCTCGGGTTTACCTTCCTTTAAAAAAAAAAACAATCCGGCGTGGCGTCACCCAGTAATCTGCCTGTTGAAGTCTCGTCAAAATCTCCAGGGACAATTAAAATAGGCTGACTTAAATAAATAAATTTATTGGCGCGACAGCTCCTTAAGAAGCCAAGACCTAGTGACTTATACTCTCCGAACGGCTAGATGAGATGCACTTTTTCGAGACAAATTTTACTCTTGGAGGTTTTGTCAGTTCCTCGCAAGAGGCAGTACCCCAGAAAAAAAGGTGGCTATGAGCTGGATTTGAACCCAGGCTCATTCGTTTAGCAGTCTGACACACTAAGCCACCGGGCAGGCTTCCTTACTTTTTACAATATAACCTATCTGCCTGTGAAAGTCCCGTCAAAATTTGTCCACAAATAAGAATTTTCGATACCAGCGCCATCTAGTGGGTAATTTTTATAGCCTTAGTTACTCCCTAGAATATCAGCAATCTGCCAGTGAAAGTTCCGTCAAAATCGGTGCAGCCGTTCCCGAGATTAGCCGGAACAAAAAGACAAAAAGACACAAACAGACAAAAAATTTAAAAATAGTGTTTATATTATAAGTACTGTATTTTATATTAAAACAGATTTCATTTTTATTTATGTGTATATTGTATAGATATCTTATAACTTCTTACGTATTAATTATTACTTATTACTTATTACGTATTACTTATTACTTGTTACTTATTATTTATTACTTATTACTTTATACGTATTACTTATTACTCATTACTTATCACTTATTACTTATTACTTATTACTTATTACTTATTACTTATTACTTATTACTTATTACTTAATACTTATTACTTATTACTTATTACTTATTACTTATTACTTATTACTTATTACTTATTACTTATTACTTATTACTTATTACTTATTACTTATTACTTTTTACTTAATCATTACTTATTTTATTAAAGATGAATTTCTTCTGTTCATAGATGAGGAAATCCTGCTAATCAAACACGTATGTTTCATTAAAATTAAACTATACAGACATCATGGATATTTTAATTAAATAATGAATTTCGACTTGAATGATTGAGTATCACCTGGACGATGCCCATTAAATCTATATCCACACATCACGAATACTCTTGATACCATTTGCCAGCAACCACGTCCACTTTGATATTTTCCAAGACTTCTGTATTATTATTTTTGTTTTTATTAGTGCTGGCAGTGTTTCAAAAACTGCACATTTTACGACAAAATTTTCTCTTATTAGCAGCACGTACAAAAGCATGTACGTTTTGCTTCGTCCTAGATTGGACTTTGTGGCAGGTTCGAATGCTCAATCACTCTTATATGGAGCACATCCAATGACAATAATACGAATGTGGCATACCACTCGTCGCATAACATACACAATATTGACCTCAAATTGCAATTTTGAAATTAAGTTATGTTTATTGAAGACTGAGAAATGTTGAGTATGAGAAAAATTGTTTTGATATTCAGTTCATGAATCATGATACTAATAATTTCATTCTTCACATCACTGCTCTCCAAGCATACCAGATGTTGACCTTTAAACTCAAAATAGCACACACAGCAGTACACGACTTGTGTCCGTTCTAATCAAATCTTTTTTAAAACACATCTTGATTACCAAAATCAAACTGCCACACAATATCCCCAAAAAATCTATTAAATCCATAATCCATTTAGTTCTCTCTTCCGGTGAAATTCTTCCTCTACTCCTCCGAAAGAAAACACCATTAATCTTATTTATTAAATCATTTTATTAATGGCGGAGTCAGTATCAGATCAGACTTCCAAAAAGTTTTCTTCTTGTTCCGTCAAAATCCATAATCCTGCCAATGATGAGACCCATCAAAATTACAATTTTCCAAACAATCATGATCCGATTATTCTTGTGCCTTCTGTGATAGATAAATCCTAGCGATACCTTTTGACATAAATGTCATCGCGTAAAATCTAGTCAGAGACTTAAATAGTAGAGTAATCCTTAAACGTAGACAAAAAATAACATCTCTTTCAGGTCATTAGCCGATTAATGGGAAAATTGTTTTCTTCCATGGTGTAATGATAAATGAACTTACAATAGAAAAATATCGCATGCGATTGACGTAAAAAACTCATTTAACCCTAGTTGAACTCATTCTCTCCATTTCCCTTTCTGTTTTATTTTTCCATTGACAAATGAATTTTTCATTGTTGGAAATGATTTGTATGTCCATCCAATTGATACAAAAAAAAAAGTTTTCTCTCATGATAGTTAAACTTCTTTTCTTTAAAAATAGAAAAATCTCCACCCCATGCCTATTTTGCGACACACATCATCTAAATAACGAATTTCCTAAAGAAATTGCTAAATCACAGCTAAAAAGGACCATTATTGTCCCATGCGAGACCAAGACCATGTCTCATGCAACATCTTTTCCGTATTCACCCATATGTCACACTCGACATTCTGTATGACAGAAATATTTTTTTTTTCATTTTTCTTCTTCAACCGTTTGTTAGATTATGAGTGCTTATCCCATGAAAGGACGAAGGCCCGGCATTTGTTTCTCCTTGCTGCGTTGTGTTTGTGTTCCACTTTTTGAAGGGTGAGTGCTTACTATATACGGCGAGCGGCAGATGTGGTCCCGCACATTTTCCAGGACATTTTATGGTTTAATGCTCGTGAAAGGACTAGAATTTGATGTTCTCTCATATTCTGTGTTGGGGGAGGTGTTTTTTGTGTGTGTTAGTGAATATTGATCGATTAGGAGAGCGCATGTGTAGTTTGATTTTATGGGGAAAAGGACAAGGGAAAGGATTTTGAGATAAGAGTTTGGTTATTTATAGCAAAGAAAAGTGATGCCAATTCAAGTTTTATATCGAACAAAAAATATGTATTAAAAATACAAAATTAAAAATCAAATAAAAATTAATACTACTTAATTTGTTTTATTTATTTAGTTGTTATATACATGTATGTATAATTGTATATGATCTTAAATTTTTTATTTTGTTAATTTCAAGTAAATTAAGTAATTTTTTGCTAATTTATCGCTAGAAAACGACTCAAACTCAAACGATATTATTGATTATATTTATCATTTGTACTTTTATTTACTTTGATAAAGTTTATTACAAAAGAACAACTAATATATGTAGGTACTCAGAAAAAAGTTTTGGCAGTTTTGTCTTAAAGCAGAAAGCTTTGATAATTTTGCATTTAATTTAATAATAATTTAAAAAAAAAGTATTTTCAAAAATGCTGGGTGTTTTTAAAATATTTCTTATGAAAAAACAGTAGAGAAAGCCGTTTAAAAATAAGATTTTTCAAAAAATTAAGTTTTGTTAAAAAAGTATGTACGATGCGATGTACTTTAGGTACTATATGGGAAAGTTTGGGATTCTTGTATATGTATAAAAAAATCAAAATAACAACCAAACCTGAAATATTTAGTGAAAAAATTCAAACGGACAGAACGTATAACCATCTTCAACCTAAACGGCTAAAGTTATTTTCTTCATATTTGGTAGATCGAGAATTAAGTGACTATTTTCTCACTTAAAACCCACGGACGGCTCTAGCTTGCACTAGGAGTTAGGAAAATTGCTCCCCAAACTCAGAATCGAACTTAGGATTTCTCGGTTAACAAGGAAACCACTCGAACATTTACCTTCAAAATATTCATCTTGGGGGTATTAAGCCCCGAAAATTGAATGAGCTTAATTAAAAAGTTATCTATCCTGTTTGTATTGGCCCTGTTGCGTAGAACATCGTTGGAACGTTTGACTCTGGTGTTCTGTAGAGACCGAGACAAGTGCGAAGACACTGTCTCTCAAATACCCGAATCTTTTCCATAAGAGATGGTGCAACATTGAACCACACAGGCATCCGTGGGCAAACATCGGCCTGATGAGGGCCATGTAACAAATCACTTTGAATTTTATAGAAATAACGTTGCAAGAGAATTCTGATGACTTCAACTTTTGGACCTGTTCTGTACGCAATTAAATCGTCGGCATACGCAACTGCATGAGGTAGACTCCCAATGAGATCGCTGGTATAAATACTAAAGAGAATCGGCGAGTTCACCGCTCCCTGTTGCAAACCGTTTTTAATATCAAACGTTGTGGTAGATGTTACATTGTCACTCTTGACAACAAACTTTCTAGCATTAAGCATTTCGAAAAGCATATATAGCAGTGGTTTACTTATCCCATTCTCCAAATCAACCAGATATGTACCCGTGCTTTAATTCTTATCATTGTTCCAGAAGCAAACATCTTATCTACTGACCCACTGCCGCCCGTATGTGTGGTTCTTTTGGTATTCCTCAGAAAGTTTTTTGAAATTTTATTTTTATGGCTAAAAATAACGGTTCTTTCCATATAACCGTTAAAGAAAAGTTAATTTTTTTCAAGAACAACTCCAAAGATTTTGATGAAAGTTGTTAAAAGTAGTTTGTTAGGTAGGTATTAGCTATCATTATATTAAAAAGAAAATGGTATTGTTCGGGTATGCCATACACATTTAATGGAACTTCATTTTCGTTAAAATCTATCGGTTCAAAATTTTGTAAAAGGCTTTCTTTTTAAAATTGTTATTTGAATATTATAAATTTCATTATGTAATTATAAAAAAAAACGCCCTCAGTGCCACCTAGTGGATAATTAAAATGGCCAAAGGTACTCTTTAAATTATACGTTATCTGTGGGGAAAGTCCCGCAAAATCGGTGCAGCCGTTTGCAGAATTATTCGGAACAAACAGACAAAAAATTTAAAAATTGTTTTTTTGTAAAAAGCTGTTTATGTTGCTTAGACTACAAATATTGTATGGTGTTATTTTGAGTTAAGCCGGTCCATCCATAAGTAAGAATTTTCAAATAACGCGACCCCAGCGCCACCTAGGAGTAATTGAAATAGCCTTAGTTACTCCTTACAACACCAGCTCTTTGCTTGTGAAAGTCCCGTCAAAAACGGTGCATAAATATGAATTTTTAATTGAACTGAATAACGAAATGTTTGCTTACAGCGCCACCTGTTGAGACATTTTCGATTTTTCTTTTTTTAATTTTTTGCGTAGCAATTACATACAACCCCAAAATAGGAAGGATTCAATTTGGCCCAGTTGTTTTCAAGTTTTATTCAGTCGACCAAACCAAGATTAATTTGTATATACATATATCGATTTTTTATTAATAAACAATAAAAATATTTGAGTTTTCAATATTTTTAAAAGAATCAACAAATAATAAACTCTTAAAACTGCATACCAAAATCTCAAAAAAAAATATTTTTCCAAATAATTAAAATTAAAAATAATATTTTATCCTACAATTTTCGAAGTTCTTTTTCATAAATTCACCATTATTAAGAACATGCGATGGCATACCCCATTTTTACTGTTATTTTACCGTTAATTGTTATAGTTTTGACAGTTTTTTTAAGTTCAGTTTTTATTTTTGTACGTAAATGATACTTTTTCTATCAAAGATCTTGTCTTCCAATGTAATTAGGCCCTTAAAGTACGTGCGACCCAGTCGTCCCCAATTTTTTGAAAACAAAATCCTTTTGAGTGGTTTTGTCAATAATTTAAACAAACAAACAAACAAACAGCTAGAAACAACGTAAGAACTATTAAGTTTTAATTTTAAGAGCGGGTATGTGCGACTCAGTTGTGTCCATTGTGTTTTTATTTACCTCAACACTTAAAAAACAGGTTACATAATTATCTATTTTATTGTTTTTTTTTTTAATTAAAAGTGAAGCTTCGAAACCAAAAAAAAAACTCAAATTTGTTGATAAACTTCCGTCTCCACTACCAAGTTCAATGACCAACATAACATTATGTTCACATAACAAAAGAGTCAAATGTCAAAACTCATTGAACATGGACAGTGAATGACACAGAAACCTATGATCGGCAATATTTATGTAAGTAGCAGTTACTCATTTGCATTTCACTTCTTACTTCTCCATGTATCTTAGTCGACTCCATCTATGAGTCGAACATAAAATTCCACCAAATGTGTCATAGTGATCGTTTGAAATATAATCGACCTCCAGAAGTCATGCTCTAAATAGTTAGTTAGTCAACACAGTTAAACCCGATTATTTGCGTTCATTAAAAATGCTAATTAGGGATATAAAAATGAACAAAATTAGAAATAAACGTTTAAAATTCGAAATTCATGTGCTTTTTACAATATTTTTGTGGGATAATTAATCAGAAATTATTGTGTCAGTATCAACTAGAAACACACAAAAGTTTAGACACTTTAGACACAAATAATTGTCACTTTGATGTTAAATGAATATTTATAAGTCTACAGCTTACACCCGCATATCTTCGTGTCCCACTTGTACTTGTTAATAATTCAAGAAAAAACAAAAACACTGTAAACCAATTGAATACTAATTAATTTACTACATCATGAGTGGACTGATCTCGTTGGCTTTTTAAGTGCTTTGCCGGTCGGTATATCAATGAATTGTCTTTTTTTCTATCTGATGAGTTAAAATGTGCACATGAATCAATTTATTAGAAAGTTTTACAAGGAAGATGAGAAAATTTAATGAAATCGATTGTATGAGATGATTTTTGAAAGAAAAGAGCACATTTTAAAAATAACTGCTTCATAGAAAATGAGAGAGAATTCAGAGAAAACTGTTGTAAAAATAAAAAGTAAAAACAAACATAGATTTCAACACACCACACATTGACAAGTGTGACAGGTATAGGTGAACATTTGACAGTGTTGTAAAGTTTGTGACCTATAAAGAAATAGACATTTTTTATAGAATTTTCGGAATATGTGCGACAATTGTTAAGTTTTCGGATTATACAAAAAATTTCATGACAATGAATTTTCAAGAATTTTCGGAGAATTTTCAAGAATTCCTTGACAAACTTTTCTCATATTGCTGGCACTGTGGATGGTTCTTAAAAAAGAATTGATGCAACAAAGGGAAATGAGTCAGAATTTGTCGATAGAAATTGTGATCATTCAATCAATCTCATGCACGTGTAAATATTAAACATTTCCCCAATATTTCCATATCTCATCTATTACGCCCTTATTGCCCCTGGACCCGTCCTTTTTCGGGCTTCTACCTTTTCCAAAAAATTCGTAGTTGTATATTTCTGACAATTTTGTCACCTGTCAAATATGTTATGAAATTGAAACTTATCAGACAAATACGACAAACTTGTAGAATTGTCACCTGTCAATGCTTTCGAAGAGCTGTTAAGAACTTTAAATAAACTGATGTCGGAAATAAACTAATATCCATGACTTTTCGTTATTTTCATCCTAATGTGAGCCCAAGCAGGGGGGTTGAAGGGCAGCATGCCCTCAATACCTTCTTCATACTAACATTTATCAAAGTGGAACATATCTTTAAATTTATTGTTTGTGCTTATACTGGTATTCGATATAATAGTTTTGTTAGGTCTTATTTCAGAATGAAATATAACCCCAATTCTAAAAATGAAATTAGGCCCCAAAAAGTGAAATTATACCCCAAATTAAAGATTTTGTTGTTGTTGTATTCTAAATATATTTTTGGGACCTTATTTCGCACCGCCTTTTCATCCAGCATTCAAATATTTTAGTTGATCCATTTAAGCGGGCTATACTGTATCCGAATTTTTTGCAAAATCTATAAAAAGGAGATTTTTTCTCTCCCATTTTGGTCTGATTCAACGTTATTTCCAATTTTTTTTCTCAACACTTGCTCTCGTTTTATATTATCCTGTTTGATATCCAAAATGTCCTCCCCACAAAAACCCTCACCCTGACACATCCTATAAAAACATTGTGCTTCTCTCAAAATAAAAGTCCATTTCTGCCCTGACCCAAACTCCTAATCTAAATTTTGTTTCTCTCCAAATTCTACCACCAAACAACTTTGTACCAAACCAGAACACATACTCACCTTGCACATCCCCAATCACCAACCATAACAACCACCAACCACCCCCGCATCCATATCCACGTGCCCAACAATCCATGCCCTAAACTAAATACACCGCATTTCAAGCACATCTCAACAAAAATTCACCCCCAGGTCCCAACCCTAACTAAATTCTACTCTAAGGTTTTACGTTTTACCTCCAAAAAATCGTGAATAAAATTCCCAGAGATGGCTCTCTCTCTGTCTCTGGCTCTTTATCACACCAATACTAATTCAAATGAAATTGTTTTCTCTCCATATCCAACTAGGGGTGGTATGTGGATAAACTTTAACCGCCATGGATCCCAGTGCTCTAGCAAATATGGACCGGGACGCATTAAAGAAGCAAATCGAGAACATGAAGTATCAGGCATCCATGGAGAGATGGCCTCTATCTAAGAGTATTGCAGAGTAAGTAAAATTATTTTGAAAAAAAAAAAATAAATTTAAAAATTATTTAAGTGAAGTGAAATATCAGAGTGAAAATTAACAAAACAAAAAAAAAACTGTTCGCATATCCTTACAACCTCTACGGGACTGTGTGGTCTGTGTAAAAGAAAGGAAACCCCTCCCTGTCATTGATTTGGAACGACGACGACTGTCAAGAGACATTTTCCACGAACTAAAATGCTTTTGTTTATATTTTGTTTTTATTTATTTTTTCACGGTGCAAATGAAAATTTCAAGTGTCAATGTCCTTGTAGTGTTGATAAAACTCTGGTTTTTATTTTCCAACCGGAAACATAATATAAAACGGAAAAACTATCCTTCCATACATATACAAAGTGTCTGCTGCGGCTCTAGGTACTCCCTTTGTGTAAAAATCGATGTAGTATACACGCAGGGAAAGTGTTTGCTACCCCTTGCTGCCCCGGGGATATGATATGTCGTGTATATGCGTTGGTGAGGGGTGGTCTGCACATCCGGTGCCCGGGAAATTGTTTCCGAAATATCACAAAAAAATTTGTTAAGTTTTTGGTAACAAAAGTGTTATCTTTTTTGCTGTTTGAGGGGTGGGAGGGGGGTGTTGTGCATTTAACCACTTGCCACCTTAATCAAAACGTGGTTTGTTTTTTTGTGTGTCAAACATAGAAAATATCATAAACGCTTACTGATCCGGGAGGCAGTTGTGTTTTAATTGCATCCAGCAGCAGTGGCATCAACACTGTGCTTCCTAGTTTTCCGAAGAAAATGAGGGCGCGACGCTATGACACGTCGCCGCCGTGGTCGTGTTCGTGCGTTGTGACTGTCGGAGAAAATTTTGTTATTTTTGAGGCCGAAATTTGGCACTAATTACGAATAATTTTTTTTTTTTGACATAATGTAAGTCGATTTCGGATTTTATTCCTTTCCTAATTGGAACGATGCTTTTGTCGTGAGAGAGAGGTGCAGGGAACGGGCTTATTTTGTCTAGTTTTAATGTTGTTGTGCTGTTCGGGGGTAGGGTGGAGTATGAATTTTTGTCTAAAAATAATAATTTGTTTTAATAATCAGCGGAGCAATTGATTGATATTTGCTGAAACATTGGGTGGGTGATGTAGCATGTAGCATGTAGGTTTGTTTTTGGTGCAAATTCATGTCGCAATGTTTGTTTTTCCTTAATGGCATATTTATGTTTTTGGGATTAGCGAAATGGTGCGAAAAATTACACAAACCTGTCAGAAATTGTTGGCAGCAAAATATTTATTTTGTTTTTAATTGAAACTGCAGTTGAAATTGTGGTCGAAGATGGAGGTTAAATTGATGGAGCTCCTAGGCAACTATTTTAAAATTAAATCCTTAAATATTTAAAGACTTGGAGATTAATTTACTTTGGATTTTTAAACTTTGTATGAATTTGGAACTATACACGAGTAGGTACAGTGAAATCTCTCTTTTACGGATAGCGGCGGTAAAAAGAAAACCGAAAATTTTCATAATTCACAAAGATGGTGTTTTTTTTTGTTGGGAACTTACCACAAAATGTTTTTAATAATCGGTTTTGATGAAAAATTCTTTTTTGGCCAACACAGTCAGACGAATTCAATGCGTTTTTGGAAAAATTGAATGAATTCAATATTTTTTATTTCACAAAACCGTCAATTAAATTAAAAAAAAAAAACATTTTATTATGACTGAAGTTATTTGTTTTCTTAATTATCTTAATCTTCTGAATCAAAAAGATTTTTTTCTATCATCCCATAGAAGAATTCAGTTCTTAATGCCAGACGATTTATTTCTTTTAGTTTGAGTTAGCCAGTTCAAGTTTCTGAGCCCTGCGAGATTTCCGTTTCCTCAGAAACTTGAATACGATTTCCCAGAAAAAAAATATCAACTTTACTTAAGAAATGTGAAAGCTAAGTGATTCTCTGAAAGGATTCGTCGGAAAGAAGAAAAAATTTAGCAGTCGTTGCTAAATATTTAATATTTCGAACACTTCTGATTAGTTAAGTCAATCAGAAGTGCTCTGTCAAATCTGTCGGCATTTTACCAAACAGGATGAACTGGACCACATTTTCCCTTGTTGTACAAAGAGCAGTTGAGATTGAGAGTCGTTTCTATTTGGTTTCTTAATATATATCGAAGCATATTATCGGAGTACATTTTACTTTCACAGTAAAACTCGACAGCAGATGGTGACAGTCTTCTTAAGGCATTAGCAGTTAGTCTATTAATAACAGCATCTTTAATAATAGAAACATCAAAAGTACTTCCAAAATCTAAAATATAAAATCAAATTGATCTTAATTTTCAAAATAAACTTGAGCGATTTCGGTTTGAAAAATAAATTATAAATTACAGTAAATGGTTCTCAAGAATTACTTCAAGAATTTTTATGATATGTTGTTGTTGCTTTTTCAAGACAGTTATTATTTTTTTATATTTCTCCGTTAGATCTGGCTACAATCCATAAGGCGTGCATTTACCCAAAGCTTGAGTATAAATCTCATGTATGTCTGGATAGGTGCTTATTTTACTTACTTTGCGTTTCCTGGATATAATCCTGAAAACGGCATTCGCTTCGCTTAAACACTGTCGAAATGTTTCCTGTCTCTCCTTATTCTATCGCTTTATCTTTAAATAATGCTCCAGTGAAATAGCCAGATGGATCTCTTCACTTTAAAGTTTTTTTTGTTCCATAACACACACTCATTGCTAAGAATGTCCATCAATGTACCCTCCAAACTCATTATTCAGCTCCACTACACGAACGTGGAACGCTGTAAGTGGCCCTTCTATTGTGATTTACACATCTTCAAAACCTATATGCATCGGTACCTCCTCCTCTTATCTTCTATCAAGCTTCAATTATCTGCATAATGTCCTTGTAATATTAAACTCAATTTGTTTTTTTTTTACTCAAATATAATTAACAGGGATGTCGTTTTCAACTTTGATAACTTTTCAAGCAGCCATATTTATTTGCATTTAATTCACTTATGAGTATAAATTGACGCTTTGACAAACTTTGTCATTGTCAACCGATTCTGTTAAAACACAACAATACAGCTCTAAAATTTTGCTGGAATTATTTTTTTTATGAAAAGTAATTCAATTGAAAAAAAAGCGAATTTTTTATTGGATTTAGGAGTGCTTTGGTTTTGGTTCGAAAAAAATCGAAAATTCAAAGTTTGTTCGATGAAAGGAATTTTAAATAAAAATTGTTTTTTCAGTCACTTAAATGGAAATCAGTTTAAACACAAAATCAGTTTAAACACGCAAACAAACTTGCAATTTTCTTATAAACCATGACGTTTACGTTTCGTAAATAAATTATTCTTAGTTTAGCATATTTTTTTAAAAGTCGTGTTATTCAGAAAATTAAATCACCTGTAGGAAAAAAAAACGAATTTGATCAAAATCAAAATTCAAAAGAAAAGTCAATGTTTTTTCTATAAAAAATCAGTAATAAATTAAAAACATTTAAGAAACATACATTCAGATACAGAGTTCTTGCAAGGGATTCATCTGAAATTCCTTTAACTTATTTAGAAAAAAACCAAAGATATGGAGCTTTCCCTTTCAAACTTCAAGAGAATTCAACAATTAAACTTCGACAAGCAACGCTAAATCATTGACATGTAAGTACCCCATAGATCATTATTATTTTCTTGCATTTTTCACAAAATCCAAAAACACGTAAAACCTACTTTATCGGGCCAGGCCGGCACTCTAATCCGTGATCTATCAAAAAATATTAGACACCAAATTGTGTCCTCCTGTCAGAAGTATCTGAAGGGCCGTGCATCGATTTCCAGCTAAGCCTCTTGTTCACTCGATACCGACACGCTTCGGTAATAGATAAGATTAATGGTTGTTGGTTATCGGCCGTAACTATCTTTATACACACTTACATATGTACATACATATGTATCTATGTATGTACCTAGACAAAATTATGTTTATTTTTTGCTGCTTTAAACAAAATTCATTGCTCCACTTGACAGATAAATATCAATTGGTGTGTAAAATCGGAAACTCTTCCGGAAAAAAGATATAAAGAACGTCTATAGGAATCTGGGTAATGGGGGTAAAAGGTCGTGAGTAAGGGATGCCTTCTTCGCTTTTATGATGCGAAACATTATTGGCTCACGATGTCATCAATATTTAATGGGGTCTTAACCTTTTTTTCTAATATGTATGGAATATATCTTTGAAATGAAGCAAGTGATGGTTGAAATGTGTATTTTTAGGTTTTCGTATCTTAAGCTATCCTTACAAAGAAGGATATTAGGAATTTATTTATATTAAATTTTATATTCATTATTTAAATTCATAGTTACTTACATACATACTTGACCTATACATGACCAATTGATAGATAGAAATTTAGACAAAATTAAGAATCCAAAATACATAATCAAGCTTTGTTGAAAATGCTTTAAATGTGCGGTGTTGTGAGCTTTCATTAAGAAAATGTACCTCGATGTTGTTCTTAGCCTAACATCTCGCCGCGCACCGTGATTCCACTCAAAGCTCTACTCTGCTATTTTGTCATCTGGTTTCCTGAGTGTGTAAGTGTTTAAAGTTGTTTTTGACAAAGTAGAGCATTTTAAATTCAAAATGTGTGTCAAATTTGTGTCAAAGCAAACAATAAATACAAAAAAATTATAATGAAAAACTGTCCATCAGGAGCCTAAACATCTCAACTGCCATTATTGTTAGAGCTATCTTCTTTGGAAAATTTTGTTTTCCACGAAAATCTTTCACTTACAAATCAAAATAAAGTGTTCGACTGGGTCGCACGAACTTGCTCTAATGTGCGACAGTGGTCTTGGGGTTTGAGATTTTTGAAAAAAAGCAGGTAAAAAATTATTTGAAATTTTGTTAATCGCTTAAAATTATTAGTAAAAAGGTTTTTTGAAAAAAAAATGAAGTACATTTTTTCAAAATCGTTTGACCAGTTTTTTTTTCAAAAAAACCGTTTTTTTAAACTTTTCGAAAAAATATTCTATTTTTTTTAAGTATGCCATCTAGCAGCTGGTAGTTTTTTTTTTATCAGAAAACAAATTTTTTTAACTTTTTAACAAAACGTTTTTGAAAAAACCAAAAATTAAAAATAAAATTAAAAAAAAATCTTTGATTTTTTTTAATTAGTTGAAAAGTTTTCTTGCAAAAACTAAGTATGCAATAAAATTTGAAAACTAAATATCTATCGAGAAAAAAAAATATTAAAAAACGTTCTACCAGTTTTTAAAAAAAATTGTTTTTTTTTGAAAACCTTTTTGAAAAAATGTTTTAAATTTTTTGTTAGTATGTCATTACAAGGAAATCTGTTGTTTTCATCTGGGAAAATTATTTAAAAAAAAATCAATCAACCCGTTTTCAAAATATTTTGAAAATTTAAAAAAAATTGAAAAAAAATTTGAAAATTTTGAAGTGCAATATTAATTGAATTATAAATGAATTCCTGTGTACAAAATTTTATTGAAATCGGGATAATGGTATACGATAAAACTGCATTTGAAAAAACCGGTACCGTTATAGAACAAATTTCGAAACATTTATTCGAACTGAAAGATGTATTGTTGTAAAAAATAGCACCCTGAAAATTTTATCAAAATCGTTAGAGCCGTTTTCGAGAGTATCAAATTTTTTGTTAAAGATTGTATGGCAGGTACCGTTATTTTTCTACCTAGAGCAAAAATGAAAAACACCCCTTCAGATCCTGTACTGGCTGTAGAGGTGCGAACAGACAGACAGACAGACGGACGGAATTTCCGGACCCACCTTTTTCGACTTCTCTATCATCGTAATGTCATTTTTGATTGTTAGAATTTTTATTTTTTTTCCACGAATCCATAACTTGCCTTATAGCATCTATAAACGCAAGTAAAAATGTCCACAGAATAAGAAAATAAAGATACATAACTAAGTATATGCACATGGTTCTTAAGGATTTTTAAAGACATACATATTTGCTTTCCTCCTTATTGAAACCCCTTATTGTTAACATACATACTTATGTACATATACATATATTTAAAATATTTGGGAACGTTAATTCCATATTTCCTCTCACTATCAATGTCTTCTTTTGTTTATGAATAATTTTTTTTTAAGATTTTGGCTTGCCCTCCCTACAAAAAAAAAGATATAAATATGCCCTCCCTACAAAAAAAAAGATATAAATAATATCCTTTCAAAAAGAGATATGATGCCGGACTGGAATATAAAATGTATATGAATGTATGAATATGGAGTGATTACCACCACCGACCTGTATTTTAGAGACTAGATTGAACAAAAAATTTCGTAATTGAGTGCAACCGACTATGTAAAAATTATTTTTTGGTTTTCTTTGATGTTACCAATTTGGGACTTCCTCCATAATAAGGAGCTTAATAAAAAATGCTTACATGGGTGGGTAGTATAACGTTAAGGATAATGATTTTTTTTATAAAAAAAAATTAGGATAACAATCAAATATGGCATTACTATAATAGGGGAGTCGAAAACCGCTAGCAAAAAAGTCTGTCTTTCAGCCTGTCTGAATGTTTATAAATTTTTGACCTAAATTGTTTTATTTTTTTATTTACTTTTTAATTTGGATTAGGGTGTACACATTAAGATATAATATCTTATGTAGTTGATAACTAGTGTTCTTTAAATTTTAAACAGTGAGATCAATTCAAACTAATGAAGCAGGCAATATAACTTAAATTGAAAATAGTAATGGACCGAGTATTGAGCCCTGTGGAACTCCACTATAGTCTATCAACTAAAAATTGTCAGTGCAGGTCTTATGGAAGAGCTTTATTTTTTTTTTTGCAAATGGTGCCAGTTAGTGATTTTACTCCCTGAAATATCAACTGAAATAAAAACCCAACCACTGACTAACCAATGAATTACCAATGAATTGTTGATGCTAACAACCCTCATTGTGTTTGTGTGTATTGAAAACAAGCACATCATTTTAGGGCTAATACTTTTACGTTAATGCAAAACATGGTGGATATTTCTTTAGACTTTGTTAAAGAGCTTTCACAATTGGTGCTTTTTTAAAGCTTTTGATGATGACCGTGCACATTGCCTTAGGTGAAAAAGCTAAATTGCTGGTAAAGTTTGTCATCTTCTAGGGCTGGAGGAAAGTCGTCTTAGATGAAATTTAGCAAAGCAATAACAACGTTTAACCGAACTGATGTAATTTTATACATTTTTGATCATTTATCATTCCCTGGAGGTAGTTTTGAAATTAAATGTTTAGGACTTGAAAAGCTTATTTTTCTAAAAAAGGACATAACTGTTGGGGTGTTCTATTGTTTGTTTAACAAATTTTGTTCTAAATAACATTAGATTTCTTTAGTGGAATTGAATTTATATTTTCTTAAATAAAAAAAAATCTTTTGCCATTCGTGAGTTGGACTACGTTGCCAAAGAGATGTCTTGGATTCCTTATGAGAGTGACTTTGCTTTTTGGGGTATTGTAAATCTCTTAATGAAAAATCCTCCAGAAATCGTGCTCCGAAGAAGTGTTTCTCATGCAGCCGTTTAATTCACTAGACTTAAGCTCCTTAAGGTCTGTTGCACCAGTAAATTAATTTTAATTATAATTTATTTATTCATTTCAAAACGTGATTTGAAATATTTCTTTGATTTTTGATTTTTTGAGAGATAATAAGGAACCAAGGATACAAAAAATATATTTGAAAACAGATTTCAAATTAATAGGGTTGCCGGGTTGCTGGATGAATTATATATTTAAACTTGAAGCAAGTGTTCGAAATAACGTATCACTACCAATTTAAAAAAAGGGCCTTAGTCGTCAAAAAAATTGCATTTACTGTTAAAATACCTTTTCTTCCTTTTTTTGTTCCTTTAACGAAACAAGAAAAATAATTCAAGCAATGATCTGAAATGGTTACTTGATGGTACTTGTATTTTCCTTCGCCGTACTACGTTTTTTTGATTAGTAGCAATCTTATTCAGAGTTTTGAATTTAAGCACGAGGCTTTTGAATTTTAGAATTCACAACCAAATTGACGTTTTCTAAGTTTTGTAATTTGGCCAACTCAAGTTTCTGATCTCTCTAAGACCTTCGTTTTCTCATAAACTAGAAAACTATTTCCCTCGGGAAGGTTTATAGAAAAACAGAATAAATCTCAACTTTGCTGTCAAAAAAATAATCCTCATATTTTTAGATTCGCTTGCTTAATATCGTTTTGTCAAAGAGAGCAGTGTTAGAGGGAAACAGATGCAAAGTCTTTTATAACGTTTGTAGGGAAATCCTATTCATATACGTTTTTCAGCTCCATCAAAAAAGTTGAATAGGGAAATTTCTTGAAATCTCCAAAATCTTAAGAAACCAGAATTGAATAATTTGTTTAACAAACAAATTTTATTTTGATTCCTGACTTTAGTATCGTCAAATTGGTGGAATCATGTAGCCAGTTTCTTTTTCTTCTTTTTCTCAGAAACTTAAACACGACTCAATTTTACTGTAATATCTCATTTTTTTTCTAATATTTTATCGATCCGCTTCCTCAGTTTAAGTTTGCCAAAGCCATTTCTGTTAGAAAGAAAGAGAAACAATGTTGTTGGCATTCCGTAATAGAAACCGTATTAAGAGAAATTGTTCAGCTTTCCGAAATCTTGATAAACTTAAATTGGATAATACATAGAAGGATACATAGCATCATTTCTTCTAGCTTACGTAATAGCTCTCGGAAACGAACGTTACTTTTCTTCCAACAATGCCTCTATTTGTTTTGTATTCAATGGAAACAAGTAGAATGTTTTCGAGAAACCAAGTGTCCATCTTCTTAGCCTTCTATCTAATATCGCAAAAAAAAACAACTTGAAAAAAAACTAAATATGGTTTGAGAACTTTTGCCACCTCATTAGTTATTTTTTTTAAAACAAATTTATTCGAAAAATTTGCCTAAAAACTCAAAGATTAATCACACATTCTATTCTGTTGCAATAAAAAACATCTGGTTGTGGGTGAATTTGAACTGGAAATGCCTTCTTTATCCCAAACACTCTCGTTCTTCTTTGACTGACAAATGACACAACATTTACTTCTGTCACATGTCATTGTTACTCCAACTGTCATCCAAACTGTGTTAACATACAAACCTAGCATAAAGGCCAACATAAAACTACCATAACTCTATTACTTTACTGAAAATCCCAAAGCCCCAAAACAAAGAATACTTGAGTGACTTTCGAGTTCCCAACGCACTCATTTTGCTAACCAAAATATCCCATCAATTGCGTCACTTTGACACTAATGGGTATTGTTTACTGACTTTTAGTTGAATCTTGATGTTTTCTATGCCTATATACTGAGTTATTTTTTGACTCAAATGACTCCCCATTGTTGGACAAGAAAACCAACAGAACATCTCCTATAAATCAATTAAACAAAATGTCAAATCTTTTGACAGCTCTTTCAAGTCATGAACTGTCATTTTTCTTATTTAAGCAAAAAGCACTGAACTTAATTACCTTATTTACTTCTGACAAATTGCACGGTAATTATCTCTGAGTTAGAAATCTGAGTAAATCCTCAGGTGAATTTGAGAAAAAGAGACAAAAAATAACACCATTTGCTGTAATTCAAGTGTAGGTGTTCTGAAAACGAGACACACTCATGGTTGTAGGTCAAAAGATGGTTGGTGATTATGGGGATAATAAACCGTTAAGAGGTGGCAGTACTAAAACACAATTTGCACATCGTTACCGACATGCACAGAAAGAGACAGAACAAGTAATTCAATAAACAAGGATAATGTGTTGTTCAAGAGTCAGAACTCAGAAGTGATGTGAGTATAATGGCATTATGGAAGTTATTGTTAGTTTACTTGAACAGAGTGCTTCCTGAAGGCCAAACTATTTTCTATTTATTGTTTTTTTTTTATAACAGTTTCTAAGAAAAAAATAAAACACATAATTGACACAACCATCTGAGGGGCTTCACATAGTCACCACGTCAGTGTCTAAGTATTGATCGATAAACGATTTTCTTTGTTATTTTGCATCGAAGTATAGAATAGTGTAATATAGAGGAAACGGATATTGCGTTGCTATTGTCCAGTTTGCCGTGAAAGTTTATATATATATTTTTTTTTTGTATTTTGTGATGGCAAAGTTTTGCAGCAGCTGTATTCTTTGTTTTCAATTGTTTCCTGAACCAAAAAAAAAATAGAATAAATAAAGAATTGAGAAGTAGCCAATGGAAAAGAACAAAAGGAAGTTGTTACACAGAATGAACTCTTTTGAAAATACTAAATTGCACAGATACTCTGAACAAAATTGAAACTTTTTTACTTCATATTTCTTATATTAAATGGAGGTTAAGTTAACGTGAATTTTTTTTTAAATATCTACTTTGAGTATGAGATTTAGTTAGTTTAATGCCAAGTCAAAATGAATAACAATTAAAATAAATTGCACGACTGGATCGCACGTACTTACTCATTTGTGCGGTCGCATCGTCGAATAAAATTTAAGAAATAAGTTGTTAATATTAACGTAGAAAAATAACACTATCTGAACTTAAAAAAGTGTCAAAACCACAACACTTAACGGTTTTTAGTAAAAATGGAATACGCCATCATACGTCTTGTATAATAACGAATTTATGAAAAAAGTATTTCGAAAATTGGAGTACGAATTTTGATTAAATTCTGTTTTTTATTTTTAGTTTTTTGAATTTTGTTTTTTTTTTTTATTTTAGTATGCAGTTTTTTAGAGTTTATTAATAAATTAATTTGAATTAGAAAAAAAGAAATTTATTCAAAATTTTGATGTTCATAATTTGTTTGCCTACTTAGATCTTCTCAAATATAAAACTTGACTGAAATGCAGAGCCGTTAACCAGAAAGCCAAAAATGAAATAACCGTTATATGAAAGGTACCGTTAATAGATTTTTCCGTAAATTTGGTTGATCAAATGATAGCAAATACTAAAAAAAAATCAAAATCGTTGAAGGCGTTTTCGAGAAAATAAAGCTTTTCCTAAACGGTCATATGGCAGGTACCGTTATTTTTAAGCCTAAAAATAAAATTTCAATTTCCCCTCTCGGGAATGCCAAAAGAATCAAACACCAAATTTGAAGATAATCGCTTAAGTCATTTAGGCTGCAGGCCTGCAGGTCTTTATACATACTGATAGACAGACAGACAGACATTTTTTGCCACTAACTTTTGTAGACTTCTCTATGATCGTAATGCCATGTTTGATTGTTATCTCAAATTTTTTATATTCACCCTAAACTTGCCTTATAGTCCCTATAATCGCAAGTGCGAACGAATTTTTTAAGAATCTGCGGAGAATCTGAAGAGTCAGGAGTATTGTTATTCAAGATTACAGTATTTTTTTTTACTTCTTTAAGTTGTCCCAAGATATATTTTCAAACCTATTAAAATAATATTAAAATAATTTAAAAAAATCTGTTTTCGCACATGTGGCAACTCTGGTCATTTTGACAAACGTCAGTTTAATCATCAACTCATAGACTGTCATGTCAAATCAAAAAACTATTTATTTTATATGAATTCAGTGCTCGTTTTTTGTTTTTTCATATGAGATGAAACAAGGATAATTCAAGGTGGCGACTGCATTCATTTATTTAATCGAAATCCATAGGGATAAGTCATTTGTTAGTTCAAGTAGTTAGTGACAAGTCTTAGATTAAGATCTACCAGTATTTCTAACATCATTTTAACACAAAATTTCACACTTGCTTACACACTCACCTCAATATTTTCAAGAAAAACAAGTCGATATGACTCATTTTATGAATGTCATATGATCGTCATCGCGGAAAATGACTTCTGCCAGCGCGTTTTCAGCTCACTGTCTCTGATCAGCTTTTTAAAAGAGGCAACACGTTTGATCGTCTTTACTTTGCTTGACACATAATCCCAAAAAAACACCAGGAGAAAACTTTGGCCGTCATTGATATTTGGAACAACAATGACAGGCTTGCTTCATTGCTGGGATCGTCATGATGACACGATAAACTATGGCAGTGGACTGACGGTGCAATGACCTATTTTTTTGTGAAGTCAGAGTGTCACTGTGATTACCCATGTGGATGACCGTGTGATACTAGCTTTATATCATACAAGCTGGTACTCAGGGCTTTGCTGTCACTCTGTTTTTCTGACATTAGCCATGTAATCTATAGCTAGTCCAATAAATAAAAATAAATAATAAATATTCACTCCATAATTCAATATTAATTTACCCCCCAAAGTGACAACTGACGTCTTGTTGAATAAATTTATAAGGGTGTGTTCCAAATTGAACTCTGTTCATGGACAGAGACATCCGGATAGAATATGACGTCATCAATGACCCTTGATGAAAATTAAATTCGGTTTTAGAAAAAAAATTCAGTAATTTAAGTTTCAATTCATGCAGATTTTGTATAGTGTATTATCTGATTAATTTAATATACATTTTAAGTCAACTAACACTTTGGATCCTTTCCAAAAATTGTATTTTATTTAGTCAATTTGGGTCACTGATGACGTCAAAATGCGGGAAGGCGCTGTCTTGGAATATTGTATCATGATACTCACTGAACATTTCTTTAAATAATAAAATCTTGCCAACATTCAAGTACATATTTTTCTACATTCCAGTTGGTTGACATTTCTTTCCAAGCTTTATCTCAACTTATTATATTCTTTAATTTCACTAACCTAATTATCGATACTTATTGTTTGTTGTTGTTTGCCGTATAAAACACGGCTATTAGTGCTCACTTCTTCAATACTCTTTTTTATACATTTGTGGTACGACGCATGTGTTTTCTAATTTGCAGTGCTTTTTTGTAGCGCCATCTATCGTGAATTATTCGAATTATTCTTAGTGTAAAATATATTCATATTTCCTCTTCTCTTCTTGCAATTCATCAGCCCGACAATTTTGCTTTGAAAAAAGAACAAAATATACTTATAGATTCAAAGATAAAAAATGTTTTTTTTACAAAATATTTAAATTTTAGTGCCTATGGTGATTCCAATCATGTGCGGGAAGCCTTAGTAATTTTATTAATTTTGACGTTTTTTAAATTTTTATTTACAGACAAAAACTCTTTTTATTTAATTACTATCTCCAATACAATGTAATATTTAATTAATACAGTAAAAGCTCTCTAAAACGGTTTTTCACAAAGATGTTTTTTTATAAAGTTATTTAACGAAGCTTTTAAAAATTCTAGCAGCTTAGAGATGCTAAGCTTTAGGCTTTATAAGTTTAAGCCTAAACGAACTTTTGTATTTAAGAAGTTTTCTTGTCTTCGATCCATTATTTTCGTTATTTTCTTAAGACAAGGTCTTGAGGTCTCAGACTTACCTTACTGTCGGTCGCCTCCATTTTTCCCGATTTTATACTAACCAACGCCATCTTTAATTATACATTCCAAGTAAGGTAAGAAGCCTTTCATGTGTAGTGTTGCCTAATGAGTGGCATGTTTTTTTCACCTCGTATTTCTAAGTAAAGATTTTTGGTATCCATAGAAGAGAGGGATGCTGAATTTGGCTAAGAGGGTTTTGACTGTATGTTGAATGTTAGTCCATTCATCAATGTTTACCCTCTGGTAAATGTTCTTATCTAAAAAATTGAAAATTCAGTACTTTTTTACTCTGCCTTGAACAAAGTTTGTTAAAGATAACGGAAGAGAGTTGGAATTCTGCTGATATTTTCTATTATTTTTGCCAAAAACTTAAAACTAAACTTTGGTTTATAGACTCTGACCAAAAAATTTTCTATCTTTGACTAACAACTAAAGAACTCTACTCTCCAAAGGCAATACCTAGGGGAGCTTCTTCAAAATACATTAGCCATCATCTCATTTCCAAAGAATAGATACAATTTCTGTAAGAACATTATTTCGATACATCTTTTGATGTGGAATATTTATTCCTCGAAAATACCAATCCCTATGGCTAAGAATAAGGATAAGGATAAAGATATAAGATATTTCTTGCATCAATGGCTTTAGAATTTGTCTGTATCCAAATACTTTGAACATCATTCGAATTCCTAATGGAAATACCCTTAACAGGAACGACCTTCAGCCAATTTCATGGTCCGTATCCAAAAAATAAAGACAACATCATTAACTATTTCTCTCATTCTCCAGAAATTCCAGCCCATCCGCCAAAAGGTGTCTGTAAAAGGGTTAACAAAGGATGCAGTAAAAAAAATCCATTGATTTTTGGCAACCTTGTTGCTAACCCAAATCAACAACAAAATGACACATTATTTTTCAACCCCGGTCCTAAAAAGGTTGAGAGTTTCCTTCGAAAGGTCCTTTCTTTTTGTTTTTACAGGTGATCATTGTTGATTTTATTTCAACGGATACCCGACACCCTGTTTGATTTAATTTCAACACAAAAATCACACAATGACAGTGAAAATCCAATTTAAAATGGCAGCCTGTTCTTTTTGACTGAAGCTCCTGGAATTCCCTTGACAAAAGTGGGAGAGCGGCGCCGGCCGAAAGAAAAAGCAACAGAATTTGCATATAAATTGAATGGCGAATAATTATTTAATCTTAAATGCGTTTCATTCATTTCGTCCTGGTTGGTTGGTTGGTTGCTTTTGTTGTATTCGGAGTCCTTGTTCTGGTGCCCGAATCGTCCATGTGCCATTCCCATTTGCAAATAAGCTTCCAACATGTAAATTGTTATAAGTCTGTGATTAACAAGTTCCAGTTGACTTTTTTCGGTTCCTCCCTTATATCCCGACGAAGGAAGACCAATTTTTTTTTCAGAATTTTCCTCTCGCCGAGGTATTATGTACTCCCGCGCAAAAAAGAAACGAATGCAAATAGTACGATGAAAAGAGGAAAAATCGTCCTTCTATCTGTCATTCCCAATAACACGAATTTACTCCTGTCAACTGTGTTTGCCAGGGGCTTATGTCACGGGCGAACCTCTTACCTTCCATTCAGCTAACAACCTGCGAAGACTGGTAAGCCAAAATAGATACCACAGCACGTCTAAGAGTGATTGAAAATCTGGAAAAAAAGTCACAAAAATTCAAGGATCCAGAAGGATAGAGAGAGGGTCAAAAAACAATATGCTTAGAGTTTTGGCTGCGGTAATAAAAGTCCTGATGTTATAAAAGATGGGAGGACCTTTGACAACGACTTCCAGTTTGATTACCATAACGTGTAGAATCATTTCTAACATGTATCCATCAGATGCACAAGAAAAATGAGAAGGCACACAAAATAAGAGCAGCAAAAAAAAGGACTCGGAAAAGCTATTGAAAACCCAGCAGCAGCAGAACTAAGGGATGTAATTATGTGCCAAGAGCCTGTACTTTCAGCACAGACTTCTCAACCATAGACACTAGAATGCAATTTATTGCCATATCGTGGGAGGGATAATGATGATTTGTTGCCATTATAGCACCACAAGCTGGGAAAAAAATGAATTATTGAAACTTATGCTTTTCCGTTTTTCTATTTTTCCCAGTTTCCATCGCCTTCCCTTCGCGAAATAGAGAAGAGCTTATTTTTTTAGTAAAGTATGCATGAAAAGTATGACAAATGTCCTTCGAAATGTCATTGCAGTTTGTCTGATGACCTGTCAAAGAATACTGATCTGGTCGTAAATAGTTCATAAATTTTATAAAATAAATTGTTTGTATGTGTATCTTTTTAAATGGCGCCCAACAATGTTGAAAAAGATTGTTGAAGTGACGCCATGTGTAAAAAGTTTTCCCTCATTCACCCTACTCATACCACAATGTGTGTCAAAAATTTTGAGTGACATTTTAAGTGGTTATGTTGAATTTTCATGAAGTTAGATCGTGCATAGCATACCAGTATAATTAAGTTACGTCTACACCGAAGAGTGAACTGTAAATGAAATGACTTGAAGAATTTGGCTTAGAGTGTGGAAAGTTTTAGTGCAACTATCTTTTGGTAAAAAAGGCCATGATTAAAAGCTCTTTGGCGCTTGGTTGTGTAAGTTTAAGAAATATTGCAAAATATTTCTGCAAAGAAGACATTTTTTTGATTTTTCAAACGAACAGTTACGAACCGTAATTTTCATATTTTAAATTAATTTGAAACTTGTGTTTAGAAACAGTTTTTGCCATATTTAAATGGTTGGTTAAAGCATTTCAAAAACTTACCAATAAAGCTATTGAGAAATTTGTTAGATGTAGGAAAAAGTAAAGGTCATATAACCTTTCGGAATCAGCGGGCAATTTCAGGGTAGGACAAATCTTCCATTGCTGCTCATTCGTAACCAGAGTCTGCTTTTTCACGATGCATTGCGTCTTACCAGGAAATGACGAGAAATCTTGCATGAATAACCTTTGCCTCTAAGAAGTGCTTCCCATATAGCCTATTGAAATCGGCCTATGTTGGATTTAAATCAATTTAGTTATGTGAAAAACAAATAAAACTCGTTAATGTTAATACACTTTCTTTGATAAATTTATTTTTTCTTTAAATAAATCATCATCTGCCGCTTAATTTTATTTTAGCGAGTTTGTGGTTTGACGACTACTTTACAACTGAACTCTACGGTAAGGCACACAAGACACAACACTTCACACTTAAGGTTTGAAACTGGTTTTTCCCCTTTTCTGGCTTCGTTCGTTCATGTGAGTCTGATCGTTTTTTGTGTATCTCGTTGTATCCGTTGGTTGTGTGTTCATTTGTTCACGTATGCTTTTATATATTTGCCGCCGTTGTTCCTTTGTTATGTTTCCTGTCTGTGGGGCTTAGAGTATTTTATTACAGGATCGGCCCAATTCAACACACATAGTAATAATTGTAAGTCACAAGGACTTGCGCCAACAAATGTAGGTTAGGTTAGATAAGGAGATTGGGCAGGCTGTATCACCTCACCCGAATCTATTCTATCCAGATGGTTAGTATGCAACAACCCTCAAGACAAAAGCTCCAACTTGTAAATAAAAAAATGTATAACAAAAAAGAAGAAAGGCCGGAATAAAGAAAAAAACGTGTTCTTATTAATCATAAATAGCTAGTACCAAGGACAATTGAAAGAAATTCATACTATGAGAGGGAGCACATTTGCTGAGAAGGTTCAGCTAGCTCTGCAGATAACGTCCAATAACCAAGTCGATGTAGAGGAATCGCAATGTGCTACCCAAATATACACATCCGAGAACTGTATTTTTTTTTGTATGTTTTGAATTTTCCCTAATTAACTTTTATTACTACGCACTTAACTACATTTGGAACTGAATATCTCTGATGTTTGAAATCCAAAATTCAAATGCTTACTCGTTTGTAGAGCTGCATTTGATTTAACTCCCAATTTTCCCTTCTCGAAATCAATGAACAAAAAAATAAAACATTCAAATTCCATACAAACCATATCCATGAAACCATCACAACCTCTGTGTCAAATGAACAGGAAAACCATTTCAATTTTCCAACAATCAGAACAGAATTGATTGACATTTTGATAGATTTTCGTGTAGAAGATTCAATATGAAAAATGAAATGCACATTCCATATTCAATCGAAATTATCAATCAACTGAGACAAAATCATTGCACATGAACGTATCTCCAACATGGTATAACGTTGGATGGCAGAAAATTAAATATTACTTTTTACATGCAGAGGGCGTTAGCATAACATTCCCAAATGGATCATTTTAAGAGCTTGTGTTAGGCATATACGGTCTTCATGACACCTTTGTGGATTATTATGCTAAATACGGGTCGGGGAAAAGGGTTACCGAGATGCCAGTTTTAGACACACGTTCTAATCCAAAACCCACCCAAAATGTATAATTTCTCTCTTGTCCTCTCGAAAGATTGCATGCCATATGGCAGAAGTACACTTGCATGTAGGTTCTAGGATATTTGAACAAGGATGTTGAAGCTGTCAGCTTTTTGGGGAAAAATAGCTTGAATGCATGAGAGTTGAGAGTATAAAAGATTCAGGATGAGGATGTATTTGGGTGTAGAGACCATGGTCCCAAAAGTATAAATCTATTATTCTCCAAAGTGTTTGAATAATCGTGCCACGAGCCCATACTTCACACTAAGGACCAAAAATAGCTCATATAGCTTGCATGTTCCTTCAAACTGAGGAAGAACAAACGAATAACAAGCTTCAAGGATACTCTGCTGATGCCGACAATGACTTCGATAACGACGACATAGAATGTCCTCCCTAATATGTCAATGCAGCTCGATTTTGATGGTCTTATGGCTCGAATCCATACAAAGCCGGCAGGACTTAACTGTATCTAAAGTTGATTTATTTGTATGTGGGTTGTAGCACACCTACCATCAGACAGATGGCGCGCAGAAGTGTCATCAATAAATTTGTCTTTCATTAGTGCAAAGTACGATGTCGTTCACACTTTGTGAATCATTTCCGGCTCAATGAATATTTTCCAATACGCCTACCCTTTTGTTATCCCCCCAAAGAGGGGAGGACACAAGATGGATTTATCGTTTTTTGAAAAAAAAAGTAGAGTAATTTTGTTAAAATAACTTAAAAAATACCAAAAAGCCAACGACTTGAAAGCAGAATGACCTTCTTCTAAAAAGAGTTTGGCATTTTTGCTAGGTTAGCTGTCATTGTCAGTTTCTTGTGTTATCGAAATATTTTGTTAAGGACATTCAAGGGGGTATTATTCAAAAGGTGCTTATTTGCATAAAATAACCAACTTTGGGTGGAAAACAGGTTGCAAATTAGTTTTTTTTTTTTTTTTTTTTTTTTTAGATTGTACATCATGTGCCTCTAACTTTGATGGATGTATAAATGGTTCATCAATCAAACGAAAGGCAATTGACTCAAAAGGGCACAAAATGAAAATGCCTGGAAATCAAAAAAAGTGATGGAGGACGTGTTGTTGGATATAACAAGACCAAGCGGGAAGTGGATTTATATCCATTGGCCCTTATTGTTCTTTTGAAAAGCAAATTGTTGGAAAGTCCTTGAGGGTGGTTTTTTTGTGTGGTATTATTATTTAAGCGTATCACATCATCAGCAAATTTGCAAAGAACAAAGCGGTTCTCCGGAAGCAAATAGTAGAAGAGTGAGGAGCTATTTTATGGTTTTTTTAAATATATACAAAAAAAAAGTGGTTAAATGGACGTTTGAAGATGAGAAAATGGCGATTTAAACAAATGGTTTTATAGAATGTTGTAGAACTAGAAATAATCGGATGGGAATATCTAAAAAAAAATATCCCTGCGGCACAACATGGACGTGGCAAGATATCCCAGAGCATTTAATCAGTTTTTTTTTTTTTTTTTGTAGAGTTAGATGAGAATAAGAAATTTAGAATTTCAGAGTTTTTTTCATCTTCACGATTACAAGGAATATTGCTCAAATAGAAAATAGAAATTCAAAGATCAAGTTTTTTAATTTTAAGTTCAATCCTGATCTCAATATCTCAAAAAAAACTCGAAGCGGGCGGCAGTGGTAGAGTAGATAAGGGCAAGAGTACGATAACTTGACGCCAAGAAATAATAACGGTTTTTTGTAGAACAGTTCAATACAAGCATTTTTTTCTATGGGAGGGGGGGGGTCTATCTCCCCCCGTTTGGGCGGTAGGGGCATTTTCATAAAAAAAGTACTTAAAGAATAAAAAAATTATACAAAAATAACGGTAATACTTACAGGTAAGTTTTATACTTTTTTTTAAAGCCAATACTCCGTTCTATTTGCTAATTTTTAAATCAAGTGAAATCTATGCACAATTTTTAAAAAAACAAATTTTAAACTCAAAATTTGGGAAAAAAAAATAAAAAAAAAGTTTATAGTGTAATTTTTCAAAACTGTAAAATTATATATTATTTTTTTTCTAAAATTCGTTGCTCTTATTAATTCTTAATCAATACCTGAAAACTATATGATTGTATGTCTTCTAGTTTTTGTGAAAATTAAAAATTACTAAAACTATTTTTTATGTTTGTTTTATTTTATTTATTTTTATTTTATTTGCTTTTTTGCTTGCTTATACATTACGGCGGCCGGCGTATAAACAGTGAGGTAATGTGCCCCTGCTTGGGCACATTATAGGATTTGGGGTAAGTGGAAAGTTGGGTATATGCAAAGTTTTTTTGCCTCAAAGTGAAATCACTGTAAATACCAAAAAAACAAAAATTTCATAAAAAAAGTTGTTTTAAGATAAATTTAAAATTTATTTTTGTGTGAGGCTACTCAAGTGTTAAGGACTGTACAATGTATGAACATAACACATCAAAGAAAAAAAAGCCACACAAGCTTTAAAATTTGTCCCGTTATTCTTGGTGCATGCACATGGTGTGTTACAAGTTAATATATCTATCCCCAAATTTTGAGTTTAAAATTCGTTTTTTCAAAAACTGTGCATCGATTTCACTTGTTTTAAGAATTAACAAATAGAACGGAGTATTGGCTTTAAAAAAAAAGTATAAAACTTACCTGTAAGTATTACCGTTATTTTTGTATATTTTTTTATTCTTTAAGTACTTTTTAAATGAAAATGCCCCTACTGACTAAACGGGGAGAGATAGACCCCCCCCCCCTTCCATAGAAAAAAATTCTTGTATTGAACTGTTCTACTAAAAACCGTTATTATTTCTTGGCGCCTAAGTTATCGTACTCTCCCCTAGATAAGATGTTTGCTTGTTAAGCGAGATATCCTAAGTTCGACTCTCTGTTTGGGAAGCAATTTTTCCAACTCCTATTGCAAGCTAGAGCCGTCTGTGGATTTTAAGTGAGAAAATAGTCACCTAATTATCAATCCACTGCTTCGAAAAAAATTCTTTCCTATCTCTCTAATTCTTCTAACTAGTGTCGTGCAACATCCGGTTGCATTCTAAAAGGCGTTGTGCCTTACAGACACATAGTTAAAATATTATTAAATATTATTGCAATAAGAAGACTGATAATGGAGGTGTCTGCCAAATGAGTCCAGATATTTAAACAGAGAGCTTGATTCCATTTCAATTACCTCACTCATACCAGAGATTTCAGCTTCGAAAGAGCTTTTGAATATGATTTTTTTAATGCAATCAAATTAGATGAAAAATGCAGCCAAAATAATGTGCTTTTCGAATAAACATAGATTTTTAATAACATTTTAACCCAGAGCTGCAACAAAATAATTGTAGTGAAATTAGAACTTTTTGAAAACTGAAAAAATCAAAAGTATTTTATTTACCTAATTGTAGCTTTTTTTTTGAAACGAAAACCCAAAAAAAAAAAAAAATAAAAAATAAAATTTTAATAGATTATAATAAGACGAGGCTTAAAAACTTAAATTTGCCTTAAGACCCAGATGGAACATTGACGTAAATTAAACATAAAAACGATGTCGCCATATGTCTGTAAGATGTACATAGGTGAAAAATAGATTTTTTTTTTGGTTTATATTTTTTACTTGCGATTAAAAGTACTATAATGTAAGTTATGAATTCGTGCAAAAAAAATTCTAACAATCAAACATGACATTACGATGATAGAGAAGTCGTCCGGAAATTACGTCCGTCTGTCTGTCTGTCTGTTCGCACCTGTACAGATTGGCCGATTTGCTTCATAATTGGTATTTAGTATTAATTTGGTAGTATCTTGGGGGTGTTTTTCATTTTTGCTCTATGTCGAAAAATAACGGTACCTGCCATACAATTTTTAACAAAAAGTTTGTTATTCTCGAAAACAGCTCTAACGATTTTGATAAAATTTTCATGGTGCTATTTTTTTACAACAATACATCTTTCAGTTAGAATGAATTTTTTCGAAATTTGTTCTATGACGGTAACTTTCATAGAACCGGTTTTTTCAAATGCGGTTTTATCGTAAACCATTATTTAGATTTAAATAAAATTTTGCACACAGAAATTCATTTATAATTCAATTAATATTGCATTTCAAAATTTTCAAAAACTTTTTTTTTCGATTTTTTTTAAATTTTCGAAATATTTTGAAAAACGGTTGATTGAATTTTTTTTAAATAATTTTCACAGATAAAAACTAAAGATTTCCTTTAATGACATACTAAAAAAAATTAAAATATTTTTTCGAAAAGTTAAAAAAAAACTGGTCGAACGATTTTTAATATTTTTTTTCATCGATAGATATTTAATTTTTAAATTTTATTGCATACTTAGTTTTTCCGAGAAAACTCTGAAACTATGTAATTAAAAAAAACTAAAGAATTTTCGAAATAAAATTAATTTTCTTATTTTAAGATATATATACATATATGCAGCCACTAAGCAATTATCTAGCATAAGAACAAGTTCGTGCGACCCATTCGTGCATTTTATTAAATTTCATTCGACAAATGAACCAGTACGTGCGATCCAGTCTGCAATTTATTTTATTTTACAATCTCTCTTGTGATTTCTGCATTCCATAATTATTGATTTCTGATTTATTATTTTGGTTGATTATTTATTATTTATATTTATATTAAATAAAAGTACTTACCTCATGTCGGAATCGAGCCCGGGTCCTTTGGCACCAATAGTCTGGATCGCTTACCGCTCGGCTAATCTCGTGAAATTCGTAGTAATAAATCGGCATCACTTTCATCTAATACATGGAATCTTTGATCTTTAATAAACGTATATTATACGTTTATTGAATAACTTCAGTAGTAATTCATCTTTATCGTTAAAGAAACGGAACGAACAAAGTATCAAATCATGACAATAAAAGATCTTTAAAAAAATTAGTAGTATCACTACTATTATTTTGACGGAAGCTGTACTTCACACCCTTCTTTCTAGAAGATTTCAAAAATCATTCCTGTTCTAAGGATTATTGTCTCTGGATAAATCCTATAGTCCTATATTGATTCTGTCTTTTGTCTCGAAGGCTTTGAAAAGCTTATGAGTAAACCTTTTATCACCAAGGCAATACGGTTTTAGACCAAAGAACAGTTGTGCTACGGCGCTGTTAAACTCGGTACTTGACATTCCAATGGAATTGAATGAGGATCATGTAACTGCAGTTGTGTTGCTTCATTTCACCAAAGCCTTCGATGCAGTAATTTACGAAATTCTAATTCTTAAATAAAAAAAAAACTATTTTCCTTTTGAATCAAGGATTAAAACTAATAGAAAGTTACTTAGAAGATCGTTAAGCTGTTTACTGCAAACAAAAAAAATGTCTAATTTCCTTCAAACTAAAGCTTGTGTCCAACAAGGGTCAATTTTAGGTCCGCTATTGTTTACCTTATTCAATAATGACATTCCCTCAGTCTTAAAATGATGTAAAGTCTGAATGTTTGCTTATGATGTGCAGATGCACTTATGTTATTCGATAGGTCTAGTTGAAGTAGAGAGTTAATGCAAACCTTACCTTAATAGTTGAATAAGTTTATGTCGTGTTCCGATAAAAGTCAATCCATATTAATGAGTCGTTTATACATTGATACTCAAAGCTTACCAAATCTTTACTCAGAAGGATTAGTGCTAGCCTACGTCACTAGTGTACAAAATCTGGGTATTACATTTAAAATCACACCTGGGCGAATCATATTCTTAAAACAGTTTCCAAGATCTTCGGATCCCTTCGGGTTTTGTATCAAATTGGAAACGGTCTTCCTTTTAGGACTAAAGCAATGCTAGTTAAGACATTTTTGTTGACAATAATTTGTTTTTGAAATTTTATTTATTTATTTAATAATTTAATCTACAAGCGATTTTCTGGGCTGGGGTACCAACGCATTTGGAAAAAATATAAATTTAGTAAATCTTCTTTGGATCTTTTTCCCATCGATCAGAATGTATAATGAAAGTTAGGACTCCAAATAACATCAGCATACTCCAAAACCGATTTCACAAGAGATCGTATACCACATCAAAAGGATGAAGAGGTCTTTAAATTCTTTTGCATTTCTTTTGATAAATCCAAACATCAAGTTTGCTTTCGGAACTAAGTAATCGAAATGGTTTTTAAATCATAGAGAGGGATCAAGTCTTTAATATAAGTTATTTTACAAATTGATTCTGAATCTATATGGTTCAAATAGTTGAACATTTTTTTCCTTAAAGAAGAAATAGAATTATATACTCATAGGAGCTCCACTTTGACAATGAATTAAGGTCAGATTAAACCAACAGACAATTATTCAAATTACCAATTTTTAAAAAAACATATAACAGATATTTAAAATATTTAATAACAGAGATGTGTGTATGGGTATCATCAACAAATATTATAAATAAAAGAGGGCCTAAATGGCTGCCTTGTGGAACACCCGATGTGCAGATGAATTCTTTTGAAGTAGTGCTTTCAACGTGGACCTTTTGTCCACTCCTAATTAGGTACGATGATAACCAATTTAGCAGCTGAGAATAAAAACCAAAAATTTCGAGTTTTCTTATCAAAGTCTCATGGTTTACTGAGTCGAAAGACTTGCTGAAATCAGTATATACTGTTTCAACTTGGAACCTATCCTCAATTACATTTATAACGTATGATGTGAAACAAGCAAGATTTGTAACAGTAGACTTTCCGGACACAAAGCCATCCTGAGCTTCTGATATACATTCCTTTGTAACAAAGTCGAGCCTATTTTTAACTAAGGTTTCAAAAACTTAAGGAATTGCAGATAATTTAGAAATTCCTCTATAGTTCTCAATATTGCTATTATTATCCGACTTACATATATTTTGGAAACACATAAGATAGTTTCCAAATGTCTAGGAAGTTTCCTTCAAAAAGAGATTTGTTAAATATAGAGAGAAGAGGGAAACTTAAAGAATTGCAGCATCCAAACTGTGTCGAAGGCCTTTTCGATATCCAGTAAATAGGCGACTGTCGTCTCTTTCTTGTTGAGTCCGTGTGTCACGTTGGAGTGCACCAAGAAGCGGATGGATACTTGAGTGTCGTGCTCGGATATGATGAAGCTTTCTCAAGATAAGTCCCTTCAGGAATTTGCTGACACAGCATAGATGCGAAAGCGGCCGATATCCCTCGACGCTAGGTCTGTTGTTTTCTTCGGAACGGGTAACACTTTTGCCGTTTTCCATGTTTCGGGAAAGTAGCTGTTATTCAGGCAGTTGTTGAAGATGATCGTTAGCAGTAGGATGGCGAGATTTGATAGCTTTTTAAGCACAAAGTTAGAAATCCCATTATTTCTTGCTGACTTTTTAGAATTTCCTCCGTGGATTATGTCAGTTACTTCCTCGATCGAAGTAAAAGCATCTCCAGTGTGTCCAGATTGTCTTGTTGTGACTGAAGTATTAGAGACTGCAACTTCTTCAAACTTGTTTTCAACTTCTTCGATGAATTCAGAAAGCTGATTGGGCGGCGATCCTTGATGTTCTGCTCAAAATGCTCAACAAGCTGGTTCATTTTCTTGAAGACATCGGGTCCCGGTTTGATGTTCGCAAGCCTTTTCCTCAATTCATCCTCCAGTATATGTTTCACTGTCTGGTTGAACATGCTGTTGGTGCATTAGAGTTCGGAGTATATGCGTCTATACTCCGCGTTCTCTCTGATGATCAACCTGTGGTTGAAGCTTTTTGCGGAGTCTATGTCTGTGAGCATATTATGGCCTGTATATGGTCTGGCATATTCGCATATCGGTCTCTGCTGGTTTTTGCAGCCTTAAGCTTTTCCAAGGCGTAATTAACTGTTGTCTCGAATTGGAGTACGGCACCATCAATTTCACTGTTGGAGAGATTGCTGCTGGTTGGAACTTCCGCGAGATCTCTTTCAATTTCCACTCTAAATGAAAACTAATTAAAAGTTCTTTGAATACACCATAAGACTTTGGAATTCCCTTCCACTACACATACAATATCAAAAATATTTAAGCATTACTGATTTTCAAGAAAAACTTAAAGAACATTTCCAAGTTTCTTCAAATGTCCTTAGATCTTTGATATTTTTCAAAATATCCGTTTCCATCTAATCCTGTCCTTGTGTAACTAAAGATATCAGAAATATGAATCCAGGATGTTTGGAATTCCAAATGTCAAATAATATAATCCGTCGTTCATTATTCCTTAATCACTCTTGGCCAATAATTAAGCTTTGTACACCTAATGGCTCACACAAATCAGCCCAGCACCTTAATGTATCCAAAATTAACCATATAAACACAATGACTGTAAATCGACCATAACTAACACGACATTAATTTCAAATTAAACCAAATTTTCGAAAATCCAATTCACCCACAAAATAATTATTTTCGGCCTCAACAAAATGTTGAGGATAACTACCTACGGCATACAATCAAAACCTCATTGAAATTTTTCAAATATGTAGCAATTGGGGAGGTGCCACTAAAGTTGGTTCATATAGCCCTGACCTTCATGCTCGTACCTCTACCTCAATCTAACTAGCTCATAGTCCAATGCCACGCAAATTGTAGTCCGAAAACAGAAGAACATTTGTTTGTGGAATGTTTTCCAACGCATAGAAACAAGGTTATCCTTCGTTTGGTTTTCAAAAATGAAGGATCTTTATTTCCTTGTTCCCTGTTGTCTAGGGTAGGGAATTATATCGCGTGTTGCGAATGAATTGTTTCACATCAGCCGACAATGAACTTTGTTCAACCACACCACACCTTGCACCTCTTTTGACTTGGTTGTTGCCAACATTTTGCCGTCGTTAGTTACTCTGGGCCGATATAACGTTCTATTTATCATTCCATCGAAAGGTTAATTACGGACAGTTTGTTTATTTTTCGTGAGGATATTAGCTACTACTGGATATGGATAAGGATAATTATATTTATAGAACGTAAATGGGGGGGTGGGGGGGGGGGGAGGAAGTATTATTGCGAAAAAGTTTTTACAAGAAAAGTTTGTGGCTTCCCACATAGAGTGCTGTAAGATTAATGTTACAAGTTAGTATGTTCATCAATTATAACGGAAATAAAGTACTTCGATTGCTTTTCGCAACCATTTCGTCATGGACTCTGAGTCCTTTTTTATAAAAAAAAGGCTAAGAATATAAAAAAAAACATGCGGTACGATATAGAAGAAATAGATGTTATTTAATTTTTTTTTTAATTTTGAATAGATTTTTGAAACAAAAATTTTGTTTACAAAATATTACCCAAAAAATCATCTGATTAATTCCTAGATTATTCTCATGTTTATATGTTACCGTCATTACTTCCAGTTCTGTTAATAAATAACGTTAATTTACAAAATAAACAAAACAATTAAATTCTATCAGCTTTTAAATAAATTCCATCCAAAGTTTGTCGAAGAATTAGCCTTGGATCAAACTTCAAAGGAATTGAGCTTCGCTCACATGTACTAAATCTGAAATTTTTAATCAGAACTGCCAGTCCAATTTTCGTTTGCATTAATCCAAATTTCAGGCCAATACAATTCCTCGGGCCCTCGCCAAATGGCAAATATGCACAAGAGTCACGTTTTTGTTTCTCTTCCGGTGTAAAACGTCCTGGATCAAATTTACTTGGGTTTGGATAGATATCAGGATCGTTATGAATACAATCGACCGGAATAAAGACCAAAGAACCCTTTTCGATTTTATATTTTGCCACACCGGTATCATAATCTTCCTTTGCACGACGTTGAAGAAATGCCAGAATAGGGTACATTCGAAGAGTTTCTATAAGAAAACAAAAGAAATGGTAATTTTTACACAAAACCACTTCTGCCCACTTACCATCGATAACTTCTCCCAAATAGTGCATCTCACTTAAACTTTCAAAGGTCATGTCTCCATTATGTCTGGCAAGTACCTCATTAATCTCAACTCTGACCTTTTCCTGAATATCCGGATTCATTGCCATTTCAAACATTGCATGTGACATGGTCGACGATGAAGTATCAAAGCCTCCAACGAAAAAGACAAATGCCTGAGCAGCAATTTCTTCTACTGTCAATCCAGTGATGTTTTCTCCTTCTTCTTTTTTTTTATTCTTCAAATCAATCAGAATATCCATAAAGTCATTACGTCTAATATTATTCTTTTCCCGATATGCCACTGTTTCCCTGGCAATATTTATAAAGAATTCTTCGATATCATTTCGAGTGATTTTTATTCTTAACTTACGCGCCAAACTCGGACAACTTTCTATGAAACTCATCACAAACCTAGGATACCGCTGTTCTTCGAAAATTTTGCGACCGTAAGATCTGAATTCGGCATTAGGATCTTTTAAACTATTGCAATCAACTCCGAAGGCACACGTTCCAATAACATCTGTGGTGAATCTGGCATTTAAATCCTTGATCTCAATCACCCCATCATTTTTTCGTTCGATTTCCTCTCCAAAAACTTCTGCGAAACGATGACCAACTTCGACAACCGACTTCAGCATGAACTTCATTTTTGCCGAAGTGAAGGTCGGTGTAAGTTTGCTCCGCAGCTGACGCCATTTTGTTCCGTCCAATGTAAAGAGATGTGCACTCAATGGATCATCACGGTCATTATAGAACAATCCACGACTGACGAAGTTATTGAAATCCTTTCTCAGAACTTTGTTGATCAAATCAACTTCCATAACCAAGACTGCTGGACTCCAAAAAAAGTATAGACCACAAAATGGTCCGGTTTTCTTGTATTTCTTGTACAAATCACGCATGGGGTCGGCCAGATGACGGTAAATCCTCACGCCTTTCATGTTGCCAAAAAATATGGTCGGTTCATCGTGAAATATGCCGCGTATTTGCCAATAGTTCAGAAGTTGGTGAATACGGTAAGCTAGGTATGCCGCGATAGCTGCAATAACCGACAAGAGCACCGGCGTTGCTTCCATTTTACCACACGTGTACCGCTAGACTGAAAACCGATAGTAAACCTTAAACTTTCTGACGTTAGATATTTTAGTATCTGTATCTGTATTGATGTAATGTAAATCACTGATCGAAGGTTAAATTTAACTGCAGTGGGTGCATGACGAAGCTTCGAATGTATGGCTGGAATTTTAGATGAAGCGTCGCGTCGCATCGTAAGAAAATTAGAACCTTTAGATTGGTGTTGTGATGCTGCTCATATGCGTGCGACGACGGTTGTTTATATGACTTTAGGTATTGACATTTTGAAGACGGTCTTGATTTCACTTACAGAAATTGAGATACAATTTTATTTGAAATATTTACCTTTAAGAGTTGTTTACAAGTTGTGGTTTTGGGTATAAGCTTTAACAATGTCGTATAAGTAGTTCAGCTCGAAGAGTATCAAACAACCACAAAAACAAAACTATGATTAAAATATAATTAACCTTAATTCATAATTATTGTTGTTAGAACAAATTATTGAAACATGCTTATTAAAGACTATAAGTGCACGATTAAGTGTAATAGCTGAAGGTAGTGAAACATTTTCAGTAATTGAGAGTTTTAGAGGTTAAATTACATAAACGTTAAGATAACGTTTTGAACTTGTATAAGATATAGTAACGGTTATATTGGGCTATTAAAATTCAAAATTGCTTAGAACAAAAATAATTACGCGAAATATATGTACCATATGTATTTTTATCTATGTAAAAATCGATATAAAAATGTAATTCAAAAGTTGTCGATTGCAGGCTTTCTTTCAGTTTTTTTTTGACAACAGATCTTCGTGATATGTTGCGTTAGATTGCGTGTAGGTAACTTTTCCTCCACCGATCATCACTAACGTTTTTTTTATATTTTGCACACGCTAAAGGGATTTGGGCTACCCTTTTGATGTCGGTGGACACAGAGCGCGCTTAGGAAAGAAGGAGAGGGTTTAATAGGAGTTGCCGAAGCACATTTGTTTTAAGCTTCTGAACATCAGGGAGGGGAAAACAGAATTAGGCAAAAGATTCCACATTCGAGTTGTACGGCGGAAGAACGAATATCTGTTCTTGACAGTACCACTGAAATTGGGCTCAATGGTAAATTGGTGGGCATTCCTGGAAGCGCGAATATTACGGTGAAACTTTTTAAGGGGAAGAATGCAACTGGCTATTTCTCTAGAATATTAATCGTAGAAATAACGGTAGAAAAGAGAGAGAAACATGAAATATTCCGTCGATGTTCAAGTGCAGTGAATGTTTTAATGATGATATCATCTCCAATCAACTTGAAAGAATTTCTTTTAATTCCATCCAAAAGACTGGAGCACCCGCCCAAAAATGGGGGTTATATTCTAGTCTTGGACTAGATCATCTGATTAGTTCCTAGATTATTCGCATGTTTATATGTTATCATAATTACTTCCACTTCTTTTAATAAATAACGTTAATTTACAAAATAAACAAAACAATTAAATTCTATCAGTTTTTAAATAAATTCCATCCAAAGTTTGTCGAAGAATATGCTTTGGGTCAAACTTCAAAGGAATTGAAGTTCGTTCACAAGTACTAAATCTGAAATTTCTAATCAGAACTGCCAGTCCAATTTTCGTTTGCATTAATCCAAATTTCAGGCCAATACAATTCCTCGGGCCCTCGCCAAATGGCAAATATGCACAAGAGTCACGTTTTTGTTTCTCTTCCGGTGTGAAACGTCCTGGATCAAATTTACTTGGGTTTGGATAGATATCAGGATCGTTATGAATACAATCGACCGGAATAAAGACCAAAGAACCCTTTTCGATTTTATATTTTGCCACACCGGTATCATAATCTTCCTTTGCACGACGTTGAAGAAATGCCAGAATAGGGTACATTCGAAGAGTTTCTATAAGAAAACAAAAGAAATGGTAATTTTTACACAAAACCACTTCTGCCCACTTACCATCGATAACTTCTCCCAAATAGTGCATCTCACTTAAACTTTCAAAGGTCATGTCTCCATTATGTCTGGCAAGTACCTCATTAATCTCAACTCTGACCTTTTCCTGAATATCCGGATTCATTGCCATTTCAAACATTGCATGTGACATGGTCGACGATGAAGTATCAAAGCCTCCAACGAAAAAGACAAATGCCTGAGCAGCAATTTCTTCTACTGTCAATCCAGTGATGTTTTCTCCTTCTTCTTCTTTTTTGTTCTTCAAATCAATCAGAATATCCATAAAGTCATTACGTCTAATATTATTCTTTTCCCGATATGCCACTGTTTCCCTGGCAATATTCATAAAGAACTCTTCGATATCATTTCGAGTGATTTTTATTCTTAACTTACGCGCCAAACTCGGACAGCTATCTATGAAACTCATCACAAACCTAGGATACCGCTGTTCTTCGAAAATTTTGCGACCGTAAGATCTGAATTCGGCATTAGGATCTTTTAAACTATTGCAATCAACTCCGAAGGCACACGTTCCAATAACATCTGTGGTGAATCTGGCATTTAAATCCTTGATCTCAATCACCCCATCATTTTTTCGTTCGATTTCCTCTCCAAAAACTTCTGCGAAACGATGACCAACTTCGACAACCGACTTCAGCATGAACTTCATTTTTGCCGAAGTGAAGGTCGGTGTAAGTTTTCTCCGCAGCTGACGCCATTTTGTTCCGTCCAATCTAAAGAGATTTTCAGTCAATGGATCATCACGGTCATTATAGAACAATCCACGACTGATGAAGTTATTGAAATCCTTTCTCAGAATTTTGTTAACCAAATCAACTTCCATAACCAAGACTGCTGGACTCCAAAAAAAGTATAGACCACAAAATGGTCCGGTTTTCTTGTATTTCTTGTACAAATCACGCATGGGGTCAGCCAGATGACGGTAAATGCTCACGCCTTTCATGTTGCCAAAAAATATGGTCGGTTCATCGTGAAATATGCCGCGTATTTTCCAATAGTTCAGAAGTTGGTGAATACGGTAAGCCAGGTATGCCGCGATAGCTGCAATAACCGACAAGAGCACCGGCGTTGCTTCCATTTTACCACACATGTACCGCTAGACTGAAAACCGATAGTAAACCTTAAACTTTCTGATGTTAGATATTTTTGTATCTGGATCTGTATTTATGTAATGTAAATCAATGATCGAAGATTAAATTTAACTGCAGTGGGTGCATGACGAAGCTTTGAATATATGGCTGGAATTTTAGATGTCGCGTCGCGTCGCATCGTAAGAAAATTAGAACCTTTAGATTGGTGTTGTGATGCTGCTCATATGCGTGCGACGACGGTTGTTTATATGACATTTTGAAAACGGTCTTGATTTCACTTACAGAAATTGAGATACAACTTTATTTGAAATATTTACCTTTATCAGTTTTCTTCCTCAATTTAATTATGTGGTTTAGAAAAGAGTTGTTTACAAGTTGTGGTTTTGGGTATAAGCTTTAACAATTTCGTATAAGTAGTTCAGCTCGAAGAGTATCAAACAACCACAAAAATAAAACTATGATTAAAATATAATTAACTTTAATTCATAATTATTGTTGTTAGAACAAAATATTGAAACATGCTTATTAAAGACTATAAGTGCACGATTAAGTGTAATAGCTGAAGGTAGTGAAACATTTTCAGTAATTGACAGTTTTAGAGGTTAAATTACATAAACGTTAAGATAACGTTTTGAACTTGTATAAGATATAGTAACGTTTATATTGGGCTATTAAAATTCAAAATTGCTTAGAACAAAAATAATTACGCGAAATATATGTACATATGTATTTTTATCTATGTAAAAATCCATATAAAAAATGTAATTCAAAAGTCGTCGATTGCAGCCTTTCTTTTAGTTTTTTTTTTGATAACAGAATATGGGAGAGTTCTATATTCTTATCATCCACCCTAGAAGATTTTAGGCGATTTAAATTTGTCATTCTTGGGAAGAACCATGCCATTAAAAAAATTGTCTGGGGTACACCAAGTTTGATCGAGAACTCTTCGGAGTGTGTTACCTTTATGTTGGCTTACTTTTCGGACTTGCGCCATTTAATAACCGCTCAACGATCTTCGTGATATGTTGCGTTAGATTGCGTGTAGGTAACTTTTCCTCCACCGATCATCACTAACGTTTTTTTTATAATTTGCACACGCTAAAGGGATTTGGGCTACCCTTTTGATGTCGGTGGACACAGAGCGCGTGAATGAAGGGGGTGAATGCAACTTGCTATTTCTCTAGAATATTGACTGTAGAAATAACGGTAGAAAGAGAGAGAGACATGAAACATTCCGTCGATGTTCAAGTGCAGTGAATGTTTTAATGATGATACCATCCAAAAGACTCAAGTGAGTTGATGCAGCACCCGCCCAGATATGGGAGTTATATTCTAGTCTTGGACGGATGTATGATTTGTAGGTAGTAGCCAGATCAAAAGGGGAAAAGAATTTCTTACATCTTCGGAGGAAGATCCCCATTTGATGATCCTGTCAAGATCAGAATTTAATGTGCTTATCATATGCTGCCGTTGAAGATCCACATCCAAAGAGCACGGGTGTGACTCCAAAAATGAATATGAAAAGATGAGTGCAATGTCATCAGCGAAGCAGTTTAGTGGATTAGAATTTTCAGACAGGAGATCATTTATAAAAATGAGCAAGAAAGTCGGAGACAGAAAGGAGCCCTGGGCACACCAGCATTTATTTCGAAAATATCAGATTTGAACCCTTCCAATACGACTGGTATTGAACGGTCCTAAAGGTAATTTTTTAATCCAGCGAAGAACAGAAACATCCCATTTTTTTGCAAAACTCTAAAGGTACCTCCTCTGACCCAACAACTTTTCTTCTTTTTGGAGTTTTACACCGCAGTACTAAAGTTTTTAACTGGTGTGTCAGGTATTTCTTGGTTGTCGGGTGTATATTTTGGTATTTAAGTATTACCTTGAAAAGTTTTCATTAAAAAGTCCTTCGCTTATTCAGAATAGATAAAAATAAAGGCAAACACACGCTGATTACTGATTACAAATTTGTTACAATTTTATTGATTCTACGTTACACCACCTTGACTCTCAGAAGAAGAATGCCGGAAAAGCATTTTTAACATTGCTGAATGGATTTCTTTTTTTCTTTTAAAATCATAAATTTATTGACAAGTTACTTTCGATAATCAATTAAAGTATTTGAATTTTTTTTCCTAAAATAATTAAAGTTATTGACAAGTTACTTTCGTCAAATAATTCTTGGTGGTGTTCAAGTGTTATCGTCAATTTTGAAAATAGTAACGCCAATTCGTTCCTGGACAATTGTATAAAATAATAACTTATTTTGTATCAAAATTGGTTGTGAAGTTTTAGAAATATATTTTATTTAATATTTTTGTTTTGTTTGTTTTTAATTTTGTTTTGATGAAATTAATTTTTTTTAAACTGCGGCAGTGGTGTAGTAGGTAAGATTTTTGCTTCTGACCCGGAGGTCGTCTGTTCGATGCACCGGTTAGGAGGCAACTCTAAAAATAATTATTTTAACAAATTTGTTAAATAGAAAATATCTCTTAAATTTTACAGACTTTACTTTCTATAAAAAACTTAAATATATAGTTTTAAGTTTTAAGTGATTTTATTTAAAATAATAGTTTAAAAAAAAACATTAATATTTACAAAATCAAGCAAAGCTTGGCATTGCCGTCTGCCAGGTTGACAAATAGATTAACGAACAGCTGTATAATTAACAATTTTAACATAAAGGTATTTATAACAAATACAAATTTACTCTACAATAAAAATAGAAGAAACAAAGAGCATATTAAAAGTTTTCACTGATAGTCCTATCATGATACGCTAGTGCGACCTGGCAGTACTGGATACTGGAACAATTTTGGGACTTCCATTTCATTTAAAAGTCTTACAATATCTTCTTCTGATAATGAATTAAAGCCAAAGTAAAATCTCCTTGTTTCCTTTAAGACCGGGCATTTTTCTAGAAAATAGAACACATCTTCTCTTTCCCTCTGGTTACATAGACTACATAGTACTGGCAGGTCTTCTCTGTGAGGAATATAGTTAAGACGTAGGAGTTCAACAAGCAATTTTACCATCATTGATATTTGTTCCACACTATTCTCCTAGATTGTGACACAGTCGATTGTATATCGATCTAGAGCTGGTAGCTTCCTCCATGTATTTCTCTCGATATTTGAGATCAACAGCCTCAATCAGTTTGTAGAGTGTGCCTTTCCATGCACTAAGGTTGCCTAAATCCAAGCTAAGTGGAACCGCACACCCCGCCTTCATCCACTCAGCATACCAACTGTTTCTTCATTCGATAACTTGAAGGGCCGCTTTCTTTGGTAGTCTTTCATTGGACATATTCAGTACCTTGATTATATAATCGAAATGGAGCTTAAGGGTGTTCCTTAACAAATTCAATTCTTTCTTCGTTGTAAGTCCACCTTTCATTTGGACAACATCTCCTACCACAACCTTTAAAAAATCATAACTTTTGATTTGTCCAAATATACTATCAGTTTCCAAGTTTCGCAGTACCACCTTTAAACTTGGTTAATCATCAGCTGAAGTGATTCGGGTGAACGTGCTAGTAGAACTATGTCGTCCGAAAAGAATAGAGCCTTGATTAAAGTTACTCCAAACTCGATAGATAGAGCAAACAAAAGAGGGCTCAGTGTACATCCCTGGCGAACTCCTGTTTCAGTTGGAAACCATTTCGATATTTCTTCTCCATTCCATACCGCCGCTTTTGTATCACCATAAAGGTTTTGAAGAACTCTACTAAATTTGTTAGATATACCTAGTCCAAAGACCTTATATTTTAGCGCATGTCTATCTACCGCGTCAAATGCTGCTTTGAAATCCACAAAGAAGCTGTATAATTTCGTGGAATATACGGGCCTTAATCCAGCTTGAAATTCTTTTATCAAATGATTTTGTTCGATCCAGGAGCTTAGTCGGCGTAGAAGGACCGAAGTAAAAATTTTGTACGAGGCGTTGAGAAAGCTAATCTTACGATAATTTTCCGGATTCTACGTGTTTCCTTTTATGTGAATCGGAAAAATCAGCGATTCTTGAACTGCTGTGGAATACTTCCGGTATCCAAAATCTGGTTAAACAATATATTGAGCTTGGTTGGAACCATGGACCCATATTTGAAATATATATACATATATATATAAATAAAAAAAAATCATACAACACTAAATTAAGATGTCCTTTATAATTTCGTGTTTAAGAAAAATTGACATTTTCGATAAAATAAAATTTAAATACTTCGAAATTAATTTTTCGTATTTCAAATTTTTTTCAAAAAATAATTTTGCTATCAAAAAAATTCCATAAATAACGAAATGATCAACTTCTTCCCCCAAAAATCAATATCAAACGTCTTTTGAAATTAAATTGAAATTTAGTTTTTCAAAACATTTACAAGTTAGTTAATAAAAATTGCAGCTTCTTAATCCTTAGAAAGGATTTTTGATTTCCTTTTAGATATTTGATTCCCTGATTTCCTTCAGTATTTTCGCCAAGAACTCTATCTAACCAATTTAACAAGAAACCAAAAAAAAAAACCTACCAAAAGAAAACTGATAAAATTAAACCAATACTATTTCATTTTCATTTAATTTTTCATTCTTTAATAACTTCCCCGACTAAAAGGACATCATTTCTTCCCCATAAATCCTCCTCTCTGCATCAGACCAATCTTTAGCCTTCACCTTCACCATCTTCCAGTTGCAGTATCCAAGTAGTATTGAATTCCCTTTATATCGCAGAAAATAGTAAATATAAATCGATTTCGTATCATCTCGTCCCTTGCAACATTGTGAAACATATACATACATATAAATGAGTATATTGAGTCCATACTCTCGATACATCCTGTTGTGTCCAATGGTGGTGTTGGTACAAGAAAATCAACGGAATTGCTTATTTGAAACTTCCATCAGATCGATTATCCCCTTTTTTAACCGAGCTATTTGATGAAGAAAAAAAATCGTCCTGCAGGAAGTCTGCAAAATAAAAATAAAACAAGGACAACAAAAAAAAATGGCTACTATACACATAGCCATAGATCAAATTGAAAGGAAACACGATATTGGCAGAAATTTATTTTCAAAGTCGTTTATGTTTTATTTTTACCCCCATTCGGACGTAATTGTCCACATAAATGGTATATTCGTATGTCTCATCGTCTCAGAGAGGACGTTCTTTAAAAATTTAAGGATTTGATGTTTCTTTTTTTTTAGTGAGAAAACAGATCTGCTTGAAGAACTTAAAGATACACGATGTTCTTACTTAAAGACCAACGAATTAATTCAATTCAATTAAATACAACATCTGAAAGTATGCAACGAAAATAACATTTCGCTGCCTGCAGAAGTATCCTTGTTAAGACTGTGTCTATACATCACATCTTTCTTACACTCCCAAGTCCTAACCTCACCTGTCATGTGGTAATTAGAATGAAAAGAGAACTCTCCACTTATAAGCTAGCTCCTAGGTGATGATGCGCTGGTGAAAGTACCCACCTGAGTGTGGGTGTGTGAGATAAATTAAAAATTAATTTAATTAACGTGGAGAAAAAAAAATTCAAGTCGTCGTCTTCTTACTAAAGAGGGTTAACAAGGCAACGTAAGGCTTCAAATATTATTTGTTCTTCCTCTTGCGCAATTTTCGCTTCGCGTTCGTTAAGTAAGCTCATTATTGAGTTCGGCGTTGGGCGCCATTCTACTCTCGGTGTTTGTTGGGCGCCATTTATAAGTTAGAAGAGCGTCTAACGATTATTGATGGTGGAAAAAAATATGTAATTTGGGACAACAATTCCCCCCCTTGATGAAAAAACACTCACACTCACGCGAAGCTAAGTGCCTGGCTGGGTGTATACAAAGTCTAAATATGGCTCCCGCAATCTGAGTGTTGATTTCTTTTTGTTTTATATACTTGTTATAATGATTCATTCTATTTGCCACAAAATGTGGTTTGTGTTGAAAAAAAAAACTGAAATTGGATCATAAAGAAGAACAAAACAAGGATTATGATTTATTGCTGGGAAATGCTTTTTCAAATGCCATTTAAAAAGCCTCTGGTATACAGATAAGGTGTCAAGATTAATAATTGGAATGAGGACAGTGTGTACGTGCATACTATTTAAATATCTTATCATACAAATGGATCGATGTAAGGATATTTGCCATTTTATATCCTTGAAGACGCGCATAGGAATTGGAAATGATACGAGTGTTTACAATGTTATTGAGTTTCATCATATCGGCTTATATGTATGGTGTGGTATACACCAGAAATGCAGTGGTTTGGGGGTAATCCAGTACGTACGACAGTTAAGTGTTTTAAGGTTTATTGATCCCCCTAAGGAATACTCTAATAAATCTCGTTCTGCGTTCTACTATTAAACAGGATTTCATGGAGCTAACCTATCAAATGCATGGAGATTTGGAAATTTTAAACGAATTTAAAGCTGCTCCTATCCTTATTTAATCAGGATTGAGGATGATTTTAGTTTTGAATTACATTTACTTGGGAAACTTTGTTTTTTGGGAAACGGAAGGAGAAATGGTATTAATGAATGATGATGTTGGATATTGTTTACATGAGGTTTTCTATAGTTTGCGCTGATTAGGGGTTTGGTTTGAATTGAGTTTTGAGATGTTCAGTTGAGTAATTTGTTTGAGATTTTCATGGGTTTCGAGGAGCAAGTTGCATTGGAAAAGCTTTTAAAAGATTGCACCAAATAAAAGGCTTTTAATGTTTAAAAAGCAATTGGGAGTGTTTGTTTAAATTAAGTGAGAGTAAATTGATGGTTAGGGATTCGTAAACGAATAGAATTTCAAACAATATTAGTCCTCTTGATCTTAATCCGTTTCACTTAGTTATTATTGGTTGTGCTAACAATAAACACTTAAGGTCTTTTATAATTCTTCATCATCATCATCATTGGCACAACAACTGAGATCATTTAAAAAGTTCTTCCATACATCAGGATTGCTGGCCGATGCCATCCAGTTGCGCCCCAAGGCTTCGGGCGTACTGGTCTACGCCATTCTTCCAACGCAAACCAGGTCTGCCGCGTTGTCTTCTACTATACAAAGAATTGCAGAAGACTTTCAGAGGTGAAGAAAAATTCTTACGCACTCAATTTTTGTCTCTTCAAGGGCTGTTGAATGCTTCTACTATAATGGCCTTGAATAGGTGTTATAAACTTGATGCCAATATATTTTTGTATTTCTTCTTCGACAGTTTCCATACAAAAGTCTCAGTATAAATCCGTGTTTCGTATGTTTTATGGAGCATTACTGAGGGCCTTGCTTTGATATGATAGCAGGGTTTCTACATATATAGCTTGGTTAGGCACAACCCCAAAGTTGTATTTCGTACGTCCAAACAGGCTTAAACGCTTGCTTGATTATAGTTACTCAGATTTGTGTATTTTCCAATAAACTAATGAATCGAGTTTTTCTCGTTTCTTTTTAACGTGCGTCTTCCAATTTAACTTAGCAGCAAGAGCCATGCCTACAGATACTTTGCACGGAGCTAATAATGATGGGCCGATTGGTAACATTCTGGTTAATGTAGTAAACATGTGTTGATTTGGATTCGTTTAGAACAATACGTTAATTTTTTTGTCCAGTTTGTTATTTTTTTTAAAGTTTTGAATAATTTTCCTTTAATGCAAGTATGGCCGTATCATCGGCAAATTTCGCTATTTTGGCGTTATTTTGAGATTTATATCGAGTATAAAGTATTAACAATACTGAACTAAGGACACTTCCTTATGGGACACCAGCATTTATTTGTTTAAATATCGAATATTTCTTTCCTTGTTTTGCTCGGAAGATTCTAGTTTATTTAGTATTCCAGAATGTGATGTATTTGTTTCTGAAAAATTGTCGATAATTTTACGTGATAACGTCATAAGAAAACATTGATGGCAGCAACACCAATATACAGCCTATTAACTTACACCCACAAACCCTCTCGTTAAATCCACACACACACCCCAATGTCTACACCTACTTTCTACTTTACCAAAACTCCGCCTATTTTGTATTTCTTTTGCTCTTCTTGTTCTTTTTGAATTATTTTGGGAATTTGCGCCTGATTTTGTTCATGTTCGCCTGGTGCTTGCGATCGATTTTGGTTGAAAGAACCACAGTATCGCAGCATGCATCACTTTTCTTATCAGCATTATCAGCATGAGTCTTATCAGCATTATCAACATGAGCCTTATCAGCATGAGTCATGTTATTTCGTTTGTGTAGCCTGTCATCGATTTATAAGACGTTATCACGTCGAACACATTTCTCATTATTTGAATAAATAGTTATTAATTATTAATCATTAATCTGTTTGTTTATATTGTTTTGTTCATTAACAGATCCGATTTCTATTAAAATACAATATTCTTATCTTGTTCTTGTTTAAAAAAAACTTCATTTGCGTATCTAATATTCTAAACTTGCTCATTATCATTCGTCAGTTTTAATTTGCATGAAATTATTGCTCATTTTGATTAAATTAACTTTCCGTGCTTATCTTCTGGAATAAATTAGAATTTTCAAGTAACTCAATTTATGGTTTTTTTTTTCTTGGAATTTTTATCTAACAACACAATTCATCTTCTCAAGCACGTATTATGAAGTTAAATTAATATTTTGACCATTTCGTGCCTCTTTTAATGATTCCACTGAATTAAATTAACATTCAAGCTACTAAAATAGCAATGTTTCTGAGAAAATGTATCTATGCTGGAAATATAAGGACATATTAACATCATTCACAAGAAGTTTATGAATGTTTGTGTTTTATGTTTATGTTTTTCCCAAGAAATTCAACTACTGGGACTTCTAAGGATGGGTGTTCTTTGAAGGAAATATTATTTAAAGAACATCCTTAAGGTTGAAGGAATAACTCAACAATTTTATTCTTTTTTTTAAATTGATACCTACCAAGGATTGAATTTGAGTTCCTTTTTTGCTGGAAATAAGACTTCTTCATTGATTAATCCTATTTTTAAATAGACAAATATTGTTTATCCTTCTTTTGACACAAATAAACGTTCTTTACTTCAGGATTAGTAAAGATAAGTTAATTTTGTAATTATTTACAAATAAAAAAAAAAGTTTTTAATCAGTCGTGTTGCATAGGAAATAACACATTTTCCTCAGAACCTGTGTTTCCTTTTAAACTAAAACTTTCCCTAAAGTTTAGTTGAAACTTCTGTTCTTCTATCACAGTTTCTGAATAATCACAATTGGCATATCTACAAAACTTAACGAACACATCCTCCGACAAGATGCATCCCCTGCATCTTGCTCTCAGAACAAAACATGGATCCTGGGGCCATATTGCTAACGACTTGGTTGTATATGACAAACAAAAGAAACTTCACTCGCACCGCAGTCTAGTCGTTACAATTTTCTCTCGATTCAACTTAAAAAAAAAAAAAATCTGTCAGGACTTTTGAATTAAATCACACCGTTCCACTCCTGAAAAAAAGTGTTATTCTCGACCTTTTTTTCGCATTCATGATGACAAGAATAAGAGAAGTCTCTTATTTCTTAACGTTCGACGACAAAAGGACGAAAAAAAATGGAGAAAAAAATGCAATCTTTTCAAAAACGATGTCCTAGATAACCTACACTTAAAGCCAAAACTACTTGCACCCCCTGACTAGTGAGTGCCACATAAAAGACCAGAAAATAGAGATTACAAGACTATACCACTCAAGGTTCTGTTGGCACAAAGAAGTCAGTCAGTAAAAAAAAGGATGTTGAGTTGCGAAATGGAAAGCTGGAACACAATATGCAGGAACAGAACTGCTCACTTTGTAAATCCAGTCAATGTCCTTGTTTTGCACCAACTCACATGCACAGCTTTTGCTGAGATAAACAGAAGAAAAGCGAAGGAAATCCTGTAGTTCCTGCTTTATGACCTCTACGGGCCAGAAGCTCCTGCCTCCTCCTGCAACTTAAGTGCATTTTAATGTCTTGGTGTGTTGGTGTTTAAATATCCTTATATTGGCTGTATCACTGTGTGATTGCATTGTTTCTTGTTGGTAACAAAAAAAAAAAATCAGAAAACAACAATGATACCGCATCTTAGAAACAGAAGAAAGGACAAGATAGTCCACTTCAGATTAAAAGTGCTAGCATCCTGCTAAACTGTTCGCGGGTGGCTGGCGGCGGCAGTCATGGGTGTATAGTGGATTCTTTCTTCTTGCCTTTTAGCAGATTTTTCTTTTACGACGAGGAAGTGCTCACACTTAAGCGATTGTTTTTTAACTGGCGTGCATCCTTTTTTTATTCCTCCCCTTCTATCCTTGCATGGTCCTCTTCATCAACACTTTTGTATGGCAGTGTCAGTTTCAAGTCTTGGATAAGATGGCAAAGAAGGGGGGTGCATAATATAGGTGTGGGGGTGTGTTGGATTTTATTTGGCGCCTTCATGCTAGATGACATTGTATTAAGAGCTTAGAGCATTCACAAAACAAAACTCTAGCTTTTCCATCAACCTACACCCCCCTCCAATCAAAGGACGCTGTACAATCTTAATACCTTGCCTATGGCTGTACTCATTTCACCCCCCGTTTTGAATAGCAAGTTGTGATGGCTATATGCAGCAGCGATTGCAAATGAGAGGGGGTGTGAATTATGTTGGTACTGCATGAATGACGGAGGGTGAAGAGAGAGGGTGCAGAAAGGCTAGAAGCGTTTTCAATTTGAAACGAAATGAGTCGACATAGATAATTATTTTCATAGAAGACTCTGGGTTAAGCTGGATTTGGGTTAATGCATTCAAGTGCGAACGGTCTGTTTTGTCTTTTTTTCTTTATTTTTTTTTTTATTTTATTTGAAAAGGACGACTTTGTATTTGTTAGTCACTTCTGTTTGGATAGGGAAAAATAACGAAGTAAATAAACAGTTAGATAGGGATGAAACGGTTATTCGTGGATGCCTGCAGGAGGTGGGCATAAAAATGGATGAGGGCTTGCGATTTGTAAAACTGGGAACGGATTTTCAAAATCAAAATGCTTGAAAGCAGAATAACTGTGATATTGTGTGTTACTCACAATTTAGGTTTTGATTTAACAGCAATTATCATACAAACAAGTCTAAAAAAATGCTATACTGTCGTGAAAAAGACAGTAAAACTATAAAGGAAAACTGTTTAAGGCTTCAACTCATAAGTACATACTTGAAAAAATCATTTACTTTGAAAAAAGTATACTTTGGAGTTCAAAGGAATCAATTTTTTCCAAACAACGGTAAAATAACTTGTATAACTTTTATAACAGACTTTCACGGGGAATAAAGATAAAGTAATTGTCACGGAATTAACGTGATATGTCTTACTGTATACATTGCAGTACTATTGCAATGCAATAGTTGTTTGTTTGTTTGTTTACACACAAAACTATTGGCTGAACTTGACAATGCAATACATTGGAATCGTGTAAATAGACCAATATAAGTACGTAATGCTTTAACTCACATGATAATATCACAACAGTGTATGATAATATCAAAGTATTAATAATTATAAGGTACAATATATATCTATTTGTCCATGAAAATCCAGTGTTTATAACGTATAAGATAATTGATTGTGATTTAATAAGACTTTGTTATGAGATTATCACGTACGGTTTAATGAAAAAATTCTACCGACTAAAAATACCAATGCCCAGGTATATCACAGAAATTATCACAATCAATTATCTTATACGTTATAAACACTTGATTTTCGGGGACAAATAGTAGAAAATATCACGGAATAAATGGGAAATTGCTTACAGAGTCAACGTCCAGTACTACTGGAATACAAAGCAAAGAGGAGTTTAATTTTTTTGTTATAAAAGTAAGTTTTACTGCAATCAACGTTGGGTAACAAATATTTGATCCATATAACTTTCATTGCAAGATAATACTTTAACACTCAACCGGAATCCTGATATCACAAAACCAATGCTTTACTTGCTAATCCAATACATCGGATCAGGACTTAAAAGTGATATACGAGTTTGTGGAAGTATAATATATTTATGATAAAATCACAAAAATGTTTTAAAATATCACAGTTCAATTCGAAAATTAATGCAAATCACGTGTCGTTTTTTACCATAACGATTTATCACGAAATTGTACTTTAACCGTTTTCGCCACTTACAAGTGGTACCTCACGAGAAAATATAATAGAAATATGTATGTAAGTACAAGGAAACAAATTACTAAAAATATCACAGAACCATAAAATAAAACCAATTTGTGATAATACATATTGCACAATTAAACACGGAAATATCAAAGAAGTATTGTTGGATGTTGTAATGTCAAATGATATCACAGAATCAGTACGTGATAATTACATACCAAAATCCGTCCAGATCTGTATCTATTGGCTAATAAAACTTTCAGGCTTTTCCGGGAACCATAAACGTAGATATCACGAAACCAGTGTGAAATGTCTTACAGGATTACCGTATGGCATAAGAAAATAAAAAAAGTCGGAAACAATATTTTTGATAAAAGTTAGTCTTAATGCAATGAACGCTTGGCAACACAAAAGGCTCAGCTTTCTTTAACACTGGGAAATATTGGTCACAATAATTGACAAAGTTCAGGTATGAAAGGAAGCAAAATCCTGCCAATATTTACGGATTTTCATAGAATTTTTTTTGTTGACCTAAAAATGCTTTCTCGACCGCATTACAAAGTTTTATTACAGTCCTTAACTCAAATGACGCTTTGTGCATTCAGCCGATATCCTTAAAAAAATAAAAACCATAAAAACCACAAAGACCACAAGTCCCATTCGCATTCAAGATTCTATTGCAGCGAAATAATCTAACCGTTCCATAGAGACCGGACTCTTCAAATGCGGTTGTTTATTTGACTAAAGCTTAAATTGAGTTTTTTTTCCAGTCCCTCCACGGAGTTAGGCTACCTATCATGGGACCAAAAAACAAACAACATCTAACCTCACTTTAAGGATTAATTTGCTGGTGTTCTGTGTTTGGTGCGGTATAAATTGCATGAATTTTTCATGCCCCAGCTTAGGAGAACGCTAACACACGACTTATTTCGAAAAAGCCATTTGAAACATAGAAATTCCTGTGGGATTTTAAATACACACCCACCACAAAAAGCCTATGAAGCAATCCCTAGAAAAAAAACAACAACAACATCAACGGAAAACGGAGGGAAAACGAGGGACAATTTTTCACTTTTCACAAGGACGACTAATTGAAAGGGTGGAAAGGATCGCTGAACCCCATTTAACTACCGCGCATCGCGCACATGGAAGTACCATTGGTGGCACATAAAAACCGAATCTTTAAGGAAGGACACTTTTATTTCTCCTTTTCGCGACATTCACGAGGTAGGAAGCAGCCAGGAGCAGGAAGCACCGCTGAAGCATACAAATAAAAACTGATGATAACCGTCCTACAAATTGGTTCCGTTCCAGGAAACAAAAAAAAAGTATCTATGTCCCGGAATTTAAGAAACTCAAATACATTGCAACAAAAAAAGGACGAAAAAAAAATAAAAAAAAAACTTTGATGTGGCCACGCAGATTTTTTTTTTTTTTTTTTTTTTGAAAACTTTTCGTGGAATATGAGAATCCTGTGTGTTTGAGGGTACAATTCGGTTCGAGGATGGATGTAGTTTTTCGCATCATCGTGGCTGGCGTTGGCTTCACTCTTCAATTTGCATATTATGCTCGCTCTAAGGCACTTGAACCATCATATCAGTGGTTTTTCGGAATGGTTAGGATTGTGGGTGCACGAAGGACGAATTTGAAGGGGAGATTTGTTTCAATGCCGACAGATATTTAGAAATTTTTAAATGGAAATGTGTACTTTTTTCTTCTTTTTTTTTTTGGTTTGGTATCCTTTTTTTAACCTGAATTCGAGTTTTATGGAAATGCAGGAATTAATACAAAATGATAAAGTTTTGAATAAATTTAGTTTTGGAGATATGTGCTTGGTTTTGATGTGGAAATTTTGTGCTCTTTGAAGGTTCATATAGAGGAGGTTTTTTTCGAGGAGAGATTTCTGTTCGTTTGTCTGTTTGTAGCCTTGGAAGTGCTTTTCTTTTCAAAAAATAAGAACGCATTTTCTTAGAAGGGTGGACGAAGGTGAGATGGATTCATGTAAATGGTGTTGTTAAACTGTCTGAAAAAAAGCTGAATAAGAATTTATTTGAATGCACAGATAAGTTGCACCACATTTATGCATAATCACAACAGTTCTTACTTACTCTTAGTATTTGATGCTACTGCGCCCCTCCAGCCTGCTCGATATCTAACCTGTTATCTCCAATTTCGTGTTCCAAGTAATCGAAGGTCTCCCTCTACTTTGTCGCTCAGAAGCTAAGGTAGGACTCGCTTCTGACTCCCTCAGACTTGGCGTCTCAGGCTTTGTGCGCTAGAGCGGTGCTGTTTATCCGCTCTACATCGCCGAACAATATTAGCCGTTGGACTCGTTTTTTTTTGGCTAGGTTTAGGTCTTTATACAGCATTTTCAGCTTTAGCTGTGTATCCTTCGCTATTCGTTATTTTCTGGGTCGCAACATAGGGCCATAAATCATTTGTAGTACTTTTTCCTCGATTACTTAAAGGTATCTTCCATCCGACTGGGAAAGTGAGCTGCTGCGAGTTATCCCGATCAGCATATCTGGTAAGCAGGAATTCCAAAGCTACTTATATTAAAAATAAAATGCACGACTGGATCGCACGTACTTGCTCATATGTTCGGTCACATCGTCGAATAAAATTTTAAAAATAAGTAACATTAACGTAGAAAAGTAACACTATCTGAACTTAAAAAAAGTGTCAAAACCACAATACTTAACGGTTTTTATTAAGAATGGAGTACGCCATAATACGTTTTGTATAATGAAAAATTTATGAAAAAATTATTTCGAAAATTGTAGAACGGATTTTGATAAAATCTTGTTTTTTATTTTTAGTTTTTTAATTTTTTTTTTTTAATTGTGGTGTGCATTTTTTTAGAGTTTTATAATATACATGTGATTATAAAATTTAAAATATTTTTTTTAGATAAGTCTTAAAAATATTGATTTTTCAAAAAAAAAAAATTTATTTTAATTAGAAAAAAAATTTATTCAAAATGTTGATATGCAGAATTAATTTGGCTACCTAGATATTCTCAAATATAAAATTTGATAGAAATCCAAAGAACCGTTACCGAGAAAGCCAAAAGTTAAAAAAAAAACATTATATGAAGGGTACCGTTAATAGACTTTTCCGGTGAATTCGGTTCTGATCAAATGATAGCTAGTACCAACAAAAAAAATTCTCCAAGATTTTCATCAAAATCGTTGTAGCCGTTTTCAGGAAAAATAAGCTTTTCCTTAACGGTTATATGCAAGTACCGTTATTTTTAGGCCTACAAATAAAATTTAAAGTTCCCCTCTGAGGAATGTCAAAAGAACCACACATACCAAATTTGAAGATCAGTATACATACAGACGGACAGACAGACTGACAGATTGACAGACAGACCGAAATTTTTTGTAACTAACTTTATCGTAATGTCATGTTTAATTGTTATCTCAAATTTTTTTTATATTCACGAATGCTAAACTTGCCTTATAGTCCCTATAATTGCAAGTAAAAACGAGTATTTTTTAAGAGAATGGAAGTTTATTTTATTATAAAGAGGTAGGTATGCCATTACCAATAGAAAACTATATCAGCCAAATGCCCACCACGGCAACGGTTGCAGCACCATATCCTTTTCATGAAATTTTCCATGACCGCAGATTTTCCGCTGTATGTCCTCGATAACTTCACGAATTCCATCTTTAAGATCTTGAACTGATTGTAGAGCATTGACATAGACCTTATCTTTCACGTGGCCCCATAAAAAGGTCTAAATGTGTTAAATCACAAGATCTCGGTGGATAATTGTGATCATCTCTTCGAGAAATAACACGGTCAGGAAATTTTTTTGTTTGCAAAATTAGGATTGTTTCGTTGCTTGTGTGGTACGTAGCGCCATCTGTTGAAAATAAATAAAAATATCTTATATATTACGGCCATAACAAATCACTAATCATAGCTCGGTCGCGCAATTCATTCACCGTAACAGTTGCACCAGCCTCATTTTCGAAAAGTAAAGTCCAATCAGACCGCCGGGCCGCGCTGCCAGCCTTAAAACCGCAACAAATAGTGACGATGGAGAGGCTTTTCAATCATTCTTGGATATTCCGAGCCCCAAATAAGACAATTCTGATTATTAACGTAGATTCCGAGGTAAAAATGGGCCTCATCACTGACGACGATTTTTCGATGAAAATCCGATTCATTTTGATGCATTTCAAGACGTTTGGTTTGCTGGTGATCGACCGGCTTAAGTTTTTGTGTTAAATTAAAATTAAATTAAAATCCGTAAAACCTAAGTCAAAATACGATGTAATGTCGTTTGTGGAATGCCTAATTCCTAAATCCACCAACCTGGGTTTTCCTCAATACAACGGGCTACAGCAGCAATATTCTCAGTTGTTCTTGAGCGACGCAAACGGTTTCGATTCACATCACTAACTTGCCCTAACAGCTCAATTTTTTCCAGCAGATTCAGTATTGGTCCCGTGTGCGAGGGAGGACGATTCCGGAGAAGATAAAATCAAAAATCATGAATTGTATGATATCAACCTCGAAGCAGGTAGGTTTCTTTCCTTCGACCATATTTTGCAGATGCGTTGTTGTATATCCCTGACTCATCGGCACCAGCTACTTTGTTCATTTTAAATGTGGCAATACCTACTTTGATTTCATTTTGGTCGTGTGGGTGTAATTCTTGGTTGAAATCTAGATTGCTTGCTCGTGTTCAAGCATTGGCGGGATATTGGCCATCATCGCCCTTTAACAATTGATTGAAGTAGTTTCTCTAAATGGTTAACCATGTATGCGTGTCTATTACAGTGTTTCTATTCCTATCTTTGCAAGGGCCAATGAGGGCTAGTGATACCTGACGATTGGTCCTTGTTTGATCAAACTAAATATTGATGTGCTTATAAATAAATAAATATTTAATTAAATAAACTTCTGAACATCATAATGGAAAGCGAAAACAGAGTTAGCAAAAGATTCCACATTCAAGTTGTACGGCTGAAGAATGAATCTCTGTACTTGACAATACCACCGAAATTGGACTCAAGGGTAAATTGTTGGGCATTCCTGGAAGCGTGAGTATTACGGTGAAATTGTTTAAGTGGAGGAATGCAACTAGTTATTTCTCTAGAACATTGATCGTAGAAATAACGGTAAAAAAAAGAGAGAGAAATGAAACATTCCGTCGATGTTCAAATGACGTGAATGTTCTGATGATGTGATCATCTGCAATCATTTTGAAAGATTTTCTTTGAATACCATCCAAAAGAATCAAGTGAGTTGAAGGAGCACCCGTCAGATATTGTGTTATATTCTAGTCTTGGACGGATATATGTTTGTAGATAGTAGCCAGATCAGAAGGGGAAAATAATTTCTTACATCTTCGCAGGAAGCCCAAATATCTTGCTGCATTTTTGGCAACATCATAAATATGATCATTCCACAAGTGGTGATTGGTGATGCTCATATCGAGAATTTCAAGATGATCAGCTTCCATAATGTAAGTGCCACTCATGGATAATGGCAATGTGGGTGTATTTCGCTTTAGAGACAGAAGACAGCATTGTCTTTTAGACGCATTCAATTCTACACGATTTCTTATTCCCCATTTGATGATCCTGTCAAGATCAGAATTTAATGAGCTTATCATACGTTGCCGTTGAAAATCCACATCCAAAGAGCATGGGTGTGACTCCAAAAATGAATATGAAAAGCTGAGTGTACTGTCATCAGCCAAGCAGTTTAGTGGAATAGAAGTTTCAGACAGGAGATCATTTATAAATAAAAGGCACGACTGGGTCGCACGTACTTGCTCCTGTGTGCTAATCCTTTTTAGGTACAGGCGTCTTTTTGACAAAGATTTAATTTTAATGTTTTTTTGACGTGCAACTTCTTTAGAATCGTTGTGGTTTGAAGCTCGAACGAACATGCGTCACAATAAAGGGATAAATACATAAATATATAGGATTGTTAGCTTTTACAATTTTTTAGTGTATTATCTTTCCACTTGCTGCTTACTGTTTATAATATAATTTGCTAATAGAAAGAAACAAAGGACTTTTTTCAGTTAAATTTTCATTTTGGTATGGAAAAATTTGAACAACTGGCATAAAGATTCGTCGGAATCAGCAGTATGGCAATAATGCTAGGTAAAGGGACCTTTATACGTCCAAATATGGGACCAATGGAATTTATAAAGGATTTAGGTACCTATAATAAGGTTGGAAGGAAGGTAGGTACTAAAATTAAGATACGCGTTCCAACTACTGCTAAGCGAGTAGGTATAGAGACAATATTAAAAGTTAACACAGTGGTTTTGTTTGTTTATAGGAAGGTGTAAACTTTTGTTTTCTCGATTGAAATTTTTGCATTCAGTAGTAATCAAATAGTTTTTTTTTTATTTGTTAGTTGTTTTTGTGTGTTTATCAAAGGCTTCCTTATTTATTCTGTGCTTTTATGATGATGAAAAATACTTTAAAATACGTAAGTATGTATGTAATATAGGTTGTCACTTTCTTTTATTTGACTAATGGCTAGGGCTTAGCCGAGCAATATGAAATAAAATGTTGGGGAAAAAAATTTATGAAATCAAAAAAACACTATTCATAACGTTTTTTGGCAAAAATGTTGTAAGCCATCTTATCTCTTTTGCTGTTTTCTATTTTATGAATTTTTCATTTCAAAAAATGTTTTTTTTGAAAAACTTTTTGAAAACATATTTTAAATTTTTTTAAGTATGTCAATTTTAAGAAATCTATGGTTCATACTAGGAGAACAATTTAACAAAAAATCTATAAATCCGTTTTCAAAATATTCAAACAACAAAATATTTTTTTAAAAAAATTATTAAAATTTAAAAAAAAATGTTTTTGAAAATTTTGATAAGCAATATTATTTAAATCATAAAACACTACATATTTTGAAAATTTCATCAAAATCCGTCAATCAGTTAACGAGAAAGTCTGATTTTAAAAAACCGGTCATATGGGAGGTACCGTTATAAAACTTTTTCTGAAAAATCCATTAAAACTAGAAGATAGATTTTGCACGGAAAATATCATTCTGAAAGTTTTATCAAAATCGTAGGAGCCGTTTTCGAGAAAAATAAGTTTTTCAATAAAAGTTATATGGCAGGTACCGTTAATTTTGGAGCTAGAATGCCAATTCCAAAAACTTTCGGGTAGAGCACTCTAAAAATACTATATACCAAGTTTGAATCAAATCGGCACAACCGTTTAGGCTGTAGATATCGATACGGACAGACAGACAGACAGACAGACAGACAGACAGACAGACAGACGGACGGAATTTCCGGACCCACTTTTTTTGACTTCTCTATCATCGTAATATCATGTTTGATTGTTAGAATTTTTTTTTTTTTTACGAATGCATAACTTGCCTTATAGTCCCTATAAATCGCAAGTAAAATGAGAAAGAGAGTCGTAGACAGAACGGAGCCCTGGGGCACACCAGAAGTAGGATATAAAGAAGAGCTTATGCAGTGGCTTTGCCAACGTAGAACAACACAATAGCGGGGATTCTATCAGGATCAGCGGATTTATGTATGTCAAGATCTTTTAAAGCTCTAGCTAATGTACGAGCGCGAAAGAAGATTGGTCGCATGGAATCATTTACGATCTCAAGTACGGGTGGGACCATGACACACTTTGGCAGCGTAGAATTGGCGGCAAACTGCTTAGCAAATAGGTTTGCTTTCACTTGGGAACTAGAACTAACTGACTAACTAATAACTGTCAGAAAAGCGAGCGTTTCCAGGCTGGAACAAATTCTAAATTTTCGTTTCAGATTTGATATACATACATGTGTTTTTTCACTAGAATTATAATAATAATAGATACAAATCTGAGAGTTTGAAACATATCTTCTGGAAAGGAGATAATAAATCAACAGGAATTAAATGATTGCCACTTTCAACACCTTTCCCCAATTTCTCCGCCCATAAATACAACGCTATTAGAAAATGACGTTAAGGTTTTGATTGCCCATTATTGCTAACGATTTGTTCCATTCCCTTGTTATAGCCGACAATTAGTATGTTCCGACAACCTATTTGGCCATAAAATCAATTCATAAATTCTTATTACCAATAAAAAAAGATTTTGTATTCGACCGATATAGTATCTATTGCTTTTTATGAAAATAAAAAAACACTCCTTCGTCCTTTGTTCCTTAATGTGAGAAAAAAAAACAACACCATATCAGGGCATTCCACGAATTCTGTTTGTATCTTTTAGGTTCTCAACGAATCATTTGTATCTAACATGCTGTGCACTTTGCCAACATGATTCCTTTAAAACCGTATATCAGTCTTTAGGATAAAACCAAACTTTATTCGCACATATATATTATTATTATTACATTTTTTTTTTTTACTTCTTCTTCTTCTTCATCAGTTATTTCGATATCCTGAAGCCGCATTGCGGCAAACCCAAAATTTTCTAACACAACACCTCGAAAATCATTTTTGGCAATCAAGTCGAGTATCAATAACCTTTTTCGTTGGAAAAAAAAGATATATTGTCTGTACCTTGTGGGAGAGGCCGTGGAGTTCAGTGAGACCATAATATCAGAGACATTGTGACATGGAGGAGGGTTATACAATGTGATGGGTGATTCCTTGTTTGTTGACACGATTCATATGCCTGATTGTCATATGTTCATTGTTTTTCGTCCTCACGGCTAAGCTTTGAAGCCATAATATCCACCCTCTGTCTGTCTGCCCAGGAACTTTGGCAGAATTCCAAGTTGCTAACTTGGATTTTTTTTATAGACCAAACATATATAATTTTTTTATGGTCAATGTTTTCTCTAAGGAGTTTAATGGATGAGAGGTTGGGAGCATGAATGTGAATCATATGGGATTACCATTATGTCAGATTAATTTTTATTGATGGCTTCGAGAAATAAATTTGTTTACACTAATGAGTTCGAGATGTCAATGTTCTGATCACATTGAGGTTATAAATAATCAATGTTGGGATGAAGAAAAATTCCTTTTTTTTTTTTTGTCAATGAATTATAAAGAAAACAAATTTAAAGCGCTGCTGCTATCGACGTCCATGGCAGTCATGAGGATCCCATTATTGGTTAATGCTGTTTTATTTATTATAGCTGGAATTAATGCCCCGAATTCTTTTATTCCGCAGTATCTGTTAATAGACAGTCTATAAGCGAGTTAACGAAGTCCACTTTTCAACCGATTTTGACAAAATTCTTCTAAGAATTTTTTCCTTGCAGTGCAATTTATTTTTTTTTTATTTTAAATATTTGTTTATGTATATTTGTTTATTCTTACTGCATATCAATACGACTCTTCATATGCGCAAGTTTATACGACCCTCTGGTTTTATTTTCTTTCTTTTGCTAGGTATTTCTTGTACAAAAGTTCTTTCAGATTTATAGTTTCTTTGAACAACAACTTCCACCCCTTCTTTCTTAAACACAAAACAAAAGTTGTTATTGTTGTTGTCCAGAAAAGAATCACAGACTTCCGCCGGAAGGAAATCGATGTGATAAAACCTTCCGCCAAACATCCTTCCTATATGGATGGAATTATTTGAAACAAATGGCAATTTATGAGTGAAAAAAATCAACTTTTTTATGGTCTCTTCGACAATAACAAAAAGGAGCAGCCAGCCAGGATTAAATGGAATAAAAATGAGATATTTTAATTCAAAATGCTTGTCGAAAACTCCCCTTGTCTTCGGCTTAACACCTCCAAGTGGGATGGTGTATTATTTCAATTTTATTTGGTTAGACGAATCACATACTTCGGTTGTCTTATTTCAATCCTGTTGGCAAAATATTTCTCTTGATTTGTATATTTATAGGTTTGTTCTACATTTCCAAAAGATACAAATCTATTTGATTTTGGTTTCTGGGCGAATAGAAAAAAAATATAAAACCTTAGAGTCGAGGCAAAAGGAAAAACTTGTCAAGGCAAATCAAACAAATCGGAAATGTAAACAGGCTGATGTGTATGTGAGGTTTTTTTTTTTTTTTTTTGTGAATCGCTTCTATGGAATTGAAGATTTTATTTGCTTTTTTCTTATTAAATTGTAAGAGGAGGGTATCTTTATTTATAAAATCCTTGTTTAAGATGAAATTGTCAAAACAAAGACAAAATAAGAAAGAAGGAGAAGATATCCAGGTTTACTGTTTACATAGATACTTTTTTTTACAGCATTTCACTTACTTTTATTTGTTTCTTCTATTTCTAACAAATATTGAACTTTTTTTTCAAACTCTAATGCTAATCTGTGTATCTTTTTTTGTATCTCTTTTCAGGTGAGTATCCGCAAGAACAACTTTTTCTTGAATAGAAAAAAAAGTAAATTTGTTTTAGTGAGTATGAAAGTGTTTTAAAAGTTAACAAAGAAAGATAAGGCGAATTAGCTTAAATTTTATAGTAAAACTTGTTTCTTCAACAACAATTTTGAGGGATTTTGAAAACTATAGAACGAAAACACCAGCGATTCAATTATACATTCTTAAAGCAATTTTTGTGTTATTTTGCCATTTCAGTACTATCTGTATCCTGTGTAAAAAGATTGTCACATTGAGTACCGAAGCCAGAACGATAAAAGTATAGCAAACGTAGTTTTGAAACATCATTTTACTGCGACCAATTTGATTGCTTTAATTGATAAAAATTGAAAGACTTTTCTATAAACCTTAGTGTGAGGAAAGTTCAGAACAGCTTTTGGTGCTGTTGCTGGGCTATCTGTAGTGCATTCGTATGCAACTTATTTCTCTCCAAATGTCCCTCCTAGTCTTTTAGATGTTATCATGGTTTTTAATCGGTCATATGCTCTGCTCCAAGATCAGTTGTCCCTTGATGGAATTTCAGACCACGACTTGTTGTTCTGTATCTATGGAGTGGATATGTCTCGGTCTTTCACTCCAGTGTTTTTTCAATTCAGAGACTATGCCTTAGTAGATTACAATGCCTTGCATTTTGATGCCAGTCTGCTTCCATATCATCATCATTGCTTTCAAGCATCTGACGTTAATCATTTTCAAGCTTTAATACTGGATCTTTGGAATAGGCATGTCCGTATTAAGACAGTTTTCATACGAAATAAAAAATATCCCTTCTTTACAAGCGAGGTTCATGTCTTCATGAAAGTTCGAAACAAATTGTACGCTAAGTGGAAAAAACGACCTGTGAGTCATAATTGGAAGTTTTTTGTAAGGCTCGCAATAACTGCACTTATATAACACGTAGAACAAAAAAAAAAAGGATATTTTCTTTTGAAACTAAATACTGGTTTGCCTTCTAAAAATTTTTGAAGCAACCTACGTTCCATTGGTGTTGGGAAAAAGATTGTTGTTCATAGCATTCCTGATGTAACTGAACTAAATAATTCTTTTTTAAATAGTAATAATGAAAATTTGAATTTTATTCCTGATGATAGTCTGCTTTATGATGGAGCTTTTGAATTCGAAGTTGCTACAGAGGTTGATATCATCAATGTTATTCGGTCTTTAAAGTCAAATGCGGTCGGTGAAGATGGTTTACCTCTACGGTTCATAAAGATGATCTTACCTAATATTATAAGCTATATAACTCACATCGTTGACTTTTGTATAAAAACATCAAACTTTCCCGATAAATGGAAGCTAGCTAAATTCCAAAAAAAAAACTCAGCCATCAGCTCCTTAAGTCGCCAAGCCCAAGTGACATACCCTCAACAATTCCTGTGTGTGTATTGTTAATCTACGAGAATGGAAGGGACCTACAGTTTACCGCCGACTCCGAACGGCTACATGAGATGCACTTTTTCGAGACAAATTTTACTCTTGGAGGTTTTGTCAGTTCCTCGCAAGAGGTAGTAACCCAGAAAAAAAGGTGGCTGTCAGCTGGATTTGAACCCAGGCTCATTTGCTTAGCAGTCCGACACACTAACCACTAAGCCATGGGGCACTACTAGACTTGGCTTATAGTCCTTATATTGGCGGTTTTTGCAATTTAACGATGAAACAGAAAATCCTGAAAATATTATCCATTTCCCTATATCCCGTTCTAACGTAGGTCATATTTATCCCTGCCACCAGTGCCACATTTTTTTAAGCAGCAGCTACCACATGGAGGCGTAAAATAGCTTTTTTTATTTTTTAGTTCGTCTTGTGCTTTAACCGACGATTGTTATGATCTCGACTGGGGCCGCAACACTACAACTTCCCTGCTTCGCTGGGTTGACCTCAGAAAACGTTCGCAGGTCTCAGCACTTAGTTTGTTCCGGGAACCAACTAAATGCAGGTGTCGTTGGACTTGTTTGATTCAAGAGTTTTTGGGCAAGCCTTTCTTCCACGATAGTGTTGGAACGTGGCACGATATAGCCTTTTGAGCTGGGTTCTCAGTGCATCTTCTGTACTAACAATAATTGCTCATGCTGTATTTTGTCCAAGATTGTATTCGTTCCTTGAATTTTGTTGCTTCTAATTCAAACACGCTTTTCCGTGATTTCCGGAATTCCGATCTCTTGGTTCGTTATCGAATGCTTCTTCAAAATCAAATAACACAATGTGCAAATCTCTTGAGGAATCCTGATATTTTTCCATTCTGATTCGTATACTCTAGATTGTATCTGTGGGTACCCGAAAGCAAACGGCCATTCAATACCCTCTCAACGATCGGTGTGTGACTTCAGCTTGGTTGAACGCTAGCTAACACAATTTTCTATATCAATCTTCCCCTTGTAGAGTGGAAGAAGTTAGGTCTCCACTGATTACTCGTTAGGTCACCACCTTACCGTTGATAAGTTTGGTGATAGGAATTGTGAGCCATCTATACCCGATGTCCTCAATCTTTTTCCAGAACTCTAAGGGTATATAGCCCAATTGTTTTTCTTTTAGTTTTGAATTGAGTTTTTCACCGCAACAATAACTTCTTTAACTGTGATGTCGGAGACTTTTTCGTTGTTCGGTGCAGCTATTGGATAGTACAGCATAGGAAACTGTTCTTAAAGTCCCTCACAATACTGTCACCCTCTCTATGAAGAATTTTTCGTCATCCAGAAGAAGTTGGCTTTGAACATTGTTAATGAATTTTTGTGAACGAATCTCATGAGTAGATTTCATTCTTTGAGCGGCAATTTTGAAAATAGTTGCGCCCTTGTGCTTGTAAGAATGTCACAGTTCCTGAATAGCACGGGTTACATAAGCAGCTGATCCATATGTTTCCTTATTTTTTCAATTAAGTTTAGAAGATTGCTTAAAATGTTCATATGTCCATGTCCATGACCGTCTACGGCTTCCGCAGCAACCGTTCCACTGGTGATCTGATGGCATATCTCACCGAACAGTGGAACAAATCTTTACATCGCTTTGGTGAAAGTAAGATTATTGCTCTTGATATCTACAAGGCATTTGACAGAGTTTGGCATGAAGCTCTTTTATCCAAAATGCGTGCTTTTGGGATCGATGATACTCTTGTTCGTTGGATTAGAAGCTATCTTCTGGACCGTTCAATACAAGTTGTATTGGACAGATTCAAATAAATGCTGGTGTGCCCCAGGGCTTTGTTTTGTCTCCGACTCTTTTCCTCATTTTTATAAATGATCTTCTGTCTGTTACTTCTTATTCACTTAACTGTTTTGCCTCTACCCTCAGCTTTTCATATTCGTTCGATAATTCACGTCCTCCACCTTCGAACGTACAATTGCAACGGCACCGTATGTCAAGCTCAAGCTTATTAAACTCCGATTTATACAGCATTGTTAAATGGGGTAATAGGAATCGTGTGGAGTTTAATGCTTCGAAAACTCAATGCTGTCTTCTTTCGTTAAAGCTAAACATACCCCCAATTCCATTGTCTATGAATGGCACTTACATCGAAGAAACCGAAAAGCTCTCAGTACTCGGTATGTGTGTCAACGACGACCTCCGTTGGAATGACCATTTATTTGAGATCGCTAAGAATGCTGCAAAGTGCTTAGGTTTTCTGTATCGGTGTAAGAAGTATTTTTCCCCATCTGATCTGGCTACAATTTATAAAGCGTTTATACGCCCTAAACTCGAGTATAACTCCCACCTCTGGGCAGGTGCTTCGCAAACATCGCCTCTCCTGCTTGATAGAATACAAAATCCAGCTTTAAGATTGATAGGAAATAGAACTGCCGCTGAAACAATTGCCCCACCGACGCAATGTTTCATGTCTTTCCTTATTTTATCGTTTCTTTTACAAAAAATGTTCACTCGAAGTAGCCAGTTGCATTCCTCCCCTTAAAAGTTTCTCCCGTAATACTCGTCTCACAAGGAATGCTCATCAGTTCACCCTGGAGCCCAATTTCGGGCGTACCGTGAAATATAGGGATTCTTTTTTTAGCCGAACAACACGAATTTGGAATAGTTTACCCGGCGGGATTTTCCCTTGCCATTTTGGTCTGCTAACATTCAAAACCAATGTTAATCGGCACCTCCTATCTCTCCCCTCCCTATCTTCGTAATGCCCGCTCAGTGTGTTCTACATTAAAAGGGAAACACATAATCCCTTGTGCGCGCGTTAATTATAAAAAAAAATATGTATTCAAATAACACATTTTTGGACTCCCGAACGTATAGAAAATCAAAAATTCTTACTTACTCGTTTCTTAAGTTGAGGATTAAGTGTTAGCCATACCAATGAAATCCAAAAAGAGAAAAGACTTCCTTTCTTTGATTCCAGGAACACAAAATGCGTTTTCTACAGCCCCATACTTCTTTTGAGGTAACGTTTTACCGCTCTTTTTATCTCAAATTAAAAAAACCAAATTAGACATAAAGACAAAACCTTCTTTAGAACAACTTTAAAGCTTTTTTTTAATAAAATTGCTCTTATTCCTCGTAACACGGAGTGCACTTATAACAGACGCACAATTCCTTCTCATTGATCCATTTAAACATTTCAACTTTAATCCCGCACAAAGTACCCGCACCCCTTACCCACACCACTGAAAAAAGTCCTCCTTTCTAACCATCTTTCATGCTAAATCCATTTATTTATTTCTTTTTGAAAAATATGTGCAAATGGAATGGAAATTTCAAAAAACCGTAAAACCTCTTGAAACAAAAATTCAAGCAAAAAGGAAATTTTAAATCCTTTTTCGAATTTAATTTATTCCTTTGACAGGTTTCTTAGACAAAAAGCTGTTTAAAATAATATCCTTAATCTAGTCATATTTTCATTTTAAGTCACCCCCTCTATCTTATCCTTAATGGCATATGATAGTAGAATCCTTGGGTTAAAAAAAGGGGCTTGAGTCCTCTTCTATGTACGATCATAAATTGACAGACTACAACCCCTACTTATGCTATATCAGACGAACTATTTCGATGAAGGTACATCTCTGTGTTGGTGTACTTTAACGGTTTATCATGTGATTAAAGGTGGGATGCCTTTGGTACAAATTCCGCTTTTTCACTTAAGTGCCAAACAGAATGTTAAGAAAAGGTAACAGAACTTCTTCGTTCTGATCTGAATTCCTAATAGGCTTCCCCCCCCCCCCCCCGTCAATTCGACCAAGAAAACATAATAATCTTAAGGTTCGAGTGTAACATTCAGCCCTTTGTTGGTATGCGGAATGAAGAAGCACATTGAAGCTGCCTGGAGTCATTCAAAGTTAATGATGCGTGAATAACAACTTAATAGCAAAACGCGCCACTTGAATTTTCCACGAAGAATGCCAAATGTGGCCATTTTGTTTCTCTTTTTTGGCAATCTTTTACGCCTGTCATTTTCAGGAAAGCCTATCTACCTTTTTCCTGCTATAGCCTTCTAATCCTTCTTTTCGTTGGGCTTGGTCTTTGTCCTTGCTGAATGACAGGCATAATAATTCAGCACACAGCTCGCACATGGTTGTAGAAGATTGGAGTTATATGAAGAAAGAAGCGTTTAACCAGGCACGTAGGGTATAGGACTAACGGAATCCAGGACATGTATGGAATTCAACTTAACTTGTTGCCTTTTTTTGTTTGACTTTTCCAAAGACCGACATTTTCTTTGTCATGTGTGTGAAATATTGGTCCTTGCTACGAAGTAAAACTATGCATGGGACATGTAGTTATGAGAGGAAGCGGTCTTCGCATTCGTTGCTACGATGTATGCATTTATTTGGATTTAACTGCAGGAAAATGAATCCAGAATTCAGAACACAAGACCGAAGAAAACGCAGGGATTCTGGAACGAATTTTCTTCGTTTTTTTTTTTTTTTTTTTTTTGGCTAAAGTTCGGGTGTACACGAGCGATTCCGATTGGAGCGTAAATTTCATTCCGTTTGTCTTCATTTATTGTTATATCCTTCAATTCTCGTCGTCGTAGTCAACGGCTTTTGTTGTTGTTCTATATCTACACATAAAGTTGATGGTATCTTGGTGTGGTTTTAAGAGATTCTGGCTTGAGTGTGGGTGAATCAGTAAAGGAAACGACTTTTCGACTCAAGGATATTATTTGAACGTGAACCTGCCTCAGTGAATTATTCGCGAGATTGGTTCTCTCCTTCCAACCCCATAAACGAGAAATTCTTTTTTTTTTTTCAAAACCCTCCCCGTCACATCCACCCCCGCACAAGCTACTGCACCATGGAAAAGGAAAAACTTGTACTTATTTTCTTCAGTTTCATTTTTTCTGTCGAAGTGGAAAATGTCTTATGTAGCGCATAGATCAATGTGAATTATGGTTCGTTGGATTGGAAGGATGTAGGATTATAAAGAAAGCAAGTAAAGAGTTTAAAAGAAGCCATATCTCAATGTAACGGTTGTGTTCTACATATATACATAAGTACTTTCCGGAAGAAGTAAACGGATATACGTATATATATAGATTTTTTTAGCGGGCCAGGAGATCAAATTGCCAATGACAGTTTGTTTTATGTCAACATTGATTGTTTGAGTTGAGAGATTTTTTGTTACGTCAAAAAAGGATGCACTTAAAGGATTTCGCATTGTCAATGTTTGGAGAGTTTTTTTTACTTAATACTTTCAGGGACAGTTCTGACTCTGAGAGTGAACTTGATTTGTTCAATCAATCAAAATAATCAAATCCGTGTGCTGCACTGATGCTTTTGAAAGTTAAATTTTTTTTTGTAATTCATTGGATTTTGGTTGAGATTTTGAAAGAAGGAAGTGTTTTTGTAAAGGCTTCTGAAATTATTCTGGCATTGAATGTTGTTTTTTTAAGCATTGATCTTGGCCAATAGGTTACTACTGCAATAACCAAATTATTTGAAGTAATATCAAAGAAGAGCTTAGTTGTATATTCGTTCTTTATATCATTTACATTTTAGTGGATCAAAATCATTAAAATAAAGGGTGTTTTTTTTAGATGTGTGGTTTTCAATCTGAAAATACTTTTTTAGGAGTTTTTCTTTTTTTGACCGCTGTCACTTGATTTATGCTCAATTTGGTTTGCCATTTCATAATGAATAGACTTACTCCTCAATAACGTTTGCAAATTGTGCAAATTTATTACCAAAATAATGGTTTGGTTCGGTGGAGCAGAGTATCGAAGATGACCCATGATAAGTCCATCCGCTTTCGTGCAAATTTTAAATTAAAAAACATTGTATTCTTATAATTTTTTCAACTTTATTGATTTAAGTAAATCTTTAGACTAAACTAACAATATTTTTTGATACTTAACTTTATAGCTTTTAAATTTTGTTTACAATGCAATTTTGATTTCAATGAACTTACTTAATATGAAATTTAAACTATTTGATTGCAATATTTGGGATGAACTTATTTGGATTTATTATTCAGTAAAAATTTTATAATTGGACATTATGACATCCAATCTATTGGAATGTTATTTGTTTTAGGCGATAGGATCGACTTAACCCGCGCAACAATTGCAGCTGTGCCCATCCACTTTATGAAACATTTTGCGGAAGGATCTTGGTTTGCGGGCTTATAAAATCCAACTTGTGCAAGAATTGAAGCGACCATCAATCGGTAAATGGGCCCAAAAGATTTTTATAAAATTGGAATAATTGAGCCTCTCGGCTGGAATTTATTCGAGCCAGCCGCAGCAGCCATTTGCCCGAAATCATTTTTAAAACATAATGGCAAACCCTTATCTTTATTATAAAGCTAAATTTTTGACCATACCGTTAAATTATTTGCTTTCTATTTCTTCTTGAAAATCACACGTCTAAAATAAACACCTTTTATTTGTCGTGCATAATCTCAAAAACTTCTGAACAGATTTACGCAAAATAATTAGGAAATTCGACATTAGTTTATTCAAATGCGCTATTAAATTCTAAATGCACTTTCTACAAGTCGTACCTCGGCTCTGGTGCAATATCGACGTAAATGCTATTTTCCTAAATGTTCAGGAATCATGTTTAAATTTTTCCTCCTTATTTGAAATACAATTATTTCGCTTTAAAATAGGCCCACAGAACTGACTTCGAGAGTCCTAATTTTTTTTACTTTTCTGTGAGTTAGATTTAATAGATTTTTCATTTATTTTTTGCACCTGACACTTTTTGAGGCTTTTAAAATGTTTAAAGACCCTCAGTTACGTCGTTCTTGCCGCATAAGTATTTTTTTTTTCGAGAGTTAAGAGTTGGAACTATTTTGATGCAAAACTCTTTTGTGCAATTAAAATAAAACAAAAAAAACTCAGCAACAACGACGCAAAGTGCATTTATATCATTGTTTCCCTAAGATATATACTAATTTACTGACCTATGTTAAGATACGTTGTGCAACAGACTTTTGTGACGTTCTTGCGTTAATAAGCTAGCAAAGTAACAATCATATAGTTTCTACACAATTCAAAATTCGACATTTTGAAAATTATGTCGTTCTTAACTCAGTTTTGGGAAAAAATGGACTTACATATGTACGTCGATATTGCACCGGAGGTACGAAGTGTTCCGGTAAATTTAGAAATCTTCCATACCTTCAAGAGTGCAAGCAAACCATCGCATATTATATTAATGCATTGTTGGAACTTTTCTATCCCTCGGGAACGGTATTTTTCGGGATTTAAGATATCCTTTGTATATTCTGTACTTCTGACACTATTGTTACCATAACTGATTCCCTGATAATCGGTCGATTAGTATAGTTAAGTTGTAAAAGCGTTATAAAAAACTTTAATTCAAATTTTGTTTTTAATATTAGTTAAGATATTCTTAAAGAAGAGAGAAATCAATGCATGAATAATTCAGATGTTTACAAACACAATAGATTAAGTGAAATTTACAAAAAAACGGGTTTTTAACACAAACAGACCCTTTGTGTCTCTGTTTCAAGACTTTATTGACGCTTGTTTTTATTTACCCTTATAAACAAAAAATTAAGATTTTTAATAAAGCCTCGGTTGAAGGTCCTTGCCTCCATGTTTTTTTTTTAACTAAGTGTCTGTAAGGAACATTTTCTTTTAGAATGCAACATGACGTTGCACGACACTAGTTAGAAGAATTAGAAAAATAGGAAAGAATCTTTTTTCGGCGCAGTATGTACATAATATTGAGAATTAGGTGACTATTTTCTCACTTAAAACTCACGGACGGCTCAAGCTTGCACTAGGAGTTAGAAAAATTTCTTCTCAACCTGAGTATCGAACTGGCGACCTTGGGTCAGAAGCAAAAACAATCTTATCTGCTGCACCAATGCCGCCCGCATAAAAAATTGCAAATTGGTTTTTCTAAACGGATGATGTTTGTCGAAAAACATCTTTTATTTTTATTTATAAAAATTTGGTTCCAAATCTCCATGAAGAGTCTCGATTTAATGAAGCTGAAGCTCAAACCCATTCTTTTGTGCGAGCTGTTAATCTCTAGGTATGAAATAGACTTAAGGAATTCTTAATTTTTTAAAGCCAAAGCTTACTTTTCTTGAAAATTGATCACTTCTTCGCAGGAGAATGTACTCCATTTATAGTTTCTTGAGCAGCATTCCGTAAGCACCTTATACTTACCCGTTTCTGCTGCTAAAACCAAGGTCGGTGCCGCCTTCGGACGAGATGATGCTTCCCAAATAGGTTAATCTCTGAAATTCCTAAACCTTAGTATAGCCCAGTCGGAATGTACAATTGAAATGGAAAAAATTGATAGGGCGTTTTTTTCTTTTTTAATAACAAGATGAGTCCCTCTTACGATTAAAAAAGAAAAAAACCCCTTAGGAGTATAAATATCGAGTTTTGGATTCCTAGGTCTTTAGCGTTGGCCGCCATTTTGAATTTAAGGTAATTTTTTTGTGCAATCCGACTGGGCTATAATGTTTAATGAGTAGAAGTATTTCAAGGCCAAAAGCTTTGGTTTTTGATGTATTTGCTTAAAACCCATTTTGCTGCCTTCATTCTCCAGGTTCTGGTTCACCTGATGTAGTTTCAAAACTTAATATGTGGGAAAATTGCACTTTGATCCAATATACTAGAATGCTTTTTATAAAGCGATTATTCCAATATTTTGGCTAATATAATTATAATCTTAATAAAAACCTTTAGAGGCGTTATGGAGAAAATGTTGAAATGTGAAAACAATGAAAATATGCATTTTGACTTATTTTGAAAAAAAGGAAACGAAAGTATTTATTTTGATGTTACATTTCAAAGTTTAAGGGTCGTTGTCAAAAACGTAAAGAATTAACTGAATTGATTAAAACCCGGCTTCACGTTAGTGTTTCAATCTAGGGGACTCAAATTATCAAATCAAATTATGTCAAATCAATTCTTGATTGATAGATACATTATCTCCTACTTTGCTTTAAAATCAAACACATCAAAGTAATTACCAATTTCAAATGCCAGATTTCAACCATAAAAACAATACTTTAAGTTTTTAAGGACACAAAAAAAAAACAAATAAGTCGTCCGTCGTCGTCGTTAATTTTATCTTCAAGTGTCACAAACAGTGTCGAAAAAAAGATAAAAAAAACCTTTAATGAGCATGACAAACCAAAGCCCATACCATTCGTCACTTGAAAGGGAAACGGAAATACAAAGAACAAAAAAAGAAAACTTTTAATTGCCCCTTCAAATGTCAGCATTTGTCTTCATTAGAGCCATGAACCCTCTTTTGTTACCAGACCAAGCTCTGTTGCTGATGGCGGCACCGAAGGCCACCCAAACCCTACCCGCACCTGAACAAGAATATTTACCTACTTTAAGTTTAATGTAAACAATTTAAGTATAATTGAAAAAATACCCTTAAAAATGAACTTTTTGAATACAAATGAAAACATTCATGGTAAACTCTTTTTTTGTATTTTTTTTTTTTAATTTTCCCCACCAAACCTGAAGCAGCCGCACACTTATTTTGTCCTTAAAATGGAAGAAGTAATAAATATACATTTACCTTAATCCTTAGAGAAATCCCTTCCAAGGAATAAACAATCAGAATAAAACACAAAAGCAACACAAATATCTCTGTCTTTCTGTTTCCCTGGCCCAACTCTTGAGATCCTTTATGGAGTCCTTTTTGTGGTTAGTTTTAGCCCCACAAACACATGCAAGGGACAAGTAAACGAGACTACTGAAAGTTACTGAATAAATAATTTAAAGCAAAAACCAAGTGCAAATCCTTAACCATGTCCTTCGAGTCGTTCACACTAAACCACAGAAAAGTCGTGGACGAAGAGTGTGTTTGCTTGGATGAGAGACAAAAATACATTAGGATTCCAAAGCCGGAATCCTTGTCTCCCCTTCGCGCCCTAACAGTTCTTCAGTCAGGAAGCAGGAAGTGAATAATTATGAATTTTGCATGAAATTATTACTGCGTGACGATCCTTGTTATGTAAAGTGGGATTCAAAGTAAACAGGACATCAACAGGACAGCTAGCTGCATTTGGAACGACTATGTGTATGGCGTTTGGTGAGACTTGATGAGTGAAGTGAACACACAAAATGCAAATGGCGCTACATTAGGCAGATTTAGCAAGGACATCAGTCAGGGTGTGTGCGTGTATGTTTGTCGAATGGCTGACATTTAATTAAGCCAAACATTTTGGCAGGAAGTGACACAGTGCTTCTGGTTGCTGTTACTTGCAACCGCTGTCACTGGCACCGTGTGTCTGATTAATTCAAAATCGTTTGTCGTGAATTATTTTTGATTGACTTTGAATTCGCCTGCAAACAGGATGGCAGGGATAAGCACATAAATTTTGGTGATTTATGCAACGGTTTTCATTAAAAAAAAACGACGAGCAGTGCTTTTTAGATTGCGGGTACGTGACTCCTGGCTTAGAGTGAGTTTGATATATGGGTAGCGTGTATGAGTGAGAATTTTTTTTTAATTTTTGCATCTTTTTTACTTTTTTAATCTCTGGATCGCACGTACTTGCTCTTATGTTCGATCACAGCTTCGAATAAAATTTGAAAATTATTTAAGGAATTTCAAAGTTTTTATTCGATTTTTCTGACTTTTGATTGTTTGAAAAAAGTAGGTAAAATTATTTTCAGCGGAAAACTTAAACGCCATTTCATTTCTTTAGAAAATGTGAAAAAATGTATTTTTTTTTAAATTGTAGGAACGTTTTTTGAAATAAAACAGTTTTATTTAACTACTTTTTTTTATAAATAAAAAAAATAATTTAAGAATGCAAACTTAAACACAAAAATTACTTAAATTTAAAAACAAAATTAAGAAAAAACTTTAAATACCCGTTTTCAAAATATTGATTTTTAAAAAAAAAAAAAAAATATTAAAAAAAAACTCGAAATACAAAAAAAAGTTGTTCGAAAATAATATAAATTCGATTGTAAGCGGTTAAGCAGTTCTCGAGAAAGTCGAAGAAGAAAAAAACGGGTTTGTTAAGGATTGTATGGCAGGTACTGTTATTTTTCGACCTAGAACAAAAATAAAAAAACACCCCCCCCCCCTGGGAATTAATACCAAATAAATACTAAATACCAAGTTTGAAGCAAATCGGTCCATACGTTTAGGCTGTAGAGGTGCGAACACACTGACGGACAGACGGACAGACGGACGGAATTTCCGGACCAACTTTTTTCGACTTCTATATCATCGTAATGTCATATTCGATCGTTAGAATTTTTTTTGCACGAATCCATTTATAGTTCCTATAAGCACAAGTAAAAATCAACACAATTAAATAGACAATTTTCAATTCTATTAATTTCTGAATTCACATTGGTGGTATTCCGCTGGGCGCCATCTTATTACACATTAAAATCGAAAAACTCAAATTGTCAGATAATAGCTTGCTATTTTTTGAGGAACTCACTCAAAAATAAAGGAATTCAAATTTATGCATGATTTAGGCCTTTTAAAGTTCTACTCTGCCTTTGCTATCATTGACGGCTTTAAGGTCAATTAAAAGATGGTGTGTTGGAAGGTCTACACTTTTTTCTATTACCTCCGGATGGTAAGGAAACAACAATTGATAGTTGCCGATTATGTCTCGCTCACACCTTATCTATTGCACTGCTCTTCTGGCATTTCTTCATGTTACCATACGTTTTCTTTAATTTTATGAATTGCTTGATATAATGCGCTGACCTCTATGTTTGATCCCGAGGCTTTGTATCTAAAACTTGTATCTAAACTTCGAGGCGAGTTCTATGGCGCGACTGTAGTTGCCCAAATAGCTGGATCAGAATAAGAGTAACAATTTATAATAATCAAGAAGGCTATCGGCTCAGTTCGTTTCAAACAAAAGTGGTTCAATTAGGGTTCCTTGCGGAACGCCATCTCTTTCTACAAAGCCATTATTTATTCTCTCTTCAAAATGGTTTATTCTTCTAGAACGATTTTTGCATTTTCTGTCATTTTTAGACGGAAATTTGTAGAAAAACTTTTTACTGACATATCTACAAAAGTTGGTCTCTTTAGTATTTTAAATTGGCCGTAGTAAGTTAAGACTGATTTTAACTAAGATCCCAAGACGTTTGAGGAATCATTTTTCAGGCCTTTTGTTGCTTTTATTTTCTCTCTGAAAATTTGTTGGATGTAGTTCCTTATTTTTGTATCATCAAATGTTGTTCACATCTCACATCTTCATTAAAATTGTACTACATTCATCAAATTAGAATCACCACTTGGAAAACAAATCAGAAAAAAATTAATCTTCTAAAGAATGCAGTTGAACTCGAATTACAGCAAAATTCTTTAATGTCTAATGTCTCGAATAAAGACAATTTGTACAAATATATTTAAACTTATCGAAGCAAATGAAAAGTCTTATATCTCAAAGCAAAAACCTTTTTAACCTTTCAAAGGTCTTTCGACTTGGCTTACATCAAAGAGAAATGCTCTGCCATGTTTTCAATATCCTGACCAAATATTTCTTTGAATTCTTAAAAGACGGTGTAATAGAGATACTTTTCAATAAAACCAGGTCAACCATAAGCTTGCTCTCGTCTGCAAAAAAAAAAGGATAACAAATTGAATACCTAAGCCCATTAACATACTCATAAATAAACCTTTAGGATTTTAGTCTGGTGTTTTAGGTGGTCCAAAGTTTTCAATAATTTGTTGAATATCTTTTACCATTCGAACGTATCTTTCACCACCTTTTTCAGATTATTGTTTATTAAAAGATTACAGTTTGCAAGTTTTAGTTATAAGTCAAAGCACTTTTCAATCAAAAGACTCAATTATATTGCATGATATGAATTTTGTAAGTTTTCAAGAAATACTCAAGAAACATTCTTTAGGATACACAATACGTATCTATGCCAATTCAGAGAAATGCAAAATCGAAAACTATTCAAAAACTTTTCAAATAATAACCCGACCCACTTTAACCACCACCAGCAGAGCCATGTTGAAGGACAAAGAGCCGGGAAAAGGTATATTCTTTTCCAAAAATTGAATTGTAACTTCGCATGAAACAGGGTCTCTTGGTAAATGGCAATGTAAAAGTAAACTTTAGGTCAAAAGTTTATGTGCACTTGTCCTCGATCCTCATTCCAGAAACTTTTGCAAGCCAAGAAAATTCAATAGGATAATGTCGACTTTTTGAACTTTTTTTTTTTTTTTTTTTTTTTTTTTGAGTGTATGTCCCGAGAATAACACCAATGTGGCTTATTGTTAGAAGGCCAAGACAAAATCACCTGAGGGCAGTGTATATAAGCTGTACAAAAAAAAAGGATTTTCTTTACACACAATGGCAGTTGCAACATATATTTGTATGTTTTTTTGATGAAGAATCCTTTGACTTGAATTTGAAAGGATATTTTTATTTTTAGAGGAAACCAAAAATGGAGACTGCATTGCAACTTAAAGTGAAACATATGGTCTATAGGTAGCCGTTGCCCCTGTGTTTTTATGCATCTATGTATGTGTGTTTTTTGTGTGATATGATAGAGCCATAAAGAAAAGGACTAAAATGTGGTCCGGACCACAATGAGATTTTGAAATCCTCTATTTCTGCTTTTGTGAAAATAATGAAAATAATGAAAACAATGTTCATATGTGTAGGAGGAAGGAATGAATGAAATGTGGTTTTGAATCCGCCTTTGTGCAGTGTGTTAGCACTTATTTTCCGTTTGCTATTAAAAGACGTTGGGAGGAAGGTTTTGTGCAAAAATGTGAGATATAATTAGTTTTTTTTAGATAAAATGTGAAAATAATTTAAGTTAATAGGTTGAGTTTTATACATCGGATTCTTTTTTTCTTCTTCTTTTTCTTCAATCAACAATTGTTATCAACTCGCTTGGGACCACAACTCTGCCACATCTCTACTTTGCTCAAAGAATCAACCTGTGGGGTTCGATGGGTCAGTTGGCCTCCCGGTTTTTAATCGTTATTGTTCTAAGTCTGAGGCCAACTAAATGCAAGTGTCGTTTAATTTGTTTGATCCAGAAGATTTCCCGCCTGCCTTTTTTCGCGTATTGGAATGCGACATGCTGATTCTTTAGCCTTTTGAACTGGGTTCTCAGAACTGCCGCTGAAACAATTGCCCCTCTCCAATACCGACGCAATGACATCAAACATTTCCTTATTCCTTATTTTATAGGTTCTTTTATAAAAAATGTTTACTCGAAGTAGCCAGCTGCATTCCTCGCCTTAAAAGTTTCTCCCGTAATACTCGTCTCGCAAGGAATGCTCATCAGTTCACCCTTGAGCCCTAGAACATACCGTGAAATATAGGGAATCTTTTTTAAGCCGAACAACACGAATTTGGAATAGTTTACCCGGCGAGATTTTCCCTTGCCATTTTGATCTGCTAACATTCAAAACCAATGTTAATCGACACTTCGTATCTCTCCCCTCCCTATGCCAAATGCCCGCTCAGTGTGTTCTGCATTAAAAGGGAAACAAATAGTCCCTTGTACGCGCGTTTATTATAAAAAAACATTATTTTTACATGGCAGTACTGACTAAGTTGGTCGGATTAGCCGAATTAATACATTTAAAATGCCCCAAAAGACTTTCCGACCTGGTTTCTTTTCGCTCATATGACTTATTTTTTCCGCAAATTCTGCTTCAAAATTCATAGATTTCACATAATTCAAGATTATCACTTCTCCGGAATCGTTCTTCCTCACACACGGGGCCAATATTTCTCGCTAAGATTTTTCAGAAATAAGAGTAAGCACCCAAGTCTCGGACCCGCATGTGAGTACTTGTAAGAACATAGTCTTGTTCAGCAGCAGCTTAGTTTATTTGGTAAGATTTCTGAATACGAAAAGAATTGAAATATCATATAGTCGGTTCTTCAAATTTCTACTCCAATACCCTGATTTTTAGACCAACACTTCCTGCAGACGCAGCCACCATAGGTATACTTAGTTTACTATTCATTAATTTGCAGCCCCAGGTCTTATGCCGCCTACTTGATCTGAATGAAGGAGTCTTGTACAGCTTGTTGACTTCTGCCTACAATGTCGATGTCGAATGCGTACTTGATGAATGGACTTGGTGACGATAGTCCCTCTTGTTGACGGGCTAGAGTCACAGATTGCTTTCTCCAACGCCATGTTGAAAAAAAGATGCAAGCCAGACCATCCCCTTGTCGGAGATTTATCTCGCACGCAAAAGGTGCAAAGCCTTTCATACATATATTGCATTAAAACCGATAATGGTAGACTTAATTTTTTGGCTTACTAGGAAGCCTACAACAGCACATGGTGTTTTGGATGAATTACATTCTAGCAAATCCTTCTAAAAAACTTTTTGTATTAGTTTCGAAAACTTTTTAAATTAAGAATTTAAAAAAGGAAACAACAACTTCCATCAAAGAATACCCACACATTTGTGAGAACCCTCTTCATTTTAATCCTTAGCTATCATCAATTTCTACCCAATCCATCTAAACTAAGTGTTAACAAAAACCCTAAATCTACCACTCTTATCTGCTTTTCTTACATCTTTCCATCCTTCAAGTTCTTAACAACAATATCAAATCACCAGTAAAATCGAAAATCTTTTCAATTTTTCGACAAAAACTTTGACCCTTCTAACTCAAAAGAAATAAATTTTAAGTTTCAAAGCAAAACCCTCTGCTGCTATTCCAATATTCCCAAGTGACTGACCCAAAACAAATTGCCTCTCAAAAATGCTATTTCAAAAAGCTGTTTCAAATTTCCAACTAACTGTTTCAAAATACAATTCCCATCTACAAAGAACTACTCTGCCTCCTCTGGTCTGTTGAGATTTCCAAAGTTCCCAACAAATCGAACTCCATCAAAGGTCCTTTCGCAATCCCATTTGGTCGTCAATAATTCAGGACACTCGCACTAATCCCATCTTTCTTCTTCATATCATCTTTATTCAACTTAATGTTCGAATTTAGCAGGCAGAATGCTTTCAAATAAAACTCCCAATAGTCCCGATCGTTTGTTTGGGTTAATCTATCCCCAAATGGCAGTTAACATCACATCATAAGACCGTTGCTCTACCAAACACTCTCCTAATTGACTCATTGCCATCAAATGTCCATACACCATCAAATATTAACAATTCATTGGCCAAGGATTAAAAATAAGGAGAGTAAGAAAAGTATCTCTCACTTAATAAAAATCCTTTTTTTTTACTTGAAGGAAGCAATCCTCTGGAGTTTTATTTTCGATTTCATCTTTAGTGATCTAAAATTTTAATGCTCCTTGAAAGTTCCTTCCTAACTGTTTTTCATCTTTCCTCTTCTAGTTGTTTTTTTTTTTTATTTATTTTATCTGCAACCACTGCAAAGTGAAGTTCACTTTAATTAAAGTGGTTCCATCTATATCCTTGCCTCGCCTCAGCAACCTTACGATTAACTTCCATAAGAGATTATACATCACTTCCTGGCAGACTTTTTCGATGATCAAAATTTAAAAAGTCTTATCGTTCATTCGTTCCGTTCTATGGTATTTTCACAGAGGATGTGTGGCATATTCCTCGCTAAGCTCATAAACTCCAAATCGAGGAAAACTTAATTTCATGCAAAATGTATCTAAAGGATTTTGTTCTAAACGTGGATGGAGTTATACATACTCAAACCGATGAAGAATTTTGAATTAACGTTGGTATTTTCCAGTTAACACCTCATATAATAATCAGGAGAAAATTCCTTCAAGTCAGTTACAAATCACATTTAAGGACGGAAAACTACACAAGCAAATGAATTTTCCAATTTAACCCTCTCTGGCATGCAAAAAAGTAAACCCGCTATTCAAAGCGAATATCTTATTTAATTAATGTCGTGTTTTATGTCCTTGTTGGTTAACAGGAAATGGTCCTGTTTCCGGTTTGGCCGATGGAGGCAGGAGAAGGGTTGGGAAAATTAATTTAGCTTGTAAGCAAAATCCTCTTTAAAATTGGTCCTCTTTGAAGATAGGGGTATCAGGTTTTCTTTTGGGATTTTTAAGTTCAAACAAAAAAAAATATCAAGGAGCCAGCCAGAGATGAATGACTCAGAGGAAAAACTTGGTAATTAAAAAACGGTTTTTTTTTCTGAAAATTCGTCTTCCTTGAAGTCGTCTTGTTTAGTTTTGTATTTTGCATTTTATTATTCAGACTGTGTACAGATATAGTTTCTCCTTGGCATGCGATTGAAAGTTTTTTGAAAAAGAAGGACACAGTTCGAAATTGTACTTTCTTCTTCTTCTTCTTCTTTTCATTCCACTAATTAAGGTTGAAATGTTGCAACTTTCAGGCTTCGTTACAGGTAATTAATAAAAGAAGCATGTAGTGTTTTGAGGCATTTAAACTTCTTTCTTCAACTTCAAACTTCAACTAATTTATTAGTTTCCATTTCTTATTCGAAAATTTTGTATTTTCAATCTTAAACTTAAAAAAAAAACTTCACAGAAAACTCTTACAAAAATGGTTTTTTAGGAGATCAAAATCTTAAAGCTTCAGTCAAAGCGCCACCTTAAGGCTTTATTTGACTAAATTTTTGCTTCATTCTTTTGCGGGAAAGGGGTAAAGGTAAAGACATCAATCTCAGAAATGATACCAGTTTTTTGGAAGTCTAATTCTTGAATTCTGTTAAAGATATGAATGTTCGTCCTTTTTTAAGACGATTGAACAGACTAGAAGACCTAGCTCTTTAATAGCTCAGACTCATTCAATAGTTTATTGGGAGTTAATGAAAACCTCTAAGCCGGAGCAACTGTAAAAAAAACTGATCAGCGATACGAATTCGCAACTAGTTTGCTTTGAGACATATGTCGTGTTGAAAAATGTAAAACTGCATCAACGCTGCTAAGTTACGCTCCATTTCTCCAAGCATTTATGCGTCTATTGGAAAGTTTTTTTTTAACTTTTGTAGCGTTTCAAGAAAACTAGTTTGCAACCAGTCGTCTGTTAATTAACATGTCGAGTTGCCAGGTGATTTCCGTTTCTAGTTTGCCGAAGATTAGCAAACAACAGGGCAATCTGTTTCTGGTGGGGGAGGTTGAAAAACATCCTGAAACACTGAACGAAGTAAAGATTTTGATTGGTTATGTGTTTTCTCGTGTGTGGAGTCAAGTCACCGAGTACGTATAACTGGTCTATAACCCGAGTCACCAACCGGTTTAGTTTTTTTTTAGTTGCTCCGTGTACATTGGACCTTGAGCTTCGTGCTTCGTGTAAAACGTAAAAAAATGTGTAAATTACAAAATTATAATTAATTTACGAAACTAATAAAAAAATCCCCTGAAGAAGGTGGAAAATAACTAGCGAAACGTAGGGAAACAAAGGTGAATTAGTCTTTTCACTTTATTATTAATCGCATCTCAAATTTCTGATCATAAAAGTCCAAATAAAACAAATAATTTAAAAACTAGTTTCAGAACTTTTAGAACTCATTTAGTAATAATCAATGACTAAATTAATAAATTATTGTTTTCAATAAAATGAATAAAGCTATAGAATCCAATGCTTTCATCTTCCTTTACCTTTCCTGGCGCAACATAGCGTGCTGCTCCTGGGCCTGGTAGATTGTGCCCTCCAGCTGGCTCGATTTCTAGCCTGCCATCTCCAATTCTGCACACTAAGCAGTCGGACATCTCCTTCTCCCTGGTCACTTCATCGGATATGAGGTCTCCCCTTGCTTCTGACTCCCTCAGGTACGGCGTCGAACACCTTGCACCCTGGAGTGTCGATATCCTGGATACGGATTTTTTTGACCAGCCTCATATTGCTGTACAGCGCGTGCAACACCTTGTTGTACCTTCTTCGCCACCCGTTGCTAACTTGATGGTAAACAGGACCATAAATCGCGTGTAGTACTTTTCTCTTGAATACCCCAAGGGCGCCTTCATCCGAATGGGAAAGGGTCCATGATTCTGCACCATATAGCAGGACCGGGGTGATCAGTGCGTCTCCTTGGTTCTTCCCAGTAGGGCTTTATTCCTCAATTGCTTACTCAGCCCAATGTAACAGCGATTAGCAAGAGTGATTCTACGCTTGATTTCTGCGCTGATGTTATTGCCCGTGTTCACAGCAGAGCCCAGGTAGACAAACTCCCTGACCACTTCGAAGTTATAACTATTAATCGTCAGGTTCTGACCAGGTCGGTGGTGGAATTGGACTTTTGTTAATAAAAGCATATATGTACTTCGTTTTGTACTTATTTATAACCAGTCCCATTCTGCTTGCAGCTGACTCCATGGAATTGAAAGCACCGGTTGTCCAATGCTTCCGTTTACCTGTTACTTACGATTTAGTTCTCCTTTGAATACAAATTTATATGACAGTTGCCCAGCATTTGCACTGTTTGATCCTTCGAATCCGTTGAGAGAATTAGACCCTAAACTCAGTACTTTAATGGGTATTCAATATTAAAATATTCCTAATTCCTAACTCCCTAGGAGTTGTTCGGCTACACTGGATCTGTTTGTTTTTATTGATTTGTATGCTGTCATAAAAGTGAAAATACTTAGGCCAACAGAGGCTCATTGTGATACCAGGTTAACAACAAAGCTGGGACTCAACAGTTACGCGACAGGAAGTTTAACGGCGAGCTCGAACCCTGAAGAGTAGTGAGTCTTGTCTAAGTTATATGGTGGCTATGCAATCAATAGCGTCGAAGTCAGATATTGGTGAACAGGAGCTAGTTGATATAATCATATGGAATTCCCGAGAATAGCAATTGTGTCACATTACTATATGGTGCAAGCTCGATTGATGAACTAGTGCGCAGTATAGACCGTAACGAGCAGCGTCGCTCGAAGATAACTAAAACCAGTTACAACCAGTTAAGTAAACCGAAAGCTGTTGCTGTTGGCAATTCTGCTAACACTTTTAATGGCAAAAAAGTACGATATTTCAACTGCTCCCAGTTTGGACATTATCAGAGTGCATGTCCGAAACGAACTCGTCCGCCGGGTTCTTGCTTCATTTGCCACCAGATAGGCCACCTCCATAAGGATTGTCCGATGTCGAAGACCAGGAGATTGCAAACAGTTGCCTCATTGTCAGCGGATCCAACTGATGTTTTTTAGAATGATTATGCAAAAGTGATTTAATTGGGTTCATTGATTGTCAGATTGGCCGAGTTGTAATAGCCAAAACTATACGAACTATACGCCCTCTGTAGTCTCATTGTTGTAACCAAAATAATTATTGTATTCTGACAAAAACATACTATTTATCAAAAGAAAAAGAAAGAATAAATATGGCGGGATCGGAAAAGAACGGCCATTATTAGGAAAATGAGGAAAAGAGCACTTGTGTGCCAAGTAGAGAAAAATAAAATTTTGGATTTATTTTTTTGAAATAAAAATTGTACAAAAATCTTATAATTTCTTTTTCACCAAAGTAACCCACATTAACAATAGTCCACAATTTTTTTTAAATTTAAATTTTTGATGTCATTTGCCAGAATGAATTTAGTCATCAGTATAATGTCAAAATAACCTCATATTCTTAATTTTAGTAAGTCTCTAGCCTTCACTTTGTAGTTGACAATTAGACTAACAGAAACTGTGCACTTACTCAAATACTCTTTCTATATCATCATAATGTCATATTTGATTGTTATCTCAATTTTTGAAAACTGCACGACATCACTTGACTTTAATCGCAGGACTAAAATCTGGCAGGAGGTGCTTGCTGGTTAAGGCTTAACTATTGTTATTGGACGGTCTTTAAAAACTTCAGCGTTCGTCTTAAGACTCAGGCTCTCCAGTGAAGTTTTTGAATGATTTTATTTTTTCTTTTTTTATTAACAACTTTCTTAAGCTTTAGCCAAGAAGGCAATGAAAGCATTCTATGCCTGTTACAGAATATTTTGAAAGACCTGGGGACCTAGTCCCAAGATTACAATGTCGATGTATATGGCAATAATAACACCAATACAAATCTGGTCTGGTGGCAGGCTACGAAAATTGCTTCCAACCTAAGAACCATTACAAGAATACAAAGAATGGCTTGATAGGATCCACCGGGGCTATCAGAACTACCCCTACTGCAGGGCTGGAAGCTATTCTCAATCTAAAACCCTTAGACCTCTTTGTGCAAGAACCTGCAGCAAATAGCGCCCTCCGGTTAAGCCAAACTCAAAACTGGAGATTGAGTCTGACAGGCCATGCACAGATTCTACAGACATATACGGGCTACAATGTATGCACAGACTACACAACACCCCGTTTAGATTTCGAAACACCATTCAACAACCAGACACCATAAAAATCAGCCATTGAAATCTTTATACATGGCTCTAAAATGGAAATTGGTGTTGGTGCAGGTTTCTACTCAGAAACACTCGAACTGGCCGGATCAATTAGGCTCCCCGATTACAGCAGCGTCTTTCCGGCTGAAATCCTGGCAGTGACGGTAGTTGCTAAAGAGACTGCAATGAAGGTAATACCACATGCTGATATCACCTTTTTCATTGACAGCCAATCAGCGATTAAAGCAATTTCTGCCATTGAAATAAAATCAAAGCTTGTAACTTGCTGTCGCGAAGAGCTAAAAGTTCTTGGCGTGCAGCATAAAAATAAACTCTGTTGGGTTCCTGGCCACAGTGGTGTCCAAGGAAACTAAAGAGCTGATGAGCTGGCAAGAAAGGGATCATCCCTAGAACTTAACCGAGCTGACACAACGGTAAAGATCCCAACCTGTAACATTAAACAGACGATAGGGAATAGGTACTCGCTGCAGCTAACGAGAGATGGAACTCGCTCGACTTCTGTGTCGTAACCAGGAAACTATGGCAAAGAACAGAACAGGCATAACATGCTGGGTAACCACAAAAAGAAATTGAAGCTCAGCACGGACGACTTGTGCAGAGGTTGTGGCGACATAGATGTGCATGAGGACACTCCTTATTTTCTCTGTCACTGTCCAGCACTATGCCGCTTAAGAAATGAAGTTCTAGGAAGTCATTTCTTCCAGGACTTAGAAGAACTATCTGAACAAATGGGTACAAACCTGCTCAGATTTATTAATAACCCAAAATGGCTTGAGAATGTATAGGTTTTTCATAGGTCCCATGCTTATTGGGCTCAAACCCCCCAGGATATCACAATGGATCTACATTGATCTAAAAAATTTGGAGAAGTTTGGAGATTTGCAGTTATTGATGTCCCAAAATTTATTTTAAGTTCATTTTATTCAAATTAATTTCGCTTAAAATTATTCTTGTACATTCAAGTAGATATACCCGGCCTTTGAACCTTCCTAAAATAACTCCAACCAAATACCTTCTCTATTGTGTAATAGACACTAATTAATTAGGTGCGAATCCCCTCGCAACATTAACCCGCATAGTAATATTATAATAAAGAGGCGAGAAACATCCTCATAAAATAACATCCTTATCTTCCAATTTCCCAAAATGGCTGTGAATCCTTGTAGATATGGCATTGCCTCTTCCTTTGTAATGTGTCAGAGTGATGGAGACAAAATCTTCCACACTACATTTGACACGAAAGAACTTTGGGTCCTATGACCAAATTTAGTTTTTTATTTTTACTATACAACAAAACTAACGACAAACCGTTAGCATCCTTAGAGAGAGTGTAATGTGAATGTATGTAGAGCTTGGAAAAAGTTTTTGTAAGGCAAACTTGAAAAAAAACAGAACCATTAATTATCACCAACAGTAGCACAAGGTTTTGGCCTAAGTTAAATAAAAAAGCATTTCGGTTTTGTGGCTAACTGCCTGCTTGGGTATTGCAAATATCCTCAAAGATGGGCTTTTCTCAAAGTTAGGCCTTCTACTGATAATATGAGGGTAGTTTTCGGATGAATACTTATTTACAACCTTTTTGCTGTCTAGTCCTTCAGAATCGATGGAAAATACTTTTGTGAAGAAAAAGTTCTCTTCCATAATTTTCAGTTTTGAAATTTCCTTTTTCAGAAATAAAAAAAAAATCTACTCGCCTCTATTTAAACTGAAAAATCATGCAAAAGATATTCAAACTTGAAATATTCAATTAGTGATGTGGCAAGAAAAGCACATTAAACAAATAGAATAGCCTTAGGGAGATGACAGCTGAATTTCTGTGACCAGAAAAGGGACGATTCTGTGGTCTCTGCATGGAATGTTGTCTGTTTTTTATTGGGAGTTGTTTAAATTTAAATTCGTATAGAAATGTCATAGAAAGGGATCATAAATTTGTTCGAATCATTTAACTAATGATTTTTGAAAGGGTACACCAATAGTGGCTTAAGGCATTATGATGTTTGTTCTACTTGAATGATTAAGTGTTTAAAACAAAAACAAATATTTTAACCCTTTCTTATGCTTTTTGCATTAGTTCGAGTTAAATGTCGGAAAAACAACTCAACCATGAGATATCAATCAATATTGGGGTTACATGTACTAAAGGGTGAGCAGAGAAGACCGTAAGGAGGAACATTTTAAACAGAACAATAACGGTGTGGAATTGTTTCAAATGAACGCCTCGGCTCAATTTTTGATAAATCAGTCCAAATATGTGCGTCTTCGTCTCGTTTGTTGACCTCGAGCTCATTCAAGGTTGTTAACATAGAATAAGGACTCCATGTAGCCCCAGAGAAAATAATGGATCACCAAATAGCCATTTTTTCCTTCACTAGCTCAGATATATCGTTGTTATCAAGCTCTGGCTACAGGTAAGTCGGCAAGCATCGCTCTTTATCCGAGAACATTGGCCTTAATGATATCTTCTTCCCCGATTTAAAATAAGGTTTGATGATGTTACGTGTGATAAGCCACATCAAACAGTCAATCTTTGTCAATGCATTCATGTTTGGTTGAACACCTGCCGGTGCATATTATTTTTGAAGTTCTGCATACCAAAAACGGTAGGGAAAAACATTGCCAGACAAAGCTTCAACATTCGTGTGGTGCAACTAATCAAACAATCTCTGTATTTAACAGCATGTCCTATGTTGGACTCAGATTAAACTTATATGCATTCCATGCAGTGCAAGTATCATTTCGAGGAGGAATGTAAGTGGTTATTTTGTTGTTTTTAATTTTGACAAGTTAATTGTATTCCTTATGAATCATAAAAACATCCCAAAAAGCGAGTTATGTCAATTATTTAACTTTTCATTAATTTACCAGTTTCCTTCCTGTTGTTAAAATTGCATTTATTCCATCACACAACACATACATACAGCATTCCTTTATTGGCTTTCTGCAAACATGTAATGCGTGTTTTTTTTTCTCGAAACGCAAATTGGTATTGAGTAGTCAAAAAAAAAACCTTTACATAGCTTCCGTCAACGAAACGAATATAGTTCTTTATTTATTCACTATTTATTTTCCATGGTCATGCATATCCATGAAAGGTATATACATATATGCACAGTTTTTGTTCGCACTTCCGGTAGAACACCCATTCAGCTTCCTCGTTTCGAATTGATTGTGACAGTCATATGAAGTGCAATAAAAACAATGCATACTTGTAGGAGCTATACGAACAAAAAAATAAATAAAATCAAACAATAAAATATAACTGACATAAAAAAAAGCTTAAGGACATCTCTCTGTCTCTGTGCATGATAATAATTGAGGCGGTCAAATGTGGAAGGTGAGGATGGCACTGATGCTGAACTCCTATCATCATTTGGGGTTGGATAAGCTATGAGAGAAGAATTTAAATCAATTTAAATTGAAGGGAAGAGGTCGAAATAATAATGGAATGTTGTTGGACCTATTTAATGGAATCCATATTAAAAGTTTCTGACTATTGAAAGGGCAACGGAGCACATGGAACAAATGAAAAATGGGATCAGTTTAAGGATTGGTAAATGCAAAAACCTGGCAACATTGCTAAAAAATATCCCCTTTGTAAAATGGGTAATTATACACTTTCGCGGCCACCTGGTTTTTTGGCTGTAAAAAATTCAAAACTGGACCGATTTTCATGATATTTTTTTTTAATATTTTCTTTACGACGCATTTTCAATAAAAAAAATTTAAAATGTAATGTTGACATAAGTATGTCAGATGTCAGAGAGTTTTTAAGCTTTAAATAAAGAAACAATAATTTTTATGAACAATCTTTCATAACTTTTTTTTACTTCACCCAATTGATAGATAGATAGATAGATAGATAGATAGATTTATTGTTTCATAGATTTAGGCTTTACAATCATTTTACAAAATGCAGCTTGCTCAGAGATATGATATATATGTTATGTATATTATATTTTACAACTGAAAAAATTGTCATAAATTAAGAAGGCATTTAAATCAGAAGAACAGTTGAGGGAAAACTATGACAAAAACCTTCATTTATCATGTTTTATAATTTAATTTAATGTAAAAATGGGTTGACTAGATAAAAAGAATTTAAGACTAATGGAAATGCCACATAATATACAGTATTAGAAATACTAAAAACAAAGGAGCAGAAATAAAAAAAATATGTAAGTAAATAATTATATAAATAAATAGATAAAAATAAATAAATAAATAGATATATAAATTAATAAATAAATAAATGTAAAAAATAAATAAATAGATACGTTGATACAACGAAAAAAAAAAATAACAAAAAAAAATAAATAAATAACAAAGAAAACAAATAAATAAATAAATAGACAAACAATTAAATAAATAAATTCAATAAATTAAATAATTTTTTTAGTAAATGAATAAATGGTTAACAATCAATATCAATTTTAAAATTTAAGAAAATAAGTTCTGAATTAACAAGATTTTGGAACCATTACATCTTGTGTTAAATCTTCCATAAAGAATTTCAACTTTCTCTGCAACTAGCCTAATATCAGTTTGTTCATGAAGATGTTGTGTGGAAAAAAGCCAGGGTAAATTTAACATCATTTAAAGTGTTTTATTTTGTGAAATTTGTAGTTTTTTTAATGTATGAATTTGCACAATTTCCCCATCCTGGAAACGCATACAAAATTATAGCTTGAAAGATAACTTTATACATTATAATTTTATTAAATTTACTTAGAGGGGATTTCCTGCAAATAAGAGGGTACAACATTTTTGTTGCTTGGCTTATTTTGTCAAAAGTTTTACTTTTCCTTATTAAAATTTTCCTTATAAAAACGGTAGCCTGTGTTTTGTCAAAATTGAGCCTAATATTCCATGCTTTATAATACTTTACAACTTTGTCAAGGGCATATTGTAAGTCATTTTCAATATTTTGACCGATATTGTTAGAACTATAAATAGCAGTGTCATCTGCGAATATTGCTATTTCGTAGTTCCAAATTACTGGAAAGTCGGCGCAGTACGTGATATAAAGTAATGGGCCCAACAAAGATCCTTGAGGAACCCCAGAAGTGATATGCCTTAAACTTGTTGCCGTATTTTTCAAATTAACTTGAAATTGTCTATTTCTAAGAAAACTTTGTATTATTTTAATGAGATATAGTGGACAATTAAAATGATTTAGTTTATGAAGAATACCTTCGGTGCCATAAACTGTCAAAAGCCTTCTCAACTTCACCTAATTGAATTCACGATATTTGTTATAGTAATTTACGCAAAACAATAACAAATTAGCAGAAAAAAAGCAAACAAATTTTTTTTCAACTTTTCTAGCTTAAAATAAAACCAAATGCATCACAAATAGGTATTTTTTTATTAACTTTTCGCAAAAAGAACATTAAAAAAATTATGAAAATCGGTCCAGGTTTGAATTTTTTACAGCCAAAAACCAGGTATACAACTACCGTTAAATTTAAAGAAATATTGAGATTTACAGGATCAGGATTGAGTAGATCCAAATTTTATGAATAACTTGGTGTCACGATAGTTTTGTTTGGGCTTACCGTCGAAGATTTGCGTTGCACATTAATGGGAAATTTGGGACATATACTGATGTCAGTTCTACGTCAGTTAAACTGCAAATTCTAAGAACCACGAACTCAATTGAAAAAATCTCTTGTTCAGTTTCTCAGTTCAAAAGAAGTTCTTCGTATGTTCCTGCATTCTTTTAGGCACTTTAACATCATAGATCCATAGTTCAAACTTCAACTATCACATCTGAGATTATCACGATTTTTCCCCAGCAGTCTGTAATTTTTAATAGCACTCTACGTTCCGAGGACTTAAGATTTATTTCTCAAGAACTTTAAAAAAATTCTGAAAATATTCAAACGTAAATATTCTTATCAAAAAATCTGTGTAAGGAGAAAAATCTCAGACTAGCAGCCAATGTCCTTCAAAATTACCCCGACCAGCCCATTGTCAGTACTTAACCCAGCCCGACATCATCATCATCATTAGTATCGAATCATCTCGTTGACCTCATTTTCTACAATAATCTGCCACCACATCGACCGTCTTCTTTACGGATTTTTACCGACTACTCTATAATAATTATGACATCCTGGTGGCACTCTTGTATAATAATATCCCGGCAACGCTATACGAGGACCCATTCAGCTTATACACATATGATGGAGATGAGAAGAAGAAGAGTGTGGCAAGAGGCTTCATAAGCGCCCACTTCTAGCAAAATGCTTTTGTGTCCTTATGCTACCACAAAGAACAATACATTTGTGGTGGCATATAAGCCCTAAACGCACACACACACACTCACACTCACACTCCAATATTCCTATTCCACTTCATAAAGGATCAATTATAATACATTATTTCTTATTTTTTTTGTGTTTTAACATTTATGAAGCAACATTAACCTAATGTGTACCTTCGGCCTCTCACCCCCTAAAACAAAGAAATATGCTCAGGCTCATGTAGAACAACCCCTGCCAGCAAAAAAAAAACACATATCTTCAGTTGCTTGTAATAGAAGGAGGAAAAAAAGATTCGATAAAGGACATTTTATCGCAACTCTGCACCTTAAGTCCTTGAAGTTCCAATTTTGTTTTTTACGACTTGAACCGTTTGCATATAAGCCAGTCGGCCCCCAAAGAACCAAATAGAGGGTTATTATAGCTTGGAAATTAGGTAAATATTTCACCTAAATAATGCAATTGGGATAAAGCTCTTGTGTTTTCGGCTCAAGGATCTCACTCGTATCATCTACTATTTAGCAGAGATACACAGATAGCACAGTTCAAGCCATAAAGATAACCATCTCATTAATTTTAATTAAAAAAAAAAACACTAGAACAGTGATTTTGCAGAGCGCCCTCTCGTTTGCTTCTACCAATGAGAATTAACGTCTCATTTACTGGCTTAGATATGAGCATGAAATGTGTTTGGAAAGGATATATATGGAAACATATAGATACATTCATGAATTTTTTTTTGCTTGAATGTATATTTTCCTGCGGCAGAAAATACCTATGAGATACATTTTAATTCAAGTTGGGAATTGCTCTGCTCGCAGGTGTTAAATCGGATTTAATTTAATTGAATTTTCATATTTTTTTTGGTGGAAATATAAAAAATGAAAAAATATTGTTGCTATACTGAAGGATTTTATAATACAAATATATGATCATGTCCATGGGCGGTGTTTTATGTGCATTTTAACAAATCTTTGACATTTTGCAAAATTAATTCGTTACTTCAAAGGCGGAGTTATTGAGCGTGAATTGAATGCGGCCGTAGTGAAGCATCTTTTAACAGCTTTTGAATGGTTTTTTTTTTCAAATGGTTTTTTTTTTGTATACTGAGAAACCGTTTTTTAATATATAACAGTAACCGCTAGCTGCTAGAAGTGTACTTCATGCCAAATTCAGTCTATATAGCAAATTGAAATTTTGATTTTAAAATTTATATTAAAATGTTTCTAAGCAGTTTTGAACTGATCCAAATGCTATACGATTTGAAATATGTATTGAGATCAATCGGTCTTTCAAGGATCACTAGTTTGTCTTCAGCGGTGCTGTAGAAATAGTGTTTTCTTGCCAACATAGATACTGTGGACAAACCTTAGGTTGGGTAGCATTATATCAAGATCCTAGATCAAACTAGATGTCAGCCGTGGCTCACATCGGCCTAGAGTCATCTTATTCTCTATCTACAGCGCCAACAATACTTTTCCCAGCATTATAATTTTTCATTTCAATAAAAAATGTAGGCTTTAGCATTCAATATGCTTAAACTGCACTGAAATGACATTTTCTAAGCACTATTTGAACAGATCTTTCACCGATCTATTTTTTCAAATATCTGTAACTGTTTATAAAAGAAAACAAGGCAACTGAATTTCGGCAGAATATTAATCGAGATCTTCAAGTCGATGGAGAGTTGAATAAAGGAGATATTGAAAGAATAATCGGTTCTATAGACAAAAGCCAAATAGAAGAAACAGAAACGTTGAAAAACGGTTTAAAGATGAATGTGAAACGGCCATAGCAACAGCTTCTTTAAATGGCTTAAAGATTTTCGAAGACAAAACAATCTGTTCTTCAAAAGACTTTCCATTGAAGCAAATAACAAATACAAACTAAACTGCCAAAGGAAAAAAAGATTGTTTTATGAGTCACAAGCCTTACTACCAATATATTGCAGGAACTCAGAAAACCGCAAGGACCTTCAATGCTAAATGTTTGCAAATAAGTTTTAAACTCTTTTGTGTTGTGTAAAAAGATCACTTTGAATAATTTTCAAGCGCTGTTCCAACTTTGCTTTATGTTAAAACGCGTTTTTTTAAGAAGAAATTCTGGATACTCTTTTAACTGAAGGAGAATTACTTTTACCAATTAACACAGTAAGCAAGCTTAAGAATTGCATAGTACATTGGCCAAAAAGATCACGGTTGAATACAGTAATCATTCCTCATCAATTCAGAAATAACGATGAGAGTATACAACAGGGATGTCGTTTGAGCCCGTATTAGTTTTCGCTCTTCATTGACGGCCTATATAACCGAGCTACCTCGTGAAATAGAGTTTGCTGGAATTCCAACTAAGGCTCTTCTATTTGCTGACAATGTCATTTGATGACATTAGAACAGCGAACCTAACTGGCAAGAGGGTATCTATCTATACCTGTCTTCTTCTGTACAAAGAGCCACGTTACAGTGTTCTTTAAGACAAGTTTTGTATATACCCATTCTTTTGAAGAGGTGTTCCTCCACACTGGTAAGGCCACTGCGTAAGCTTTTCCATCGCTCCTACTCTTCTGGAATCTTTCCTAGAAGATTAAAAACAGCTTTTGTTCAGCCTGTCCCTAAGAAAGGTGATCCATCCTCCCCCTCCTCCTACCGATCCATATCACTAACATCCCTTCTTTCTAAGGTCATGGAAACGCTGATTAACCGCCAGCTTAAGGAATATCTGGAAGATCGAAATCTTCTCCAAGACCGTCAGTATGGCTTCCGCACCAACCGTCCCACAGTGGAATAAATCTTTACATCATTTTGGTGAAAGTAAGATTATTGTTCTTGATACCTCCAAGGCATTTGATAGAGTTTAGCATGGAGCCCTATTATCGAAAATGCGTGCTTTGGGATCGATGATACTCTTGTTCGTTGGATTAGAAGCTATCTTGGGTGCCGTTCCAATACAAGTTGAATTGGACAGATTCAAGTCTGATTCCCAAAAAATAAATGCTGGTGTGCCCCAGAGCTCCGTTCTTTCTCCGACTCTTTTCTTGTATGATCTTCTGTCATTTACTTCTAATCCAGTTAACTGTTTTGCTGACGACTCTACCCTCTTCTTTTCATATACATCATATTTATAGAGCATTGTCAAATGGGGTAATAGGAATCGTGTGGAGTTTAATGCTTCGAAAACTCAATGCTGTCTTCTGTCGTTAAAGCCCCAATGCCATTGTCTATGAATGGCACTTACATCGAAGAAACCGAAAGCTCTCAGTACTCGGTATGTGTGTCAATGACGAGCTCCGTTGGAACGAACATATATTTCAGATCGCTAAAAATGCTGCTAAGTGCTTAGGTTTTCTGTATCGGTGTAAGAAGTATTTTTCCCCATCTGATCTGGCTACAATTTATAAAGCATTAATACGCCCTTAACTTTAATATAACTCCCTTCTCTAAGCAGGTACTTCGCAAACATCGCTTCACCTGTTTGATAGAATACAAAATCGAGCGTTCATATTGATAGGGAATAGAACTGCGGCTGAAACAATTGCCCCTCTCTTTTATCGGTTTTTTTATAAAAAAAAATGTTCACTCGAAATAGCCAGCTACGTTCCTCCCCTTAAAAAGTTCTCCCGTAATACTCGTCTCGCAAGGAATGCTCACCAGTTCATTTCGGACGTACCGCGAAATATAGGGACTCTTTTTTTTAGCCGAACAACACGAATTTGGAATTTTCTATTGCCATTTCGATTTTCCAGCATTTAAAACCAATGTTAATCGACACCTTCTGTCCTTCCCCTCCCTTTTATCCTTATGCTCGCGCAGTGTACTTACAAACATTAAAAGGCAAACAAATAGTCCCTTGTGCGCGCGTTAATTATATAAAAAAATCATTTTAAGATCGATGTCAACCAAAAGTTAATTTGAGCTATTTTAAGATAAAGGCGAGTTGATAAATTGAACTTCATGCCATACTGAGAGGTTCTGCCAATAATTTGTTCCCAAAATGTCTGTTAGAGAAGACATTGAAATATTCCATGGCAAAATGCTCAACTAAAAAAAAATTAGAAGAATCTTTCTTGCAAGCGGTATTTTATTCCATGAGGCACATCTTCTTTAGTACTCGCGTGCTGTGGCAAGAGCGTTAAAACATCTAAATATACATAAACCCACTGGTCCGGATGGTATCCCCGCTATCATTCTGAAGAAATGTTCGTCTACGTCGGCAAAACCTGGGTAAGCTTTTCCATCTTAGTTTTTCTTTTGAGAACACAAAAAAGATAACTTTCTTCACCATTTAATTACCGACCAATCACACTAACGTCCCCCTTTTTGAGTGCTAGGAAACATTGATTATTTTATTTTCATTTTTATTTAGACTCTAAGAATTACAAACGTTTTTTTTTTACAATAAATTTTATGAATTATCCTCTTATTTATCTAACATCAAAACGATAACCTTATTCACAGCTTCATTTCACAGCCTTAAACTCTATAAATAAACTCTCTTCTTTTGTGATGAAATGTTTATTTAAAGTGTCTCACTCTGCTTCTAAATCCTTCAAGTAAACCCAAGAAGATTTCCCTTTTCCAAGAATAGAATCCCCATTTCCCTTGAAGGTGGGAACCTCCTTTAATCTGTGATGGAAATGGATGAAAAATACCGGATTTTCATCATTTAATCTTTCAGTGGAAAAAAACTCAGACTAATTTAATGATGAACGAACCACAAAGAAATTTTCTTCTTGTTTTTCTTTCGTTTTTCAAGCATCCCTTTCTTCACTGAAAAGCTTATTTATATTACACCTACACCTAGGGCTATGTTTTTTTTTTTTTAATATTCAAATAACTGTAATGTGGCTTTTAAAACCTGCAGGTTTAGCAAATGTTCCAGATAGTACTTTGTTAATAACGATGCTTAATAAATTTAATATACCTACACACAAAAAAAAAATTAAACTCCTTAAAGAGCTTCAACTCAAAGGGAAAAGTTGGCTCGCTGTTGGCTCGTTGCCTCCTTGCTCCTGGCAAAAGCGATAAAATTACATCAAAAATGCATTAAAAGACTGCGAAAACCCACTGAAACGAGAAATTCCCTTACTTCAGTGCAATAAAAACAAATAATAATAAACCACAGAGTCCTTTCATAAAATAAAGCCAAATCTAACAATATGCAAACACACACAAAAAACAAGGACTCTCTACCTAGTTTCGAAAATTTCCCTTTAATTCGTATGATGATGGTATGCAAAGGACTTCCTTGCAAATGTATGCACATAACGCACAATGAAGTTCACAATGTAACAAAAGTTTATGTTCGAAATTACTTGTGTTTTTTTTTTATATTCGAATATCCTTAATTCTGCGTAGGGAAGCAGGTATGTTGGCAAAGTCCTTCGGGAGGTAGTGTTTCCCATGTTTGCATATATACGCTTTATATCTTTCGGGCCTGTGAATTACAAGAGCGTAAGTTTGAGGACGCTCGGTTAAGAAATTTATATGAAACGAGGTCCTTTGTAATAAGGACGAAAAATCATATACATACATTTTGCTGTTGGGTGAAATATTTAATTTACAAAATCAACATCTTGTCTTTTTTTTTAAATTTATTAATGTATTCCATGAAGGTAAATAATTGTTTTTGGTCCTTTTTTTTTGTTTTCGTGAAACATGGAAAATGCAAAAGGTTACTTCTGTGTCGTGCGTGAGTGCTTTTTCAATTTGCTTTGCTCCCTGAAATCCGGTTAAATCGATATTGATGGCATAAACTAATTAAAATTCCTTGATATTTTTTTTCACAAGTAATTGGATTGATGAATAAAATATATATAATATTAATTTTTTTTTTAATTTTTACATATCACGTTTAATTTAAAGTTTAAAGGGGGAAGCAACTTTTTCTGTTGGGGAAGAATAATCGATTAGACTTTACTTCAAGCAATTAACAAGGATGAAGCAGCTGAAATAAAATATTTAATACTTTAAGCTTTAAAGTAGAAACACAATCACGCCTTACAACCGACTTTGACAATTTAAAAAAAAAAACGGAAATGTTTGAAGTTTATCACAATACTGCCTTTTCTACAAACGCTTTGTTTGACGTACGTAAGGTAACATAACAAAGCGAGTCATATACAAAAAAGTTCGAATTGACTGAATTTTTGTTCGCTTTCTGACATTTTCTCAATGAATACGTTCAAATTGTTTTTTTTTTATTTTATTTTTACAGTAGGTTCTTAATATTTTCACATTCACGATGACAGAATAGCGCTCTAAATCCTTATATGCGTAACGGGACGAAGTCGGTTCTGAAGCGTGTATGTGTCTTAGCCTTTATTTAGAGAATGAGGAACTTAAAGTAGAAACACAATCACGCTTCACAACCGATTTTGACAATTTGAAAAAGTTCAAATATACACAAATATATAAAGATAATCACAATAGTACTTTTCCTACAAAGGCTTCGGTTGACGTACGTAAGGATAGCGTAACAAAGCGAGTGAATTGAATTGACTGAACTTTTGTTCGCTTTCTGACATTTTCTCAATGAATACGTTCAAATTGTTTTTTTTTTTTTTTTTTTTTTACAGTTCTCAATATTTTCACATTCACGATGACAGAACAGCGCTCTAAAGCCTTATATACGTAACGGGACGAAGTCGGTTCTGAAGCGTGTATGTGTTTTAGCCTTTATTTAGAGAATTTCACTCTTTTTTTGGCGAAGGAAATTTCCACCAAGAGTGAGAAATAACTTGATCTACAAATCGTTTGAAATAATTTCCCATCAAAAATAAGAAAATCTGAAGAGATCACAATCAGGATCATATCAGGACTTCTCTCTTCTTCCTCGGATTCTTCACCATCAAATATAGCTTCTTCCGGAAGCATATCGACACATGTCTAACACAATTGTGATTTTCAACAGAATAGTAAAAATTGCGTAAACTTATATATACCATATGGCATTAGTTTACATTTAAGTGAAATTAATTCTCACAAAAAAGTTAAATTTTCTTTACTTCGAAAAAAAGTGAAATTATTACCCACAAGTGGTGAAGTTAATTCCCATGTGAAGTTAATACCTTTGAAGTTAAATCCCTGCACCAGGTTTCCTTAATATGAATATCGCTTAAAAAACCATGAAGGCCAATTTTAAGTTTCCCTTCCTGCTGTAAAGCTTATAAAAGTGTAAAGGCCATGATATTCCACGGACATTTTTTCGAAACTCCTAGTGCAAGCTAGAAGCCGTCTGTGGATTTTAAGTGAGAAAATAGTTACCTAATTCTCGATTTACTGCACCGAAAATATTCTTCCTGACTTTCTAATTCTTCTAACTTGACGCTCGAACTGTATCAATTCATAATAAGGGTATCAACAAACCCTTCCTTGAGTGCCCCGGTTATAAAAACAAAATCAAGCCCTTAAAACAATAATTCAAGTCCAGGGTCTAGTCTAAAGCCTGAACTACATTCAAACACAAAGTGCAAAAAAGCACAAAAGAAAAAAAAAACTATGATCTGTGCTCCTCTATAACACAGCATATCTCCATATCAACCTCTCATGTATTGAAAGCCATTGTGTACAAAATCTTGAACATGTTCAAGCTATCAAAGTTAATAAAAGTAAAAAGACATATATATCATCATTCAATCATTCATATAATTCTCGTATGAAAAAGCTCTTTTACACAGTATAAGTGTTTTTGATGTTTTTACTTTTTTTTTTGCTTCGTGTAATTTTTGCACTTTGTGTTTCAATATAGTTCAGGCTTTATTTATAATTGGCATTGTACGAAGCTTTATGAGCTTTTTGTTCGATGTTGTTCTTCTTTTATCTCTCTCTCATTTTTTGATCGAAAGAAACTCTTTTGAGTTCATTACAGTTTGTGACTCGTGGAAAGAAAGACCTTTTAGTTAGGCAGGCACTGATGAGTGTTGGTATTTATATTATATTGGTTTTTGCGACTGATCTTCCACTTACGTCGGGTATTTTATTTGGTATTTATTATAATTTTTTTTTTTCATTTCGTCTGAGCATGATTTATTATTTAGCATCAAAGTTTAGAATGCAACGAATGTCCCATCCTTCGAAATTTATTCAATACAAGCAGTTCTGGAAGTGTATCTCATGAACTGCCAGCAAAATTTACATTTTTTTTTAATTAGCAATAAGATTGTTGATTTTAATACAAAAACGGCATCATCACAAACATTGAAACTAGGGTTTCAATTACACATTTTGGAGAAACCAATTTGATGTTCAACTAAACGATTCCAGGATAAGTTTCCATTTATGGCAAACAGAAAATCCATGTTAAGTAAGATTTTCTTCCAATTTCAACATATCTATCATTAAGGTGCCATGACAAATATACTTAAACTGTACAAGAATATTTACATTTTTCCTTAACGCCATCGCATACACAACATAAAACATGTCAAAAACATTGTTAAATGAATAAGAAAAGCAAAACAAAAAAAACGCTCTTTTTTTACAGCTAAATACTGAATTGTTGATGTGCCTTAAATATTCTCACGTGACTAAACTTCATCACTCAAAATATATGAATATGACATCTGCATTCGTTACAGAGAGCTACATAAAAATGTGTCCTTGCTGTGTCATTCTTACGTCAAATTAAATGTCACTGCTCAGGCTGACTGTGTGTGTAAGCTCGAAAAAGTATCTACATATGAAATGTTTCTTTCACCTGCAATTAGTGTTGTCATCTTTTAGTACAGTTTTGCATATAAAGCACTGATGTTTGTTTTCGTACGTGGTTGCGTGCCACGTGACAAATAAACTTAAGGATACTATTAATATCACACATCCTGTCCAGACCAAATTCCCAGCATGAGGGGATTAAATGCAGATACCAGCAATGAGATGCGGATGTAAACCGAATCCGATATGTAGAGACTCTTTTAAGCCAAAATGAAACAAGAAGGACACTGCTGTAAGCAACTGTATCCTTTCCAACTAACATAGATACATGAATTCATCCAACAAAATCTAATTAACTTAGTGTGTTCGTGTGGATGTATCTAATATGTATCATTAGGCCTTTCGTCACGAAAATGTTATTATTGAGATTTAACTTCTGAGATACCAGGCCTTGTGTGTGGTGATTCAGTGGTTTGGTTTCCGAGCCTCATTCTGATTTCAAAAAGGATTACAACGTATATTCAGATACAATCCGCTTATTAATTTTCATATGGAAGCAGAACAAAAAAAAAACTACCATCACATCCAGGGGGATAAGGGCATTTAATAAGTAGATGAGTGTAGCAAATCTGGCAGATTTTAATTAAGTACACAATTTTGAGACAATGGAAGGGTTTGGCGAACTCAACAGAGTACTTAATCGCACTCGAACTCAATTTTCTGCTGTCTTCAGTTTGCATGAAGGGAGCAAATCGATGGCATAAGCAGTAATTTGTATAGATTTTTTTGTATTATTTATATAATGGCACTCGAAGTCTAAGAATATTGATGAGATGGCGAAAGAAGGCCTCTTTTTTTGAAGAATCGTGGCGAAGGAGGTTTTTTTTTTTTTTTGGTTCAAGAAGTTTATATAATATGAGAATATTGGTGTCAACCTTTATTGTATTCTTTATTCAAGAATGTACCTTTTATTGATGTTCAATGCTGTAGAGATAAGTTACTTCATTTTGTTTTTGACAAAAGAAATCATTTGTCATTTTTTCTTTGTATTGGTTAGGGTGTTTTTGGGTCGATTTTGAGTCAAGGTGCAGAAAATCTACTTCAAAACAAATCGATCGAATGGCAATGAAAAAAATGGTGCTATAATAAATAAAGCAGGAGAAAGAATGATTGCCACAATATTGTTTTCATAGTGAAAAATATCATTCATAATTCATTGGAAAGTAAAAAGTCATTTTGGACAAAAATCCTCAATTTAAAAAAAAAAGTTTTAAAACTTATATTCAAGTAAAAAAAACTACATTAACTTAACATTTAATTACCCGTCGAGATTAGAATGCTTTATTTAAAAAAAAAAAAACATAAAAGTATGCAATGAACAAAATTGATGGAAGTAAATAAAATGTTCATGTTTCGGGTTCATTATCCAAATAATGTAAATAAAATGCGATAATTGAAAAAGGCGTAGGAGATTTAAAAGGAAGTGTTGATATACATAATTTGGTTTGAATTTTTGAATATCAAAATTAGAGGGAAAGACTGAGCTGGGTAGAGCAATCTACATTCGTATAGTACGGCTAAATAACCAACATCTGTACATTACAGTATGACCGAAATCGGGCTCAGGGGTAAACTAATGATCATTCCTAAAAGTGGGAGTATTGTAGTGGAATTGTTTAATGGACGGAATGCAACTGGCTATTACACTAGAGCACTGACTGTAGAAGTAAATGAAAACAAGGGAGACAAGGTGATCAAGTGACGAGATTGTGATTATGATGTTCCTATGTCCAATCATATACCATCGCAAAAAACATAAAGTTACTGGAACACCAGCCCATATACAGGAGTTATACCAAAGCTTTGGACGTATATATGTATACGTATAAGTTGTATAGCTTAGCCAGATCAGAAGGAGAGAAACATTTTGTACATCTTCTGAGGAAGTCTAAACATTTTGCGGTATTTTTGGCTACGTTCAGTTCAATTGTTCCATAAGTGACAGCTTATCGTGATGCACATACTGAGAATTATAGGCTGTTTAGATTCCTTGACGCAATTGCCACTCATAGACAGTGAGAAGGGTGGTAAGTCACGATCTATCAACACAAGACACCATTGAATTTCCGAAGCATTACATTTTACACGGCTTCTTGTTTCTCATTGTACAAAACTGTCTCTTTAAGTCAGGCTTTAATTAACTTATCATTCTTTGACGTTGCAGTTCCACGTCCGAAGAGCAGGGATATGAATCTGGAAATGAATATTGAAAGCTAAGTGTGCTATTCTCGGCCAAACAATTTATTGAATTAGAAGTTACTAAAGGGAGATGCTTTATAAATAAATTGCACGACTGAATCGCACGTACTTGCTCATATGTGCGGTCACATGGTCGAATAAATCTAAAAAAATGCACGACTGCGTCGCACGAACTTGTTCTTATGTTAGATAATTGCTTAGTGGCTGCATATGTATGTATATAAAGGGTGTTTTTTTAGACGTGTGGTTTTCAAGAAGAAATAAGACGCATATAGTTAAATGTTATGGCCAAGAATCTAGCTTGATTATGAAGATAAGGGTTTGCATTATGTTTTAAAAATGATTTCGGAGAAGTGGCCGCCACGGCTGGTTCGAATAAATTCCAGCCGAGGCCCAATTTTGTGAAAATCGGGATCGGTGGCCATCTCGTTTTTGGCCCATTCACCGAACGTGTGACGCGCTTGATGGTCGTTCGGCTTCAATTCTTGCACGAGTTGGATTTTGTAAGCCTGCAAACCAAGATCCTTCCGCAAAATCTTCCATAAAGTGGATGGGCGGCACATCTCCAATTGTTGCGCACGCTGGCGGATGGACTCCACCACACGTCTATTAATAAAAAAAAAATAATTTTTTTTAGAAAATCGTTTCATTTTTTTAATTAGTTTAAGAGTTTTCTCAGAAAAACTAGGTATGCAATAAAATTTGAAAACTAAATGTCTATCGAGGAAAAAAATATTGAAAATCGTTCGACCAGTTTTTTTTAAAAAGTCGTTTTCTTTGAAAAACTTTTCAAAAATTTTAATTTTTTTTTCTAGTACGTCATTATAAGGAAATCTGTAGTTTTCATCTGGAAAAATTATTTTAGAAAATTCAATCAACCCATTTTCATAATATTTCGAAAACAAAATTTTGAAAATTTTTAAATGCAATATTAATTGTATTATAAATGACGTCCTGGGTGCAAAATTTTATTGAAATCGGGATAATAGTTTACGATAAAACCGGTCATATGAGAGGTACCGTTATAGAACAAATTTCAAAAAGTTTGTTCTAACTTAAATATGTATTGTTGTAAAAAAAAAATAGCACCGTGAAATTTTTATCAAAATCGTTAGAGCCGTTTTTGAGAAAATCTAACTTTTTGTTGAAAATTGTATGGCAGGTACCATTATTTTTCGACCTAGAGCAAAAATGAAAAACACCCCCCGAAATACTACCCAATAAATACTAAATACCAAGTTTGAAGCAAATCGGCCCATCTGCTTAGGCTGTAGAGGCGCGAACAGACAGACGGACGGAATTTTCGGACCCACTTTTTTCAACTTCTCTACAATCGTAATGTCATGTTTGATTGTTGGATTTTTTTGCACAAATCCATAACTTGCATTTTAGTACCTAAATCGCAGGTAAAAATGAGAAAAAAGGTCGGGCATACCAGCATTGATGTTGTGGGTTTCAGATTTGAAGCCGCCTTATATAACTTCTATAGAACGATTCGAAAGAAAGTTTCTAATCCCAAAAAAGAAGGTGTTCGTCGATACCAACTATTTTTCTTATAAAAAATACATGCAGTTGCCAGACTTTATCAAATGCCTTTTAGAAATATCGAATACAATAATCTTACTTTCTCCAAAACGGTGTTAAAATTTGTGCCACTGTTCACTAGTAGACCCATTGTCTCGAAAACCGTTCTGCCGGTGATTAAGAAACTTTCGTTTTTTTTTAAATATTTCCTAAGCTGATAATTTTGGGAACAAAATTTGGCGTCAATAAGATGATGAAGACGAATTTAGCAAACGGTCGAAACGAACAATATCACGTGAGCACTCTAGGAAAGCTTGAACTAAAAGTTGTAATATGGCGGTCAGTCCGCGTGTTTCTTCAGAGAATCATTTGTTGGAGCCATTTCAACTTATTTATTAATGAAATTCATTACACTCAAAACTTTTGTAACAAAGATCTTCAAATTATTCAAACACTTCCAAAACATTTGCATTTAGAAAATCCTTAATTTTTCCCAATCTAATTAGTGACTTTGAATATTAACTTGCTTCTCTGCGTGCGTGTTGTTCCATTGTTGGTTCATTATCCGTTTAACATACATTAATACAACAAATTGGTCTCCCTTATCACGTTTATGGTTTATATGTATATCACGCATATCTAAACCATAATGAGTTGCTTTTAAGCCTGAAATCCATTAAGGAATTCTAATTTATGTGTCAAAGTTTGCAGCTCTCACTTTCCAACAATCTAACCACGAATCGGAGATATGAAAATGTATCTCGCTATTCGCCTTGCAGGGACACTGCCAACACAACACTTTACATACATTATCCTTGCGCGCGTGAAAACAATTATTTTTATTAACATATTTAACATAATTAGAATTCATGGTGCGAACATTGCAATAATATTGTTTTCATTTAATAAATATGTTGCTTTTCTTTGGTGGTAATGGCGGAGTGTCCTTGATGTGGTTCATGTTTATGTACTTCCGGTGTATTTGATATGAAAAATTTACTTGTAAGGATGTCATAAATTTGTTAAACGGGCTTATTTCTTATTCATCTTATGTCTGCCATAAAATACGCTGGTTTTTTTAGAATTTGTCTACATTTTTATTATTCAAAGGAGACGATTTTATATGTTTTTTATCTTTTAATATGCAAAGCGAAAGATGTACGGCAATCAAACTGCTGAAATGATATTCAATCCTTGGTTGAGGAATATGAAAAAGGGTGAAGGAAAATGATTTTTTTGTAAAGAAAATAAAAAGAGAAAAACAAAAAGTGGCGCCGGATATAAGGCGAGGGTTGTTGGAGGTCGCTTAAGGCAGATTGGTTATAAAGATTTTGTCCTTGCCCTGGTCCTATTTTATTTATTTTTTTATTATTATTGTGTTTTTAAGTCACAAAGACAAAACATTTTGTTTAACTCTCCCAAGAGTTTAAAAGAGGACGGAAAGCGATTTTTTTTTAAACTGAAAGAATTTTAAATGTTTTAAAATACGAGTGAATGAAATTAAAATGCTATCTCAACTATTATTCCAACTAAATCTCTAATGAAAATACTTCCACTTAAGAGAGAATCAACTTTATTCCTTACTCAAAGACTACTTCTGCAGACGTTTTCTTCTTTTCTTTTTTTTTTTTTTGTTTGCTTAATTGACAAGATACCCGCTTTTCTCTCTTTCTGTGTCGTATCAATGTCACTCAAAGCAAACTCCTTTCTCCCTTTGGCCATTATCTTCCTCAGACAAAGCCTACAATTTACTTTATCGGGCAATTCAAGGTTTACATTCTATAAAATCATCATGTTTTCTGTAAAACGATAGTATAGTGTTGTTTTTGTTGTTGTTTTTTTTTTTTTTAATAAAAAAAACTTTATCCTTTGCCAAACACAAAGTTCGATTTAAAGTTTTGCCTCCTTGTTGTCTGCCATTAACAACACCAGATTTGCTGTTCTTGTGCTCCTTATAAACGTAAAACTAAGGAAAAGGAACTACACTTCATCGTACTTTTGGGCATAAAATAAGGACAGAAAGATTTAAGTGCTGCTGGATGAACAGGAGAATAGGTCCTAGTATTTTGTTTTTGTGGATTGGTTTAGTTGGATTTTGTCCGACCGACGTAACCACAAAATAAGACGATTACTTTGAAATAGGTTTTCCGTTCTTTTGGTTATTTTGTTTTAGCCTTTCTATTTGGATTTATGTATATCTTTGACATAGCTTTTTCTTATGTCCTTTCATATGGATATAGTTTGTATGTTAATCAGCAGTTTTATTATAGTCTAATTAATAATGATATATTTCGGAAGTTGCAAAGTTCAGATATACTTTGTGTGTGTTTTGGATTTTCATTGTAATGTTATCCTTACCATAAAATTAATCCTTTATGGTATAATTATATGTTAATTTAGTTTGAATTTAATCAAAATATTAAGGCTTATAGATTGCATTTATAGAAATATTGAAATAAATTATTGGGAGAAAAACGTCAAAAAAATTTTTTTTTTAAATAAAAAGTTTACTGAAAAAGTGAAAAAAAACGTTTAATTCATCCCCTATCCAAATTTCAATTGAAATGAAATTGAGTCGATTGCAAATTAAATCTGATTGAATATAAAAATAAAAATTGGATTTAAAATTCAATTACAAATTCACGTCAAAACGTCATGAATCGTTAAGAGTTTGATAGAAAATAATGAATGAAACTGAAATTCATCATTTCGTTTAAAATTTAATTTAATTTTAATTTGAACTTACAAAAGTTTATGAAATGATATTCACCTTTATAGAGCTTTGTTGTTAATATTATTTTTTCTTATTTCGATGCCATTATGTATGGAACTCGATTTTTTTTGCATGGCCACCACGGGCACGCTTGCAGAACTCCAGACGCTGAACCCAATTTTTGACGGTTTTCAAGCATAAATCGGCCGATACTGCTGCAATTTCACGTTCGATATTCGTACGAAGTTTGTCAATCGTCGCTGGCTTGTTGGCATAGACCATAGACTTGACGAAGCCCCACAGGAAATAGTCTAACGGCGTCAAATGGCACGACCGAGGCGGCCAAGCGACTGGACCATTTCGTGAGATAGCACGTTCTCCAAACTTGGTTTCCAATAAATTGATTGTGAAATTCGCTGTGTGGCTTGTGGCGCCGTCCTGTTGGAACCACATGTCCTCCAAGTCCATATCATTCAATTGGGGTCAAAAATATTCGGTTATCATTGAACGGTAGCGATCCCCATTCAATCCGAATCATTTTCAAGTTGTTGCTCAGCCCAATTCACGAACATACGACGCTTTTGGTGGTCAAGCGGCTTCAGTTCTTGCGTCATTTTAATCTTGTAAGGATGTAGGCCAAGATCTGTTCGCAAAATTCGCCACAACGACGTCACAGAGATGGCCAACGCTTGAGAACGACTTGTGAGAGACACATTTGGGCTTTCTGCCACTGCCACACAAGCCTCAGCGGCAACAATATTCTCGACACTATGGGCACTTCTTTATCTCACTGGCACGGGAATATTTTGTACTGTGCCTGTGGATTCAAATTTTTCCACTAGACGCTCAATTGTTGATCTGCTAGGACGATTATAACGATCATTAATTGGACGTAGTGCTCTTAACGTTGAGGGCCACTGACTCCGAATTTCGGTAGTAATTTTTAATAATTTCGACTCATTGTTGGCTCGTATATCTTTCCATCATAAAATGGCAAACCTTACTTAAGAGAAATGTCAAAAGAGCGGCACGAAATATGGCGTCGTTTGCTGTCCTTGTCGCTCTACTTTTGTAGCGTCCCTGTTGAAAAACCCGATATATGTTAGATATGTTTTGAAAAAAGTTTTTTTTATATATAGACCATGTGCTCAAATCCGTGATGACTTGGCCTTTAAAAAATTACTTCCTTTTTTCCAATCTCTTAAGGTCAAACTCGTACGCGGAAATTTGTCGAGACGATAAGTGAGGGATTGTCAAACTTCTTTTTATTGTATGAGGTTATAATGTCAATAAAAAAGATGAACAATTTTGCCATAATATTATATTCATATAAGTATTAAAAGTATATCGAACCGAACTGTAAGTTTTTGTTCGATGTTGTTGTTCTTTTCTCTCTCTTTTTATTTTGATCGAAAGAAAGTCTTATGAGTTCAGGTGTTCAGTATAGTTTGTGATGCGCGGAAAGAAAGACCTTTTATATAGGCACGGAAGGTTTTACAAAAATAAATATTTTAATAGTGGTTTTTGGGATTGATTTTCCATATACGTCGGTTATTTTATTTCGTAGTTAATCATGTGAGTTAAGAAAAAGAAAAGATTATAAAACTCTGTGCTCATATCGACCTCGACATTGGGATCTAACGGATTTTTCATCACGGACTTGACAACTTTTTTTCTTGGGATATTTTTGAATGAAAAGCAAGCCATTGAGATATCTTGAAAATGTTTGGTTTGAAGTTTGATAAAAACATTTTCTAATGAATTCAGCATCGTTAGTACGTCCTCAAGAGGCATATTTGCTGCGATCATTTCGTTGAGCCCAATATTAATGGCTCAACCATACATTTTGACTGAAACCGATGCTATCATTTAATATTGGCTTTGAATTTTGCTCAAGATGCCGGCTTGGTGGCATTGACCAGTGATTTAAGATAGAAACATATAAAAGTCTCAAGTCTAGATGGCCTATCAACATGTCCATTTCTCAATATAAGACGTCAATCGAATCAAGTTTCCAATAAGCCATTTATTACATCTGCTGTTTGGCCTGTGTGACTCTGTCTTGTTGAAACTATTTATCGTTAAAATGTAGTTCATACAACTGATCAAATAAATAACTTTCCGAAACATGTCTCTGTAGTGATCTGGATTTTCTAGTAATTTTTATCAACCAAGAAATACCAGCTCCCACCTCCGCGATATGGAGGTGGGATAAAATAAGTTGCACGAACATAATGTCCATAGTTTTAAAGCTGTTTAAAATGGGCACAATGTTAATGCAAATTATGATCAATTAGGACATTAGGACATGCGCTTCATCACTGATGTTCTTCTTCCATCATGTCTAGAGTCACATCGAAGAACTTAGGCCGCGTCATATGCTCTTGATTTAAATTTCTCTAAAAAAGGGTGCAGACCAAAATTCTTTTGAAAAATTAAAAATAGTATAGTTCTAACGGGTGCCCAATTCTTGAGGAGCCATTGGAATTTACTGTTTTGGTTTGTTTGGCTCGGGTGCTTGAACGGTAGTAATATTACCTGGTTTTTCACCAATCTGTTGTCTCACTGGCACTGAAAAATTCAGCAGAAAAAACAGTTATAATAAAGCTTGTTTACAAGAGACTATACTATGAACTGCTTATCCACTCGGGACGATAATTACAAACAAAAATCTGATTAAAAGTTGTTTAGGTCCGTTTAGTGAAACGATACCAATAAACTACAAAAAATACAAAAAAACAGAACGGACCTTCAGTAAACAAGCCTTAAAGCCTTCATCGATTTTGAATTTTGGTAATAAATTATAATTTTCTTAGAAGTGCTTTGTTCGTAAAATTTAGTAAAATGTAATGTTGTTCTTTCTAAATGTTATGACATATTATGGAAGCTTCATCTCTGGCTTAAAAAAGTGTTTACAATGAAAAATCAAATTTTCAGGTCCATATGAGAAAAACTCTTTATATTGAGTGTAGCTAAACAGTTTAGCCGATTTTCAGACAATTTCAATCTGAGGTATGTTTTGAGAGTGTTCAAACGTCGCTGTTGTCACAAAAATCTGCCATCGAGTGAATTTTTGATGTCAAAAATTTGCGCTTAGGCAAATTGAACTTAGCAAATGTCACTGGAATCATCGTGCACTATTAAAGAGTCTGATTCAAAATATTTCGTGCAGGAGTGGAGAACCAAGCGGAATTTGATATAAATTCAAAAATCTAACTTAAAAATGTGCCAGAAACAAACCAATATAAAGGCTCCTTTTAATTTACTTTCTCCCTCCGAACACTTTCAAATGGTTATCTTCCTACATCAGAAATCGTTTTTTCTAGTTCATTTCTCGCTACTTTCGGGGTCTCTCAAGGAAGTCACTTAGACGCGTAGAGTTTGATGTTTTAACTTCTTATAGATTAGCTTTCCTTCACCAACTTCAGACCCAAGATATTTTATAAAAAAAAAACTAAACTTTTCGATAGATTTTTTTTTGATAAAAAAAGTACGTATACGCCGCAGTGACCCAAAAAAACTTTTTTTTTTTTCATTCTTTATTGTAATTATTCAATAGCATTATTGTAATAAAACATGTGTAGTTGAAGTTATAGTTATGGCTCCAGAAAAAAAGAATCATTCACTATATTCATACAAAAGGATATATTTGTATACATATGTTCAACATATAAGAACTCTCGGCCAATAAAAACGAATCACATTTGTGCTGTTTAAGTCCCCTTTGTGTTATTATAAGGGACAAAGTCCTACTTTTTCTTCACCGAATAAACATTTATCTATATTTCCTTTCTTTTTTTTGGTAATAAAAGAAAAGACCTTATATGTAACTCTCTATGTGTGAATGCGAATTCAGCCTCATTCTCGTATGTTTTAATGTTTTTTGTTTGTATTAATAAAACAAATGAGATATATGAACATGTACAACAAGGAAAATCAACAACTGAAATAATTGTCGAGGGGGCTGACAAGCCTTATGTTAAATAAAGAATAAATTAACAATTTTTTTTTTTAACGAAGTTTTAGTATTTTGTTTTAATATTATTGCTGTGGGGAAGGATTATACATGAGAAGACACTCACATGATGTGTGAGTGAGATCCAACAAAATAAAGGATAGTCTTTTATTTACAGGGTGGAAATAATTTTGATCCAACTGGGATTCAATGTGTGCTCCTCCTTCTTGGAGTATTTTTAATTATTTATTTCCACCATCAACAGGAAATCTGACTTAAATTGAAGAACTTCTAGCACGTTCCTTAAAAATGTATTCTTCTCGCATCCTGTCATTTAAAATTATTGGTCGGAAGTAAAAATGAATAACGAATGGTAAACAAAAATCCTTACAACGAACAATCTGCAAAAAGCAACTTTTCAAAATAAATCAGATGTGGCACTTAGTAAATCTGTCTGGCGAGACATTGATACACAGCGTATGGTATGGTTTGCCTGTGTGTATTTGTATTCACTACCACTCTAATCAATCATTCATGCATAAAATTGAATCACTTGCGAGCGATGCTCACATCCATATCACCCGCAAATACACTATAACCACAAAGTAGCAATTTGTATCTGCACTTCATATCCTGCACGTCCCATTTGTTGGATTCCTTTCAGGAGGTACTTTGTATATGTATTTTTTTTTACTTGATTGATATCGAAATTTACATAAACATACATACATACCTGAGGAAGAAAGGACTACAAGCGGATGGGAGTTTTTTTTGGAAGAAGCAAGGAGATGAATTATGGCAAGCTTTACTAACACATAAACAATTTTTTGCTTGCTTAAGTTAAAGGAGGATTTTTTTCCGAAAAGAGGGGGGGAGGGGTATTTTAAATAGAACTCAAGAAATAAAGGTTAATAGATGGCGTGTCATAAGGTTTCATGCGTGGGTGAGAGATTCATGGCAGGATTTAAACTGTAAAAGAGAAGCTATATATCAAAGTGTCTTAACAAACATTTTTGGAAACAATTTTTGTGTCACATATTTTGTGGTTGATAAAGCTTTTAGTAGAAGATCCGAGTATACAACGACCTTCACTCAGCTGTTTAATGGATGAAAAGTATTTTATATCAAATTTAATAGGTGAAGTAATATATTGCAAATAGGTTGCCGGAGAAATTCCTGTTTTTTTTTTGTTTCCTTTGCCCTCGATGTTAAATCCACTGATTTTAGTAAGAACTTTCATTAAATTTTACATAGTCTTATACTCTTCAATCTTAATGCACTCACTTGGCTATGAATTGATCCCTTCCTACCTCAGAAATCGTTCAGAAATGTAGTTTATAGCCAATATGTCACTATTTTCGGGGTCCCTCAAAGAAGTCATTTAGGACCTCTACTTTTAATCCTCACCAATAATGGAATGCTAACAAAGCATTCCAATATCTCATTGAATGCTGACACAAATTGACGAAATAATCCATAATGCCAATTCAGCTCTCTGCTTTTTAATTAGATGACCTAAAGACTTCTCCAACGTTTTGTGACTCATCATCCATATAAACCCTTAAGTTCCGATAGCTCAGAAAAATAATTTACAGTTTCGTCATTGTTCATTCTTCGCATCGGACGTTTGTGGTGGCTCGAAGATTAAAGTAGCAATGGTTGAGCTCTACTTGTTGCTTGAGTAGTTGCTGGACTTCTATGTTGGGGTTTCCTCAAAATGTTCATGGATAGCTGTAGCATGAACTAATTTATTGGGATCAGTTTGGCATCATCGTACAGCTTCTTGTTTGAGACATATTTTCCTCGTTATGGGGTTTCTGTGAAGACCTGTACAGCCACAAAGTATATTTCTTTCAAGAAATTTGATTTTATTAATATATGTCGGTGATATCGTGAACCAGATGGTCCCATCAGAACGGAACGGATCAGCTGTTTATAGAGCTTAGTCCTGGTGCTTCTTCTAAGAACCGGTTGGACCAGATGTAGGGGAAAGTTAGCTCTCTTAAGCATAAATGAAGCGTGTTTATTGAATTTGAAGCGTGAAATTCACTCCAAGATATATTTTCGTTGTTCTTGTCCTTATCACTGTGTTGTCTGGTAGCTTGATACTGATGTTATTACAGCGTAATACGAAACCTCTTCGACCCCTTGTTGCTGTTGTTGACATTCTGAAGCAGATAAGCTCATTCTTATCGCTATTTATCTTCAGTCCCCATTTGAGGTAGTAGTTAAACAAGTTTCTTATGTGATTCTCAACTCTCCTGGCTGCGATTTCCAGTGAGAGAGATACTGCACATGTTAATGAATCATCGGCATACAGCTTCGTTTTTGTTCCTATAATGTCGGTAGGCTGGTCAGTTGTATATATGTTGAAAAGTAAAGGACACAACATGGAACCTTGTGGAACTCCAGCGCTGATCATCTTTCTTGGTAAATATTTCTTGTTAACCTGTCATAAAAAGATCTATGGGTTAGAAAATTTTTGATTCAACTTACCAAGTGTTCAGGTAGTCCTAGACTTAACAGTTTAATACTAGTCCTTTAATTCAAACTGTATCGAAAGCCTTTTCGAAAACCAGTAAATGGCTGTAGATCGACGGCTGGGACGCTGTCGATGGTTTTTGACCGCTGGTAGCTATACTGCGTATCAGATTTTATATCTATTGCCCGCTCATATCCAGCATACTGTGCTGCCAATTAAGGTGGAAATTTCTGACTTCTTCAGGTTGTTGTTGTGATCTTCTAGGACGCAAGAACATCTGGTGATAGCGCCACACGAGGTTTCCGTAGCTTGTTCCTTATTTATGTTTTGAATATTCGTCATCTATGCTGATCATGAGTGTTGATTTTGTTGACTTCTTCTGGGTCTGAAATGTGTTTGTGTTAAGAATTGTAGACCAAAAACTTGACGTGGCTATTGTGTTGTGCATATTTTGAATGTTTGTTCCGCAATCAAGCCTCAACGGTTTAACGGATTTATATGAAATTTGGTAGGTAGATGAATGAGGTGCTAGATTAAAAAATAGGCTACTTTTTACCCGAAAAAAATGCACAGTTCTAAGGGATAGACTTAAACGAAAAATTATATATGGCTGGAGAATTGTGTGTTATAATACTATATCTCAATGACTACTCGAACTTGTGAAGTTTGCTTATTGTGTTAGTAACAGGATTCACTGTACGATTAAAGTAGCTACTTTTATTCCGAAAAAAATAATAATTTTCTTTAACGGGTTTTGATTTAAATACATAATAAAAATCGTTTAATCTGGAGTCCATGCAGATGAAGTCGCAAGTAGAGTTTTTTTTCACTAAAACTTATTTCCACTTAAAAAACAAACTAAATAATCGTAAAAAATTAACTCTTCTAATATTGTATTTTTATTTTTTTTTATTTCCAGGTGAGTTTTCCAAGAAGTATAACATTAAACCTTTCCTTAAAGCCTTAAAGTCGTAAGTGTAAATACACAAAATGCCTACCTAAGTACACAAAGTAAATAAGTCAGCTGTTAACAGTATTTATTTAAAAAAAATAAGAGCCCTAGTGCTCCAGTTTTTCCCCTAACAACTTCCTTCGTTCTTCTGAAAGGATTTAAATACACCTGCCAAACTTTGTTGCAATTTTTTTCTCACGCGCAAAATATTCCCAACAAACGCAAGACCTGCGTCTAAGCGCCTGCACACGCGGTTCAAACAAAGAACAAGAAAGTTAATTATAACGTCCTTGCGGTGTTCTTATTTTTAGTCCTTACAGCACAGCCCTTTAGTGGACGACAACGAAGTAAAGTTGACGACATTTCTGCCATGTACCCTTACTTAACCCTTGCAAAATAGGAAGGTTTAACCACAGTTTTTTGCCCAAAGAGTGCTAAACGGAACAGCTCCTCCGGATACTTGAACTTTAACACTGACATGACATACCTACCTGTATAGCAGTAACCTGGTTGTTTCGTGGTCTTGTACATGATTTTCGAAGGAAAAACGCAGAAAATTGTTCTTCCTGTATGCATACCTGCCTCACCTTTCCGCCACAAACCCATCTCATGTTTTCCGCTCAAACAGCTGTCTTTATACGAAAGTTCACCCTTATAGCTGAGCGTTTAGTAACACATGGCAGTGCTACTTGATGTCATAAACGTTTCCCACAAGGATGTCATCATCTTAAAAGAAAACTCTTTTTCATAATGGCGGCACATATGCAGAAATAAAACCACTCGCACCACAACTTCCGGTTTTGTTCGGTGTGCTGAAACAAAAGGACTTAAGACAGCACAACTGAACAAGGACAAGTTCAAGAAGTTTTCGTTGAGGGAAATTTTATTAAGGATTATTATTTTCCCTTTTTTGGGGGAAAAACTGCCAATGTCATTCTGAATTTTCATGACGCAATAGTTTTATTTATTTTAATTAAATTTATTTCAATATTTATGAATGAAGACAAATTAATATTTGTATTTATATTAATAACTCACCGATGACATTAAACATGAATAATAAACTACATTGCTAATAAAAAAGTTAGCAACAAAAAAAAAATTATTAAATTAGTCCTGACATGACAAAATATCCATTTATGAGAGATAATGAGATAAAACTCATCAATAAATCGGCGAGTCCTTGAGTTTGGTTGTGTATCGACGTTGTTGCTGGGTTTTTGTGCGGTTTTGAGTGGTTTGAAGTGCAACTTTAATTAATTTGAGATACATTTTGTGAAAAAAGCCTACAAGGGTGCGTTAATGGTGTATAGGTTCATACAAAATACATACTCATACATACACATATGTGGTTTATAATTAATGTGAGGCTTTTCATTTGATTAAGAGTCAAAAACTCCAGCCAGAGAATTTATTTCAGGAAATAAAACTTTTTTAATTGATTTTGTTGGTTTTTATATTCTATTTTTAATTGGGGTGAAATAAATTTTGACATAAAATGCAAATAATGCGTTTGACAGTTAGGGTGTTAAGAAAAAAAACTGAAATGAGTACCAATTAATAAATTGAAGGATGGTGGACTGAAATTGATAGTACAAAATTAATATTTTTATGCAGACTTATTTGAATTTCAAAACGACTTCATGATTTAAACATTTTGTGGGGAGAACGGTGTGTCAATTTTAGTTTTTGGGTATTTTGTCATTGTTTTGCTAAATGTTATGTAAATTCAAAGGGCTTTGGAAGAGGAAATACATCCTTTTTAGATTATATTTTCCTCTTAACGAGACGAAAAAAATCTGGATAAAAATAAACTCTGTCTTTCAAAATTTCAAGAACAGCAACAATTGACGTAAGACTGTATAGAGAAGGCTATAAATGCCTTTTCTATACAGCCTTCTTTCAGGAAATTGAATTGCTCTTTAAGGTGGTAATAAGGCATGGAAAATTGTGCCATCAATTGTCTTGACGATGGAAAGACTGGTAGCAAATGAGCTTATCTTGAAAACTTGGCGCCAGTAAATAGCGATTATTACACCAATACTAGGCGCTTGCAATCAACTTTTTCCTCAGTCCTCAATACCAAATCTCAAATCTTAAATATAGTATTTTGCCTGTCAAATTTGAATTGATGATTAAAATCATGTAAGAATGAGAAACACACTTTCATCAACAAGCAATCATTGAATAATGAATGAATTAATATATTTGGATTATTTGGGGTATCATCCCACTGCGACCTTAGAGATCTATTGTTCGTGCTTCGTTAGGAGCCGGATCAGACTAATAATTCTACAGCTCTTCCTTCAAAATTAGTTCCTTTAAAAAAAATTGATTATTGGTGTAATTGTAGATCCCCGTTGCTTAGTAGCGTTTATTGTGTTGGATTGCCAAGCAAAGAGCCTGGGTTCGAGTCCCTCTCAGAGCCACCTTCCTTTCCGGGGAACTGCCTCTCGCGAGGAACTGACAAAATCTCCAAGAGTAAAAATTTGTCTCGAAAAAGTGCATCTCATGTAGCCGTTCGGACTCGGCGGTAAATTGTAGGTCCCTTCCATTTTTGCAATTTAACAACACACACACAGGAATGGTTGAGAGGCTTTGGCTCGCGCCAGTAAATTTATTTATTTAGATGTTTTTTTTTTTTTTTTTGAGATATCACCTATTTTGTCGAAAAGTTACTCTACGAGGATTGTCTTATCTGTGCTAGGCTGGGACATAAGCACGATCTTGATAGTAACCACTCTGCTTATTTTAGGTCCTGCTAGGTTTCTAACCAACGAGGACAGTGAAGGCCTGTGTGTTTTTCTTTGAAGTATTAGACCACAGATTTTTCGATACCCGACGTTTGCGGCTTCGAGTAAATTTTAGTGAATTACGTTTTTTCTTTTTCCAGTTGCACATGTTCTTAAGGAACGATTAGTTAAATCGTTCAAGAAGTGAACCATTTTTGTCCAGTTCATGTACACGTCATTGTGTTCCGACAGTTATCGAAAAGTTACTAGTGATCCACTAATTTGGACTTTAAGATAACTGAAGATATGGCCTTGAATGGCATCTTGTATTCTTTGAAAAGTATCAATATTCTTCTGTTTTAGATTACATGAGAAAAGGTGCTGCTTAGTGGCTTCGCAACTGCAAATATTTCTTCCTAGAGAACACTACTAAAATTTGGAAGTATTGTTGATGTCTTTCTTGGTGGATAAATTGACCTGATTCCAACCCTGCTTCTATCTTGGAACCTTCCGCATAGACCGAGACATGATACATTCTTGACATGGGTTTCCTTCAAGCTTTCTCTTGGAACGTCATTTAGAGTCACTAAATGGAAACTTAAGTGCAAGGAAATATATTTTCAATAAGTTTTAATATCAGTAAATTTCACTACGGATTTATAACCGTAACTGGTATCTACCAGCTGTTACTCTGGTAGAGTCTTAAAGCACTTGAAGTCGCTTATTTCTTTGTGAAAAGTTCCACTTTTGTCTTAGAATAAATTGATTAACAACCATGTCTCAGCTGGCCACCAAACCAAGCATGAGAATGCCAAAATTGGTGATCGCTATATTACTCCAATGAGAAAGAAGGAGCCTTGTCTGAAATTCTTTGGTTCACTGTGATAATGCTTGCCAGCTTCACGAATGAAAATGACATTAAATTCTCTTCAGATTCATATATGAAATGTATGTTGTATGTACAATAAGGGATGTTTTTTTAAAGGCATAGAACTTTTTTTTTTTAAATAAAACAACAAATTCAATGGAATTACCAAAATTTGGGCTTTATTAGCTCACAAATTTCATGGCTTCTATTGTTTCAAAAAAAAATTCTGGCATATGACTTGCGTGACTGTGCCTTGTGAACGCCATCCTGTCGGTCCAATTTTGCACCACTTTTTCGAGCATACCCGGTCCTAATAGTCATAATCAATAGTTCATCGAATGTTAGCTTATAAAGATCAATCATTGTTGGTTTATCAGCATAGATCATAAATTTGAAATAACCCCACAAAAAGTAGTCCAAAATCTTTAAATCACACGCACGAAATGGCCAATTTACAGGTCCATGTTGGAACCATTTCTCCAAATGATTTCCAATGACATGACGAATAAAAAAGTCACGAATCATTTGCCTGTAGCGATCGCCATTCACGGTAATATTAGCTTGGGTTTCGGATTAAAGGCAAATAGGCCGATGACGTCTTCGGCATATAAAACGCATCAAACAGTGATTTTTTCGGGATCTCAAGAATCTCACTCCAAAAATGACAATTCTGCTGGTTTACATACCCTTTAAGCAAGAAATGAGTCTGATGGCTGAAGATGATTTGACGATAAAAATCGTGTTCAAATTCCAGTTGATTCTTGATTGATGGTCCGCCGGCTTTAATTATTGTACCAGTTGGATTTTATGTGGATGTAGGCCAAGATTTTACCTCAACATTTTCCAAGTAGCTGACAACGGCGTCTGATCGATAAATTTGGATCCTTTGTCACACTCACGTCTACAGCGGCAATGGCTTCTTCTCTGCACACGGTACGAGCTCGATTTAGATGAATATTATCCAAAAGGGCAAATATGGTAATGAATCCATCCATAGTATTGCGTATTAGCTCCTCAGATGGAAGATTATGCGCACTGTAAGCTTGACGAAGTGCTCTATAAGTTTGGCGAACAGATTTTGAATTTTGGAAATATATTTCCACGATTTGTAAAACGTTCTTCTGGTGTAAGTTTCAAAAATAAAGTCAAACACACTTCATTAGTATGAGAAGTTCTATACCTCTAAAAAAACACCTTTTACATTATGGAACACTAAATTTTGCCCGCAAATTCACTCGCTTTGAATATGCGCCATAAAAAATTAAGAGCAAATTAAGATCATTCGAATTAATTTAAGGTTGCATACTCTTAGGAGTGTAAATCTACAATCGACAATCGCACATTAGTTAGTATATTGCTATGGGTTTTCTATCCCTCGGGAACAGTTTTTCTATTAAGAAAAAAGGTAAATCTGCATTTTCTGTACCCCTGGCAATGTGTATACCAAATTTCTTGATGATCGGCTGAGTAAATTGTTGCGGAAGATGGATAAAAATAAAAAAGCCAAAAAAAGCCTTATTCGCATTTAATAGTTAGGATATTTATGTAAATGGTGTTCAGAAATCCCCAGAATATTTCCAAAAACATTGAAACAAATGCTTTTTAAACCCTTGGAGCGTAGTAGAAACAATTCCATCAGGTACTGCAGAATTGTATTCTGCTGCGCCTTCAGCAACAGTCAATATATGTTATCCGGCTGCAATGCAGCGCTTCAACTCCTTCTGGAGCATAGGGCAGCAACAGTCAAGGTGCCACATTATTAAAAGAATATGGCTCGTTTTTAAAGATATTCCTTCCAAATAACTAAAGAACATTCAGAAGCAAAAACAAAATGGTTCTCTTAGCAGTTATTGAGAAGCACTTACATTTTTTAATTTTGAACTTGCCAAACCTGTGGATTGTAATAATTGTTATTAGTCCAAACCTTCTTCAAGACTGTCAAGACCGTTTTTCCAAAACCAACTCAGTGCTAAAATGATAAATTTCAAATTTAAATCTTTCCTTGTTTTTGATTATAAATTACTGCTTAATTTGACAATTATTTGATACAATTACTCAAAACATTACATCATCTTAACAGAACACACGACAAGAATACGCACTAAATTAAATTTCCTTTTATAAAACTTTGTATATCCATATCCATTTCTCCAGAATATCTCACAAATGTACGGTTCGGTTTCCTTTGAAATTGAAATAATTCTAATGATCTGCCATTATATACTGCACAGGATGTAAATTAACTCCTCCTGTCAGAAATTAGCAAGGAAACAAAATTGAAATAAGCCGTAGAGCTCGATTAAACCCTCGGGACTCTCATTACAATAACAATTACCCAAATGTTGCCATATTTCCAACCTTCTCTTCAGAACAGAAAAACTCAATCAAAACAATCTCCTAGTAATCAACTAAATAAGCCAGACAACGATGAAAGTCTCTCTAATCTTGTACCTCTGCCCCTGGCTGATTTGCATGAATGTATGAAATAAAAATTATCCTTAACAAAGAGTGTTTGATGAGTGGGTGAATAAGTATATATTTTACTTGATTTCAGGAGGAAAGCATTTCCTGCGTTCTCGTTTCAAACAATTAAATGGCAGCGGTGGCACCCAAACGTACCAAACCTCACCAATCCCGGGAGTAGGTACTTCCTTCAGAAAGACCTCAGGCATATGGCACATGTTTTTTATTGTTAAATAGGGATTTGGTGCCTTAGAAACTAAAACAAACAAAAAAAAGAGTTTTGGAAGCGGTAAAGTTGTCACGACAAGGAATTTCCTCTAAATTTTAACAGCACGAAGTGTGGGTGGGCTAAAAGTTTCAAATTTTCAATGTGTGCTCTGGCGTCATCGTGGAAATGAATTCGAATAGAGGAAAATAAATTTTCCAGGCAATTTGCATTAAAAAGTTGCTTTAGGGTGATGCTGATCTTTGTTTCTGCAGCTCGAAAAGTTTTCTTAATGTTTTTTTCTCAACTTTTTTTCTTGCGTTTTTCTGATGTGTCGTCAACTTGGTATGAATTTAGTAATGAAATGCAGGAATAGTGGTGAAGGTTTTGCACCAGTTTTGAAGTTTAGTGTTAAAATGTCTTGAAGATTAACGTAGAGTTATGATCATAAAAGTTAAAAATGCAAACGAATCTGGCAAAACTTTCAGTAGAAAAGTAATGTGTGTTTTTAGACGACTTTCTAATATTTTGAAAGTGATAACCATACACATCCAATTTGAAATTCTGATTATTAAAAGTGAGTCAAAAATGCATTCCCCATTCTTTTTCCCAACTTAAGATAGAAAGTTTATTTAAAGTAAAAGCTTATGGTTTGGCTTATTAAAAGTGAGCCAAAATGCATTCCCCACTCTTTTTTCTCAACTTAAGATAGAACTTCTATTTAAAGTAAAAGCTTATGGTTATATTTTGTAACTTAATATATTTTCGAAACTCGTTCTCTTGATCATAGAAGAAGAATGGCAATTAAAAATAAGAATTGAATCTGCAAGACAATTTAAAGGATTAGAACTCAAAAAACAAAAATATCATCAAACCTCAGTATCAAATCACCAGTTATTAAAGTCTTCTTAAACAATCTGGCATTTACTTAAGAAAAAACAGTTTTCTCCTTGCTATATGAATCCTTAATTGCAAATCAATCCATCAAGCCCCAGAATATCAAACAACCTCTCTCAATAGCTTGATGGCTTACACTTCATTGGTTTCTGATATCTTTGGTTTCATCAAATCACCCGAATGCGCATTGCTGAGAGTGATACCAAGAAACAGACACATTTACTGCTTTGCAATAAATCCAAAGATGTTCCCTTTAATAGAATTTAATCTGCCATTCACTTTAATCAACAATTCCGATTAAGCTCAAGAGATCCTTATACAGATCCTTCATCAAGATGTAGCCTCTGTATGACCGGAAGCACAAACACCCTGCTTACATATACACACGCAAATTTATCCAGTCAATTAAATTATTACAATTGCTGACAGTATCTATCGAATCTATAACTCTTTATATAGAAAAGAAAAGTTGAATAATAAAAATGAATTTGCACTTTGTTCAGGCATGCGAGATGTTTTTGTGATGTCGTGAGTAAGTCAGAAACCACCATCATCAGAATGACAATGGTCGCACCACAGTGTGAGGCATCATCCCGGTATATTGTCCTTTAAGCTTGTAGAGCCACCATCAAAAACACCATTCAATCCCCATAGATTACACAGATTTATCTTTATGTTTGCATTGGTGACAATCTATTTCCTGGACGTAAAGCATAGAAATGTGTTCTTGATTCTTTGTCCCTGAGGTTATTGAAGTGCGGAACAATCATTATTCCAATATATTCCCTAACAGCTTCCTCATGAATTGTTTTCTAGGTTTTGAAGGGCGAAATGTCTGCCACTCAATGCACGCTCGTGTTCTCAAACTCTTCTTTAGTGGAGCTATGTCAGTTTGATGATGTCTTACTATGATATACCCCACAGAAGTGAATAACAGTATTGTCCGGCAATGAAGCCCACTTCTCAGTTTTTTTTTTGTATTTATTATTCCAAAAGCAATTTCAAAGTACGCTTATTTTTCTTAAGGAAGACGTATTGGAATGATAATAAAAATCCAAAGTTTTTTTTAAGTGATTCAATAATTTTTATTAATTTGACAATCCTTCTGCGCCTTGTCTTCTATAAACTTCTTTTCGAGTCGAGAATCGAGAGTTTAAATGGAAATAACCACAGCTACAGACTAATACAGAAAGAGATATGATTCTTTCGATCAAAAAGAGAAAAAGCTCAAAACATCGAACGAAAAGCTCGTAAAGCTTTTAGTCAATACAGGTCGTTTAAGGTTTTGTGGTTTTTTAGAAAAAAATTATATAAAAAAATATTTAGTAGAAGGCATACATAGGTCACCATTTAATAAATGTTTAAAAAAAAATATAATTTTATCAACACCAAGTTGGAAAGTATCTATACATTGAATGTCAATGTTACAACAAAATCTCTAAGCTCAAATTTCTTTAGAGCATATTACCTCTCTATTTTGTATTAAGTAATCAGTTCTGGACCTGGTTGTAAGAATGGAATTAGTAAAATTCTGTTACCATTAAAAGCACTCTTTGGGTTCGTTTTTATTCAAAAAAACAAAATCAGAAGTGGGATCACAAATAATTTAGACAATAAATTGTATAGAAAAACTTCCTTTTGACTTTTTTGTAATTTTTTTTGTAATGTCCAATTCAAAACTCCAGAACATGTTATGAGTTCTTGTTTTTTTTATAGTGTTGTGGGAATTTTTTAAGCTTTAAACAATTTTTAGTTAGTTGAGCTAAAATTTCGTAGGAATTGTTCCTCCTTTTTTTTGACATGTGACGTGTAGCCAGTAGTTTTGCAGTTGAAAGATAGTTGCTTACCAATGAGTTTTTTTTTAGAGCTTGCAAACTTTAAATAATAATAATACAAGAGAGAAATATTGTTGAAATTAATTTTCTATTATTATTATCTGGTAGATAATTGTATGGCATTAATTTTTTAAATATGATTTCCGGCATACGTTCGCTACGGCTTCGAGTTTCAATATTGTCCATTTGATCAATCTAATTTTTCATTACTTTGTCCTATAAATTTGACCGTCTGGCGTCAATGGCGGCTGGAATATTGACCTCCAATGCTTCAAGAGTTGCTGGTTTGTCGGCATAAACCAATGACTAAACATAGCTTCATAAAATGTAATCGAGAGGCGTTAAGTCGCACGAACGAGGAGGCCAAAACAGGACGATTTCTAGAAATAAAGTTAGGTTAGGTGCTCTATGAACTTTCCAAACAGATTTGTTGTTTTTTTTTGTTGTCATTTTGACGTGATAACGTCTTATAAATCGGTGACAGGCTACACGTACGAAATCACATGATTCATGCTGATAAGACTCATGACTGATGCTAACCGCTATACTGTGGTTCTTTCAAAAAAAAAAAAAAAAAAGGCGCAAATTCCCAAAATAATACCACTCAAATTCAAAAAGAAGAAGAAGAGAACAAGAAATACAAAATAGGCGGAGTTTTGTTAAAGTAGAAAGTAGATGTAGATATTGGGGTGTTTGTGTGCGAATTTAACGAGAGGGTTTGTGGGTGTGAGTTAACGGGCTGTGTATTGGTGTTGCTGCCATAAATGTTTTCTTATGAATTTATCACGTAAAATTATCTCCCGTAAACCGAATTTATAGACAACCAACTCATTTTTAATGAACAGAAATGTCAACACAGTTTGACATTACAAACTGTCAAACCATAGACAACAACCATCAAAACTGCTCATGTACCTAAAAAAAATACCCTATAATTTACACTGAAATAGTATTTAATCTACGTATGGAGAAGTGTAAGGTCCATAACATACTCTGAATACAAAATTATATTTTCCATTTTGTTTTCAATTCTACTTAGGATGTTGTCAAAATTCTTAAAATTCCGCGGAAAAATACTCAGTGTCCGAAAGTACGATACGAAAATTGTTTTTTTTTCCACTTGGAATCGACTTGTCGAATTAAATTGGTATTTTTGAGAATTTAAACTGTTTCTAAACTTTAAAATTATAAATTAAAAAAAATGCTAAAATCCAGATGCCCCGACTACGTCTGAACCCGAAGCTTCTTATATGATAGCTCAAGTTAATGAGGAACCCTTAGAACATTTTATTCAAGTATTGATGTCATTAACAGAGACAAAAACTTTCCTATCTCTCAAGTTGGACGAAATCACAAGCAAAGTTAAAAATGTCATCAAGACCGTTTAAGTAATCTAAAAGTTTTTTTTTATATATATAGCAGCCCAAGCATAGTGATTAGTTATTTAGGCATACATATATGATGTATTTGAGCGTCAAGAATGGCATATTGCTTTGAAGCAGTTTTCTAGTGTGACAGCACTTATTGTCCACATTTAGCCTTATTGTTGGTAATTCTATTTTCTAAGATTTAGCAATATAAGCTTTTATAAGGAAAGCTAAAAAAATCGAGTGAAATTTTGTGCAATTCCATCCAACCTGTCAACACCCATGATTTTCCCATTCACTTTAACGCGAAAGCCCTATTGAAGTTGTATGATCTAAATACTGTTTCATCCTTCGTCCACAAAATCAAACTTGACTATAATCCCATTAAACCATAATAAACAGCGGTAAAGGTAAGCTGCAAGAAGACTGACAAGGCTAGATAACAACAAACACAAAAGAAAATAGCAAAAAGGATCCTAAAATAAATACAAGAACAAAATGAAAATCCTTCGACCTCATCGACTTTGAAATTGATTTAACAGAATAAAACACTCAAGGAAGCCACCCACTATTTTCTAGGGTGAGAGCTTACTGGTGACGCCCCCAAAGTCACCAAGGATTTTATGTGTTTTATATGATATGGTCTTAGAATTTGGACAAAAAAAAAAAAATTCCTCCAGAAAATGGACCAACATAATACGAATAAGAAGACTAAACAATGACAAGGATAATGTAGTTTGCGTTTTTCCATTTCTTCGTTTTAGTTCGTTATCGAGGATTAATGTTCGAATGGATGATGATGTCTCCTTGAATATCAAAGATACAAGGAAAAAGTTTGTAATAGCTTTTCAACAGGATCGCCATTTAGTTTGGATTACATTTGTGATTGAAATTATCATCATTTTCCGGTCTTATATTGTGACACTTTTTTTTTAAGAAAAAAACTGTATTTAACAGTAAACTTTGAGGAAATGGTACCTTCTGATACTGGTTAATGGTGTCATCTGGGTATCATCATCAAAGGGCATTTGTTTTGTAAGGGTCATTAGTTCATCATTATCTTGTTTATATCTGGAAGTTTAAATCGAGGGAAATGAGGAAATGTTATAAAGGAACAGAATTATTTTGTACCCCTTTCTTTTAGAGCGTTAACGGAGAGCTAATGACGTCAGAATTTCTGGAAAAAAATTGCTAGTGTAGCAATTAAGGTGAAACGACTTTTTTTTTGAAAATCTTTATTTTTTTGAGTGCTTAAGTTCGAAATTCGATTTATTAAAATTAATGGAAAACCGAATTTTCAAATTAAAAAAGTTTTTTTTTTTAATGTGATTCACTTTTATTTTTTTTTTATAATTGGCACGCGCGAAAGGGTTATTTTTCTACCCTTATAATGCATTAGGGAAGAAGGGGAAGGGAAGGATGTATTTTTGGAATTCTGCATATCAAAATGGAGGGAAAAACCGAACCAGGTAGACATTCCACATTCGTGTGGTTCGACTAAAGAACCTCTCTATACTTAACAGTACATCCGAAGTTAGGCCCAAGGGTAAATTGATGGGCAATCCTAGCAGAGCTAGTATTACGGTTGAATTGTTTGAGGGGAGGAATGCAACTGGCTATTTCACTGGAACACTGTTTGTAAAAATAGCGATAGAATAGTGAAAGACACGTTACATTACGACTGTGCTCAAGAGATGTAATTGAAAAAAACTTGTCTTATCAAAATTAATTTGCATTTTTATTTATTATTTCATGTTAAATCTTTTACATTAATAAATTTAATTGAATGCATGTACAAATAGTAATTTGAGTCACTATCACTGAACGAAATAATCTAATATAATGAGTTTCATCATTTTTGTAAATTGCGGTTGCAGTGCGGTTGCAATGCAGTTGCAGTTTATACTTTCGTTCTCTCTGAGTAAATTTCTAACTTAACGATTATGTTTGATTTAAAGAATTCATTCTGCATTGTACCGTTTTTTGTTCTTTAAGAAAGTTTAAATCAGTCTTTTGTTTTTGACGTGCTAACGCCTTATAAATCGAAAACAGGCTACACATACGAAATAACGTGACTCATGCTGATAAGAAAAGTGACGCACGCTGCGATACTGTGGTTCTTTCAACCAAAATCGACCGCAAGCACAAGGCAAACATGGCAAAGAACAGGCGCAAATTCCCAAAATAATTCAAAAAGAACAAGAAGAGAAAAAGAAATACAAAATAGGCGGAGTTTTGTTAAATTAGAAAGTAGATGTAGATATTGGGGTGTGTGTGTGTGGATTTAACGAGAGGGTTTGTGGGCGTGAGTTAACGGGCTGTATGTTGGTCTTGCTGCCATCAATGTTTTCTTATAACGTTATCACGTTAAATTATCGTCCGTAAACCGACTTTACAGGCAACAAACTCTTTTTACTTGCGATTATAGGGACTTTAAAGCAAGTTTAGCATTCGAGAATATTAAAAAAATGAGGTAACAAGGAAACATGACATTAGGATCACAGAGAAGTCATAAAAAAGTGATCGAGAAAAAATTTCTGTCTGTCTGTCTGTCTGTCTTCTGTATGTCTGTCAGTATGTATAACGAGCAGCCTATACGGCTTAAGCGATTATCTTCAAACTTGGTGTGTGTGATTCTTTTGGCATTCCCCAGAGGGGAAATTGAAATTTTATTTTTGGCCTAAAAATAACGGTACCTGCCATTTGGCCGTTTAGGAAAATCTTATTTTTCTTCAAAACGGTTCCAACGATTTTGATGAAATTTTTTTGAATTTTTTTTGTTGGTACTAGCTATCATTTGATCAGAACCAAATTTATGGGAAAAGTTTATTAACGGTACCTTTCATATAAGGGTTTTTTTAATTTTTGGCTTTCTCGGTAACGGCTCCTTGGATTTCTGTCAAATTTTATATTTGAAAAGATCTAGGTATTTTATATACATATGAGCAAGTACGTGCGATCCAGTCGTGCAATTTATTTTATTTAGTAAACAGTTCCTACATCGCAGTCAACCAGATTGGCCACATTGCGATCAAATTCTATATCACGGATTTCCGAAACTTCCTCGGAAAACAGCGGGAGGACAAAATCGCATCATGAACTAACGACGAGCGTTGGATACATCGAATTCATGTAGAGCTGATGTAACACTGATAGGAATGGGCCTGAGAAGAGCTTAAAGTTGCTATTTTTGCCGATGACGCCTTCGGCTCGGCATGTAAACCGAGATGTAATAAAGTCTGATGAGGATTGTTCTCACTTCAAAAACGACAGTTGTTCTTGTTTACATATCCGTTTATCCAGAAATGAGCCTCATCTAGATGGTCCACCGGCTTTAATTCTTGTACCAGTTGGAACTTATATGGATGTAGGCCAAGATCTTTCTGTATATCACTCGCGGTTCCTTTTTGCTGAAAAATGTTAAACTCCTATTTCTTTTAATAAAAAACACTTGTTGGAGTAGTGAGCACGATAAAGGTTCCTCGTATGTATTCAATACGATACACTTTCCTGAATATTTTCCAAGTAGTTGACAGGCAGAAACCGAGTTGCTGATTTTGTATATGGTGAAAATATCAAGAGATTAAAATGAAATTAGAATAAGATTCAAGTTAATTGATGAATAAATAAAGAACAAAAGGCATAATTGAAAGAAACAGATGGATTCCGGAAGAAACTTCAGTTGACACCTTTTTTAATAAAAAATATTTAATTATGCCTGTAAGACACAGCCTTTTTAGAATGTTGCACGGCCCCATTTTTAAAAATTAGAAAAATATAAAAGAATTTTTTTGGGCGCAATAGATCGAATACTAGGTGACTATTTTCTCACTTAAAACTCACGGACGATTTTCTAGCTTGCACTTCGAGTTATCCTGAGTATCAAACTCAAGATCTCTGGGTTAGCAAGCAAACACCTTACCTACAGTATTACTGCCGCCCACAAATTTATGTATGGTAATTAAAGAGAAAAAAAAACTGATTAAATATTATGAATATTATAATAGATTACAGTCAAATAATACGGTGTTGCCAGTGGCAGTTAAATAAATTATTATAGGTGAGAGTTCTCCAGAAAAGTTAAAATACTATCTATTTTAAGGTTTCCCAATAGTCTGAATATTACTTTTCTTAATTTTAGTTCTCCTCGTTTGTACAAATAAAACACACTGATTAACACGTTATAAATAAGTTTCTTTATTACGACCGCTCGGGTTGACTATAAATCGACAACTGGCGAGTGGCGTGCGGCGAATAAGTAATATTACAATAAAATTAAATAAATTTACTGGCGCCACAGCTCCTTAAGGAGCCAAGGCCTAGCGACTTATACTCTCAACCATTCCTGTGTGTGTGTTGTTAATCTGCAAGAATGGAAGGGACCTACAGTTTACCGCCGAGTTCGAACGGCTAGATGAGATGCACTTTTTCGAGACAAATTTTACTCTTGGAGGTTTTGTCAGTTCCTCGCAAGAGGCAGTACCCCAGAAAAAAGGTGGCTAAGAGCTGGATTTGAACCCAGGCTCATTCGCTTAGCAGTCCGACACACTAACCACTAAGCCACGGGGCACCGCAGTAATATTACAATAGGTATATATATTGGTGTACTAATACTATGATACATAACAATTAAGTGTATACCTAGTACCGGCAGCTCTTAATATTTAATTTTTTACTTCTAATACAACCATAAATTGAAATTGCGGCTAGATTATCTGATTTTATCATATAAAGTCTGTAAAATCGCTTAATACTTCATAAACAAATTAAAATATCTCACGAGAATCCAAAAGTGACCGTAATTATTTAAACCGCACACCATAACCTAAGAAATTAACATAATTCCAACAACAATAACATTCTCAATAAATAACATCAAAGATGTCAATCTTCATTTCCCTAATAAATACAATAAAAGGACGAAGAATTTTGTATTTTTTGCTTTCCTCTTGAGAAATAAATTTCGATCTCAAGATTTTTTTTTATTTAACTTTTAGGTACTTCAAACCTCAAAAATATAATCAGATAACATTTCCATTTAGATAATGTGATTGAAAAAAATTCTTACCGCAACACATTAAGAGAATTCGGCAAAGAAGGACCTTTTTTCATTCATATATCCCCTTAAGGATATGCATGTTGTAATGAAGGTGCGGTCATATGAGGAGTCCCTTTTGGTTTTTTTTTCGTATTGTCTAACAATAGTCCTTCCTAATCACACTACATTAAGGAGGTTGTAGAATATGTAATCTTGTGGTTTGTCCTTTTTCTATTAATGTTTTTTTTTTTTTTTTATTTGGAAATAGCAAAAATAATCGAGATTTAAATTCCCTTAGTCTTTGATTTTGTTGTACCCATATCCAATATATTACTCATACGCCCGAGTGAATTGTGTTTTTTCTCTAGAAGACAGTTCTGAAAAAGGACGATTTAATAAATTAAATGTCGACTCTCGTTTTAGTTACAATTCTCCCACTTACAATAGAGAATCCTGAATTGAAGTCGCAGTCCTCTCACATGCAATGGTTTTTGCTCTTCTTTTTATCCTGTTTTTGGGAGATTAGTTGTCTGTTGAAAAAATGCATTGCATGTATGTGCTTGGAAGCCTTAAATGTACTGAGCACTATCTCCTCTTTTATGTTATGTCGTCCATTCTGGCGCCTTTTAGAATTTTTTTTTTGTATTCAACATTGCCGCGCGCCAATTCAAGTGAACAGAAATTCCACACAGGTTTGTGATGCTCAAAATGCTGGAAATGTTGGGCCTTTTCGCCACCCCCCAACTTTTATAATGGGAAATAATAAAAGGAATGCAAACGATGATTCTGCAGGATACTCCAGACTTAATCCATTTGCCATGCAGTTGCAGACGACCGACGACGGAGTGGACGACATTGGGCTGGTCTACAGGAGGATTAAGATTTTTCTTTTTATTTGCAGGCAAAAGATAGCTCTGTTTGTATGTGGATGTTGTTAGTTGGTTAGACAGGTGACAGCAGCAGAAGCAGTCTCGGTGTCCTTGCTCTGGGGATATAAAAGAATTGTATTTTTTTTTATTCGACGGGGAACATTAAGCAAATGTTGTTCTCTATTGTTTGTGACATTTATCCCATGTGTGCTGTGCTCGGGGTATTTATTTTCTTTTCTGACTTCTGGTCTTCTTCCTTTTTCAATCTCTATTTTTATATGAATTTTTGTCCTTCCATGCATCCAAAGAATGTGCATTGAGAATAAATATTGCATTTGACATTCATTTTTGCTGATTCATTTTTTTTTTTTATTTTTTTATGTGATGTGACTTCCTGCCGATGACCCACATGCTGCCTATATATCATCCTGTCTGAACTTTATTATTAACTCTTGGGCATGACCTTTGGCCAGGCTGTATTAAGCTTTTTTGTGAAACTAAAAATTGGGAAGGATATGAATGTTTACGGCTTTTTCGGTTGGTAAATGACATTTCTTTGAAAAGTATTCGCTGTTTTCTGCAGGATATAAACTGTAAGTCATTTTTGCATATTTGATGGAAAATTTCAATTTACTAATGGTTGACTAGAGTTGCTTTATACAACGTTTCGAGAGTTTTTTTCTAGCTGGAGTGATGTTAAAGGGGGTGGTATAAGGATAAATGGGTATGGAATTGTAAGAAATTACTTTCTTTTTTTGTTGTGAATTGGAAGTGGAAAGGGATTGTAGAAGAGACTTATTGGAATTAAAATCTTGATTTGTAGTATTATTCCGACGAAGACTATCATAATTTAAATGAGCTTTCTAACTTGGCTGATTGGTTTCGAAATCTCGCTCAAGAAGGAAATGATGAAATAAGTTTTGCATTTCAAGGGGATAGAGAAGATTATAACTAATGCAGTTACAGTCCGTCTCACTGGATTATGAACGGGGAGTTTGTTTGTTTTAATTGAAGAATTTGTATGAATCGTTCGTCAAATTTTAATTAATCACAATCTATTTTCTTTAAGAAGAAAAAACCCTTGACTTAGAAATTCGTATATCTAACAAAGGACTTTATTTTTTTTTTTATAATTTACATGCGCGAAAGGGGTTTGTTTGTACCCTTAAAATGTTTGAACACCGCACGAGCATTAGGGATATGAGGAGGGATAAAAGAGGAGATACCGATGCACAATAGTTTTACAGTTCTGCATATCAAAATGGGAGAGAAAAACAGAGCCTGGCAAAGCATTTCACATTCGTGTGGTGCGACTAGAGAAGAATCCCTATACTTAACAGTACGTCCGAAGTTAGGCTCAAGGGTAAACTGATGGGCATTCCTAGCAGTTCGAGTATTACGGTTAAATCGTTTCAGGGGAGGAATGCAGTTGGCTATTTCGCTAGAGCATTGCTTGTAAAAATAACGATAAAATAACGAAAGGCACGAAACATTACTTCGGTGCTCAAGAGATGTAAATCTATTATTGTTCGGTCGCCTATCATTTTCAAAGCTCTTTTTTGAATTCTATCTAGAAAACTCAAGTGGGTTATAGGAGCACCTGCCCAAATATGGGAATTATACTCGAGTTTCGGTCGAATATATGCTTTATATACTATAGCCAAATCAGACGGGGTGAAGAACTTCTTGCATCTTCCAAGGAAACCTAAGCACATCGCAGAATTCTTTGCGATGTCAAATATGTGGTCATTCCTCCGAAGGTGGTCTGTAATGCACATACCGAGAACTGAGAGGTGTTCTGTTTCTTCAATGCAAGTGCCGCTCATGGATAGTGGCATTGGAGATATGTTTTGCTTTACCGACAAAAGACAACATTAAGTTTTAGAAGCATTAAATTCTACGCGATTTCTTATTCCCCATTGTACAATGCTGTCAAGATCCGAATTTAATGAACTTATACGCTGCCGTTGCAGTTCCACATCCGGAGAACATGAATGTGAATCTGGAAACGAATATGAAAAGCTGAGAGTACTGTCGTCAGCAAAACAATTGATTGGATTAGTTGTTTCAGATAATAAGTCGTTGATAAATATAAGGAAAAGAGTCGGAGACAAAACAGAGCCCTGAGGTACACCAGCATTTATTTTGTGAACATCAGATTTGAAACCAAAATACAACTTGAATTGAGCGGTTCGAAAGGTAATTATTAATCCAACGAAGAAGAGATTCATCGAGCCGAAATGCACGCATTTTTGATAAAAGGGCTCGATGCCAAACTCTATCAAATGCCTTAGAAATATCAAGTGCAATAATTTTGCTTTCACCAAAACGATGGAGAGATTAATTCCACTTTTCGGTGAGATAAACCATCAAATCACCAGTGGACCTATTGCTACGAAAGCCGTACTGCCAGTCATTAAGAAGCTTTCGTTCTTCGAGATATTTCTTAAGCTAAAAATTAATCAGCGTTTCCATGACCTCAGAAAGAAGGGACGTTAGTGCAATTGGTCGGTAGTTTAAGGGTGCAGAAGATTCGCCTTTTTTAGGGAAAGGCTGGACAAATGCTGTTTTCCATGCACTCGGAAAGAGTCCAGAGGAATAGGACCGCAAAGGTTTTGCCAGCGTTGAAGAACACCTCTTCAGAATAATAGCGGGGATACAATTCGGGCGAGATCTTTCAATACCTTTCAATGATTTTAATGGCCTTTTACATCATTACATTGGCATCTACAGATTGAGAACATGCTACTAGGTTTTGCATTTTTTTTTTACTCAAACGTCAAGCACGCTCCATTGACAAATGACAACATAACACCATCTTCCGGTTCAAATAAGAACCTTTTTGACATCCTGCCACTTAAATTCTACCTCTCATGACAGTGTAAACAATAATAATGATAATAACAGAAAAATGTGTCACTTTTTCTCAACTCTGTATATTTATTTAAAACAAAACCCACTGCAACACTCTCACACACTCATTGCAACATAACCTTTAAGATTCCATTAAAACGAAAGCAATTTAATATTTTTTTTTTTAAATATTTTTTTTTACACTTGAATCTTGCAAAGCTAGATTCTTATGTTCTAAAGTGTGAGTCTGGGGACTTATAGTGCGATGAGGGGGTATGAGTGTTTCTGTTAAATGTGTCTTAATCGTGTTCATTTTATATGACATGAGATGACCAAGGACAACAGTTGCAGCGGCATGACAGTACCTACTCGAAAACACAATAAACACTATACACATGCACATTCATATGTGTGTGGAAATTTAATGTCGGCAATAGCAGCACTGTCTTGCCACATCTATTTTTGAAAAACAAACAACTATGTATGTTACCGAATAAGGACGAAAAAAAAGTAAAAGTATGGATATGATAGCCAACAGCAGGAGGAGACAGCATAGTGACAGAAGCATCCTAACCAGAAACATCCGAAGGCAGTCGGTCTGTGCGCCATGTCCTTATCAATGATTCATTAAGCAATTGTTTTTCAAAATTCATTTCCAACAATTGTGTCTACACAATGAGTCGAAAGTTTACACAATATTGGTGTTTGTGTGTGTGTGTGTGTGTGTGTGTGTACGTTAGTCTATACCTATACAATAATAATAAATATTAAATTTATTTATCCTTTATTCTGGGCATGGCGAATGATTTGAATTCCTGATTACTCCCCTTGGGGTAATTGGCTGGCTTTTTTTTGTTTTTTCTTCATAACGAATGATTCACTTTTAGAGTACGAAATGGTAGCTTTGCTGTTTATGCATGGTTTAAGTTTAATGGAATTATGAAACAATTTTGCATATTTCAGTATTTTACTTCTAACCCTGCTGTATCAATGAATTTTGATTTACAAAAAAAGATATCCTACTCAATAAATTTAATTAAAAATTATTTTTGTAATTGCAATCAGTTTAGGTTAAGATATCAAGGCGATGCAGGGAAACTATACTTACATAAAAAACGTACACTTTTTCTCCCCTGACAGTTACCTCCGAATAATTCTTCGACAAAATTGTAATCAGAAAATTAGAGATTGCATCTCAGGAACCTCCAGTGCTATTGATATTATTATAGAATTTTCTTTATACAATCAATCAATGGTTTGTAGACTCCATTTCATTAGATCTCGAATTATGGTAACTTGATTAAATCATGGAATTTTTTGTTTTTGATTCTTGCTTGCCTAACCTGGAAAAAGAACAAAATGCAATCTGAGAGAAGGATATATGTTCATGTATAGTCTGTCCTTTAAAAATTGTCACTTAAATGAGAGAGAGCACAAATATTACAGCGTTTCCTTAGATCATTGTTCAAAAAAGCTTTAAAAAAGCACCAATTGTAAAAGCTCTCAAACAGAATCCAAAGAAAAATCTACCATGATTGGCATTAGATTAGAAGTGGTAGTTCTAAAATTATGGTCTTCTTTTCAATAAACACAAAGAGGGTTTGTTTTTTTTTATAGCATTAACAATTCGCGTTTGATTTTGGGTTAGTCAGTAGTTGGATTTCGATTTCAGGGAATAAAACCACCAACTGACACTATTTGCAAAAATTAAGCTCTCTCATAAGGCCTGTAATGACAGTTTTTAGTGGGCAGACTATAGTAAAAAGAAATGGGCACGACTGAGTCGCACATACTTGCTCTTATGAGCTTAATTATATTGGAAAGCAAGATCTTTGACAGAAACAAGTTACATTTACGTTGAAAGCAACACAGTTTGAACTTATAAAAAGTATCAAAACCACAATATTAAACGGTTTTTAGTAAAATTGAAGTACGCAATCATACGTCTTAAATAACAAAGAATTTATGAAAAAATTATTTCGAAAATTGTTGGATCGGTTTTGATAAAATCCTGTCTTTTATTTTTAATTTTTTTTTTAAATGTTGGTATGCAGTTTTTTAGAGTTAAATAATATTAGTACATGTGATTATAAAATTTAAAATAATTTTTTTTTGATTAGTTTTAAAATAATTGATTTCTGAAAAAAAAATTTCAAAAATTAATTTTTATTAAAAAAAAACTTATTCAAAATTTTGATATGCAGAATTAATAAAGCTGCTTAGATCTTCTCAAATATAAAATTTGAAAGAAAGCCAAAGAGCCGTTAACGAGAAAGCCCAAAATTTAAAAAAACCGTTATATGAAAGATACCGTTAATAGACTTTTGCCGTAAAAAATAGCCAATGCATTCGTGCTGCATAACTTGCATTATAGTACCTATAATCGCAAGTAAAAAAGTGCGATTAAGCATTAAGCAAACTATATTTGCTATGGATCTTCGGTCGAAGTTAGAATAGCTATATTTTCAGAGCTTTTTAACTCAAATTTAAAGCCTCATCGAGTCCACCTGTCACAAATAAGTAATTTTTGTTACAGAAGAGACAAAGTTGTAGGAAGTTGGCAAATAACTAAAAAGTTTAGTCATTATTCTTAAGTAAATAAATATTTTAAACATTTTGTTTGTATAATAAAGAATTTACCTATCTGTCTTTCTGTCTACAACAAATCAAATGGCTGCATCAGCAATACCTCTTGACTTTTCGTGTCGAATGCATTCATTTAAATCTCAAGAACATTCCCTAAGTTTGAATGTCCCAACTACTTCTCACAAATTACTACAACCTTATCTGAAGCACATTTTTGCATCAATTTACAACCCCTCCAACGTCATCGGACTGCTCCTGCTTGTTGTCATCTCATCACTTATTCCCTACAGCAATTCCAGGAAATCTATACTCACCCACCTCCACTCACATCAACAAAATAAAAAGTAATTTCCCTACAAAATACACAAAACGTGTCGGGATATATTTATTCTGATGCTGTTCCACTCCAACCTTGTTATACATATGAATGAATCGGCCCTTAAGGCAACAATGAAATCGAAATGGGGGGCCGCACAAGGCCCCAAAGGCGAATTGGCAATTTTATTTAGATTCAACTACTAAGAGCTATACATGGCAGATAGTAATGACAAACATATCCAGAACTGACAAAACAAAAGAATCTTCGCCCTTGGAAAACAGGAAGCAAAAGGACATGGGGCTTCCCATATAATCTCTCCTCGAGCTGAGCTGTTGTGTGTGTCCTTCTGCATGAGCACCTGGTTTCGAATCGGCGGAGGCTCAAATGCCACCGTGACAATTTAAATATTTGGAAAGTTTTTTGTGTCTTTTTTTTATGTCAGCATGCATGGAACATTCCTCTCGGGATAACAGGACGAAAATAAATTTCCTTCTTCCACCCCAAGTGAAACTACCAGCACAGGATGCTAATTTTCTTTTTTTTATTTTTATTCTGTTGGTTTATTGATTTTATGGGCTACTATGGTAGCCATCCTCCATCTCGTTCAAAGGACTCCAGCTTTTTTCTTAGCTCTCCACAACGAAGGACTAATTCCTCATCCTCATCGTCGATGTTTTGGTTTATTGCACGAGGGCAATGAGTTATTATTTTGAAATTTATAATTTTTTTGTTTGCTTATCCAACGCTGATTCACTCCGTCTGATTACGATATCCTTAGCAAGGACACTCTTGTACAATTTCATTAAAACTTGCTGACTATAGGGAAGAAAATAAAAATTTTCTGTGGGAGTTTACGAAAAAAATGAAAATAAGAAAAGAAACAGAACAAAAAAAAAACTTTGTAGACTAAATGAATCCTGGGATAAGGACTAAGATGATTGGGTGGAGAGTGGGGGGAGGGAGAAACAAACAGCTTCTGTGAGATCAAGAAGATGACGAAACACAAATAACAAAACAAATATAAAACAAAGTTAAGCACGAGCAAAGAAAGGACGAGCGGGTATATCGAAAGTGAGTTGTGGTGTTCCGGATTTTGAGTTTCTTACCTTTTTTTTTTTTTTGTTTTATTGGGAAATAAAATCCCAAGCAATCCTACGTGAATAAATGAATAAAGAACCGAAAAATGCACTCCAGATAAGTTTATAAGGTTTTCGGGATTTTTTTTTTTTAAGAAGGTGTATTCCGTCTGCAAGAGTTTTTATTTTCTAGCGAGTCCTGCATTAAGTGAGATTTTGGAGGAAATCACGAGCTTGCAAAATCTGCAGAACGCGGTGCATAAAAATACAATTATAGGAAACTATGAGGTAATGTGGATTTTCATTGTTATCCGGTCGGATGAGTTGAGTAGGAGTAGGAGGAAGGATTTTCGAAAAATATTGCGATGAAGTAGCTATAATGGAGTTACCTGGTGTGGGGCTAGAACAAGAAACAGATTTTTTGGAGATTGTTTGTATTAAATATAAATATTATGAAACATTTTCGAATGTTTTAGGGTTGGTACTTTTTGAAGTCTGCATTGAATAAATAATTTGTTTTTCTTGTTTCCTTGAAAAAATTGTTATGAGTTATGACTCATAACATAGTATAGTGAATTTACAATAATACAATCGATGGTAACTTCAAATGCACCAACCAATTTTAATTATCACCAGTTCGATTCTTACAAGGATTACGGGTCTTTTTGTTTCTTAAGGGTCGATGATTGTGATGTCTTAAGTGCTCTCTTAAAAATCAAGTCTAAGTCAACCAGCTTTGACGAGATTCACCCCACCTTCATTAAAATAATTTTACCGTACATCCTACCCTTTCTAACGCATCTTTTTAACACTGTCTTAACTACTTCTTCTTTTCCTATGTTATGGAAAGAAGCAAAAGTACTGCCACTTGTTAAGAAAAAAGCTACTACTAGTTCACCAGCTGATTATAGGCCTATCTCGATATTATCTTTTTTGTCCAAAGTAATGGAAAAACTGTTGCATCAACAAATTTCAGCATATCTTCAGAGAAACAATTTAATAAATAGTATTCAATCTGGTTTTCGGGCAAAACATAGTTGTGTTACCTCATTGATTAAGGTAACAAAGGATATAAGGAATGCAATTGATAAGGACCAGGTTACTCTCCTAACTTTACTAGATTTTTCAAAAGCATTTAATACAATCAACCACCAGCTCTTGCTAAATAAGCTGAAACACATGTTTAGTTTTTCCTCATCTGCATGCAAGCTTATATTCTCATATCTTACTGGAAGAGTTCAAGAGGTGTTCCACAGGGATCTATTTTGGGCCCCCTGTTGTTTTCCCTTTTTATTAATGATCTACCTACTTGCACAAATAATTCGTCCAAACACTTATACGCTGATGATTATCAGCTTTATTTAAGTTGCAAACTGGGACTGATCGATGATGGTGAAATAAAATGAACGATGATCTTGAAAGTGTTACCAAGTGGTCTATGAAAAACGAACTCAAAATAAATCCTTCAAAATCATGCGGTCTTGTAATCTATAAAAACGAACTTGACCTAAGCTATTTTCCTCCAATTCTCTAGGGTAATAGTCAGATAAACTACGTTGAAAGAATTAAAAATCTGGGTGTATATTTTAACAGAACTCTAAGATGGGATTACCACATTCAACAAATTATCGGAAGAATATATGGAATTATTAGAAACCTTTCACTCTCGAAACACTTTACACCTCTTGGTACTAAATTATTGCTGGCAAAATCACTAATCGTTCCTATAATAACCTATGGTTGTGAGATTTTTTGCCATCACAGTGCTGAAACTAAGCGTAAGCTAATAGTTGCTTATAACAACGTTATAAGGTATGTGTATAGCCTTAAACGGTATGCTCACGTCAGTAGATACTCCAAAACAATATTGGGATGTACAATCCACACATTCATTAATTACCGAACACTTATTTTCCTGTACAAGCTTATAACAACTAAAGAGCCCTTATATCTATACAACCTCTTGTCCTTTGCAAGATCACCGCGTTCTAACGGGTGATTTTTTTGAGGTTAGGATTTTCATGCATTAGTATTTGACAAATCACGCGGGATTTCAGACATGGTGTCAAAGAGAAAGATGCTCAGTATGCTTTGACATTTCATCATGAATAGACTTACTAACGATTTTTAACGATCTGCCACAACGTCGAATTTTCAGTGAATGGGCCCTAGAAAAGTTGGCAGAAAATCCGCTTTTTTATCGACAAATTTTGTTCAGCGATGAGGCTCATTTCTGGTTGAATGGCTACGTAAATAAGCAAAATTGCCGCATTTGGAGTGAAGAGCAACCAGAAGCCGTTCAAGAACTGCCCATGCATCCCGAAAAATGCACTGTTTGGTGTGGTTTGTACGCTGGTGGAATCATTGGACCGTATTTTTTCAAAGATGCTGTTGGACGCAACGTTACGGTGAATGAACCGAACACTGATTTTGGTAATAAAATTCAATGATTTGCAAGCGTTGCTCGTTAGTAAGTCTATTCATGATGAAATGTCAAAGCATACTGAGCATCTTTCTTTTTTACACCATGTCTGAAATCCCGCGTGATCTGTCAAATACTAATGCATGAAAATCCTAACCTCAAAAAAATCACCCGTTATTACATTGATACAACCTCGTTTCACATGCCGCATAACTGAAATGCAATTTTTCATCCATGCTATAAGATTGTTTAACTCACTACCACAGCGCATCAGAAGACTAGTTGACACACGTAACTTTGAGACCGTTTTGTTTAAGTATATGGCTACAAACGAAAACTAATTTCTTTTTTTTTTATAAATTTAATTAAAAATAATTTTCTGTATTTCCAAAATCATTGCCAGATTCAATTTTAAATTTCTGTTACTTTTTCACTCGAGCAACTAAAAAGATTGTAAAGTCTATTTGTAAGAGATTTGATTTAACTGAATAAATAAATAAATAAATAAATAAATGACTGAGGGATAGATTGCAAACACTTGTGTAAGTATAAAGCATATTCTTAGAATTATCAAGGAAAATTCTAAGGCTTTCTGGTCTTTCATAAACACAAAGAAAAAGTCTGTTGGTATACCTTCTGAGATGGAGTTGGATGGTTTTGTAGGTGATAATTTGACGGTAATTTGTGATTTGTTTGCAACTTTTTTTCAGTCTAATTTTGTAAATCGCAATATTGATTGTTCAAATTTACCTTTTTGTAATAATATCACTGATATGGCACATATTCTTATAACTGAAGTTGAGTCTTCCCTCGAATTAAATGCTAATGTTGCACCTGATAACATTCCATCTGTATGTGTAAATGTGGTTTTCTTAGGCCACTTCATATTTTGTTCAATAAATCCTTGCGTTATGGTGAGTTTCTTGACAGTTGGAAATGGGTTCGAAAAGAGATATTACAAATTACACGCCTATAGCAAAACTTCAAATAATTCCAAAAATCTTTGTGAAGCTTTAGTAAAAAAAAAGTTGTATGCCTCGATTTGCAATTATATATCGGACTTTCAACATGGATTTGTCAGTGGTAGGTCTACTAATACGAACTTGACAATCTATACAAATTTCTGTTTACATGCATTGGAAAATAGATGTCAAGTCGACTAAATATTTACAGATTTTTCCAAAGCTTTTGATATCGTTCAACATAACATCCTTATTAAAAAGTTAGAATTTTTAGGTTTCCACTTAAATTTGCTACAATGGCTTACGGGAAGAAAGGAGTTTGTAAAAATTGGCCCTGAAATTTCTAAAGATTTTTTTAATTTTTCGGGTGTCTCACAGGGAAGCCATCTTGGTCCACTTTTGTTTCTTTTGTTTTTTAATGACCTACCAATGCATGTTAATCATTCTAACTGTATATTGTATGCAGATGACCTGAAAATATACAAAAATATAAAGTCCTTATCCGATGCTCGTAACCTACAAAGTGATCTTAATAAAATATCTGTTTGGTGTGATCGCAATGGTCTGTGTTTTAATGTCAGCAAGTGTTCTGTGTTAACTATATCCAGAATTCTCAGTCCCATGTTATTTGAGTATGTTATTTGTAACATGAATCTAAAAAGAGTGTCAAGACAAAAAACCAAGGAGTTATTTTTGATGGCATTACGATTTTATAATATCTAAGTCAAACTCCTTATTAGGTTTCCTATTCCGGAATGCTAATGATTTTAAGGACCCGTGCACTCTTAAGTCCATTTATGTTTCTCTAATTCGTTCATCTCTTGAGTATTGTTGTGTTGTTTGCAGTCCTTTCTATACTAATGCATGTTTACGTATCGAAAGAGTTCAAAAGCGTTTCACAAGGTTTGCTATCAGAAAATTTAATTGGTCCTTAAGGCCATCATATGAAGCCAGATGTGCATTGATTGATTTAAAACCTCTAAGTATAAGACGTGAATATTTGTCTGCTCTTTTTGCACGGGATGTATTAACCGGTCACATAAAATGTTCAAAATTGCATTGTTTAATTTATAGGTCCCTGTTCGACTACTAAGGCCTAGAACAGTTTGTTTTTACATATTCCTACAAATAGAACTAACTACGGTATTAGTGATCCAATAACTATGGCTTCTATAAATTATAACAAATATGAGCTCGTAATTGTAAGAATACGATTTTGAATAGTTTGTAATATGTCGTCTCTTATTTAATGTATAGTAACTTAAATTAAACTGTTTATCTAAGAAAGTTAATGTACTTGATAGTTGTTAAATAAATAAATAAATAAAGAATAGAACGCCCGAAAATCGTTCATGTCTTAAGTGAGCAATAATCAATATGTCAATATCGAATGCCTTATTAAATAAACGAAAGTTCGACTACAACAAAAAAAAAAGTTTTCGAACATACATACATTATTTACAATTCATCAATTTTTTCGTTAAGATAAAAGACTTTTCACCAGCACCGCTGCTTCTACTCGCGACTTCGCTCGCATGAACTTTGTTTTATTATTTAAATCAAAACACCATAAATAAATGTATACCGATTTCTCTCGTAAGAGATATAATAAATAAATTTTGCCTATTTTTCAATCCAGCACATCATTTATCTTCCTACCAAATTTCATCCTAATCCGTTAAGCCGTTGAAGCATGATTGCGTTACAAACATCCAAACATACTAACATTCACATTTATAATTTTAGTGGGATTTGTTCAGAAGTTTATGGTAAATCATAAAGTCTTAGTAGTAGTACTGCATTAGTCTAAAAAAGACTGAATAATTATGTTGTCCGTTTTCTGATCCATTCAGGGCTATTCCAGACATTTATTTGAATTGAACAGTGCTTCGCAAATGCGAAAAGTTTAAATATCTGGGATCTATGATTAATAACCTAGCAACCGTCGCGAAAGCGTGGGGTGGATCGGCAGGTTCTACACAGCAGCTGTGCGTCCAGCACTTACATACATACGGTTCACAAAGTTGGACAATGTACAAAACGTATGAAAGTAAATTAACAGCAGCTAAGATGAAGATTCTTCGTATGACAGCAGGAGTAATGAAGCTTGACCGAATAAGAAGTACGAAAATCCGAGGGAAGCCTTCACGTCAAAAATACAATTTTAGAAAAAATAGAGTTCGACTGGCTTAGTTGGTATTGTCATGATTTAAGAAGATATTCTGTAAACTCCATCCAAAAGACAATATCATAAAATATTTCCACGCAATTGAGAAAGAGGGCATGCAGGCCTAAGCACTGCAAAAACACCAGGCTTGCCGACGTTTTCTGAGGTCAAACTGGCGAACCCCATGGGTTGAACACTAGTGTAAAGTAGTAAAGTGGGAGAATTGTGATCCCATTTGGAGATCAGAAAGTCGTCGGGAATAAAAAAGAAAAGAAAAGGAAGAAAATTAGTTCTTTCTTCGCATACGAAATATTTTGAATCCTCACTACATCTCTGCTTTGGATACAACTGTCAAGGTTTTCTGACCAAATCTGAAGAAATCGGTTGGATAACTAAGTAGCTAATATATTTTGGTACCTCTAGTCTACGGTCGAATTATTTTTAAGCTGAAGCCTTATGGCCTTTTGAGAGGAAAAAAATGAAAATATTTTATTGAGCGAATCATAAAATTGAAAATGTATACAAAAATTATTTCACGGCCATTACTTGAGCATGTAACTTCATCCGCAAATTCAATTGTATTGTTAATGTCTGAGTCTACAAAAACCATTTTTGCAGTTTTTTTTTTTTACTTTTCTGTGATTTTTGCGTCGAAAAAAATATTTATATATTAACAAGAAAATTTATGGAAAGCGTCAACAGGAAACTCAGGTTTTACCCTGGAGCAGTTAAAGGGTGACTAATATCAAACACATCTGCTTGAAAGGCATCTCTTAGATAGTCACTATTTACTAGAGAATTTGTTTTGGGAGAATTTTTGAAACACAAACATAATGTACATAGCATTGGCGTTGCTTGCCAGATATAAAGATAGTCTAAAAAATCTTACCATGATTGATTTGTGTAGCTTTAGGAAATGCTAACAATCTAGCTTTCAAAAAAGGATTATAGCCTCCTTACACCAAGTTCGTTTTGGCCATTCGTTTACAAAAACGAGTAGAGCGTTCGCACCGAACATTTACTCGTTTTCGTTTGACATTTTGATTGTTTTGGCAATAGCCAAACAAAAACACATAACCCAACCTTGATGTTTTTGCCAATTAATCGATCCAATAGTACAGCCCACACACTTCAAAAAGAAAAGAAATATGTCATTTAAACACGTATTAATTTAACAACAAAATATTCTTTTTTATTAAACACACTATTCACACAACACAGATTTTTTTTGTTGAGAACTGCCAGCCTGTCAATCATCAAACACCACCGCCTTCACCGAGTAGTTATGGCCATATTTGCAAATTCCTCGTTCATTCATTTTCATTTTCTGTAAATAAAAATAACTCATACATTCTATTATTTATTAACAACCAAGCATTTTGATAGCAAGAAAGCAGCTGTTCTCTTTTTTAAAGACATATTCACAATCATATCAATTGTTCTTGAAAAAAGATCTGTTTGCATGATTCATCTTTTGATTGCAACTCATTTTCAAGCCCGTTTATTGAAAACAATTCTTTTAGGAAAAATGTGCTGGAAAAACGTTTTTGGTATTCGTTTTGTGGAAAACGAGTAAAATGTCGTTTATGGTTTGGTGTGAATAGGCTATTAGATTTTCATTATTGATACTTACATTTTTCGCTGTCAAACCGAACTATTAAGGCATTTTCTCGGTCTGTATGACACCTTGTTAAAGCCCTACGGCCAGGAAGTTTTTTACCGAGATAAGAAAAAATATGCAAGTGCGAATTTTCGCCAATATTTGCCATGTGCACTACTTAGTTTTGAAGCAAGGATTCTCGTTTTTATGTTTGTTTTAGTTGTTTTGTATTAAAAATGCCTTAATCACTCTTCTGTCGAGATTTCTTAGCAAAACACGTTTCGTCAAAAAAAAAACTGTCATTTTAAATGTGCATTCCTTTCAATATCGACGAAATGTTTGTTGAGAAAAATGGATATGTTTCAGATGCAAAGTTTTCAAATAAGCAGAAAATTATTAACTGTTATTTAAGGCAATATGCTTTCCGTACCTCTAAGGGCCCAAGAAGCTAAACCTTACGCAGGGTTAGTTCACCATTCACCTTTTCTGTGGAAATAGAGGTGATGATGCAAATATGCTTTCCATCATAAAAAAAGAGTCATAAAAAAAAACATTGATGTCAGCAACACCAACTCACACCCACAAACCCTCACGTTAAATCCAAACACACACACACCCCAATATCTACATCTACTTTCTACTTTGACAAAACTCCGCCTATTTTGTATTTCTTTTTCTCTTTTTGTACTTTTTGAATTTGCCACTGTTCTTTTTCATGTTCCCCGGGTGCTTGCGATCGATTTTGGTTGCAAGAACCACAGTATCGCAGCGTGCGTCACTTTTCTTATCAGCATTATCAGTATGAGTCTTATCAGCATGTGTAGCCTGTCATCGATTTATAAGACTTTAATCACGTCAAAAGGTAATAAATTGCATTTTCATAAAAATGACTTTTTACCTAATAAAGTGTACAGATAAAAATTAAAGAAAAAACAAAGCAATGAAAAAGGGCTGTTTTAATAATACCCCTACGTTCTTTTTTCACTCAATTTAACCAATTTTTGCCTGGAAGGCCTTCCTGTTTTCCGTCTCTAAGGTAAAGTCATATAATTCAACACAGTCTGCCGCACATCTCAACCATAACATAATACATAAAACAATCCCATAATCCATCATACCAAAAAAAAAAAAAACTCCAAACAATGCCAAGATCTTACCAGAAAGGCAATAAATCTTTTAAGTATGAAATTGCGAAGGCATGTTTCGTCACTCAGAATTCTATTGTTTTTTTTCGACAGTAAAAAAAAAAACCTGAGAAAGGTTTCTCAACTTACAACTTTGGCAAGACAGGACATTAGAGACTCCATAATTGTATACCCCACAGCATTCATCCCATCTGGCGCCTTCAAATAAAAAAAAAAAAACATATTTATTAGGACGACTTCATGTTAGTACACAATGATGATTATTATGAATACATAAAATATGTCCACGGATATGATAAATTTCCGGTCGAATTTTTACATTTTTTTAAAGTCGTCGTCATGATGGGGAAAATTCAGGGCAGTTTTTCAACATCATCGTAGATTTGGACAGTTTAAGGTCCTTAATGGGGCGTAACTCAGTTACCTGTGATTGCTCCTTGCACCTCAACACACCTGAAGTAATTCATCAAGGATTCAACAGAAAACATAAAAAAACCAGGACTTGAAATTTTCACGCAACAATTCCTTTATCATCCTGGTCGTCCTTCCAAACACAATGTTATCCTTCTGCTTCCGCCATAATTGTATTTTCTAACACACACTGGATTGAATTTTGAGCAACTGGAGGAGTACGAGTGGGTTATCCTCTTTGTTCAATTGCAATGAGCTTAATAAAAAAGGACACAAGAAAAAAGCAGGAACTAAAAAGAATGGAAAGCATTCAGGGATAAGGATTTGTTGGAATTGCGCTTGACAAAGAAAAGTTTTTTTTTTTTTTTTATTCATTGCACCCCAGACAACGAGTGTGAGTATGTGTGTGTTGAAGGATAAGTTTATTATTTATGTTCAGGCAAATAGTTTTCTCGGGTTTTTTGTGCACTATTTTGCCATCTTTTTTATATCTTTTAAGTCGCATATCCTTAAAGAGAAGCCTTAAAAGAGTTTTGGCGGCAAAATTATGGCTTAAATTGGATTTTCTCATCTGCCATCTTTTATCCGTATAAACGAATAAAATGTGGCAGGATTTTTATCTTTTGTTTGAATAAAGATACTTTTGATAAAAAACTTTTCAAATGGCGGAAATTAAAGCTAGAGATATATGTTTTCGATTTTAGTGTTAAGTTAGAAATTTTTGTGTGGGTAGTTTTTTTAGGAAATATATTCGTTGGAATGCAAAAATTTATGGGGATTTTGTGGAGTTTAAAATTTGTAAAGTTCCCTTTATCTTCGTAGAAAAAGTTAATGTTATTTCATAGGGAAAGACAAGGCCTAGTGACTTATACTCTCAACCATTCCTGTGTGTGTGTTGTTAATCTGCAAGAATGGAAGGGACCTACAGTTTACCGCCGAGTCCGAACGGCTACATGAGATGCACTTTTTTGAGACAAATTTTACTCTTGGAGGTTTTGTCAGTTCCTCGCAAGAGGCAGTACCCCAGAAAAAGGTGGCTATGAGCTGGATTTGAACCCAGGCTCATTCCCTTAGCAGTCCGACACACTAACCACTAAGCCACGGGGCTTTACTTCGAAAGAAGTAAACCAAAAATATAATTGGGTATCCCTAAGCTATATACTCTTATCAATTAAGGATACCCAATGCTTGGTGGTCTTGGAAAGAATATTAGTATTAGCTCTTCCTACTGACTTATGATGCTACTTTACAAAGAAATGTTCGTTAAAGCCAAGTTATGACTGAAAATATCACAATTGTCGCCAAGGAAAGAGCATTTTGTGGGACAGTTTAATGTGCCTCAGGCGGCACAAAAAAAAACTCCTTACAATGTCTTTGCTGCCAGTGTAAACATTTTACATTTCCGTTTTACTACTCCATCATAGAAGCCGTCTCTAATGTGCTGGGAGATTCCGCTCAGTTGACCTGGTTGGAGTGATATAAACAAATTGCTCGAGTTACAATTTTTTTTAATTTTCTTTTTACCTACCAACTTTTTTCAAACAAGACAAAATCACAATTGGAAGGATCGACTCATGCGTAACTGCATATATGCAACAGCTGTCATAAGGACTTTGTCTATCCAGGCTCCTCTATATGAATAATATTACCCTTTGCTAATGCCTGATTTGTTAGGCTAAGAAGGAAAATGAGTACCCTTGAGGTGATTTTCCACTTTGATTCCTCACATTGATAGTGAATAGAGAAAAGTATGAGCGGCCTTTACTGATTTAACCAACAAATTAATAGTCCAATAGCAATTTGGCAGTAGAGAAGGTGTTTGCTTGCTATCCGAGACATTGTAAGTTCAATACTCAGGTCGGGTAGCATTTTTTCTAACCCTTAGTGCAAGGTACATACTCGTATATAAACATTATACATACGTCGTTCTTGGGTTTTAAGAGAGACAATATTCACTTGTTTGGCGATCCACTAATCTGAAACTAATCTGAATATCGTCAGTAAAAAATCAGGGATGCCAAAAGAAGACTACTCACAACGCTTTAACAAAAACTTACTTATTAAATGTGGATGGGTTGAGCACATCTCAGGTTTTTGACCTTAGGACAGACACTGATGAAACAAACGAAGCCTATAAGGTTGTTGACCCCGATAGTGCAAATTATTTTCAATTTCAAAGGGTAGATGATGCTGATGTCTTGAGTGCAATATTGAAAATTAAATCTTGCGCCATGGGATTTGACGAAATACATCCACTTTTCATAAAAATCATTCTACCCCACATTCTTCCTGCCCTTACGCATATATTCAACACTAACATAATGACATCACATTTTCCGTCCCTTTGGAAAGTATCGAAAATAATACCAGTCTTAAAAAAAAACCTGCTACCCGCATGTCTGACCCAGAGTTCAGAGAAATATCAATTTTACCCTTTTTATCAAAAGTTTTAGAAAAAATCCCGCACAACCAAATCTCATCTTTCTTAAACGTCAATAAGCTTTTGAGTAAGCAACAATTGGGTTTTAGAACAAACCATAGCTGCATATCAGCAATTATTAAAGTTTCAGACGATATAAAAACGGCAATGGATGGTGATCTGGTGTCGTTTCTTGTGCTCTTGGATTTCTCAAAAGCCTCTGATACAGTCAACCATAGATTGTTCATATCAAAGCTAAAAGAACAGTTTATGTTTTCGAACACAACAGCAGATATGATTTTTTCATATCTCAGTGGGAGAAGTCAAGCTGTAGTTATGGGTGAAAAAATAGCACGTCCATTAAATCTCTTATCAGGAGTTCCACAAGGGTCAATTCTTGGTCCCCTGCTATTCTCAATTTTTATAAATGATCTTCCGCTACAAGTGAATTACTCCTCTTTGGATTTATATGCTGATGATGCTCAAGTTCGTCTAAGCTGCAAGCTTGGTATGATTGAAGATGGGGCTGAAAAGTTAAACAGTGATCTAATTAGTATTCTAAACTGGTCTGAGAAATGCTTAGTCGTATACAAAAATAAACTTGATTACAGCTATTACTCGAGTATGTCGAGAAAGCTGAAAATCTGGGAATTTTGTTTAATAGCACTCTTACTTGGGATAATCATATTCAAATGGTTATCGGAAAAGTATACGGCTCCTTATACTCTAGCAAAGCATTTTACTCCCCATCATGTTCGGCTAAGCCTAGCAAAAACGTTAATCCTTCCGATTATAACATATGGATGTCAAATTGTGAGTACCCATAACTCTGAAACGAAACGAAATATTACACGTTATTGTATACAATCTCCGGAGATATGGCCATGTATCAAACTATACAAACAACACCATTGGCTGTGGTCTTTACACATATTTTAAATATTTTTCCCTTAGAACACTTAACAACATTTTAATCGGCAAACAGCCGGCATATCTTTTTGAAAAAAATTGGGCACAACTGGGTCGCACGTACTTGCTCTTATGTGCATAATTACATTGAAAAGCAAGATTTTTGACAGAAACAAGTAACATTTGCGTTGAAAATAACACAGTTTGAACTTATAAAAAATATTAAAACCACAATACTTAACGGTTCTTAGTAAAAATAAAAATGCCATCACACGTCTTAAATAACAAGGAATTTATCAAAAAATTATTTCGAAAATTTTAGGACCGGGTTTGATAATGTTTTTTTTATTTTTAGTTTTTTGAAAAAAAATTATTTTTTTAAATTTTGGTATGCACTTTTTTAGAATTTATTAAAATATATGTAATTATAAAATTTAAAATAATTTTTTTTGGTTAGTTTTCAAAATATTGATTTTTGAAAAAAAAAATTCAAAAATTTATTTTAATTAGAAAAAAAAGTTATTCAAAATTTTGATATGCAGAATAAATTAAGCTACTTAGGTCTTCTCAAATATAAAATTTGAAAAAAATCAAAAGAGAAAGCAAAAAAATAAAAAAACCGTTATATGAAAGGTACCGTTAATAGACTTTTCCCGTAAATTTGGTTCTATACAAATGATAGCCAAGACGAACAAAAAAAATTTCAAAAATTTTCAACGAAATCGTTGGTGCCGTTTTCGAGAAAATAAGATATTCCTAAACGGTCATATGGCAGGTACCGTTATTTGTCGGCCTAAAAATAAAATTTCAATTTCTGCTCTGGGGAATGCCAAAATAATCACAGTCACCAAGTTTGAAGTAATCGCTTGAGCCGTTTAGGCTGTAGCTCGTTATACATACTGACAGACAGACAGAAAGACATTTTTTCTCGATCACTTTTTTAGACTTCTCTATGATCTTAATGTCATGTTTCATTGTTATCTCAATTTTTTTAATATTCACGAATCCTAAACTTGCCTTATAGTCTTTATAATCGCAAGTAAAAATACACTTTGTGAACTCATCTCGATCATTTATGTTATTGCAACCCAGATTTACCTGCCGTAACTCTGAGCGTCAGTTTTTTGTTGTTGTTATCAGGCAGTGGAATAGTTAACCCTATGTCATTAGAAGACTTCGCGGCACGACACAATTTCATGCGGCTTTATTCAGATACTTGGCAAAAGAACCTTACAGGCTTTTAAAAAATAATGTTCACCAGGTTGAGCTCAGAAAACGTCGACATGCCTCCTGGTTTTGGATTGTTTCATGTCTGCGACCAAAACACTGCAGGTTTCGTTGCATTTGTTTAATCCAGGAGTTTTTGGACTTCATTTCACTCTAAATACCAAAATCAATCCAACCAACAAAATTCACCTTAATTGCGATGAAGACGAATACTAAAACAACTGTCATTAAAGCAAGGTTTTTTTAAAAATCCACTGAAGCATTCATAAGTGAACTTTAGATTTAAAAAAACCTCAATTCAATTTTTAAAAACATTGTGTATACGAGATTTATAACTACAAGGTGGGCAAAAAGAAATCTCTCCTTTTTGCATATGGCCGCCAATGTCAAATCTGTTTTGACATTTGTGGACTAGACAGATGCAAAATACAAGAGAACAAGCCATGGAGCGATACATGAACCGATATTCTGAAGGCGGCGTTCCCGGGTCGCCTCATCTCTCGTTTTGGCGATTTGCACTGGCCCGCAAGATCGCCCGATTTAACCGTTTCAGACTTTTTTGTGGGTTTTTTTTTGAAGTCCCGTGTTTATGTGAACAAGAACGAGACTCTGGAAGCCCTCAAGGACAACATTCGACACGAGTGCGAGAATCTGTCGCCCGAAATTCTCGCTGAAGTGATGAAAAATGCCATAAAACGAGCCCGTATGGCAATCAATTGTGACGGCGCCCATTTGGCCGATATCATCTTCTCGACTTGACCAATACAATTCTAAAGGTTCAAATAAACATAATCAAAAAACAGAATCGAAGTTTTTCATTTAGCAAAAAAAAGAGAGTCAAACAACATCGGATGGATGACTTCTTTTGGCCCACCCTGTACTTATACATTATTCTTACTTTATTATAGCATACTTTACGGATCAGATAATTCTCACAAAAAAAAACATTTGCGTTGGCCTCGACAAGTTTACGCAGTGTGGCATTCTATAAAACAACCTAGAAAAATGTTATCCTTAATGTTAACTCCTGAAAAAATTCCCAAATAGGATCTTATTTCATGTAAACCCATGTTTTCGAAAGGTTGTTGTCGCACAAGCAAATTATTTTTTTCATCCAATTAGTATGGCACATTTCACTTTATGATCCAATTATTTTTTTTGTGGTAATTGCCCGAAGGCTCATTCAAACCCTCGTCTTTTTTTACAAGTATTTTGTATATCCTTTGTTGTCGATATCTGGTTTTCTTTTTGTCGAAGCCTTCCCAGAAATTCCCAGAATCCACTTTGTCAGCCATAATTTTTTAAGTCAATATTTTTTTCTTCCTGGTGGCAATTTCACACTTGGATGATGAAAATGAGAAAACCGAAAAGTCTGTGGAATGCTTAAATATTTCGTAGGAAAAACTACTCTAAAATTCAGGTGATAAATTAATCTTTATAAAGTCTTTATATTTGTTTTCAAAACAATTCATTTGAAACGAAAAATTGAATGGCTGCCCAAAAGAAAGCCATATTGATATTGCCCACCATCTTAATTCTCAAGAGATTTATGTATGATTCTGTCCTTTTTTCTCTATATCTATCTACTATGGACGTAAGGTAGAAGAAAAAATTCAACTTAGAAAATCGCATGAGAGATTTCACAATTGCTCATCATTTCCCCTTACCATTTCGGCAAAGAGATAGACTGAAGCAACACTTGCACATTGTTCATTCTTAAGGTCACTCTAATGGCTTACTTACCTTACAGAGCACAGAAAGAAATGGAAATACATTGGATCTAGTTTTGTCTGGGGAAACCAAAATAATCTTTGATATAGTGGGCGTGAGTTAAGTAGGGATATGGGATGGTATGGTACACCCAATCGTTTTATAACTCCCCACACTATCGCCTGGCAATTTGGTCCTTTTGTGTGGGTTGCCAGGCTTTTTATCCTAATTGGAGTTTGAGCGTTCGCAACTTTTCTGCAAAAATGCTGAAATAAAAAAAAAATATTGAATATTTTGCTGACAAAATTGTTCAATTGCCAACTCAACCGAATATTTCGCTGACCAGCAGCTGAAACAGTTTCTAATTTTTGTATGGTAATTTTTTTCTGTCTGTCACAAACTTTTTTCTTTTTTTAAATTTTCATTTTAATTTAATTTTTTATTCAAGGGAATTGAAAATTTTGTATGTATACAAAAAAAAAAAAGAAGTTAAAGGACTGTTTGGTTGTGGATATTCCCAACACGGCCCGACGATTAGAAGGCACGGGCTTTTAATTGAATCGAAAAGTGTTTGCCCAAAATCCGTTCTGGTTCTGATTGCATCTCAGTTGGATTCATTCCCTTGGGAGTTTCGTGATTTTTTGTTTGTGATTGCAATTTAATTGATGTTACGTGATTTTTTTTTAGGATAAAAGTTGTCGATTATAATGGATGGATTGGGTAAAGGGATTGTATTAGAAGTGAATTACTGAACGGTGTGCAAGAATCTGTTTTGGGATTCTAAAAGCACGTTAATCGAGGACTTGTCAATTAAATAATTGAGTTTTTTTATACTTACTGAAATTGGTTAACATTCTGTTCAATATGCAATTATAGTTTTCTCTCAATTAACAGAATTCTTCTTCTTCTTAGGTGGCGCTACAGTCCGGGGTGGACCTGCTAGCTGTCTCCAGTTTCGCACGTGGAGTCGGTTGAGGTCCTCTTCCACTTGTGTGCGCCACCTGAGTCTCGGTCTTCCTATACTGCGCCGTCCCTCTGGGGTGGCTTCGAAGATTTTCCGGGCCGGAGCATTGATGAGCCATCTGAGACTTTGAATTTTTACTCTTTTCGCTAGGTCTGTGTCGCTGTACAGCCGGTAAAGTTTTTCATTGTTTCTCACTCGGACAATCTTTCTCTCGAAACAGCCTTAAGCGTCCTCATCCGTTTTTGACAGCGTCCATGCGTCTGCACCATAGAGCAGGACTGGGATGATGGGGGTCTTATAAAGGACAGAGAGGGCTTTGCTACTCAATTGCCTTCTAAGCCCGAAGAAACAGCGATTGGCAAGAGTTATTCTTCGTTTGATTTCAGCGCTGGTGTTGTTGTCTGAGTTAATAGCGGAGCCCAGGTAGACAAAGTCCCTAACTACCTCCAAGTTATAACTGTATATGGTGATGTTTTGTCCCAGACGTCGATGTTGGGTGTCTCTTCTTGATGACAGCGTATACTTGGTTTTGCCCTCATTGACTGCTAATCCCATCTTTGCCGCTTCCGTCTCAATACTCACAAAAGCGCTACTGACATCACGCTGCGTTCTTCCGATTATGTCAATATCATCGGCGTATGCGAGTAATTGGACGGACTTTTGAAAGATCGTGCCTCTGGTGTTTGGTGTGAGAGTTCTGCGCTATTCTTTCGAATATGATGTTAAAAAAGTCGCATGACAGCGCATCGCCTTGTCTAAATCCTTTTTTGACTTCAAAGGTGTCGGTGAGATCCTTTACCGGCCTTTACGGAACAGCATGTGTTTTCCATCGTCATTTTACACAGGCGGACGAGTTTGGCAGGGATGTTAAAACTGCACATTGCTCTATATAACTCTTCTCTATAAATGCTGTCATACGCGGCTTTGAAATCGATGAAAAGGTGGTGGGTATCGATTTGAAGCTCTTGAGTTTTTTCCAAGATCTACCGTAATGTGAATATTTGATCGATAGTGGACTTTCCTGGCCTAAAACCGCACTGATATGGACCTATCAGGTTGTTGAAGAATGGCTTAAGCGATTTGGAGGAGACTGATACCCCTGTAGTTGGTGCAGCTCAGAGGGTCTCCTTTTTTAAGGATCGGGCAAATTATGCTGAGATTCCATTCATCGGGCATGCTTTCTTCTAACCATATCTTGCTTATGAGTTGGTGCATACTTATAGCCAAGTCATCGTCTGCAGTTTTGAAGAACTCGGCAGCTTGGCCATCGGCTCCGGCGGCTTTGTTGCTCTTAAGTTTAGATATAGCCAGCTTTATTTCATCCAGATGTGGTGGTCGGAATTGTTGGTCTACTTCGCCTAGATAAAGTGGACCATTCTGCCTGACAGCGGAATTCGTTTCGTCATCGCCGTTATACAGTCTGCAGAAATGGTTTTTCCATATTCTCAGCATCGACTACGATTCCACTACGATGTTCCCTTGATCGTCTTTGCAAGCTTCAGTTCGAGCTCTGTACTTTTGACAGTTTCTTTGTACCTTTTGGTAAAACTTTCGAAACTTCATTCCTGTAATAACAGCTCTCCATTTCCTCGATCGCGCGCTTCTCATGTTCCCTTTTTTTCTTTCTGAGAAGGCGGTGTTCCTCTTTCCTCTTCTGCTCGTAGAGTGCACGGATAGTTCTGGTCCTTCTTTGCAGCGCCACCTTGTATGCTTCTTGTTTCGCTGCGTGTGCTTGCCGACACTCATTATCAAACCAGGGGTTTCGTTTTGGTGGCCGTGTAAAACCCAGCACTTCAGTCGCGGTTTCCCTGATGGCATTTTGGCAATGTTGCCACTGGTTGTTCGGCTGCACGTGGTCTGTTAAGGGACCTAAAATTCCACGTACATATCCGAAATTCGTTGACCTTATTTCGTTTGCAGGGTTCGTCATCAGTGAATCCGTCCGTATCCGAGGCTTGTTGTTGCTTCTAACAACTAGTTGTTTTTGGCGTGGCCGAGTGCTTGTACCCACACACATATCTACCCTTTGAATATAAGAATTAATAGAATTAATTTTCTTTATTTTGTTGTTCAGTGGAAATTTCGCATTCCTCCTTTTGAAAAACTACACAATTATTCGTGATCCTTGTTGCTTTATTGAAGATCTTTTTCCGGAAATGGTTATCAAAACTCAAACTGTAAAGCTGCTTCTAATTTGTTCAAATTGTTACATTGGCTTAAAAGATTATTAGTTACTATCGGTCTTGAATTCATTTGTAACTAAAGCCAAGTGCATTCAGAAGAGTTCGAATTCGATGTGGGTAAAATCTTCAAATTTTCTCGAGGAGTATTATCGTTTTTTCCGGCCATCAAATGAATAGAGCTCGTAGGCCTGTTTTTAATTTTAATGTTTGAGACACATATTAGTGTTGAACTTCTAAAAAAAACTTTTTCAGTCATAGCTAAAGTTTGTAAGGAAGAATCGAAAATCTTACCTCACTAGCTCAGTACCTTCTTAAATGGAAAACAATTGTAGAGAAACCAACATAAGGTTAGAATTGCCAATTTCAAGGAACGAGACAGTAGTGGATGTCGATGGCAATACCCTCAATGTTTCTTTGCCATCAACGCTAACTCCATCTTCGAATTCCTTCTTATGGATCAGTGTGATCGGTTGGGTTTTGGATTTTCGATGAAAGTTTGGTTTCTATAAAATCAGATTCTGTTGGGTTGGATGATATTCACCGCAAATTTTTTATATGATTCTGCCAATTGTACTGCCTTATCCTACATTTGTATTTAATAAAACTGTGATGTGAGGAGTCTATCCGGGCCTGTGGAAGATAGTCAAAGCCATACCAATAACCAATCCCAAAAATGCAAAATGCGTTGAATTTAACTCAATATCTGCTATATTTCTGTTTATATATCTCTTCCTTTCAATTCATGGCCGATTATCTGGTGACTGATATGCTGTTTAGATTTTAAAATTCCGAGATCCTCTTTTTAATCGATTTTTTAATATCTTCTGATGGTTCTTCTCTCCCAGTTTGTCTTAAAATCCCTAATCAAATCTCGATTAAATGGTTGGGGTTTTTTTAGTTAAGTATAAAAAAATATAAATAATAATTATGAAAACCGAAAATCCTGACCGAATGTTTCTTATAAGAATTTCCTTTTTTTTTCTTTTCAGAATGCGCTCGTTCATGGAGGAGAACGAAAAAAATGATCCTCTTATTAATGCCCCGGATAAGAAAAATAATCCATGGGCCGAAAAAGGCAAATGTGTAATCATGTAATATTACACCAATAAGAAAAGCAACAGCCAACATCAACAACACATCAACAATAGTACTTACAACAACATCAATAACAACAACAACAATAACAATGAAACATTCAACAACAACAACAACAACACCAATACGCTCAGTACTTCGAACAACAATATAAAAAATAAAACACAATATTACTACTATACTAACAACAACAACTATAACAACTACAACAATAGCAAAAGCATATTTTTCCATAATGTGAAACGTAGAACTTTTCACGAGCTCCATCATCGACCAATTTTAATTCAATTAGTCACCCTAATTTTATGGATATTCACAAAAATTCGTGCAATGCTCTATAATACCATACCAAGGCGGTTGCAATAAGTAAACAAAAAAAAACTAATTAAATACCAACTTATTATATATTATTTAAAAAATTAAAATAAAACTAAATATTGGACACAAAAACAACCCAAAAATGTCCATTCTATGTTAAATTGGATAAGAAATACTTAAAACTTGGAACATCCTTAAATTAGAAATAAAAAAAATATCCAAAAACATTTTACACAAAAAAAAAACACCATGTTTTCTTATTTCAATTTTCAAACTCAACAACAACACTTGTTGTTATCCTGCAGCACTTGTTGCTGCATTCTATTCAACTTTTTCATTTAATTTTCATTTTTAGTTCTTGTTATTCTTAAACCAACCCAACAAGCAAAAAGTAGACGTAAAAATCCTTACGAACTCTACAAACTTTCACGGTTTCTTTTTTTTATTTTTTTTAAAGTAGACTGCTACTTTTAGACAAACAACAACAACAAAAACAACTCAACCAAAACGCACTCTTTATACCACCCTGTTAACCTCTATATAAGAATTTTTACAAGAAAGACAACTTTTTTTCCAAAAAAAAAAACAACAAAATATTTAAAAAAGCTAAACAATGAATTCAAAAGAGCACACAAAAAATTATCAACTCTCAGTAGACTCCAAGAGACGATGAAAAAAAATGATTTTAAAAAAATGAAACGCTCCTAAAAAGATACAATGATTTTTTAGCAAATTTTTGATAAAAAAAAAACTACTTAGATAAATATTGAAAAAAAAAAAATATTTATACAAAAACTTAACGCTATTTCACCAACACCGCCTTTTTTTATAAAAAGAAAAAAGTGTGTCCTTCTTATAGATGATTTTAAAATTTTAATTTTATAGTTTTTATTATTTTTTATTTCACTTTTACAAAAAAAACTTCCCACTTATGAAAAAAGCGTTCAAGCTTAGAAGCGCAACAAACTTCCCGCCCCCCAAAAAAACTTTGCTAATTAGAAACCTTTAGTTTTTGCTTGAGATTTATAAACATTAGATGAAATACAAAAAAGTAGCAAAAAAAATAATTAATTTATTAAAAAACAAAACAACTTGCGTAGATTTTGAGCATTAAAATATAAACAAAAAAATCATTTAAGCAAAATGCAAAAATATTATTACAAAACAAAAAGCAAAGTAAACAAAAGAGGTATTTATACAACTTTTTCCATCTAGTGGGAAATATACATATATTAAAAAAAAAACTATATAACAAACATAACCTTAAGTTAAATAAGTTAAATTTTTTACGTTTGAAGTTTTTTTTTTGATTGAATTTGTGTTTCTTATATAATTTTAAAAAAAGACAACATGCCCTAAATGAGGTTAAGTCATCAGTCATTCATCGTAAAGTCAATAATTATAATGAAATCATTGAAAATAAAACAAAAAAAAAATTAAAAAAAATGATTTTTTTGTTTAAACAAAATTAAGTTTAAGTTAAACAAAAAAAAAACTCAAAAGAGTCGAAATGTAGAGGTTTAACTCAAAAAGATATTAATTTAAACATTAAAATGAAACAAAAACTTATGTAAGAGTAGCAGTTTGAAAAAAAAAATTATTAATTATAAAAAAAGAAATAATTATGTTAAGTACAATTAAATATTACTTTCAATTTTAAATACAAAAGTAAAATAAAAACCGAAAAATCAAGATGAAAAAATACAGATTTTAAAATAAAACCAAAAATCCTGAAGACGAATGGAGTTCCAAACATCGATAAAAAAAAATTAAAACGAACATCAGAAAGAGATGGGGTAATCAAAGAGGAGGACAACTTGATTGATTGCTGGCAGATATCGCGGACTAAAAGATTCTAAAATCATTGACTTGCTATGTGCTGAGTTTCAGAAGCTGACAGAGAAATGTTCAAAACTCTGGCTATGGTTCCAACAATTTCAAATCTTGAAATTTGCAACCGAAATAATGATCCAAAACCTGAAATTTGCCCTGGACAACCAGTATATCTATTCTTCTGGTCTTAACATCCTGGAAACCTACATCTGTGTGAAAATTCCAATAGTTCAGAAAACACACGTTAAAAGCTTCCAAATTGATAAACAAAAAATGGTGAAATTCATGCGGGCCGTAGTTGATGATCCAGAAAAAGTTTAAAATTCTGACAAATACAATCCCATTGGCTTTTCTTAAACCGAAAGAAATATTAACGGCAGATTCCCAAATCTAAGAACTAAAGTATCTTATCCTACGTAGGGGGGATGAAGGCGTTAAAATATAACTTATACATCGGTTTTGATCAGAAAAGGTAACTATTTTTTTACAAGAAAAATTTAAAAAAAATAATTATTTTTGTCCTTTATAGGAATTGTAGCAGTTATTAAGAAATTCTCCTTTGAAAAGATGCTTCTCATCGCTGAAAATTGGTACACAAAATCTATGGTCAAACAAACTGGAAAAAAATATTACTCTCTCTTACTTTTACGGATGCGTCTTCAGTCCATTACTCAAACAGACCACAAATGGGTTGGATATAAGTTATGATAAAAAAAGAATACAGTTCTCGGTATAATACCGAATTTAAAAAAAAATATATATACTCAAAACATTATAAAAAAAATTATTTCATTGAGTGGTATTTATAAGAAAAAAAATTAAAAAAATCAAAAATTACAAGTTACAAGTTACAAGTTACATAAAATATATGCCAAGTAGTAGAATACAAACAAAAATTAAAGAAAAATTAAATTACAAAATGTAGTTGTTTAAGCCTTTTCAAACTTTGAAACTTAAAGAAAAATTATATAATCATTTTAACAATATATATGTATTCATTAAAAAAAAAAAAAACATCAATGCACTTTCCGCATCGATGTTGTTTCGTTAATTTTTTGAAAAAAAAACCCAACCTATCCAAAAAAATAGGTCAAGATACTCTTCAAGGTATCAGGAGTTAAGATATAAAACAAGATATTATACTAATCAATTCATTATATCAACAACAAAAAATATTTAATCAAATTATTAATCTTATTCAAAAGTTACATAAAAAAATAATTATTAAATTACTAAAGAAGGAATCGTAGTTTAGCTAAAATTGAATGTTTTTTCTTGTTAATTAATCAAATATATATTGAATATTATAGTGGAAAATAATTAAATAAATTACATAATATTATATGTGCGCGGTCTTGCCTCGCCGGTCAACAACGTCGTCATTTGCTTTGGTTGCATTGAATTGAAATTGAGCATTTGGGGCATCTGCCAAAACAACATCCAGAATAAATCTAAAGAACAAATATCCCTCAAATAAATCCGGCAGAGACCAAATGCGTAGCTAACCACCATTCAAGCTGCCACATAATCTTGATCTAATGCATTCAACAAAAAGTTGCATCGGTGATTTAAGACCGACTAATTAGTTTAACCGATAAGCAAAAGTTAAGTATTGCCCGAAGAAAAGAGAAGCAAATAAATTTAATGACACGAAAGAAATCAATTAATGATTTATTTAGAACTTAAGTGACAAAAAAATATATATATATGAACAAGAATATATATTAAACTTTCATTAACAAACTTTAAAAAAATCCATATATAACTTGTGTGTTATCAACGATTTCAATCTTTAAAAAAAATCATACTTATATATAATATAATCAACAATAAATTTTAAGTAAAAATCAAAATATTGTAGTTGAAAAAGAATTATTATTATTATCTTAAAAAATTTACGAAAACATTAAAGAGACAAACCCTGTGCATTCTTTAAATAAATTAAAATGACTTAAAAAAAAATATATTCAACAAAGTTTAAAAGAAAAGAAAAAAATTTATGAAAAACCAATGAATTTCTTTTTTTTAGTCGTAAGTTCAATTAAATCTTATTAAAACATACATATATAAAAATATTATAAAAAAAATTACTTATCTATAAGATGATTACATACAAACATACATTAAAACTACATAACATAAATACACACAAGAAAAAAAGAAGAAGTAGCCTGGCAAAAATAAATTTTTAGTGGAGTGACAAAATGAATTAAAACAAAAATCTTAAGAATATTTATGATCTATTAATTGCAATTACAATTATTATAACATCATACATAAGAAAGAAAAAAATGATGCATAGTATTTAACAACAACAAAATACTATGATTTCGTATTGAATTATAAAAAAAAATACAAAAAAAAAATGAGATGATGAAGTTATCAAAATAAAAATAAAGAACATTACTTAAATCTCTAACTAGCGGAGAGAAAAGAAAATGTGTTTTATTGTTTTCCTTTGAGTTTGTTAAAGGTAAGTTACCCTAACCAGAGGCTGAAAATGAAAAGTCTGAGCAGCACTTTTTAAGGAACGTAAATTCACTACCATACTTGGTTATGAAGGTTTGTATCTGAAGATTTATCATAAAACTCTCTTAAATACTCTTTATGGAAAATTTAATCAAAATCGAATTAGTAATTTTTTTTTTGATAAAAAAGACCTTAACCACATAAAAAATACGAATTCGCTGAGGTAAGTTAAGCATAAAAAGCCCATATTCATCCAACAAACTTTGAAAAAAAAATATTTTTGAATTGGCAAAAATAATCTCTCCTCTATAACAAAAATGATTCACAAAAAAGCCTACAAAAAATTATGCCTTCATGCTATTGATTAAACGACACAAAATACAGATATGAGATTACAGAAACAAAATCCCAAAAAAAAAACAATTAAAACAATTTTGATTCAATTTTGATTCCTACTTCTTCTATGACGACGGAAGGACACCATACGCGACGACACGGTCGTGTTTTATTTGCCACACAAATCTTATTTTCGTCAAAACTTCACCAAACCCTCCCTTGAATACCAGGCGATCATGAAAATCAACAGATCGTAAACTAGCAGCGAAACGAATTGAGTACATTGAGTTGGCTTTAGTATGGAATCGCCTGAAACTATGCAACAAAATACACATTTAACAGATCAGAAAAGTGCACTCCTCAAAATAAATTAAGGGACACTTTTGATATTAATTGAAATTTAAAAACAATTTTAAAACATTAAGATCAATAATAATTTGTGCATCATAAATTAAGTTAGTTGTGTGCCTTTTATTTATTATTTAAGCACAGGATGAAGGGAGAAATTCACATATTTGATGTTTGTTTTGCAATCGTACCTCCTCAACCGATTTGAATTGTAGGTAAATAGATGAAGCTTTTGACGCGGAAATAAAGCAAGGTTGTTGTAGGAGATGCTGAAGGTTTGTTTGTTATGCTTCCTTGACTCAAATTCAGTACGAATTCGTAAGGTTGGATAAATGGATGAGCACATCCACTATACTTCTACATGTTGCTACTTTTAATACGAAAAAATGCCAGTTCCTCAGAAAAAAATCTTAATAAGTTCTTTGACGACGCAGGCAAAGTCAAGGGTAGAAGCTACTTTCCGATTTCTTGGAAACTATCTTTTTTGTTCTGAAAATTTAAAAGTCAACATTTTTCAACTCACTTCTAAATCCTAAACCATAATTTGGTCTAAACCTGTAATGCCATTTTTTATCGTTATTTCTGAGTAAAGGTGTAGACTTTGAATCAAGGAAATATATTCAATCCGTATTAAATGTTTAAAAAGTGAAGAACAAAAATTGTTTAACCACATACCTAAACTCTCCCAAATTCCCATTTGTAATTAATTAATGCCAGCCCAATCGATTTTGTTTAAAATTTCATCAAACTCTTCCTGAAATACCAGGCGATCATGAAACGCAATAGACCATCAATGAAATTGTGGTATACTTATAAGTGCACTTACTGTTAAAAAGTATGCAACAAAAAAAGAGTTAACAAATACGATTTTGCCATTTTGTATTCGAAGTGACAACTAGAAGTATGCAACAAAAAAGATTTTAAACATATCGATTTCGCCACTTTTTGTTAAAAACCACCAAACTAAAAGTATGCACATACTTCTTGTACAACTTCTTTAGCTTTCTGTCCAATATCTCCAACTAGTACTGGATATCGATATTTTGTTATCCACACTATGTGATATGTACATTCATATACAGAGTGACTGCTTTTTCTATAATATTCCACATTCTTTCAGATAACATGAAACGCAATAGACCATCAATGAAATTGTGGTATACTTATAAGTGCACTTACTGTTAAAAAGTATGCAACAAAAAAAGAGTTAACAAATACGATTTTGCCATTTTGTATTCGAAGTGACAACTAGAAGTATGCAACAAAAAAGATTTTAAACATATCGATTTCGCCACTTTTTGTTAAAAACCACCAAACTAAAAGTATGCAATAAAAAGATGTTAAACATCAACGCAAATGTTTCCGATTTCACCATTTTTTTCATTTAAAGAAAAGACAATGCAAAGCTTTAATATTTTTTATTTATATTTGATAACCATCTCCTTGCTCATAACTATATTCTTCATAATTGCAATGTCTAAGTATCTTAAATATTTTAAATGATTAAAGTGCCACTTCTCAAAATACTTGTCTCTGCCCCTAAAGCTCTACAAAAAAACAGCTCAAAAATGTCCATTCTATGTAAAATTGGATAAGAAAATACTTACTTGGAACATCCTTTACTAGATATACAAAAAAAATATGCAAAAACATTTTTACAGAAAAAAAACACGATTTCTTCTTTGAATTTTCAAACTAAATAACACTTGTTTCCTGCAGCACTTGTTACTGCATCCCTTCAAATAAACGTTTCATTTAATATCCATTTTTAGTTCTCGTTTTCGTCTCTCTCTCTTGAACCAACCCAAAAAGCAAAATGCTAGCCAAACTGTTACGGTTTATTTTTTTTTTAAGTAGGCTACTTTTAGACAAACAGTAACAATAAAATATCCATGCGTTCACAAAATTGACGATTGCAAGCACTACATTGCCGGCTCGCCCAGCGCTTGCCTCAGTTTTTTTTTCTTCAAAGTCTCAAAAACTCTTTAAAATTTCATCAAAGTCTTCCTGAAATACCAGGCAACCAGGAAACGCAGCAGACCATAATTTCCTTTAAAATTGTAGTATACTTATGAATGTACTTACTGTGAAAAGTATGCAACAAAAACGATTTTAAATAGATCAAGAAATGTGTTCGATTCTCCATTTTTGTTATGTAACTGTGACGACTGAAAGCATGCAACAAAACAGATCAGCATTTTTACTTGCGATTTATTAGTCCCTATAATCGCAAATAAAAATGGCGTAAGGCAAGTTTAGGACTCGTGAATATAAAAACAAATTGAGATAAAAATTAAACATGACATTACGATCATAGAGAAGTCTAAAAAAGTGATCGACAAAAAATGTCTGTCTGTCTGTCAGTATGTATAACGAGCTGCAGCCTAAACGGCTTAAGCGATTATCTTGAAATTTGGTGTGTGTTTTTCTTTTGGCATTCCCCAGAGGGGAAATTGAAATTTGATTTGTAGGCCTAAAAATAACGGTACCTGCCATATGACCGTTTAGGAAGCTTATTTTTCTCGAAAACGGCTCCAACGATTTCGATGAACATTTTTAAGAATTTTTTTGTTGGTATTGGCTATCATTTGATTAGAACCAAACCTACAGGAAAAAACTATTAACGGTACCATGGACATATTATATATGGACTGCTAGTTGCCTACCTCAAGTTGGTTCCATATTAGTCTAAGTTATTTTGGGTGACGCTAGCCAGCCCTCCTGAGTACACTATCGGGAAAAAAATTAAACTTTGATTTTCATCCAATAATCCCAGACTTTGGCAGCAGGTTTTCCCACGTTGGCATGTTAAAATTTCCATTTTTCTCCCCGTGTTATTTAGAATATCCCATAATTAATACACCAAGTAATAAATACAAACAAACACTCATGTATTTATTGAAATTATTTTTTTACAGTTTGACATGTTAGATTTACTGGTAAATTACAAGTTCGTGAAATCTTTAGAACCTAAACTTTGTTGCGATTTTGGACTGTCATACTGCAAACTTAGCAAAAAGCCTTATAGTCGTCACAAGGAATAGGTCTCAACCTCTGGCCATTTTGTCAGGATTTTTTATTAACTTTGTCTATTATCATTATTAATTAACAAATAGTTAGAAGAATTAAAAAGAAACGTTAGTCTTTAAAGACACATTGCCTTTTAGAACGCAACTCGAATTTGGACGTATGTATGCAGTTTTAAGAATAAGAATGATAGGAAAAAATGTCAAAAGACCTTATCTACTGCCTTAGTAGTGTTTTATTTGATCATAATTATTCATTAGTTTCTTTTGAAATCTTAATAAAATCAGAAATATTTGAAGAGATTTGAACTTTAAATAAAACCCCTTTTTTCTACGAGATTTTAAAAAATCCCTTTCTTCCTTCTAGTGCTTTTAGCTTCTCTTAGGCACAAACCAATAAAAAAAGGAAGTTGTCCACGATCTAAAAAAAAACAAGAGGCAAAATACCATTGTATATACACTGCATATAGTACTATCATGGAGCATCATTTTTTAGTTCTGAATCAAGTCGCAATGAGGCGTGCTGAAATTGCCAATTGGTGTGAATATAGAATAAGTACAGACAACAAAAGTTTATTAAATACTGGTAAAACATAGGTAAAGGTTCTCGTCTCCACTATTTAGAGTTAGTTCTGAATCAACCAGGAAGATGGCCAGACGAAAAATGACCACCATGAGAGTACTATAGAAAATGTATATACAATGAAAATACCTAAGATGTGGCACACTTCTATGGATGGAATTCAAAAGTGTCAGTTATGTTTTACCGGTAAATGCGAATTTTTGAATTTTTAAAAACAGATGCCGCGAGGTTCTATGTCAACATTTTAAGTAGTTATTTTTTTTTCCTGAAGTGGGATCAGGAGAGCTAGCATCGTATTCTCAATTTTGGCGACATTTTTTTCACAATTGTTGTATGAAGATGACATTAGACTACGAACCATATATAATACGTCCATGAACGGTACCTTTTATGTAACGGTTTTTTTTTAAATTTTCGACTATCTCGGTAACGGCTCTTTGGATTTCTGTCAAATTTTATATTTGAGAAGACCTAAATAGCCATATTAATTCTGCGTATCAAATTTGTGCATACATTTTTTTTCTAATTAAAATAATTATTAGATTTTTTTTTTTGAAAAATCAATATTTTTAAAATTAATCAAAAAAAATATTTTAAATTTTATAATTACATTTATATTAATAAATTCTAAAAAACTGCATACAAAAATTTCAAAAAAAAACTTTTTTCAAAAAGCTAAAAATAAAAAACCGGATTTTATCAAAACCGGTCCTACGATTTTCGAAATACATTTTTCATTAATTCTTTGTTATTTAAGACATGTGATGGCGTACTTCATTTTTACTAAAAACCGTTAAGTATTGTGGTTTTTAATTCTTTTTATAAGTTTAAACTTTGTTATTTTCATTGTAAATGTTACTTGTTTCTGTCAAAGATCTTGCTTTCCAATGGAATTAGGCACATAACAGCAAGTACGTGCGTCCCTGTCGTTCCCATTTTTTTTTGTATTAGTAGTATCTTTTTAAAACACAAATTATGAAGTTTTTCCATTTTAGAAAAATAAAAAAAAATATTTACTAGGATGATAAGTCAATTTGAAACTTTGCTTGTGTTGATAGTGGTAAATGTTTTCTTGCTTTTCCTTATTTTCACGAAGATGCTGCTTTCCTCTTCCTCCCAACTATTTGGTAGGGTCGCTTAAGCTAATGGCGGCCATTTTCTGATCACAGGGAAAACCAATAAAACGAACTTCATTACTATTTAGTCTTTTTATTAAGTGTATGTATATATATATATTTTACTTTTGTCTGCCATTTTTTTTTTATTTTTTATTCTTGAAATAATTTAAATTACACGGTAATGTTATTTTTTTTTTGTTTTTTTTTTTATTTTTGTTCTTAATAAATTTATAATCTTAAATACTAAACAAAACATGTGTTTTTAATTAATATTCCTTTTTGTCATAACTTTCTTCACTAAGTATTGTAAAGAATGCTGGTTGTGTAATAATATTACTAACTTTATACAAAAAATGATTTATTCTTAAACTGTGTTTATTAGTTAAATTAAAATTAAAAATATATAAATTTTATACATTTTATTGTTGTTGTTTTATTAATTTTTAATACAGAATAATATTTTATAAGTGTATATAACGTTTCTTGCTTATTTTGAATTGATTACAAAACATATATATATATATGACAGCAAATTAAAAACAAACGTTTAAATTTATTTTGTTTATAGTATCTATGTATATAAATACAATTTTTTGTTTCATTATTAATTATACATGAATATATAGATTCAAAGGTACAGCAACTTATAGTAAGAACAATGTTGTTTTTTTCTTTATTAAATACTGAATAAATAAGTAATTTTTTGTTTTAACAATTGATAGGGGGCATCTTTTTTATAATTTTTAAGTTATTTTTTTTTATAAAAATTTTATTTGTTTTAAAAAAGAATCAACAGACAATAAAGAGAAAACAAAACAGTTGAAGACATTTTGATTTATTTTTTATGTGAATAACTATTATTTATTTCATGGATTGAGGTTTGTATTCTATGGTGTTGTTTTTACATTGATTATTTTAAGAACAAAAAAAATTAAATTAACTAGAGTTGTGTTTATGATTATAAAAACTCAAAACAAAGTATTAGACATAATATTTGCCGCAGTTTTTTTTTTGTTTTTAATAGAACTCTACACTTTTTACACAGCCAAATCATTTAGGTGATCGAACTTGGTGTTCAAGCTTCGATCACCTCGTACCGAATTGTTCATACTTAACACAAAGAAAATTGTGTTTAAATTAAATTAAAAATTATTTACAAATATTTTCAAAACTAAGGTGAAATATTTTTTTTTTGTTTTGTCATATTAATGAAACATTTTCTTAACACTATCATTAAGTTGATGTACATAATTAAGTATTAATTTTTTGTGTATCGCTTGAATTTCAACTATTTTTTGTATTAATTAATTTAATGCGCTCTTGTATACGGTATGAAAATATCGGCAGTGGATATAAATTTACTATTCATTATAATTCAACCATTAATTTTTGAAGGTGCTGGTTTAGTGTTTTTTTTTAAATATTTTTTTACACTACACAAAGTGAGTAAATTTAAATGAATTTTGTTTTGTTTTTTTCTTTAATTTTAATTAATTTATTTTTAAACTGCACTTTACTGATTTGTATAATTGGAGTTTTGTTACAATTTTTGTATAACACTTTTCATATTTATATTTGCTTATAAAAAAATACGGTTTTTTTTTGTAAACTTTAACTTTTTTTTTTGTTGGAATTTTCAATAAGTTTCTACTTGCTTTTGTAATTTTTTTTTAACTGCATTTTGGTGTGAAAATATATATTTTTGGTTTTATGTATGTATTTTAAAATTTACAAAATTTTGTACAGATATTTGTTTCTATGTACAGTTGAGAGAGAATATAATGAAATCAGGAATGTGGTTGGAATTTAATTTGTTTTTTTGACTATTTTATACAAGAAAACGCTTAAAATGAAATAAAAAAAAAATCTGACAGCTTTATCACCAGGAGAAGAGAACATGAATTTCTGATGGAGCTTTAATGACACAACAAAATTTTAAGGTGTTTACTCTGAAATGTATTTCCAGACCAGTAAGGTTTTCTTTTAAATGTACCAGATGGGTAGTAATGGAATGAAGATGATCAGTATTATGCGCGAAACAGATTGAACCAGCAACAATTTATTTCAATTGCTCAAGTTAGATTAGACCAGCACCAGCAACGTCAACAGCGTCGTTAGACCAAAGTCCTAAATTAGCCGTTGCTGTTCCATTGCTACCAACTTTGCGCTTGTGAAATTCAGGGGCACCATATTGCAGAAAAAAATGCTCGTATCCATAGTTGTGCTTTCAGAGGCTATTTATTAATTTTATAATTTTTTTTAATAATGGAAAAAAACTTATCGAAATGGTAAGAGAAAATACATTTCTTTTTGATAAGAGAGGGAAATCTTATAAAAACATCGACTCAAAAGAAAAACAATATAAAGAGATTGGAGATTCGCTATGTGTATTAGTATTATACTGACACTTCGTATACTTTTTTATGACACAAAGTTTCAAACAGAAGTAAGAAGATGATGCTGGTGCTGGTGGCAATGTGTTTCAATTTCTCTTGCTGTTTGCTGTTGACGGTGCTCGTGCTGTTGCTGGTGCAATCTGTTCCGCGCTTTACTTCTCATTTTTGACTGCTCACAAAAAATATGAAATTATACACTTTCACGATCACCGGGGGGCATATTCCTGAATACGAGTCCGAGTCGAGTGAGATGTCACTCGAGAGCTCAGTCGAGTCAATCGGTATTCCACAACTCTAGTGCGAGCCAAAAACATGACATGACTCTGAAAATGTTGAACACGCCCTTTAAATTGTAGCTAATTTCAATAAATATTAACTTGACGTTTTACAAAAAAATATCTTTGGATTTGAGAACTAATCGTTAAATGTAATTTGATAGTAAATTAATCATTTTAAATCGTTAGTGCAAAAAATAATTAATGTGATACGAGCAGAGATGTTTAATAACGCTGATAGTGATAGTGATAATGGTTCTAACGATGACAGAAGGTACATACATTTAGAGTGTCAGAAACAAAATAAAAAAATTAAATATTTTTTTTAAAGATTTCTACAACTGTTATGAGTGAACAAACCTAGTTTGTATATTTGCTGCGAGTAATGGAGCACACATTTAAAACAAACGAAAGGGGGCCTATTTCTCCATACGAGTCGAGTGGGATGTCACTCGAGAGCTCACAGTCGAGTTGAGAGCTAAAAACATGACATGACTCTGAAAACGTTGAACACACCCTTTGAATTGTAGCTTACATGGACGTATTATATATGGACTGCTAGTTACCTACCTCAAGTTAATTCCATTTTAGTTTCAGTTATTTTTGGCGACAAACGACAATAGCCCTCCTGAGTACACTAGCGGCAAAAAAATTAAAACACAATTTTGACATTTCATCCAGTAATCCCAGACCTTGGCAGCATGTTTTCCCACGTTGGAATGTTAAAATTTCCTTTTTTCTCCCCGTGGTTTTTAGAATATCCCACAATTAATTAAATAAAAAATCCCTTTTTTCCTTCTAGTGCTTTTAGCTTGTCTTAGGCACAAACTAATAAAAAAGGAAGTTTTCCACGATCTAAAAAAACTAGAGGCAAAATACCTAAGATGCCGCATACTTCTATGGATGGAATTCAAAAGTTATGTCTTACCGGTAAATGAGACTTTTTGAATTTTTTAAAAACAGATGTCGCGAGCTTCTATGTCAAGTAGTTATTTTTTTCCTGAAGTGGGTTCAGGAGAGCTAGCATCGCATTCTCAATTTTGGCGACATTTTTTGACAATTGTTGTATGAAGATGACATTAGACTAGCAGTCCATATATAATACGTCCATGGTAGCTTACTTCACTAAATGTTGACTTGACGATTCACAAAAAAACTTAATTTGAGAACTAATCGTTTAATGTAATTTGATAGTAAATTAATCAGTTTAAATCGTAAAAGTACACACAAAATTAATATGATAACTACAGAGATGTTTTATAACACTGACAGTGACAGTGAAAAAGTTTAGTTTAGAAATTTTTAGAGTGTAAGAATGTAAAATAAAAAAAATATTTTTTTTTTAAGATTTGCTGCGAGTAATGTAGTACACATTTAAAACTGATTCCAGATCGTCGTCTATGCCAAATACCTACCACCAAAAAATATTAAAATTTTGTTTCAAACACTTCATCATTAATAATGTACCAAATTATTTTTGTTTTATTTAAATTTTATGAACTTGTAAAGCTGCTATTTTCTTAATACAAACAATTGCAAATAACAATTAGAAAATTAAAACTTTAAGTCGTTTTTTTAATTTTTGCCTACATTTTTGCATCCATCACTGCTGCTCTCGAACACTTTAAACATGAATGATTTCTCACAGAAAAATCGCCACTTTCGAGTTCATGAATAGGTATGTTTCTTATGTCATTTTACGTTCGACATTCAAATTGGAGAATATCGATAATTAATGACTCGTGTTTGAGATTACCAATTTGTCGATCTCAAATGAAAACTTACTCGACTCGTATTCAGAAATAGGCCCCCTGATTTTTGGGCGATAGACGCACCTACTGTTCTGCATTTCGATCGAAACCGAATTTAAATTACTTTTTAATTTCACGTGAATTGAAATTGCGTGTTCTACATTTCGATCGAATTCGAAAACTTCGGAATTAATTCGAAATGTCAAAACTGAAGATTCATTCATTTTCAATTTTTTTTAAGTGGAATCACTACTGCTTTATAAACTAATATTATTTAGGGAAAAAAGGAAGCAGAACTGTAAAAAAATTAGAAGAAAAATCAAATATATACATAATATTCTCATACATATATATTAGAATTATCTGGCATAATGTATTTCAAGAAAAGCTTCGTATGTTCTTATGTCTTCCCCTAAAAAATAATGAATAAATACTAAAAATCGAAAATAATTAATTTCTCTTACACTTTGGACGAAGAAATATACCAATTTCACAAATAATTCACAGAACATAAACAAAGAGATTTGAATTCGTTCAGAAAATGGAATAACCGAATTATAAAACAACCATTTACTTTTTCATAATTCCAATTCACAAACACGAATAATTGTGGAACACATTAATTCAATTTCGCTTTGTGAGCGTGAATTCACAACAAGTGAAATGCAGAACATGGGTGAGAATATTTTGCTTAGCATTTTATTTAAAATCGTTCCTATTTCTTAGTTTTTCACTCTTGAATGTTGAAAAAATCTATTAAAAAAGAATATTAAAAATCAATTATATAGCGTGAAGTGAGAATTTAGTTTTTTTTTTCACCATGTAATCAAAAATCATTAAAAAACTTGAAGATCGTCCAATTTTGGATTTTTAATCATCGAAAAAACCATTTGATGCGAAAGTTTCTAGGCACAAAAAATAAAATTTAATTAGAATTTGATGCTATATAGGTCGTTATTATTTTTTCTTTGTGTAAATTTGAAATTTTATACTGTTATTTGTTTTTTTTTTTTGTTGTGGTTATATGCTTTTTAAGGTATCTGCCGAATTATGGATTTTCGTATATTTTTTATCAGGTTTGAATTTTATTAATTTAAAATTGTTTTATTTAGTATACTTGTATACTACATGTTTTTTTCTTATATAAAACGGGTTAGTTAAAATTCTCCAATTTTTTGTTTTATAAATCAATATTATTTATATATTTTGTTGGTATTGAAGCCAGTAATGCACTTTATTAATGTACTTTGTTATATTTAAATTTGAAAATTGTATATAAGAATTTGTTTTTGTTTTTTTTTTTCATTATTTATTATTTTAATATCAAAAGAACTATTTTTGTTTTCTATTTTATATTTATCATTCATTTTCTTTTTTTTTCTTCTTTTGTTAAATCGACCAATTTGTTTAATTCATCTGCACCTTTTTTCACATCACATTTTTAAACGAACCATTGCATTTTTACGAACTTAGAAAAGAATGATACTTTTTTCACTTTAATTATTTTGTATGTGCATTTAAAAATTTATTGTATTGTTTTTTTGTTTAATTCTTGCCTTAGATAAATGTCATTTGTTTTTCTTGGTTTTATGAATATAATAGCCGTTATGTAAGGTTATACACATTTTTACACATTATTTTTATATATATGAATGGTACATAATATATATATATAATTGAATTAATACGTGTATATATATATTTTTTTAAGTTGCAATTTGTTTATATAATATAGATTTTTTTTAATATATAATATATTTATTTTTGTTTTAAATTTAATTTGTATTATTTATATTTTGAACTTAAATAGAGGTATTTCTATTTTCCCAAGTGTTTTGTTACCTTTGTTGTTGCTTGTTTTTTTTTTTAACTTCGTTTGCCTGTAACTTTTTCATCATACATTGTTGTATTAAATTGCTTAATTGTTTTTTTTTTATATATTGAGTTTATAAGAAAAGAATTATATAATAAACAGAAAAAATGTATGTAAATTATGATTCTTAATTTTTTTTTAAAGAAATAAACGAAAATGTAGCCCATTGTAGTTTGAAATGTTAATAATTGGTGTATTCTGTTAAATGTGTTTACTTAAAGATTAAAAATATTGAAACCTCCTTTTAAATAAATTCTAAAACTTTGATCGAGGCAACTAGAAGGTTCATAATATTTCGAGAGCCTTATAAATCGTATAAGCCTTTAAAATTGTGTTTTTTAAGATTCTGACAAAAGGATCATTTTGCAATACCGTTGGTCGACCTTTTCAGGTTTTTTTTTTATTAAACTTCGGTCTAAGGGTTGGAGAGGTTTAGTTCACACTTCCGCTGGTTAGCCTTATCTAGGTATTCGTTGAGAAAAATTCCGACACGCCAAAACATAAGTCAATTACTATTGGAACTCAGTTTGCTTTCGAGGTATGTATGTTACGTAACATATAAAATGTGCATCTTCCAGTCCAACCATCACCAGTCGATCATGCTACTGACAAGTCCATGGACATTAGGGTTGCTTCAAATTGGCACAATATCCATGGACATTATGATTATTATAACCAAATAGGAAACATAGTGCCAGTACGTTCTTTTTAAAAATTGACATAATGTCTTCAAATAAAGTCCATAGACCCTAGAGCCTTAGACTCTTTTCTAATCGGTAATAATGTCTTTGAACATTGTGCCCATTTAAAGCAGCTAGTGAACATGGACAATTAAATTTGCTTTGTTCAATAAGCTTGTTCTGAACGGTTCCAGATAGAAAATATTAGCTTTTTGGTGTTTGGAAGAACTTTCCGAAATATCAATTGGAATGGAAGAGATAAAACAGTAAAAAAATCCGCCTTCTAACATCTCACTGTATGTATTGTATATAGAGGGTGTCCGCCGGGAAAGTATACTACTTTGTTTTGCCGCCATTTTGGTAAATATTAGTCTTGACAGTTCATATTAGGCAGTCGTGAAGTAGACACGTGGCAAATTCATTATGGAAAAATATTCGATAAACCAATAACCGTTAATCGTTTAATCGTTAAAACATTTTATCAAAACAATCATCGATTACTGTTACGATGAGAAAGTTACGTAAAATTTTGGGAGAAACAACGTGCCAACAAAACGCACTATTTTATCGTGTAGTGAATGATTTCGAAGAAAGAGGGTCTGTAGGTGATAGGCCCAAGCATGGACCACAACGTGTTCAAAACAATCCATGAACCTCAATTCGACGCCGTGTGACGAGGCACATTTTCATTTGAATGGATATTTGAATAAACAGAATAATCAATTCTGGGCAATGGAAAACCCTCAAATTATTCATAAGTCACCTTTGCATCCATTAAAAGTTACAATCTGGTGTGCAATTTCGTTAGGAGGAATCATTGGACCTTACTTCTTTGAAAATGAAAACGGCGTAACGGTAACTGTGAATGAGGAGCGATATCGTGATATGATTGAACATGTGGTATCAACAAGACGGTGCCACATCGCATACAGCCAGGATTAAAATGGAATTACTGGGAGACCTCTTTCCACAACAAGTTATTTCAAGAAATGGTGACGTTGATTGGCCTCCACGGTCGCCTGATTTGACTGCTCCGGACTTCTTTTTGTGGGGTTATCTGAAAAGCAAGGTTTATGCAAACAAACCAGAATCGCTTGAGCAACAAAAACAAAATATTCGTGATGAAATTAATGAAATACCGCGTGAAATATGTGAGAATGTAATGAAAAATGTGCTCAAAAGGGCTTGTATTTGTGAGACTAACAGAGGCGGACATTAACCTGATATTGTATTCCATACATAATTGCCGACATTAAATAAAACATTTATCGATATAAGATCCATTCTCTTTCATTTAATCAAAAATTATAAACAAACAACGAAGTAGTGTACCTTCCCAGCGGACACCCTGTACAAGCCATTTGGCTTCTAGCCATCTTCACGGCTAATCACTAACTAAATCTTAATAGTGGAGACGAGAACATTTGGCGACATGTAATACACTTTTTTGCTTTGTTCTTATTCCATATTCACACCAATCGGTGATTTCAGGGCCACTCATTGCAGCTTGTGCAATTAAAAAATGCTGCTTCGTGGGAGCACTATAGAATGTTTACAATGACAGATCCGAGAAAATTTATTTCCGAACAAATATGTACCTCCATTTGACTGTATATCTGTTATGTTGTTTCAGTCTTCTTTGACTAGAACTTCTAGAGCTGCTTTTTCGATTTTTTTTTTTAAATAGAAACGCTTTTGAAAACTTAAACTAAAAAGAAAAACTGGTTAACCTGGATCTTCCTAACGCGAATTTAGCAATTGATTTAATAGAGACCAAGCTTTGTTGTAATTTATATCCGAGAAAATGTCAAAATAAGCAACTGACTCAGTTGCAGACAGGATACATAGATATGAACATGAGTGTCGAAAAATGCTCCTCTGATTTTGTTTATATTTTCAGAAATATTTTATTAAATAAGGCAAATGCCGAAATAAAGTCATTAAGTTTGTCCAATAGTGTTTGGTTCACGATCAAGTTGCTTTTGCTTTAAAGAAGCAAAGGTTAGGGCGTTCTTAAAGTACTTTTCCGCACCCTGGACGGAAAAATACAATAATTTTGTCTGTAAAAGAATTCCATGCCCAAGAACTTAACGAACCTAATAAGGCAAAATCTAATTAATGAGGATTGTTTAACTTTATGATAACAGGGTTAAACAAGCCTCAACTAATTGAATTTATTCAGACCTCTATTTTGTACTGCATCAATTTTGGTGTTCAATTCTTATTTATGCCATCTAAAAGAATTTTAAAATCCGACCGAGAATATACAATTGAAATTTGTCTACTCCTACATTATAATCCATTCAAGGTACTCACCTTCTGTACAATTTAAGTGACTTGCACGTGAGCTGCGACCTGCAATTTTATTTGTATTTTTACTAAGGGAACTTGAAGTATGGAAATGAACGACGCTGCATTAAAATAGTTTATAATTAAAAAAATTTGCACTTTAATCTTTATTACCGTACGATCAACAACAAACATCTCCGTAACGAACAGTCAAAGTCGCAATCCACAATATAACTAACAAAGCATTCCACAAACCAAAATATGCACATGGATCTGGATTATTTTTTTTCACACGTAATACATAAAGAATTTGGGAACACAAGATTTAATTTTTTGCACACTTCAGGATTGTTTGATGTAGTAAGCTTCAAGCTTCTTTCTACGATCAGAGAGGCTCATCATAAGTGCATCGGTGTTAGTTGTTGGTAGAAATAAAATAAAAACATTGCTAGCCAAACACACACAAAGTACAAGACAATGCAATCGAATTATTTACATAAAAACATTAGGGAAATTCATGCAACGTCGTAAAACCGTCGTAAACGTGTTAAACGTTGTAAAGTTTACTACGTATTAAACTAGCTGTCAATTTTTTTTTATGGAAAATCATTTACAACAAATGGTAAACTTTAGCACATGAATTTGTGTTGTAAACTTGGTCGAAAACGTTGTAAACATCGAAAACATTTTGCAACAACAAAATATTGTGGTTTCATAACCAAATACTAGAAAAATCGATCAGTTCAGTATATCGAGAACCTTCAGCTACCGTCATCATATTAACCAAGTCTTCTATGATCTCATCCGCTTTGTTCATGGTTATTAATTTCATTATTTGTTTTTAAATTTATGTACATAGTTTAGAAATTTGAATGAAAAATGTACTTTTGTTTCCAATTCCAACATAAAAATATCATTTAATACAATTTTCTCACACAATTCCATAAATTTGTTTTATTATTTATTTTAACCATGACGTTTAACAAACAGCTGTTTGAGTTACGACAAAGTTTACATTTGCAAAAAGGGTCGTTCATGAAACGTGGAGCATCGTAAGCTTTATGATTTTACCACGTGACAAAGTTTATGACGTTGCATGAATACCCTTATTGAAAAATAATCACGACAGTGGAGCACTGGTTTTGAAACAATGATTTTAACCCCACTACACTTTACTTACATTGGTTAAGACGAGAGTTTAAATCACTAGGTCTTGGCTCCTCGGAGCTGTAGCGCCATTAAATCTGCAAATACGAAGTTCACACAGGCCGTATCTCATGTACAAAGCACTTAAAATTTACATACTGTTCCCCACCCCCACTAGTTTTTCTTCACCTTCCTTCCAAGAAACCAATAAATTATAATATTTCTTTAAGTTTTCAAGTAATTTTAACCTCCTCAAAGATATAGCAAAATCTATTGAAACTGATTCAAGCTTGAAGTAAAAGATTTTATGAATGATTGAGAAGGCAAGATACCCTCAATTAATCACAAATTTGACAATAATTGGTTATTTAGTTTGGTTTCCTTTATCGGTATCATTGTTGTTGCTTATCCTTACCTTCTGTTAGCCGAAAATGAAGATAAATCCGACCCATCGTGTCATTATTTTGCGAATTTACAAAACACATGCATTAACAGCTGCCACCGAAAAAAACAAAATTATTAAAATAGTAATAAAACAACTTTGTACTATTAAAACCAATAAAATATCTTTTTTTTATATTAAGAAAAGAAAAGAAACTATAAACTTAAAATACATAATAATATATTAATAAAAATTATTTATAAGAATTATAATAAAAAAAAAAAAACATTTAACATTATGTTGATAATAAAGTTAAAAAAGAATACAAGAAAAAGTAAGAAAACAAAACAAAAACTCATTATTTACTTTAAAGTGTATCTTTTTTTTTTTTTTAATATATGTATATCTTCATTAACTTAACTTAATTTATGTATTTTTTGTATACCTTAACAAAATTATATTTAAATTTTCTTGCAAACAAAACGATCAACTTGTATCTTTATCGAATTTATAAAACAGAAAAAGTAATAAGAATTAAGAGTTAAAAAATATGTATTTGTTTAAATAGGAAAAAACAAAAATAATTTTACAATTCCATATGTATGTAGTGTGTATGCGTTTATAACATAACAATGTAAGTTTAATAAAATTTATGTGTTCATTTTTTATAACTCAACAAGGTAAAACAAATTAACTATATTATATATATACTTTTCTTGTGTGTATAAATTATATTAAAAAAAATTAAAAAAAAAATGTATTTATAAACCCAATACAGTTATTCTTCTTCTTATTTATAAGTGGCTTATAAATATATATATATTTTTGTCGGTTTTTTGTTTACTATATTCCTTAATCCTTTACATATTTTCTTTGCTGCTTTATTTATTTATTTTTTATTTGAAGAAATTAGAATTGCAATATTTACAAAAAACATATGTATAACTCCGAGCGCAGTTGGTCAACTATTTATATTGTATTTTAACAAAATAATGTTAATTTTATCATTATTTTCCTATGCATGTACGTAATTAAATTAAAAATCTTTTTTTTGTTATTTAATTTTAATATATAGGTATGTATATTATGTTTAATAGTAATAAAGCAAATTTAATAAACCAATAACTTTTTTTTTGTGTATACAATTATAAAACTAATTACATAAATTTATAAAATATATTATGCTTGTATACAATTTAGTATTATTTTTTTTTTCTTTGTATTTGAAATTAAACGTTTTTATTTACAAATATTTAAAAACAAATTACTTTTCTTACACAATATGTATATGTTTTTTTATTTAATTTATTTAATTCTTTCATCACATTTATATTGTTTCCATTTATTTGTAAACAAGAAAATAGAAAACAAAAAAAAACAGTTAAAAATAAAAATATTGTTTAGAAATTCAATTAAAAAACCCAATAAAATGTTTTGATTTTGTAAAAAAAATGATAGAATCCCAATGAAGTCAGACATAATTTGGAGAAGAATGGAAGGGAAGGTGTATAAAAAATTGCAAAGTTTCAAGTAAACTTAATTACAATTGAGATTTTTAAATAAAGTTTTGGTGAGTTCTTAAAAAAACAACTGAAAACTTTCAAGAACATTGTCAGGTTAGTTCAAAGAAATAAAGAACATTATTAAGAACGTAGGGATTTTCTTAAACTTTTGCTATTTCACGTCATAAAAACTTTTTTCAATAAAAATTATGAAACAAAAATACTTTTTAATTTAAGTTTTTGAAATAAATTGTTAAACAATTTGACACGTAGAACTGTTTCACAAAGCTAAAGTTGGTTTTCCTTTCGCAGTAAAGATAAAAAAAAACATTATTTTCAAATTTGTTTAAAATAATCAAAGATTTTACTGAAAAATAATAATTTCCGCGTTCCATTTACTCATCATTGTACACTTCATTGTCATTTCGGTCAAATAACTGTACTTATTAATTTATTTATATATTTTCGCGATAATTTTATTTTATTATTAAAAATGATTTTTCTGATGATTGAAAAAAAAATACTAGAATTTTACTACACACAAAAATGAATTAGTTTTATTATTTATTAATTTTACACTCCATTTATCACACTGAAAAATTAAACTTATATTTCTCAATTTCCCATTATTTCTTTTTTATTTTTGATTTATTATTTAATTTGTAATTTAAATTTTTTTAATTAATTTTTTTAGCAAACTTATACAAATAAACCATTAAAAATTCTTATTTTTTCTATTTTCCTTAAGAATTTTCGTTAGACTTTTTTTTCTGTTAAATTACACAAAATAAAAACGTGGACATAGATATCCAATCCTTGGTATACGTTTTAATTATTAAATATGTTAATTATATATATATATTTGTTTTTTTGTTTTATTTTAAATAATTAAATTAAATAAGCTAAAGTTTTTTTTTCTATTTCAATTTAAATGTATAAGTTTTATGTATATAATATATTTCTAGATTTTTTTTTTGTTATGTCGCAATGCCACCAAACCACAGATTACCATTTTTTTTTATTTTCTTTATATCTTAAATATTATAATAGATTTTAAAATTCTTTTTCTTTAACAATTTTTCTTTTAATTTGTATCCCATTATTTCCATTATTTATTCTTTTTTGTCTGAATTGGTCAACTGTATTCTTATTTTTTTGTATTTTTTCTTTTTTTTATGATTTAAAAATTCAACTACTTTTTCGGTTTTTGTTTAATTTTTTTTTTTGTTTTTTTTTTTTTTTGTTTAATAATAAATTATGGAGCTAACTTTTGTTAGTTTGATGATAGCAGCTGGTGTAGGAGCAAGGATTTTGTGTTTCCTTTATTAGGGTCACCTCGTTGTGCTGCTTCCGAAGAAATCGGCTAAAATGGAAAGTAAATAATATTGTTCTATAAAAAAAAAAACAATTTAAAAAGTTAATATGGATGGTTTTCTAAATAGGAGCTAATAGAGATACTCTCAAACATAGTCTTGTCCATAAGAAGAAAGATAAAGATTCGAAGAGTTTTTAAACAAAACTTAGTTTTTTTTAAACGCGAAACCAGTGATAAGCAAGAAGAAGGCTGACAGAACTTTGTCCGAAAGAGTATGCATACTCATACAATACATACATATGAGATTCAATTCCCCGCCGATTTCTTGTTTCAAAGCATGCAGGATGTATTACAAGGCTATCAACTGGTCAGACAGGAAGAATCCAATAGGAAACATATCTAAGTAGGTCCTTTGATGGAGACCAAGAGAATAAATGGAGATGAAGATCAAAAATGCCAGCAGGCAGGTAGATTCCGTCGAAATATCCAGCTGGAAACTTAAAAGGAATGCAAATCTTGATAGCTTGATGGCGATCTGTTGTACCACATCATGAAGATGCTTTAGATATTTGATGTTCAAGTGCATAATGGAATACCGGATAAGCAACGATGTTCACTTACCCGAAGCATTAAAGCAGGATCGCAATAGATATGTAAAATAGGCAACTGAAGAATATAAATTTGTATGTTTTATTAATTTTAATTTTAAAAGACAGTTTTAATCAGACAAATCTTTAAAACGATCTGATCTGTGAGTATCCTAAGGTTCAAAGAAGTTTTTTTTTAAACATAATAATAATGGACAAGACTATATTTGACTGAAGAAGGAAAAAGACACACACTATTTATGGAAAAAAAGTCTGTCGTCTAGTCTAGAGACAATTTAAAAAAACAATTTGTTTTTTCTTTTGCACATTTCGACAACAAATCGATACTAAATTAAACACACCTCTTTAATTTTTTTATAATATTTCATGTAATCATGAAAAATTCATCTGATCTTTGACTTTTGCCGTCTCCCTGTGTATCTCTGCTCAGTGGGACCTGTGGGGTAATTCAGGGACGTAATGCTAAAAAAAAATAGTCCTCTGAATTCTGGCTTAACTTACGTGTCTGTGGTATATCGAAACCGAAGTTTAATGTTGGATCTGGTGGTGTATTCATCAATGAATTCCCTGTCAATTGTTGTTGTTGTTGTTGTTGTTGCACAGCCACACCTCCTTGTTGTTGTTGTTGCTGTGGGCTCTGTGGCATACCAAGTTGATTTGTACTATTCGCGCCCACCATCGGTCCTTGGCCCAAACCGAGGGGGCTCTGCGGTGTTCTTAGACCACCACCACCACCCGAATTACTTTGATTATTAACACCGCCACCACCTGGAACTCCATTATTGACGGCAGCCGCTGTTTGCTGTTGCGCTCGCCCACTTACAACTGCTCGCAACTCTTGTCGCACAAACTCGGATGAGTTTGAACCATTACCACCAACTGCAAGAAGGAAATCAAGAGCTGAAATTAATTGAAATATATGAAAATGAATGCAAGTTTCTTTAATAATTTTGGTTATAATATGAAACACCCTGTGTGAGTAAACATTTAAACATCTATTTCAATTTTTGTTAGCCACAATTATGTAATTTTGAATATTTTTAATTATGTTCTTTTGTTTTACTAATTATGTTATGATACACAATTACTTAATTATTAGTTCTTTTAATTTTGGGTAAATGAATATAAAGATGCAACTAAGTGGGGTTGGATTCAATTTTTTCTATAGGTTCATCGGGGTGGAGGGGTATATGTTATGAAAAATAATGTTTTATATAATATATATAGATGAATATGCAGAATGGATGATTTTTCGTGGTTTGTACATAACTGAAAGTGCTGTGTCATATGGGATAAACGATAATTTGAATTATTTACAATATTCAATTTTTCAAGTGTTTTGAGTTTTTGAACAAAAAAAAAACATTAAACATGGAAACAAAATTAAAAGCATTTGGTGACCAAATAATATAACAAATAATATATCTAACGCCGAATTAGGGCCATTTCTTCACTATCGCAAGATGAAACAAAACAGTTGGTTAAGATCAACTGTCGGTCGAAGTCAATTTGCCGATTTCAACCTGCAAGTTGGAAGTTGTTGTAGGCGCTAGATTTTAACTTGCTCTTCAAAATATCCCAGGGAAATTTTTAAATTTGACAGCGATTTTGAAAGTTTTGATTAGTTGGCAGAAGATTTCACAAATACGATCAAAAATAGGAAGTTTATCTCGCATTTGGCTTTGTGGTCCACCAGGACGAGCCAAGCCAAGCAAGGGCCTTTTCTCCAAGCATTTCGTCGTTTCTTTGAGCCTTCATAACTTCGCTTTGGATAATACCAGATAAACAAATTTTATAGGATATGTTGTCTTATATCGTTCTATTTCGGCCATAAGAAAGTGGATGTCATCGTGACCCCCTCACCAATCACTCCGTAGCTTACTCGGTCGGTTAGACCTTGCCCAAATCCCGACGCAAAATTCGCCAAGTTGAAGTCTCCCAAAGGCCGAGTCTTTCCGCACGGCGACGAATTGAATGCCTCGGGCTCTGCTTAACATTTTCAAGGACCGCGGCAATATCTTCGCCAATCTAGAGTTTAGCCGCAACAGGCTATATTATTCAATAAATTATTATAAAATTCCCCGAGTTCATAAATGTAACAATGCAGCATCAATACAGTTATACAAAATTTGATTTCATTATTCATAGCGTGGAGAAATGGAACGTGAATTTAGTAGTGATGCTGCAGTTTTACATTTATGAACTCGACCATGATTATAAATTAAAATACAAAATGCGGTTTTGTCTTGGTTCACTAAGGAGTAGTTATAGTTGAACTTTTTGTTGGTCAAATAGTAGGCCTTCCAGGAGCGGGAACTTGTAATTTGTTTACACTTCACGAATGTTGTGTAGAGCATGAAAGGGTATTATATTGTATCTGAAAAAACGATGCTCCGTTAATTTTTTGGCTGAAGATTCCTGTTGAGGTTGTATAGATTAAATTTATTTTTTTAGACGTGTGGTTTTCAATCTAGCAATATTTTTTTCGGAGTTTGACAGCTGTCACTTGATTTCATAATGGTTTGGTTTGCCATTTCATAATGAATAGACTTACTCCTGAACAACGTTTGCAAAGCGTGCAAATTTATTACCAAAATAATAGTTCAGTTGGATGCAGCAGAGTATTGAAGAAGATCCGAATGAGTCCATCCGCCATCGCCCGCAACAATTGGAACTGTGCCCATCCACTTTATGGAAGATTTTGCGGAAGGATCTTGGTTCGCGAGCTTACAAGATCCAACTCGTGCAAGAATTTAAGCGCGTGTCATGGATAAAGCATTATACAAAAATATAAAATACATACATAAATGTTTATCCCTTTACCATATGTATATCTCCTAATTTAATTTATTTAGCTGGAAACATCTCTTATCATTGCAAAATATAATGTCAGGCAATTACAACGTGAAACACTATTCATGATTGCACTTCTTTTCTCTCTAAACAGAAACTATAGAGAAAAAATTCTTTTAAACTTATAGTACTTTTGGAAGTTGAGAAAACATCAAGTTGAAGTCAACCAGCAAGTTGAAATCGGAAATTTATCATTCAACTTTGACTGAAGAAAAACGATTCGCCAAGTTGGAAAAAAATCCCTAAGTTGATACTCAACTTGAAGTGAAGAAAATGGACCTAAGTTGTTCTGTTAAAAGTGTATTTGATTACCTTTCAATTAGTTGTTAATAAAGAAAAAAATATATATACTTTTTGAACGACGATTAGTATTGACTAAGTTCAGTGGGAAATTAATCGCCCGCAAACGGTATGCAAGCAACCCTAGATAAAGGAAAGGTCACAATAAAATAAAGAAGGCATTGCTGTCTGTGGAAAGGAAGGTAGATTATAAGAAGCCTCGGAAAGGTCATCCTTGTCTGCCTCTTCGCCAACCAAATGATAAAAAAAAACAATGTCTGCAAACTTTAATTGTAAGTCAGCATCAACATTTCCGGATATAGAAGACGTAAATTTTGATTTAGCGAACAAAACTTCAGCATTGGTTATCCCTCCAGAGAAAAGGCGTTTTTCTTAGGCAAATCTCTAAAAAAAACGCGCTCTTTAAGTTTAAAATCACCAAAATATGCTTTTACTGTATTAAATGCTGAAATCACATTTTTTTTTGCTTTGATTAATCTGCAAGAATGGAAGGGACCTGAAGTTTACCGCCGAGTCCGAACGGCTACATGAGATGCACGTTTTCGAGACAAATTTTACTCTTGGAGGTTTTGTCAGTTCCTCACAAGAGGCAATACCCCAGAAAAGATTCTAACCCAGGCTCATTCGCTTAGCAATCCGACACACTAACCACAAAGCTACGGGGCACTACAGGAATGGTTGAGAGTATAAGTCACTAGCCCTTGGCTCCCTATGGAGCTGTCGCTCCAATAAATGTATATATTTAAGATGACTTGATCGCCTGAATATGACAAATAGGCCACAAGCTTCTATTATCTCTTGGCTTAATACAATACGTTTTCGAGGTAAATTAATTTGATTATAAAGATTGGAATTAACATGGTGCAGGGAAAGGGAAGAATAGTCCTGCAGTACTCCCCGAAATCATATCTAGGCAATAAACACTTAAAACAAGCAATCCGACGAACCCCACATGTGGAGTCTTAGGGCGAATCAGAGAAATGGACGTTATGGTCCTAGTGGAGGAGGTATTTATAGTACCAAAAATTATCGAAGATGTATACAACAATCGAAACATTCTACTTACGGAGCATATTAGTGGAGCAGTCTAATTTAAATTAAATAACAATCAATAACTAATATTGTCTATGAATAACCGTCTAGGAAAACATGTGTAGTAGCAACCATTGCTAGCAACTTAATACGAAATATGCGACCGAGCAATTTAGAAGAAACTCTACCAATCAACCCTTTCATTGGCACAATAAAAAACTCTTGACGGTTCTGAGAACCTGTTCCGTCAAGGTCGGTAAAGACCTCACCGACACCTTTTGTGAGTATTGAGACAGAAGCGGCGAAGATGGGTTTAGCAGTCAATGAGGGCAAAACCAAATATATGCTGTCATTAAGAAGAGACACCTAACATCGACCATAGACAGCTATAACTTGGAGGTAGTTAGCGACTTTGTCTACCTGAGCTCGGCTATTAATTTAGACAACAACACCAGCGCTAAATCAAACGAAGAATAACTCTTGCCAATCGCTGTTTCTTCTGGCTTAGAAGGCAATTGAGTAGCAAAGCCCTCTGGGCAACTAAATTGTCCTTTTCTAAGACCCTCATCATCCCAGTCCTGCTCTATGGTGCAGACGCATGGACGCTGTCAAAAACGGATGAGGACGCTTTAGGCTGTTTCGAGAGAAAGATTGTCCGGGTGATTTTTGGTCCCTTATGCATTAACGGAGAGTGGAGAAGAAGATACAATGAAGAACTGTACCGGCTGTATAGCGACACAGACCTAGCCAAAAGAGTAAAAATTCAACGTCTCAGATGGCTGGGTCATATAAAGCGGATGACCATCAATGTCCCGGCCCGGAAAATCTTCGAAGCCACCCCAGAGGGACGGCGCAGTAGAGGAAGACCGAGACTCAGGTGGCGCACACAAGTAGAAGAAGGATTCAACCGATTCCACGTGCGAAACTGGAGGCAGCTAGCTAGGGACCGAGCTGGCTGGAGAAGCTTGTTGGTTGAGGCCCAGGTCCACCCGGACTGTAGCGCCACCTAAGGTAAGGATTTCAAAATGAGTTAATCCTCGAGTGAAATCAATGAAATATGATATAAGTTTATTGAGGCAAAAAATTAATCTGAAATGGTAAACACTATTGAAAATAGTGAAAAGGAATCTTTTAAGCTTGTTAATAATATTTTTAAATCCTGGAGGAATCTATTATAGTAAATAATAATTTACTTTAAGGTAAGAAAGATATAGTTAAATAAATAATCGTCTAAAGTCTCGGAACATAAAACTTTTAAGAACAACATTTAGTTATCTTATCCCTGTAGTAGCCTAGTAATCATCGGAACATCATGTGATATTAGTTCTGGGATTCCTTTCAAAACTTCCCTTACAACCGAATGTTTGAAAGAAAGAAAAAAATTTACTTTCCCGCATAATACAAGTTAAACATTATTCAACAAATTAAAACAAAAATACAAACAAACAAATACAACTAAAGCATAAACAAACACCAATGTTTGACATGTTTTATTCAAAACCCACAAAAACATTTATCTTGAAACACCCAATAATTTTAAAACAAAACACACAAATTTCGAGACCAATTATGGATTTATTTTTGTACAAATGCGCGCGTCTTTGCGGTTGGTGGGTTGGTTAAAATGAAACATTTATACAAAATTTAGATCATACATGGGATGTTATATTAAAAATGTGCACATGACTTATTAACGATAAACCCAATTACTCTTCTTCCCATTAATTTACATTTAGGATGGGACAAAACATAAAATGTGGTGTTTAATGTAATTTTTGTGAGTGCATGTGGAGGAGCGTGATTGGGAAGTATTAATGCATACAAAGTGGATGTAATTTTGTTAATAATTGTTTACTATTTTTACAAAAAAAAAAAAAAGGGTCAGGTGTGGAGGAGAAAAAGAGCAATTGAGGGTGGAGTTTTTTTTTTGTTGGATTATTAACTGAGTGACCAAAACATGAAGAGACGGTCTTACCGGTCTGATTGCGACCATAGAAATCATTTGGCGGTGGCCCTTGTCCAGCATGTTGCATGCTGTTGTACATCATGCCATAGCCGCCGCCACCAGTACCATCCGATCCACCAAAAGAACGGGGTGAGCCTGTGTTTTTTTAACAATTTTATATTTAATTAAACAATGTTTTCTTATAATTGTTTTCTTTTTTTAATTTTATGTATTTTAAGGCTAACAATTTAGTGGATTTATTGATGAAAGCTTTTATGGTCGAAGTGTTTTTTTATGATAAGAAAAATTGTCTGCTGGGATTATAATGTTGTTATTGTTTCCAATTGAAGGGATTTTTGTTAAAAAAAAATTGATTATTAGACGATGAGAAGAGCACAGTTTTAGTTAGGTTACTAAGCGTGTAAGCTGTATGTTCTGGAAACATAATTTTGCGTAAAATTATTAGCAAACTTAATGATTTTACCAAAAATGGTTGATTTATTGATCTAATCTAATCCTTCCCACTGGGGAAGGAACAGAAAAAAAGAGCCAAGTCAGCAGTCCGAGAGCTTAAAGAATGGATCAGGTGTAAATTCATCAGATGAAGAGCCGAAAAAAGCATGCTTTTCTGTAATTGAACAATTCCCCTAAATTATACATGACAGGGATGCGTCCAACACTGATTATGGAAATAATATTGGACAATGTACAAAATTGCTATATACTGGGCATGAAATAACCTTCGGAAACTTTCATGCCAATATCGATTGAGTTATTAATTGAGATGATGTTATGGTCCTTAACTCTCAATGAAAAAGGCATATTTTTTTATTTAGAAGGAAGCATGTGTTTGTAGGTACAAACATTTTAAGTCACACTGGTCACTTTACTTATCTTCATAACCATAACTGTGCTCTGTCTTTTCATCGTTAAAATTAAACTACAAAAATCTTTTTAAAATAATTTAAATGGTCTAACACCTACCTGGCAAATGTTGCGTGGCCTGAGGTACACTTGTTTGCCGTTGCATTCGCTGCAATTGCTGTGCGCTAAACACATTCCCAGGTTGTCCGTAAGGTGATTGCGGACTTGGTGAGGTAGGCCCGGGGAAACCATCAGTAGTTTGTTGTGGAAATGAATTCTGTCGTTGAATATTTCCAGCTCCACCGGGTGAATTCAATGACCGCCTTTGTGTTTGATATTGTCTATATGGGCTAACACCCTATACATTGGAAAAATGATCAAAATAAAAGAATAAATTAGCATGAGTTTCATTTCAAATTAATATTCCACCTTCTGTCCCACCTGCAACTGAGCACTCAGCATGGGGTTGTGCTGCTGCAGGGAGATCCTTGAATTGTTATTTCCACCACCACCACCTCCAACTCCATTATTGTTAGCTACTCCACCACCACCGCCGCCACCAACTGATGCTGCATTCCATTGCTGTGGGGACAAACCACCAGCGGCACCTGTGGCAACTGATTGAGCATTTACATTGAATGGTGGCAGCCGAGGAGATAACTGAGCAGCTGTGTTATTCCCTACGACATTTTGAAAGACCATTTGCTGTTGTTGTTGCTGTTGAATTTGCGAGAGTTGCTGTTGTTGTTGTGGCGACAAACGCTGGCCGTTGTTGGTAAATTGTTGTTGAAAGCCTGTCAAAGGGAAATATTAGAAATCTATGTGGCAAACAATGTTGATTACGAAAATAACTAACCTGCATTCGATTGTGGACTAAAGGGTGCACCTCTTTGTCCAGGACTCAATTGCTGCTGTATCATGCTTTGGGCATAGCTCGGACTTAGTTGGGAGTCTGGTGGCATGTTGTTGCGGGATAATGAGACATTTGGCGCTACAGAATTGTTTAAGAGGGAACCAATGTTATTCAGACCTGGATTAAGACCTAGAATATGAAGTTTAAACGATGTTTTCAAGAGATATCCAGTTCGATTGATACTTACATAACTGATCTCCACGAGCTGTTGCACTTTCTGGAACTAAAAGATGTTGTTTCTGTTGCTGCTGCAGAAGTCGTTCTTTTTGGGCGGCTTGAAGCATGCGGTCCCGATGTAAACGTGAAACCGGAATTGAGGTAATATTCCCGTTCGAGAGCTGGAAACGTAGATTTCTTGGAGGCTGATACATCGGTGGAGGATGTTGAAAACCCTAGGAAATATTTTTTTTAGTAACAAGGGGTTTGATGTTGCATCAAAAATAATATACTTACTTGGTTCGCTTGCATGTTTTGTAGCTGTTGTTGCTGTTGCTGAGTCATTCCGCCACCAGGAACGCCACCAACACCTAGCTGCTGAGAGTAGGGCGGTGGCGGTCGACTATTGATATTGAATGCAGCGGCTTCAATTTGCATTAATGATTTTTGAATCTCATTAATGGCGATTTTTTCGTTAAGCTCTTGCTGCGACAGCACGTGGTTTGTGTTGCCGAATTGTTGTTCTGGAATGTTACAATCCGGTACACAGTCGATGACATAGTTGAGGATGTTCGCCAGTTCGGGATCGAATTCAGAGTTCTGGTGTTGTTGTTGCTGCTGTTGCTGTTGCATGGCGTGCATTTGACTGTTTGTGGAAATGGTGACACCTCCACCACCAACTCCACCACCCACCATGGCTGCTGAGGTTGGAGCAGAGGTTACAGACGAGATGCTGCCACTAAAGGACGATAGGGAAACTGAGCTCACAGAGGCGGCAGCTACTGCTGCCGCTGCTGCTGCTACAGATGACGTAGATGAGGTAGCTGAACCGAATGGGGAACCGCGATGGTCCATTTGGTAGGCACCCCCACTCGATGATTGAGGTCGTTGTATTGATGAGGTCGCGGATGGTGACTGGAGCGAGGAGTTTTTGGCTTGTTCTTGGAGCTGCTGTGCCGCAACTTGTTGTTGTTGTTGTGTGAGGTAGGCATCGGAAGGCTGCTTACGACCACGCCCTGTGGTGTGATTCGCATGCGAATTGTTTGCTGCGGCCGCTGCAGCTGCAGCAGCTGCTGCTGCCGCCGCCGCTGCTGTTTGTTGTTGGGTCACTACATTGGCTGTGTTTGTTGGTGGTCCTTTCAGTTGCAATACACTTAAGCCCGATGAACTGCTAACCCGATTGACTGAAGGTGTGATATCAGGGATAATCTTAACACCCGGAGATGATGAAAGAACTGGCATCTTCGTAGATTTTTCAAGCAAAGAGGCAAGCATTCGGTTGCTTTCACGCAGTTTTGATGGCTTGTCATCGGAACGCTTAGCTGCTTTGCCATCGTCGGGTTCATTGGAGGGACGTTTCCGTTTGCCAGGTTCTTCTAATTGGATTTTCAGGAAGCGCTTGAGATCCTCAGAACTCATATTGTTCGGATTTTGGTGGTTGAGGTGGTGATGGTGATCTTTGGGTCCGTCATCTTTTTGTAGTTGGCGCATAAGTTCACTGCTGGGACGGGCTTTGGATTGAGAATCATCATCTTCACTTTTTTCATTCAAGAGCTGCAAGACAGAAACAAATATATTGGAATGCAAACAAACCCAAGTTAACTTTGTATACTTACCGAAAGCAGCATTCGGTTGTTGGTGTTTGTTTGCTTCGGCAAAGCATTGCCATACATTCTGTTAGGCATGCCGGTTGTATTCATCTTGAACATAGCTCCAGAAGCAACAATGCTTTCCTTATCTTCGTCCGAATTTAATAAGCCCTAAGAAATTCATTATTTATGAACAACTACATCTGAAATATGTTTTTCTTTTCAAACTTACCTTGAGTATGTGGTTTTCATTCTCAGGCTCATCTACAGCCATTGCTGAGCCATGCATTCCAGCTGACTGTCCGGCAGCTGGTTGATTTGGTTTAAGTGTTAGCAAATGCCGTAACCGTTCCGAGTCGGTACTGTTGCCACTACTATTAGATCCACTCGGATTTCCACCTCCTCCATTACCATTACCATTTCCGTTATTTGGACCCCCATTATTATGCAACATATTGTGGTGTTGCTCCTTCGACATTGAAGAATCCTTGTCATCGAAATTGGGAAACACAAACCCATGGTACGCCCCATTGTTGTTGTTGTTCATGCTGTTGCTATTGTTATTTTGTTGGGGACTCGGCTGACTTGCAACACTGTGCTGCGATGATAATTGATACGGAGTCGATGGCGACTGGCAAACGCCATGCGCAGCAGGACTAAAAGCCTGTCCTGAAGGCGGTCTGGGTGTACTGACTGGGGTCGCGACACTTGTCCGTGAATTCGGTCTCGAATCGCCCCACGCTACAGTTTCCATTTCGAAGGAGGAATGTTGAAAATCAAAATCAAACGTTTCTGGCATATAAAAGTTAGTTGTTGTGTTTTCTGGACCTGAGGGCGAATTGGAAAACGCCGATACTAAGCCAGTTCGCGGAGAGGCTTGCACCTGACCTCCGCCATTTATCACCGAGGTCATTAGTGGTCCACCAACGTTTGTTGTTGTTGTATGATGATGACTTGTGCTCGGCAACATTGTTTGTGATGTCGACGGAGACGAGTCGATAGATGACGCACACAATGAAGCCGCTATCGATGACACCATTGAAGTGGCCGACGTTGCGTTCGTATTCATGTTGTTATCTTCTCCCTGACTGAGGAGAGTTTGCCAGGACATTATGTAGTCAGTTTCGCCAGGAGTGCTATTAAGAAAAAGTCTTGAGTTGGCCTTGACGTGCATATACACATCGGGAGATCCCAAACGCAGTCGAAATGGTCGCGATGTATAGCTGTTCAGATTTGCGTTGCCGCCAGAATCTTGTACATCTTTCATGTGACATTTAAGATGATGTAGGTCCTGAATGTGGCACAAGTCCTGAATGAGACTTCCACGGGACTTAGATATGTAATCTGCGAAGGCAGCTCTCAACGCAGAAGTGTCTGTCTGCAAGATTTTGCCATGAACATCGAGCTTAAAAGTCAGCTGCTCCAGGGAACGCTGCACCACATGCTGTTGGATATTCATTTCAAGTGGCGATTCATCCTCGGGGCGTGTGATAAGACAAAGGAGTGACGACGAATCATCGCCATCGTCTGAAAAAAATAAATAAATAAAACCACAGTTGCATAATGTTTTTGTTAATATTTTCAATACTCACCCTTAACTGGCGCTGCAATCAATACGACTTCCTCATATTTATCGCCTCGCGTTACACTTTTTTGGTCCATAGCATCATTGGCCCTGTCCTTGACTAACATTCGAACTTTGGTCGAAATGCTACGTTTTCCCTTCAGCTGCATTTGCTGCTGTTGTTGGTGTGTTTGAGTATCATCTTGGTCACCCCAGCCCAAAGCCAAGGAATTATTACTACTGTTGCTATTATTACCGCTATTTTGGTATGACATAGTATTTAGGATTGGATTCAATTTGGCATGATCAGCACTATGCAGGTACGAGTATATTGGCTGCTTGTGCAGCTCCGATTTCTCATAACCAAAGAGATCGCGTACGTTTTGGGTGCAGGTTTCAATGCAACCGTCCGAATTGATTTGCAACAAAACCCAGCCCACTGAGGAGATATAAAATTCAATTGCCTCGAAATATGCAGAAATTTCGGGCACTTGACCATTCAATGATGGTTCTGGCAGTGGAGGTTCTGTCGATGAGATGTCACCCTGTTGAACGGGATGGATTGTGCAATTGTCTGTTGCACAACGTGCACAACGATTTGAACCGCTCGCCGAAGAAATGTTGGCTGTTGTAGATGTTGTTATTTGTGAGGGTGATGCCCCGGGGTTTGCTGAGGAGGTTGATGTTGTGTTGGTTAATGATGACGACGACGAGGAAATGTCACGAGATTGACCCTTATCGCAGATATCGCGATACTGTAAATATAAAAAAGATTTGATATTTTTCAATTAAAATATCTTTGGAAAATAATTTTTATTTTTGTCAGTATTGTTAAAATCGTCAAATCTATTCGACAAAATATTGTATTGAGCATTTATCTTCTAGGGATCAGCTAGGTTAGTGCCTATGTAGAGTATTTCCATTTTGGGCCTATCATCAGGTACTTGTTCTTTTCATTAGAGTCTACAAAGGAGAACTCATGAGGTATCTTTTCGATACGTTGCAAAAAAGCAAAACTCTATCAATACTGAACAAAATTTAAGGAATGACATTGATAACTCTTTCAAGAAAATAAGAAGACGGCATAAACCTAAGCATAACGTTGTCTTCGAAAGTATGCATGGGGTAGATCTACCAGACTCTAGCTCTATATATGTATGTGCCTAGCCTATTAAAAGAGACTTAATTTGCCGGCTCATTTTTATGGGGTTATTTCGCACAATTCTTTTGGCATATGGCAACAAAAGATGTAATTACAACGTGAAAGATAAAAGGAGGTCTGTACGTATATACAAGTTGCGATGAATAGGTGTTTTTTTTTATATTTGCACCTTGAAACAGCTGAAGGTCAGTTTCAGTTTTGCGAAATATCTTAAATAGGTAAAAAGAAAAAAAAATCGTTAAAGCATTTCGCGGTATTGGGAGCGATTAAAATATGAGTGGCTGGTGTTGGTTTAAAAATTAATTAATTAATCAAATGATAAAACCACTACACTGGCTTTTATTTTTCAGACTAATAGATCCTGGATTAGGTCTCTTATTTAATAAACTGGGCCTAAATGATGTTTTACTGATGAGACTGACCAGAAGATAGTTTTGCAAACCAGATTTTATCCGTAATCAGATGTTTTAAAGACAAAACAATGAGCTTGGATTAGATTTAGAAATTTGCAAATGTCTATCTATTCTATAACAAAAAACATTTAATTAAGCTAAATTAACTTTTTACACCTACGAATATTTCGTCAAAGTATCTTTATTTTGTTGACTTTTCGTCACGTATCTGTATAAAAATAAACAAGTTAACAAATTGGAAGCACGTTTTGTGAAAATAAAAAAGAATTGAAGACATAAAAGCCGTCAATAGTTTTTCACGATTTCTCGGTGGTGGCACGTATAAAGTATTATCTGATTAATTTCTTAAGAAATTAAGTTAAATTTCAATCAGAAGTCGGTGAAATAAAGCTTACTTCTCAGAATCACTTCACCAAATACTGATCATTACATATTTGAAGAAAAGTGATCTTCGGCACTTATCTTATGAAACGTCTATTCAATGAGCCTGCTCTAATTGTGCTCTGAGCAGAAAAGAGTAAGATTTTGCTGTTCACAGAAGAATTTTCTGCTCTAAACTGCCCTTATTTGTCGGAGTTGCTGTTCAATAAGTTTTTCTAGAGCAAGTTAAACTTAGAGCGAGATTTTCTAGACTTGCTTTTGAGTTAAAGTGTTCCGGTATCGTGATATTTAAAAAAAAATCCAATAAATACATTTTATTTTGTTAATCAAACAAGAGTAATAGTTGATTCCTTTCAGCCAGAGAGAAAGAGAGAGAGATACAGATTACAGTTTACAGACAAGAATGATATAAAATACAGTACACATATCTAAGGTAATATCATTTGAGGTTTTAATTTTGCAATCTTCTGCGCATCTGTCAAAATCAAAATAAAATGGGGGCCGCCAGAGACCATTAGCTTATTTATTTGTTCTAAAAAATACATCGCGTGGCTATATTTTAAAGTATTTGTTGTAATTAATTTATAAAAATGCTTTTTAATAAACAAGAAAATAAGAAAAACTTAAAACAAACGTGTGGTGTGCAGTTTTGTTCATAAGTTTTTTTGATGTAGGTCTCTAACAACCACTACTTTTAATACAAAGTGACAGATTAGATTTTGACAACCTGCGCAATATATTACCTTAGTTATGTGTACTGTGGATATAAACAAGATTACTGGCTGACCACAATGGGGATGCTGAAGCTGTAGTATGAAGCGCAAAAATGAAACACGTCAAAATTGAAGATAAGTAATGTAGCTGACTCTAATGGTGAAGTACGGAATGTCAATTTTGCTGCCAGAAATATATAAAATATATATATCCCAAATGCTATCGAAATATTCTTTTAATATTTTTATAGTTGGGGATGGTTAAATCCCATAAAATATTTTAATTTTTAACCAGCCCTATCATTCACATATTTTGTTTTCGTTTGATTAAGCTAGTTCAAGTTTCTTGAGATTTCGGAGTGATCCTGGAATTTTTTCAATCATTATCAATGGTTTTGAGAAAAAAAGAGATTTCGAAGAGATCAGAAACATTGAACTAGCATATTTTGTTGCTGTGTAATGTAATGAAGCTGAAGCGTGAAGCGCAAGTTGAAGTTGAGATAACTTGCGCTACTGCTAAATTTCAAGCTAAAGCTTCAGCTCCTCATTGTATTCGCCTTATAGGGTTCGCGTATATTTAACTTTGACAGCTTCAGCTTCACCATTGTGTTCAGCCAGTTATGCCGTTATGTCAAATGAAAACAGGATTTTTTTTGTGACGTAGGCAGTGACTTTTGCAAATTTTGTGTGTGTGCTTTGATTTAGTTTTCGAATTAAGGCTAAAACACAATCACGCTTCAGCTTTGGCTTCGTCGCGCTCCATTTTAGACGCTTTGTGTTACGGTACATTTTCCAAATTTCGGTTGTTGATTTTGCTTTTTTTCTGTCAAAGCGGGCAAAAGTTCAACCAGTTTCTACTTCAGCTTAGAGTTTGAGTCTCGTTACCTTGTCTTGTACACGAACCAAACGTAACTGCAAGGCTAAAGCGACATTGTGATAAGATGTACATATTGATACCCTATGATTGAACTTGTAAACGTCAGGCGAAACCGAAGCTAAAGCGTGATTATGTTTTAGCCTTTGGATTCTCACTTTTATATAAATTTTAGTTTTGTTTGATTCTGTGTTCTGTACAATGGTAAAATGGCCCAGGAAGCACGTCTTATGCATGCTGTTGTCTTGTGAAACCTCTTCACTTTGGATTTCTTCGAGTTCTGCAAAGATCCACAACACAAGAAGCTCGAGAAAAACAGGTACAATAAATTCATCTTGGGCTCCAACAAGACGTGACTGCCAAAATCTAAAAATTGTCAATTTCATCGATGGTCGTAAGTTCTTGACTTATTTTCAAAGAGAGGATTTGACAAGTTTTAAGCCCATTGGTCACTTGAAGAAGTTAAAAGTCTTGGTAGAAGTGGGCAGGATGTAACTCTTTTCTGGATATTCAGTGATAAAGGGTGATAACTCTTAAACTTTGCTAAAATTATGTAAGCAAATTTTTTGCTGCTACAAAGAGGCCATGAAAATTTCTTGGGCAGAAATTCGTAATCGTTACTCTTTCACTTGAGGGAAGTTGCTTACTCTCTCATTATTTTTTCTCTTTTACGAAAACTTTGTGTTAGTGTTTAGGGAACATAAGTTTTTATTAACTTTTGGCAGCTTGAAGTTATTTGAAAAAAATTAAAGGAACACAACTATTGTTAGGGCCCGCCATGTTTTTACTTTGACAGACAGAACTGTCAATACGTTTTGTGCGTTCAAAAAGAAATATCGGATAGTTTTTAAGGAAATCTGTAATTTTGTGTGGTTCGAAGTTGACAGACAGACACAGAAACAGATAATTTCTACAAAATCTGTCGTTGTTATCATATGACCACAGCCATATATTTTTTTTAATTTTTACACTAAAAGACAGAGCTGTCAATAGGTTTTGTTCGTGCGAACAATATTTTTTTAAGAAATCTGGCATTAACCTTGTTCACACGATTCCTATATTCAGTTGTTTCTTCAATCTTCTTTTTGGCACAATAGGTCGGGGTGTAGTAGTAGGGAAATGAAGAAAAGAACTGAAACATGAAAGTTTTAAGATTTTTGAGAGTTCAGCTTTCACGTTTCGCGTTTGAGGTCGTTTGAGATAGAAAATGCTAGGAAGAGACTAATAATAAGAATTTTTTTAAAATTGAAAACAATTCTCAAAACATATACTTTAGTGGTGGTAATGGATATTTTTTTGTTTGGTTTTGTTGGAATTTTAAAGTTTTTATGAAAAGTATGGAAATATTCGGGAAAATCAAAATCAATGTAAACAAAAACACATTTTTCTACCCAAAATAAGAAACAACTGAAAAAAAGAATCATAAACTAGGGTATTGTAACGGTATATTATATTTACATGTTTTAACGTTGACAGTATTGCATGTCAACGCACTAATAAAACCTAATTGTGTTCGATTAAACATCTGCACAGCCTAATATTAGTGGCTATCTTCAAATTTATCAACTCACAACTATCAAAGAAAGATATTATTCACAAATAGAAAAAAAAATTATTTAATCGAATTAAACTTAGTCAGTTAATGAAAGTAACATCTTTTTGCATGCAATCTCGCAATAAATTTAAAATACTGCTTCGCTTAGCAAAAATTACTTTTAATTGCAAAAGGCATTCAACTTGACAATAATGAAAACTTCATCATCAATAGGTGCTTCCAATGCCTCTTTCACTTCTCTGTCTATATGCATAACATCAGCGCCATCATTACACTCACTGTCAAACATTAACTCATATCATGGAATTAAGACCAATATTTCAAAGCTACTGTTTAATGGCAATAACGATGACGACAGTGACGTATTTTTCGTTTTTTTAGTTTTTTTATTTAAGCCGAAAACGAAAATGGCCATGGCTGAATTAAAAAAAAAATATTTCCATGACTAATTACACTGGGTTTTTTTTTAGACAAGACAATAAGCTAGGATTGGATAAAGACAGGCCCATTATTATTATTATTTTTCGTAATGTGAATCTGCAATTAAAATTTTGTCAGATGAGGAAATGATGGATTTGTTAAGTTTGTTTTGTCTTCTTTTAATGACAGTTCTTTTTTGGGAAATATTAGCATATTTTTTGACATAAAAAAAAACATGTATACACACCACACTTGTCAAGTGATTAATGGCACACCTCAGTTGAGTAGGGGGAATAAAAATACCAAACCATGACAAGATATGGAAATAAATTGATGTGTACAGTCGATATCTGGAGTAGAGTGGTGTAATAAACATAATTTACAATGTTTATTGGTTGAGGACAACCAACTAAAATAATAAACTTACAGGTGTCAGTACGATAAAAAAAAATAGTAAAAAGTATGTAGTTTGAAGATACATAAATACTCAATTCATTGGGAAATGACAAAAATTGTATTTACATTTTTCATGTCGTCGTTGCAACTGATTGGCTATAACATAAATTATCGAAACCGCTAGTCAAATGGTTTGGATGGCAGCGTATACATAAATGGACAAAATCTAATAGGTCCAGGCAGAAATTCTGGCAACCAAAGAAGTCCTATCTTTGCACAAGGAAAACTTGCATTGCTGGTCGAATATCTATCTCCATCTTTTCAGACGGCGAAGCTACCACCAAAAATTCAGTTCCTTATCCACTTTAATTGTCCGAAACTGTCTTTTATCTCTAATGGAGATGGCACCGCTTCAGAATTTTGGCTATGTCTACATGCTACCTTCAACTTTACACTGTAAAACTCTGGACATTGAGCCAAATAGGGTGTCCATAATGAAAATAGAAAAAAAGAGAACATTTTCAAAAATTTAAATGATAATACACCCCCCCCCCCCCCCCTCCACAGCTTCTTTGTAACTTACTCACTCTCATATGAACGATAATGCACACCGTAAACTTGATAAGGGCTTGACTTTCGACTCTTGAAACTCTTTTTAAACGTGTTAATGTTGTTTTATATGAACAATTATTTTTATGTTGAAATTTCAAAATTGAAGCAAGGAAGGGAACAAATTTTGTAGAAAAAGAGACTAAAAAGAGGACATGTAAAAAAAGAGGACAAAAAAAGAATTTCATAAAAAAAGAGTGTAAAATAGATCTGAATTGAAAAAGAGAACATGTTCTCTTTAAAAGAGATGCTCTGGAAACCCTTGCCAAATGTAAAATGCGTTCCTATCGAAAAACACCCACCTGATTCCATCGACATTAGTTTGTCTGAACAACCGAAACATTCAACACCGAATGAAAAATATTTTCAACTCTTCATGGAACTATTAAACACCTGGAATACACTATACTCCGACGGTTCTAAGAGCTGTGAAGGCTCCGGTTTCGCAGTCGTCAACAGCTACGGAGAGGTTAAATCTGTTGTTATAGTTCCAGCATATTTTGTTCTGTCTTTTCAACAGAAGCGCTGGCCATACTAGAAGCTACAAAGATAGCAATATCATCAAAGAGAAAAAGCAATCATTCTCACAGATAGCTTATCGACACTACAAGCAATAAGAAATATTAAACGACGAACACCCATGATAAATAATATTCGCGATATTATTATATCACACAAAGACAAATTAAAAATCATTTGGATCCCAGGCCATACAAATATTGAAGGTAATGATAAAGCTGACAAAGAGGCAAAGGCTATATCCACAAATACCAACGCCGACATAATCCATTACCGTCTTTCAAAAAAAGACTTAGACAAACTAATGACAAATAACTCTCGCATGAAAACGAAAGAAGACTGGATGAGGTACAACCATCAGTACACTAGAATCAACCCAGAAGGCTCACCAGCAATTTATCCTGCAGACACTTCAGCCAACATGAATAGATCCTTCTTGCGACTCCGACTAGGACACACGTGGCTACCTACTCAGAAACGAACCCCTACCCACCTGTCACCTATGTCAAACAAATAGTTTACTAACCACTAACCACATTATTACAGAATGTAAGAAAATTAAAAAAATGCTTGTAAAGGATTAAACAAAGAAAAAATTATCAATCTCTTACCTAATCCATCATCAAATAATATTAAAAATACATATAATTATATTACAATACCTGGGACTGGACAAATTTATTTAATAATCGTTAAAATATTTCCCTAAGAAGGGAAGGAGTCGGGGATCCGAGGAAGATGCGAGCAAATAAGCTCGCGCTTTGTCCGGATCCTCGGTTTCTTCCCCACACAATTATTACATTATATTTACATAAAGTAATACAATTAAATATAATATTGTTACCCCAGACAAAGCGCTGTAGCTTGTGCTGTAGTTTTTAAGAATTTAATCATCTAACATTTATGTCGTGGTTAATAAATAATAACAATAATAATAATAGTTCAATTCACATTTTTGGCAGCCAAGGCACATGTACATTCCAGGAAACTGTGGGGCTGAAGAATTCCAATCTTACCTAACAAGGCTACAGGCGTTTCGTATTTTAACCGATGCCTGAAATGTACTTCTGCGATTTCTTCAGATCTAATAATAATAATGATAAATGAATCCAACATTTCTTTACAATTTATGTACATCAAATTTCCACACTTGCCAATGAATTTGAGCCTAGCATTGTGTAACTAACATACACTCAGTTTTGTCTTTACAAAAGTAGTGGTTTTGAAACATTTATGACATCCAGCTGTCACTACATTCCAAAAAAAAAAAGGAAAACATCCACTTGCTGCACTGGATTAACTTTCCGCTTTACTGAAACTGTCCTACATCCCTTCTAATTTAACAAGTGGTATTGCTTACTCAACAATAACTTTGTTTATTTAGTTGCAACGCATAAAATGTTTACGACTTTTTTAACAGTAAAACCCTTAAATACATTTCGAATTGGAAAAAAAAAATTCAAAACACACACGTTTTTTCGTTTAAAAATAAACAATAAAAACAAAAATATTACAACAAACAACCATCAAAAAATACACAAGTGCAACCAAAACCAAAAAAAAATTGTTAAGACTTAACAAAAGAATTCCCCGAGGAACCTTAAAATGCATTCCCAACAACAGCTTTTTTGAATCTCATTGATTTCATTGATTGCCACCATTAAGTATTTGAGAATGCGGAACAAATATTGAAACGTGATGAAAATTCAAATATGTTTTCTCCAGATATTCCCGGTTGCATCATAAAAAGGGTGTAGTAAAAAACCCACTTAAGAAACCCTTTATTTTTCAACAGCTTAACCACCTTTTTGTCCGCCATTGGAAACAGTATAAATTTCAATACAATTCTAATTTCGATAATCATTGTCATTTAAACGAAGCTAACCCCATCTACTGGCATATGATTCATTTAGATGTCAACATTAAGCGATATTTACAAATTATCGTGCGTTTTTTTCGATTCTGTTTTTGGTGAGTGTAGTATCCACCTGTGTCTATCGGAGGAATTATTTAAATTTCATCATTAATTATGCAAATAAGCGGGAGAATAGTATGCAGAGCCACAGACATGGATCGGTTTTTTGGAGCTTTAATGTTTGATAATGTTGTTAAGGTTTGACAGACCAGAGGCGAAAAGATGGCGGCGGTGGCGATGACGTCTGCGGTTGTTTAAATTCTTTTGGAAATATCTATGTCTATATTAATTGCCATTAATTTGGTGATACTTATACTATTATCATAATGTGTTGGAATAGTTCAGTATTTCGTTAAATGTCGTCATAAATTTTGTATAAAACTTTTAAGCAAATGTTTATCGGTAAAATTGAATTCTTTAATGAAAACTCTTTAAGCATTTACATAATTTAAAAGTATTATTAATATGCAAACATTGCAAAAAAAATTATTGACTATTAGCATCAACTCTTCGTTGTATTGTTTTTTTTTTTTAATTAGTGTCTAGCATATTAAAATTCAGGTAATTGAAATTTGTAATAGATTACAACATACACTGCCAATCACTAAGATGAGGTCACACATTTTTTCAATAGATTTTAGCTTTCCATACTTTTCGATTCTTGTTTACCCGAAAATATATGTTATTTGTGAGTTGGTACTAATTTTCCCAAAAGAAAGTCATTAAATATTGAAGGGTTAGTTAAAAAAAAAAACATTGGAATTTCGAAATATCAAAGAGTTATCTACTAAAGGATATAAAAAGATATGCCACTTGGATGATGTCACATTAAAAAGAAAAACTTATAAGAAAAGGAAAAAATTAAAGAAATGCTTACATTTTTTTGGGTTGCCTATATTTATTGTTAGGTGATGCTCCATTAAAAATTAGTATCTTAGGCATTTTTCGATATAACCTATAAGACGGTTTGAAATTGTTTTATATTTTTTACTTGCGATTATAGGGACTATAAGGCAAGTTATGCATTCGTAAAAAAAAAAAAAAAATTCTAACAATCAAACATGATATTACGATGATAGAGAAGTCAAAAAAAAGTGGGTCCGGAAATTCCGTCCGTCTGTCTGTCTGTCTGTCCGTATCGATATCTACAGCCTAAACGGTTGGGCCAATTTGATTCAAACTTGGTATATAGTATTTTTAGAGTGCTCTACCCGACAGTTTTTGGAATTGGCATTCTAGCTCCAAAACTAACGGTACCTGCCATATAACTTTTATTAAAAAACTTATTTTTCTCGAAAACGGCTCCTACGATTTTGATTAAACTTTCAGAATGATGTTTTCTGTGCAAAATCTATCTTTTAATTTTAATGGATTTTTCAGAAAACGTTTTATAACGGTAACTCCCATATGACCGATTTTTTAAAATCAGACTTTCTCGTTAACTAATTGACGGATTTTGATGGAATTTTCAAAATATGTAGTGTTTTATGATTTAAATAATATTGTTTATCAAAATTTTCAAAAACATTTTTTTTTAAATTTTAATAATTTTTTTAAAAAAATATTTTGTTTTTTGAATATTTTGAAAACGGATCTATAGATTTTTTTTTAAATTTTTCTCCTAGTATAAACTATAGATTTCTTAAAATTGACACATTAAAAAAAATTTTAAAATATGTTTTCGAAAAGTTTTTCAAAAAAAACATTTTTTTGAAAAAACGGGTCGATAAAATAGAAAACAGCAAAAGAAATAAGATGGCTTACAACATTTTTTTCCAAAAAACGTTATGAGTAGTGTTTTTTTGAATTCATAAATTTTTTTCCCCAACATATTTCATATTGCTCGGCTAAGCCCTAGCCAAGCCATTAGTCAAATATAAGAAAGTGACAACCTACATTACATACATACTTACGTATTTTAAAGTATTTTTCATCATCATAAAAGCACAGAATAAATAAGGAAGCCTTTGATAAACACACAAAAACAACTAACAAATAAAAAAAAAACTATTTGATTACTACTGAATGCAAAAATTTCAATCGAGAAAACAAAAGTTTACACCTTCCTATAAATAAACAAAACCACTGTGTTAACTTTTAATATTGTCTCTATACCTACTGGCTTAACAGTAGTTGGAACACGTATCTTAATTTTAGTACCTACCTTCCTTCCAACCTTATTATAGGTACCTAAATCCTTTATAAATTCCATTGGTCCCATATTGGGACGTATAAAGGTCCCTTTACCTAGCATTATTGCCATACTGCTGATTCCGACGAATCTTTATGCCAGTTGTTCAAATTTTTCCATACCAAAATGAAAATTTAACTGAAAAAAGTCCTTTGTATCTTTCTATTAGCAAATTATATTATAAACAGTAAGCAGCAAGTGGAAAGATAATACTACACTAAAAAACTGCAAAAGCTAACAATCCTATATATTTATGTGTTTATCCCTTTGTCGTGACGCATGTTCGTTCGAGCTTCACCCCAAAACGATTATAAGGAAGTTGCACGTCATACAAAAAATATTAAAATAAAATCTTTGTCAAAAAGACGCCTGCACTTAAAAAGGATTAGCACATAAGAGCAAGTACGTGCGACCCAGTCGTGCCTTTTATTTTTTTTAATATTAAAGCGAAATCTCTTCTCTGCGAAAATTGTGACCTCGATCTAGTGATTGACACTGTATAAATGAGTTGCTTGCTATATCTATTAGCTTTATAGAACTGCTTTACTTAATTTTTTTTTATTAAAATCGATTCAGCGGTTAGGTTTTAAATTAGAAAAAGCTTACGACTAACTAGCTGGTATGGCAAAGAGAAAGAAAGGGACTCATTGCATTGAAAAAAATTATTGACAATTGACTATGTTACTTAAGTTTTAAAGAATTTATAAAACAATTCGCAAATATTTAACAGTTATCAACGAACAAGAAATAAATTACACGACTGGATTGCACGTGTATGTACTTACTCTCAGCGTCAAATAAAATTTGAAAAATATTAAGGGAAATTCAATGTTTTAATTCGATTTTTTGTGACTTTGTATTGTTTGAAAAAAGTACGTAAAACAGTTTTCAGCGGAATAATTTAAACGCTATTTTATTTTTTTTTATAAAAAATACAATACTGTGAGAAACTGGCTGAATAATAATTTCAACGACCGATAGATAGGAAGGGGAAGTCCCACTGAATGGCCACCAAGATCACCATATTTAACTCGTTTAGATTTTTACGTTTGGAGGATTCCTGAAGAACTATGTATATGAAGTTGAAATTTCTTCTTTGGAACAACTTAAACAAAGCATTAAAAGTAGCTGGAGTCAAATTGCAGGAGAATTTAGCGGACTTCTTAAATTTGTCTGCAGCCATAAGAAAAAGATACAGCCTTTGCCTTCTGTAGATCATATCGAAAATTTCTTATAACATCATTAATTTTTACTTGCGATTATAGGGACTAAAGGCAGGTTTAGGATTTGTGAATATAAAAAAAAAAATTTAGATAACAGTGAAACATGGCATTACGACCAAAAAACTGATCGACAAAAAACGTCTGTCTGTCTGTCAGTATGTATAACGAGTTGCAGTCTAAACGGCTTAGGCGATTATGTTCTATTAACGGTACCTTTCATAAAACGTTTTTTTTTTTTTAATTTTTGGCTTTCTCGGTAACGGCTTTTTGGAATTCTGTCAAATTTTATATTTGAGAAGATATAATTAGCCAAATTAATTCTGCATATGAAAATGATGAATAACTTTTTTTTTATTAAAATTAATTTTTGAAAAATCAATATTTTTAAAACTAAGCAAAAAAGAATATTTCAAATTTCATAATCGTATGTACATATATGAATGAACTCTAAAAAACTGCATACCAATTTTTTTTTTTCAAAAATCTAAAAATAAAAAAAAACTGGGTTTTATCAAAACCGGTCTTACAATTTTCGAAATACATTTTTCATAAATTCTTTGTTATTTAAGACGTGTGATGGCGTGCTTCATTTTTACTAAAAACCGTTAAGTATTGTGGTTTTTAATACTTTTTATAAGTTTAAACAGTGTTATTTTCAACGTAAATGTTACTTGTTTCTGTCAAGGATCTTGCTTTCCAATGTAATTAGGCAAATAAGAGTAAGTTTGTGCGACCCAAAGTTTCGAAGTTTTTATTCGATTTTCTGACTTTTGATTGTTTGAAAAAAGTACGTAAAATAGATTTCAGCGGAAAAAACTAAACGCCATTTTATTTCTTAAGAAAATGTAAAAAAAATGTAATTTTTTTAAATCGTAGGAACGGTTTTTTTAATAAAACGGTTTTTGTTTAACAACTTTTTTTAAAAATTAAAAAAAAAATAATTCAAGAATGCGGACTTCACCACACAAATTACTTACATTGAAAAACAAAACTAAGAAAAAAATTCAAATAACCTTTTTCAAAATATCGATTTTTCAAAAAAAAAAAAAAATATTTAAAAAATTTTTTTTAAAATACTAAAAAAAAAGTTGGTTGTCTGTAAAGTCGGTTTATGGACGATAATTTTACGTGATAACGTTATAAGAAAACATTGATGGCAGCAACACCAACATACAGCCCGTTAACTCTCACCCACAAACCCTCTCGTTAAATCCACACCCACACACGCACACCAATATCTACATCCGCTTTCTACTTGAATAAAACTTCACCTATTTTGTATTTCTTTTTCTCTTCTTGTACTTTTTGAATTATAGTGGAATGATTTTGGGAATTTGCGCCTATTCTTTTTCATGTTCGCCTAGTGCTTTCGATCGATTTTGGTTGAAAGAACCACAGTATAGCGGTTAGCATGAGTCATGAGTCTCATCAGCATGAGTCATGTTACTTCGTACGCGTAGCTTGTCATCGATTTATAATCTACATCTTCCTGAATATTAAATTTAATTGTAATCGGTTAAGCAGTTCTCTAGAAAGTCGAAGAAAATAAAACGGGGTACCGTTATAGAACAAATTTCGAAAAAAATATTTTAAGTGAAAGATGTATTGATGTAAAAAAATAGCACCCTGAAAGTTTTATCAAAATCGTTAAAGCCGTTTTAGATAAAATCAAACTTTTTGTTAATGATTATATGGCAGGTACCGTTATTTTTCGACCTATCGGCCCATCCGTTTAGGCTGTAGAGGCAGACAGACAGACAGACGGACGGAATTTCCGGACCCACTTTTTTCGACTTCTGTATCATCGTAATGCCAAGTTTGATTGTTAGAATTTTTTTTGCACGAATCCATAAGCCTTATAGTACTTATAATCGCAAGTAAAAAAATATTCTGGATATTGTGTATACATATTTTTATATGTATATTTTTAAGCTTAAGAAATATAGGTACCTGCCGTTAAAGAAAAGCTTATTCTTTCGGAAACAGATCCAAAGATTTTAATGATTTATTAAACAAATATGTATTTTCATCAAAAACCATTCGTAAGTGTTTTTTATATTTTTCTTTTGTTTTGTTTTTTGACTTTCTCATTAATGGCTCAACAAATTTGAACCACCTTACAAGCAAAACATTTTGCAAAAAGTGTGTGTTTTTGTTGACATTTGAATTTTATGTTTTTGATAACCGCTTGTATTATTGGTGCCAGCAATTGATTTTTTAGGCAATTTCCAAGAAGTTCAAATACCAGTTTAAGGACTAACGGGATAATCTTATAAAACTTTCTATTTGAAGCACACTCTATGAAACTGTATCCCAGAATTTTGGATCAAAATGCATCCACCGGAAATGCATTGAGTTTGCTTTGTTTGGTATTCAAAAAATATCACAACATTAGGCTTTTATTTATTCCTATACCTTAACTAATATCCTAGTAAGTTTATTGTAATTTAATCTTAGCACATAAGAAACTGATTCGAAAACTAATTTAACATAACAAACCATCGTAATAAGAGTTTTAAAACAATTTGAATGACATTAAAATGACTAATCGAAAGGAATAATAATTTTCTTCAATACCCAAGCATTTAACTTCTTATATAAACAAAAAAAAAACAAAAACGAATGAATTTAAAACAAAACAAATTAATTACATTATTCAATTTACATAACAATCGAATTTCTCATGAATTAAAAAAAAAAAAAAATTAATTTTTCCCACAAGGCCCCGGCGAGATTCGAACTCACGATCTCCTGTTTACTAGACAGGCGCTTTAACCAACTAAGCCACGGCGCCCAGCTAAAATTCGGCACACAAATGTTTTACTTATCAGCACGTGAATACTTATGTTGATATTCATATTAAAAAAAAAATGATGCTCATTGTTTACTGAATGTGTGGCGATTTTGTTGCGTCATTCATTATATTATTAATATTTTTTGGGCGCATTTAATTTAAGAAAAATATTTTCTCATGCGTGGATTCACGAAAAAAGGCAACACTGTGTTGTAACGGCAACATGGGTTGCCATATAACAATTTACGTTTTTTATTTTTAAAATTTACAATACAAAATCGTGTCATTTACATATACATACATATATTGGAGTTAGACAAATAAAAAAGGTGGTTTTTATCTTTTCAATTAAATACTCCTTTTTGAGTTATTTAAAAATGAATTCGGTGAATCTCTTGTTGTATTCAAAACATTCAATCCTAACATTTTTGTTTGGACAACCACAAAGACTGAATACTTTTCGAATGAAAACCCTTAAGTTAGGGCAAATAATTTTATTAGGAATCAAACATCAAACGTTTACTAGCTGAATACTTTATAATTTATCATTGTGTCCGAGCAGTATTAAATTCAAAGCACCTGAACGTTCAGTCCACTAGTTTATTTTACTCCCCAATAAAGCTTTCTTCCAACGCATCTGTTTACTTTAATCTCAAAAAGTAACTACAAAACCGCCTTAACCAATTTATTTACACCCCCAGGCTCAGACTCAACAAATTAATTAAAAGCTTTTCTCTGCTTAAAAATTGTGTCAACAAGAAGTTGGAGAAAAGTTTATCCTTACTGGCGAAAAGGATCCAATTGAAAATAAAAAGGATACAGAAAAAGACGAACTTCCACACAATAACCAACAAAGCATAGTAAGTAATTAAATCTTATAGCCAATCTGTCTCAATTTCCTCGTGAATTGATTGCGGAAGGACGGGGTTAACTAATAGCTATCTATATTTATCTTGGTTGTAACTAATTTACGACATCGTGTAAGTAACAGATATTTGTGGAGGAAAATAAGGTCTGGACGTCTAAGAGGAGGAAACAAGTTGCGTACAGGACCTTCTGTACAAAGTCCAAAAAACTGAATCTATTTTTATCACAAAAAGTGCATAAATTACGGAATGTCTTGAGTAAGTCAGAGTAATGGGTGCTTGAAATAGAAACTTATTCCTCTCCACTCAAGTCCAATTGCTCCTCAATATAGTGGGTGGATTGTGTAAATTGAACGAATCATGGAACGAATCCCACAACAGGACAAACACTAAAGGGACGGATAAGAAAAGTTGGTTCTTGTCTATGGTGGGGATGAGGATAAAGAAGCGAATCAACCGTGCTGCCGCAAGAAACAAATTTAATCCGATAATTAAATTTGCTGATCACATTACTAACCCCCTTCAGCTTAGTTGAAATTCATACAAAATACACAAAGTATTACAAAAGGATATATGCACTCGTACGATGGCACGCTGTGACACAGAGAGGAACCCGCAGTCCTTCCTATCCATCCTCCTCCATAACACAAACATGGATGACATATTTTCCTATGTCCTGTCGAGTGTGTCCAGCAACTCGCAAACCCCCAATGGTTAAAATTCAATTTCAATTAATTTCCCTTCATTAAACAAACCTTGTGTGTGTCAATATAAATGATGGAGGCAAATAGAAGAATTGTGATTTTTCTATTGTTTGACAAGTTCGTTTGGTTTTTTTTTTTTTTTTAGTTTTCAAAATCTATACCATAAGGTTCTTTTTCGATTGAAATTTTAAATTAATTTTTTTTTAAAACGTTTACACTTACCGTTTTAACAACTTGATTCAAAATTGCTGCTTTATCGGGTTTTGTTGAGGTCATGTCACCACGTTTGTTAAGCTGTAAGAACTCCCCCAATTGTTCGATATAATTATTTTCCATTTCCCGTCGGCGTTTTTCATTGTTACATTTGTTTATCTGCGATTGGGGCTGAAAAAAAATTATACAAGATTTAATAAATTCAAAATAACAATAATGATAAAAATATATCGATTTAAAAAAAAATAAATTTGCGTAACTTAATTAAACAGAAAAAAAAATAAAGAGAAAATTAAACAACTTTTAGTATATTCCCAAAATAAATACATATATAGCTATAACACAAAAATTGAGTTTTTACTTGCGATTTAGGTACTAAAATGCAAGTTATGGATTCGTGCAAAAAAAAAATCTAACAATCAAACATGACATTACGATAATAGAGAAGTTGAAAAAAGTGGGTCTGGAAATTCCGTCCGTCTGTTCGCGCCACTACAGGCTAAACGGATGGGCCGATTTGCTTCAAACTTGGTATTTAGTATTTATTAGGTAGTATCTCGGAGGGTGTTTTCATTTTTCATTTTTGCTCTAGGTCGAAAAATAACGGTACCTGCCATACAATTTTGAACAAAAAGTTAGATTTTCCCGAAAACGGCTCTAACAATTTTGATAAAACTTTCAGGGTGCTAATTTTTTACAATAATACATTTCCGAGTTGGAATAAATTTTTTTTCGAAATTTGTTCTATAACGGTACCTCTCATGTAACCGGTTTTTTTCAAATGCGGTTTTATCGTAAACTATTATCCCGATTTCAATAAAATTTTGCACACACAGGAAGTCATTTATAATTCAATTAATATCGCATTTCAAAATTTTCAAAAACTTTTTTTTTTGATTTTTTAAAAATTTAAAAAAAAAATTTGGTTTTCGAAATATTTTGAAAATGGGTGGATTGAATTCTTTTAAAAAAATTTCCCAGATGGAAACTACAGATTGCCTTATAATGACGTACTAGAAAAAAATTTAAAATATTTTTTTCGAAAAGTTTTACAAAAAAAAAAGACTAAAAAAACTGGTCGAACGATTTTCAAATTTTTTTTTCTTCGATAGACATTTAGTTTTCAAATTTTATTGCATACTTAGTTTTTCCAAGAAAACTCTGAAACTAATTAAAAAAAAATAAAGAATTTTCTAAAAAAAAATATTTTTTTATTTTAAAGTTGGTTTTCAATCTGGCAATACTTTTTTCGGAGTTGGTCTTTTTGACAACTGTCACTTTTTGGTTTGCGATTTCATAATGAATAGACTTACTCCTGAACAAGGTTTGCAAATTGTGCAAATTTATTACCAACATAATGGTTCGTTTCGGTGGAGCAGAGTATTGAAAAAGACCCAAATGAGTTCATCCGCCATCGCACGCGGAAGGGTCTTGGTTTACAGGCTTACAAAATCCAACTCGTTCAAGAATTGAAGCCGAACGCGCGTCACACGTTCGGTGAATGGGTCCAAAACGAGATGGCCACCGATCCCGATTTTCACAAAATTGGGTCACTCCGCTGGAATTTATTCGGCGGCCACTTCCCCGAAATCATTTTCAAAACATAATGTAAACCCTTATCTTTATAATCAAGATAAATTCTTGGCCATAACATTAAACTATATGCGTTTTATTTCTTCTTGAAAACCATACGTCTAAAAAAACACCCTTTATAATATACATACATATGCAGCCACTAAGCAATTATCTAGCATAAGAACAAGTTCATGCGACCTAGTCGTGCATTTTATTTAAATTTTATTCGACGATGTGACCGCACATATGAGCAAGTACTTGCGATCCAGTCGTGCAATTTTTTTTTTTTTTTAGAAATAAGTCAATGTATAAAATTAAAAGATATTTTTATTTTAACTATCAATTATAAAGAAAATTGAAAGTTCAGGATACTGTTCGTTATAAGAAAGTGTTTTTTTTAGTGTTTTTATAAAAAACATTGCCCTAACGATAAACCAAAACTAAAGTATTCAAAATAGCTTTTTACGGCCTTTAAGTCCACCAAAAATTGGGGTTTCGTCCCGGTAATTCTACTTAGTTGTTTTTAATTTTTTTAATTCTTTTAAATCATCAAAATCGTCAGTGTCGTTTTCAAGAAAATAAAAGCTTTTCCAGTACGGTTATACAGCAGGCAAGGGAATTTCAAGTTAGAAAAAGAAGGTATCATAGGACCCTCTGCGGAAAGTCAAATGATCAAATACAAACAAGAATTCGATGAAAATCGGTTCAGCGGTTTAGGCTAACAATCCATATACCTACTTACAGACAGACATTTTCGGTTATTGTTTTGTTAGACTTCTCGGGCATAGTAATGCTTTGTTTGATTTATAACATCGAAGTTGTGAATGGACATGTCATCGATTGGTATTAACGTATTCATAATTTGCTTTTATACATATTATCGTTTCAAAAAATTACATTAACCTGAAAACTAACAGCCGGTGGATTCTGAGATACGTATTAGAAGAAAAAAATGGAGGCCTTACTTTACATTATATTATTAATATCACAAAACATCAATAAACTAACAACGCCCGAAGAGAATCTAATTTGCTTAAAAGCAAAAGATACATGTTTACAAATGCATTTTAACGAATTTTAAAAACAATAAAAAGTAATGCAAACAAACTACCAAAACAAAAAATCAACGACAACACTCTTTGTTAAGAGCTTTTTAAAAACTTTACAATCGAAAGCTCCTTGGCAGTAACCAAAGAAAGATGAAGAAAACGAGATACCAACTTGACATGGGTAACTCTGAATGCATGTGAATATTTAATGAGGGTTGAAAAGCAAGAAGCAACTACCAATTAGTTCGTCTGCGTCTTCAGCTGCGCGGTAGACAGGAATTAATGGATCTCTTTTTTTTCAGTCAAGAATTCACTATTCACGGTCGGAAAAGCATTTCTAACAAGGGATTTCTTTCAATTCAGTATGTCTGTAGATGTGTATGGATATAGTGATTTTGAATGAACTTTCCCATAAACCGAATATTTTTATTAGAGATTAGGTATAGTTATCTACTAAAAAAAAACATTCCAAATATTTGTTAAATTTTTTGTTAATAGTCTAATTCGTGAAGATAAGGAAACATATGAGTTTAGGGCGTATAAACGCTTTATAAATTGAAGCCAGATTAGAAGGGGAAAAATACTTTTTACACCGATACAGAAAACCTAAGCACTTAGCAGAATTTTTTAGCGATCTCGAATAAATGGTCGTTCCAACGGAGGTCGTCTTTGACAGACATACCGAGTACTGAGAGCTTTTCGGTTTCTTCGATGTACATAAGTGCCATTCATGGACGATGGAACTAGAGATATGTTTAACTTAAACGACAGAAGACAGCATTGCGTTTTCGAAGCATTAAACTCCACACGATTCCTATTACAGCTTATAAATCGGAGTTAAATGAGCTTGACATACGGTACCGTTGCAATTGTACGTCCGAAGGCGAAAGACGTGAATTATTGAACGAATATGAGAAGCTGAGGTTAGAGTCGTCAGCAAAACAGTTAAGTGGATTAGAAGTAACAGCAGAAGATCATTTATAAAAATGAGAAAAAGAGTCGGAGACAGAACAGAGCCCTGGGGTACACCTGCATTTATTTTGTGGGAACCAGACTTGAATCCGTCCAATACAATTTGTATTGAACGGTCCAGATGTCAATTAAAGAATTTTGATTTAATATATAAAAAAATATTTAAAAATCCCTGGCGGACCAAAAAGGTACTATTAACACAGTAAATAAATAAAACAAACATGGCGAACAAAGGTACCTGGATAGCGTGAAATAGAAATTGAATAAAGACACCGCTTAGCTTACATAACGTAGTAGAATAAAGGCTTAGTTTTCTTCCCAACATTTCAATAAATGGAGTTCAAGATCACGCTTCTTCCTCAGAGCTAGGAAAGTATTGTCCAACAAATTTATACTGTATTTTCGTGCCTTATATTGTCATTTGCTTTATATTCAAAAGAAGCTAGCGAATAATCTACCAAGACAGAAGGGTAAACTTTAAATTCACTGGTAAGTGACACGGAGGGAAACAGAAGGGTTTTTTTAATCAAAATTATTTAAGTCGTTTTCGAGTGAATTTGAAAAAAAAACACTTCAAACGTTCTTCGGCCAAGTATCACTTTAAAAGAAAAGAATAAAATAGTTAAGGAACTGTTTTTTTTCATTTTCCTTTTTCGAGTTTCTTAACAAAAGATTTTTTTTATATAACTTGATTCTATCCAGTTTTTTTTTGTTCTCTTTTCTTCACAATCTGAAGTTACTGTCCAATTTATCAGACATTAAAGCAATTTGCTACTATCCAGTTCCGATCTTTATTATTTAAAACTTAAACCAGTCATAAAGTCAATTGTTTCTCAATCTAATCCCTAATGAAATCCAAAGCTTCATAAACAAATGAAGCAATATTAAACGTTGTTTCGTGCCATCCACATAAAAACGAACCATAAGCCCTTATAACGTGATTAATTATAAACTTGAACGGACTGCACACCCAAAACAATATTATTAAGACATAAAATATGCTAACTTCCCCTTACGAAAAAAAAACTCACTAATTGGTAGACAATAAAGGGTTTCAATTTGGAAACAAAGCCCTTACTATAACCAAGTCGTAAAACCCAAACCGTGTCTCTAACAATCGACATACAAAAAAAATGAGCATTTTTACTTTAAAGGTTTTATAATGATTCCCTTTTTAAAAACAATCACTATTATTGTGTGTTTAAGAGGAAAAAAAAAAGAAAAATATTAAAAATCGTCTCGCTTGATGGTGTCTCCTCTAATCTTGATTGAAGAAGCTTAGTCATGGCGCAATAAAACCCAACACTAACTAAGAAGACGAAACCTTGCTTCATAAAAAGAAAGAACCAAAAAGGTATTCAGGTGGTTCAAAAAGGTTGTGGTTGTTTGCTTTTAATGGCCAAATATTGTGATGAAATACTTGGTTACAAAGATTTGGTCAAAATGATAAAAGGGGTGAAGTGGTATAGTAAAAAAAAAAACACCAGTTTTAATCTTCCGCACTTCTATCTTCCGCTTGTGTGGTGAAAACTTAAACAAACAAAATTAAGGCAATAAAATTTAAGTTTTAAAATATTTTATTTATTTATAGTTGTCGTAGCCATGTAGTCGTGTGGTGGAGCTTGAAATTGATTCGACTGCAGCACTTTACTGGTCAGCCGGGAGGTCTTATTTAGAGCTCATTTCAGCCTGTGGATACGTAGTTTATGGAGCAATAAAGATTAAAGATTTAACACGAATGGATGTTTTATGTTTTGAATGGGTTTGTGGGATGAAAGTTATTATGATTGTTGAAAACAACTGAGTCTGAAAAATTAATTGAAGAATTCAAAGAGATATCCACTTGGAAACGATTAGACGAGAATTTAATGATTCCGGAACTTTTTCGCTTCAGAAGAAATTACGAAACCTGATATTCTAAATAAAATTTATTGGAAGCTGAAGAATTACAATCCATCGAAACATTTAACAATCGAATGACAGATAATCGATCAATTGAAAACCACCAATCTCAGAATACTTTCATTCGAAATGATACCTTGATAACGCTGATAATTCATAATTACTAGAATGTTTCCAAATTGTTCTTTGAATTTCCCGATTAAGACAAACATTCAAATATTGTTTAGTACATTAAAACTATTACTTCCAGCCATGTTCTTCGAAACACTACTATTTTTGCAGCATGTTTTCGTAATAATTTTCTTAAGTACACGTACCAACAAAATTCGTTGCAATCTTATGCAAAGCACTCTGTAGTTTTCTATGTTTGTGTTACTTCGAATGCAATACTATGGCCTACCACAAGGTTCGATGCTATCATCCTACCATTTTATTTGATTGAATTGAAAACTAACAAAAAAAAAAAAGTAAAAACTCACCTTCGAATCGGTCTTTCTTCGAACTTTGCGATTTGTTGTCGCTGTATTAGCTGAGATCGGTGATGCAACAGCATTCATAATTTTCGCTTGTGGTGAATGTTGATGATAATTGGCGGCAGCCAGTGCAGCTGTGGCAGCTTTTTGTTGCAGAATTAATGGATTAAGATTTAAATTTTTATTATTATTATTATTTGAATTATTATTGTTGTTTAATAAATTTATATTATTATTAATATTATTACTTGCTGTTGCGCTATTATTATTTGTTGTTGGTAATGTTACGTTTGGTGTATGATAATTAACACCGCCCAATGAAACAGCAGCAGCTACACCTGTTGATACAGCAACGGCTGCTGTGGCAGCTGCCGGCGATGAGAGTGGCAGTGAGCAAACGCCTGTTGTTTGTGTTGTATGTGGTACCCAAGGATCTGGTAGGTCACATGGGCCAAGCCTAGAAAAAGAAACAAAAAATATGTTATTAGCAAGTCTATTTGTTGAAAAAATATAAACAACCCAACCCTTTACAAATTTAATATATTTTTTTATATATAGAGATGGGTAGATAATAAATAAAGAAACTATTTTTTTTTTTTTTTTTAATCAATCAACGTTAGTTCGGGTCAGCTAGTTAAATCAGATGTATCGTCATAATCATTAAAAGTTCTTTTTCGTTTTCATTTTGTTTTAGCCACTTCTTTTATCAACAACTGTTGTTTTGACTATACATATTTAGCTTCTCTATTTGGCTAATTAGGTTTCAAGAAACTTTCAACGAGAAAAGGTAACACTGAAAAAGCTTTATATCCTCTTAAATGAGTTTTCATTGTGATATACGGGAGGGGTGATTTTTCTTTGCATTTTCAAGTTAACTTCACCACCAAGCGGGGGCGTTAATAACGATAAAGCATTGTAGTTTCCCATAAATGAGGTAATACGACTTTGAAGGAAGTTGGACGTTGAAGTTAAGCATTTTCCTTTTACATAATTTTATGACGGTGGTAATTTTTATTTTGCAGTGATTTTTATAGCTTTTTTAATAACAGTGAAGTTTTAAAAGCTATTGTGTTTAAATGAGTAACGATTTAAACAACATTGAACAATCCCACTTTTGACACCAGTGTAGATTTTTTTTTGTTCGGTATTTTCTACTAAATTTTTTGCATATTTAAAAAAATTATAGTGGTAGATATGAACGTCCTGTACAGTGACGCGACTAGGTAAAATATTTCTAAGGTACCAATCCCTTTCTTCCAAAAGGCGAGCGCCTAATAGAACAAACTTTATCGCGCCAATTAAAAAACCTTTTATAATGTATAAGGAAAGATTCCACTTCTGACACAAGTGTAACTTCTTGAATTTTGTGAATGACTTGGATTTTGTTTTATATCTAATTTGAAATTTGATTGTTTATTTCAATGATTTACGATACGTTACGGAACGTGACAATAACAACTCTTTTGAGGACCCGACTTCTGACACTTATGTATGTAGTTTGAAATTTTTTGTGGAATACATTTTTTTTAAACACATTGTTTTTTTTTACTCTTTCAAACTGTTTTTCACTAAAATTTCTTTTAACTCCTTAAACCAACATCGCAACTGTTTCGGTGCTTTTGTAATTTAGAATATGACAAACAACAGCGTTTTCTTTTATGTTTTCAAAGTTAAATATGAGCTCCTAATTGGAAGCCTATTAATTTTAAGATTCTTACATGAAAACACCTTTTCACTTTCTTGCAACTAAGAAAATACAAAAAAAAACGTTTTTACTTGACAAGTTTGTCCTTAAAACAAAAAAAACAAGAGCTCTTACTTGTGCTGTCTTAAGAAACCTTTTTATTTGACTCACACTTGAGTCACAACTCACAACACAAACATACTCTTATCCTACTTCTATGAAATACAAAGAAAAAAATAACTCACTGCCACTTGCCAAATATTCAAATTCCACGCGCCATTCTTTCCTTCGTGTGCTCCATTCTTTAAGTGGCTTTTTCTTCATCAGCATTCTGCTTAATACTCTTTCCACGGTGTAAGGACACAAAAAAAACCAAAACAAAAACAAGCCAACTGTTGAAAGTAAAAAAATTAAAAAAAAGGCCAAACAAAATAAAAGCCAATGTCAATTGAAAGACAACAAGCTCCATGGCTCCAACTCCTTGACGAAATATTTTCTTCTAGGATCCTTAAACATTGTCCGCCCTGTTCCTAGCTTCACTTTTCCATTTTCTTTTGGTGCAACATTATTTCATATTCCATCACAGGAGTTGTAAAAAAGGAAAACTTGGACGAAAAAAAGGTTTCAAGTATCCCAAGCACAATGCACACCTAAAGTCATAAGACTCGAAGGAATAAACTTTTTTTGGAATTTTGTTTTGTTTTTGTAATGAGCTTGACTAGCAGTAAAAGGAGTATTGCAACAAAATCACCGCTAGATTCACTCCGTAAAAAAAAAGAAATATCAAGTTAAAGCTTCAAGCCTTTTGCTACAAAATTGTTGATGATTTGAGCAGCGCGAACAAAGCAAACTGCTCCAGGTTTAGGGTTTACCTTTTACATCCTCTTTTCTACCCTTTCTCTAATTTTTCACACCCTTATGGCTGTTCTTTAAAGAATATTTTTTGTTTATAATTTTTTTTTTTTTTTAAATATTAGTTTTGTTTTGTTATTCTTATATCCACGTAAAGTTGGCTTTGGAAATTGTGGTTATGTGAAGTTATGAACGGACTTTTGTCCTTAATTATTTTCCACGAGGTGACAGAAGCATAATGGATTTTTAAGGCGCTTGCTATACATCCACAAAAAAAATAATAAAAAATAAACTGAAAATTAAAACAAAAATGAAATGGAAGACCAAAAAGAAAAAACAACACAAAAGGAAAATTCTTTATGAAAATATAGCAGTGGGGCGTGGTTGATTGCATGCAGCAATGAGTTTGGGGCTCCGATGCTGCCATAAGGATGATCCATCGTTTTTAAACACGATTTTCTTTCTTTTTTTAGGAACAGTGAAATAAATTATAATTAATTTTAACATATCCAAGAGATTGCATTTTTTTGTTGTTGTCTGTTTCTTTTGATAAAATTTATTTGATATTAAAACAATGAGTTTAATTAAAGATTGGATATCGAATTAAAATTTTAATTCCATGTGATGGTTAAGGTTTTCATTTTTTTTATTGGATTTCTATTTTCTATAAAATTAACAGATTCGGGATTTTGGAATTTAGAAAAATGCGAATTTAAGAGTTTTCAGATTAATGATTTGGAGACGGTCTTGAAAGGGAGGCAGGATAAATGGATCTTGCGATGGAAGAGCGAAGAAAGTCTTTGGGTTTGTTGCTGGGCAAGTTATAATTAAATAGTTCGAGAGGAGAAATGAAACATTTGAAAACGATAACTGGGACAGAGTCCCATATTTTTTTTTAAATATGTACAGGGTGGCGCAAAAGTAATTACGGCAAATTGTGGCAAATGTCAATTCTGTTTTGAAATTTTTGAGGTATGTATACAGATGCACAATACACGTCAATAAGGCATGGAATTGTATACTCCTAAATAACGGCCGATATTCGAAAGAAGCATTTCCGCCTCGTCTAATATCTCGCTTTGGCGATTTCACACTGGCCGGCCAGATCAACCGATTTGCCCGTTCCAGATTTCCGTTCCTGGGTTATTTGAAGCACTTACAGAAAAAATCCGTGAGGAATGCGAGAATCAATCGCTGGGAGATCTGACACAAGTGATGGAAATTGCCATAAAACTAGACCGTTTGGTAATCAATTCTGACAGCGACCACTCGCCGATATCATTATTTTCGACTTGTTGAAAAAAATTCTAATTCATGAAATAAACATAACCTACAAGTAAGACCAACAGTTTTAATTCGTAAAAAAATTACAGCGAAACAAACACATCGGATGATTAATTTTGCGCCACCCTGTATATTAAACAAATTGTGGCATAACTCATTTAAATAGAATTAAAAGGAAAATTGAAGGACCGATTTGAATAATTTTTTTTATTTTTGACTTGGGAATAAAATATTTTTTTATGACTATTACATTAAAAAAATAAATTGCACGACTGGATCGCATGTACTTGCTTATATGTGCGGTCACACTGTAGAATAAAATTCAAGAAAATTAAAGTGAACATCAAGGCATTTATTCGATTTTTGTGACTTTTGATTGTTCGAATAAAGTACATTTAATTGAATTGGGTGAAATAATTTAAATGCCATTTTATTTCTTTAGGAAATGTAAAAAAATAACGTACATTTAAAAACAAAATTTAAAAAAAATATGCAATTACCCGTTTTTAAAATATTGATTTTTCAAAAAAAAAATATTTAAAAATTATTAAAAATACAAAAAAAAAAATTTCGAAAAAAAAAATTAATGCAAAATTACTCAGGCTACCTACATTTTCTTGAATATCAATTTTGATTGTAATCGGATCAGCAGTTTTCGAAAAATTAGAAGTAAAAAAACCGGTCCTATGGGAGGTACCGTTTTTAGCCCACCATATTAAATTTTTTTTTCACCAAAATATAATGCGTACACTGATTTTTTTTTTATAAAAATTCTTGGAGTCTTGTACATCCGTACAGACAGACAGACAGACAGACAGACAGACAGACAGAATTTTGCCAGTAAAGAAGTTTACAAATATTATAAAAAAATATTTTAATTAAATTAATAAAATACTTTGAAAAGTAGTTTCAATTCGCTGCCATTGTTATCATCAGCGCGCATCAACCCGTAGTGTTATTCCAGAAAGCGAAGCGTATTGAAAGCGATATATCATTTCGACTGTCTTTATTTTTGGGTATTCTCAAATGCGAATGGAGCGAAAATGATCATACCAATTTTCCTATATTTATTTCCACTTTTTCCACTCTGCCTCTCAATTTTTCCAGTCTCACTCTAAATTTTTCCATTCTCCTTTCCAATTATTTTTTCCAAAACTCCAATAATATTTTCCAAGCATTTGACAGCTGTTTCTTGTCATTTACAATTTTTTGTATCCTTTGTTAGAGAGTTAAATGGTTGTTTGAAACTTGTAGATTTTATAATAAAAAGAAATTAAATGGATTCAATAATGCCGAAAATGTCGACAGTTTAAATACGCAGAGACAATTTTTGAGAAGTGGGTATTTTCCGTTCGATGTCCCTAACAAAGAGTGAAAGCTGAGTGAATATTTGGATCAGAATTTAAACGTTTGTTTACATAGGAATAGGTTTTTTAAATTGTTTCGGTTGTCAAAGAAGTGCTTAAGTCCTATATTGAAACTGGCCACTTCCCTTTGATTCCTAGAAGAGGGTTCATATCAGAGTGTTGAGAAGAATTAAATATATATTTTAAATATAAAATTGAAGGTTCAACAAACTATAGTATTCTTAGTTTTATTAATCATTAACAATTTTTAAAAATCCACGAGTAATACGCCAGCATCCGTCACTTAAATACCTATCGCTTTTAATTTCAATAGAAAAATGCCATTGGAATGTGATTTCGTTTTGCTTTTGGTCGAATGAAAAAGGAATCGTATTTGGGAATACGAAAATAACAATGCGCCTTCCAAAGCCATCCGCCTCGCATTTGGGAACAACCCCCTGGCTCCTGTTAAGGCCTTATGCAACAAGTTCTTACATAAATCCAACGAAGGCAAGGATGGATACCATACAAAATGCGATTCCACACTGATTGAATTCTGGACAATCTCCGCTCAAATCTGCAACGGAACGTTTGACCTCTCCGCTTCCTACCCATAGATGTTTGATTTGGTTGGGGTCAGGAACTTGTGAAGGCCAATCAAGTTTTTCAAGTTGATTACTTTGCAGCTACACTTTAGTAGTTCTGCAGTGTTTTTCTGATCATTATCATCCTTGTTTCAATTTTCCAGGCTTCTTAGAAGTTCTTTTTTCCAGAATTATGATGTATTGATCGCAATTCATTCGACCCGAAACTTTTACACATTCGCTGGTTTGAAGAGGCCGTCGATGATTGGCTCACTGGACTTGCTCTAGATCCTTTGACGACCATCGGACTCAAAACGATTTTTTTCACCTGAACAAAATTCTATTGCCCAGTCACTATCACCATAATTTTTAATTAATAATTGCAGCCTCAACCTCTTATGACTGGCCGTCTGTCAGTCTGGCTTCTTTATGTCGACTCTTCCGTGAGAACTGTTCTTACGGAAAATGTCTCTTGCAGTTTCTGTTGTTACAGAAATCCCATCGTTCTGGTATAAAACTTTATAATTTGAGTTGTCATGTACTCCGAATTTTATTTGTCACACAATTCGGCTTTCAAAATGTTGAGTCACTGAATTTAATTTAGGTTTAACAAAAATCTAAACAAATGTTTAATTTTTTTTTTAATTTAGGTTTTTTACAATACATTTTCAAAAAATTATCTTCTTAAATAATTTGAAACGAAAAAAGATAATTATGTAACTTAAATATTTCAAAACACTTAAAAAATACTCGTTATAAAGTAATACCACATATATTCAGAATACCAAAAGCGCCACCTATCGGGGCCAGTTACAGGTAAAAAACTACGAAAATAACCATTTTAATCTGTCAAAAAATGTTGATGTGAAAATTATATACAAGGAAAACTATATTTTCGCAAATTATCACCACACTAGCCCAACCTCTCGGATAAAAATTTGGCCAAAAGCTTTCCGTTTTACTATTTAAATATTCATATTATATAGAATTTTCGAATTGCATCAGTTTACTCGCTACAACATTGGCTATCTGCCCGTAAGTCTCATCAAAATCGGTCCAGCTGTTTTCGAGATTAGTCGGAACACACTTTTTAAAAAATTCTTTTTTTTTTTTGTTATAAGTACCGCATAAAGTGTGTTTTCTTTTAAAAGGTATAGAAATGGAATAAAAAAAGGAGATTTTTTTAAATTAACATGAAATTTACTTTATTTGAAAGATAATCTTCTGGTATTATAATTTAAATATGATTTCTGGCATATGACCGCCACGGTTGGCTGGAGCTCTAATGTTCGATGACTTTTTCCAACATTTGTGGCCGTATATCGGCAATAACGCGGCGAATGTTGTCCTCCAAGTGCTCAATCGTTTCGGGCTTATCGGTGTAGACTAGCGATTTCACATATCCCCACAGAAAATAGTCAAGCGGGGTTAAATCGCACGATCTTGGAAGGCCAATTCACGGGACCGTAACGTGAAACTATGCCGTTGCCAAACGTTTCCTTCAATAAATCAATTGTGGCACGAGTTATGTGATATGTTGCGCCGTTTTGTTGAAACCACAGATCCTGGATATGATGGCTCTAGAGCGGTCACCATTGACTTTAACGTTATGGCCAGAATAGTTTTTAAAAAAGCACGGACCAATTATTCTACCAACCCATTAAGCACACCAAACAGTCAGTTTTTTGTGGATGTAACGGTGTCTCAACATAAACTTGAGGATTATCATCACTCCAAATATGGCAGTTTTTGTTTATTGACGTATCCATTCAACCATAAGTAAGCTTCATCGCTAAACAAAATTCGCTTATGAAAATTGGAATCAACGACAATCTTGTTTTGGGCCCATTCACCAAATCTACGCCTTGCTAGGTGATCTTGTGGCTTCAATTCTTGGACGACTTGGATTTTGTAAGCACGCAAACCAAGATCTTTCCGCCAATTCTTCCATAAAGTGGACGGACACATATCCAATTCCAGAGCAAGATGGCGGATAGACTGATTCGGGTCATCCTCTACGCTACACTCTACAGAAGCAATGACTTCTTCTATATGCACTGTACGATGTCTCTGTGGATACGTATTATCATTTAGAGTAAACGTGGTGCGAGAACGCTCCATAGTTAATCGAATTAATTGCTCTGATGGACTATTATGTTGACCGTAAAATGGACGTAGTGCGCGATACGTTTATCGAACAGAACGAAGATTTTCAAAAAAAATTTGCACAATTTGGAAGCGTTTTTCAGGCGTCAGTCTATTCATGTTAAAATGCCAAACCAAACTATAAATCACTTGACAACTGAAAAAATGGCGGCCAGTTAAAATAGTGTTGCCAACTTAAAGTTCTATACCTCTAAAAAACACCCTTTACTACTTTACATATTCATTTAGTAAAAAGCTGTGGTTATGGCATTACAAAGAACACTTCAATTTTATTTCCGTGTTTTAGATTTTATATTTTGTATATAGAATGTGTATAAAAAACTTAATGTTATTAAATTGGGTTGGGTACGATTTGCCGATTTTTTTAAAACGTCGATAAAAAAAATCGACCGTCATAATGTCGACTTTCAAAAAGTCCATTGTTAAAAATACCGACTGATCAAAATGTTGACTCTTATAAAGTCGATTTTAAAAATATCGACACGTAAAAGGGTAACAGTGGGAAAGTGAATGATGTTCACATGCATGCGGCGCGACATATCGATCAACAAGCCACTCTCCGATAACGGTTAGTTTTTATATTAACAGTATTATTTAAATTATATCGACCTACAACATTCTTTAAATATTAGTCATTCGATGAAAGAAAAAATTGAGTAAAATGTTACTTTACATAATTAGTCAAATAAATTTAATGAAAGTAAAAACAAATTGTATTATAAAGGACGCGTAAAAATTTTCACGAATAGAAAATATGACGTTTTGTTTAGGGGACTTAAAAATAATAAAATTGGGTTAACAATTAAAAGAGTGCATTTCTCTTTCAACTATATTTTGGATGAAAGTCGACAGTTTTACCGACAAATTTTCAATCGACATTTTATGATGAAATTTACATTTGTCCAGTCGACATTTTTTTTGTTGGCCATTTATACGCTTCTCTATTAAATTAAATAGTAACTACGGGAAAAACGACTTTTTAAGTGTCGTCAAAAGTTTTCTACATATAAGATGAACAGAAAAAAACGAAGTGAGCTATTAGGTGAAACACCAATTTTTGCTGGTCTAAAGACCATAAAATGCTATATAGGATAAAAATCAATTTATTTGATATTCAAAAATATAAAAAAAAAATACCATTTTTCTGACGGCAATAAATTGTTTAAAGATCGCCAATCATACCTTTTAATTACATTTCCAATTTGCCAAATGCATTCAAACTTACAGTCTTTCAACATTAGAACTTCTTGCAAAATGTCAACATCAAAACTACCGGAACTAGTTTACTCTCAAAACAAAATCATTCAGCACCTGCATTCTCTTTTTTTTTTTTTTTTTTTGTCTCTTATAATTGCAACTCCACCGGAAGTAATCATCTTGTTCATCCATTAGACAAAATAAAGGAAATGCAACACTATCTGCATAGAAGAAAAAAAAACGAAACTTTTAATTAGTTTTCCGGTTAAAACTAAAGTTTCAAAGTCCATTCGTCATCGACAACCTAAAGAAAAAGTGCGATAGCTGAGTAAATAAAAACAACTTAATCTTTTGTTTTTATTTATTTTTTTAAGAAAAAAAAACACACCCTGGTCGGCCATTTATAAAAAAAAACTGTATTTCGTCTGTTTTATCGTCATTTATATTTATCAGCGTGTTTCTGTGTTGAATTGTTTCTTCGTTTTTCGATTAAACTTTGTTGCTGTTTTATAAAGACCCAGAAGCTCTTTATTGTGGTTTTGATAAAAAAAAAATAATAACAACTGTAATTGGTGCCTTGCAGCCTGAACATGGTTTCTGTTGCTGGTCGTGTCGCCTCAGAGGGAGGTTGGCTAGCTGACTTGGTATATAGGACGGGGTGTAAAAACAGTCTACACGGATAGCTTACCCCACTGTACTCGTATGAAAGACCAAACTGGAGCTGCTGGTTAGCCTTACCCCAGTTTGGGCAGAAAAAAAGCCGTTTTCCAAGTGCTGCTGCCTAGTACACAAACGGTGAAGCTCTGACTCTGACCCACTGGCATCATTTTGCTTTTCACTTGTATACTCTATACCCGATGACTACGCCATCTACATATGTGTTTGTATATGTTGTGCATGCATCATATCAACAACGGTAAATTTTTGTTAATTTTGTTTTCTGTTTTAAAATTTCAGCCGACAAATCGATATTAATTGTTTAGACGATTAGAAAGTACTCATCGATACCTTTTTTGCTAACTAACGAATCGTTAGTTTAACAATCAAGTTGCATTTAACGATGACGTAAAAAAATTAAGTTCTTTTGTCTTCAAATTAAAAGCTCATTAATAGTCTAGTGATGGAGTGCGTAGGTAAAGTAGTGTACTGAGGGTTTTCGTTGTTGTTGCCCTAAAGGGCTTTCAATTACCGTTACACGCGAATGCGTTGTGAATTAAAATTGAAATTGAGAAAACTAAAAATGAGGAAATAAACGCGCCCTGTCGGAAAAGTTGGTTAATGCTGCAGGAAATTGAAAATTACACAAGCCATGGCAATCAATCGATTTTCGGCATGCGTTTCATTTTCACCAACACCAACCAACGCCTTCGTCGACGTTGTCACCGTGATATGTGAGGTTATGTGTTGAAAGGTGGTTCGCTGGTAATGAGTTTTTTTTTCTAGCATAAACGAATGCGATTAGTGTTGGATGACTAACGAGGGTAAGTTGAAGAATTACCAATATAATTTGTTGTATTACTGTGTGTAGGAGGATCTATTAAAATATCGAGGTAAATATAGGTTGAAGGAAGTTATAAACGGGCAAGTCAGAAATTTAATATCGAACGGGAATGTCTATTTCTATCTTTACATGCATTAAAATGAAATGTTGTTTGGATGTCGTTGATGCCATCGAACAACTTGACGGGATTTGATTAAACTTTGAGTTTGTTTTTCTTGGTGACGGAGAAGTACTTGACATGGATTGATTAATCCAAGGTAGGTAGGTGTCGCTCTTCGAAATTCATGGAAACTTTGAGGTAGATTAAATTAATTGGAATGGGTTTTTAAGCGAATCCCATTGGAATATAAACAATATCGAAATATTAAAATTAAGACTGTAATTCATTTTAATCTTAAATCTTTAATCTTTATTTAACAAAAGTGGTAATAACAATAAGATAAATCTTTTGTAGTACATGATATTAAATTTATGTAATTTCAATTGAGTTTTTCTTTGATATAATTGAAAAAAAAATATAGCATTGAATTAATGTTTTCGACTATTCTTTGTTTTGGGAGGGAGAGGGAAGAAGAAACAAAATTACGGTTGAATTGTAAGTGAAGAAAAGTGAAGGAAAATGGCAAGTTTAAATTTATTGTGGTTGACTAATAATATGATTGCAATTTGGAGCGAGTTTCTAAGTTTGACAGCACGTATGAAAAATAAATGGGACGAGTTTAAGTAATTACTGAGTATAAGGAATGATATTGGTACTTCTAGAAGATCGATTAAATGAGAGACTGGTAAAATTATAAACATATGGACGGCATATCATTGAAAGGAACTTGAAACTTCCGCTTGGATAGTGAATCAAGACCACTGTACACAACATCAGCATACGATATTAGGGGCAAAATAAGCGACAGTATTAGCCTGGGTCGAGTATAAACTGGAGTTAAGTCAGCAGAGTGCCACAGCTTTCTTAAGCACCCGTACATATATGCGACCAATGACAGCATTAGTATGTTTTTATCCTGATAGATGACGGTCAATCCAAGGCTAGTACAGTGTTCAACTGCTTTTATTTTACTATCATTTAGCCGATATGTCAGGTAGAATGATGAGATCAAACTTCTTTTTAGATATTGGGATGACTGAAGATTTTATAGGATTCAAGAGCAGACCATTTGTAATAGACCAATCATTTATTCTACCTAGATCTACATTGATGTTGTGACACAATTCATCAAGCTGAAGAAAAGGCATGGCAAGATAAAGTTGAACATTATCACCGTATAAGTGCACCGAAGCATGTGAACAATATGAGGGCAGATCATTTATGAACATGCAAAAGAGTAGATCATTTATGAACATGCAAAAGAGTATTAGACCGAGAATCGACCCTTGTGGGACTCCTTCTGAAATGGGTCTCTTTGCAATCTCGCTGAGAGATAACCAGTTATTAGGTCACTTGCACGGTCACTGAAGCCAACAAATTTAAGTAGTTTCCTCTTGAGAATACTGTGATTCATGTAATCGAAAGCTTTGGAAAAATCAAGTAAGCAAATATTTAAATAAAGCCAGTTAGCCAGTAGAGGTATACCATTAAGACTGTTCCGACGTTCTTTTGATTTCCTCAAAAGAAGTTGTCAAAACGAAATTGTAACGCGTGATTAATTGGAATAAGAAATCGGCTTACATTATGAACGGCTTGGTAATGAACGACCTCGTAAAATTATATATAAGGTTAACTGATTTCTCACTAATGCTAAAATAAAATATGATCTTCAAAAATAATTCTTAATGGTTAGGTTAGGTTAGTGGGCTGATGGATGATGTGGTGTCCATCACACTTATATCAATGTAGATCCATTGTGATAACCTGGGGGGTTAAGGCCCAATAAGCATGGGACCTATGAAAAACCTATACATTCTCAAGCCATTTTGAGCTATTAATAAATCAGAGCAGGTTTGTATTTGTATTTGATAGTTCTTCTAAATCCTTGAAGAAATGACTTCCTAGATTGAGAATAGCTTCCAGTCCTGCAGAAGGGGTAGTTCTCATAGCCCCGGTGGATCCTATCAAGCCTTTTCAAATATTCTGTTACAGGCATAGAATGCAATCATTGCCTTCTTGGCTCTTTCATTGATATTGAGATTCCAATTCCGTTTTCTGTCTAGAATCACACCAAGGTATTTGGCCTGATTTGACAGGATAAATGGAACCCCTTGTATTTTGAATGGTTGACACTATTAAAATCTTTGGAAATTTAAATCAGAAAATCACGAATAACATTTATAAGTTCAACTTCTGAAACAACCTCAAAATCAGAATTCGAAGTAAAAGACATTTGAGGGTTAGGGCTTAAACTCGAGGTGTCGAGCATTATTTATAGGCCATCAACGTCCGGAACATTGGACCATCTACTTTTTTCCAACACCAATTCTCCATAAGTTGATCCACAGCTTTTTCAAACGAAGTTCAATATTCAATTTGGAAAGACGATATCTTTTTTTTAGCTCTTCGTGCCCTTTCCTTAATAAATTGAGTCTTAACATTCAACAAAGTTGTAGAGCATAGTGAATTAAGATAATCCTAGGTTTCATCAGGACCTCCTTTAAAAAGGAAAAAAGGAAGAACTATAATAACAACTTTTGATATTTTTTGAATAAGTTATTACGTCATTTTAAAATTATAACTAAAATTATTCCATTAACGGGGTATCATTATTTTGTCCTTATCACTGTCAAAACAACGAAGGGTAAATACAAACAAACCCCAGTTTCTTGTTCTTGAGTCTTTATTTAAAAAATATTTCCACCCTTGTCTCGAAAAACGAAAAAAAAAACAAAAACTCCTAAAACCTGCCTTTGAATGTAATAAAACTAAAGTGTTCACCTAAATAAAAGTTCTGTTTGTTTTTCCATTTTATAGATTCAACCCAAATATGCGAGACTAATGTTTTGTTTCTGACATAAACAAAAATAAAATACAAAAACAAAGGAACAGAACATATCGGTTAAGTAATTATAGAAAAATTGACATATTTTAATGTCAACAAATTTGCGATAAAAATTACAAACAAAGAATTAATCAAAAATAAAATTACCAAACCAAACTATCTTCTTTCTCACTACCTTCCCGCAATAATGCACTTTCATTCAATGAATTTCACTTGACACTGAGACACAAGGTTGATAAATGAATAACTTTATCAAAAAAATTATAAGAAATCAAGAAAATAATAATTTTATTATTCATATGAATTACTACCCCATGGCAACACTAAGAACATGTCAATCCGTTGAAACTGCAATGGCAACAGTATCTTTATATCTAAGATAATTTGACCTGCATTTTGTGCATATGGTTCCTACTGTCTGCTTCTCTTTTCGGAAAACAATTTAAATTGAAAAAAATTACAAGTCTGTGGGTTTTTTTTAATAAAAAACATATTCACGTGCGCCCCAAGTCGCCTTCAACTACGTCATCATTGACAACCACACGAGTATTATTGCTGAGTTTTTTTTGTGAATTTTAGTTGTTGGCGCTGTCATTGCATGACTGACTCAACAGTATGGTTCACAAGAGGGGGAACTGCTGCTGAGGCAAAACACTGACTCAAGCCTCATGAAATACAAAAACAAAACAACAACAAGAGTAACAGAGAAGTACGCGTATAGAAGTAGGAACGTGTACAACCAATATCGACTAAAATTCATGACCCACATTTTTCGCTTTTTCTTTCATCCATGACCCACATTCGCACATACATATATACATCGCACATTTAATTCCTCTATTCGCTCTACTCAAACGAAACAGTGTATACAAACTTTACAAAACATGAAGCACTCACTAAGCACATCCGAAGAATTGGTGAGTGAGAAAAACGTGTGAGAGTCAGTTGAGTTGAGTTGTGTGCTGCAAATCAAATAACAAAAAAAAAAAAAAAAAATACATAAATGTTTTATAACGAATGATGATTCTGGGAACACACGAGACAAGACGACAAGAGTCAATTGAGAGGCTTTACAATAGTTGAATAGAAGGTATGGTCGTGTGGACGTCAAATATCAAACGTCACATGACACAACTGAAGGATAAAAGAATGGATTATTAATATAAAATTGTCGTTAAGAAAATACACATGATAAACGTCAGATTTAATTGGAATAATTGAATTGAGGATTATCGATAGACGCACTAGATTGATGTCTAGAATTTTGTATTTGACAGATGATCATTTGGTGACCGAGGCGGAGCAATGCAATTGACAGTTGGTTGATTTTGTCGGGGAAATAATTTATTTTCATTGAGAGAAACATACACGTGTGGGCTGTGACTTATTGGTTACTGTCAAAGCAATATATGATATGTTTCGGGGGCGAGGAAGACGCAACAACTTATTTGAATTTATTAAATTATGGTTTTATATTTTATATGAAGGACGACAATACTTACAATCACACAGAATCAGATGAAAACTCTCTCTCGATCAGTGATTTAAATATGTCTATGAATTCTAGGCAGATAAGGACGAATGGAACTTTTCTGAAACTCCCTTCATGTAAAGTAAGTTCGAACAATTCTAAGAAAGGTTTTGGTTAAACAGAGGAGTTATGAAACCGACCTGTAACAGCTAGGAAAATGTTTTTACTTCAAGTCGTTACTTGGGAGGAAATGAAAAAACCCTCTAAGAGTATTTTCTGGAAAAAAGCATCCTATTAAAGCCTTCATGAACTTTTCTATTGTTGGCCTTCTCTAATTCTGGTATCTTATCCAGTTAAAAATATAAAAGAAACCTTAAAAAAAATTTAAATGTACTTGAAAAAGTTGAATTTGAAGTTAAAATAATGAATTTTCTATGTTTGAATGTTTGTTCTGCAATCAAGCCTAAACTCCAAAACGGATTTTAATGAAATTCATTAAGTAAATAAATAAGATGATTGATTTAAAAATAGGCTACCATGTATCTGAATAAAACGCAGGGGTTTTTCCGCAGTATTAACCCTAAATGACAAAATGGAAATTTGATAAGTAATTCTGGCTGGATTAACACATAGAAAATATATACCCCGGGAAAATATAAGGTTCATTTGGGAGAGACTTAATTGTTATAGTTTGTATGATCAAAGATTAGGATTAGAATAACTACTTATTTCGAATAAGAACTTGACAACTTTTTTTTTAAATAAAACGCAAACCATTTAAGAAATTTCAAAAACTTTTATATCGGCTTGAAGTACAATCAAAATATTCAGGCCTATCACAGGTTCCGTCGTAATAGAATCGTACTACGAATCCCGAAAAAAGGTATCACTGCTCCCGTCGTAACGAAATATTTCGTAAGAATTTCGGAGTTCGGGAAAACTGGTATCACTAAACCCGAACGAATAGGAAATTTTATTAATTTTTCTACGAACAATTATTTTGCTCGGATGTCGTTCGTGTGAAACAGTTTGTTAACACGCATTTAATAGAAAAATGTTAGTATTTTCAGTCAAAAGAAGAACAAAATATAAAACTTTAAACAAATATTTAACAAAAGGTGAAAAGTGAATAAGAACAGAGCCCAATTCCAAAGGCTTTTGGATATTCTCCAAGAGAAGCCATACATTGTCCAGGGATTGTGGTCGAGTGGATTAAAAGCGTCTCTAAAATACGACGTTGTAATTTTAATTTGCGTTTTCTCCACACGTTTTCTTGTTTTATTTTACAGTAACAATCGCAATTGAATCCATTTCAGATAACTTTTTTTCAAAACACAATTGACATTTTGTTTTGCTTTTCACATTTTGACACAAATCAACTGATTCCGAAAGTGCGAAAAGAGGTTTGGATAATGGCTGATTCCGTTCGGGGTTGGTGATTTGAATTTTTTCGTATTCGGGGCGTAGCGTTTCGTTCGGAAATTTTCTACGAGGGAATCTGTGATAGGGCTGATTTATGAATGGAACTCGTCTTCGTTCATATGGCCACCGCGGGCACGTTTGCAGCGGTCGATTCGTTGGACAAAATTTTCGATGACTCGGCCACACGGCCGAAACGGCGGCTATTTCGCGTTCAATGTTGGCTCTGAGCTCTTCCAACTTCGTCGGCTTGTTGGCATAAACTAATGACTTAACGTAGCCCCAAAGAAAATAGTCTAGAGGCGTTAAGTCGCACGAACGAGGCGGCCAATCGACTGGCCCATTTCTTGAGATAACACGCTCATCAAACTTACTCTTCAATAAATCGATGGTAAGGTGTGCTGTATGACTTGTGGCACCATCCTCTTGAAACGGAGGTGCCAAATATAATCGGGCCAAAAATAATCGGTAATCATGGCGCGATAACGCTGGCCATTCACAGTAACGTGACGATCGTTATCGTCGATGAAAAAAATATGGCCCAATAACTCCGGCGCCGCCGCCGGCATGCAAAACGCACCAAACAGTTATTCTTTGTGGATGAAGTGGTGGTTCATGAAGCAAATGTGGATTTTTACCCGACCAATAACGCATATTTTGCTTATTGACGAACCCATTGAGCCAAAAATGAGCTTCGTCACTGAAGATGATTTTGCGATGAAATTCAACAATTCAACGCTCTTAAAGTTTCGGTCATAGACTCCGAATTTCGGTAGAATTTTTTTTTTATAGTTTGCAGACGTTCCTTGCTCGTGTACTTTACCATGAGGAAAATGTTGAGTGTGCTGAATAAATTGACAATGACAGTTCGATGATTAGTGAAAGGGAGCGTTCATAAATTAAATTCAAAGTTGTCAAGTCTCTATTGGAAAACCCGATAGATTATAGGGAACTGAAATTCATTAAAAAAATATTTGGCGGGCTAATTATTAGAATTTCAATGCATTAGTACAATTATTGCACAAATGCATTAGTCTCGAAGTTCTGCATATCGAAATGGGAGGGAAAACAGAGCTTAGAAAAGCCTTCCACATTCGTGTGGTGCGACTAAAGAAAGAATATCTGTACTCAAGAGTACGTCCGAAACTAGGATCAAGGCTAGGCTGATGAGCAGGAAAATGCAGTACGAGTATTAAAGGTGGAGTTATTTCAGGCTATTTCACGAAAGGCACGTTAAACTACGGTAGTGCTTGAAAGATGTAAATGTATGTGTATCACATCCAAATAAACGTGGTCATGAATATGAACATCTGAAATTAATATCCTCAGCAAAACAGTTTTATGGATTATAAGTTTCAGGCAAAAGATCGTTGATGAATATAAGAAACATAATCGGAGACAAAAAAGAGCCCTGTGGAACACCATTATTTTTTGTGAATAAAAGGCTTGAATTCGTCCAACACTACATGTATTGATCGGTTCAAAAGGAAATTACTAATTCAACGAAAAAGATATTCATTGAAACTAAATGCATGCATTTTCGATAAAAGTTTGAGGCCAAAATCTATAAAACATTTTAGAAATAAAAATTGCGATACAACTAATTTCTATAAAACGAAGTTAAAGTGATTTCCACTTTTTCGTCAGATATACCTAGTGCAATGAAATCCGTACTAACGGTCATTGGGATTAGCTTTCGATCTTCCAGAAATTCTTGAACTGAAAGCGAATCAGCGTTTGCACGAACTTGGAAAGAGGTAAGTGCAATTGGTCGATAATAAGAGGGTGAAGAATATTCGTCTTTTTTAGGGATAGGTTCGACATTATGCTGTTTTTCATCTTTTCGCAGAGATACCAGAGGAATAGGACAGATAGAAAAGCTTACGCAGCGTTTAAAAACACCTCTCCGGGCCAGTGAATTTTTTGTATACTAAGATCTATCAATACTATTTCGACTGAGTGAGTACAAAAGAAATTTGATCCCCAATAAATTTTGAGTACATGAGTTATAACACCTTCTGCCAGCAGCGTCAGTTTGTCGTAAATATTGTTGTGAGCAAATTGGCTTTGTCTTCGAAACTGGCGGCTAAGAATTACGTCCTCCTGCAAGGAAATGACAAATCCTTCAAAAAAGATTTTTTTATTTTATTTAAAAATGTCAAGCAAAAATGTTTTTTTTATTTAACCAAAAGCTTCGGAGGAAAAATATGAGAACCACAAATTAATAAAAATTAATTCAATATTCCTAAAGCACCACAGATTCAGATTTAAAAAAAAAGTACATTACGTGCTTTAAAGAAATTTCTTTAAACATTTTTAAGAATTTTGTCTAGTAAATTATGCATTTTAAGACGAAAATCGTATACTTTGGTGTCAAGCCATTTGAAAAGGATTTATTTATTTTCTGGCTGTTTCCAAGAAACTTTGACACACTTAAATAAATAAAATATTTATAACAAAAATCCATTTTCTATGTAACCACATGTTCATTTCGTTCACACTTAAGTTAGATATCTGTTCGTGACTTCACTGTTTAACATGTCTGAAACGTTTGGAAAAAATAGTATTTTTTAAAGATGGGAAAAGTACGAAGTTGGGACGACTTTAAAGGTCACAACAAACAATAATAACTACCATTTGCGTATAATTCTGGACGCCATTGGGCGCTCCCTACAATGAAATGTCAATTCTTTATTTCCCAATTGAAATTATTTTAATATTAAATTAAAAAGGTAACAAGACTATAATAAAGAGCTTTTATGGCGTAAGCACAGCTTGTAAATTGTATTTACCTACATTAAGTGTTTTTTTTTTTTTTTGAACTTACGTTTCGAAATATTATTTAATGATATTCTTGATTTTCAGGGCTTTTTCAGATATAAAATCAATCCACTGTTAACTGTTTTAAGTAATAAAGTAATATGCCTTTTTTACCGCGAAATCTTCTCTCTTCAAGCTCTTTTCACTCAATATTTCTCAGATTTTACTGATAAAATGCTCTTTTTAATAAGAGCTGTGAACTAAGCTTAACTGTCCACTGTACAAAGATATCAGTGACTAAGAAATTAACATTTTTAATTAATCAACAATTTCACCACATGCATCGATTGCTTAAAAGGAAACTCATTAACTGGCATAATCAAATATTCACGTCACTGATCAATGATCAGATTGGAAAAATCGACTCACACACATTCCAAACCGAAATATCCGATAAGGTCAATTATTTTTGATCACAACGTGTGACAGACAAAAATAAGAAAATATATTTAAAATTGATATTTTAATTTATAAAAAAAAAAAAACTCAATCTCAATATTCTTCTAAATAACCACGAAAACACACACAAACACCTGTCGCCGGAAGATGTCGTTGAACAACTATATTTTTTTTTTTTGGATTTTTACATCTGAATTAGAAATTTCAAATTTCATAACAAAACAAATATTTTGTCTTCTAAATGAGCAGCAACAACAACAAAAAAAACTCAAAATAAATTCAAAAGTTAAATTAAAAAAAAAAAAATCTATTAAAGTCAATCCACCTTGACTATGACTATGAATAATTTTTTTATGTTTGTTAATTTTGTTTCTCTTTTTCACTTAAATATGTTTATTAGTACTCAAGCGCCATTCACTCTAACGCTAATGCATGATATGGAAAACGAAACAAAAATCTCAACTCAAACCATTGACGGAACCTCATAATCTCAACCAACCACCCAGCGGGCCTGCCAGACCCTTGATTATTTGTTGTTTTTTTTTAAGGTGCTGATGACTAATGAGTGATTGTGTTGACTATTCACACGATGTGGTGTAATATTAGTGTGTGACTTTGGAGTCACCAGCTCACCAGAGTGAAAAATAGAATTAACAAACGGATTGACACAAAAAAAAGCTTTCGCTTTCAATCTTTCTCTTGAAGTTTTATTGAGTTGAGTGTCTGCGAACTTATTTGAACAGAGGGAGAGAGAACGAGAATGATCGTTCACAGAAGGTGTGTTTGTATGCTGCGTTGTGTGTGTATAAAGACCTCGTATGACGTTGCAAACGTCAAAATAGTTTAGTTTAATGAGATCTAACTAACTTCTTGTCAAATTGGGAAAACTATTTTTGGGGGCAATTAAGGCGGTTAAATCGAGTGGAATATATATTATTTTGTTTGAGTGGGTTGGTTGCTTGGGTTGGGTGATTCACAACAAGGTGCACGATTTGTTACGACACACAAAGGTGACGTTCACTCGAAGTGTGATAAAGTCAAAAACTTTGACGTGTGTCGTGTGCTTTGTTGAGGGAGTTTCTTTGATATTGATTTATGTGAAAGGTTGTGTCAGCTAAGGTATCATAAAAAAATTCTTTTAAATTATTGGTAATTTTTTTTAAAAATTGTATTGTTAAAATTTAGTACTCTTTTAGTACAACAAAGCTTATTATTATGTATTAAAAAGTTATTATTATTCAAATAAAACGACTCATCATTGTTTTTTGAAAGAGGATGTTGAAGTTTCTAGGTTAAGTAAATATTTAAAAAATTATTGGCGCGACAGCTTCTTAAGGAGCCAAGGCCTAGTAACTTATACTCTCAACCAATCCTGTGTGTGTGTTGTTAATCTGCAAGAATGGAAGGGACCTACAGTTTACCGCCGAGTCCGAACAGCTACATGAGATGCACTTTTTTGAGACAAATTTTACTCTTGGAGGTTTTGTCAGTTCCTCGCAAGAGGCAGTACTCATTCGCTTAGCAGTCCGGACACTAACCACTAAGCCATGGGGCAATATAAATATTGTTTACGTATATTAATTGCTATGCGAAAAACAATTGATTTATATTGACCAAATGGTTAATTTTCGTATTTTTTTGTTAATTACAAGGACAAGATGTGAGTTTTAAAAACTCTATTCATTATGAAAAGGTTTTTTTCTGATATTTATACATCCTACTAACATTTATAAATGATTGTACGTTTGAATGTTTGTTGCGCAATCAAGCCTCAACGGCTTAACGGATTTTGATGAAATTTGGTAGGTAGATGGATGAGGTGCTGGATTGAAAAATAAGCTAATTTTGATCCCGAAAAAAATGCACGGTTCTTGTGGGAGAAGCTTAAATATATAAAATTATGTATCCACGAATTTGTAGATGTCCCTGAAAATAGAATTGAAATTCTTTGAACCCGTCAAACTGTCCATCAAAGGTACGCTTGCCTGGAGACATATCATGTCCTAAGTGGCGTCCAAGCAAGATAAGGAAAGAAAACTGTTGACATAAAACTAAAAGTAACACCAAGAAATGTCCAACTTTTTTTTGATACATCAAGTGAAATTTTTGATTGAAATCTTAACAGGTAACAACTCAACATTTTTGACCTATGTAGAGGATTTCAGGATAATGAGTCGGAAAAGGACTGATATCACTTCTTTTGGGAATGCCCCTGCCAGACATTCCTATATGGGGGATGATTTCCGAACGAAGAGGCATAAGAAAGCTGATATCATTTCCATCGGCCATCAACACTCCTAAAATTAACTCAGAACTCAGGCTCCCCACACCTATTTCCAACAACTTCTCTTCCATTGAGATCCGAGTTGCCGTGTTATCAACCCGCTCAATTTTCCCTCACTTTTAGAAAAACAAAATATTTGGCCGCGACCCGCGTCGGATGAAGGTGGTATGAAATGGTTTTCATACATGGAACATGGTCGAATAGTAAAGGTCTGTCCTTCTTGGGTGAAAAATAACGAAATTAAAGACATGGATTGTTAGAAGTTTTGGTTCAGCATCAGGGTAGTGGAGCCTGAATTTGAAACTACCTTGGGTCAGAAGTTTCAACGGATAATATTATGGAGGAAGAAATCCGGGGGCGGCTGCTAAGATCCAAAAGAACCCACTACAGTCTGTCAGCGTTTTTCAAATTCACAAATCTTAGTACCATAAAAACTAAAATGATTCTGTATTTAGGGTCCTGCCAGTGCTCCCGTACGGATCCAAAACTTAGGTGCTTACTAAGAAGCACTTAGATCTCTTAAACGCGTTTGAGAGAAGTCTTTTGGAGAATTGTTGGCCTTGTGTGCCAAATTGTGTGTAAATTGGTTGAAATTTACCTCAAACGAGATATGGTTGATGGAAGATATAAAACTCGGTATTCTCCGGTAGGCTGAAGTGGGGGAACCAACTTGAAATATTCTGTAGTCCTTTCTAAGGTTGAAGAGGCAGCGTGGCAGACTGTCTTTCATTTGTATGTATTATGTAGATTGTATGAAATCTACCTCGAACGGTGGATTCCGGTGGGTTGGAGTGGAGGAACCAAACTGTAGTCGTTTGCAGTTCTTTCTAAGGTATAAGACAGCGTGTCAGACCTTGCTTCCATGCGTTGGAAGGATGGCATAGACCAGAACACCTGAAGCCTTGGGTGCGAAACTGGATGGCGTCGACCAGCAATTGGTCTGTATGAAAAAACTTGCTGCATGAGGTCTGGGCCGGATTCCAGTTGTTGCGCCGTTGAAAATGATAATAAATAAAAAAAAATGTAAAATGTTCGAAGGAATAACGACATTAGGGGAGTTTACATGGATCATCTTGTTCACCAAATAGTTGATGTTTTACCACGTAGACGCAAGAAAAACCACTCGACGAATTTGAAAACTTGGTTGTTGGGTCGAACCAACGAACCTGTCTGATCAAATGCTCATTAAAATTCACTTGTGTCTTGTTAACGTTTCGCCCATTGCAAGTTTTTAGTCACAGTCCACGGTGCAGCTACAACGGTGGTGGCGGCAATATACGTTTTTTTAAGCGTTAAAAAATCAGGGATTTTTTTTGGCGTTCTCTCGCTTTAAGTATTTTAAGCGAACCTTTGTTTTTCATGAACCACTGCGTCGGTTCATTTAGAGGAATGAGTTGCAAGAAACCATGTTGGTGAACATGATAATAAATAAAAAGATGCAAAAAGACGTTGCAAAGCTCAGGCTTTTCTTAACTTTTAGTAAACTCAATGTGGAGCGGTAAAGTTTTGAATATTTCTTGCCAGTTTCCAGATATATGTAAACAAAGAAAAAGAAACTTTTTTATTTCTTTTAAAACTAAGGGGAAGAAATATTTTCAAAACAAAAGGATCTACAAAATCGAAGGATTCGAAGTAGCTATCGAAGTAAAATCACATTCTTCAAATGTGCTTCGAGTGGCTTTTTCCTTTTTTAATGACATAATTTACCTTTTTAACAAAAACATTCCCCAAGAACCGTTGGCCGTTAGAACTCACCTGAAAATAGAAAAAAAAAGAATTATTAGGCATGCTTTATATATTTGCGTTGAACAAAAAAAAAATCTTAATTACGTTTATCTTGCCAGAAAATTCGGAATCAAAAATCATATAAAAAACATCCTAGATTACATCATATTTGTTTCATACAACAAATTATTCTTACCCTTTTTTTTTGAAAAGTTAATAACTCTAAAAAACACATCGATTACTGTGAAAATACAAGCGAAAATTGCACTTCCAACCCACTGGATGCAGCAGCAGAAAGCTGCAACTGCTTCATGCCAACAATTAAGCCAGTGAATGAATACAAAAAAAAAATGGATCGAAAAAAAAAGAAATTGATATAATATTCTGCGGCAGACATTTTTCGAAACGAAAATTCCCCCAGGGAAGACAGCATGAGAAGCAACCACCACCAGAAGCAGGAGCAGCTATCAGCTTTTGCAACCATATCTCTCTATTGAATTGCATGGCCACTGCATAGTAGGATAATGAAAAACTTTTTGCTGCTCTTCATTCTGTTCATTAATTTTTATATAGAGTTTCGTCCTTACAAAAAAAAAAAAAAAAAAAAAAAAAAAAGTTCCATAGGATTCATTTAAATCACAGAGTGGGTGTCTGGAAGTTTATGGAGAAAAAGCCTGCCAGGCCTTTGACAGTTGCACACGCTGGCTCTGTATGGCAAAAATTAGGCTTCTCGGTTTAATCAATATATCCCATCTAAAGAGAGAGCCTAGGATTTGTTTTATCCTCGAAATGAAAGCTAATCATTCTACACCATGTTTGACTTAGTCAGCAGGAGCAGTTCCTCAAAAGTTGTTGAGAAGGTTTTAAAACGCCAGCAATCCTCCTACGCAGGATACATATATATAACATTTCATGCTCCATAGACCCAGTGTTAGTTTGGGAGGCTCCTGGAAACTGTTTATTAAGGCGCAGAGAGAACCAAAGCGAGATACAGTAAAATAGGGAATAAAAGAAACAAAATGGCAATGACCTACCCAACCAGAGCTTTCTGTGCGGAAGGGATGATGATGTAGGACTTTTTTTTATGGCAAGTTGCAACCCCTTCTGTTCGACATTTTTTCTCTGATGACGATGAGGATGATGATGATGAAGAGATTGAATAAAATAAAATGTTCAAACGTTTTGTGTGTGCAAGCTGAATGAATGAATAATATGGGTGGGGTTCTTGAATGATTATAATAGATTCCTTTGTGCGCATTATTTTATATGTGTTTTCCATTGGAGGCATAATTACGTGATCCAGTCGAATAGGATTAAAATACATGAAACAGGTGGTGTAAGGAACGCATTCAACTTTACATTTTCCAGAATTATAACATAACCCATTGGCTTATAATATATAGATAGATGTACATGGTTTTTGAGGGATTTTATTCGGGATTAAGTTAACAGGATAATTTACAAAGAATTTAACACGCGTACCGGGATTTTGATAATTGTGTCAAATGAATAGATTGTTCCGTGAAATGGAAAGTAATTTGGGTAATTTGCTGACTTTATCTTAACATTTTTTAACGTTTCTTTAAATGAATAGGTTAAGGACCTAAATGTGAAACGTCGATCATTATCATCATCATGAATTTTTTTTTTACGAGACTGAAATGTCTTTAATTTTTTTTTATTTGAGACTAGTTGTGTCAACGGCTTTGCTTGCGTAAGCTTCGAATATAGAAAATGATTCCGAATTATTTTGAGTTTAAGCCCAAATTTTCTATGGCACCAAGTTTTAGTTAGTTTATTGTAAAAAAATGTATACTTTATGTTTTTCGGGTTATTATTTAATTAATTAAAAAAAGATTTCTTCAAATTCGTTTTGTCGTTTTCGCTTGATGCGCACACAACATAAAATCTGGTTTAATTTTATTAAATATATGCGAAGATAAGAAAGAAGATTCGTTTAATATTTATTTAAACTAGGGTAGGTACAACAATTTCTATTACTTATTGTTTCAAACTCTAATTAACGAGTCTTTTTAAATCCAGCTGATAGCCATCTTTGTTTGTGGGGTAATGCCTCTTGTGAGGAACTGACAAAACCTCCAAGAGTAAAATTTGTCTCGAAAAAGTGCAACTCATGTAGCTGTTCGGTCTCGGCGGAAAACTGTAGGTCCCTTCCATTCTTGCAGATTAACAACACACCCACAGGAATGGTTGAGAGTATAAGTCACTAGGCCTTGGCTCCTTAAGGAGCTGTCGCGCCAATAAAAAAAAATACAGGTACAACAATTTCCTTAAAAACCTGCAGTTTCTGGGTCTTACTCAATTACAACCGAAAGTTATTTTTAAGACGCTAAAGGTTGATAATGAGATTTGATCCATAAAACTTTAGTGGAGAAATTATTCAACAATGTTTATTTAAGGGTTTTTTTTCGATAAGTAAGGACCAATTACGCCGCCGGCCCAAAATTTCTATCGAACGGTAACTTTTTGAGCATATATTATCACTTAGTGAAGCTCGTGGGAGTTAATGTCATCCCATGTGTGGCAATTTTGTTTCCAAAAATGTAATTCGTCACTAAAGATGATTTTTCGACCAAGATTTGGGTCCTCTTCCAAACGCTCCTAAGCCCAGTCATTGAACCAAAGGCGTTTGGTATGGTCATGATCTTTGAACTCCTGGAACAGTTGTTTCTTGAAAGGCCGTAAGCTCGAATCCTGACGCAACATTTGCTAAAGTTAAAGTCTTCGAAAGCCCAAGTTCTTGTGCACGGTTAGGAATCGATTGCTTCCGGTTCTGTTTCGCTGTACACTTTCAGAGACCGCGGCCATGTTTTCGGTCGATCTTTCTTTTACGTAAGAACCTTGGTTAATTATTTCCGAGCCAGTCGTTTCAAATTTGGCCACCAAACAGAGAAGTTTACTGTAAAGGGCCACAACGTCTAACGTAAAATGAGCGAAACGAGCGCATCGTTTGCACCAACAAACACTAATTTTGATAATAAAGTTTTATTACTTGGGAGGGTTGGTTCAATCGTGTAACTAATCATGGAATAAACAACGGATTTGACAAATGTCACCAAAACAATATGGCCCGCCACAGCCACCAAAATCAAATCGCGCCAATTAAAAAATACAAGGGATTTCACATGAAGACTTAATGAATGAAGTCTAAAATCTAAATCTAAGAAATAAAAATATTAAAAACCACCGAAATTTTGAAGCAATCTGCGATCCAAAACGTAGAAAAATCGAAAATGTTGGTGGATTTAAGGACCCTTCAAGATGATGCAGGAGAAATCATTTTCTTTAAACTGAATAAATCACATTTTCATTTTTGAAAATAGAAATCATCTCAATTTCTATGAGTACTAAATTTTAGAACAAGTCATTATATCTATTCTATAATGTATAACATCTGCGTACAAATAAATATAAAGAAATAAAATCCTTTTATTTTGCGAAGTTTACGACTTCTTAACTCAACTCCATAAAATATTTAGTACTATTTAAAAATATCAGTGTTTTAAAAACCTTCAAGAAGACAAGAAATATGTTGGCTTAGACAAAATAGGTTCTTCATTTATTCGTCATTTTGTTGGTATACTAAATTAAAACTTAGTACTAAAAAAAGTTCTAAAACTATATTTTACAACAGAGACCATATTTAAAACTTGAATTTTCAATGTTTTATCCTCTATCGGGGTGCTTATACATCACAAGTTGTGTTCCAACATTAGTTTGATATATTTAACAACCATTTGTATGTAAAAATAAAACTTCATCTATAGTTGCAGTTGCAACAGAAAGAACTAAAAAAAACACAAATCCCATTTAAAATATAACTTCAAGTTAAATATCATCAAATCATGTTCTCTGCACATGAATATTAAAAAACTTTTCTCAACTTCTCTGTCCGTTTATGCGTCTTTTTTCATTTTTTTTGTACAGTTGCATCAACAGTCCCATCATGAGAAATAAACTCTGACTATGCACATTGCAGAAAGAATATTAAAAAAAAAAAACTGATATCTACGCTCCTCAAGCTACACTCGATTGGGGTAGGTTTCATCCTTAGAGTTAAAAAAAAAATTCTTATTCGAAGGAAAATGCCACATGCCAGCCCACTATGTTTTTCAAAAAATAGGCAAAACTTCTCCGAAATCGGCCTTTTCCAAAGAAAAGAAGTCGGGAGCAGTCTCACCACACAGCTTTCAGCTTCCTAGCCGTTCATCTTGCTTTTAATTAATTTGTTGGTTCCTTTTTTTATATAAGAAGCAAAAATATAAATCTACTAAAAAGGATTTGTTGTTTTTATGTCTTTCGGTCGTCAGTTTTGTGTGGATGCAAGAAAAAAAAATAATAACCAGACCAAATAGTCAGGAGCAGCAAAAAGATCACCGGTAAAGTTGGTTGGTTATGTTGATGGTATTTCGGTGGAAGAGGAGTTGTGGGGCAGAACAAAAAAAAAAAAAAAAAAAAAAATTCTGAAACTTCTGGTATTGTTGACATAATCGTTGTCGTCATCAGAAAAACGAGTATTGTATGGTCTTGAATCACAAAAGCCATCTCTTGCCATTGCTATTATCATCAGCTGCTGCACATCCCTCCTGGTGGCATAGTATCACGAGCAGCACCATCAACATCGCTAGCATATCCTGGCGCAGTTTTATTTAATTTTTCCATTTTTTTTTTATTCGAATGCTATTCTTCTTGAATTTTTTTTTTTAACTGGTGAGCATAACAGCAGCAGCAGCAACAGTAGAAGAATTCTATGTGAAAGCTTTTGAAGGATTAAAATTTAAATTGAAATGGAAAACGATATTAAGGGAAGAAAACAAAAAAATCTTTTATAACTCCCCCCTTTGCAAATAATATACCATTTTTCTTTTATTTCGAATCTTTTTTTTGTTCTTTTACTCGTTTATGTGACTAAATATCATTTTTATTTTTGTGGCATAAAAAGAATGGAAGACTAGCAGACAAAAGTGGGAGGATGAGATGCAGGTGACCAGTTATTTAATTAAATAACATTTGTAGCTGAGGATTGAATATTTAAGACATTGAGTGTTCTAAAAAAGTACTAAAAACTTTTAAACTCATTTTATTTTGGTTTCAAATGACATAATTTACACGTTATGATACAAATTATCTCATAATCTAGGTAAGGGTAAATTAGTTTTAACGAAGAAAAGTAATTTTGGAACAATGAAAGACGGGAAGACTTGCCAACGTCAACCCGTCGAATCTGCGGACCAGTATTTTAAAGCAAAAAATTTAGGTAAGGTTATTATCGCCGAAAGATTACAACTTCGTCGTTTTTAAGAAGAAGAAGCGGAATAAGTATGATTCCTCTTGGAAAATGAATAATTGGAATTTATATCGTCGATTTCTTCATATTAGAACACATGTACTAAAAGTTATTCCGATGAGAAAGATATACATAAATAGGAACAAAATGAAGATGTTTAATCTAGCAAAATTGAATTTTGAGTAGAAAGTTACAGAATGCGATAGCAAAATGTATTAAAACAAATATTTATTTTTAGTACAAATTCATTTAATTTGGTATATATTTTTTGGTTGTGACATTTAAAGAATGTTTGACTAAACAAATATTTAGGAACGCATCGGTAACAATAATAAATAAATTGCACAACTGGATGGCACGTACTTGCTCATATGTGCGTTCACATCATGGAATAAAATTTTAATAAAATGCACGACTGGGTCGCGCGAACTTGTTCTTATGCTAGAAAATTGCTTAGTGGCTGAATATTATGTTTCATGTCTAAATTTTTTTTTAAATTAGTTTAAGAGTTTTCTCGGAAAAACTAAGTATGCAATAAAATTTGAAAACTAAATGTCTATCGAGGAAAATAATATTGAAAATCGTTCGCCAGTTTTTTTTTGAAAAACTGTTCGAAAAAATATTTAAATTTTTTTAGTATGTCATTATAAGAAAATCTGTAGTTTTCATCTGGGAAAATTATTAAAAAAAATCCAATCAATCCGTTTTCAAAATATTTCGAAAACCAATTTTTTTTAGAAAATTTAAAAAAATCGAAAAAAAAGTTTTTTGAAAATTTTGAAATGTAAGCTACTGTTCGTGGGTTTTAAGTGAGAAAATAGTCCACTAATTCTCTATCAACTGCGCCGAAAAAAAATCTTTACTATCTTTCTAATCCTTCTAACTAGTGTCGTGCAGCATCCAGTTGCTTTCTAAATGGAAATGTGCTTTACAGACACACAATTAAAATATTATACTACCAAATAAATACTAAATACCAAGTTTAAAGCAAATCGGCTTATCCGTTTAGGCTGTAGAGGTGCGAACAGACAGACAGACGGATGGAATTTCCGAAAACACTTTTCGACTTCTCTATTATGGTTTTCTCGAAAACGGCTGCAAGAATTTTTATGAAAAAAATCTGTGCACTTTTGTGGGTGTGTAAATGTATGCTAGTGGGCTAAAAATGGTACCCCCCATAGAACCGTTTTTTTTCTTCTACTTTCTCGAGAACTGCTTAACTGATTACAATCAAATTTGATATTCAAGAAGATGTAGATAGCCAATGCAATTCAGCATTCAAATATTTTGGAATACATTTTTTTTGTATTTTTAATAATTAAAAAAAAAATTGGAAAGTCGATATTTTGAAAATAGGTTGATGAATTTTTTTCTTAATTTTGTTTTTAAATGTAAATATTTTGTGTTTCAGTTTTTTTTTAATTTAAAAAAAATGTTAAATAAAATCCGTTCCTACGATTTTGAAAAAAAATCACACTTTTTAACATTTTTACCGAAATAAAATGGCGTTTAAATTTTTCTGTTAAAAACTATTTTACGTACATTTTTCAAGCAATCAAACTTTGACCTTTAATATTTTTCAAATTTAACTCGAAGCTGTGACCACACATAAGAGCAAGTACGTGCGTTCCAGTCGTGCAATTTATTTATTTTTTAAATAAGGAGGAAATTTGTTTCTCTTGTATATTTTTCGCGGTAAGGAAAGGATTTGCAAATAGATCCCAGCTCTAGATATTTTGAGAACGCTACGCTTGTACTTTTTACCGTTGGCTGCAAATTTTATGTGAGTCAGTTGGAGGTTTTTAAGCAACTTTTGAAAATTGTTATTACAAAAAAAAAAAAAAAATGTACCTGTTTTCAACATTAAAATGTCAAATTTAGTTGTGATTGGTTAATGGTCATCAAATACACTTTATATAATCAGAATGATTTAAAATTCGCGCTAAAGTTTGATCAGGGCAGAATCTGTTTCCCAAACCTCATTTTGGAATTTTTGCTCACCCAAAAAGGTCAAACATTGAAAATCGATGGGTCGGAAGTAAACAGGAATTTTCTGTGGATTCGATGGATTTTAAGTTTATATTTGAATTGTGGACTTCTGAACCTGTGCCAAAATGAAACTGTCAAGGCTTCAGAGCTCGATTAGGAGCTTGCAAAGACGATCAATTAAACATCTTAGTAGAATCACAATTGACGCTGAGAATATGAAAATATACTTACAGCAGACTGTACAATTTCGATAACCAACCGAATTCCAGATTGAACACCATTCTATCTGGGCGAAGAAGAACAACAAATACGTTCACCTGATCTGCAGGGTATAAAGCCACTGAGCTAGCTGCTTCTTGATATCTGAAGGCGGTGACTGGTTAACAGTATGCCCTAACAACAAGCAATATATGGTTAGAAGAGAGCATTCAAAATGAATGGAATATCATTTGCGGATCCTTAAGCAATAAGACCATCTAAGCTGGGCCAGTTACAGAGGCATCAAATTCCTCAACATTGCGAAGCAGCGAAGATAGGTTTAGCAGTCAATGAGGGCTAAACCAAGTATATGCTGTCATCAAGAGAAACCCAACATTGTAGTCAAAACATTCGTTTGGACTTTAGTACAACAATTTCTTCTATTATCTGCTTCCATTACTTATAGAACGAACAGACCCTTTTCAGAGGGCTTCAAAATCCACAACCATATATTAAATTGAAAAAAAAGACACAACCAAAATCCCAGCAAAACCACTGAAAAGTTAATTCTAGTAATTCAACAACTAAAAGAAATTAAACCAAACAAAACCCGACGCATGGATAAGAAAAAAAAAGGAATTCGCTTAGAAAATGTTGTTTCCAAATTAAAATAATAAACATGTGTGTTCCACGCGGTTTGTCTTTATCTCTTCCACTCACGTAAGGCCAGAGCAAAAAAAAAAACAAATTTGCATAAAATTTCAATCTATTTTCCAAAAAGAAAAAACAATTCTGGAAAAAAGTGTACAAAATAGTGAGTGTGGTACAAAAAAAAACCACAGACAAGGGTTCTAGGTTGCAAGAGTAGAATTTTTTACCCTGTTATCTTTTTTTTAGGGACACCTCTATTTTTTGTTGTTAACCTTTGTTTAGTTGGCTTTAGGTATTCTAGTTCACTGGTATTGTGTCGTGGGAAAAGGGCAGAAGCTTATCATGGTTTTTTGGTTTACTTGTCATGGGGTGATATGGTATATAATTTTCCATAGGTAAACGAAAACGAATCAAAAATACGATTAATTAATGTTTTTTTTTACCAGTGACATGGAGGTCTGATTCCCATGGGGATTTACTGATGACACAGAGTTCAAGGTCTTAAGTTAATATATTTGGCATTTGTAATTCACTGTTTTGTGATATATTCACACTTTTGATAACGTCCTAGCCTTTTTTTTTCTTCCTTCAAAGGCAAATGTAAACAGTTCTAAAAATTAGAACACATTTTATTAATTTTGGTTCCTTGGTTACCATATTTCTGGATGATGGCACAATCTGTGACTACACATAAGAGTTTTATATTAAGTATCTGATGAAATCCTCGAGTTCCATTCTTATTAAATAACAGCGTCCCACGTTGATTTTTCTTCTTTCAAAGCTAAATGTAAACAGTTCTAAAATTTAGAACAAATTTTATTAATGCTGGTCCCTTGTTCACCATATTTCTGGATGAATTTTTTGTTATTCGATGATATTAAGTCTCATAAAACTAACTTGTATAGTTCTTTCTCAAAAATATTACACAATCTGTGACTACAAACAAGAGTGTACTAAATTTTAGTTTCTACTTATTCATTTTTTTTTTTTTTTTTGATATTAAGTGTCTGATGAAATCTTCTGAGTTCAATTCTTATTAAATAACAGCGTCCCACGTTGAATTTTTTTCTTTCAAAGCCAAATGTAAACAGTTCTAAGATTTAGAACAAAATTTTTATATTTATTTTCCGTTCATCATATTCCAGGATTTGTTTTGCATTCAATGATATTAAATCTCATAAAACTAACTTGTATAGTTTTTTCTCAAAAATATTGCACAATCTGTGACTACAAACAAGTGTATTAAATTTTAGTTTCTACTTATTCATTTTTTTTTTTTTTGATATTAAGTGTCTGATGAAATCTTCTGAGTTCAATTCTTATTAAATAACAGCGTCCCACGTTGAATTTTTTTCTTTCAAAGTCAAATGTAAACAGTTCTAAGATTTAGAACAAAATTTTTATATTTATTTTCCGTTCATCATATTCCAGGATTTGTTTTGCATTCAATGATATTAAATCTCATAAAACTAACTTGTATAGTTCTTTCTCAAAAATATTGCACAATCTGTGACTACAAACAAGAGTGTACTAAATTTTAGTTTCTACTTATTCATTTTTTTTTTTTTTGATATTAAGTGTCTGATGAAATCTTCTGAGTTCAATTCTTATTAAATAACAGCGTCCCAAGTTGAATTTTTTTCTTTCAAAGCCAAATGTAAACAGTTCTAAGATTTAGAACAAAATTTTTATATTTGTTTTCCGTTCATCATATTCCAGGATTTGTTTTGCATTCAATGATATTAAATCTCATAAAACTAACTTGTATAGTTCTTTCTCAAAAATATTGCACAATCTGTGAGTGTACTAAATTTTAGTTTCTACTTATTCATTTTTTTTTTTGATATTAAGTGTCTGATGAAATCTTCTGAGTTCAATTCTTATTAAATAACAGATGTAAACAGTTCTAAAATTTAGAACAGATTTTTATATTTATTTTCTGTTCAACATACTAGCAATTTTTTTTGCATTCAATGTTATTTAATCTCACAAACCTAACTTGACAAAGAACTATCTCAAATAATATTATACAATCGAACATAAGAGTGTACTAAATTTTAGTTTTTGCTTTTATTCGTTTTTTTTTTTGACACTAAGCTTCTGAGTTCGATTTGTTTTAAATATCAATGCCTCAGATTTCATCTGGCCATCTCCAGTTCCATGTTACTAAGCTGAAGTAAGCTGTTCCAATACGGCAACTTCAAAGTCGCAACAATAAAAGGTAATCGAAAAAAAAACTTCTACTTACTGAAAGTGTGTTACTACTGTTTTTACTTCTTCTACTGCATCGTCAACGCTTCCAAACTTGATTCTAATTCTAAGCAAAAACAACCATTGTGGCAACAACTAACGTTGCGCAACACTCCATGTTGGTAGCAACACTTCTAGTTTCCTTAAACTGTTCTGTGTGTTACTACTAGCTGCCCAGGTTTAATAGGGAGATATACAAGTTGACTTATTGCCACAAGAACAAGTTTTTCTGTCGTGTTTTTTTTTTCTTCTCTATCCGGTGAAGTTGCAGACAAAAAACGAAATATCAACCAAGACAGGAAATAGAAATTAGAGTTACCTAATGGAGACGCTGCATATAACGGAGTTTGAATAGACTAAAGCTAAGCTACATGCAATATGGAAGACATATTCAGACAGAAAGACGAAAATATTAAAACAAAAAATCTTTTTGGTGAGATTCGTGCCCATAAGAAGACGATGACTGTGGACTCTGGAAGCTCATCTCAGTTCGAACAGGAAAACAAAAACAAACAAAAGGAAAATTTCTTCGTTGCTTCATTGCATCGAAATCTTGTTTATAGATTCATCCAGCTTATAGTCTCGCTGCACAGAAATCGAACGGAACAGGTCTTTTCATTTTAGTTTTTTTTTGCACTTCACTTCACTTCTGTGAAAGGGTTTTTTTCCCTCTGAAAAGGAGAACACTACATACTTTTGTACTAAAAATATTCCTTAGGCGGCGGTACGTTTTATGTTTCCCATCATGTTTTGCTCGTATCTGTGAAGTTCGTTTTGTGTTTCACTCAATACAGAATGTGAAACCGTAAACCTAGAGACCTAAAGATACCCTTTTTGCCCTGTGATCAAAAAGGAAAAAAAAAAACTTAGAAGAAAAACGCGCCTATGGGTCATGTGCAAGGAATATAAAAAGATGAAGAATAAAGAAAAGACGAGGAGGTGGTTGGGGCAGCGAGGCACGAGGTGAACGGGACCAATAGAACTTATGTTTTCTTGGTGTATCTTTGCGAAATATTGCACAACAAAACAACAGCTTTTTAAATGTCTGTGTGCGTCATTGTTTTGCAAATAAAAGGAAGATATTAATGAATGCAGTTTTTTACATGTCAAATGCACACACGACAAAAAACTCTCAGAAAAATGGGGGAAACGTAATCCTTTTCTATCACATTGTCATTATCCACTTAAACTTAGAAAAAAGGGTGGTTAACCTAGAGGGGGGAGAATGAGCATTGCATCGGATGCATTTTGCATTCTTCATTCTGCATTTTGATGTTCCATTAGGTACATATGTACGTAGGGTGTCTTACCAGAAAGAAGGAATATTTGTGTTTTTTGAATAAGGACATTGTCGTCGTCGGTTGGTTACTGTGACAGAATGTCAAGTATACAAAAAGGGTCAGGCGGGATTATTGACATAATTTTGTATGTAGTACATATTTAAGCAAATAAAAGTAGGTAAATCAGAAATATGAATTAAAACTTTTTGTAACATGAAGTAAAAACGGTACTAAATTTGCAGGATCCGCCAGACTCATCTTCATGTTATTTGCTCATAAAATTTCTTCTTTAGACGCCTTTCATAACAATCGGGGAGGTGCTATTAATTTTTTCACAGAAACACGCCTTTTTTAGTACAAAGTCAATGCTTTGTAAAACCATACACTAGAATGACTTGCACTAAATCAGCTGAGAATTTACAACAAAAGATTTTAAGATATCCTAGGTCAAATTTGGAAGTCCGTTTCTTAATTAAATATCAAATAAAAGTATGTACTAAATTAGTACTAAAACAATTTGGTTATATGATTTTTCGTATAAAACGTTTCGTTATTTCAAATTTAGACTATTTTAATCTAAACTATTATATTCGTATCGACATAATCATACAATTTTCAATTAATGTTTCTGGCGCTATGCAATTTTTTATGGTGCACAGGGGTTGACATTTCCATAGAATGTATTAAGAATCTTCGCACAACTGCACAACAAACTTTTGTACTCCAAATATAGATGGTAGGCGCACGCATAACGCAATTTTCTACCACAAGCCAAACAGCAAGCACAGAAGAAAAAACTAAAGAAAATTGCAATCTTGCTTCTCTGCAGTGTTAAAAAACAAAAAGTACTAAAAAAATATGTTTAGAACAAGAGTTATCACACAACTGTTCTTTCCTACTGGCCCCTTTACGTTCTTACATCATCAGCATCATTATTATCACCATCATCATCCTCCATTGCTTAATTGCAATTCATTCTCTCTTCATCTGCTTTGTTTTTGTATTCCTCTTTTTGAACACACGTTTCCCTAACAAACTTTTTCTTTGAATACTTGTACACATTATTCTTTTTTTTTCACATCTTTTGTTTCTGTGCTTTTGGTTCACAGTTTTGTATCTTCTTCTTTTCATTCTCTTTTTTTTTTGTGTGTTAGTTCGTTTGAATTGCATAAAACGTGTCTTTGTGTGTGAATTTATGTTGTGATTTTATGCAAATTTTGTATTTTCCTTTTAATCATTATTCTTTTTTTCTTTTATCAAGCGTTACGCTTTGGGGTCTTCTCTTTGCTGTTGTGCCGATGGCAATGCTGTTGCTGCAAGCAATGCGTTGCACTGCACTTGCAGTTAAAATTTCTATTGCTCTTTTGTATTGAGTACTTGTGTGTGTTATGTGTGTTTTTGAGAGTTTAAAAGTTTTGAGAGACTTTAGTGTCCATGTGTGTATTTTATTTTATGTCAGTTGCATATTTTGTTTTCCACTCAAAGTTCTCACGGGGTCATTTGCATGCACTTTTCAAAATAGAATATGAGAATGCAAACGAAGAATAAGAACCATATCGTCGTCATTCGTTGAAGAATTATGATAACGAAGAAAGAAAAATAACAATGAATAAATGAATCAGTAAAGGAATACTTAGACGCAGGTATAATTCGAAATAAATTGCATGTAAAGATGGAGTATTTAATATTTCTATAGTTGCATAAGAGACAGCAAGAAGCTGACGTTTTACATGGATAAAAAGGTTAGTTAAATAAGAAATTTATTTGTTATTTTAAAGAAAAGTAAATTAAAAATTACTTACGAAACTGTAAGAAGGAAGTGAAGTAAATTGAAGTCGGTGTTCCACAAGATTGTTTACTTGAGCCGACTCTGTTTATATGAAACAACAATGCTATCATGGTCATCGTCAAATGCTTTAATATGTTAAATTCAAACGAATATCTTAGTAGAAATGGTCGTTTTGAATGATGAAACGAAGGGAAGCAAGCTATGCAACAAAAGTTTATTGAATTATCAAAATACTCCTGGAAAATGTTAGTAAGAAAAACAGAAAAATAGTGAAGAATCGAATGCTCGTTTTGGATTATAACAACAACTCATATATGGGTCACACGCAGGCTGATACAGGATAAATTGGCGATCCTTTGGTCTAACAAGTAACTTCGGCCATTACACAGTGAATAGGCAGACCTTTTAAGATCGAGACATTATCACAGGGCGCGGAGTAGAGCGTCTCCGGTAAGGTAAGGCAGTGCCATTTCGAGACCGGAGGGAATATGCAGATCACCTGCACCAATTTTGAACCTATCATCAGCTTACATAATTAATGCAAGACTTAAGATATTTAGGGAAGAACAGTTGCGGCGGTATTTATGGTTTATTTTAGATATATTTAGTTAGTTTTTACACAAAAAGCATTAAATTAAGTTATAGAATAATTTACAGTGCTCAACAGGGTCAAAAAATTAGTTTAGATAAAATTTAAGCTGGTTCATCAAATTTAGTATGCCTAGTTTTAAGTTAGTTCCACATTATAAATTAAATAAACGAAAACGCTATTTTTCTGGTCAAAGATACCGACGATTTAAATGATTTTCAAACAGCCCTATTATGGCTATCGAATATTGTTTATTCGATGCACGATAACTTCTATCATATAATTTATAATTTGGTATTATGAGTATCAATTGATAATTTTAAAACGATTGTGAATAGTGATCAGAATGTAATTATGAATGGGTTTTGATTTGACGTTTGACGTTTCTAATTTGCCTTTGGGTTTTATGTTGCGGTTTAGAAATAAGTTGGTTGAATATTGTAAGTTGTTTTTATTAAACTCCCTTTTTTTCTAACAATATTTCGTTTATTTAGGAACACGATTGTAACAGAAAGACCAGAAGAGATGATGGCGGTTATCTCAGAAGAAGCCAAAGAAAGCCTGTCCTGGTCAAAAAAATGGAATTCCTACAGAATTGCCTTCAAAAAAACAATTTCACAGAAAACATTTCGAGATCAACAATTTTGATAAATAATCACCATAATAACGACTTATTAATTTTGTTGATATTTATCAAATATTATCGTATATCGTGTTGATAGTAGGGCTTAAAGTATAACTGTAAGTATATGTTTATCGTTCGGTAAAAAAATTTTATTCAAAATAACTCAAAAAGAAACTCTCATAACAATGTTTTGAATTTCCCGATCTTTTCGGTAGTGGCACATTGCATTTCTTCAAATTTGTATACTAAAAATGCTGAATTAATGCTGCAGTGCATACCAACATCTAGAAATGTTGTATTTATATTTTTTTTGGTTATTATTAATTTTTTTTAAACTATTTTCGATGTTTTCAAAAGTTTAAAGACCAACGATTTATTTGTTTTTTATTGATAAACTACTAAAATCTAGTTTTTTTTTTTTAAACTTAACATTTAAAACCATGAATTTATCAAAATCGTTCCAACATTTTTGGAAAGTTTTGTACGTGCGACCGTTGTGACTATTTATTTTGAATGGTAAACAAAAATTCTAAAATCATTTATAATTACAAATTTCGGATCAATTTGGATTTTTCATGGCCAAAAAAAAGGTGACCACGAAAGTTTAAAATTACCAAATGTATTGGTTTACGTTGTTCAGAAAAAAAAACTTTAAACTTAAGAGATGGGTTACCTGAAAGTTTGTGAAATTCGTGGTTTCCAACATATTTATAAGAAGTATAAATTTCATTTTAAAAATTGTAATCTCACTTTCAAGAAAAATTGTTTTTCTTCATAACAAAAAATTCCAAATATTTAATCGAAGTTAAAAAAATAAAAAAACTTGTAATACTAATTGATTAAAAAAAAAAAAAAACAATAATATAAGAAAGTTAAAAAAATATCGTTTTCTAAAATTCTTAACTTCTAAACGGCGGATAATAGACTCCCCCCTCCTATAGAAACAAAAAACAGTTGTATTTAGTCGCTCTACAGGAATCCATTATTATTTTGCTGCGCCAAAGTTATCGTACTCTTGCCGAGTAAAATATCATAATTTCCAATTTTTTTAGTCAGCATTTTAAATGCTCGAAAAGGGTTTGTAATATTGATATTATTTTTATGGAAGTATCAAGTGTTGTACCACTTGGAATTTTAATAAAATGGCAAATTTTTTAAATAACTTGCCGAGTTTAGTCCGGTACATTTTTTTTTTTTTTTTTTTTAAATATGAAGTTGAACCATAACTCAGCGACCATTTTTTTCCTGCTAAACTAAAATTTATTTTTTAGATTTTTGATTGCGATTTTTGCATGGCTATTAGGGAATACTTAGAGAAATAAAACACTACGAAATTTGGAAATTCATGACAACCGTACCTAAAAATGTGGCTCGCCTGACGTTGACTTTCAGGTCACCCTGTATATATCGGGAGTAAATTTACTTATTTGATCACAAAAATGGTCAACATTTCAATTTTTCGTTTGAAGCGCTTACACAAAGCAACGTTATAAGGGGTCTGCTAGTTATAAATTTCTGAAATAATAGAAACAAAGAACGGTTTGTAAACTTCATCCTAATATGTCTATGTTTTGTTGTTTGAATAACAACTTTATAAAAAAAAATCACTCATACGCCCTGTTGCCCGGATAGTTTGTTTAAATAAATCTTTCGTTCCAAAATACTTTTTCTTTAATTTGCTATTTTTTATGTTTTATATTCTAAGATACTAAAAATAAATTAATTTAATTAGTTTATCCCAATTTAAATACATAATCCTGCACATGCGAAAAACAGTTCTTCAAAAGTCTTTTTCTCAGAGCTAAATTTACTTCGAAATAAAACCCGTTCTTTAATCTTTTTATTTTGATCTTTATACACATTTAGATACATACATATACCATCACAAGCAATTTTGTCATATATATGTAAAGATGCATTCAATTATAATAGAGGAGGATAATAAAATTACGATTTCATAAAAGTTAGATGTTGATGAAGATGATGATGGCACGAGTTTTATTATGCTTTGTGTATCCAAAAGGATCTATGAATCGACACACATAAAAAACGTTGATACGTTTCTTTATTCTAAAAACTAAGTACGCACACGTATAACTATGCAAGATGACAGTTCTAGAATGAATGCAAACATAAAAAAATGCATAAACTGTGAACGCATTCAAAGAATAAAGAAGGAACCCTGAATTCATTCGAAATGTCTTTCATTTATTATTTAACTTTAATATTGTATATATGTATACACTTTTCTTTGAATTAAGAGATTAAGATAGATTAAGATAAGATTTAGATAGAAGCAGCAAATTAATTATTATAAGTGTTTTGTATAATGTTAAAGATACAAATGAATGAGAATCACATTCAATTATTATCAATTTACTCTTAAAAGCTTATGTTTAGATTAGTCGTCATTGCTTCTTTCAAGACTTCAATTTTAATCCACTTTCTTACCTTTGAATCCAAATTCGGTTAATCAAGTTATTAACCAAATAAAATTAATCCAAATTGAACTGAACTCTCGAAATAAAAACAAAAAATCATTGTCTTTGGCAATTTCTATTGAATGAAATGTTATTTAACGCATCGTATTGGAATAGGCACAACGTAATGATAAATTAATTAACTCTATGTTCGTAATGCTTGAGAGTGTCTTTTGTAATATCTTTTAATATCTTTTCATGTTAAATCTAAAAAAAAAACACTTATTTCATTTGATTAATGCAAAAGAAAATGATAGCTAATGTCAACGTGTCATTAATCTTTAAGATCGTCCTTTATTTTGACAGCTTCTGTCAAATTAATTTTGTTATAAAGAGAGCCTATCCTCTCCGTTCTTGTCGCCTTCGTTAAAAATAATACTTTGTAGATATTTCTAGGAAATTCTATACAAAAATATATAAAATGATTCTCGTATAAGCTTTGCCAAAACAATTGGTTTAACCTTAAGACTTAATTCAGGTGGGATATTTTTTGAGTGGTTGGAAATTAATGGACATAAAATATCCCTCAAAGGACGATAGTAAAATTCACATAAAAATAGAAGGAAAACAAATTCCAGCCAAGTCAACATGGATTATTGCGAAAAGAAAAGGTGATGGATGGCGTTAATCTTTTCGGGAATAGGTTGGCAGATTTTTAAGGATAAAATGAACCATTTGTTGCTTCTTTTAACGGTTATTTGAGTTAATTCTTTATGACACCATAACGAAGAAATGGATAATTTTTTTTATTTTCTAAGACATCTGTATTGCATTATTCGAAGTGTTAGAATAAAACTGAGTTGCTGTGTTGTCTAAAATTCCATTTTTCAGTTAAAAAAATTGACAGTCGTGACAAACATTTAAGTCCACCTATGGTCTCTACAAAAGCATTATAAAAATAGGAAGCTTAGCTTTTTTGTGTGCTGATTTCTGGAATCATACAAATTAACTGAAGGTTGAAATGAGTATGAAAGTGGTGACAAATTTAAATAGAAAACCCGCATTTTTAAACTAAAAGACGGTGACATCTATCAGCATTGAACACTTTTTTTTAATTGCATAGTTAACCTTCCTTGGAAAGGTCTGCAGAATAAAATACACAAAAACGTTTTGGGGACCAAAATTCACAATTTGGATGAGAATTAGTATGATGTTTTTTAAATATTCTTAGAAAATGTTTTTTTTTAACATTCAAAGAAATCAGAAATAAGCCATTTTCCAAAAAAATGGATTTCTTAAAAAAGCTGTATATTAAAAAACTTAAAACTTTCAGTTTAAGCTGTGCGCAGAGCACGGAGAAGAGCCTGAGCAAGTCGATTACGATCTGCGAGTAGAGTATGATCAGAGCTCTCCGATTTACTTAAGAAACACACTTGAGCACTAAGCGGTCATATGGTCGACTTTGCACCTTAAATACAAAAATAAAATAAAATTAATGTTATTTCCTTTACTTCGACCGACGCCATTTTGATTTTTGTTTTTTTTTTCCAACTCTGCCATTTGTCCAAACACACAAAATATATGAAGTGGATCGATCGCAAACGTATTCTGAGCACCGGGCGAAAAAGAAGAGGCGCAAATTCCTAAAATAATTCCAATCGAATTCAAAGAGAAAAAGAAATACAAAATAGGCGGAGTTTTGCTAAAGTAGGAAGTAGATGTAGATATTGGGATGTGTGTGGGTGGAATTAACGACTTTACAGACAACCAACCCTTTTTTTAATTTCAAAATTGATATTTAAATTCACAAAAGCCCACACAATCTCTAATCAAACCTTGAATGCTTAAAGCTGCAGAAGAAGTGAAGTCTTTATTTTTCGATGAATCCACCGACGGTTCATAATGCTGTCAATTGCTCGTATTTAAAATGACATTTAAATTAAATTAAAAACAGGTTTTTTCATACAACAAAAAATTGTTTCTCTAAAAATAAAATAAATGTTTTACTGGTAGTATTTTCATGGATCAAAATAAGATCATTGAGTGGGCACGGCGATGGCTTTACTGATTCTTCTTATAGCACATTTTTTTGTAAAATTACAAGTGATTTTAAGATATCGTAGTGAAGTAAGGATCACCCCAACTACTTAATTCGTCTTGGTTCCGACTTTCGTCTTCATGGTCAAGCAGCAAACAAAATTCGTTCCGAATGATTTGCTGTTGCGATGAAAACAGATATAATAGTCTCAATATTCTATTACGACGGAACCTGTGATAGGGCTGAGTAACTTGAAAGACACATTTGAGACAGGAATTAATGTTGAAGAGCCAAAAGGCAATTTCTTTCACAAATATTCGAGAAATAGCTTTACCTTGACAGCATTGTACAATGGGGAATAAGAAATCGTATGGAATTTAATGCTTCAAAAACTCAATGTTGTCTTCTGTCGTTAAAGCGAAATATTCCTTCAAAGCCACTGTCCATGAGTGGCACTTGCATCGAAGAAACTGATCACCTCTCATTTCTCGGTATGTGCATTACAGACCACCTTTTGTGGAACGATTACATATTTGAAATAACCAAGAATGCTGCGAGGTGTTTAGGTTTCCTTCGAAGATGCAAGAAGTTCTTTACCCCGTCTGATCTGGCTACAGTATATAAAGCATATATTCGACCGAAACTCGAGTATAATTCCCATCTTTGGGCAGGTGCTGCATTCCTCCCCTGAAACGATTCAAGCGTAATACTCGAACTGCTAGGAATGCCCATCAGTTTACCTTTGAGCCTAACTTCGGACGTACTGTTAAGTATAGAGATTCTTTCTTTAATCGCACCACACGAATGTGGAATGCTTTGCCAGGCTCTGTTTTTCCCTCTTTTATCCCTCCTCATTTCCCTAATGCTCGTGCGGTGTTTAAACATTTTAAGGGTACACACAACCCCCTTTCGCGCGTGTAAATTATAAAAAAAAACCGTACCTAACTTTGTTTTTATTGACAGATATGTTTCCATGCGAGAGGGGTTTTCGTGGCTTTTGAATATTAAAATCAAGGAAAGAAATTGGTTGAATGCCAGTGCTGACAGGCGTTGGCTTTTAGTAGCACTGAACCAAGGATTCAGAAGATTTAAAATAATATACTTATTTCTATAAAATAAATTTGCGGTAAAAAAATATCAAAATACTATTAGCGTTTTTTATGCCCAGAACAGCCTTTCATTCATTAACATTTGCTATACCGCCTCCAAGCATTTGGTGGCTCATGCCAAGACAGAAGTTTGGTCGAATGGTTCTTAATTACTAAAATTTTAAGATCCACTGCAAGAATAACATAGTCCAGAAAAAAACTATCTACTCCAACACAGGTAATAAAACTTCTTAAGACGCTTTGGTCTAAGACCAGGAAATGTCTCTATATATCACTACTTTCAACAGGCTGCAGAACTTTATATTGAGCAAATCATATGCTGCATTTAATATCCATAAAAAAGAAAAAGACCTTAGAATCTTAGATGATTGCAAGGCCTGCTGCTTTCAATGTATATCTCCTTCAGCACAGCAGAAATGCCAAAAGCCGATTTCTCAACAATTTAGTTTAAATTTTGACAAATACTCAAATATCCTTTTTCTTTTTCAAATTATTTAAAATATTTTGTTCCATTAGTAACTAAACAGTGAGCAATCAGCTTTCTTTAAGTACTAACTAAACCGCTTGTTGACTAGTTTACATAACAAAATGAGGTATTCATATGAATTTGTTCGTAAAACCTCTTTTATTTCAATGAAATTATCCACAAAACTCTCAGAAATCACTAAGTGGAACGACAGAGATCAACCAACATACTCTTGCCACGTGCCGAAACAACACGCATTCCTATAGAATTACCCATTGGGCGAGCTCATGTCAATATAATTCGAGTTCGCTCCATCTATCCAACTGAGCTAATATCTTAATTTCCTCTAAATCGACAGGATGACGACAATAAGGTTTATTCAGCATAGTGTCCGTTTCCATATATCCTTGACAAATCACTTGCTGTTTTGTGCGTCCTTGATTGCGGTCGTCCACAGTCATTTGTTTCATTTGAACTTTTATGTAACGAGTTTTTTTTTTTTATTCTCCACCAGCTTGATGAGTTGTTTCCTTTCGAGCCTGTGTTTATAGTTCTATTCACAAAGAAAGGACTCCTACTGACGCATAATGAAGCAATTCAGCATTATTATATTCCGGGCAGCGACAAAAACGATTGCAGAACCCAAATCGTCCATTAGGCCAATGTATATACAAAATATTCACACAAAATCATCATTATCCGGGAATGATAATTTATTTTTATTTTTTTTTATCTGGAAGTGGGTATATGTGTGTGACAAACCACCAGCGCCCTCTCTCTGTAATTTTTTTTTTTTTTTTGTTATCTGGGTGAGTAGGAGAAACATCACCACAAAAACACACCACACCGGCAGAGCAGTAAGGAGCCGTTGACTGGGTCAATGTACACCCAGCAAAGTTCATTGTCGCCTTATGGAACGAATGAACGAAAAAAACGTGTGCCTCAGAGCGTTGTGTCGTAAAATGTTTTCACAAATGCTTCAGTACTTTTTTGAAGGAGATACTTTTTGGGAATCCTGTTTTATAGATTTTTTTGCTGCTGCTGCTGCTGCTTTCGGTTTTCCACTTCATATTCAACCTCGACCCTGGTTGTCCTATACTATCATCCATCACTCGCCTGCACCTAATGTCAAGTTCAACACGATTTCCTTCGAAGGACATTTGGTGGGCGTTGTATCCTCGCCGTTCGGTCCAATATCCAGGGCCTTAGAGGACATGAGGCATGATGATTTCTTTTTCAAATAAGGATTTTCTTTGAGCAGAGTGCCTATTAGAATTTTCTTCTGACTGTCGGTCGGTCTCTTACCTCCCAAAAAATTATAAAGCTTTTTTCGATTTTTTTTTTTTATTTCGGGGGAAAGCCCTCGAAAGTTGAACAACCTTAAGGCTCCGGGCATTAACATTTTTTCGAGAAACGACGACACGACGAGGTATATGAGTGTGCATTTCGTTTATTGCGTTGCGTGCTAACTGCTTCTGCGGATGATAGCAGGCTGGCGTGGCGGCAGCAAGTGAGCTGCCTCGGGTTCTGGTCGAGAGTGTGAGCACAACCCTTACGAGAATGTGGAATGGGAATATTGTCATTGATATAATCAATTTTATTATATAGCTCTCGGGCGTTTTTACACTCAGAAGATATTTTATATTATTTCAGCTACTCGAGAAGAGCTTTTATTTTGTTCATCCAGAATTTGGAATTTGGTGTTGCAGCTGTGGATGTGGAGGCAAGTTGAGAAGGTTTTCGTAAGCATCATGGCGGATAGGATTTAATTGTCCGTGTATAATCGACAAAGGCGATTATATTCCGCCCACTATTTTTGGTCATTTTCTTGGAAAATGCTTTGGTTTGTTCTTGTCGGTTTGGAGGTTTAGTACATGTTTAGTACTAAACTTGAGTTTAATAGTTTAGGAAGTAATTTAACGGGTTTAAGTGTTTTTTTTTTTTTGTATCCATTTAGACGACAAGAAACTGATTTGAACAACCTGTTGTGGGGTTAATGCCATTTAATGATCGTTAATACAGAGGGGGAGGTTATAGAACTATATTTGGTATTTTTATGTTCTAAATCAAGAGTTTGATTTATTTTGATTAGTAATTTGTTCTTAAAAATTAATTTTATCGTTTTATTCAAGGACACTGATGCTGTTTTTGATATATATAGATTCGAATTTATAGATTGAGAAGATTTTTAGTACATTATTTAGATTTCTTGCATTCCCGAACGAATTTTTTTTATTTTTCTTTTGTTAAATAATAAAATTCGGAAAAGTTTTAAGGTAATGAATGAATATTAATTAACTGCTGTTTTGTCTATCTAAGCTTGATATATATATTTTTCATTTGCATCAACATTAAAAAAAAATTATTTTAATACATCAGCCTTATAAGTCTTAATATTTTGTATGTTAAGAAATAATATTTCTTATTACTATTTTTACTTTTAAAGTGAAAATTATGTTTTTTTTTTAATGCTTCTCATAGGTAGGTTCAATAGAAGATAAGCAATGAAAGTCACATCCTTGTTTTTTAATGCCATGTGGTTGACATGGAAAATAATATTTTCTCCGGTTTTAGACGAATAGGAGGTGTTTGGGGGATAAACTTGTAAATATTTTCGATACAAAAAAAAAAAACATTTTATTATTTTTTTTAATGGGAAAGGTAATAAATACAAGGAATCCGTGGAAACTTTATAAGTTAATCATAGTCTGGAATTAAGGTGAGAAAGTTAGAAATAATTTTGCAAGTTTTTTTTAGATTTGGTTTCGTTGGGTCATAAAGAATGGATGGATATCAATGGTCCGGCCTAAAAAATTCGATTTCAACCCAGAAAACGGTAGAGGAAGACCAATACTTGAAGTAAAAGAGGACCTTGAGCAACTTTACGTGCAAAACTGGAGGGCAGCTAACTAGTGACTGAGCTGACTGGAGAAGCTTGTGGCTTAACCAATATTTTTTTTAATTATGAACAAACTAAATCAATATTTTATTAAATACAAAAATTTGTTTTAATAAAAAAAAATTAAAATACAAAATTTACACAACTTTATTTATTTACTTAAATACTTACTTTTTAAGTAAAGTATGATTTATATTGGTGTGAGGTGTGTATATCAATTAAGTTAATAATGTTTTCGTTTACGTTGAAACAATATTTAGCACCTCTGATAAAAGTTTCATCGCATCACTCAACTAAAAATTTAGCTTGTATAAAGTTTAATTTTTTTTAATATTGCAAGCCATAGCTTACATAGAGCTTTTATAAGCCCAACTTTCTCAAGCCACACATTTCAAACCTTGACAATTAAAAAAATTGCTGTTTTAAGGCTTTACGAGGTGAGTTTGGCGAATTCTGTTCTTGTATATGCTTTCATATGGGCTGTATAAAACCTTCTGAAGATGTTTACTGAAAATTAAACAAATAATAGCTGCTATAAGGCTTTCCACGACAAGTCAATGCAAATAGCTTTGTAAGGCTTGCCTATAAAGGCGTTAAACAAACTTGATTAATCTGCTAATATAGAGTGAATTTGAAAAGCTCTATAAAAGGCTTGTAAGGTTAAAAATGGCCTGTATAAAGATGGTTACTGAATATTAAAATGCAAACAATTTGTGTAAGGTTTGCCTATAAAGGTCTACAAACTAAATTAATTTTTGTTTTATCGATATTTGATGTTATTTTTCTCAACCGCGAATCGGTGTACCTAGTGATGGAGTGCAACGAGAAGGACTCAAGTTCAAAACTCAGGTATATAAAAACTAGTCACTTATATAATTAAAATAAAATTTTAATCGTTAGAGTACGTAAAATGTAACACAATACAATAATGCAATAAAAAATTAAAATTAAAAAAACTTAACAAAAATAATATATTTTTTAAATCTGATTTTTTGTGCTAAAAATTAACTTTTTTTTCCTTTAAAAATGTTCTATTGAACGGTAGCAAGTACCTCGGTGCAATATAAAATAGTCTTTATAAATATAAGCATTAGGCATGAATGTCATGAAAAAGGCTTTGGTAAGACCTTTTTATAAAATTCAAAGCAAGCTTTTAGCATTTAGCTGTCATAAAATAGCTTACTCAGACAAGCTAATAACATTTCATGATAAACTATTTGCTGCGATAACACCTTTCAACAAAAGTCTTATAGCAATTAAATAGCTTGCGTAGTGTGCGCCAAAATAACTTGTTTATAATAAGTGTTTTACTGTTACTATAGCGTTCTGAAAATACCTTATTTAGAACCTTATACAAGTAAAATTGTTAGTTGGGCTTATGGGCAGTCAAAATTAGGCTTTTTGCGAAGCCAGTTGATTCTCCGTGTAGAATCATATACCAGATGTTGCTTCCGCGATTTCGGGTATCAACAGCCGTCCCAAAACTCCCGCAAGTTGGCCTATCTCAATTTATCAGGCAACTACTATTGAACTTGCTTAGATAATTAGCAAGGCTCTTGACAGCTCGTGTTACCCTTTTTATTTTAGCCTTGAATACGGCCTCGCTCAATTCCGAAAAACTGATCATGAGGATCGACCAATATTGAATCGATGTCCCTCCAGCCGTTTAAAGGATCGGAATTCTAAATATTTCGGTGAATATATGCCCGTAGGTACTACACTGATTACAAGAAACTGCATGAAGTAGCTGAAACTGAAACTGATACTTGGAAGCCTCTTACTTCCGGTGCACCCAAACCATAGAACTCTTCTGTTCCCGAACTACAGGGAGCGATATGGCGTTTAGAAAACTTTTTCTCCTGGTACACCCCAAACCATAAGCCTCATTCTAGACTTCGCTAAAAAATCTTTACTGAGAATAATTCTTTGAAGAAATTTCTTGATGAGAAATTTACAGGGTGTTCTCGTATTTCTCCAAAAAGAATTTGAGAATTTCTTTTCTTCAAACAAATTTCATAGAAATCTCTATTTGCAGTACCGTTTCTTACCTTTTTTACAATGTTTATATCCAAAATCAAATATAATTCAGGTAATTTATAAATGAGAAAACACTTGTTAGATTTACCTTTATAAAGAATATTGAATTAGTATAAAAAACAGAAGCCTCAAAAAAACTCATTAATCGCCTTCTTAACCTAGCTAACAAAAGAACTCAGTTTTCAAACATTTAAAAATAATATTTTTAGAATCAATGAAATGTTATTCCCAAATCAATCAACAATCTAAAAAACAAAATAATGTTTTTGAATGAAACACATTTTCATACATTGTGCCCTTGGCAAGTGGGGGTGCGTGCCATTGAACTTTCTCATTTTGTCAATTAAAACGAATACTCATATGTGGTTGAAAAACACGACTTTTCCAAAGTCCCAAAAGGCAAACTCATTCAGACAGTTGTTATGCATACTCATGTAGTGATGAGGACAAAGTATCGAGTGGATGATGTTCTTTTTTTGCACCCCTTTCCTCCAATATTCAATACCTTCCAAAATCCTATTGTTTTTGTATATTAACTTTGACTAGACTGGCACCCTTTCGTTCTGAAATTGATGAAATTGTTTTTTTTTTTTTTTTTGGTGTCTCAGTAATAAACCACGTTACATCAATTTTATTGTTCTTTCATTATCTTATCTGTTAAAATCGGATTTTATGGGTTTATGTTCGGTAAATTTGGTTTTGATGTTCAGGTAGAATGAGGTCCTGATGGTGATGAAGTCATTCAATATTCGGGGATGGTTGTAAAGGGTGAATTAAAGGAATTAGGGTTATTAGTTTGGCTTTTTTGTTTGAAGTTCCCTTACTGATCTTTTGATTTGCGATACTTGCTATATATAACACTTATCCCACAACGCAAATATTGCAAATTTGAAAAATTCCGAAATTCTAAACGAATTTCCAGATGCAAGTTAGTCTACCTTGGAGCTGGAAACCATAAAGAAAGATGTTAAACGTCTAAAATTGGGCGGCTCGCCAGGCTATTTTCTTGGACCAATCACCGAACTTTAAAGGCGTTTCCGGTTCCAGCCAAGAGACTAAAATAATCATTACCTCTATGGCTAAGTCAAGAAGATGAACACAATTAAATTTATAAATATTCTTTCGAACGTATTTCCCAAAAAAAAATTACTTTTTCAATTAAATACTCAGTCCTATGAAGATAAACGTCCGGAATAAAAAATCAAATCAAAGTTTCCCACTCTTCTTGATTCAAAATTACAAGATACCCAAACATTCAATCGGGATAAATATTTGAAATGTCTCGGATAACGTCCTATCGATTTACCTGTTGGCTTTGAAAACTCAAGTTGAAGGTTATTCAAAAGGACAATTTATTGACGTCGCAAAGAAAACTTCTGCCATCGATTTGTCTCTCAACTTGAGATATGATCTCTAAGATTTGTTATTTACTTTTCTCAAAGGGAAATCCGATAACGTCTTAGAGAGAATAGAATATCAAACACAATTCGCGTTATCCTTACGCTTGAATACTATGGTAGTCCTATTTTCTAATTAACTTGATTTTAATTATCATCCAGCGGTGGTGGCAGGAGGAGAACTGGCCACCACCTTCTGGCCACATCAAACTTGTGGTTTTTCTTCTTGATGTGGAAATTACGTAGCTCTGGAAAAAAATATTATTAGAACTTAATTGGTTGGTAATTGATTCAAACACTTTCAAGATTAAAGAAATTGCCGAGGTGAATAGCTATCCATCCAATCGTGGAAAATTACTTGGCTGATGGAAATACCCAATCACACGGTGTTCAACTGTGAATGTAAATTAATTTTTCTTTGAAAATCCTTTAATTTTCTTGACGGTTTCTTGACTGTCTGTAATTATGTTTTTAAGGAGAGATGTATTGAGGCTGAAAATATCAAAATGTGTGTTTAATAGACGGAAAATAATGCCAAACCTTTGATAGTCGAATTGATGCAATGATAATTTAACTTTTGGTTTCAAAAACGAAGAAGGTGTTAAGACGAAAGAGGTCGGGACCGCGGGTTTAGTAGTTAATGAGTACATGGTTTAATGATGAAGAAGCCGTCTATGTGTCAGACTACAATACCTGTCCTGATGAAGGCAATTGAGACTTCTCTCAGGCAACCAAAGTGTATCTTTATAAAACCCTCAGGATCCAGTCCTGCTGTTTCCTGCATGTTGCTCAAACATTGCTAAAAGTGCACGAGAACGTTTTCAATAGAAAAAGTGAGTTTTGATACCATAAGCGGCTAGTGGAAAAGGAGAAAAGGAACTATATAGGCTGTACAGCGACACAGACCTAGCAAATAGACTAAGTCATAAGTCTCAGACGGCTGGGTCATATAAAGCGGATGGACAACGAAGCTCCGGCCCGGAAAATCTTCACTTCCACCCCGGGAGATGGCGTAGTATAGGAAGACCGAGACTTAGGTGCAATCGGCGAGAAGACGAGAATATCGACCAACTTCAAATCCTAAACTAGTAAGAGAAGCTTGGTGATTGACGTCCAGGTCCACTCCGACCCATAATGCCACCTAATGCTTATGCGGGCTTCTTAGCACCAATGTCAGTAATTCTGTTACACCATGGTGAGCCGTGTTCGTAAGCTTTCTTAACTTCTTTTTATAATTGGACCCAGCCAAATTTTTAGATCCTTTTTTGTGTACCAAAGAAATGCCGAATGGATCAGCTAGTAGTTCTATATAAATTTTCAGACGACTGCATATCGCGCTTTTTTTACCAAAATCCGTCTTTGAATTTTAATTATTATCAATTAAATGCACAAATTTGTATTATTCTCTGATTTTTCATGATTAGGTATTTTTTTGTGCAAAATATTCAGCAACAATATTTCAGAATGTTGCCGCTGCAGTACGCTAGATGATTTCTGGCTCATTGAATCAATTGATACGAATACCAGCAACAAACAAGACGTACACAAGCTATACACAAGCTTTAAACAAGTTTTATACAAGCTGCTAGCAAGCCTTCATATTCAATTGAACATGTTTGTAAATATTTTGGCAAGCTTTCAGGAAGGTCTTGAAATCGTTATACATATTTTTAATATTTTTTAAACAATTTTTTTTATTACCCAGCTACAGGATACTAACACTGTTGTACTCCAGACGATTTGTAGTTTGTGTGATTTATGAGGACAGCTTACTTCTCGTGTGAAGTTGTCAATTGAAGCAAATATCAGCTACGAACAAGCCGTATAGAAGCTATAAAGCTATATACAAGCAACAAGCTACTTCTTATCTAGTTGAACATTTCTTTAAAGAACATTGTTTGAAATAATAACAAGCCGTACAAAGGCTATTCACAAGCTTTATATAAGTTACGCGCAAGACTTCTTATACATATGAACATTTCTTAAAATATTATGTTTACCTATCAGGAAGATCTTAAAATTGTGTTTTTGTAATGATTTTTATTAGCTCATTATTTTACAACCCGTGTGCGGTTGTCAATCAAATCAACTAAGAAGAAGCAGAACACAAGCTATACACAAGCTTTACACTGGCTTTTTATCCAGTTTAACATGTTTTTAAAGAACATGTCTTTAAATACGAACAAGTCATATACAGGCTTCACACAAGCTTTATGCAAGTTACTCACAAGTCTTCTTATACAATTGAATATGTCTTAAATTATTATGTTTACCTATCAGGAAGATCTTGAAGAACAATCATAACACAAGCTTTATACAAGTTGTATACAAACTACTCACAAGGCTTTTTATCCAGTTTAAGATGTCTTTAAATACGAACAAGCCTTATACAGGCTACACACAAGCTTTATACAAGTTACTCATAAAGCATCTTATACAATTGAACACGTCTTTAAATATTATAGTAGTCTTTCAGGAAGATCTTGGTATTGTTGCTTGAATATTTTATGACATCATCCTTTAATTGGGATCAAAGAAGGCATTAGCTTACAATCAGTAGGCCGCAAAATTTGTGTTTGAGTTTAGGAAATATAAGGTTTCACTTAATTCTTTTCATTCTTCCGTAAAATAGAAATCCTTGCTATGTTAAAAGATCGAAATTCATCAAATTCACTTTCAAAAGTTTTCCTTTTCAATCTGCAACACCCAAGTACTTTCCTACAAAAACACACCTTCAACTCTGACATTTTCAAAGGACCCACAATTAGAAGTAAGTAATACCCTTTTCTACTCTTTCATCAAATACCAGTGACAGAAATGTAAGAGAAGAAAAAACACAATCTACATATCTATTAAATAAAACGTAAGTTTTCTTTTGAAATAACTTCTTCAGCTAAACAGACTTCTTGAACAGACAAACTTTCACTTTTTAATTATTAATAGTTCCACACAAAGTCCTTCCATTTTTAAGTCAGAGCTTGTATAACGCTCTATCCGGCATAACAAAGCCATATCGCTAAAGGAAGAACCTTGTCAATTAATTAGATATAAAAGGTATAATTCCAATTCCACCCTTCTCGGAATCACTAGCATAATACAGTGAATTTCAAACAAAGGACACCATACACGACCCTGTTCTGTGAGATATCCTTCTGTTTCCTCATACAAAACACACAAAAGTAATTTGCAATCCAAAAATTTGTTTGGTATCCTTCAGAACACCCCTCGCTGCCATGGCAACACTGGATGGCTGATTCGATGGTGAAGTAGCACCTGTTTCATTTATTAGATTCAGGGTAGCTTCCCCCCATTTAACGGCAACGACAATAAACGACATTCCTGACCTAGTCCAATATTATTTCATACACCAACACAAGTGCTTCATTTTAAACTAAAAACACTGTTTTTTTCATACATATATGCACTAAGCCCATTGGCTCCTTTTAGCATGAGGCTCGATATGACTCGAAGGCTTAAACACTATCCTCCATCTATTGTGTACTGCACACTCCGACGACAACCCTGATGAAAGTAAATAGTGTAAGCCGAGTGTAACACAAGCAATAACAATTCATGTAAATTGCACACGTAACGACCCTTTTTAGTACAAACAATATCAGCATAATTATTATCATTATCGTCCAACATGACGATGGTGTAGACTAGGACGAGTAACGCTAACGACGACGACGACGACGACGACGTCTAAAAGTAGGAAGGCAATACGAGTATGTACAGCATGCCCCAATGATGATGATGATGACGATGATGCCTGCCTCCCTTAACCTACCTACGTTCTATGACTTTGATATGAGGGAGCCTATTCCGTGTTGATGTTGAACGAGTTGGTTGTTTTTTTTTGGTTTGGCCTATACCTTGGCCTTTCGCGTTTAAATAAGCTTTTTTGTTTGTGGGCTTCTAGAGTACGGAGGAGCTGTCGGAACTATGAAGAGGAAAGCCAGGCCAAGTTGGATGAATAAATTAAAAATGTTGCAAGAATCAAATATATAGGAACAGGTTATTAGGGTAAAGCAGGTCTTTTCATTTTTTTATGCTTTATCTTTTTTTGTGTATCTAATAGGTACAACTATGAGACCGACCTAACGATGAATGTATCTGTATGAAAGTTTAAATAAGTTCTATAGTGGAAACGCACGAAGCAGGCCCGAACTACAAGGTAGAGTTCCTCATATCAGGAACACTTAATGGGCTTCGTTTTGAAATAGGTTTTTTTTCTGCTGTACTGGTAACTAACTTTGTGCAAGTGATGAATTTGAAATTAGAACAGAACGGAAATGTCAAAATTAACATCATTATGCAATATGGAGGAAATACAATTTGAATTTTGAAATTTTGAAGTATGTTTGCATTGTTGATTGATGGCGGATGGTTAAAAGTTGGTATGGTAATGTGGATGGATTATGACAGTGAAAATCGAGTGGAAAGAGGTTGAGTGATGTTTGAATGAAGTGTGGTTCATTCAAAATACATAGATTTTGAAGTATATTTTGTTTATATAAAACACACTTTTGTTTTCGGAGTCAGGCGAGCCTGTATAGGTTCATCATATACACAGCTGGTCAAAAAAATAGGTGTGACTATTTATTTTTGTATAAGTTAATTTTTTTACATTTTTTCAGTTGCATTATAATTTTTTATGTTTTTAATAAAACTTCAATAACAAAGAAAATAAAAGACTTTAATAGGATCTTGAATTAATAGAACATTTTCATAATAAGTGGCCGAAACTGTCGATTGACGCATTTTAGCCTGGTCAATAAAATAGGCGCGTCTTCCTAAAATATTAAAAATATTGATTTTATTAACATTTAATGTTGGTTACCTAAATTTTCGATTACCTAACTCTAATAACCAGAGTATCCTCCATTGTTAGCTTGAACTTTTTGGAGTCGGCGTGGCATTGATTCCACCAATTTTTGGCATGTCTGGTTGGGTATAGAATACCATTCTCTTTGAACGGCTTCCCACAATTGGTTTCTATTTGTGAAATATTGCCCGCCTATCTTTCGCTTGAGTGCATTCCACAAATTCTCAATGGGATTGAGGTCAGGGGATTGACTTGGCCACGGGATAAGAGATACTTCCTTCTCTTGGAACCAATCTTTTACGAGACCCGCCGTGTATTTTGGATCGTTATCCTGTTGAAAATGCCATCGGAGGGGCATGTTTTCTTAAGAAAATGGAAGCATGACATTTTCCAAGATATCCCTATACCCATATTTTGTTAATATGGTTTTAATGAGAAATATAGGACCGACACCGTACCAGGAAAAACATCCCCACACCATAATATTGCCACCTCAGTGTTTGATTGTTTTTTGTGTATAGTGGGGATGGTATTCTTTTCCTTTTGGGCGTCTTACATTACGCCCGGAGTCCGAAGAAAACAAATTTATTTTAGTCTCGTCGCTCTACAGGATATTACGCCATTTTTTAGGCCCTTCAGGTCCATTCCAGTTCGCGTATCTAAGAGCAAATTCTTTCTTCACACCTATTTTTTCGACCAGCTGTGTATATTAGAAACAAATGAGCCATTTGGAAAACAAATTAGTTGTCACTAATAACTCTATATTGGGCGGTGGTGAACCAGTAGCTAAGGTGTCTGCTTGCTAATCTGGACATTGTGAGTTTGATGCTCAGGTTGGCTATTATTTTTTAAACTCCTAATGCAAGCTTTTGTCTTAGTGAGAAAACTAATAACCTTATCTTCTATCTACTGCGCCGACAAAAATTCTTTCCTGTACTTCTAGTGCCCCGTAGTTTATTGGTTAGTGTGTCGGACTGATATTCCAAAGGGTCGGGGTTCGATTCCCTGTCAGAGCCCAGATCCTCTTGCGAGGAAAAAACAGACCTTCCAAGAGTAAAATTTGTCTTAAATAAGTGCATCTCTTGTAGGAGTATGGATTTGGCGGTATATTATAGGCCCCTCCGCTCCTGAGGATTCACAACACATACAGGAATGGTTGAAAGGATAAGTCACTAGGTTTTGGCTCCTTAAAAAGCTGTTGCGCCAGTAAATTTTGTTTTAATTTATAATGTTGCTAATTCTTTTAACTGGTGTCTCGCAGCATCCAGTTGCATTCAAAAACGACAATGTGCCTTTCCAACTTTCACTGTATAAGTCTGTTTTTCTTTTTCTGTAACTGACGATTACTTTGATATCGACAGGGAACTCAATTCCCCCATTTCGGCTTGAGACTTCACCTGTTGGTTTAATCGAGTTAACTCATAAACGTCGACAGGTCACTCAGTTTTTGGTTGTTGCATGTCATTGGGGCCAGATAAATACAAATGTCGTTGCATTCGCTTGATCCAGGAGTTTTTACGGTAGTGTTGGAACGGGGCATGCTAATGCCTTTGAAACAAGGTCATCAGGGCATTGTCTGTCTAAATTCTATGCTCTCTCAAATTTCCTTGTATTTTATTCCATCAAGTCTTGTCACTTCTGCTTACATGTGAATCATCTTCATTTCAGCTGTCGTCAATTTACTCTCAAAAGTCTTGTACATTGTCCATTATTCTGACCGCATGTAAGCACTGCCCGAAAAACTACCCTGTGGAGCCCTTTCAACTTATGGGACATTTTTCGTAGACCGAAAATAACAGAATTGTCTTTTCATTTCATTTTTCTTTTTCTTACGCTATGCTTGATATCATGTCCATAAGATCCTTTGCTATTGATTATAGATTCATTATTTAATATTTTATATTAACATTAACATTAATATTACCATTAACATTACCATTAACATTAACATTAACATTAACATTAACATTAACATTAACATTAACATTAAACCGGTGGCCACAATCAATTTTCAACTATGAACTTGTGGAGTAGGACTGGCAAAACAAAAGTTGATGTTGTGATCAAGCATTCAGAAATGGCGCTCGATTGGTCACATACTGAGGAAACCAGAAGACAACATAGCAAAGCGGAGTGGAATTCTCAAGGGGCACAATGAGTTGGTAGACCAAAAACAACATAGAGGTCAACAGTTTTGACGGAAGCTCAGACACAAAGTTCCCTATCGTAGCTACAGGCTTATAAGTTTTGCTGCGAAAAGAGAGAGATGGAGAGATCTGGTTTTTGTCCTTTGCTCAAGGAGGAGTTAAAGTGCTGCTGTGAATTAAGTTTCCCAACAACAACAACAAAGAAAAAAGTAGTAGAATGAAAAGTTATTGTAAAATGGTATCTAATGGCAAACACTATCACGGAAGAAAGGATCAAACAAATGCAACGACGCCTGCATTTAGTTGGCCTTAAGATTGGAACAATCCAAAATCGGGAGGACTGCAGATTTTTTTTTAGTTCAATCCGTTCTACCCCTAAGGGCAAAGCAGAGAAGTGGGAAAGTTGCAATCCCATTCGAGATCATAAGATTCGTCAATTGAAGAAGAAGAAAACGAAGTCGATAGAAGAATAAGGCTTATTGCATTAAATGAAATTTCATAGCATATTACCCATGATTTTTGATTTTATGAATTGAACATTGCTAAGTCAACCTTTTAAATTAAATCGTAAAAGTGTAACCTTAAGCATAAAATTTCAATCAAAATTGTCAAAAAAGTTAAAAAAAGTTAAAATTTTCAGACAATTTCCCTTAAATGTCGACACGTCTAACTGTGACAAATTTGGAAGTCGTCCTTTCGCCAATCAATTTAGCAAAAAAAAAAAATTGACAGACATTTACACAAAAAACTCTTGTCAAGCTTATTAAAAAAAGCCTCCTCAGATTTTTCATTTTCTCAAAGTTTAGTCTAGGCGTATTTCATTAGTATACATACGATATCACAAGAGGGAAAAAAACAATCTGCGTTAATTTTTATTACATCTATCACCCCATCTTTGGGTCAAAAAAATGTATTTAATATACAAAAAACTTCCTCCTATCCCTTGACACAGATTTTCCGGAACACAGACACAATAAAAAAGCGATGCCGTCGTCCACGTCCACTCTCGTGACAAAATTCCCGATATACACCCTGTGTAGGTTGAATATAGATATCCTATGCCGGCTTCGCATAGGATTTCGCACGCACGTGGAACTTTATTATTATTGTTTAAAAACGAAGGAACAAAACAAATAAATGGCGCCCAACGCGCATAGTCACTCTTTGGTTTGATTCCTTGTTTTTTATTTTGTCCTGCAAACCAAAACAAAACTTCCTATTTTATTATTTGGTGCAAGGGCTGGGTGAAAGCTTAAAATAAAAAAAAAATATATATATATATATAAATGTGTATATAATATTCAAAAGCTCCATCTTGCCGTCATTTGGCGAGGCAATTTGCATAATTTCAACTTTTGGAGAGACTAAGCCGGTTGGGCTAGGGTTGGTTTGGTTGGTATGGTATCTGGTATCTCATGGATGCCAAAACAATCGACAAACTTCGTTCCATGGCTGTGTGTCAGAGATACATCTCACCGTTTCAATGCGAATATACTGGGCGAAGCAGAACGACCAGAGAATAGAGGAATCTGTATAAATGTTACTCGACCGACTGCTCTCCAATACAGTCAGGTTCAGTGGGACGCCAATGTGTGTATCTGGTGCTATGCATGAAAAAGCTAACATAAGGACCAGAAGAGAAGCCTAAACTGTATAGCGAATTTCGGAGAGAAGAAGAAATATAAAAAACAAAACATTAAAAGTTTGTTTTTATTCCAATTTCTGGTTTAGCAGTGTTGCCATGTGGAAAAAATATGTACACATTTTTTTTTTTTTTTTTTTAGAAAAAGCTTTATCCTTCGATATGGTTGGGGGTGGGTGTAGTATATTGCGCCCTTCGGTTGTATTGATTTTTTTCTGTTTTTTTTTTTCTTTCTTCGGAGAAATAAAAGAGGAGATCGATTTTTTTCGGGTTGAACAGCAATTTCTTATCCGACAGTTTTGCCGGGAGTTTCGGTTGTTCTCAGAAGGTGGGAAGAATGGGGAATATTGTGTACATAAAAGTTATGAGTGTTTTTCAGTGTCAATGTCCTCTGGAAAGTTTTACTTCATAATAAGAAAGAACTGAAAAAAAAGAAACTCCAAACAACTCGTGTGTTATTTTATATTAAAAGAAAGAGAAAGAAAGAAGTATTGGTCTTATTATTCATTTTCATTGGATACATATATTTCTTTTTGAAAATGAATGCTCTTTGAAAACATAATTTATCAAGAAGAAATAAATCAGTTTTATGAGCTGTGATTTGGTTGTTCGTTTTGATAAACTATTTCTATTTGGAGTTTAGTTTTTGATAAATCGCATAGTTTTGCAGTTTGAATGTTAATCTGATTTTTCATTTCGCCGAGAATGTTTTTGTTTTGATTTATTTATTTTGGAATTGAAAAAAATAAAATGGTATTCTTAATTTTTTAGAGAATTTATTGCAATTCATTGGAAATAATTGGAAAAGCTAAGGTTTTTCGATTGATGGTTGGGGTAATTGTTTTGGGAGTTGTTGGCTGACAAAACAAGGTGGAAAAAAGTCGTCGGTAAATGTTTTAATTAAAAACATTAATGAGGTTATTTTTTTTTGTAATTTTTAACTATTAAGGAATATTATTAAACATTCTAGTAAGCTTTTTCAAAACAAAAATCAATACTTTTATCACGACTCAATACTAGTATCAGGCTTCTGAAAATTGACGGAAAAAAGAAACACACTGCACGTTTCTTAAGGAAGGAGAAACCTTCAAGGAAATAAAAAAATTTTACTTTAAAGAATGTTTGTATGTACGTACAAAATTAAATCTTTATTTATACAAATCTCGTGTCACGATGTTTGTCGCCAATAGACTCCGAAATTAATGAACCGATTTTGATGAAATACTCTATCGTGTGTGTAATTTGTTTCAACTTGATGCATAGAATTGTTTTTATCTCGATTAATGCACTCAATATTTATTTTTGGCAAATTAATTTTTTATTATAAAGAAAAGGGTTATGATTATTTAGAATTTCAATAAGTTTCTCAGGAATAGCTGCACCGATTTTGACGGGACTGTCACTTGCAGATAGGTGATACTCTAGGAATAAATTAGGTTATTTTAAATACCCACAAGATGGCACTGGCGCTGGTGTCGGTTTTTTTTCTTCAAAAAATCATATTTAAGGACCTATTTTGACGGGATTTCACAGGCGTAGAGCTGATGTTCTAAGAAGTAACTTCGGATATTTGAATTACCCACTTGGTGACGATGCGGTCGTTTTTTTTCTAAAATTCTTATTTATAGACAAATTTTGCCGGAACTTTCACATGTAGATAGCTGATGTTTAAAGGAGTAACTAAGGTCGCTTCTATTAAAAAAAGGAGTAAAATAATTAAAAAAAGTCTTCACCAAAATTTTGACCCCATATGTTGCACTGGGCAGGAGATATTGGAAAATGAGGTTTTCCCTGTACTTTTGCAATTTTTATATCAACAATATATTTTAAAATGACTTGACCGATTTTAAAAACTTCTTTGTATGCATTAACATGGTAAGATGGTAGTTTCTGGGTAAAGATGGTTGCGATAAGTAGCGCTGTTGTTGGGATCCAGAAAATGTATGTTATACCCGAGCAACAACGGCGCGGCGGGTTGTTAACATAAAAATAAAATTTTAAAAATCCAAAAGACTAGTGACTTTTACTCCCCACATTGCTTGTGCTGCATTGCAATTTCAAAGGAATAATTTTGGTTTTTTAGTAATTTAGTAGAAGTAGTTTAAGATATTTAAGTTAGATTTTAAATAAAGTTGGCACTAGAGTCGAATTTTGAGTTGTATTTGATACTAAATTACAGGATACAAAAACCCAAAAATTAAAATACACTTAAAACCCAAGAATAATAATCAAAATACTAAATTGTTTTTAATCAAAAAACTCTTTATTATCCTGGGAGTCTTTGTGTTTCAATCCCACTTTACTACTTCGCATTTGCCATAAACTGGTGAGGTACATTGGGTTAGAAATTGAAAAATATCACCAAGTTTCCCACCCTTTAGATTAGCAGACAATATGCTCCTTCTTTAGTCTAGATATGTGGCATCTTAAAAAGGTTCTATTATGATGAATGAGGATACAAATTTCCAAATTTAAATACATATCGTAGCTGCCATGAAAGAATAACAAATTGATAAGAATATATTTTTGTGTAGGCAAAAAGAAATTACAGGGTGTTTCATCAGCAATATTTAAAAACAAATTCTTTAGTCGGCAATATTGGAGAGAAATAAGATGCAAAAATAGAAAGATCCTGCAAAATACAAGAAGTTCAATTGAATTTTCTTCTAAAAAGTGAGCAAAATGTCAATGTTGACAAAGAAACTTATTCTAACAACGAGATTCGAGGGAAAAGTCAGTCTGTGAAAAATCTACAACTTTCTTCCCTACGTCTAATTATAATATTGATAATGTTTTACTTATCCGGCAGTAAGGCACGATGCTATTTAAAAATGCTAGTGGATTTATCACGACATGGGTAGAAGAATTAAAAAGGAAGGAAGGAAAGAATTTTTGGCGCAATAGATCGAGAATTAAAAAAGCTTGAAAATTTCATTCAACCTGCGAATTGAACTCACAATGTCTAGGTTAGCAAGCAAACACCTTGTCTACTGCACCATTACCTTACCCCCGAAACTTCAGAAAAACAAGCAATTCCAAAACTTTCTTCGATAACACCCTGTTTGTTAATGTTACACCCATTTTTGCAAATTATCATCATGGGAACAGATATTTTTAAAGACAAGGATAAATCGAAAAGGGTTCCTATCAGACATCAGCACACATCAGAGTTACAAATACGATGAATCAAAAAGTTTTTTGTTTCAGTGATTGATGGGTTAGTCTCAATCTCAATCAATGTTTAAGACACCAAGAAGACGATATTTGCAAAGTAAAAACAACACCTGTTATGATTCCCTTCATTGATTTAACCATTTTGTTTGCCCAATCGTTACCTATGTCAAGTTGAGCTTGTCAATATAAAACACTGGTCATCATGTTCCACTTAAAAACAAAAAAAAAAAAAAAACCATCATAAATATTGACTTTGTATAGTAGGCCTATAACAACTTCAAACTCTAGGTAAAAGCTATTGAGATACAAATTCTACTTTAGTATGACAATAACAACAACACTACGTCAAGTTGACATCATAAGTACTGCTGATGCATTTGTGAACATTACATTATATTGCGATGACATTTGAGATGCACTTAAGTTATTGACTAAGAAGTCGCGCGACAGATAGTTATGCAGATGAGGACTTGAAATTAGTTACTTTTTTTTGATTCATGTGCACACAGAGAAGTTATGATTTTGAGCAAGTTAAGGTGAGGAGTATCTAAGTCTAAATAGTATCAAGAAGATCTATAGTTACTAAAATCATATTTAAATAGTAAAAAAATCTTGAAATTTCAAAGTTCAAGTAGCCGGAATCGTTAATCCTGGCACGTCAACAATAGGGACTATCGTCACCAAGTCCTGTGAGATACTGGCTACTAAAGACGGTATCGACAATACCGGTCGATCGAAGCAGGAGGCAAAAAACCTGGGGCTGACTTTAATTAAGAAGAAAACAAGTACATGGTGTTTGCGTGAGAATCTACAATCAAGGTAGTGGAGCAATACTGTAGACAAAATAAAGCTTAGTAGACGCCCGTGGGCCGGGCAAAGTGGAACCAGCTTGTTGCGCCGATGATGATGATGAAAATAATATTTAAAGAGGCGAACTATACAAAGTCCACCTGTGCAAAATGACAATGGAGAACTCTCTTTGATTCATCAAAATTTTCTCAGATCCCAGAGAAGCTTTTTATTTCTTCCGACTTGTTGATGCTCTGTTGTGCCACTGTTGAAACATATCACTTTGAAAAAGTAACTCACCGCTTATCTCTAGCGACACAGTTCTTATTTCAAGTCTATTAACGCTACTTAGTACAGCATGGACGGATCTAACTGATTAGCCTACCGTTCATGCTTAGGAGAAAAGCATACAAAGTAAAAGATATTAAACCTTTAATTTGAATATAATTCAATAAACTCCACTGTAAAACAATAGCGAACAATCCTAATTATAAAATAAATGTGAATGTTTGTATGTTTGGATGCTTGGATGTTTGTTCCCCAATTACGCCTCAACGGCTTAACGGATTTGGATGAAATTTAATAGGTGGATGGATAATGTTCTCGATTGAGGCATAGGTTTCTTTTTATCCAGAAAAAATGCATGGTTCCTGTGGAAGAGGCTTACATGTGAAATACTGCAATGCTTCAAGTTTTTTTGATATGCTTTCATGCAATAACAACTGCATGGATATATGAATTTTGGTTGACGGAAAAGTTACAGGATTCACTATACCATAAAGAAATATAAAGATATGGAGATATAAAGATGTAGTGATTTAGAGATATAGAGATATAGAGATGTAGATATATAGAGATATAGATATAACAATAATGAGATATAGAGGTATAGAGATATAGAGATATATATGTAGAGATATAGATATATATGTACAGAGATAGAGATAAAGAGATGTGTAAATAAAGAGATATAGATATATAGAAATATGGAGATATAGAGGTATAGAGATTTAGAGAAATAGAGTTGTAGAGATACAGAGATATAGAGATATAATGATAATGATATATAGTGGCATAGATATAGAGATATATTCATATGTATGTACAGAGATATAGAGATAAAGAGATGTATAAATAGAGATATGCTTGCATACCTTAACGACACCACGAATTTGTGAAAAATTCACCGTTTCTGCGAGAGAAATCTGAGTAATTTTCTTCGGCAAATTTTAATGTAAATAATAGAAGCTAGTAAGTAACAGTTGTTGTTGTTGTTTGAATATGCTTATTTTAAATCTTTGAATTGTTCTTTTGTACGGTAATAAGCGGAAGACAAGCATCATGGTAAGAACTCAATAAAATGCCACTGGAAGGCGTGGGATACAAACTATATTACAATTGGTCACAATATCTTCTAAAGTACACTGGAATTTGTTTCCCTGGATCAGCTGTTATAGCTAACAGCCAAAACAAAGCCGAATATTACTCTGTTTCGCAATTTCTTCAGGCGATGGAAGCAAATGAAAAGTACTTATCGCACGTTTCATAGACAACAAAGCTATAGCAAAATTGTATCAAAATCAATAGAGCCGTTTCCAAGAAAATGCGAAAAAAACTAAAAACTTACTTTGGGAAGTATAAGTGTAAGCTAAGTTTGCAGCCAACAAAAGTTTTCGGACTAAAATAATTTTCATATTTTTTTTTTTTATTTGCAAGTCAATTTTTTTTTAGGCTGTAGATCGATATCAAAACATGAACAGAAAGATCGATGAATGGCTTACTTACTTACTTACTTACTTAGGTGGCGCTACAGTTCGGGACGAACCTGGGCCTCAACCAACATGCCTCTCCAGCCAACTCGGTCTTTGGCTAGCTGCCTCCAGTTTTGCACTCCAAGTTGGTTGAGGTCATCCTCCACTTGAGCGCGCCAACTAAGGCGAGGTCTTCCTTGACTGCGACTACCCTCTGGGATGGAATCGAAGATCCTGCGAGCCGGAGCATTGTTGTCCATTCGCTCTACATGACCTAGCCATCTTAAACGTGATATGCGTATTTTTTTGACCAGGTCAATGTCGCTGTACAGCTCGTATAGTTCTTGGTTGAACCTTCTCCTCCAAAGCCCGTTAACGCAGATAGGGCCAAAAATCTTCCGAAGAATCTTACGCTCGAAACGACTAAGGATATCTTCATCCGCTTTAGATAGAGTCCATGCCTCGGCGCCATAGAGCAGGACTGGGATGATTAGGGTCTTATACAGAGTCTCCTTTGTCTTTCGAGAGAGGGCTTTGCTACTCAATTGCCTTCCTAGCCCATAGAAACAGCGATTGGCAAGAGTAATTCTTCGCTTTATTTCTGACGAGATGTTGTTGTCAGATGTTATAGCGGATCCGAGGTACACAAAGTCCCTAACTACCTCAAAGTTGTACCTGTCTATTGTGATGTTATGTCCAATCCACTTCGTTTTGGCCTCATTGACTGCTAGTCCCATCTTAGCCGCTTCAGCTTCAATGCTAGCAAACGTTCCACTGACAGCTCGCCGAGTTCTGCCAATGATGTCTATGTCGTCAGCGTATGCTAGCAATTGCACAGACTTGAAAAAAATTGTCCCACTACAATTGACTTGCGAGTTTCTTATAATTTTTTCAAGTATTAAGTTGAAGAAATCGCACGATAGCGCATCACCTTGTCGGAATCCTTTTTTGACGTCAAAAGCTTCTGTGAGGTCAGAACCAACCTTGACGGAGCAGCGAGAGTTCTCCATCGTCATCCTGCACAGTCGGACGAGTTTTGTGGGAATGCCAAAACCTGACATGGCTCTGTATAGCTCGTCTCTATAAATGCTATCGTACGCGGCCTTAAAATCGATAAAGAGGTGGTGAGTATCGATTTGGAATTCTTGGGTGGTTTCCAGGATCTGCCGTAGCGTGAACATTTGATCGATTGTGGACTTTCCAGGTCTGAAACCACACTGATAGGGGCCAATCAGGTTGCTGACGAAAGGTTTCAGGCGTTCACATAGTACGGCAGAGAGGATCTTGTAGGCGATATTCAGGAGACTTATTCCTCTATAGTTGGCGCAGTTTAGAGGGTCTCCTTTCTTGTGGATCGGGCAAACGATGCTGAGGTTCCATTCATCAGGCATACTTTCTTCTGACCAAACTTTAGAGATGAGTTGGTGTATGCACTCCACCAGGTCATCTCCGGCCGCTTTAAAAAGCTCGGCGGGTAATCCGTCGGGTCCAGCAGCTTTGTTGTTTTTCAGTTTAGATATTGCTATCCTTACTTCATTTTGGTCAGGTGGACGGAAGTTTTGTCTGTCATCATCCATGTTGAATGGTTCATTCTGCCTGACAGCGGGATTTTGGCCTTCATCGCCGTTTAACAGTCTGCAGAAATGGTCCTTCCATGTACTCAGCACCGACTGTGACTCTACTACGAGGTTTCCATTCCTATATCTACAGGCTTCTGTGCGGGATTTTTTTCCTTGGCATGTTCTTTTTACCTGTTTGTAAAACTTCCGCACGTTGTTCCTGGAGTAGCATCTCTCAATATCTTCGATCGCGCGCTTCTCATGCTCTCTCTTTTTCTTTTGGAGAAGCCGGTGTTCTTCCCGTCTTTTCTGCTCATAGAGCTCGCGAGCAGCTCTCGTCTTTCTTTGCAGCACCGCTTTATATGCCTCTTGTTTGGCTGCATGGGCCTGCCTGCATTCGTCATCAAACCAGAGGTTTCGTGGTGGTGGTCTGGTGAAACCTAGCACATCAGTTGCGGCATCTCTGATGGCTTGTTGGCAGTGTTGCCACTGATCTTCGGCACTTGATGCTGGCGGTACTGGATTTCTTGAGATTTCGATGAATGGCTAAGTTCACTTATTTTGATTTTTCGATCACAATAATACCGTTTTTGACTAAAACCTCGATTAAGTAACAAGGAAAGGTTTTTGGGTTTACTTTTCTCCTCTATTGCCTTTTACAACAAAATATAGCTCGTAGTAATTCGGTGTTAACATAGCTATAAGAAGTGAAAGAAAAAACTTACAATACCTACGCCATCTGTTTTATAGTAGACTAGCTTATCCACCCGTCGTTGCTGGGGTATACTATACATTTTCGAAAAAACGAACCCGGCGTGGCGCTACCTAGTAATCAAAATAGACTTAGTTACTTCATACAAAATAAGATAGCTGCTTGTGAAACGACCCCAGCGACACCAATGGCTGATTAATAGGGCCTTAGTTACATCTTTACACATCAGTTATCTGCCTGTGAAAGTCCCGTCAAAAATTAAAATTTTCAAAAAAAGGCACCCCGCGCCACCTAGGGGTAATTGAAAATAGTCTTACTTAATTCTTGCATATTAACAACACACACACAGGAATGCTTGAGAATATAAGTCACTAGGCCTTGGCTTCTTAAGGAGCTGTCGCGCCAATAAATTTATTTATTTAATTCTTACAATATTAGCTTTCTGCCTGTGAAAATTCAGTCAAAATGGGTCATAAATAAGAATTTTCAAAAAAAAAACAACCCCAGCGCCACGTAGTGGGTAATTTAAATAGCTTATGTTACTCCCTAGAACATCAGTAATCTGTCAGTGAAAGTCTCATCAAAATCGATGCAGCCGTTCCCAAGATTACCCGGAACAAACAGACAGACAAAATTTTTTAAAAATTGTATTTTTGTTATAAGTACTGTATATACTTTCATATGCATCAAGTAAAAAAATTTTAATTTTTAAAATTAAAAACAGGCACTTCATTTTTATTTATGTGTATAGAAAAACGCAACAAGACAATGTATGGCGTGGATGTAAAAAAAAAAATAATAAAATATACGTTTGTTCTGTCATTTTGCGTGATGTGAGCATTTTTTTTTTCTTTGGCCATTTTACAAAGTTTTTGTTAATTTATTTTAAAATAATTTGTTTTATATGTTACTCGAGTAAATATCCTATTAATTAAAAAAAGATTTGTTCAAATTCGTTTTGTCGTTCTCGCATGATGCGCAGTCAGGTCGCTTCAATTTGATCATATATATTGAAGCATTGAGCCAATAACATTAGTATGACTATGATCCCTCAATATTGGAAGTATTCATTTAAGTGTATTATTGAAGTATTGGAAAAAACAATTCCAAGAATACCTACAACTAATTTCAGACTGTCAATGATTTTCTTCACGTTTTTTTTCAGTTCTTAAGCGAAAAGTTAGATTTTATTCTCAACCTATATAAAAATATCTTCTTCAGTCTTTGGAAAACATATTTTTTTGGTAAATTTCTAGTGATTTTGGTGAGTAAATTAGAGGCAACGCCACTCACTTAATTCCTGCTTAACTATTCATTACTAAAAGATTGAGATTTAAAAGAATGCCAATCAAAAATTATTTTCATTAAAAAAATAACTTAATTAGCTTATGAATAAAAAACCATTAAAAAATCAACACAACTAAAATTAATAAAAAAAAAAATTATACATAAATCGTTTTCTGACACTTCGAGGTCAAAATTATTTTAGTTAAATTTTTTCAAGATGATGGTAACATTTGTTTTTAATTTAAGGTTATTTTTTGAGTTTTTTCAACTTCTTTCTAATTATACATATGAATCCTGAACCCACCCAAAACAAAACAAAATTCCTTTTTTTTTGTGAGGTAATTTTATTTTTACAAATACAAATCGATTATTTGATAACAGTTGACGAATCCCGCAGTCTTTAATTAATGCACCCACATCCGAAAAAGAAAATAGCAAATACCTTTGAATAGAATAAATATCTATAGCAGCACAGAAAAAAAAACAGATATACGTATCTCATTGAGCTTCGTTTTACCTAACAACGTTTACGTTAGCTGGAGGAACCAGTATGGCGTTCATTTTCAGTAAAAGAATACACGCCTCTGTTGTTGGAGGTCTGCTTTTTTTTTTTTTTTTTTTTCTATGCTTCCAATCCCTCGTCCAGAAAAGATGATGATGATGGCGATGAATATACGTTGAATATAATGGGAATGAAGGTGGTGTGGTGGGGGTTGGAAGTGGGTGTGCTGTGGTTCTAGGGGGAAACCGAGAAATTGCGTCGTAGGTTTTTCAACCGAATATCACCTAGGTTTGGAGAAAATGTATTGGAGATGAGAAGATTTCAATTGAAAATCATTTATTTTGTTGGTTTTGTAAGTGAAACATTGAACATTAACTGTTAATAGTTTACATTACAGCAATTATCTTAGTATAACGCAAGGAAGCCAATTGAGGCCCATACTTTTAAAACTTTAGGTCGTGGAAAAAGGCAGAATAAGTGGGAACACATGTCAAACTCTAACTCAGAACTTTTGAAGAGGAAATTCTAAATATGGCAATTCAAAAACTTTTCTCTAGAAGTGTATCTCATTAGGCGGTAAATGATCGGTTGAAAGACACGAAAATGGTTAAAAGCTTATTATATTAGTCAAGCTTCAGCACTTTTATGGAGTCTACCTTAGGAACAATTTGAAACATTTTTCATTGAATATTAAATGCTGTGCAGTGAAATGCATTTTTTTCCCTCCAGAAGTATATCTAACCGTAGAATTTAATAGCTATTAAGTCAGACAAAAAATCAAGATTTCCTTATTTTTCAAACATGGATAAGATGTTCTTTAGTGTTTCAGAAATATTTGTCCGTGGCATACATTTTTTTTGGAATTCCGCATCTATGTATATTAAAAAACCAAAAATAACTACACTCATCCCAAAATAAAAATCCACTTGACTCCCAAATTCAATATAGCAATTTTCAAAACCACACAATTTAAATATTTTTTCCTATTTTAGATGGCCTATAAATCAACATAAAAAAAATTCACTTAAATTAAGCTATTTAGTTAAATAAATCGAATAAACAAAAAAATAATTAACGATTAATAAAACAAAAATAAACAAATAAATTTCCATTAAACAATAAACTTTTATTTGTGCGAATGCGATTTTATTTTTTGAATGCTTTCTAGCCGAAATCCAATTTATAACTCTAAGTAGCTTGAAGAGAAATGGTTGCAATAAAAATTACCTCTAACCGCTAATGAGCCGCAAGTTGATAAAGTTGTTAAAAAAGCAATTCGAATTGGCAATTTCTTTTTTCCATTGTTGTGTTAATTTTTTTCTTTTTTTTCTTTTTTTTTAGAATTAAAAGTAGGAATGTGTTATTAATGTAATATTTTATTGAAGTGCTCAATGGAATCAATGAAGTACAATAAGAGTTTAGATTTGGTTAAGGAAGGGCTACTCCTTTGAACTTTGTTTAAAAAGTCACAATTTAGAAAACTGTCAAAAATATTTTATTTCCTTAACATAATTACCATAATATGAGTTTTGTTAGTAGACACTCATTCAAATGTGTGCAACTTGAAGAAATTAATGCTGGTATTCCGCAAGGAAGTGCCCTTGGACCAGTATTGTTCGTTTTTACACTCGAGATATAATCTCAAGATGGAGGCTTACTTATAGACATTAGACATAGCTGATGATAGAGATATAATTGCATCGTCAGTTTCGATTGGAAACACAAATCGAAAATCTACAGAAAATTGTAAATAAATTGACGAGATGAACAAGACCTACACCACCTACAGAGAGTTAACATTTTACCCATCTAGATACATCAATTCTGTACAAATATAGTATGCAAACGAGGCTGAATATCGAGTCTTGACGCTAAAATTAAATAGAACACACAGGTTAAAAAGAAGCGAAATAAGAAATGAAATAATTTAATTAATAATATCGCAATCTAAGCATTTACAAGGAAATACTTATTTTTAAGCAAGTGCTTGATCCGATATGAACTTACGGACTGTGGGGTTATACGGAGGGTGGGTGGGAAGACAGAGGTTGCGAGGGTTTGTGTTGAGACTTCTTAAGCTACTTCTAAAGTATTCTTGTTGACTAATCTATAATGTTATGTCTGTCTTCTTAGAGAAACAGAATCAAGGGTTGTATGCACTCGATTCTGGAAATATGGATTTGTTGGTAATGGGACAACACTAGAACTTGATAACCGTATTCAAAAAAAAAAAATTATTTACATGAATCGGTTACGTAGGGGTCAGAGACTTCCTGGACTATCGTTTCATTGAGCTGAGAGCTGAGTGGCTTTGAGAATTATATCGTCAGTATGTTGGAGAAAATTCAAAAAATTCGGTTGGATCAGGATCAGGTCAGGAATTACCTAAACGGGATACCTACAAGATAGAGAGGAGAAATGATTTGTTAAGCTAACTTAAAAAGGATATTAATTGAAACTTGGTATTATTAAGTTCCAAACAGTTTTTTGAGCACCAGATTCAAAAATTGTCTAAATATTGTTGGAAGTGGGAAGAGTCATCAGTTGAAGAAATTATCTTTTAGAATTTATTATCACCTGCATTCATTGAGATACAGGAGTTATTAATAACCAATTTCAGTCGTTGATGGTAAGATTGAAAAGAAGGTGACCTAAGTGGCTGTCTTCGTGAGCACCAGAGTTAGCTAGAAAAAGGGCTAGATAAGGCGGATCTGAAATCATTAATATAAATTAGGTTTTCCAGATAAGAAGAAATCCATCTCAATTAATTGGCTTCAAAGCAGAGGGTAGATAGTTTAAAGAGTATTTGTCCTGTGGGAAATTTTATCAAAGGCTTTAATGAAATTCTTTGGAATGACTTCGTATTCATTGCAATTTTCTAAAGCTGAGAAAAGGTAAATTAAACAAATTCAACGAGGTTAGTTGTTGTTGAATGTAGACCAACCTTTAATAAAGCCATCTCGTCGTCTAGGGTAAATCTGAGATTTTTCATAGAAAATACAATTTTGTTTACTTTTGGAGACGCTACGTAAAATAGAGAAGAATTAAAGAGACAATTAAAAGAATTTTTTCCGCACAGTAGATCGAGTAGTGCCCCGTGGCTTAGTGGTTAGTGTGTCGGACTGCTAAGCGAAAGAACCTGGGTTCAAATCCAGCTCATAGCCACCTTTTTTTCTGGGGTACTGCCTCTTGCGAGGAACTGACAAAACCTCCAAGAGTAAAATTTGTCTCGAAAAAGTGCATCTCATGTAGCCGTTCGGACTCGGCGGTAAACTGTAGGTCCCTTCCATTCTTGCAGAGTAACAACACACACACAGGAATAGTTGAGAGTATAAGTCACTAGGCCTTGGCTCCTTAAGGAGCTGTCGCGCCAATAAATTTATTTATTTATTTTTAGATCGAGAATTAGGTGACTATTTTCTTACTTCAAATCCACGGACGGCATCTAGATTGCACTAGGTTACTAAGAGTTCTGAAAAATTACTACTTATCCTGACAATCGAACTCACGATCTCTGGGTTAGCAAGTAAAAGCATTATCTCCTGACTTACTGCCGCCCACAGTGTACTTGAGAGTTGAGACAGAGATTTGAAGAATAATTTTGAGGGAGGAAGAGAAATGGTTGAGGAGGATTTTTAAAGAAACATATTAGGCCATCTGGGCCTGGAATGAATTTATTATTGAGTTGGTTAAGTTTTTGTTCAATAATATAGAGATCAATCGTACAAGGGATATAAGCTTCTTAATAAGTTGTAGTATTGAGAACAATTAAAGGTGTTTTTTTGATGAGTAAGACTCTCACATAACTATTTAAAACACGCCATGAAGATTCGCATTTATTTTAAATTAGGACATGGAAAACAAATCTTAGTCACTGATGATAAAAAAGGAACTAATTACCAAAGTACTGAAATAGTTTTCTTAAATGGGGTTAATTCTTCTATATCAAAAAAAATAAAAGGCACGACTGGGTCGCACGTACTTGCTCTTATGTGCTAATCCTTTTTAAGTGCAGGCGTCTTTTTGACAAAGATTTTATTTTAATATTTTTTGTATGACGTGCAACTTCCTTAGAATCGTTTTGGGGTGAAGCTCGAACGAACATGCGTCACGACAAAGGGATAAACACATAAATATATAGGATTGTTAGCTTTTGCAGTTTTTTAGTGTATTATCTTTCCACTTGCTGCTTACTGTTTATAATATAATTTGCTAATAGAAAGATATAAAGGACTTTTTTCAGTTAAATTTTCATTTTGGTATGGAAAAATTTGAACAACTTGCATAAAGATTCGTCGGAATCAGCAGTATGGCAATAATGCTAGATAAAGGGATATTTATACGTCCCAATATGGGACAAATGGAATTTATAAAGGATTTAGGTACCTATAATAAGGTTGGAAGGAAGGTAGGTACTAAAATTAAGATACGTGTTCCAACTACTGCTAAGCCAGTAGGTATAGAGACAATATTAAAAGTTAACACAGTGGTTTTGTTTATTTATAGGAAGGTGTAAACTTTTGTTTTCTCGATTGAAATGTTTGCATTCAGTAGTAATCGAATAGTTTTTTTTATTTGTTAGTTGTTTTTGTGTGTTTATCAAAGGCTTCCTTATTTATTCTGTGCTTTTATGATGATGAAAAATACTTTAAAATACGTAAGTATGTATGTTATGTAGGTTGTCACTTTCTTTTATTTGACTAATGGCTTGGCTAGGGCTTAGCCGAGCAATATGAAATAAAATGTTGGGGAAAAAAATTTATGAATTCAAAAAAACACTACTCATAACGTTTTTTGGAAAAAATGTTGTAAGCCATCTTATTTCTTTTGCTGTTTTCTATTTTATGAATTTTTCATTTCAAAATCGTTCGACCAGTTTTTTCAAAAAAATGTTTTTTTTGAAAAACTTTTCGAAAATATATTTTAAAATTTTTTTTAGTATGTCAATTCAAAGAAATCTATAGTTTATACTAAGAGAAAAATTAAAAAAAAAAATCTATAGATCCGTTTTCAAAATATTCAAAAAACAAAATATTTTTTTAAAAAAATTATTAAAATTAAAAAAAAAATGTTTTTGAAAATTTTGATAAGCAATATTATTTAAATCATAAAACACTACATATTTTGAAAATATCATCAAAATCCGTCAGTTAGTTAACGAGAAAGTCTGATTTTAAAAAACCGGTCATATGGGAGGTACCGTTATAAAACTTTTTCTGAAAAATCCATTAAAATTAAAAGATAGATTTTGCACAGAAAACATCATTCTGAAAGTTTAATTAAAATCGTAGGAGCCGTTTTCGAGAAAAATAAGTTTTTTAATAAAAGTTATATGGCAGGTACCGTTAGTTTTGGAGCTAGAATGCCAATTCCAAAAACTGTCGGGTAGAGCACTCTAAAAATACTATATACCAAGTTTGAATCAAATCGGCCCAACCGTTTAGGCTGTAGATATCGATACGGACAGACAGACAGACAGACAGACAGACAGACAGACAGACAGACAGACAGACAGACAGACGGACGGAATTTCCGGACCCACTTTTTTTGACTTCTCTATCATCGTAATATCATGTTTGATTGTTAGAATTTTTTTTTTTTTTTTTACGAATGCATAACTTGCCTTATAGTCCCTATAATCGCAAGTAAAAATTAGGGACGATTAGGACGTTCTGGAGAAAATAGCACATTGCCTGGTCTTACAAAACCTTTACCGAGGGAATATCTAATTCAACCAACCTTGTTGACTAGTTTCCTTCATTTTAGTACAGCACAAACGACTCTTAAAATTTTGTTTCAAAATATTGCAAATATACTCACATTAACTCGAAATTCAAATGTTATTGAACACTTACCTGAAAATAAAAAAAAAAGAATTCAATTAAATATTTTAAAATTAATGTTAAAGTAGTAATAATTTCATCATTTAATTTAATATTTTTTCCAAATAACTCGATTGGTTGAATACAGAATATAAAAAAAGAAATCTCAAATCAATCAACCTTTCATCAGATGTGAGGCTTTTATCAGCCAGTCACCCGCAACTCAACAACCGACACCCGAGGAGCAACCATCAAATAAAAACACACACACACATTCATACTTATAGATAATAAAAAAGTTCGAAAATCCATTTAATTTATTATCACCATGACATCAATCAATACAACATTTTCACTCTTCTCTTTATCACAGTCTATATACAACATTGTGATATTGTGCGTGATATTTTTGATATTTCCAACAAAACATGATATTTTGCTAATTCACAAGATTTACTTGTTTTCTGTTCTGTTGGCCTCTGATTTGATAGAACGAGGAATTGATGCTTTGATTGGAATTAATTCAATTGTGGGTCAAAAAATTTTAATATTTGTTTGTATCTATAGCTAGAGAGATAAAAGTATCTTTTTGAGATTCATAAAAGTTCTAAACTCATATAAAGTTATAAGAGAGATGCTTGATGTATATTTTGGCTTGAATGAAAAAATAGAAAAGAAGTATCTGAATTTCTATGGAGACATTCCTTGGAAACATCACAAAGTTCAAGGTATGTTTGTGTCCTTCGAGCAACCTCTGCTCCTAGAATATTTAAATTATTTTCAAATTTGACAATATTATTTTGTTGGTTTCACCAATATTATTCGAAAGAGAAAACACTTAACAACAGACGGTTATTGTGGTTCTTTGATTGTTTTTTTTTTTATATTTTATTTTTATTATTGAATTAATATAAATGCTGTGGGGAATGGTGAACAAAACCAAATTTTATGGCAACCATCAAATGCAGAAAACCACGTTTGTTCAGATTAGAGCGATAAAATTGTTTTTGACAGAATAAATGAAATATTCAATAAAATTTGACGTTTTTTTCACGGGAAACTTAAAATAAGATGGAATTTTAAAATCAGAATTTAAGAAATGTAAAGAACAAATTAAGTATCCAACATTTTTTTCAAAAAATCATTTCCCAAATGAAACAAAAGTAAGTTCAATTGCTATTCCTGGGGAAAAAATGGATCAGCCTTGTTATGAGTTTCCCCCGAACAATTTCACTTTGAATCTACAGTGAAGAAGATGTTTTCGCTTCAAACACAAAACAAAGTGCTATTACATATATAATAAATAAAGATGAATATAAAGAAGTCTAATGCCAAGTTTCACAGTGGGAATTTAAAATGAAATTCACGTGAACCTGAACCTAAGTCCTATTGCACTTAGTTAACATTGGTGACTTCAACATCCACGACAGGTTGAATGGTGACGGATGTGATATACCGGACGATCTTAGATGGGGGGTGAAAGTGGAGGGTTTTTTTGAGCAGCCTCATCTGGAAACGACCCGGTGTCTTAGATTTAGTTGATTTACGGCTTTTGATGCGGAGAATTTTAGTTGGAGCTAGCTGTGCACGCGGCTTTGCTTGCGTTAGCTTTGGACACAGAAATCGTATTTTTATTTTGTAAAACTCAACCACTAATATATACCGTGATACCCGTAAAATATTTCTCATTTAATGCGCCATCTATTGTTCAGTAGTAATACAAAACGTATAACTCAATTGAACACAGAGAAAAAGAAATATTCTGGGAACATTTAAAGAAAATTCAAAAACTTTTGAGAAATATTTGAAAAACTGAATTGTTTTGATTTTTAGCCCTTGCATAAACGAAACGGGTATATGGTTACGAAGCATTAAATAAATAATTTTTTTTTTGAATTTTGGTATACAGTTTTTTAGATTTATTAATATACTTGTGATTATAAAATTTTTCATTAGTTTTAAAAATTTTGGTTTTTCAAAAAAAAAATAGAACAAATCATTTTAATTAGAAAAAAAGTTATTCAAAATTCTGATATGCAGAATTAATTTGGCTATTTAGATTTTTTTAAAATCAACTTCCACACTGGTAAATGCCAAAAGAATCACACACAATAAATTTGAAGATAATTACTTAGGTCGTTTAGGCTGCAGCTCGTATTGAATATTGACAGACAGACAGAAATTTTTTGCCACAACTTTTTTAGACTTTTTCTATGATCGTAATGTAATGTTTGATTGTTATCTCAATTTTTTTATATTCACGAATTCTTAACTTGCCTTAGTCCCTATAATCACAAGTAAAAAGGAATCATACGCCATCTGCTGTAGAGTAGAAGTGCGCAACTACTCTATGTATGAGGTGTATTTAAGAAAAATAAATCCAAATATGGCCAATTTACCAAGTTTTAATTAGTTTTATTGTGAAAAAATTGTGTCCTATATGTTTTTCGAGTTAGTATTCTATTAATTAAGAACAAATTTGTTCAAATTCGTTTTGTGGTTTTCGCGTGATCCGCATACAACATGTAAGCTATTTCAATTTTATTATATACAAGAAGATAAGACAAGATAAGAAGATGCGTACTGGACCCTTAACCCGGAGCTTTCTAATTCTTTGCACTTTTAATCAGAAATCTGGCCGAGGTATTCTATAAGAAATAAGAAATTGAGCAGCTGAACCAGCGTTATTGCAAGTTAAATTAAAAATGGGTGCAATGTAATTGCGTAATATAACGTAATGTGTGCAGTACGTAACGTAGTTTTTCATATATCTTCCTTTTCTCTGAACTGAGGTTTAAGTAAAGAACTGTCATTAACTCGAACTGAAAACTGAACAAAATTCATAGTTTAAAATTTTAAACTGTGAAACCCAATATATTGTTGAACTGAAGCGTAAAACAAAAGTGGTGTTAAAACTTCCTTTTGGAATTGATTTGTATTGTTTGAATATTAATTTAAAAAGGAATGCTCCTTTTGTAATTAAATCAAAAAACTTTGTTTTCAATTGTTCATACTCCATAAAATTTAGGAAATAAATTAGATTAAATTAGCAAGTAAATTAACCCTAAAAGTTCTAGAATAAGAAAGAAAACAAAACCATTTTTTAATCTAAAACATCATTTTAGTCCATATTAAAAAATGTTTAATGGTTTTCGTATACTAGTGAGTGGTATTATATGATGCAAGCCGGCTAGTAAATATCCGAAGAGAACTGTTAGAATGTATCACCGAAAAGTGTAACAATTCAACAAGTGTATCATTTTGATAAACAAGTTTATTCAATCTTTACAAAAAGCGTGATTTTGGCATCAATGAATCTTGTCTCGTCGAATTATAAATTATCTTTTCGTATTGATCCGGGCGGTTTTAATTCTGCTACTCTCCAAATAAATGCTAGTGTACCTCAGGGCTCTATTTTGTCTCCTACACTTTTTTTTACTTTTGACATAAACGAACTCTTGTGGGATCGAGAATCAAGGCTTTTTTCTAAACCACAAGTGTGGGAATATCTCTCAACGAAGTAAATCTCTTCTTCGAAGAAACTATTTAGAAAAGTTATAAACCAATTATTCAATTTTTTAGAATTTTTTAATAACTTTGTTGTCAACGGCCTTGGCTCCGATAAAAAAAGTTAAAGTAAAGGATCGCTTCCCGTGAGATCAGCGAAATCAAGCATCGTTGCGCGTTGTTAGTGGAAAGATGGTGGACCGTCTCGAAACCAACTGCGTGCTGTTGACATGTGTTATGTGTTTTCTGTTTTTCCGTCCTCCCTCTATCTTCTGTTCTGTCCTTTAACAATGTCGTCTTGTGTGTGGTCTTTGTAATTGTCTGAGCCGATGGCCTCAGCAGCCAGTGCTCATAAGTGTCTCTGCTTCGTAGATTTATCTACGGAGCAGATCAATATGTAATGTAATGTAATGTAATAACTTTGTTAGAAAAACTTAATACAATGATGCCCTACTTTTAGTATATTTAATATATATTTAAAAAAAATTGTGAGGACTTGAAAAAAACTTATCTATTTAAACAGAAGTCCTTAGAAGCTAATCTAAGCTATTTTGCCATATTTTTTGTTTAAAGCATTCCATTTAAACAATTTTTCCTATACTTCCTGCTCCTTAAAAAAATACCACAACAAGACATTCTAGCCAAACATAATTTAAAAATTATTTACATAAATTCTAACACAGCTTTCTAATTTGATTACATAAAAGGGCAATTTCACTAATGGCAACTTTGGGTGAGGAGAACAATTACTTCAATCTTTCTAAGCGTGCCTACTCCCTCCGCTGAATTTTCTAAATTTTCTCCCCAAAAACCATTTTGCCTAGCAAAAAACTAATTGCTTAGCGATTAAAAACTTCACGTTGTATATAAGCCAGCACTTTATAAATTGCTTACAAGAAGAATATACACGCCCCAAAGATTTTGTCTCAATTTAGCAATTTATGTTCCCTTGATTTCATCCCGTCATTTGCGAAATTTACCTTCGAGGATCTTCTTCATAATTTATTCTCCACCCCCCCCCCCACCCCCCCATAACAAAAAAAAATGTTTTTCTCAAGAGTCATTGAAGCGGTTTAGGTTTGGATGATAAAATAGGAAGACATAGAAGCAATTACCTTGGCATCAAGCTTATAAACAAAAAAATATTAAAATATGGGAAATCTCATTTTCAATAAAAAAGGGAAACAAAAAACTACTAGATACATTTTGGTTCTGAAAGATTCAGTTATTTTGACAGAGTAACAAATTGATACTCAAAAGAATGCCTTGTTTATTTATCAAAAAAAAAATACATTTAAATGGTAATTTTGTATAATCCAAGAAAAATCCTGGAACGAGACAGGTGCAAGCATTGATGTCGTTCAAAAGGATACCACTCAAGATACATCAAAATACATTTATTGTCAATGGTAACAGGCAATTTTACAGCATCGTTTTTACATGTTTGGATGAATAGACGGTTTTAATGAAAGCAAATGATACAATAACAATGATGTTTGGGAACAAATTGCGTCCAAGGAAAAAAAAAGCTGAAAAAATAGATTTTAAAAGCGAATGCGTCATGTTGCCGATTTTGTTGAGTATCTTTTGAGAAGAAAAATGGTGAAGCAAAAACTGTTGCGTTAATAGACAGCAGCTACTAAAATGAGATAATCTTCTACACAGTTTGGGTTGCTATTTGGTGTTTTTTTTTTTTCTTAAACACGCCATCCTGTACTTTGAAAAGTGATATTTATAGAAGACTCAGACACTCTTCAAGCACGCGTTTTATCCCAAAATGTCAAAACCAAATTTCAAGTGCGAGTTACCGATTTCTTTTTTGCTTTTTTTGTATCACAAGTTGGTAACATGGCAAGAACATTGCATTAAAAATTCTCAGATCTTATCTTAAATTTGATAGAATAAGTTACATGTATTAACACTTGTACTAAATTGGTACTAAAATAGAAAAAATCAATTTCTTTTTAAAGACGTATATCAAAATACTTAAAAATTAGAATGGCAGCAATCATTGCTTGTACTAACTGACATCTTAAAATATGTTTATTAAATTTGTACTAAAATCATGTCATATAAAATATAATGAATTCACAATTTTTCACTTTTTCAAAATGAAATAAAATAAACCTCGTGGTATGGTATTGTATGAATAACATTTGTACACAAAAAATGCACCCCCCCCCCCCCTCTTATACATACATACATAATTTACTGTACTAAAAGAAAACATTTATGATTTTCTTGTTTTTTTTAATGCGTAAGTCTTATTTCGTTTTTTATCAAGGGAAAAATTCACTAGTGACACAAAATGCACTTGTACTAAATCGGTATTACGGTGTATACCTTTGTCAAGAGGAAACTTTCGATTTATTCAGTTCAACACATATGAAGAGTAAGCCAAAGCTGCATTTTTATAAATCACACTTCATAAAAAAGGTTTAAATATGAGATGTACTAAAAATAAGTACCAAATTACGGAAAGTCTTCACACTCCTAGCCTCAAGGATTTCTTTCAATGAAATATTTTTTGGGTGAACTTATTTTAAAAAATACCAAAATCTAAAAAAAAAATATATAAAACAAAAAACTAAAATTTAAAAACGAAACAAATGAAAGCCCATTTACAAAGAATAACAACATTTGAAAAAGAAAATGGCACCTACATAAAAAAAATCACTGTACTAATTTTTTTTTATATTATAAATTATATTTTTCTTGCCTTTTTAATTAGTTACCCTGAATTGCATTTTTTAAATAATCACACTTCTTCAAAATGTTTAAAACACGAGTGTACTAAATAAGTACTAAATTTTATTTTTAATAGAATTAAATTTCAAATACAGATAGAACATTGGAACGTTTTTACGCTCCTAGTCTCTTAGTAGGCTTTTTCCAAACCCTCTCCATTGCCCTTACTCAATTTTTTAATTTTTCTTTATCCCAAGGTGTATTCCCAGAAGTATGGAAAACTTTATTCGTTACACCGATTCACAAAAAAGGCGCAAAAAATAACGTTAAAAGTTATCGCCCCATTGCCAAACTTTCCTACATCCCCAAAATATTTGAATGCCTCATATACGAACTTATAAGTTTTCGTTGTAAGTCGCTTATATGCCCTAGACAACATGGCTTCCTCAAATGTAGATCCACTACCACTAACCTTATTGAATTTGTTTCCTTTGCCCTCTCAGCACTAGAAGCAGGGATGGAAGTCGATGTTATCTGCACTGACTTTAGTAAAGCCTTTGACAAAATTTCTCATTGTCTTATACTCTTCAAACTCAAGGCACTTGGCTTTGAACAGATCTCTTTGAAATCGATATCTTCTTACCTCAGCAGTGTGCGTTTCAGGAATGCGCTTTCCAATCTATTTCTCGGCACTTCCTGTGACCCTCAAGGAAGTCACTTAGGCCCTCTCCTTTTCATCCTTACCATTAATGACATCGAATTGATAATAAAGCATTCGAATATCTCATTATTATGCTGACGATGCTAAGTTTTTTCAAAACCATATCTTCAGAAAATGATTTAAATTTTATTCAATTAGATCTTGATCGCTTTTAAATTTGGTGTTGCAAAAATTGCCTGGAACTGAACGTGGAAAAATGCCAATCGATAACTTTTTCACGTAAACGCATAGTTTTACCTCCCCGTCAATATTTTCTCGCAAATCAATCGATTCCCATCGTTGATTTGATCCGAGATCTCGGTGTTTTATGTGATCGTGAGCTTAGTTTCCGATCGCACAACGATAAAATAATACAGAAGGCTAATTCAACTCTAGGTTTCGTAAAACGATGGTCTAAAGAATTCTGCAACCCTTATGTGACTCGTTCCCTATATATAACATTCGTAAGACCTCTCCTTGAATATGCTTCTCAAGTTTGGCGCCCATGCCACCACGTTCATATTTCGAGAACAGAAATTAATCAAAAACCATTTCTTCTTTTCGCTCTTCGTGGCCTTCAATGGCAAGATCCTTATTAATATGAAAACTCTAGAAGAACGAAGATTGGTTGCCGATATTCTTTTCATTCACCGACTTTTTTCTGGTTCCGTTGACTGCTCTTCATTATATAATTCCATTTTCTTCAACACTAACCCCCGCAATCTCAGAAATTCTAGACTTTTCTATATACCCTCCCACCGTATGGCTCTAATGAACCTCTTACCGAATCTAAAGTTACGCCTCAATAACTGTCCCAACCTTCCCATTTAGATTTAATTACTCTGCCCCCACCAAAATTTAAAATTAAATTAAATTAAAATTAAATTAAAATTTGAACAACATTTTTTACACTTTTTTATTATAAAATTAATGTTGTGAGTGTACTAAATAAGTATTAAATTTTATTTTTTAATTTAAATAAGTTAAATTAAAATTAAATTGAACATAGGAACGTTTTTGCGCTCCTAGCCTCTTAGTAGGTTTTTAGAACAACATTTTTCACACTTTTTTTTTTGTTCTAAAATTTATGTTGTGTTTTGTTGCATATTGGTTTAATAATGGTTTAAACACGAGATGTAATAAATAAGTACTAAATTTTACTTTCAATTTTCTATGAATATAATTTAAATAAGAACGAATTTCTATTCTACCATAGTCTTTCCAACAATATTCTTTAAAAACTAGTTTTATTCTAACATTTCAACAGAAAATCCCATTTTGTATCAAAATTATCTATTAAAACCAATAAAATCTATACAAAAACACCTTCAAAACCTTAACATCACTTGATAATTTGAACAAAATATTTAACTTCTAATTGCTTCGCAAAAGCCAGTCATCGCTATGTCACCATGTTCTCTGATCCAACCGAGGGTCAATGCCTGATGAGCTCAGTTTAATGCCCTATCGGTGTGCATCATTCGAATATTTTTCATTAACAATCAGCAAAAAACACAGAAATATAAACAGAATAGAACGAACAAAAATGCATAAATAAAAAAAAAATATTTACAATCTTTAAAATTTATCAAAAAAAAAAACAGGATATCATGTGTTCAAAAAATGTTGCACATGCAGCTGTTTTTTTTTCGAGGAAACCCAAATTTAAAAAAAAAACAATCAAATTAGTTTTCTCCACATGTTTAGCGATGTTTCTTTGATAGCAAAGCGAAACAGCAGACTCTAAAACGATGCAGAGTATCTAATTGCATTTCCACAAAGCGAATAAATGAAAAAAAAAGATAGAAGACTCAAATCTAATTAAAAATATTTTTCCACAAGTGTTGAGTGACAACACTGAGAAACTCCGAAACACAATTTCAAAAAAAAAAAAAAAACCTCACAGATACTCCTACCTCATGGAACAAAATATATGAATTCTCATCTCTTTTGCGGAGAAACTATATCGAACCAGTCGCGCACGTCATTATTTTATGGACCCTCTTTTCAATCACCCCTCCTCCTTCAGTGGATCCACAAGCATCGCCAGCGCCATCTCCACCGAAACGGCAACGCGAGAGTTTATGACAAATTTAATTGAGGACTTTTTAACGCGCTTTTCTTCTTGGTTGTATTTTCCGAAGTGATGTTGCAGCACAAACCACACACAACACACAACATACAACATCAGCTTATTTAATTAGCTAATTGCTACCTCGAAAACTAGTCATCGAGTTTGGTTTTTAAAATTATAATTATATGCCATGGATTATAATGGCAGAGAGGGTAGAGTAAAGATACACACACCATACGGTCGGCTGGCCGGTGGTAATGCGGCAAAGATGATGATAATGACGATGAGGAGCATTAATTTTGTTGTTGTTTTCTCTATTAACGCCGCTGGAATGTATATGCCTAGCGAGCTGCTTAAGTGGGAATTATTCAAAAATCATGCCGATGCGGCGTTGAATTGGACGCTTAGGAAGAAGAGGTGAGTTTTACAGCTGATTTCTTCTGACTGAAGATAATTGAATCTAGTTTTTTATAGACAAAAAGAGAAGAAATCAGTCACTAGGTGACTTTTCAATCACTTGATGGTAAAATTGTAGTAAATCCAATAAAAAAATAAATAAAGATAAATAAAAATAGATAAAGGTTATTAAAAAAAATTAAGAAATTGATGTTGGAACGAAAGGAAAGATGTTTTAATAAATTTTAAAAGTAGAAAACGATTTTAGTACTAATTTTAGTACTACACTTTAGAAGAAGATAAGTTCTTTCTTTTGGTGAAAAACAATGAAATCAGTTTTTTTTAGAAAGAAAAAAAGAAAAGAAATCAGTCATTAGATAATTATTGGTAAAATTGTACTAAATCTCAGACATAAAAACCTAGATGAGTTAAAAAGATTTTGTTTACTAAAAAATTATAAATTTTTTTGTTTGGAAAGCGAAGGTTTAAAAAAAAATAAATATATATTTTTAGTACTAATTTTAGTACTAAACTTTAGAAAATTAGATGCTGTTTACATTTGATTCTTTTGGCTAAAGATAATTGAATCAACAATTTTCAAGGCACAAAAAAGAAGAAATAAATAATTCGGTGAATTTTAATAATGAATAAACTTAGTCACATAAAAATAAACCAAGGTGAGTAAAAAAATAATAAAAATTGTATAAATATTTTGAAATCTGCTACTGAATAAAAAAATTTAATTGAATTTCAAAGTGTACTAAAAAAAATTGGATGGTAATTTTTTATAATCAAAACAATGTTTCAACAATTTAAAAACACCAAAGATTTTAGTACTAAATTTAGTACCCGACTTTAGACAGAACTGTTTACTGATTTCTTCTAATTGAAAGTATTTTTTTTTTATAATAAGTGCCATTCATGGACAATGGCATTGGGAGTATGTTAAGCTTTAACGACAGAAGACAGCATTGAGTTTTCGAAGCATTAAACTCCACACGATTCCTATTACCACATTTGACATTGCTGTATAAATCGGAGTTTAATGAGCTTGACATACGGTACCGTTGCAATTGTACGTCCGAAGGCGAAGGACGTGAATTATCGAACGAATATGAAAAGCTGAGGGTAGAGTCGTCAGCAAAACAGTTAAGTGGATAAGAAGTAAAAGACAGAAGATCATTTTTTAAAAATGAGGAAAAGATTCGGAGACAGAACAGAGCCTTGGGGCATACCAGCATTTGTTTTGTGGGAATCAGACTTGAATCCGTCCAATACAACTTGTATTGTATATTCGGTCCAGAAGATAGCTTCTAATCCAACGAACAAGAGTATTATCGATCCAAAAGCACGCATTTTCGATAAAAGAGCTTCATGCCAAACTCTAACAAATGCTTTGGAGATATCAAGAGCTAATAATCTTACTTTCACCAAAGCGATGTAAAGATTTGTTCTATTGTTCGGTGAGATTTGCCATCAGATCACCAGTGGAACGGTTTCTGCGGAAGCCATACTGACGGTCATTGAGAAGCTTTCGATCTTCGAGATATTCCTTAAGCTGGCGGTTAATCAGCGTTTCCATGACCTTAGAAAGAAGAAATGTTAGTGCTATGGGTCGGTAGGAGGAGGGGGAGGATGGGTCACATTTTTTTAGGGACAGGCTGGACAAATGCTGTTTTCCATCTTCTAGGAAAGATTTCAGAAGAGTAGGAGCGATGGAAAAGCTTACGCAATGGCTTTGCCAGTGTGGAAGAACACCTCTTCAGAAGAATCGGTGGTATACCATCCGGTCCAGCTGATTTGTGTATATCGTGATCTTTGAGAGAACTCTTGCTACTGTACGAGTGCAAAAAAAAACTGTCCCATGGAAAAATTTACATTCTCAAGTACAGGAGGGGCAAAGATGTGAATATTAAACAACGGCATTGGCTCCGATAAAGCATCGCTTCCCATGAGATCAGCGAAATCAAGCATCTTCTGTTCTGTCCTGTATCAATGTCGTCTTGTGTGTTGTCTTTGTAATTGTCTGAGCCGATGGCCTCAGCAGTAGTACATTCCACATTTTTAAAGTTTTCTTGGAGAAATATTTTTAGTACCAAACATTGTTTTTGTTGAACAGAATTCGATTAAGCACAAATGATTCACTAAATAAAGAGCCAACTTTTGGCAATATTTTGTGCATCTTAAATCTAAGTAAACACCATTTGACTATTCGATTTTGGATCAGTTAGTGGCTTTTTTAATTCTTTTGTAATCGAAGTTTATCGACACAATTAACTCCTAAAATGTTGTTTTTTTTTTAACTATGGATTCACTTTCAGAAAAAAATCATTCAAATATTTCAAGTAAGAATATTCTTAAGAGCATCATTATTGGACAGAATACCAATGTTTGTTGCAAGGTTAACATACTAAAAAGAGGGCAAGCGTCGGTCGTCGTACAAATGTCATTCAGGCTGATAAATCGTCTCGACGAGTTGGGTTCGTTAGCTTTTTTTTTTGTATTTATATTGAACTTAGCTCAAAGACCACCAATTCTAGGCGCGTAGTAAATTAAAGATTATATACGTGTGTTGCATGTTTTTCTAGGCGTTAACTCCATCCCGCAGTCTTTGCTTTTATTTGAATGCGTATATTGAATTGAAAGTTTCTTTACCAGATGCAGATACTTTTTTACATTTAAAATGGAAACACACATTCTTTTGAATTATATTTTAAGTCATCTTATATTAAATAGTTGATAATTTCAAACATGAAGAAATGCACGATGAAGAATAAATAAAAAGGTGTTTTTTCACCCAGTTTAAGCCGAAAATCTAAGTAGTACTAAAAATATACTAACACATCTTTTTATAACTGAGAATACAAAGGAAAATGAAGTCTTTTTAATTATAATTATTATTATTTCATTTCTTATTTATTTTGACAACTGTAGAGTCCAGGCACATATTAATTAAATAAGAGGCAACAACAAAGAGTACATACAACAACCCAGAGATTGTTGGTGTCTGTATTTGTATAGGATTGTTAAACCGAAGTGAGTCAGTACTGCATTTTGTTTTATTTGACTTAAAATATTCATTTAATTGCATTTTGACATGCAATGTTATAGCTTTGAGTTTTATACGAAATTATAAGTTTTAAGTGCAGCAATATATCATTTTGCCATTAAATGGATTCATGCATTTTTGATGGTTGTTCCTTTTTTTTGTATCTGGTCATTTGCGTTTTTTTTTTTGTGTTCGGACTTGTTCGAAAACAGTTCTAGAATAATAGGGAATTGGAAAAGTTCTTAAATTATCATATTTTTAATATAAATTGTGTGGTAGAAAATAATATGTTTTAAGGGATCCTCTTCTAAAATTTTGTTTCCTTGAAAGGAATCTCCCCTTGAAACATGGCTGATAAACCTAAGATGGTGTTTTTAATGTAAATGATTCTTTGGATATTCCAATGTCCACAATGAATAACTAAATTACTATTTGATCAAGTCAAGGACTGAAATAAGGAGTATATTACTGAAAACGTTTTCTAGATGTACAGCTTTTCCTCAGTTGTTTTTCAATTTTTTTTTTTTAGAACAGAACAATCGTAGATGAATGTACTAAAAAAATTGGAAGAACGTAAACTTATAATTCGGTTGATGCTTTATTTTCTTTGTTTCGTATTCATTTCATTTCATTTTCTTTAATTTAGTTAGTGTTTGAACGAAAGCAAAGATGCAACTTTAAAAAAACTAATAACTTTAGTACTTGACTTTATGTTTACTTTAGATTTCTTTTAATTGAAGAAGAAAAATAAATCAAGCTTTTATTGTAAAAAAGGGGAAAATCAGTCTTCAGTTTAGTACTACATTTAGTACAAGACATCATATATCATACAAAAATCAAGTGTAAATGATTGAATTATGTTTTATGGATATTGTAGTAGTACTTACTTAACGAGTACTAAACTTCAAAAAAAAAAAAAATCCGGAAAAGGTTTGAAGACCGAGATTTAAAATTGCTTTTTCTGGTGGCGAATAGAAGAACTTCCTTTGTTTTCTAAAAAAAAAACTTCGAAACTGTATATTGATAAAGAAACGACGTTTAAAAAAAATTAACAAGTGTAATAACATTTTAAAAGACAACTTATTTTTAATACGACTGAATTATTAGGCTTAAAAAATATCAAATATTTGACCATTTTTTATGCATTTTGTGCTTTTTACTTGCGATTATAGGTACTATAATGCAAATTATGGATTCTTGAAAAAAAAACTAACAATCAAACATGACATTACGATAACAGAGAAGTTGAAAAAAGTGGGTTCGGAAATTCCGTCCGTCTGTCTGTCTCTGTGTTCGTGCCTCTACAGCCTAAACGTATGAACCGATTTGCTTCAAACTTGGTATTTAGTATTTATTAAGTAGTATCTCGGGGAGTGTTGTTCATTTTTTCTCTAAGTTGAAAAAGAACGGTACCTGCCATACAATTTTTAACAAAAAGTTTGATTTTCTCGAAAACGGCTTTAACAATTTTGATAAAACTTTCAGGGTGCTAATTTTTTAGAACAATACATCTTTCCATACATTTTTCGAAATTTATTCTATAACGGTACCTCTCATATAACCGGTTTTTTTCAAATGCGGTGTTATCGTAAAGTATTATCCGATTTCAATAAAATTTTGCACACAGGAAGTCATTTATAATTCAATTAATATCGCATTTCAACATTTTCAAAAACTTTTTTTTTCGATTTTTTTAAATTTAAAAAAAAAAAATTGGTTTAAGAATTATTTTGAAAATGGGTGGATTGAATTTTTTTATATAATTTTCCCAGATGAAAACTACAGATTTCCTAGTAATGACACACTAAAAAAATTTAAATATTTTGTCGAAAAGTTTTTCAAAAAAAAAAACGACTTTTTAAAAAAACCGGTCGAACGATTTTCAATATTTTTTTTTTCGATAGACATTTAGTTTTCAAATTTTATTGCATATTTAGTTTTTTTCCGAGAAAACTCTTTAACTAATTAAAAAAATGAAAGAATTTTCTAAAAAAAAAAAATATTTTTTTATTTTTAAGGCGTGTGATTTTCAATCTGGCAATCATTTTTTCGGAGTTGGTCTTTTTGACAGCTGTCACTTGATTTATGCTCAGTTTGGTTTGCCATTACATAAAGAATAGACTTGATCCTGAACAAGTTTGCAAATTGTGCAAATTTATTACCAAAATAATGGTTCGTTTCGGTAGAGCAACAGCAAAGTATCGAAGAAGAGCCGAATGAGTCCATCCGCCATCGCGCGCAACAATTGGAGACCTGCCCATCCACTTTATGGAAGATTTTGCTGAAGGATCTTGGTTTGCAGGCTTAAAAAATCCAACTCGTGCAAGAGTTGAAGCCGAACGACCATCAAGCGCGTCACACGGTCGGTGAATGGGCTCAAAACGAGATGGCCACCGATTCCGATTTTCACAAAATTGGGAAAATTGGGCCTCGGCTGGAATTTATTCGAGCCAGCCGCGGCGGTCTTTTCCCCAAATCATTTTTAAAACATAATGCAAACCCTTATCTTTATAATAAAGCTAAATTCTTGGCCATAATATTAAACTATATGCGTTTTATTTCTTCTTGAAAACCACACGTCTAAAAAAAACACCCTTTATATACATACACATGCAACCACTAAGCAATAATCTAACATAAGAACAAGTTCGTGCGACCCAGTCGTGCATGCTAAGAAATATCAAAAAAGTACAAAACTCACATTTTTCTTCAATAACTTTTTTAACTAAAAATTTACGAAATAAATTGAAACAATTTTGACCAAATTTTTCAAGATCTTTATACTAAATTAATTATTTTGCAAAATGATGTGATTAGTGTATTTTCTATGATATATTAAAATAAAATTTGGAACTCCTTCCATAAATTCCTCCATTATTTCATAATTACTTTTCGAACAATGTCATAACCAGGCCGATAGACAAATCGAAAAAGTAATTATTTTTTCTGCAACCCAAACAAAAACAAAAGATCAATGTTCCATCCAAAAAGTTGCAGGAATACCATCCACCACTCTGCTGTAACAAAATACTTGAAGTCTTCATAAAAGCCTCAGACAATTTGTCATAGACCCACTTCAAGGACGCACAATGATGAGTACACATCCCTTCCCATCTTCTCTATTTTATCTTTTTTCATTAATTCACAATCAATATAATGAATTTCATTTTCATTTAATTTCTAGTTCATTACGTAGGGGGTATAGTAGATGCGGGAATAATAATTATATTCCCCGTGGAAGATGCCTCTTTGCCAAACAATATTGCGTATAAATTTAGTTTTTTTTTTTTTTTTTTTTTATAAAAAGTTGCGTATAAATTTAGTTTTTTTTTTTTTTTTTTTTTTTTTTTTTTTTTATAAAAAGTTCAACCAACAAAATGAAGATAGATAAACAGAAATTTAGAAATTTTCCAAAATCACTCAAGCCAAAATTTTTTTGTAAGTAAACAATAAAAGACAATATGCTTCGCGCGAACCACCCATTTGTGTCAGTCTTTACATAGCCAAGTCACTTCACATAGAGGGCGCTACCTTGAGTGTTAATTAGAGCGAATATTTTTCGTACTAAATATTCCTTATGGGGTTTTGTGGTATCCGTTCCAATTTTGTGTTGTTTGTTAATTTGGTTTGTTGTCTTTTGTCAGACTTAATTTTAACAAAAAAAAAAAAAAAAAAAAAACTAATTAATTCCTCGAGGAATATGGGATTCGTGGAAAGATATCATTGATATGAGTAGTCATATGCAATGAGATACTTGAACCAAAGTCATAAGATACTTTTGATTTCGATGGGAGTTTCTTGGGATTTTTTTTTTATTTGGCGGTTGCTTTTGGCAACACATATTCGATACGCATAACACCATATATCAGTTTCGGCCGGATACAATGGAAACACACAATAATACGATTATTTTGTATCTATTGTGGGATGGAAAATTGCATTTCATTCTAAGAATTCGTTTTTCTTTGTCAGTTTTTGTGATTCATTGTATAACTTTTAAGCTGCCCTACCACAATGTAGATTTTTAAATAAAAAATAAATGAAAATAAACTGCATTGGCGTCAGCAGAGTTTTATAGCATGTCCATATGAATTTTAGCACCTTTTTGGATTCTTTATAATAAATTCTTCAATTTCTTGGATTATAAGGAGAACAAAGGCGACAAACACTTAGGAACTACTTGAGGTCAGGAAAGAAACAAAAGATACAAACATATATAAATAAACCATTTTCAGATCTGTTGTTGGAGTGTAAACTTCATTTTAGTGTGGCATTAGAATAAAAAAAAAAAATAAGAAATGAAGAGCTGTTACTGTTGGCAAGAAGTTCGAAAGTTTTACCAAAAGTTAAAAAGTAATTGACAAAGATTGAAGTGGGCTCAAACTGAAGCTGGCAAAGAGATCGTTCTGGAATCCCAGTCGATGATGAAAATGTTGAAAAACCGAATTCATCTGTCAAGCTGAATGAACCTTTCTACCTGAAAAAAGTAGATTAAAATTTCCGCCCACTAATGCTATGGATCGATTCATGACCATATTTAATATTTGTTTGCATAATATTCATCCAAATGGAGCCTGTACCGTGCGTACAGAAGAAGCCATCGCCGCTGTAGACGTGAGTGTGGCAAAGGACCCGAATTTATCGATCCGACGCCATTGTCTGCACCTCGGTCTCTACCCGTCTACTACTTGAAAAATGTTAAGAAAAGATCTTGGCTGATATAAAATGCAACTGGTGCAAGAATTAAAGCCAGCGGACTATCAATTGCGTCTTGTGATCGCTGAATGGGCTGAGAATCAACTGGAAGTTGAACCAGATTTTTAACGTCAAATTATCTTCAGCGATGAGGCTCATTTCTGGCTTAAAGCGTATGTAAACCAGCAGAATTGTCGTTTTTGGAGTGAGCACAATACTTCTGACACTCTTGAGACTTCATTACATCCTGAAAAATTCAATGTTTGGTGCGGTTTACATGCCCAAGTGATCATTGGCCAATTTGTTTTTAAATCCTAACCCGGTGTCAACATGACCGTAAATGGCGAACGCTACAGGCAAATGATTTGTGATTTTTGTATTCCTCATGGCATTGGAAATCATTTGGCAGCGCGTGCCAACCATCACTTTGTCGAGTCAAGCGTTCAGTAACCGAACGATCTCAAGAAATGGACCTGTGAATTGGTCACGTCGTTCGTGTGATTTGGCACCTTTGGACTGCTTCTTGTGGGGGTACGTCAAATCTCTGGTCTATGTTATTAAAACAGTAGCGATTGAGCATTTAGAGGCCAACATTCGGCGCACTATTGACGAATTAACCCCGGATGCGCTCGAAAAAGTGGTGTAAAATTGGACCGACAAATTGGCGTTCATAAGGCCCAGTCGCTGTGAGCTTATAAAGCCAAAATTTTGGTCACTCCATTAATTTTTGGCGAGTGAGGCTCTATAGCTTCACAGACCTACAGCAGAAGTCCAATGTCTCAGATGGCTGGTTCACATAGTGCTGATGAATACCAATTTCAGGTGCAAAACTAGAGGCAGCTACAGACCGAGGTGACTTGAGAACATTTTTTGGTGAAGCTCAGGTCTCAGGTCGACCTTGATCGAAAAGCCAATGACAGACAGTTGATGTTTACAATTTTGTATCTTAGTATCAATAAAAAAAAACATATGCTTTCAGTACACTCATCTTTTCAAATTCAACAAAAAAAACATTGTTTAATGATAAAATTAAAAAAAAAAAAAATTTATCCAAAAGAACAAATGGAACAAACTTTATTTCATTCCATTCTCTCGAGGCTATTTAATAAAAATCTTTTTCCATTTTCGGAATTCGCTCACGCATCTTGTTCTTTAAAAAACAAAAAAAAATGAGATAAATAAAAATAAATTGCATTTCACAGATAAAACGAAAAAGATACAAATTGTGCAATGGAGTGAATAAAACAGACGATGGGAGTGTACTTTCCCATAAAAATTGAAATTACCAAAAAAAAACAATTTAACTTTTTTTTTATTTTATTTTCTTGTACCTACACCGTTGTACGACATGGTTTATGCATTATGTAAAGAAAGTTTTTTCCTCTCATCCTTGCGCGACAGAAGAGTACGAATAATACCTATAAGAAGGATAAGAAAAAAAAATGCAATTGGTCAAACCAAATTACCAGCATATCCTTTTAAGTTGGAATTAATGTATCTATGGAAGAAGATAGTGTATCTATGGCTGGATAAATATGGAGTGTGTGTATCTATTGCATGTCCTTCTCATCGTCGACCAAAAGGCGACTGTCTAGGATACTTTTAGGATTACCTCATACATCCCCTCGGTTGCATTTCTCGCAGCAAACTTTTTATTCGCAATTCATTGCAAGTGTAAATTTTTATCTGACACAAAGTCCAGTTTGACTTTGGATTCCAAATTCCCCTCACTCATCCCGATAAATTGGATGAAAAATTCCCCCAAAAATGCCATTGCAAATCGGGGAAGAAAAAAATAAAAAAAAATAAAAAAAAACAGATATTCCCAAATGAAGTCGTAAAAATTTATTGCATTTTATATGAATCCGCTGCTTCGTGTCCGTCCGTCCCTTTCTCTGCGTCATTCTATTTCATTTTCAATTGCATTTTTTTCGTCTTTCTTCTCTCTATTCTTTTCTTCTTTGCTTTATTATTTTCTTCTGTTGCACTATGGTTTTAAATTTTTTTTTTTTTTTTTTGAAAAATGGGGTGCGGTACAGCAGCAGCTTCACAGATTCAGATTCGGATTCAGATACAGATACACCAACAACAACAACAACAGAAAACCAGTGAAGGAATACAAATAATAATATATTTCGCCTTGGGGTAGGTCGTGTGCATTTTTCTTCTTTACATCGGTTAAATCTTCCTTCGCTTTGCTTGTGTTTTTTTCTGTATTTTTTGTGTCTTCATATCTTTTTACACTATAAAACGACAAGCTTTGCTCTACCATATTTCACCCCATCTCCCGGATCTTCCGGTTGGAAAGAAATGCGGTGAGATTAATGGAGTTTCAGTTTTTCTTTTTTTTTTCTTTTAGACACATGAGTTTTTATATATAAAATGTACACATTGTTCAGGGATTTGAGTGGAGATTTTTATTTTTTTTTCTTGTTTTGTTGTTTTTTTTTTCTACCTTATCCAGCATTTAATACAAAGTTTTATAATATTTGCTGCTGTTTTCAGTTTTCCCCTCTCATCATGAGATTAAGTGTGTGACGTACACTTTTCACAGAGTGGGTTGCTGTGGAAACGAGGAGGAAATTGAAAAAATTGTCGATTTGGAGTGGACATTTTTGTATTTCAATATGAGATACATGAGTAGGTACGTAATTACTTTGTGTTTTCAATGTTATATTTTTTATTGGTAACGATTTATGAATTTTGTCAAGTAGTTGCAAATGGTAAACCAAGGATAGATATGATTCGAGAGTTTTTATTGAATTTTTTTGTAAAAAAAAACTAAATCCATACTGATGCATTCAAATTTATTTTTAAAATAAAAAAATCCATGACTGATTCGTTTTATCAAAGTCGTTTATTTTTTGTTCAGTCAAAATCTAACGAGCGGTTCAGTTGATATTTGACAACCAATTAACTTGAGTAGTAATATATTTGAGAAACGTCAATTAATCACAAATATAACCATGAATCCCTCACAACAAAACAGCGCTTCAAAATAGAATACCTACTTTCCCTGACATAAATATCTTAAATCTTTAGAAAAAAAAAAATACAATAAAAACGATCTTCTGGATCTTAAGCATCTGAGAACGAAAACTTACTCCTGACCACAGGAATACATCTGGGGATGCTACCTTGAACAACGATTTCTTTGTGATCGAAAATCCATCGGATCAGATGGAGACGGAAGGGACTGCTTTCCGGAAATTGTGTTTAAGGTGAACGAGTACAATCACCTGAATCACAAACTGGAGAACCGAGTTCTGCTGAATCATTTTTAGCTTAGAAATACCATCACCCAATGGCGATCTGAGAATCTTGATTTAATCGGGTAAAATGGAGAAAACTTGGCTAACGTCATAATTGCCGAGCAAAATGGGCCGAGTTCTCTGCTCATCTCGAAGGTTGTGAACTCCAAATGATTTTCGAATCACTATGTTTAACAACGCGCTGAATAATTCATACTATCCACTAAAATGGAAGACAGTTGTTGTACATCCTCTTCTGAGAAAGGGAAAGATGAGTCCAATCCGGCGAATCTCTGGTCTTAACGACTTATCGTCTTACTCGAGTATCAGCAAGATATCCGAAAAAGTTCTCAATAGGCTTTGTCCAAATGGGTGGAGGATAAAAATTAATTTCAGACACACGGTTCGGCATAAAAGCGGGACATGACAACATTCATGCCCCACCTTTGTTAGTTTCTATATAGTAGGTACAATGGAACAATGTCGAAGGCTTTCAACAAGTTTTGGGAAGTTGAAAGCTATAACTTCCAAAAAGATGAAACTATCTCCTTAGAATACTTGATCTAGACTCTAGAGCTTCTAGGGATACGAGAAAGAACTGGCATAGGCTAGTAATTGCAGGGCCATATGGATCATGGACACTATGGAGCCACTGACGAGTAAAAGGGTGAAGACACATTGCGAGGGAGATGACTTTGACTAATGCAGAAATCTTCGAGTTTATTACCCCCAAGATGAATATTTTGGAAGCACACGTTTGAGTGGTTTTATCCCCCAAAGGATTTTTTTTTATCTAGACAGTCGAGATCTGACACAGGATAGATCGCAATACCGTTGATCTACCACGACCGAGACATTGCCGTTCATCAACGCCCTAGACATTTCAAATGATTTAGTTCAAGCTTGGAGACAGTGTTGCCGATAACCCACGTAAGTTGGCGTTAGTGGAGCCACATTGTGGCATATTTTGAAGGTTGATTTGCATACCGTTCATTTTGTCCCTTGGAAAACGGTCAAACAATTCTTTAAAACTGACTCTAGTTTTCTGAGTACATCAAGTACTTTGATGACTAACGATGCCCAACTTTCTGACAGAGATAACAACAAAAATTGCGAGGAACAGAGAATCCACACGAGTTTCATTAAACATCACTACATGACCAAAGGTCATTACCTCCAAGAGTAAAATTTGTCTCGAAAAAGTGCATCTCATCTAGCTGTTCGGACTCGGCGGTAAATTGTAGGTCCCTTCCATTCTTGGCAGATTAACAACACACACACAGGAATGGTTGAGAGTATAAGTCACTAGGCCTTGGCTCCTTAAGGAGCTGTCGCGCCAATAATTTTTTTTTATTTTATTTTGTTTTTGGTTTTTACATGACCAAAGGGTTAATATTTGGCACGTGTTTACACAAGAGTCATCATTGCAATATTTTTTCCAGTGAACCAGTCTATATAGGAATCGTTATCCGTCAATGTCAGCTTAAATATTTCTGTTCGAGATGTTTTAAAAAATATGGAAAACGTAGGAAAACTTGTAAGTTTGGCTTTGGTTAATAAATGCGGCCAATTAATTTTTTACAGCTACTTTCGATCAGTGCTCTAGTGAAAAAGCCAGCTGCATTCCTCACTTAAACAATGCCCGCGCTTCTAAAAATTCTCTTCAGTTTTCCTTTGAGCCCAATTTGGTCTTACTGTCAAGTACAAAGATTCATTCTTTAGCCGTACAACACGAATGTATAATGCTTTACCCAACCCTGTCTTTCACTCTAGTTGTGATGTTCAAATATTTAAGACACACAGACACCTCCTTTAAACTCCCCTCCGCTATTCCAAATTCTTTCTATTTTTGCACTGTGTCGATGGCATATTAAGGGTGTTGACACCCTTTCATTAGAAAAAAAAACTGAACAGTTTAGTACATAATTTTTCGGCATCTTTTAACATTGTTTTTACTGAAAAAAATCAAAGAACAAGCTATTAACTTTAGCTCAAGATTTATCATTAAAGAATAGTCAAATAATTTGTTTAGTACTAAAAACTTTTAGAAAACAATACATCTCATTATTCAAGATTTAAAAAAATCAAAGAAGGAATCCAGGCTAAATTAAACAAATATATAATTTTAAGATAAAAAAATATTGAATTCGAAGATGGATTCATAATTTTAAGAACGACTTTCAAAAAAAAGTACTAAACATGTACTAAAAAATCAAGACAGTTGTTGATCTTTAAACTTTTTTTCTGTTTTCAAAAAACCATTTCTAATAACTTTAAACTGTGAATAGTGCGTGGCACGACTTATTCCTATTCAAGCACTTTCTCCCTAATGGCATAAACTATTTTAACTACTAAAACACAAAAGCAATTAAATTGCAACTCATTACTTAGGCAATTAAATTTTGTAATTGTATTTGCTTGAAAACAACTTTAGGGGTTTTGTCCATGCTGCTGCTATCGCAGGTCTGCTTGTTGAATGAATGCAGAAGGGAAGAACTGTGGTGTGTTGTATGTTTACATTTTGTTTGGGAGAATGAGGCACGGATATATTTAGTTGCGTATGAATAGTGAGACACTTAAGGCGAGGTGATGTGACAATGACGATGACGACGCAAGTTATGAAGGTAGTTTTTTTTATATGAATAAAACAGAATTAGAAATTAATAAAAAAAAACAGTTCACTATTATAACAAAGCCAATAGAAATTGTATTGCATTAGCAAATTAAGCCACAAGTGTAAACATCATAATGTCCGTCGTCTTCATTAAAATTTCAGAAGCAAGTGGAAGGTAATATTCACTTAATATGATGCATTACTGCGTGTTGCACCACTTATTAAGTTAATTATCACTTAGTGGTGTGTAAGTTTAACACATTTCTTCTCATTCTATATTCACTGGGTGGTCGTTGGAGACGCCGCACCGTTGCTAAGAACACAGCCAGGGTTTGGAAATGTTTTTTCCTGTTGACAACCGATTTTTTTTTTTTTTTTAGGGAGTTCCTGGTAGACATGACATATGATACAATCATAGTGTTTGTTGCGTTATGGGATGAGGAGACTATCCAGGTTGGTGAACTTGATTCAAATAACACTATTTCAGTGTCTCTGTCTCAGACTAGTCCCTTATCAATAAGGGGTATAAGGAGGTACAAAGTCCATATAAAACATCCACATTATAATGATAAAAAAACATAAATTAAGAAATTTTATTCAATTGAAAAAATTCTGTCAGTCTATATGTCTAGAATTCTATGGTCTAAGCACTCTCTTAATATAGCTTAACTAATTGCTTTGAAATTTGGTGCGTATTGTTCTTTCAACGTTCTCTAGCAAACAAACCTAGAAATGTTTTAAATGCAGTCCACAGCAGCTGCTTAAAAGGAGCGGCAAAAGCTGATAAATTTAGAGCAGTTGAAGTGGCCTGCGTAGTGCCGTGGCTTAGAGGTAAGTGTGCCGGACTGCTAAGCAAAGGGTCGGGGTTCGACTCCCCGTCAAAGCCACCTTTTTTCCAAGGTACTGCCTCTTGCGAGGAAAGGTAAAACCGCCAAAGGTAAAATTTGTCTCGAAAAAGTGCATATCATGTAGCCGTTCGGACTCGGCGGTAAATTGTAGGTCCCTTCCACTCCTGCAGATTCACAGCACACACACACAGGAGTGGTTGAGAGTATAAGCCACTAGGGCTTGGCTCCTTAAAGAGTTGTCGCGACATTAAATTTAATTATATTTATTATTATTAATTTATTAAAGTGTTCTCTATTGGGAGCGGGTCAAAATTCTGGTTTCATAATACTGCTTTTCAAAATTCTGTTTTTAAAAATTATGTAAATATGTTGTAAAAGAGAAATCGATTTCAGAGTTCAGAAGCTAAATTTTGCACATACAGAATCGTGAAATACAAAATTTTGGGCAACAGAATTTTGACCACACAGAATTTTTATAAAAACACAGAATTTTGACCAAACAGAATTTTGAAAACCAGAATTTCGACCCGCCGAATATGTTGGGTGATAAGAAGTTGAAATATAGCGTACTATAATATTAAAAATGTGAATAGTTGGATGTTTGTATGTTTGTTCCGCCATCACGACTTAAAAACTTAACGGATTTGAATGAAATTTGGTAGGTGAGTGAATAGATGCTGGATTAAAAAATAAGCTACTTTTTTTATCCCGAAAAACTGCAGTTCCTTTTGGGAGAGGTTGTATGGCTGGAGGTTTGTTTGTTATGGCTCAACATCTGCATATGAATTTGTGAAGCTTGGTAGATGGAAGATGTAATGGTAGAATCTAGTTAATTTATAAACATAAAAAAAAACGATTAAGAGAATATATAAAACGGACAGATATATAGTTTTGTTGGTTGTTAAAAGTGTTCACTTGAAATCTTTAAAAATTGCCATAAAGTCACCTTCTAATAACAGTGGAGCCACCAAAGGTCTTTGCGTGGTGGTAAGCACTTCTTAGAAGCATTTTTGTTGCAATGACCTTAAGTCGTTTTTTACTTGCGATTATAGGGACTATAAAGCAAGTTTGGATTCGTGAATATACAAAAAATTGAGATAAAAATCAAACGTGACATTACGATCATAGAGAAGCCCAAAAAAGTCATTGACAAAAAATGTCCGTCTTTCTGTCTAACTGTCTAACTGGGTATATATCGATCTGCAGCCTAAACAGGTTAAGCGATTGCGTTCAAATTTGGCATGTATGTATCACATTCCTCAGAGGGAAATTGAAATTTTATTTTTAGGGATAAAAATAACGGTACCTGCCATAAAACGATTAAGAAAATAGTTATTTTTTTATAAAACGGCTCCAACGATTTTGATGAAATTTTTTGAGATTTTTTGTGTTGGTAATAGCTATCAGCTACTTAGAACCAAATTTACCGGAAGTCTATTAACGGAACCTTCCATATGCCGGTTTTTTTTTTTAATTTTCGACTTTTTCGGTGGATTTCAATAAAATTGTATATGTGAAAAGATCTAAGTATCTAAATTAATTCTACATACAAAAATTTTGAATAATTATTTTTTTTATATTTTAAATTGATTTTTGATTTTTTTTTTTTTTGAAAATTCAATATTTTTAAAACTTATCAAAAAAAGTATTTTAAAATTTTAAAAACAGGTGTAAATTAATAAATTCTAAAAAAAACTGCATAACAAAATTACAAACAAAAATTTTTTTCAAAAAACTAAAAATAAAAAATAGGATTTTATCAAAACCGGTCCTACAATTTTCGAAATACTTTTTTTCTTAAATTTTTTGTTATTAAAGACGTGTGGTGGCATACTTCGTTTTTACTAAAAACTGTTGAGTATTGTGGTTTTGATAGTTTTTATGGGTTCAAACTGTGTTATTTTCAACGTAAACGTTAAGTGTTTCTGTCAAAGATGTAATTGGACACATACGAGCAAGTACGTGCGACCCAGTCGTGCCCATTTTTTTATTTGCATAAAATCAAATGTCAAATCCAATTGGACAGGTAAAATGTGTATTTGCATTTCTAATAGAATTTGTCATTAAAAATGTAAGAATATTTAATGAAAATTGCAGCTTTTATATCAATAAGTCACGAATAAAAAACATAACATAAAACATAAAAGTGAAGATATAATTGAAAAGAAAAAAATGTATTTCCTGATTTAATTTTGATATGCGATTATTTATTATTATTTATTATTTATTATGATTCAAAAGCTATGACGAGCATTAGTTTAAGAAATAAAATACCAATTAAATAGTAATTTTCACTGGATTGTTTTCGGCGTAAAGAAAAAAACTTAAAAAAGACACAAAAAACTCATATAAATCCAGTGTGAGTAGTTTTTTTATTTGAACAATAAAACTAACCGCACACTAAAATTACATTAATTTCGGGATGAGATAATTAAAATGTACTTATACTTCCCCTTAACCGAATTTCAAAGATTATCCTGGATTCATTTGAATGTATAGAATTTGAATTTATTAAACCTCAGACCATTCTTAAGACTCCGTTCATTATTTTTAAGCCACAGGATAGGATAAGAATGGGTTCCAACATTAATAAAAGTGTTGCAAATGCCTTAACACAGAAAGTTATAAAGTCCTCGATTTGAAAACTCAACTCCAGAATTCCAATTGAAATTTTCCTCTTGCCATGATCCAGTAAATTGAGGTTTTTACATAACCAAAGTCCAGTTAGACAGGAAAAAACCTTAACGAGCATCATGATAATAAATTTACCTTCTCTACAAAGCAATACCTACTCTCAACATCTGACTCATTTGTCAAGTCTTAAACCTCTTTAGTTCTTCACAAACCAAAATCTAAGTACTAAGACCTACCATTTCACCATAAAACGTATACATTTCCCAATTGGCTGCCTTTTTTTTGGAGTTACGTAAGCCTAATAAATTAAAATTAACCATTTTTCCACACCACATGTTTTTGGTTTATAAAACGAAAAAAGAAATCACGTTTAGGCACTTAAAAAACAAAAAAAAAAATTTATAACAATGCGGCTCACTGACTTGTGGTTGAAATCAGAAACACAATCTAAAAAAAAACCTAGCTCAACCTCAACCTTTAAAAAAGCTTGCGAGTCGCTGTAATATGAATGCCGAGTTGATGAGAGGGAAAGTGAAAGTATGTCTAGGCCTAGTTTCTATTTTCCTTTTTTTTGTTTCTACTCCTAAGCCATCAAGCTTCAATCAACTTTTTGTGTGGCTCAAAGATAATCAAAGATGAGGTTGTCAGGGAGATGGCCCGTACTGGTGAGTCTTGCCACTGACAGAATTGGTTCGAAAAGCCGGCTTTTGAGTATGCCTGCCTACTGAAGCTGTTTTATAAAACCAGCAAAGAAAGTGAAAGCCGGAGCTCCTTAATGTCTTATTAGCGCTTTTGAAATTACACATGAGTCTTTCCAAGAATTTCTATATTCATTTAATATACTCAGTCAGTCAAAAAAAAAAAAACAAAAAAAACATGCAATCCTTGTTAGTATTTTTTGAGTGTTTTTTTTTAAGGAAGCTCATTATGCTTTGATTACTATGGGTTTGAGTAAAATTCCCATAATCATGGGTAATTAAATGTCAGTTTCAACAAAACATAACTTTTTGCAAAACTAACGTATATGATGGCACTTGTGGGTAGAGGGGGAAAATGTTCGTAGGGACGAACATGGAATATAATGTAAAACAATACGAAATGCAACCTCCGGTGAATATCACGGATACCATCATCATCATCGTCATCAACATTGCAAAAGCAGAAGCAGCAATTTGTAGCATCATCAGCGTATTAGATGCGGTCTGATTGTTCGCTAATGCGCCACTGTGCTGCTTTTAAGAGATCTTCACTGAGAGATAAAATTTAATAGTTTCGACTTTCGAGATACATTTATAAAGTTTTTTTTTTTGTTTATTTGTATAAACTATGGCTAATAGTTTTTTCTTAGCTATATGGATGCAAAAGGGGTGTATGCTTGTTAAACAGAATGTGCAGCATAGGGAGGAATAGGATAAATTAATCGGTGTAATTAAGTTTTATAGTAAAATATGTATCTACAGTTTGAATAGTTTTTTTTTAAGATGTATTTAATCCATACGTAGGATTTAAAATGATGTGAATTAGAGAGAAATATTGATTGTTTGCATCTGATAAGGTTCGGATTTATTTTTTATGATCATTGACTTATTGGTTTTTAGATTTTTTTAATTTTATTTTCACTTGACTGGGACTGTGACTGTGACTTTTCATTTGTTCTTTTTGTGGGATTATTATCGCACTCAATGTTTTGGAATCCTTAGAATTTCTTTTTGTAGAAAATTCCAAAAGGAAATTCAATGAATACGTATCTCTAACAATACAACATTTGTTGCAAATGAGTTCTCAAAATCATTAGATATACAAAGTCCTATTATATCTGTTGAGGAAGTATTTGATGAGTTACTATTGCTGACCTCAGATAAAAATCATGGATTTGATGGTTTTCCTCCTATAGTCCTCAAAAATTCTGCAAAAGCAATTGCTCTCCCACTTAGCATTGTATTTAAACGTTCTATTGAGTCAGGCATATTTCTCGATTGTTGGAAATGTTCTTTTATTACTCCGATTCACAAAGCAGGTTCCAAAAATTATATAAGTAACTATCGCCCTATACTGAAAAAAGAAATATCTCCAATGCAACACGGTTTTGTAAGCGGTAGATCTACCAACACAAATCTCTCCATTTTTTTTTTTTTCAAATTTTGTGCTGAATGCACTTGAGAAAGTATCCCAGTGCGACGTAATATATACAGATTTTGCCAAGGCGTTGGATCTGGTCGACCACCATACCATATCTTACATGAAAAGCTTCGAAAATATGGTTTTCATTCTAATTTACTAAAATGGATTGAATCGTATCTATGTTAACGAACACAGTTTGTTAGAATTAACGAGAGCATTTCAGATACCATAGAAGTTACATCAGGTGTCCCACAAGGTAGTCACCTGGGACCTTTATTGTTTCTGTTATTTGTTAACGATATTCCTGATACGTTGATTCATTCTCAATGTCTTATGTTTGCTGATGACGTTAAGCTATATTGTACCGTGAAAAAACAATCTGACTGCATAAAGCTGCAAACTTGATTTGTTTAATCTTTCTATTTGGTGTTCAAATAACAATTTACATCTGAATGTATCCAAGTGTCAAAGTTTATCATTCTGTCGCCGTCCATGTCCTATTCATTTTGATTATTCTTTAGGAGATACTAAACTTGCTAAAATATATGAAATTAAAGACTAAGTTTTGCTTTAATAGTCACATTGACTCTAAATCAAGCTCTTTGTTAGGATTTACTATGAGAAACTCGAAAGAATTTAAGGATCCTTTTACTTTAAAATGTTTATTTTTCTCCCACGTAAGATCAATTCTGGAATACACCTGTAAAATATGGAACCCGCTCTACTCTGTTCATTCAAATAGAATAGAAAGAATTCAAAAACGGCTTTCCAGGAAATTATCATATATTTTACGTTGGAATATACCTCGTCCTTCATATCAAAGTCGATGCTTGCTTTTTGGACTTGAAACTCTTGAAAAACGACGACAATATTTTGATATAATGTTTGTAAGAGATATTATAACTTATAAAATAAATTGTCCGCATTTACTGAGTATGGTAGAATTAAACTGCCCGTCGTATGCTTTTAGAGCTTATGATGCATTAGGATTGAATGAGCCTATCACGCGCTGCTTAAGACAGACAAATGCAGTTTCAAATAATGAATCTATTGATTTTTTTCAAATTTTGTAAAAGAGATGTTTTTAAAACACATTTGTTATCCGTTTTGAGCTCTGGAACTTAGATACAAAATTGTAGTTCTAATTTTATTTTCAAAAGGATTATGTGATTGACATTGCTTTTCGTCCATTTTTTTTGTGTTTTTTAATTTATAAATTTAGAACTTTCAGATTTTTTCATTTTTATTTTCCAGATAAACATTGCTATTTTTAAATTCTTCGTTTTTGTGACACCTTGTATACTTTCTTGCTAATTGCATTCTATTGTATATTAATCAGCTTGAACAAACAAATATTTCGTACCCAAGTAAGGTCATCGTTCCTTTGGTTTAGTCATTGTCAAAAGTTAAAAAAAAAACACAAAACCCACGAAAAAAAAACTCCACAACCTTTCGCGAACATCTTACTTCTGACACGTTTTCTTAAAATTTGTTTCGTATCTTACGCTCTTTGTTTAAAGATTCTTTTCTGTTTTTATTTTTTTTCTTTAAGATATATTAATGGAAAATTAATCCAGGTGTTGTGGAAATAATATCTCGTGTCAGCTTTTTTTTTTTTTTTTTTTTTTACATTTCAACTACCTAAAAGGTTAACCTCTTACCACAGATGTCAACCCAGAAGTGTGAATTTAATTTTTTTTTTAACATGCAAGGTTTAAATGCATCTGTTAATTAAAAAAATAGAATAAAAAAAGGGAAACCTGATGAATAGGGAAGATACAACTTGTATTTTGTAACAAAAGAAAAGATTTTTTTTTACATCAATATTCATACCCTAATTAAAAAAGTAAACAGAAAATTAAAGTTTGCAAAGTCAACCAAAATGTGATATGACATGGTTTTGCATAATAAAAAAAAAAATGCAGCATTAAAAATGCATTGTTTTTAAGTAAATATTGATTTATTCGTAAGAGAAATCGTGCAGCTCCAATAAATTTAACTTGAAATTTGCCTTTGACGGTGGAATGGATATTCCAATTGGCTACAAACATGATGAAAATAATCATTCTTCCTCATTGGGTTACTGGGTTTCAAATTTTGGGTAATTTTTTAGGATTACGGAATAATTGTTATTTTTTTTTCTGGCATGTGTAACGATGTACTAACGATTGAAAAAATAAAAGTGATGGGTGATCCAACTAGAGGCTTTTTTCACTGGAGATTTTTAACAGATCACGATCGAGTCGTAGCAAAGTAATAATTGCAGTTTTTCTTAGTATTGTTTGCCATTTCATCATGGAAAGGATAATACCGACACAACTTGTACAAATTGTACAACAGTATTACGAAACTAAGAATTCTTTGAAAAAATGTCATTCTAAGAGCATAATCGACCTACCGAATCCTCTATTTCCTAAATCATCGAAAAAGTTGAAACACAATTTTCATTATTGGAAGATTCTCGACGGAATAGACCAAATTAAGCACCTAATGAAGAGAGCGTAAAGGCGGTAGTCTACATGGTGGTAACTGTGATAAATCGATTCGTCCTCGATCTCAAAACTTAGCTTCTCGTATGGAAGAACTTGGCGGATCTTGGTTTAAAAGCATGCATCATTTAAAACTCACAAGAATTAAAGCTCGCTGACCTTACTTTGCGTCATTGTTTTGAGTGAATGGGCTCTGCAACAGCTTAATGAAGGTCCATTGTTTCCCAACAAAATTTGGTTCAGCGATGAGGCCCATTTCTGGCCCAACGGTTACGTTAACAAGCAAATTGTCGTAATAGCGGCGATGAGCATCCCGAAGAGGTTCAAGAGCTGCTACTACATCACAAGAAACAACGCTTTGGTGCAATTTAAGGGTCGGTGAAATCATTGGTCCATATTCCTTCAAAGATGAGGATGACCGGAACGTAATCGTGAATGGTAACCAATAGCGCACCATGATACCAGTTTGGTTGTTGTCTGAAATTCAAATTTGAGATCTCGTCAACACTTGGGTTCAAAAAGACCACGTCACTTCCCTCACAGCAGCGCTTAAAACCATGCCTGTATTGGGGGAACAATTTGGTGAACAGTTATTTTTACGTTTCGCGAATTTGGCTGCTTAGATCGTGTGATATTATACTTTTAGACTTTTTTCTTTGGGGCTAAGTATTCGTCCGATAGCGATCATGATCCTCCAACGCGTCATTGCAAATTGGAACTTTAGAATGGACCATCTAATTAATAATTAATAATATAATTTAACGACAAGGAATGTTCTTTCGAATGGTAATAAAGATTTCACGATTAAATTTAACATTTTGAGTTTTTTTCAGTTTTCAATAAAGTTGGATTATCCTTTATTTAAAAAAACAGTGAATTGAAATTTCAGAAACAAAACAATACATTCCGCAAGAAAATTTTATCTTGAAAAACTAGATTTAATCTAGGGCGCTGGGTTTCGGCTGAAAAACAGAGGCCTGCTCCATTCCTGCTGACTTACAACATGGGTCTTTTTGGCGCTAATGTGATATCCATTTCTTTCCCGAATATTTACTCGTATATCAAGTGCGTGTTGCAAGAATGTTTAGAATCTTAACTTATGATGGCTCAATTGTCAAGAAGGAATATTGGATTCACTTTCGGGTATATAACCTTACCCTTTAGCAGAAATTCAAGGACTGTAATAAAGAGCAGTGCACACCATCTTTAATTGTGAACTTTTCGATAATTTCTGTGGTGCTGGTAACCTTTTTTTTATTGTTCTTGGAAATGTTCGTAATCGAAAGCGCCGTTTTGGAGAAAAATAAGCTCATCTTCGGTTGTATGGAAGATATCGTTTTTTCAAACCCAAAAATTTAAGTTAAAAAAACACTTTGGAAACCTTAGTACAAAACCTGAACAAAATCGATTCAGCCGTTTCGGCCAAAAAGCCATTTACATACAGACTGACTGAAAGACAGATACAGAGCCAGACATTTGTTGCAACTAACTTTTTAAGACTTCTCTTATATAGTAATACCATATACCATATACCATATACGTATATAAAACTTAGCTTGCAGCACCTAGGAAAATTCCCGAGTAAAAAGTAAAATAATTTGTAAATCTAGTTTTATATACATTTTTGAAAAAAAAAAATGTGTCCACTAGAAAAAAATATGGGCACGACTTGGTCGCACGTACTTGCTCTTATGTCCCTGATTACATTGGAAAAGAAGATCTTTGACAGAAACAAGTAACATTTACATTGGAAACAACAGAGTTTGAACATATGAAAAGTATCAAAACCACAATACTTAACGTGTTTTTTAGTAAAAACGAAGTACGCCATCTTACGTCTTAAATAACAAAGAATTTATGAAAAATTTATTTCGAAAGCTGTAGGATCAGTTTTAATAAAATCCTGTTTTTTATTTTTAGTTTTTTGGAAATTTTTTTTTTAATTTTGGTCTGCTGTTTTTAAGAATTTATTAATATTCATGTGATTACAAAATTAAAATTAATTATTTTTGATTAGTTTTAAAAATATTGATTTTTCAAAAAAAAAATTAGAAAAAAATTTATTAAAAATTTTGGTATGCAGAATTAATCTTCTCAAATATAAAATTTGAGTGAAGTCCAAAGAACCGTTACTAAGAAAGTCCAAAATTAAAAAAAACCCGTTATATGAAAGATACCGTTAACAGACTTTTTCCCGTAAATTTGGTTCTAATCAAATGATACCAAATACCAAAAAAAAATTCTCAAACATTTTCATCAAAATCGTTGGAGCCGTTTTCGAGCAAAATAAGCTTTTCTTAAGGAAAAGGTCATATGACAGGTACCGTAATTTTTAGAAAATTTTTCCAATGTTTATAAGAATTTTCAAAACTGTTTGCCAATATTTTAAATTTGTATTCTCCAAACTACAAGTTACCTTTTTAGTTATTTATTTTTAAGATATTCGATAACTTTTCAAGGACACAACTCAGTTAGCCGTCAAAATTCAAACCACTTTCATTCAGCAAAAACTTTCAAATCATTCGAAATTCCTCTTAAACTTATCTCGAAACAACTGAGGCAAACTTTTCCATATTTTTTCAGTGCTGCCATATTTTTATGTCAAGTTTGTGTCAGCGATATTTATACCTAAAACCAATAAAACAAGACCTCTGTGCTCCAAAAAGAAAAGCAGACTCTTCTACTACACCATTTACCTTGTTACATAGCAAAATGGCGAAATGAAGGAAAAACAACACACCAAACTAAACCCACTTTCGCCTAATGAGATTGAAACGTGCGCCCACTTTGTTGATCTTTTGTGTTTCATTTTTTTTTCTGACATTTTTTGTTGTTGGTCTGCAAGATACTTTTGAAAGAAAACCAGACTTGCCATAGACAGGGCAGAACTATCAGATATTCAGAATGGCGTTTGAGATACTTTTGCAAGTTTCCTTTTCTTGTGTCATTTTTTGAGGGAAGGGAAAGGTTGGGGAACAGCGAGCAGCAAAACCACGGTTGACGTTTTTCTTCTTCGAAATTAATGGTGTTACCAACACCATTGAATAACACCTTAAACTTGACGTGATTAAAAAAGAAAAAAAGTTTTTTTTTTTTAATTTAAAAACAGATGAAAAGCTTTTTTTTAATTTTTCTTTATTTTCAAGCAATTACGAAATCTGGTTTATCAAAGAACCACCAAATGTGTGTTCTAAAAGTTGTACTAAAAATTCCCTTTAGAAGTAATTAACGAAGAAAAGGTGGCAAAAATGGCTGCCTATTGTGATATATTTAGTAATTTATTAAGGTGCCTGCCATGAGAGAGTAAGTTAAGAAAAAAAAAACACCACACATACCGTTAAATCGATGGCCGCCGTCGTCGTTTCCTTTTCAAAGTGTACGTGAGAAAAAGCTTTTTTTTTGTGTGTATTTTTTTTATTTTCTTTTTCGATATTTTTCTTCCGAACATTTGGAGGAAATTAATGTTTTGTTTGGGTTTTTTCTCGAGGAAAATTTGTCTTATTAGATTTTTCTAATTTTTTTCTGTCCAATCTTCAGTTCTTCTCCCTTTCAAGATAAAAAAAATGACTTCTGAACGTTGAGCTTGAGTAGCTGTTTATGTGTTGAGCAAGTATTATAATTTCTGACGTAGAATATGATTATTATTATTTTTATTTTATTTTTTTTTTTGGCGTGTGTTTGTTGATGGAATCTAATGACCATCAAAATTTTAATTCATTCTCTTGGACTCTTGGACTTCTGAAAACACAGTATAGAGGTGTAGGTATGTTTTTTTTTGAGAATTTTTATCTGCATGGTATTTTAATAAGATTCAGAGAATAGAAGAACAGTGATTTGCTTAAGTTGCTTTATTGTTTTCATTAAAAAATTGGTGTTTTGTCCCGGTAGCTCACTTGGACTGATACGCAATTTTCGTATTATTTAGTTCAACTTATATAGCTTTCGACATACTCTTAATGGAATCCAATAAAATGAATATTTAAACCATAGAGTTCAAAGTGTTCAGCTCGGATGACGACCAGCTCAGAGGGTGGAAGGAGCACTGAGCTGCCCAAAGCAAACAAAAACTCGAATTCGCCCCTCACCCCTCAGTAGCGATCAGATTTGTACCGCAGTCAAAGCACTGAAGGAAAACAAAGTGGAAGGACTTACGGCATTCTCGAAGAGCCTAAACAAGCGGCGTCATAGAGGCGGCCTGGGTCTTCGAAGATTTCCCCGACGCACGAGCGGAAAAAAGGAATGATAGTCAAGCTCCCGAAAATAGTAGATTTTACGCAGGAGGGGCTTTCCGAATTAATTAATTTGATATTATCAGAACAACATATAAAGGATCCAAATGTCACGTTTCGAACGAAGGTAGTTTTTCAGTGAGTTTGAAGTCCAAAGTGGAGTCAGACAGGGCTGCATATTGCCGCCAACACTTTTTTGTTGGTGATAACCTTATGTGGTCGACATATGCTTAGTTACTCATAGGGTGGAGCGAAAAGCTGAAATCGTGGGGTTGAAAATCAATCAACAGCGGCAGGGAGCTGAAACACGTTTGTTTCGGGAAATCGCACACGATGGTACTTGGGTGTTGTTGAAGCCCTGTGCTCGGTTGAGGCCCCCACGGACTATATATATTTTTTTTTTATAATTAACGCGCGCACAATGGACTATTTGTTTCCCTTTTAATGTAGAACACTGCGCGGGCATTAGAAAGATAAGGAGGGGAGAGATAGGAGGTGTCGAATAACATTGGTTTTGAATGTTTGCAGATCAAATTGGCAAGGGAAAATCTCGCCGAATAAACTATTCCAAATTCGTGTTGTTCGGCTAAAAAAAGAATCCCTATATTTCACGGTACGTCCAAAATTGGGCTCAAGGGTGAACTGATGAGCATTCCTTGCGAGACGAGTATTACGGGAGAAACTTTTAAGGGGAGGAATGCAGCTGGCTACTTCGAGTGAACATTTTTTATAAAAGAAACGATAAAATAAGGAAAGACATGAAACATTGCGTCGGTGTTCGAGGGGGTGATTTGTTGCAGCGGCAGTTCTCTTTCCTATCAATTTTAATGCTCGATTTTGTATTCTATCAAGCAGGTGAAGCGATGTTTGTAAAGCACCTGTCCAAAAGTGGGAGTTATACTCGAGTTTAGGGCGTATAAACGCTTTATAGATTGTAGCCAGATCAGATGGGGAAAAATACTTCTTACACCGATACAGAAAACTTAAGCAGCACCTAGCAGCATTCTTAGCGATCTCAAATATATGGTCGTTCCAACGGTGGACGTCCTTGACACACATACCCGACAATGGTATTGGGGGTATGTTTAGCTTTAACGACAGAAGACAGCATTGAGTTTTCGAAGCATTAAACTCCACACGATTCCTATTACCCCATTTGACATTGCTATATAAATCGGAGTTTAATGAGCGTCCGAAGGCGAAGGACGTGAATTATCGAACGAATATGAAAAGCTGAGGGTAGAGTCGACAGCAAAACAATTAAGTGGATTAGAAGTAACAGCCAGAAGATCATTTATAAAAATGAGGAAAAGAGTCGGAGACAGAACAGAGCCCTGGGGCACACCAGCATTTATTTTGTGGGAATCAGACTTAAATCCGTCCAATACAACTTGTATTGAACGGTCCAGAAGATAGCTTCTAATCCAACGAACAAGAGTATCATCGATCCCAAAAGCACGCATTTTCGATAAGAGAGCTTCATGCCAAACTCTATCAAATGCCTTGGAGATATCAGGAGCAATAATCTTACTTTCAACAAAGCGATGTAAAGATTTGTTCCACTGTTCGGTGAGATATGCCATCAGATCACCAGTGGAATGGTTACTGCGGAAGCCATTCTGACCGTCATGGAGAAGCTTTCGATCTTCGAGATATTCGTTAAGCTGACGGTTAATCAGCGTTTCCATCACCTTAGAAAGAACAGATGTTAGTGCTAAGGGTCGGTAGGAGGAGGGGGAGTATGGGTCACCTTTCTTAGGGACAGGCTGGACAAATGCTGTTTGCTGTTTTCCATCTTCTAGGAAAGATTCCAGAAGAGTAGGAGCGATGGAAAAGCTTACGCAGTGGCTTTGCCAGTGTGGAAAAACACCTCTTCAGAAGAATCGGGGGTATACCATCCCGGCCAGCGGATATGTGTATATCGAGATCTTTGAGAGCTTTTGATGTTGTACGAGTGCGGAAAAAATCTGTCCCATGGAAAAATTTAATTTCTCAAGTACATGAGGGACAACGTAGCTGTAAGGCAGCATGGAGCTGGCAGCGAAATGGGTGTTATTGTCGATGAGCGTTGGAACTGAAGATATACCTAAGTCGGAGAACCATCCATCAAAAATTGATCTAAATACCTACATATAAACACTTCAAAGTCCAAGCCAAATTTTGTGGACACCAATCACCGAGTTGGTCAAAATTCACTTTTCACTGAAGAAGTTATGAGGATAATCAAGTTTGGTAAACCTAAGGCTTAAACTTAAAATCTTAAAACTTAACAATTTAAAAAATTAAAACCAGTTTTCTTTTGATTAAACTTACCCTGCATTTTCGGCTGCAACAATTGACATGTGGGGCTCATCTGTTAGCTGCAGCGATGATAGGCCCTGCTGAGGCGCTTGAGGGGCAGGAGGCCGCTCCGTGGTCGCTGTTACGCCAGCCACCTAAAAATAAAAAAAATAAATTAATAAAAATTACAATATTTGTATTAATAATATCGACAACAAAAAAAAATTATTCGTTCCAGTGACGTTATAGAGGTAATCTGCCGTATCGGTATACAAATATATAAAATATTGTATATCTATCTATCTACATGCATACAACATACATAATATGTATCTAACACGAGATTGAATAAACATTGATGATAAAAAAAAAATTCATAAATTAAAATATCAAATGACATGCGGAATATAGCCGCCCGCCGACATCATCATCATCGTTACTATACCTACCTACCTATATGTTGACGAAGATGATGTATCTTTTAGATTCTCCTTTTTGCGGCTGCCACACACATCAAGTGTACAAAATATCTAGAGATATACATTAGCTTAAGTAAATATGTGAGCATAGATAAATGGATGGATGGATGTAGATATTGTGTATGAAGAGAGACGCCTAAGGCGGTTTCTTCCAAACAATCGTGTTTCTTTTCTTCTTTCTTTAATGCTTTCAAGATGACGGAAAAATTATCATTTGTCCCCCCGAAAAAGTACCCATCTGTGAAAATTAATTTCGACGTTTTTCGTTATTTTTTTTTTCGTCATCGTTGTCGTCTTCTTTATATATTGAAGAGTAGATAGGATGGTCTTCATCCAGATAGTCGTCGTTTTATTGACAACCATCACGTTCTTTTATTTTGAAGATTTAATTGGAAGAACATGAAAATCATTGCGCGAGCTGAAAATTACTTTCAACACGCTTCCATACACAGATGTTTCATCCACTTGCAGTTCTGAAGAACAACATAGAAACATCTTAAACAAAAGACATCACGAAAGTCATCGAAAACCATTTTTTTTTATTTTTTGATACACAACCATTTTCCATCATAAAAAGAAGGAAGTAAGTATGCCAAGAGCTGTAGAATCTCCCACATGCTTAGCGCACAAAGTAAGCCTTATGTAATGTATGGTTGTTTGGGTATCTCAAAGATACACAATCCGAGCTGTGTTCTGATGCACCGTTTAAAGTGAGCAAGAAATTGTCAAGAATGAAATGTCTTTAAAAAAACAGAAATTCCGCTTTGTACAACATTTTTTTGTGTTTTTTTTTTTAGGAAAATAGTTCTCGCACAGGGACATTTCATAGTACTTACATGAATAGCGGAAAAAATAAGAAAATCCTTTGATGTGCTCCTGTCATTTCCTTTCGGTTTGACAATTTCTCATCGTTTCAGTGAGCGTGTAATGATTCTTAGTGCCTGCGATGTTTGGTATTTGGTTTGCTATCATAGTTTTCTTCTATTTTTTTTCCTTTTATTTTTAACATGGGCAATTAAATGACGACATCGTGTTTTTTTTTTCTTTGATTGTTAAGTACACACAGCAAAGCAATAAAACAAATGATAAAACACATGTTGAGGTTGGCTTTAGGAAACAACTTTGTAATTAAAAGTCAACACACACACTTTTTTTATGTGTGGTTATTAAAGTGAATAAGGTTGGCGCTAATAGCGAGAAGGTTTTTTTTTATTTGTGGTTAAAAGACTTGAAATTTTGTTAACAATTCAATAGTAAAATAAAAACCTAAGACAATCATAAAACTTTGCACGATCCACCATCATGTTCAAGTTGTCCTTTAACAAAGTTCAGTATTTTAGTACTAAATTTGAGAAACTGCAGCAGTTTTTTAGAACTTATTTCAGTAACTAAAAATTTTCTCCAGGGAAACCTCTAATAGTTAGAAACTTTCATAAGTTCTTAGAAATTACATTTTTTTAAGTTTTACTGAATAAAATCGAAATAATTTTACATTTTAGTACTGTTTTAGACTTCTGAAGGACTCGCTAAAAACTACGAATAATAGGATTTAATAAAACTTCTTCTATGGGCAATTATAGGAGATAAGAAAATTAGTACTATGAGCAGTTATTTAAACTGTACGACTGTTTTTTTAAATGTTTTATTCCTGAGTACTAAAATACATACTTAGTTCTAAATTTATTTTTTTACAAAAAAATATGACATTTTGATAAAAATCCTGATGCATTTACATAAGCGCTAGTTTTTGGTATAAACTCAAATTTATTTTGCAAACAGTTGAAATGATCAAACAAAATTTAGGTTTTGAGTACTAATTTCTTAGCACATACTCTCAAAAAAAGTTTCTTGGTGCCCAACCAGAAATTTTGATAAAAATTGTGGTGGATTCAAATACTAAACTTTAGTATAAACACAAATCTGTTTGAATACTGTTGAAATGTTCATAAAAACACAGGTTTTGTGTACTAATTTTTAGAACCATACTCTCGAAAAAAGTTTATAACTTTCCCACTTGAAATTTGGTAACAAAAATTGTGATTCATTCAAGCACTTTAAATTCATTATAAACTCAAATCTGTTTTAATTTCAATAGAAAAATTCATGAAAAATTTTAGAATATATTCCGAAAAAAGTTTTAGTTCTCCAGCTGACATTTTTTATAAAAAATTGTGATACATTCTCTTTTTTTAATTTAGTTTTATTTTTTTTTCTTGTTTTAAGCAGAAAGATGTTAGTTGGCCGAACCTAACATTGTGACAAAAATTCTTATTCATTTAAGTACTAAACACTCTAAATATTTATACAAATGCTGATTTTGTTTAAGTCGTTTTGTGTACTAATTGTTATCACATACTTTCCAAAAAATTGTATTAAGTTCCCATCTGCTGACTCATTCAGCAAATTTATTTTGTTTGTCAAAACAACACATTACTAGTACTAAAAATGTTTATCTTTTATAAAGTGAGACTTTATAATTTAAAGATTATAAACAGGAATGACATTTGTTAGTACATGTTTTAGTACTTCTTCAAACTGTCCCGTATCTATAGAGCTTTGAAAGACACTCAAAGGTAGAATAGAATACTTAAGTCAAACCATGTTACTTAAAGAATGATATATTTTAGTACAATTATTTAGTATAGCCATAGGTTTGTCCTTAATAAGATTGATAAAATGGAAAAAAAATTGGAAACGTTTGAATTTTTTTTAGTAATTTCGGGAAAGTTTCATTGCTCTCAAAAATATCTCTCTCAACCTACAATTATTATATTCAGCTTGCTCAGCTGTTATCTATCTCATATTTTCCACACAAAACTATAATTTCTTTTTTGATTGCAGATTTAAAATTTTCTTCACGTCCATATGGGTGTGGATGGTTGCTTCACGATTCTATCAAAATTAAACTGAAATTCGATTAACTCAAACTCACAGTAGTATTGTACTCTAAGCACCACCTGTAGATTACACTCTATCCGGGAAGAGCTTCGAAAGAAAAAAAAATAATTTTCCACTCAATTGCACAATTTTTTTTTTACAATTTGCCAATAGTTGGTCGGTATGGTTGGCAACAAGATTATTACAAAATGAAATTTGTGTACAATTTTTGTATTCATTGCGAGTGTCATGCATATATTCATTTTCCTCCTCTACAACCGCATGGTACGTGCGTGTATACCGTTTTGAGTTGAAAACTAAAAAATAACGACGACGACAATTTGCTTGAATGGAAGAGAGACAAACAGTGGTCTGTTGCGCGAAGGCAGATCTGTAATGAGCCGCTTAGTATGCACATCATTTTAAATAAAATAAAAAAAAAAAACAACAACAACCCAGAACCGTTTTCTACTATCTGCACCGTCACATCACGGCGAGTGTGTAGCCTGCTGCTGTCATTAAAAATGCACGCTTTTGCTGCTGCTGTTGCTGCTGCATTTAAGTTATTTTTCTACACACTTTATCCAATTGCAGTTCGCATAGGTTCTTTTCAGTATATTCGCACAGAGTGGAATAGAATAGGTAGAACGACCGAAGAATAACGCTAAATACCTAGCGGTTCTATGCCGGTACAATAATTTAAACCACTACTAAGGCACGTTTTAAGCGCACCACGGTGTGCGCTCTGTTCTTTGCGTCATCCATCGTTGTTGTAGAAAAAAAATAAAATAAAAAATTAAACTTCATTCTTTCTTGTCTTCTTGGGTAATCTAAAAGAAATCTTTCGCAAAAAAAAAAAAAATAAGAATGAATGCGGTATCTTATGGCATGCAGATGCCGCTGTCAGTTGCCCTATGGCGCAATACACAAAATATTCTGGCTTAACGCAGGGAACTGAGTTAGTACCTTCATTCTTTATTTTTTCTTATTTGTGTTTTTTTCCTACGTTTTCGTTTATATTTTTTCTCTCTTTAAACGGTAATCTAGCCATTATATTAACAGTTAAAGAAGATATAACATTAGGTTGCGCGCGCTTGCGCAATTTGTGTTGTAAGAATCGTGAGGCAGCAACTAGACACGCAGAATAGTGAGGTGAGTTTTCCTATTAGACAAGCAAATTGAGTTGTTAATATAGTTTTCTTTCGTTTGTTCTTTTCCTCACATTTTTTTTTTCGAATTTACCATTTGACAAGTGAAAACTTATATTATGGAAGTTCGGAGTTTTTTAATGGAAAATCAACCAATGTTTTAGCTAGTTAGCTGCAGAAATGAAAGAATTTTTTAGAGAATTGCAGAAGAGATACGGATTTCTTCTTTAATAATAAAGCAATAATTTTTTGTATGATAGGAATGAAAAATCATTGTCAGTGCGATCATTTGGATCAAATTGGATAAGAGATGTCGATGGGTGTCGTATTGAATCCCCAAAAAAAAGCCCCACGGGATAATATCCCCAAAAAAATTTAACCCAACTTGATAATATCCCCAGGGACGTAAGATAAATGGACGAAATCCCCAACTTAATAATTTATTTTGCCAAAATCCCCACGAAATCTTCAAATCCCCAGTATCCAAGACATTTCACATTTCATGCAATATAAATTAAATCTAATTTATCCACTTGGAGATTTTCGCCCTGGGTATTCTCTCTTTGAGGATTTTGCTACTGGGGTAACTGGCTATTTAAGGAGACACAGGAGACATTCCAACGTCAATTCTCTGGTTCACGCTTAATTTCTCAATGTGTGAAAAAGTAAAAACAAATGTCAAAGCCTCTTCAAAGCGATACATTATTTTTCACAACCAAATCATCCTGTGAGTACAATCATTTTGGATCGAGCAACCATTTATAGAAAACGCAAATGATGGGGTTTGATCCATTTTGCGGAATATTCAGATATTTCTCATTTACTGATTATACTTTTATATACTATATATTTGAATGTTGGATTAAAAATTATTGATTAAAAAACTTCTAATGCGTTATAAACAAGAAATGAATCTGATTACAGTTACAGCATTTACCGATTAGTACTTTTAAGTACACTCTGTGATACCAATTTATCATAATGAGTTCGAGAATTGGAGTAGACGTATCCGTAAAGTGATACAATTAAAAACTATTGTGATAACTGAAATGATATTTTTTATCACTTCACGTTTTTATAAATACAGAATTCAACCCGAAAGTATTGATTTTTTAAAGCATTAAATTCTTATAAGACACTGCTATCGAAATAGGAAATCAACAAGTTTATCATACTCTGCTATTCCAGCTCTAAATCCGAAAGACAGGGTTGTGAATTTAAGGACGATTATGAAAAACTAAGAGTCTGTCGTCAGCAAAACATTAAAATGGAAAAGCAGTTTCAGAGAGAAGATATGTGGACACAAAACTGAGCCCTAAGGCACACCAGCATTTATTTTGAGTTTTAGATTTGAAGCCATTTGACAGGATTTCTATTAAGTTCAGAGCGTATTTTTAAACCAATGAAGGAGGGAATCAAAAATACGCATTTTTGAAAGATCTGGATGCCAAGCTCTACTAAGCAGTGTCCTTAAACTCATAATCCAAAGAAATTTTTTTACTGGCTTTAAGCTTAGAAAGGTGCCCGTTCCGTAAGCATTTCTTCATCATTATTTTATATCTGCCGTAGGGCTTTCTATAATTTTCGTTAAGGTTTGCTAAAACCTTATTGCTTCAATCGTATCGACATATTTTCATTTTGTATGTACGTTTTTTAAATAAAATACAATTAAAATGCAAGAATGTTCTAAAGGTGTACTAAAATCTGGTTAAAGGGGTTATGTAAGAAAAATTGAGAGATTTTAATACGTTTTCTTTGCACTGAGAGGTATGTTCCCATAAACAATGGCAAAAATCTGCATAATTTTACAAATATTACAAATTATAAGCCGATTTTTACTCCCAAAAAATCCAGATTCCTAGGGAAGATTCTAGAAAATTAATTCCACAAACCCTTAACACCCAAACCTCTCACCAAACAAATTTAATGAAAGTTCCGGTAATTCCAAAAAATCGATTTGCTCTGTGTACATTCACCAATTACATTATTGTTAGCTCCTCAATCCCACACATAAAGTCCCAATCACAATACCAAAAAAAAAGTTAAAAAAAAACCTCACCCGGATTTTACTGTTAAATTTCGCTATTACGCATTTATGTATATTTTGCATCAACAAAAAAACAATAAACCATCAATAAAAGATAGCCTGCAGATGTCTTTAATAAACGAGGTCAGGTTTATAAAATATAATAATTTTGTTTGCATTACTTGCTGAAAAACAATTTCGTTTGTTCGGTAGGTAGGTAAGTACTAAAAAATGTGTTGGCGGCGCGACTAAGTCGACGTCGACTTCGACGACAATAATTACATTACATTATGTGTGTACTCACTTCATTAATCATCAGATATTACGTACAAAAAAGAATCTTTGAACATTTCTCCATTCGACAGCGAAAAGATACGAATTTAGAGATGAATTGTTAGAAGAAGTTTATGGAGAGGTGGATTCTCGACTCGAGGAAGTGGATATAAGAGTCGTTGTCGTCATCATTTGTCGTTTTTTATGTGTATGCAAAATTTATAACGGTAAACAAATAAACATCACTCGCAGAATAAAATAAGAATAATCACTTTTTGAAAAATACAACAAAAAGATACAAAGATACAATAGCAACAGAATCAAAACTTCAAAAAGGAAGATGTGTAATTGCGCATTGGTCTTTCTTTTGCTCAGTATGAGCTTCTACCAAGCGTTATCGCTTCCTCTGTATCTAAATTCGGTGAGAATTGAGTTTGATTGTAAACTTTTATCGATGAATTATGTATACATGTGACAGAAAGAAAAATGCTGTTCGATAAACAAAACATACATCTTAAAGATACATTTTCCACCTTTTAAAGAAAACTAAAGTGGTGTTTTCAATGTTGACTTTCTTCACAGTTCGTTAGTTTAATAATCATGTTAATAACATACAGCAAATTTGATGTAAGTTTCCTAATGCTTGGCAACTTGAATATCACAACTTCTGTAACTATGCTATGCATGATGTAGCTGTAGAGTATAGAAGTAGATACTCAACTTGTGTAAACACCATTCCCATTAAATGAGCATGTGGATTTTTATTTAGTATCTTTTGATGTTTTGAAGAATAAACTTCACAAAGCACACACTTAAAAGATATGTTATCTACAAAATGAGCATAATTTTCTGTTTTCGGTTTACAAACAAGTATCTGTACTGTTGTTGTTATTGTTGTTATGGTTGCTTTAATATTTTGATGTGCGCCAGTGCAATTATATCGCATTTAATTTGACGTTTGTTGCATTATACTTTTTTCTTATTACCTTCCTTCTTGTCATAAGATGTTGTATATATGTATTACAACGACACGGTGTAGAAGATACAAAAAGTGCGGTGTGGACCAGAGGTGCAAAAATAAATACCAGAGAAACTTGCATTCATGGTCCAAGTTGTCGTGGTCGTATTCGTCAAATTGTTTTATACCGGCAAATTGCAGTAAAATTCTTATGGAAGTTGACTCTGTACATAGTGTGCCAGATGATGAAAATTCGAAAAAAACAAGAAGAGTGCAAGTGTTTCTACTTTTTTTTTTTTGAAAATTTTCTGATTTTGTGCGCAGTCAGCTGTGGCGGATGAATGCCAAGTTTATCTAGATTTGTAGATTGCAATTGAATGTTGAACTGAGAATTCTTGTGAAATGCGAATTATTTTCAATGGAAATCGAGTTTTTGCAACGATTTTTACTTTAATGTCCATGTTATGATTTGTACTAAAAGTGTACTAAACACTCAATGAGTAGAAAATTCTTATTTATCAATTTTTTTGTAACTTTTTTTATAGAAATGTCAAGATAAGTATGCGTAAAATGACATGTATGACAATTACTGTGGTGAAATATCAAGTAAAGCATTTGTACTAAAAGTGTACTAAAAACGAAAGTATTAAATTCAAGTTTGTATGTTAATATTCTTTCAATCACCATTAAAGACTAATCTTTTATTGATTTTAGAATCAGAACAGTTAACAAAAAACAAATAAATTTAACGTTAAAGGAATAAATGGTAAAACACATAATAACATAAGTTTATCTAGATTTGTAGATTGCAATTGAATGTTGAACTGAGAATTCTTGTGAAATGCGAATTATTTTCAATGGAAATCGAGTTTTTGCAACGATTTTTACTTTAATGTCCATGTTATGATTTGTACTAAAAGTGTACTAAACACTCGATGAATGGGGAATTCTTATTTATTAATTTCTTTTGTAACCTTTTATAGAAATGTCAAGATAAATATACGTACTAAAAGACAATAAATACAGAATTGATGTTTTTTAAATGATTGTATGACAATTGTGTCATGTAAAACATTTGTACTAAAAGTGTACCAAAAACGAAAGTATTACATTCAAGTTTTTATGTAAATATTCTTTCAATCACCATTACAGGTTATTCTTTTATTGATTTTAGAACCAGAACAGTTAACAAAAAACAATAAAATTTAACTTTAAATGAATAAATGGTAAAACACATAAAAACTTATTCTTAAACTAACTTGAAATGCGAAGAATTTTTATTTTATTTTTAAACATTTTTTTTATCGTCAAAAAAGCCGGATTTAAAGAAACAATGTTAAAACGCAGTACAAAATACTTCATAAGATTAACTTTAATTTTATTTTTAACCATAAAGTCACATATGACAGTTAAATAAAACTTAATTCCTAGAAACACAAAACAAAATTATTAATTGCCGGCTACGCAACTCATGAGATTTGTCGGTTATAAATCAGAGTTCTATAAGAAAACACACCCATTTCAGTTGTTTTATTACATTTTAGAACATAAAAATACAAGTTTAAGTAGACAAGACTTTTATTGTCATTTTTCATATTTGAGTGGATGGTTGGTTTGAGTTGTTTTGTAAAGTATTGTCATTTCAAGCGAATGAATAATAATAAATTAAGACGGTATACAAACAAATTTCAGACTCAAAACATGTAAACTCAAACTTCAAAAAATAAGGTATGAAAGAAAATTTTGGGAAACACAAATAATTTCCACTGAATAATAGAAAAAAAATCATAAAAAAGACATTAAACGATGATACAATGCATGTAACACTTATGATCTGTATGCTCTTACCTCAAAAAATACAAATTGTTTGCTTCAAGAATAAGGTTTTATATATTCCAGTTTAACCTGGACTGTAAATGTAGATTTCAGAATTATTTCTACTGAGACTGTGAAGCCTTTGATATAATCCTTTTGAGAATGTATGCTTAGTTTGGGGAAATTAGAATGTTATTTCTGAAACATTTTCTTGGGAGAATAATCGTAAATATCGAAAATTTACTATTATTATTTGAATATATGACCTTTTTGTTTGTAATATCGATATTTCAACCAAGGAAAGTATTTCCTAGGAACATAAATTAATATTCTTGAGGAATATACAAAATTTGGTTTGTAAATTACTGCTCCATGACCACATTAATTTACTGTAGGTATTTTGGAAAAAGAAAAGATTAATTACTTCTAAATTGTCACGATTTTGTTTGTATATTTTTTGTAAATATTTTTTTTTAATATCATGTTAAATATCAATAAACAAAAAGTGACAGAATCAATTTTTTATCATTTTTAAAACATTTACCTGTCACACACAATTTTTTTATGAAGGAAAACATCAAAGCAAAAAAGATGTCTCATCAAAGTCAAACGAAAAAAAATTGTGACGATTTCATAAAAGTCCAAAAAATTTAATTGACAGCCAATTTCCTTTTTGCCAAAGTTACGTAAAACATGAGACAAACTCAAAATAAATACACAGTGTGACGGAAAATATGAAATTTGTATTGAAAATTGTCCCAACTAAATTAAATCATTATTGCCCGAATTTATAAGAACCTCCCTATATAAAAAAACACAATATAAACTGGAATATCTTTACATATTTTATGTTATAAAATAAAATAAAAAATAATTGAATCTTCTATGGCATTTTTAAAAATATAGCAATTCTTATGTCATACCGCACTAAAGTACTAAAAAAAGACACTGAAATATTTAAAAATATTGTAAAATATTTTTTTTTTGTATTACCAAACCAATGATTAATGACCCAATGTTTTATGTTATTTTAAGCATCAATTATGTATACAGAGGAAGTCGGTGACGCCAGCCAGTGTAAAGTGAAAATAGGGAAATTTGTAAAATTGATAATTAGCTGAAGGCAGATGTTGCTATATTGGCTGAGGTTTGTGTTCGTACGCATGATAGCTTACAAACAGGAATATTGCATAATTAAATATTTTACTATAAGGGACAAAATAAAAAGAATTTTCGTTTGTATTTAATTAGATTTGGAAACAAATTAAATTAAATTTTTTGGTGCGCCAGCCAAGACCTAATGACTTATACTTTGGACCATTCATGTGTGTGTGTTGGGAAATTACAATTTACTGTCGAATCTGAACGGGCAACATGAAATGCACTTTTTCGATACAAAGTTTTCACTTGGAGGATTAGTCATTTCTTTACAAGAGCTAGTGGCGTAGAGAAAAACAAGGTAACACGAACTCCGATGGTTTTTAACAGCAGTCCGATACACTGTAACTACTAAGCCACGTATCATTGAAAATCTTCGGACGTTCTGGTTTACAACGGTGTCTTCTACCATAAAAAGAACTTCAAAAGACGTTCCATAATGGTTTTTCTTCTCCCATACGACCTACGGGGTCTATCGAGACGACATCTGCTTCGAGGCAGATTTCATAAAATTCATGATTTTATTTTCTCTGTAATCGTTTTTTCTCATACAAGGTCCCAACAATTGTTCGGAAAACTTTTCTCCCGAATACGGTTAAGAGATCAGAGACTTTTTAGTAGGCACTAGGCACCCAAGTCTCTGCTTTATATTTGGATACTCAAATCTAGTTAGACCATAGTTTTTTTTAGAGAAACAACAAACAATATAGTTTTGTATTGTAAAGGTGTGTCCACATCAAAGAAACATTTTTTTAAACATTTCAGAAACATTTAAAAAACATTTCAGACACAAAAAAACATTTGAAATGTTTTTTAAATGTTTCTGTTTCATTTCAAATATGTTTTTTTGTGTCTGAAATGTTTTTTAAATGTTTCTGAAATGCTTATTTAAGTCTGGACGCTTTGCGAAACATTTCTGAAATGTTTCACGAACGGAAAACTTTCCTTTCTTTTCAAGCATTTTAATCTAGTTGACAGGTTTTTCGTTTTTGTTTGTATTTTGTTCATAGCGATAAAACTTGACGCTGGGATTTTTACTTTTTTTTACAATTCATTTTGAAGTACAAAATGGGAACAAATAAACATTTCAGAAATGTTTCTGAAAGAAAAAAAAAACATTTCTGAAGTGTTTTTTAAACAAATGGCAAACAGAAACGTTTTTTTAAACAAATGTTGATAAGATAAGATATCCAGATTTGAAGGGCCTTGAGAAACTAGGGTAGATTATTTTGGGTTTTATCAGTTACAGGACTTTACTACTTTACATCTACTCAAAAAACAGTGAGACCGTTTTCCTTGAAATTTCAGGCAATCTTTACCTTAGCCCACCGGCCTTGGCTTTATCAGAGCAACGCTTCCCGATAGATCAGCGAATATTGAAGCATCATTGCCCGTAGTTAGTTGTCGGATGGGGGGTAATGTAATGTAATGTAATGTATACACCCGATAGATGGCGGTGTAGTGGAGATATGTAGGAAAATGTAGTTTTCATATCATCAATTTCTTATTTAAATTGCTTGACCAATTTTGAGAATTTTTTTGTATGAATCAATATGGTAATCTTGGTAGTTTAAAGATATAAATGGCTCCGATAGATGGAGCTGTTGTCAGGATTCAGAAAGAGTATATGGTATACCCGAATAAAGCTGAGTCCGTGTTTTATATAAATACTAGCTTCTGGCTAGTCTGTGTGGAATCAAAATTCGTTGATGGGCATTGATCTGGGGCTCTCTCCCAATCCCCTATAACAACAGCTCCAGTCTTAGCGGCAGCCATTTTTCTTTTTTATTTTACTGTGTCAATTCTACTTCATTTGTCTGCCACACATTTATAAATAATTTTTTTTATTTTTTTACATCAAATCACGTCAAAGAAAAACATTCAGAATTCTTCCATAGTTTTCTATGGATTTTTTTGGGATAAAAAGAATTCGTTATAGAAGTAAAGCGAATCATGCAACTCATCCAACTTCTAAAATTCACAAATTGGTTCAATCGTTTGACGCATGGAAGCTTAGGCATACATCAATTCAAATTTAAGCCTCTCCCATAGTAGCGCTGCATTTTTCCGGGACACGAATTAGACTATTTTTCAATCCAGCACCTCATCCATCTACCTACCAAATTTCTTCCAAATCCGTTAGGTCGTTGAGGTGTGATTGCGGAACAAACATTTTCTTAGCGAAAATTTGTCTTTTTTGTTGGCAATTTCGTTCCATATTTTTGATAATGCTTGAAAAGGCACTGTCCCCATATATATGTAGTTGCTTATTGCGTTACATGACCAGCCCACACAGCCCACGGAACCCTCGGGTATAGATATTTAGTGATTCCCGTGCGAAGCTAGGGCGGATACTTGTCGCAAATAATAATGAAAAAGTATTCCTACTCCTAATGCTTTAAGGGTATCATCTTCAAGACTATTGCTTATTTATTGCACATAATTTCAATTTTCCGACATTTACACTTGTTATCTGTCAGCAAATCTCTCCACCCCCACAGAGTGAATATAAACAAAAATAAAACAACAATCAATTAGCTAGAAAATAAAAATGCAAATTACAAAACAATAATAAATCAAATGACGAAACAGACACACATCGAGTTACAACAGTCCTCTTGTTGTGCGGGTGCGATCTTATCATTTTGATGATTTAAACACCCTATTCTACTCAAGTACAATACAACAACCCCTAAAATAGTTCCCCATTAATAGTGACAAATAAAAGCAGTTTCCTTTCAATTCATTCTGCTACAATAAACTTACTACCCTTATATTTTGTTGGTAAAAACACGTGCGAAAATTAAAATGTCAATTAGCACCTCAACTAGAACACGTAACACGCACGACTTATTTCAAAAAAAAAAGTTTCCCCATTCGGCATAAAAATTGTCAATGTCGACACGCCCGTGTGTTTTTTGTTATTCACTCTTGTCATTGATAATACACAAATAAAAACGAAAATTTGCAAATTCAAATAAAGTGCAACTAATTAACAAAATAAAATTCAATTAAATTCTTTTCTCTGTGTTGGCTGTCAAACTAATATTTGTTTTGTTTCTTTTTTTAATAAAATAAATACAAAAAGTATCTTTTAAACCGCAACACTGAAAACATAATGCCAAGAAATATGTGCAATGAAACCATAAAAATGTCTAGATACACTTTTATCGTTAAGACATGGAAAAAATCTCTGAGGTCAGTTTCATTGGATTTATCAACTTTTTAGTTGAGAATTGAGATACAGATACAGCGAGGTAGATACGATACTAACTTAACTCACATTCACATGCTTGTTGTGAGGTTGCGTGTTTGTGTGTGTGATTTTATTTATTTATTTATTTTGTTTATCTCTTACTATGAAATAAAATATCTGACAATCTATCAGATACAAAATAAAATACATTTTGTTATTTCTTATTCTTTTGCTCATTGGTTTGGCTTTTTGAAGGAATAGCTAAATTCTTTCTGGTTTTAGTACTAAAAAAAATATCTACCAATATCTTGATTTTGTTGCTTCGTCACTAAGTGAACTTTGGTTCTTCTTGAATTCCAAAGAGCCAACAGGTAAGGGACACTGCAAACAAACTACCTAATAAGTCTGGCATAGAAAACAAAAGCGTTAATAATTTTACAGAAATTTTTGTGGATATTGACATCGATACCAGGAATGCGTGAATACATGCTATAAGCTGTGGAAAACGAAGGCAACATGTTAAAAATAGACAAACGCAATAAAGCTGTTTGTTGAATACGCACGAAAGTCAAGTGATTGGAATTGACAGACTTGTTGGAAGTGAATGGCGAGTTATATATATACATTTATACTTGGCTTTACTCTGGTGAACAGATATGAGTTAATTAAAAGATTGTCATAGCAAAAGATTACGATGGACGTAATTGATTTCATTACTGTTTAATTGACCGGTATTGATGTGATTTGTTGTATGTAGAAAAAAAATTGTGTGTGTACTAAAAAGTGTACTAAATTGTCTTCGAAGAAAATCTTAGTATTTTTAAGTTCCCCATATCTATAGGATATAGATAAAATATAGACGCTATCTCTTTGTTACCAATCAGCTCTCTTGTCGAAATGAAAAGCAGCAGATTGTCCTGAGGCAGAAGACCTAAAAAGAGGTCAAACAGTTTAGCTATCTTGCAATTTATCTTGACTGCCAAACCACAATGGAAACCAACAGATCAGAATTAATAGGAGGGGGTTAGTGTACTATTCAGAGACTCCTTCATTGATAGTCTAATTATATTTAAGGCAAATTGCATTATCAACCACTCTTCATGTTGAACTTTTATAATTGTAGTCGGCATATGAAATCGAGTTCCACGGGGAAGAATTTGCACACCTAATCTCTTTAACATTTAAAACACTTTTCATTGATGATATCATAGACATCTTATTTCGTACAGAACAAGTCTAAGAGTTGTGATCTTCAGAATAATGTGGAAGAATGCTTTATGCATAATTCAGCCTAATTGTCCAGCCTGTCCCTAAGAGAGGTGCCCCATCCTCCTCCTCTTCCTTCCGACCCATAGCACTAACATCCCTTCTTTCTAAGGTCATGGAAACGCTGAATAACCGTCAGCTTAAGGAATACCTCGAAGATCGAAAGCTTCTCCATGACCGTCAGTATGGCTTCCGCAGCAACCGTTCCACTGGTGATCTGATGGCATATATCACCGAACAGTGAAACAAATCTTTACATCGCTTTGGTGAAAGTAAGATTATTGCTCTTGATATCTCTAAGGCATTTAAAAAGTGTGGCATGAAGCTCTCTTATCGAAAATGCGTGCTTTTGGGATCGATGATACTCTTCCTCGTTGGATTAGAAGCTATCTTCTGGACCGTTCAATACAAGTTTTATTGGACGGATTTAAGTCTGATTCCCACAAAATAAATGCAGGTGTGCCCCAGGGCTCTGTTCTGCCTCCGACTCTTTTCCTCATTTTTATAAATGATCTTCTGTCTGTTATTTCTAATCCACTTAACTGTTTTGTTGACGACTCTACCCTCAGCTTTTCATATTCGTTCTATAATTCACGTCCTTCGCCTTCGAACGAACAATTGCAACCGTACCGTATTTCAAGCTCATTAAACTCCGATTTATACAGCATTGTCAAATGGGGTAATAGGAATCGTGTGGAGTTTAATGCTTCGAAAACTCAATGCTGTCTTCTGTCATTAAAGCTAAACATACCCCCAATGCCATTGTCCCTGAATGGCACTTACATCGAAGAAACCGAAAAGCTCTCAGTATTCGGTTTGTTTCAAAGACAACCATGCGTCAATTCTCTAATCTGCGATGTTATAAAGCGGAAAAACATTTCACTGGTTAACGCTCTCTTTAATTCTCGTTGTGTAAAAAAAACTGAAAGCAAATGTCAAAGCCTCTTAAGAATGATAAATTTTGTTCCACAACCAAATCATGATCAAGCAACCGCAAACGATGGGGGGTCCAATCCATTCTCCGACAGCTTCGGATATTTTCTTATATTAATTTACTATATTTATATAATAATTATACTATTTGTTTTATAATTTTACGACCTTTTGATTATAATTATTTTGTTTTTAATTTTTTTTTATTTTTTTGATTTTTTTTTTAAGTTATTATATTATAATTATATCATAATTTTTTGATTAATATAACTCCCAATGCATTATAAACAAATAAATCTACAAACAAATAAACTGTGACACCAAATTATCACATAAAAAAACTGTTGTGGAAATTGTGATGATATTTTTTGTATCACTTCACTTCGGTAAACAGCGTCGGAAGGTCTTATACAGGCCATTTGGAACCTTTATCTACAAGCTTTGCATAGAACTTGCTTACTTTTAAAGGCCTTATAACCGCAATTTTTTAGTTGCCAAAGTTTTAAGAGTGTATCTTGTAAAAGTTTGATTTATACAAGATCTATACAACCTTTTTGCTAAATTTGAAAAAATGTATATAAGTATAGGTCATAGGGCATCCTTTTACAAAGATATTTTTGAACTTTATTAACAACTTAAGCAAACTAAACTTCTTGGGGATTTCTATGGTAGGTAGGTCTTTTAAGTGAGGTATTTATGCTGACTTGGTTATAATGAGAGTCAAAGGCGCGCTGATAAATGATGGAACGAAGCATACGATTGGTGTATTGGGTTCATAGCTCGTGCGGTAATAAAATCTGATTTTAAAAGCTTAAACATTTTCAAATGAAGATTACTTGGATTTATTTGGAAATGTTATTGAGAGAGAAGCGGTAGACAATATTTCCATTTAGAAGTCGATGGATTAAGGTAATTTATTCGTCATCTCAGTTCAAGAAATGCACATCGACAAGCATTAGACGAATTTCGAACGATGAAAATGTCAAGACCAGGTTTTGCTAGCGTATTCAAGAATGGTGCAAGCGAACGTCAAAATGAAGATTTCGTCACTTAAGGACCAAAGAATTCTTTTAATCAGCCTTCAATAAAAAAAGGGCTGAGTTGGTAATAATGTGGCTCCAAAAATGAAGCTGAATGATAACTCCATAAGAGAATCAACTATAGGTACTTGAACGTTATTTTGGAACATATGATTTAGGTGCAACAGGGAACTGCTTACGAGTAAAGGTGATAGGAAATTTTTTTAGACAGCAGATGGAAAATCTAAAAAGGTCGTCTTGGAGTATCTACGAAACGTCCATAGAAAAAATGATCCTTAAGATTTTTTGTCATGCGCATATAAAGAAACTACCTTATAACTTATTTTTTCTTCCAAAGATGGTTTCAAGATAAGAATAAGAATCTGGAACACATAGGTCAACCATAAAATGCCAAAACACATATAACAGAGGAGGGGACAAAGTGGAACCTTGTGGTACCCCATAGTGTATTAACTCAAAGGCTTATGAACAAAACAGTTACTTATAGAGCATAAATTTGGAAAAAACCGGCCTTTATGTTGAACTCGATGAAACGTTTTTGAACCGCCCAGATCTGTTATTTCACTTTTTTCCAAATTAAAGCACTTTTTCTGTTAAGAACAGGTCAATCTTTTGGAAGCTTAAATTCTTAGATATCGGTTCAAAGTATTTCCACGATTTCAGATTGAGAATATAAGGCAAAATATTTAAAGTGAATGGAGTTGAAAAAATCTTACGAAAACCAGTTAACTTCTAAACTATGACTTAACTTGATTTGAGTTTTATTTATATAAGGCGATAGTATTTTTCAAATATTTCTAGACTCAAAATCCAACTTTAATCTCTTCATTGCACACCACAAATATTTAAGTTCCCATCAAATTCCAAGATTAAAATAATTGCTTTTCCTAAAAATAATATTGAAATCAGCTTTAAAATAGATCTCCCCGAACTGGTTCCATATACTATATTCCTACTCAATGTCAAGAATGATAACTAATCATGTGAAATGAAGAAAAGTTGTATTAACGTTGGAATAAAAAAAAAAAACAATAAAAAACCAAAAAAAAAAAACAGAATCTCGATTGCACTTCTCACAATATCATTACAAAAAAAAAGAGATAAAAATGCACAAAAAATAGGAAGAAACCATTGCTTATTATAATTGAATCTAATTATAGATTCTTCTTTTATTTTATTTTTTATCATTATGTATATGTACGTTCCATCTACACGAATGCGGAAAACAACAACTTCCAATGAAGAAGAAGAGGACGACGACAACGACACACGACTATGAAGTAGCACAGAGTCTGGCGTTCTGCGCGTCGATTATTATCATAAGACCATAAGAACGAAGCCCAAGATCGCGGTAATCCTCGAAAATTCATCACCCGAGAAAATACGCCAGATTGAAAGTAAATAAATAAAAAAATAAAAAAAATAAGTTGCCGTGAGCTCTCGATGGGCTTCAATATTCTTCATATATGCCTTGAGATCATCAACACCTTTACCGAATATGGCCAGTTTAACAACAACATACAACCTACTCTTGGGCGGACAGCTTATAACATTACACCCGACAAATTACATAGAAAAATCGGGAACAAAAAACCGATATTATAAAACAGAATTACGAACAACTTTTTGTTTTGTATATAATTGTTCAAGGTTTTGAGGACATTGACGTTTGCTCGACGTCGACGACGAGCTGTTGCTGTTGCGCGATGATCGTCATCATCACCACGAACAAGAACGGGAGAAAAAATAATACAACCACGAGTACGTACGTTAAAAAGACACTAGCGGTGAGTGAAATCCGGAACCAATACGATTTAAAAAAATTATTTTATTCAATCTCAGTGTGTCAAGTTAAAAACAAAAAACCATTGAGTTGGCAGCACTTAGGGGTATTGACATGTAATGGTCTGCCCTTTGAGGACAGTTCTAACTTTCGAGGAAGAATGTCATTACCATGAAACACAAACGATTCGATTCGTCATTAAAATTAGAATTAAAGTAGAAAACAAGCATTCGTTAGACAAGCATACGTGTCTTTGACAGTTGAGGGGTTCTTTTATGACTATTGAGCTTGTAATTGTATGGAAATCTCTACAGGATGACCATACGTTCTTTTTTTGTATTCTGGATTATTGAAATGATATAATTTCTTATTAGTTTTTTTTTTCTTTTGATTAGTTTTTGTATGGAAGTTTTGTAAAACCTTAAAAATTACACAAGTCTTTTGAAAAGACACATCTTGTATATCAATTTTGAAATAGTGAAGAAGAGAAAGAAAACATTCTGATTCATACAAGTTTTTACTTGATGATATATAAATAGGTCTTAACCCTGTCCAACATAAATTGTCATTACAGGCCTTACGGGCGACCTTATTTTTTTGTAAATGTTACCAATTGGTGGATTTTCTCCCTGAATACCTACTAAAATTAAAAATCAACTATTGACTTACCCAAGGCCACAACGGAGACACGGATTGCATGGATGTATGTATATTGAAAGCAAGAACATTATTTTCGAGTTACCACTTCTACGCTAATGAAAATCATGATTTCAGGTTCTTAACACAGTTTTGAGAATTGGTACTTTGTAAAGCTTTTTTAAAACCAATGATCTAAAATGTGAACTATGGAAACCCTGTAATATTTCGGCTATCTCAAAGCACAAAATTCAAGAGCTGTCATAGTAAGACTCCTATCTTCCCTGTACTAACAGTTTTTTGTAAGACAGAGTAGTGCGTTTTGAATATGAAAAAATGCAGAGACCTACAATAAAAGGCGAATTTTAAAAGGCTTTTCTTAAGACAAAGTAGTAACCTTCGTGTCAACCAAGAACAAAAACAATGTTTGGCCCAAAATGTTTAAAAATGTGTGCTTGAAAAGACCCCTCTACCATAGCTTCTTGTTGTTTCTTATTCTAAGAAAGTTTGTCTTAGAAACTTAGAAACGAAAACACATGCATTACAAAATGTATAAATTGATTTTGCTTACCTTTTGCCACTCTTTTTAAGGCCTTAATGGTGGTTTTAACGATTGCATACATTTCGCAATCGATTGGAATGTAGTTCGTTACAAGAGACAGATTTCCCTTCACTTAATGAGATGTTTCATTTAATTTTTTTTTCAAATTTGTAATTTTCTTATTTTGAAACAAAACTGATGCAAAACTGCAATTCGAATATAGTTTCAGTTTTTTTTTTACGCAAAAAATATACCCCTGGTCACACTAACGTGCAATACAATTCCATATCATTATTTTCATTTTACCATTTTATACTTTTTTTCTTATATTTAATTTATTTCACTTCGTTTCTTCTTCCGCTTAAAAGTGTAAACAACACACGTTTAGCGAGGGATATTATAATAACATAACCGTGATGTGATGTGGTGATGTGTGGTTGTAGCTACTTTGGGGCAAATGTGTGTGTCTTTTTTAAAGAGAATTTTTATTTTTATGTGATATGTGGTGAGAGAATCAGAATGATGTATTTGTGATGGAATTCTTGTTTTCTTTAATAGTATTTGTTTAAGGTGATATGGTGTTGGTGTTGGTTTGCTGTTGATATAGGGTATAGCATGGTAAGGGCAGCGGGATTTCTTGAAGTGGAATGCACTCGGTAAAGTTATATTTTTTTTTCATATGCTTTACGAAAACTTACTTTCAAGATTTTTTTTTCATTTATTATTATTTTGTTAAAAACAAAGACGGAGATGGGGAATTCCTTCCTCGGTGTTGATGAAATTCTTTCGGGATGGGCTAATTTAAAAGGAATTAAAGGGAAAGTGATGAACTATTAATTACGTCAAATGACTTTAAGGAAAGCTGTGTTTCAATCGTATGTGGATTTGTATTTGAATGTGAATGGATCAAGTTTTGTTGGTACATTTGGTTTATATTCTGTTTAATTTTTTTCGGTTTAAGAGAATTTTGGGTACAATTTATGTTTGACGTTGGGCGCCAGTTCTGTTTTGTTTAGCAATTTTGGCTTCAAACATGACTTAAGTTAAAAAAGGAAGCAATTTCTGAATTGCAAGCCTGTGAAAATTGATTCGTGATGTCCCAGAAGTAAGAAAATGAGAAAATAGTAAATTGTTCATATACTAAGAAAAATTCTTTAATATAGGGTATAGTCTTTTTCTTTTTCTCTTTCAGAACATCCATCCATACATCAATCAAGTGCTCGTTGCAAGAATGTAGGTTATTCACTTATAATGCTTAATAGTCGGCAAATAATAATTGATTTTCTTTCGGGTCGATCATTTTATTTGCCAAAGAGAAAGCCAAGCTCTGCAAAAATAGCAGAGGACCTTAAATGTTACCCTGGTGCATTTCCACTTTGATTAAGAACCAAAGAGACTCTGCACTACTACCGCCCACTTTTTTTTCTGACGGTAGTAGTGGAGTAGATAAGTTTGTTAACCTTTAAATTGTGAGTGCGAGCTGCTCAAGTTGGGCAGCAATTTTTCAAAAGTCCTAGTACAAGCTAAATGTCCTGTGTGCGTTTTTAATGGGAAAATAGTCTCCTTAGTCCATATCTATTGCCCCGAATTCTTTCCAATGTTTCTAAATCTTCCAAAAAGTGCCGATAAAGATTTGGCGCATTTATTTAAATGAGTCCATGTTAACTACACTTACAAGAATGTTAAGAATCTACCTATCTTTGTTAACTCTTTACGAATACTTAGATGTACGGTAAGAAGAAACGAGATCTCGATAATTGATTACGAGAATTGAACTGACTATTTGGAAAATACTCCTACTACTTATTAACAAGCAATTGCTTAAACCTGTACTGACATACGGAATCCAACAATGGGGTTGTAACATTCCAAGCTATAGCAAATCATATCAAAAAGTCATATAAGTAATCGTTTATGTTACTGGTACATGGTATACAGCGATTTAAAAAAGACTTGTGTATATAAGCTGTCGAAGAAGATATACAAAAAATTGCTATCAAGTATTAAAAAACTTTTTCTTCCATGCCATTTTAATAGAAGCATTCAACAGACCTTTAAAGAGGCAAACATTGTTCGCCAATTCTGGAGAACGAAATTGTTCGTAATAAGACGTATTACCGTTTGATAATCCTGTTCCTGTATCTGGAAGTTCCCTTGATGGTTCCTCGAAAAACATGATAAAAAAAAAAAAATATTTAATAAGGGAACTTAGTTGTAGTCGTAAGAACAAATCAGGACATTGTTTAATAAGTAAGAATATACGGGCATATAGTGCTTATCATATTTCACCATCCGCCTGAAAAAAAAACTCACTCTAGTAGATTGGAAGAAATTTTTTTTCCTCCACTGACTAGGCATTTGGTTAAAGCTGATAAGTTTGGAGATGAGATTCATGAGCCATCTTGAATCGTTGTCTCCCATCTTTTTCCAGATCTCAAAAAATATTTCGTCCGGTAAAAAAAGTGCCCTTTTAGTGGTTCGAGGATTTCTTCATTAAGGTATTGGAAAGTATAGACAAGGAAACAATACATTTAAGGGTCCCCAGAATACCGTTTTTAAGGCCTTTAAATATAACATAGAAATTCACCAAAAAAAATCCAACTAGCAAATAAAAAAAAAAAAACAATTTAAATAAAAAAAAAAAAACAATTTAAATAATTATTACTTCCACTTTCGTTAATTGATTAGACATTTTCAAGGTGAAAGACCTTAGAACAAACACCAAACGAAGCTCCTAAAATTGACTTATTTATCAAAATAACTCTTTACCCATTACATATTTTCTTCCGTTTATTGCTCCAAAAAGTTACACCTTCAATAAAAAAAAAACAAAAAGAACATTTCAAGAGCCCATAAACAACCACTCATCACTAGAATAGAAACAAATCAAACTCGCACACAGCCGAAAATAAAATTAACTCCATTAAGCAAACATTGACCTCATCGTAGGTCAACCCAAAGGTCAACTCCCTCCTCCACCTCCCTGGAGGCAGGCAGTGTATAAACGAATGTCTCATAAAATGTTTTCGAAAATTGCATCCAATTTGATTGTTTTAAATTAAGGAAATGTTTTATTTAAAATCTGTTTTTTATGTTTTCTTTTCCAGAAATGTCATTCGTTATGTAAGCAACCAAAAAATTGCCACATCCTTAAGAATTTAATGACTTCACCTTAAAAAAAATGAAAGCAAAATGATGCAACATTCTTAACAATTCCTAAATGAAATAGTTATTTTAATTTTGCGTTCTATGGTACTTTGTTCATACCCTAGTTGTAGGCATTGTTGTTTTTTTTTTTTTTTTATTCAACCACAAAAAAAAAAATAAATAAAAACTAAACCAAACGAAAAACAAACGTATCTGCTGCGAAGAATGAAAAAATTAGATTGCACAAAAGTTGATTGCACTCAAGTTTTAGATAAAGCTTTTTCAAGGTCATCTCCCAATTTCCAACCAACAAATCTAAATGAAACAGACTGAGAGCATCAAAATATTATACACACACAAGGCCTGGGTCGTTGTCGAAAATTTGGTTCTTGTTCTTGTTTTTTATTGGAGCGCGGTGACAGTGGCAGAGACAGCCACGAGCAAGGCTTCCTCCCAAACGCCGACGACGACATTGGCATCCGAAAATTCATCATAGTGGTCGTAATAGACTTGTGTTTCATGGGAACTTTTTTTTCAAAAGGGGGTTCGTAGATACTCTTTTGGCGTATAAATTCAGGGACTCTGCTTACTTTATCCGTGTCTAAGTCGATTTTGTCTTTTAATTCAAAGAAATAACGAGACTTTGCTGGGATCATATTTCCTTTTTGAGAAACTCAAAATGATTCCCCAACTAAAAAACAAATAAACATAAAACTTAGACACAAAAAGTACAATAAAACAATTAAACCGAGTTCGTACATTAAAAAGTCCGCCGATGATGTGCTAACTGAATGACAAGAGAGTGTTAGGCTATAAACACAATCAAAATACAAAAAAATTATGCAATCTTTTGCGGCTTGTTTGGTACGCATATAATTTTTTCGATTTTTTTATTTTGCATATAAGAAATGAATTTAAATAAAATCTTTCTATAAATAGAAAAAAATATTTAATGGTTCCTTTTTTGAATGTTTGCAACTCTATGACTCTATTTGTCTAGAATGGAGTCGAAAATGGCAGTTTGGAATGTATTGCCTATTTTTTTAAATCCTATAACACGTTTTTTTTTTTTTTTTTTGTTAAATATAGAATGCTGATTTAAATGACGCAATGATATAGAAGATAATTAATAGCCTTTTTTTTTTGGGAGTGTGAATGAATAAAAATGTTGATGGGTTCATGTTTAATTTGTTAAATTCAAACGAATTTTGTTTGATTCGTCTAATGTTGGCCAAGTTAAGAGAAGTGAATGTTGATTTGAATTTACATAGAATTGGTATATGATCTAATTTTCGAAATTATGAGCTTAAGTTTGGAGAATTTTATTGCATCCGGCTTTTTATGTTGTTTCAAGATACATTGTTTTTTTTTTTTTTTTTATAGAGCGATACTAGGTTTAATGTTGTCCGGCATTCGATAACTACTATTCTAATTTGTTTTATTAATACAAACTATAAAAATCTTCACATTCAGTTAAAAAAACTGATGGTATACCACAGGAAAGTGCTTTGATACCCTAACTATTTACTTATAAGGTAAAGTGATGGACGATCCAAAAGTATAGGAGTTATATCAGACATTAATTTTCTGGCGAGAAAAATGATTCATTAGAAATAAAGGAACATTCTATTCGAACAAAGAAAAACACAAATAATCGCAATTCTCCGCTCTCAACACAAAATTGTTTAGAATCACCTCTCCGTTAAAAAAAATGCAATCCGAGATCTAAAAAACCGTAAGTTGTCTCCCTATTTCGAAGGTATATCCATAGAAAAAAGTACGAATTACTCTCTCTGGAAGTATTTCATTCAGTACCAATTCGAAACACGATTGAGGTTAGGTTAAAATAGACTATAGACGAGGTAGATGTGGCTGTTAACAGATCTAGAAAACGTTAAAAACACTTTGACGGACAGAAGTTGGTAAATGATGCCGGTGATATCCATTGGACATCTAAAACTGTGCTGTTCTATTTTATTTCAAAATGAGTTGATCATCACATGCTTTAACTTCCTTTACAGAAATATTTAAAATATGCCCATATTTGTTAACTTGGTACAAATACCAAAGGCTAACGAAGCAGTGTCTACATGAGGCTTAGCTAAAATTGAAGACGTAAGTTAAAAAGAAACGAGAAGTTCGCCAATAGGAAAATAATCTAATCTAAATAACAATAACAAACAGCTTATTTACAAGCAAGTGCTTAATGCGGGTAGGACGTACGATGTACTATTTTGGGGTTCTATCATTTTCAGTTATAGCTAAGCACAGCAATCAGAGATTTGTTTAATGCTCCATAGACATGGTACATAGTACGAAACAGTGATTATTAACACAGAGAAGATATACAAAAAAAAATCCATTAAGCTTAACCCAGGTTTACAAGACCATTTCAAGAGAAGCGTTCACCAGGGCCTTGAAGAAGTAAAACTTGTTCGCTGACTTCGGAGAACGAGACTGTTCGACTTAGCGTAACAAGTCGTAAAACCCTTTGATAATGTGGTATCTACAAGATGTAACACCATAAAAACATTAAAAACAAAATAGTTTTTTCAGAAGAAAACGTTGCATTTTTGTGAATTTTTTGATTACAAAATTCATTACGACACAAAGTTTCTCGATAAGAATTGACTTTATAAGTCACATTAATCAGAGGATTCTTTGCCAACTTAGCTCCTGGCTTGGAATTCAATCCAAAGCATTTTAACAAGAACACAAAAGCTTATCGCCCAACGATTAAGTTACACGAAAGTTGTTACTGCACCGCCTTCAACTTTGAAATGATTAATATGACAAGAACTACTTCTAAAATGGTTAAAGATTAAGATTATAGTTTAGTTCGAACATTAGCTACAATAATTCATAAGAACGCAATTTTAGTACAGTTTTCTGACTCTTTTTAAACAATTCAAATCAGTCGAAACTTTTATGCGTACATACACAATTGTGATGGAGAAACCCATTACCTATCAGAAATCGGATTGAATGCTGAATTAAAAACGCATCAAAATCAAGTTAGTAGTTCTCGAGATTAAATTCGTTTTCTTCGCTGAAACTCTTGATAATTTCAGAAAATGACTTTCTGATGTTTCTAGGATTAAGAGGAAACGAGCACACAATATTCAATGTTGACTGAATATTTACACTTGATTACGTGCATAGAAGTAAGCAAAAGATTAGATACCAATAAACTGTTATTTTTTGATAGTTCATAATAAGATAATTCGACAGAAGCATTGACATATATCATCAAATTGATTTGTATTTATTTTTCGTATTAGATTTACCCTAGAGCCCTCATTGGCATGAGCATGATATGACATTGAATATAACCAAACCAATATACCCACAACAAAAAAGAAATTTTTGACATTTAAGTGTTTATTGCTTTGGAAAACTTATTTGAATTTTTCGAACAAAAAACGAAATTGGGTTGGTTTTATATAGAATTCAAATTACACTTTCAAAAGCCAGTCAAGTATTTCGTTTATAATTATTTTTCCAAGAAAAAGATTTCCAATTGGAAGTTCGTTCTAGACAAAATAATTTTCTTCCTTTATTCCCGTTTTTTCCCCCAAAAATATACAAAAAAATAAAACAAATATAAAAAATGCGCATCAAGTTGTTTGGGTGTGCCACTTAGACAATTATTGTTTGTCTTTTCTTACCCGAGTGAGTGAAAGTATCTTTAAGTTGATTCGAATACATTGTTTGTTATAAACATTTACTTAAGGACATTGTGTGTTTAATGACGAGAAACAGGAGGATTTTCCTTAAGGGGATGATATTTTTTTATTTTCTCGTTGATTTTCGAACAATCTATGCAAAAGAAAAGATCAAAAACAGATGCCGGCAAAAACACAAAAAAAAAACAACCAAAAATCATCGAAGGAACCAGGTAAACGGGATGAGTAGAATGCCTCAGACATTATAATCGTATTTCGTAAATCGAAGGATTTCCGTGGTTGTGCTTCGCCAAAAGGCTTTCAAAAGAATATAATGGAAGAAAAAGTACCAGCACATGGTTACGGTTATGGAATAAAATGGAAGATAAAGCATTTTGGAGGATATGGGATATCCTGCAATAGACATCTTGTTTATTTTTTGACAAAACACAAGATAAGAAAAAAGAAAAAGTTTTCAGGTGAGTTTTGCGGGGTAGAAAAACGTTGCGGTCGACTTGTGTGCGATAAAAGACACGTAGGCAGTGAGTAAGTGCATGGAAAGAGTTTGATTGTTTTTCATATTAAAATAAATGTTGAAAAAGCATGATTTCCTTATGTGCCGCTGGGCAGCCATTTGGGGCCTGTTTTGTTAAGAAAGATATTTTTTATATAGTTTGTTATGCGAATTGTTTAAAAATATTGATAAGTATCCTGATTTGAATGTCAAAGCGATAAAAACATATTTAATAGTCATAAGTAACATTTTTTTACTATTCAGTAGAAACTAGATTTTGGTATTTATCCAGGTTTTTCTATGTGACTAATCAATTTTGATGACTTTTCCTGTTTTTTTTTTTTTTTGATATCCCACTTACTTCCCTTGAAGTAATTACTTTGTTTTATAATCTCGTTTGAAGAATTTGTAATATATTGACCTTTCAGGGAAGTTCTGTGATACATTACAAACGATAATTAAGAGTGCTTTAAATTACTTTGAGGCATTAATGTTTATGGTAAATGATTGACGCAACCTTTGTGACATAAGTGGAAAAATGTTTAACGATTGAAATGATTCACATGGGGGTAACTACTTTGTGGATGAATGATGTATGTAAGATGTTTCGGACAAGTTAATTTTTTTTTAAATAAAGACTAAGACAATTTCCAAGTTAATTGAATGAACTCTTGTCTGGAAGTTTATTGATAACAAAGCTTCTGGGAAGTTTGAAAATCTCGTTTTCTTATATTATTCGATAAATTTAATAAATCACTGTCAAACTGTTTAGAAGTTCTACTTCCTTTCATGGCATTCCAGTTATCGACACAAATTATCAAAAAAAAAACACACACACACACAAACACACAAAAAGGATATCAGCAAACTTTTTGATTGTGTCTAATCAAGCCGAATAAACAATCTCTGTCACACGCAGAGATAAATTCAAGGCAGGCAAAAATTACAATCACAATCCATCCAAGGAAGGAAAAAAGGAACGTAAACAAAAATTTAGCAATTATTTGAACCTTGACACTTACCAACTCAGAAAAGCAATCCCAAATTTTGAGGCACTTCTTTAAACCTTAATATGATGAAAATGGAAGAAAAAAGACTTCAAACAATCCAACGTTGAGTATCTTTTACTATGTACTGCTTGTTAATCTGTTTTCTTTGTTTGTATCTATTGTGAGGCAACAATTTGGAAGATTAAAATATGGATTATTTTATAAATGTATCGTTGTTGGGTTTTGTTCAATTTTTTTTTTATCGCAATGGCGAATAAGGTAATTGTATATTTTTTTTTAATTTTTACAATTTATTAATATATCAAAAAGGTTAATTTAATTAATTTTGCACAATTTGTTTCATATAAATTTAAGATGTAAGTATATATAGATATATATTTTTTTTAAATATGTTTAACAATTTTTTTTTATTTAACTTTTTTAAAATCTATTATTAAGGGATTTTGGGTTTTGAGAACAAACAACGGCACTGTTTTAGACACAAATATCATTTTTTCCAGAAATTATTTATTTTTGTTGAAAATATATTTATTTTTGGTTTAAACCTTTAAAATCTTAAATTTTCGCGAATTAATTTATCGCACTTTGATATTTATTTTAAAGATTTTCTATTTAATTTTCTTTTAACACAGTTTTGTTAAATATTTGAATTTTGTTTTGTTTTTAACTGAAAAACAAATGAGGTAAATTAATATTTTTTTTAATTTTATATTTTTTTTTATTTTTTATTAATTGCATTGGAATTAAAATTGGTTTGAAAGGGATCACATAATTTTGAAGGATATTTTTACAAGCAACTTCTTCGTAGGGCTTCTTTCTAATTTCCTTTCTATTTTTTTTTTTTATTTTAATAAATTGTGTTTTATTTTTTTATTCGCAACGCTCACTGTCACGTGATAAACCTTGTGATCCTAATTTGCTGAAGCTCAAAAAGGCTTTCGAGTGACGAACGACTACCAACCTACTTATAAAGAAGGGCTGACAAAGGTTCTTAAGAACATAACAAGAATTTTATTCGACCCCAAAACTCACTCAAATACAATGTTACGGTGATGTTTTTATTGTTTTTCTGTCTTTATTGTGTTTTTTTTTTAACATTAGCAAATTACTTATTTACAATATTTGTTAATCAAATGTTTATTAAACTAAATTAGAACTTTTTTTCTTGTAATATATTTTTATTTTCATTTATTTTACTTTATTTTTTTATATTTTTTGTATTACCTACTTTATTGTTATTCCATTTTTTTTTGTTTTATTATTAGAGTTTAATCTAACAATTTTTAATGATTTTTGTTTTATTTTTTAGAATTTTATTTAATTGCAAACATTTTTAATAATAACTTCTTTATTGTTTTCGCAAGGTCAAAGTTTTTGACAAGTTCTAAACGTCACCCTTAAGCCTCACTCCACAAATAAAAAAAAATTTACACGTGTCCTAAAATTGTTTTTTTTTTTTTTGAAGAAAAACTGCACCCGAAGTATTTTCAACCTACAAACTTTGAGAACCAAGGTACATATCATATATAGATATGAAAAGACAAACTAATTTGAAAACCTTATTGTTTATTTAACGAAAAGACCTATTGTTAAATAGATTTTTTTTTTAACTTTTTTTCAAAACTAAAGTTATGTAAGTCTCTTTAAAAATGCATTAAGCTAAAGACAGGCCGGAAAGGCACATCCAGTAGAAACTATAAAACCAATATAACACACACTAGATAGAAAATCTTTCAATTACATCTAGATAATGTTGGAATGAAAATGATTAAAATTTCATTTTAACAAAGAATTGCCATTACCGTCTTCATTTCGATTAAAAAAAATACCAACGAACACAAAAATGCATTTTCTTCTTTTTTTCTGCTTAGCTACGCGTTTACGTCACTATTTTCCTTCCATATTCACTACACTATACCATTATCCAACACACACTCGACAAAAATTTTCATTATATTTTCTCTTTTCTGTTTTCTATAATCATACACAATACAGCAACACAAAAAAAAACTAACATAAAGACATTTATAAAAAAAAACAAGAAAATACAAAAATTCATCTAGACCCTATCTCTTTCCCTTGAAATTCTTTGCTTGTGCTAAAAAGAGATGAAGGTTGCCGGTTGCCATATATCTTCGTCGTAGAGAAGAGAAAATCATAAAAATCCAACAAAAAAATACGTAACAACCCATCGATCGGTGTATGTTTCGAAATTCCATTAGAAGTGCCTTCGAATTATAAAAACCACAAAAATTGGAAAAGACTGATTGCTTTGCTATATATCCATCGAAACTGTTAAAGCACTCTTAAGGCGAAAACGCAATAAAAGATTTGAAAAAATTAAAACTCTTTCCAACGCAATTAAAAAAAAATATCCATAAATTTGCGAGGATTTGTTTGACACTTTTTCATTCCGAAGAAGTGGAAAATATTTCGCTCACTTTTTTGAAATTATGATACCCAGTAAAAAAAGTATTTTGACCAAAATTTTGTTTTTTTTTTTTTTATCAAACGTTGAAACCGATTTTCTAAGTCACTTCATAGTTTATTTTGAATTTGTTTTTGTTTTTGGAAAATCAGCGAAAACTTGGCGAAATTCAGCGAAATTCGGCGAAACACACATTTGTTTTTAAGTGGAAGTATTTATTATTATTTTTTTTAATCCAAGGCATTGACGTGTTGTTATCCTTTGTAAATTTCTTCAATTGGATTGTATTATCGAACCCACGACGACGAAGAAGAAACGCGACGATAGCTTAGATATACTTGGTGTAAAGAAGATTTGTTTTGTTTCTTTCAGCGATATAGAATTTGCTTATATTTCAGATAAAATTAATCCAGTTTTAGTAAAGAGAAAGAAGTTATGTATTTATTTATTTTTTTATTTGTTGAACAAATGTACATATATATGTATGAAAGTCGCGATTCCGCGACACGCAATGTACCTCACATCCGTACGTAACGAAAGACAAACTCGAACTAAAAAGTTCACAAATTTTACATTTACACTGTAAAATCAGAAATAATTTGTTGAAAGAGAGCCGAAAAAGTTGCGTAGTCTCACCTCTCACTCAACTTAACAAAAATTGTTAAAGTGTCAGTAAGTCAGAGAGTGAGCTTTTGCCTTTGAAAAAGTATCTGTGAGATTGAGTTGAGAATGAGATATAATTTTTATTGGGAGTGAGATTGCAACTGAGCTGAGAGGTATTTTATTAAAATAAATCAAGTCTCTGTAAATTGTAAATTTGTTTTGACTGGGAAAAAGAATTGGAAGGAGATGAACGGACATGCGTTTTGGAAAATAGATTTTAGTGAAAAAGATAGATAATTTCGGATTGGAAGAGTCCGCAAAGATAGATTCTTAACTTTGAAATGGATTTGCTTGGTGTTGTTTTATTTTTGATTCGAAAGTGATATTTTCGACAGTGAGTCAGTACGTGCATACAAAGCTGATACCTTTAAATAGAAGAAAAATTAATCAGATTAGAAATTGAAAAATAATGCTATGTACATTGCAGGCCGAAAGTTAGAGCCATCTCAAAATTCTTGATGGGAAACAAAAATCTAACACCGAAAAACACCGGAACAACATTCATTTCGTTTTTAAGATACGGAGAAAGTGAAGGAAAGTACCTAAGGTGCTATTTTTCACCTATTTGATTTTCTTGTTGCTAAGATTAGCAAATCATAGTGTTAAGTTGCAGATCTAGGCCGTTTTGTTTGGTTTGAGTGTTTAAATGGCACCTTGAAAGCAGCCCTTTGATATTTTCAACTACAAGATGATGATTGCAATAACAGGAAACAAGCATTTTGCATATCAATTAAATTAACTTAACAAAATTTTTAAATGGCGCCCAATGCAGGATTCTTTATAAAAGGAATAGAATACAGTAGAATATAAAAAAAAACTCTTCTCCTCCGCAAAGCAATTATTATGAAAATAGACTCGAACGCTGTTTTATGATAAAAAAAAATTGGCACATACTTTTTTTGACATAGATTAATTCGATTTTGAAATCTTAATGAAATTTTTCACTGAGGAATGTGTTTTCATTAGATAGAATCTTTAAGTTCTATTTAGTTATCTTAACTTGGTTTTATGTTAATTATTATCAATCAATCTATTTAAAATCATAAACAAGTCATAATTTTAGCTAACCTTTACTCAGATCTGTAATTTGATAAAAATGTTTCAATTCCTTTGCCGTTGAAACAGCAAAAATTCGATTTCAAGTTATTGATTCTCAGAAGAGAAAAAAATTGTTTTTATTTCAGCAGACTCTTATTGTTCCTGTGAACGTAGTTGTTTTTCTTTTTTATAAGAATTTGTTGAAATGCGGTTTTTTGCTGTATCAACCGCGTTATGCTCTTTAATCAAGCATTTTATTTAGATTCATCAGTTAGACCGTTCATGCTCTTCTTAAACGTATAATATTTACAAAGACCTACCTGTCAACATGATTACCCGTCGTTCTTAGCTTGCAATACCACCGTTTGTTATCCAGGTTTAATGATAAATATTCATTGCATTGCATTATTAATTTTTGACTTACCTGCAAAGAAAAATATATTTATTTTATATAATATTTAATTTTTAATATATTATTTTAATTAAAAAAAAAACTGCCTACAAAATAAAACATATCTCCTCCTTTTTTATTTTCATTGGTAAAAACCAATAACATGAAAGCTTCAAATAGTAGCAACATATAGATTACTCTATTTTGTTAATTTCTTAAGTCAAATACATTTTTCGATTCACTGCTCAATATAATAATGGCGGCAGAAAATAAACACAGTCGACCAGCGAGGAAATTAGGGAACAAAAACCCTTACAAGTGAGACAAAGATATTTTCAGATGAAACAACCAAACTCACACAGTTTTACCAATCGGCTGACCTGAGAAAGAGATAGTGACAAAGAGACTGTTTTTCAATGCTTTTCACTCTCCCACAAACACAACTGTCAAAATGACAGTGTTGTCATTCAGTATCAGATGTTTTTAGTATGTGTTTGTGTGTGTTTTTAATTTATAGAGTAGAGACTAGAGAGCAGGTAATCTATCTTTTACTCTCTATTATTCTTCTTGTATTTTTAATGGTGTTGATGACGAAACAGATGTTCGTCAAAATTCGGATGGACAGAAAGCTTTTGCCAACTTTTATCTTTAATTCAATGCCTCTACTTTGCCTACATATCACGCAATAGTGTAGTAGAACAACAAGGGAGCTTTTGGATTAATATGACTTTATATTCGATTTCTGCATGCCCACCTCGAAATTCGGCAATATTTTTGAAAATATAGATACTTTAAAAAAAAAAACAAGAACAAAAAGGTGGAAACGAGAGTAGATTGTGCACGTTAAATGAAGCGGATGGATGAAAAGAAACAGAAGGAAAAAACTGGCCAGTTCGGTTTACGAAGATTAGCTTCGAGTCTGATTGTGATTTTGATTCTAGACTCACGGTGTGTTCGTTGATTTTAATTTTCGTTTAAATTCTTTATTCTTTGCAATCACTCGCTATTCCGCTAACATTTATACATATTCCCTATCCATGCACAATAGCACAAAATACAAAATAGTATCTCAATTAGAATTCTTAAAAAGGGGAGATAAATGAATTATTATAGCCATTAACTAATGTCGACTGTCGACTCTCGAGAACGAGATATTCTTAAACTTCTTTGGCAAAACTATACCGACACAGTCACGAAAAAGAGAGTTTCAGATTGAGAGTTTGAAAAGATGTCTTCTTCTAGTTTATGGATTAATTTTGAGTGTCTTGGGAAGAGAGGGTCAGCAAGCACCAGGAGGAGGAAACATCGTATTTTAGTATAATAAATCTTCAAAATGTGAATCTCGTATTTCGGTTGGTTAAGTCAGTTAGTTTTTGTTGTTGTTGTTGGGATTGAATATGGTCGGCATAGTGCTGGTTTAGATGGTTGGTGATGGTGGATGACATCATCCGGAAAGAAGTTTGATATAAAAGAGCTATGTTTAGAGTTAATGACGGATGGAGAATGGAGATAATGTGATGGAAGGAAGAATGAAATACCAGCTCGCAGAGGAAATATAATCTGTGTTGTCTTTTAACACATTTAATATTGTATATAACTAATGAAAATCAGGAAAATTTAAAATGAAATAAGAAAGAACACAGAAACAAAGTCAGTGAAAAAGATTATAAACAGTAAAAGTAACAAATTTCGAAAAAAGTATCGGCACAAATTGGCTCTCTTGATGCACTCCAACTCAAGTAAACCTTACTTAAGCCTTTGTGAATTATCATTTAACAAACATGATTGTTTGATATTGATTTTTTCATCACAGGAGGCTACAATTTGGTAATAAATACACTATTATCAGCACACCTTGCAGAGCAAGTTTGAGTAAAACTTGGACAAATGATTTTCTCATGCTGATTTTATGAATTCAAGATTAGGTTTGTAGAGATGGATTTAATTTTTTTTATAAAAAAGCCATGAAGTCATAAGAATTTGCTAAAGAAAGCAATCTTAGCGGGAAGTTACTAGGCAGATGAGAAGATCATAGGATTGCTTTTAAATTGCCATTGAGTGGCACGCCCAAACCGGACTTCTTCAATATTAACCTTCGTCAACACGGACTATATCTTCGAGATCCCATCAAAACAGTGGAAAAAGCTAAATTGGACCATAGAGCATAAAGTTTTGATGGAAGAACTGATCCGCAGCGGTCGTCGTTTGAAGTATATTTCGAGTATAAAGTGCGAACAACACTGTGTCAAGGTCACAACCTTGTGGAACACCAGTATTTATATCTTAAAATTACGTTGGAAGATGAAAAAAATCTTATATGACATGATATAAACTCTAGAGCTGCTGTGCGAAGCCATCATATGCAAAATGACAACCAAAGCATTCATAACTCATTTAAACTAATATCAATAGTCAAGACATAGAATTTTTGATAACAAATTTATTAAAATCAACAAAAGTCAGTATCGATTTAGGAAAAACCACAGGTACCAACTTACTCCCTTTAGGCATTTCAACAGTTTTATCGTATTAGCATTAAACGTTTAGCAAAAATTATTGAATTTAACTCTCAAAATTTTGTTTCGTATTTGTCGGAAAAAGGCTAGAATTGGATGTTAGCTGCAAATTGCCTGCTGAATCAGATAAAAGCCATATGTATCAATCTTCATTTTACAATTTCCCGAAATTCTGTTTCTCTTCCAGCACCAGGTTGTTTTTTAAACATTTCAGTAAACAATTAAGACATGAATCTTAACGAAGTCTTCATTTCTATAAAGTTTATACTTTGTTTAAGTCGAAGCAAAGACATTTGCCCAACTGGTTATGTTATGTAATGAATTTAGAAGCTGATACTGTGTGTATAAGTCGTCAAGTCCATTTCCAATGTTTCCATATCTATTTCCCTATCTTTCAACACCAAATTGGACGTTCATTAGTGCTTCTGTTGCACCACAATATAACCGCAACCAAAAATAAAACTTCCGCATTTAAAATTCAAATTCTTAGAAAACTCGTGTTTGGCATTGATAAAAATACATTTTTTCTTTGTTTAAACGAAACAAACCAATTCAGAAGCTTTAACACCTGCGGGCCTTTGTATCTACCAAAGTAATATCATTTTATTTTTTGAAGATACATTAAAACAGCTGACACTAGACATTTTCCTTATAAAGCCTTCTCTATTTGCTAATTCTGGTTCTGTTGGCTTGTTTTAGGTTTTTCTCTATTTCTTGCTTAGGTACACTTTTGTTTGGCAAGCACTTTTGGAGCGGAGCTATCTAGGTATACAAGCTATTCAAAGTCGACGAGTGTGCTGGCTCGTGTGACATGTTACTCATAGTTTCAAAGTGAATGTTGAAATGAATCTTTTATGCTAGCAGTACAAGTTTTTTTGAAGTTGTTTTTTTTTCTGTTGAATTAATTCTTTCTTTTTTTTTTAGATTTGATAATTGTTTTAAGTTGAAATGTTTCTTTTTAAAATGGTTCATGTTTGCTAACTTACAAAAAAAAAAAAATATTTTAAGTTGCTTTATCCAAAGTTATTTAAAATGCAAGGAATAAGAAGCTTCCGTATGATTTTTTGGAAAATTCCTTCATTTTCGCGAAAAACAAATTGCTCTTCAGAAAGTACAACGGCGATGTCGTTCGCAGACCAATTTTTGCAGAACCTTCAAGTTTTTCACTAAACATTGAATAAGGTTTTATTTAAAAAGACTTTTTCTTCGTTCGTGCTATTGGGTTTCATGTTATAAAATGAGACTAATGATGATGGGTATACCTCAGGTAGTTGGTACAATCGTCAACTTAACTTCTTGTTGCTTTTTCAAATGTCTAAATAAAAATAACAAACTTGTTATCAAAACTAAAGAATCTTCCGAAGATTGATGACCTCGACAAATATCGTAAGCTTTTAAGATTTTTGGAGTAAGGTTTAAAAATATAGAATATATGGTATTTCACGATATGACTTTATTGACTTTATTCCAAAAAGTGCGTTTCACACGGTGGGCTCATCAGTTAGACCGTTCATGCTCTTCAGCTGACGCTGGAACAGAAGGTTATATAAGGGTTTTTGCTTATCATTATTCCAAACCTATGTCTTTTTTTTTTCTAAAAGTGAAGACGATTCTTTTGATTTTAGTTTGAGTGGATCCTTTATGCTCGCCTAATTTCAATTTCTTCCTGTTATACTAGCCCAATTCCTGATTCTCTCCCATATAGCAATTGACTTAACTAACAGGGGAAGATGAAGACCAAAGACTGTTCTACTCCGTTACTGCCTTTTAAAACAACTTCATATTATAATTATTATATTATTATATTTTATGTTTTATATTTTATATTTTATACTTTATATTTTATGTTTTATACTTTATATTTTATATTTATTATTTTATATTTTATATTTTATATTTTATGTTTTATACTTTATATTTTATATTTTATATTTTATATTTTATGTTTTATATTTTATATTTTATGTTTTATATTTTATATTTTATACTTTATATTTTATGTTTTATATTTTATATTTTATATTTTCCATTTTATATTTATTATTTTATATTTTATATTTTATATTTTATGTTTTATATTTTATATTTTATATTTTATGTTTTATATTTTATATTTTATATTTTATATTTTCCATTTTATATTTTATATTTTATATTTTATACTTTATATTTTATATTTTATATTTTATATTTTATGTTTTATATTTTATATTTTATATTTTATACTTTATATTTTATGTTTTATATTTTATATTTTATATTATATATTTTATATTTTATATTTTCCATTTTATATTTTATATTTTATACTTTATATTTTGTTTTATATTTTATATTTTATATGTTATATTTTATATTTTATATTTATTATTTTATATTTTATATTTTATATTTTATATTTTATATTTTATATTTTATATTTTATATTTTACATTTTATATTTTACATTTTACATTTTATATTTTATATTTTATATTTTATATTTTATGTTTTATATTTTATATTTTATATTTATTATTTTATATTTTATATTTTATATTTTATATTTTCCATTTTATATTTTATACTTTATATTTTGTTTTATATTTTATATTTTATATGTTATATTTTATATTTTATATTTATTATTTTATATTTTATATTTTATATTTTATGTTTTATATTTTATATTTTATATTTTATATTTTATATTTTATATTTTATGTTTTATATTTTATATTTTATATTTTCCATTTTATATTTTATATTTTATATTTTATACTTTATATTTTATATTTTATATTTTATATTTTATGTTTTATATTTTATATTTTATATTTTATACTTTATATTTTATGTTTTATATTTTATATTTTATATTATATATTTTATATTTTATATTTTCCATTTTATATTTTATATTTTATACTTTATATTTTGTTTTATATTTTATATTTTATATGTTATATTTTATATTTTATATTTATTATTTTATATTTTATATTTTATATTTTATATTTTATATTTTATATTTTATATTTTATATTTTACATTTTATATTTTACATTTTACATTTTACATTTTATATTTTATATTTTATATTTTATATTTTATATTTTATGTTTTATATTTTATATTTTATATTTATTATTTTATATTTATTATTTTATATTTTATATTTTATATTTTATATTTTATGTTATATGTTATATTTTATATTTTATATTTTTTATTTTATATTTTATATTTTATATTTATTATTTTATATTTTATATTTTATATTTTATATTTTATATGTTCTATTTTATATTTTATATTTTATATTTTATATATTATATTTATTATTTTATATTTTATATTTTATATTTTATATTTCATATTTTATATTTTATATTTTATATTTTATATTTTATATTTTATATTTTATATTTTATGTTTTATATTTTATATTTTATGTTTTATATTTTATATTTTATTAGTTCGCAAATAATTGGAATTTACTGATGAAATGAAGTAGTCGCTGTCAACGCGTGAAAAGAAATACTGATAAATATTATTTAATCCTTTTTTCAATTGTACATAATGATAAGGTGCGTTCATCCCCAAGAATAAATAGATGTTTCTGTTTTTGTATGGAGTAGCATGTTCATAAACGTTCTTCGTTGGAGTAAATAAACCAAAAGGTTATATCGTTTGACACGTCTTCCGTCCAGGTCAGTTTATTTTGCATGAAGTATTGTGTCGTCAACATCAGTCTTCCTGGAGGGAGTTTTTCTGGCAAGATATTCGTTTTGCGTTTCCTTTATGCTTAGTGATCCCATGATTCTCTTCTATCATCGTTATGAACAGTGGCAGAATTGCCTTTAGCTAATATCAACAACATTAAGTGTTCCCGGTGTCCAAACAAGTGTTGTCCTTATGGATTTTTATTTGCAACTTGTCCTCATTTCGGGCAATGTTAATATCCTGACCTGATGACGACATCAGAGTTAAATTTGTACGAGGAATACAGAAAGTTCAAATTTGCAAAGTTTTCAATTAAAACTCATTATTAAACAGTTCATAGACTTCTTCATTGATTCTGATGCTGTTTTCCATAATATCTGTCCCCTGCCATTTTGCATCACAAGAAATTATGCAAAACCATAGCGTGTCCTTACCCCTTCCGAAGTTGCCATAAAATACCTAAACTATTAGCATTAAGCCCGAACAGCTGCACACATCAAAACCTCGCAAAATGCCAAAAGCACTCTTCTATTCTATAAAATAGTCTCCCTCACAACGAAGGCTATTTCAGCATGAAGTTCACAGAATCTACATAAATACAAAAAACCCTAACCCCAACAACTCCAACTGCAGAGCACTTAAAAGGAAATTTCGCAGCATAAAAACGGATTACTTAGCCTATACAGGCTGACCTGCCCCGACCGTCCGACCAACCCACGAAGATTGATTTCATAATTTCGTTTATTTAATTTTACAAAGGACACCATAAAACTGTCATCGCATAAAAAACCATTTAATAAGCGTTAAAAAAAAAAACAATAAAACCTTCACTTACTTGCGGCATGGGCGCAAAATATTCCCACACTGCGGGCATGTGGAGGATTCAAAAAAAAAATACAAATTTGTATGCTCCTGGTTTGTGTTGCAACGGTGCAGGGTAAATGAAGTGCTGTTTTGAGTGTGATGGTCCTGCGTTAATGCGCACCCTATTAAGCCATTTATAATTTGCCAGTTTAGAGCACGAGCCACTCAAAATAAAAAAAAAAGATACACATTCCATCTTTTAGGGTGCATTGTAAAAAAAAATAAATAAAAATGCCAAAACAAAATGCTTGGAGCACTCAGAGTCATCATTCCAGAAGAACCTTCTTCGTTTAGTTTTGTGGGAGAAGAAGAGATCTCGTGTCGGCATGCATCGTGTTGCAATAAAAAAAAATATCATCAGCTACTGGAAAAGGGGGGTGAACGAACGAACAAAAAAATTGCATAATATTTTGAAAAAAACTTATCAGATAAGTGTAAATCAAAATCCGTTTAGAAAAATTATTCAGGTTTCTCCCAATGGAACTGTTTTTTTTCGAAAAAAGAGTAGCCAATGTAGTTAAACCAATGACTCATCCATCTAACTACCAAAACTTCACAAATCCGTACAGTTGTTGAGGCGTAAAAGCTGAATACACAAACCTCCAGTCCCTTATTATTTCAAAATCAAATCTCTTATCAAGTAAGTCTTACTTTTTCGGCAAAAAAGTAGCCTGTTCTTCAATTCAGCATCTCATCCATCTACATATTAAATTTCATCCAAATTCGTTAAGTCGTTGAGGCGGTATTGCGGAACAAACATTCATATTAATCACTCAATTAAATTAAGCAATCAAACAATCAAAAATTCTTTTTTTTTTCGAAACTGCAAGAGCATTTCTTTTTCTGTTTAGCAATGACTAAACTAGGTATATCCAAAGATAAAACTGGGCGCATAGAAATCTATAGCTTGCTCTAAAAAAAAAGAGTTGGTTGTCTGTAAAGTCGGTTTACGGACGATAATTTTACGTGATAACGTCATAAGAAAACATTGATGGCAGCAACACCAACATACAGCCCGTTAATTCACACTCACAAACCCTCTCGTTGAATCCACACACACACACACCCCATAATCTACATCTATTTTCTACTTTAACAAAACTCCGCCTATTTTGTATTTCTTTTTGTCTTCTAGTTCTTTTTGAATTTGACTGGAATTAATTTGGGAAAATGGTGCTTGTGTTCGATTTTGGTTGAAAGAACCACAGTTTCGCGGTTAGCATGTCATGAGTCTTGTCTTATCAGCAAGAGTCATGTTATTTCGCACGAGTAGCCTGTCATCGATTTATATTACGTCAAAAAACATGAGCATTTCTAATCTGAAAAAGTTTGATAATACTAAGTACTGAGAAAATAATTTTTCGTCCATCAGAGCAATTAATTCGATTAACTATGGAACGTTCTCGCACCACGTTTACGCTAAATGATAATAGGCATCCACAGTGACGTCGTAGAGTGCGTACAGAAGTCATTGCTGCTGTAGAGCGTAGCGTAGAGGAAGACCCGAATCAGTCTATCGGCCGTCATGCACAGGAATTGGATATGTGTCCATCCACTTTATTGAAGATTTTGCGGAAAGATCTTGGTTTGAGTGCTTACAAAATCCAACTCGTGCAAGAATTGACACAGGATCACCTAGCATGGCGTAGATTCGGTGATTGCCGTTGATCCCAATTTTCACAAGCGAATTTTGTTTAAATGTCAATAAACAAAACTGCAGTATTTGGTGTGATGATAATCCTCAAGTGTATGTTGAGACACCGTCACATCCACAAAAACAGACTGTTTGGTGTGCTTTATGGGTTGGTTGAATAATTGGTCCGTACTTCTTTAAAAACGATGCTGACCAGAATGTTACAGTCCTTTTCGTTCATCAATTGAACAACTGAATTGATGAGCAGGAGCTGTGGTTTCAACAAGACGGCGCAACATGTCACACAGCTCGCCCCACGATTGATTTATTGAAGGAAACGTTTGGTAACAGCTTTAGTTTCACGTTACGGATCCTTGAATTGGCCTCCAAGATCGTGCGATTTAACGCCGCTTGACTATTTTCTACGCCGATAAGCCCGAGACGATTGACCACTTGGAAGACAACATTCGCCGCGTTATTTTTTTTTTCTTTATAATTAACGCGCGCACAAGGGACTATTTGTTTCCGTTTTAATGTAGAACACATCTGCGCGGGCACTAGGAAGAAAGGGAGGGGAATGATAGGAGGTGTCGATTCACATTGGTTTTGAATGCTTGCAGATCAAAATGGAAAGGGAAAATCTCGCCGGGTAAACTATTCCAAATTCGTGTTGTTCGGCTAAAAAATAGAATCCCTATATTTCACGGCACGTCCGAAATTGGGCTCAAGGGTGAACTGATGAGCATTCCTTGCGCGACGAGTGTTACGGGAGAAACTTTTAAGGGGAGGAACGCAGCTGGCTACTTCGAGTGAACATTTTTTTATAAAAGAACCGATTAAATAAGGAAAGACTTGAAACATTGCGTCGGTGTTCGAGAGGGGCAATTGTTTCAGCGGCAGTTCCTATTTCCTATCAATGTTAACGCTCGATTTTGTATTCTATCAAGCAGGTGAAGCGATGTTTGCGAAGTACCTGCTTAGGGAAGGGAGTTATACTCGAGTTTAGGGCGTATAAACGCTTTATAAGTTGTAGCCAGGTCAGATGGGGAAAATACTTCTTAGACCGATACAGAAAACTTAAGGTCGTCGTTGACACACATACCGAGTTCTGAGAGCTTTTCGGTTTCTTCGATGTAAGTGCCATTCATGGACTTTGGCATTGAGGGTATGTTTAGCTTTAACGACAAAAGACAGCATTGAGTTTTCGAAGCATTAAACTCCACACGATTCCTATTACCCCATTAGACAATGCTGTATAAATCGGAGTATAATGAGCTTGACATACGGTACGGTTGCAATTGTTCGTTCGAAGGCCAAGGACGTGAATTATCGAACGAATATGAAAAGCTGACGGTAGAGTCATCAGCAAAACAATTAAGTGGATTAGAAGTTTCAGACAGAAGATCGTTTATAACAAATGAGGAAAAGAGTCGGAGACAGAAAAGAGCCGTGGGCCATACCAGCATTTATTTTGTGGGAATAAACAGCCGATATACGGATACAAATGTTGGAAAAAGTCATCGAACATTGGAGCTCCAGATTAGACTACCCCCGAGCCAGCCGTAGCGGTCATATACCAGAAATCATATTTAAATTATAATGCCTGAAAATTATCTTTCGAATAAAGTAAATTTCATGTCAATTTAAAAAAAAACATCATCTGTTTTATTCCATATCAGTTCTCTACCTATTTAAAAGAAAAAAAAACACCCTTTATTTCGTTTAGTTAATTGCGGATGAAATATGTTTTAGACAAACTATTAACGTCATTCTTGAACACTATTTACGTCAAATAGTTTCGCATTCATGCTGTCTACTCCAGACTTGCCGTAAATTAAAAAAAAAATATGACGTTATTCATTATATATGAAGGGATTTATACAAAATTATATAATATTAATTTTTTTTTGTTGCACTAATTGACGACACGAAATTACTAAAACAACATTTCTAAGATATGTTTTTTTTGTGGTATTTTTTTTTTTTTTTTTTTAATTTTCTTAATTTAACATTTGTCTTAAACATAATTAAAAGGAAAATCTTCAAAAATCATTTTTCTTAAACCTTCGTTACAAGTTGCAAAATTTCTCTCCATATCTACTGTTAATTTCCTCCATTATTTTTAGGAACCCATACAAATCTACATTTTTTCAGAAATATAAAAGAAACTTTTTTTTTAATCTTCGAATACGAAAAATTCATTTCCAAATTCTTCTCAATTCATAAATAAATATTATGCTGGCTATTTTATATGTATTATGACTAACGTCTTGACCCCATGCGTGTCTGCAACATTTGCGTGACAAACGAAATGAAGGGTTTTCATCATTTTATCACTTGAATTCCTTTCTTCCTCACGGAATGTGGGTTATTTAATTTATGAATCAATAGAAGAAAACTATACAGAGACGAATAAAAGATAATTATGACAACTAAAAAGTTAAACATTCTACAAGTTTTTGATATTTTTGTTTCCGTCAGACAATAATTAAATGAACACTTCCGCTCAATGTTTTGTTCCGCTTTTTTCAAAACTCCATCATGATAATTAGAAAATGGACATATTAAATGAATATATAAATAAATAACGTGAAATAATCTTCATGTCTTACATAACAATTAATTTCTCCGTGGAAGCATGCTTCACTAGTAATTGCCACGTTCTTCAGCTATTTGCATAGAATTCTTCAAAAATGCAATCTAAAAGCTCTTTCCACGAAGATGTTTGCTGTAAATTATGTCTTCTACTCCTAACAACATCTTGGTTTTAATTGGATTCTACTAATGCAGACACTAAAAAAAAAACCAAACGTCGCGGTTTGGTTTTGAAATATTTCTATTTTTTTTTTTTTTTGGAACAGAAATTTCACCCCAAAAATCTGTGCGCCACGCCCCTAAATGGCGAGTTCAAAATTGAAATACAAAAAAATTAGATTGCCATAGTGGAAGTCTTCTTCTAAACACGTTTTCACTCATTATTATTTACTTGGATGGACGAAGAACTTGTTTAAGTTCTTTTTTGTGGGATTTTTTGTGTTTTCTAACATATCCGTTCGAGTGTCCTTTTATTTTATATACACAACAGTAGATCAACAACCTAAGAAGTTTTATTCAACGTTTTTTTCTTGGACAAATCCTTATAGCTTCTCTCTTCGCCGTCGTCGTCTTTGTCAGCATCTTTTTGGTTTTTTGGGTTTTGGTTGTGATCTTGATGGACTATTGTAGCGGAACTTGATATTACTTGACAAAATGAGTAGAAAACCCAAAAAAAAAAAAAAAAAAAACTCCAATAAATTCTAAGGCAGCAAATTTCACATGAATTTTGTCGGTCCAGCGAGCTAAACTCTGGTCGAAATACAAAATGGAAGCGGCATCAGGTAGGTAAAATGGACGCGCATCCCCATTGATTTTTTTTGTTCATCTAAATATAAAAAAGTAAGAAATTAACCTTAGCTACGATGTTGATCATGACGAAGGAGGTTGCTTTGTTTTGCTGGCTCGCCTAAACATCTTTGGATGTATTGTGTTGATGTTCGTTATATATTTTGGTATTGGAAGCATTAGTTTGCTTGACTGGAGGTCCGAAAAGCTTTTCTGTATTTTTTAAATTTGCAATATAATTATTATATCGATAATGTAAGACTAAAGCAGGTACACTTGACTGTGAATCGGACCGGATGTGGCCATGAAAGAGGCATAGTTAGTTAACTACTGTTTCCCATATTACTCCTTTTTAATAGATTCTGCTTTTGTTACTTCCGATTATAGGAACTATTATGCAAGTTATGGATTCGTGCAAAAAAAAAAACTAACAATCAAACATGACATTACGATAATAGAGAAGTTGAAAAAAGTGGGTCCGGAAATTCCGTTCGTCTGTCTGTCTGTCTGTTCGCGCCTCCACAGCCTAAACGTATGAACCGATTTGCTTCAAACTTGGTAGTTAGTATTTATTAGGTAGTATCTCGGGGGGTGTTTTTCATTATTTTCTCTAAGTCGAAAAATAACGTCACCTGCCATACAATTTTTAACAAAAAGTTTGATTTTCTCGAAAATGGCTTTAACGATTTTGATAAAACTTTCAGGGTGCTATTTTTTTTACAACAATACATCTTTCAATAAATTTTTCGAAATTTGTTCTATAACGGTACCTCTCATATAACCGTTTTTTTTTCAAATGCGGTGTTATCGTAAAGTATTATCCCGATTTCAATAAAATTTTGCACACAGGAAGTCATTTACAATTCAATTATTATCGCATTTTAAAATTTTCAAAAAGTTTTTTTTTCAATTTTTTAAATTAAAAAAAAAATTGGTTTTCGAAATATTTTGAAAATGGGTGGATTGAATTTTTTTAAATAATTTTTCCAGATGAAAACTACAGATTTCTTTATAATGACATACCAGAAAAAAAATTTAAATATTTTTTCGAAAAGTTTTTTCAAAAAAACGACTTTTTGAAAAAACTGGTCGAACGATTTTCAATATATTTTTTTCTTCGATAGACATTTAGTTTTCAAATTTTATTGCATACTTAGTTTTTTCCGAGAAAACTCTTTAACTAATTAAAAAAAATGAAAGAATTTTCTAAAAAAAATTATTTTTTTATTTTAATAGACGTGTGGTTTTCAATCTGGCTGTCACTTGATTTATGCTCAGTTTGGTTTGCCATTTCATAATGAATAGACTTACTCCTGAACAAGGTTTGCAAATTGTGCAAATTTATTACCAAAATAATGGTTCGTTTCGGTAGAGCAAAGTATCGAAGAAGACCCGAATGAGTCCATCCGCCATCGCTTGCAACAATTGGAGATGTGCCCATCCACTTTATGGAAAATTTTACGGTTTGCAGGCTTACAAAATCCAACTCGTGGAAGAATTGAAGCCGAACGACCATCAAGCTCGTCACACGTTCGATGAATTGGCCCAAAACGAGATGGCTACCGATTCCCAAAATTGGGAAAATTGGGTCTCGTCTGGAATTTATTCGAGCCATAATATAATATAATATAATAATAATGCAAACCCTTATCTTTAATTAAAATTAAAATTAAAAATAACGATAAAATAACGAAAGGCTCGAAACATTACGGCGGTGCTCAAGAGATGTAAATGTTTCGGTCGCCTTTCATTTTCAATCTAGAAAACTCAATTGGGTTATAGGATCACCTACCCTTATATGGGAATTATACTCGAGTATCGGTCGAATATATGCTTTATATACTGTAGCCAGATCAGACGGGTTGAAGAGTACTGTCGTCAGCAAAACAATTGATTGGATTAGTTGTTTCAGATAATAAGTCGCTGATAAATATAAGAAAAAGACTCGGAGACAAAACAGAGCCCTGAGGCACACCAGCATTTATTTTGTGAATATCGGATTTGAAATCGTCCAATACAACTTGAATTGAGCGGTCCGAAAGGTTATTACTAATCCAACGAAGAAGAGATTCGCCGAGTACAAATGCACGCATTTTCGATAAAAGAGCTGGACAGATAAAAACTATGGACAGAGTGGTTCCACTGTTCGGTGGACAGGAGGAGTTCTGACACTTGCTGCCAGTGTTGAGTTTGCCGCGAATTGGGCAGCAAGCAGATCTGCTTTTTCTTGAAAACTGACAGAAGGAGTATCGTTGAAGACGAGCGTAGGAACTGATGATGACGAAGAATTCTTTACTTTTTTTACAAATGACTAAATATTTTTACTGCTTTTAGGACATTACAGTATTTTTGTATAAATTTGGTTTTACGAATATGAACTTTGCAGGCCTTTCTAGTTTGCTGAAACTTTTTCCGGTTTTCCTCAGTGATGTTGGCTTTATAACAACGGAAACTTACATTTCTTAACCTGATAACTTCTCTACAGCTCGAATCAAACTATGAGTTTTCCTTAGGTTTGATACTCCTCGACCTATTTAGGATACAGTTTCTCATTCCTAAAAGAATTAAATTTGTGACCATGTCTGCGCTGGAATCAATGTCACTATTGAGGAAGCATAGTGACCAGTTAAAGGTCCTGTGGTTCTCTAGGGTTTAACTGAATTGAGTTGGCACGAGAAATTTGCAGAGATGACACAATGGTCAGATGTGCCTAGAGGCGATAATACACGAATTGTGCATTTATCAGGATCAGAGGTAAGAAACGAGTCTAGAGTGTTGGCGGTTTGACTTCCAATGTCAGGAATTCGGGTTGTCTCATCAACGAGCTTAGTAAGATGGTTTAACTGAGCGAAAATCTCAGCATACCTTCCTACGGGTGTTGTCTGGCTAGAAAAGCGAAGCCAACTGGAATTGTGTACATTGAAATCGCCCGTAATAACAATTTCAGTGTGAGGGTAACGGGACACAATTCCTTGAATGGAGTCAAACAAAGCATTAAATTTGTTAAAAGTTGAAACTCTGTCTAAATTTGGGCTTCTATAAAGAAAACATACATAAAAACTGAATTACTTTTACTTTTTGTATATCGTAAAAGATCACTCGTCTATAAACTTTACTGTACTTAAAAATAGTGTATTGTACTGTATTGCACTCTATTGTACTGTATTGTACTATATTTTACTGAATTGTACGGTTTTGTAACATATTATACTGTATTGTACTGTAATGTTATTATATTATACTGCATTATTGTTATTGTATTATACTGCATTGTACTGTATTGTAATGTACTATACTGTGGTGAACTTTATCTACTGTACTTGTATTTGAATTGTATTTGTATTTTTTTAATTTTTACATTTAGTACTCAATTTGTCAGGTGTTAAATCAACATTTGAATTACTTTTACTTTTTATAGATCGTTGAAGATTGTGACACTCGTCTATAAACTGTACTGTACTTAAAAATTGTGTATTGTACTGTAATGTTTTGTTTTATACTGTATTGTAATGAACTATACTTTAGTGAACTTTATCAACTGTACAATGTACTATAAACTTATTATTTATTACAATATAAAATACAAAAATATGTCGCTACAAAAGTAGAGCGACAGGGACAGCAAACGACGCCATATTTCTTGCCGCTCTTTTGACATTCCTCTTCAGTAAGGTTTGCCATTTCATGATGGAAAGATATACGAGCCAACAACGAGTCGAAATTATTAAATTTAACTACCGAAATTCGGCCTCAACGTTAAGAGCGCTACGTCCAATGTATGGTCGTCATAATCGGCCTAGATGATCAACCATTGAGCGTCTAGTGGAAAAATTTGAATCCACAGGCACAGTACAAAATGTTCCCGTGCCAGTGAGACAAAGAAGTGCCCGTAGTGTTGAGAATATTGCTGCCGCTGAGGCTTCAGTTGCAGAAAGCCCAAATGTGTCGTTCTCAAGCGTTGGGCATCTCTGTGACGTCGTTGTGGCGAATTTTGCGAAAAGATCTTGGCCTACATCCTTACAAGATTAAATTGACGCAAGAACTGAAGCCGCTTGACCACCAGAGAAGCGTTGTATGTTCGTAAATTGGGCTGAGCAACAACTTGAAAATGATTCGGATTTTCATCGAAAAATCATCTTCAGCGATTAGGCTCATTTCTGGCTGAATGGCTTCGTCAATAAACAAAATATGCGGTATTGGTCAGGCAGCAATCCACACGTACTCCATGAGTCATCATTGCATCCCGAAATAATTACGGTTTGGTGTGGTTTATGGGCCGACAGCGACATTGTGCCGTACTTCTTCCGCGATGATCAAGACCGGCACGTTACTGTGAATGGGGATCGCTACCGTTCAATGATAACCGAATATTTTTGGCCCCAATTGGATGATATGGACTTGGAGGACATGTGGTTCCAACAGGACGGCGCCACAAGCCACACAGCGAATGCCACAATTAATTTATTGGAAACCAAGTTTCGTGCTATCTCACGAAATGGTCCAGTCGCTTGGCCGCCTCGGTCGTGCGATTTGACGCCGTTAGTCTATTTCCTGTGGGACTACGTCAAGTCTATGGTCTATGCCAACAAGCTAGCGACGATTGATGAACTTCAGTATCGGCCGATTTATGCTTGAAAACCGTCGAAAATTGGGTTCAGCGTGGGGGGCCCGTGGTGGACATGCAAAAGAAATCGAATTCCATAATGGCATCCAACTTACTTTCACAGGAATAAAGAATTTAATTGATATCCAAAACCATTTTTGTTTAATTTAAAAATACTTTTGTAGCGCTCTTATTAAAAAACCCGATACTATTTACAGCACTTGCTACCAGAGGCTTAAGGCTGGAGCAATAATCTTAAAAAACAAACTTAATTCCATTATAATTGTTAAAACATTACTATTGTCCAAACAAAAAAATTGCGTAATTTACCATTAGAACGTTAGGGAGCAGTTATATTTGGACTATTAAAAAAACGGCTTCGCGTTGGGCGCCACTTTTGTATTTTACAAAAATATTTATAGCACTCTTTCGCGTTTGATTTAAAATTTGTAAAACTTCAAATGTTCTTTATTTTTATCATTGACCGGGTACCTATTTACCTGAAAAAATATTTCTGTTTGGAAAAAAAATACTTCTTTGATAATTCTAAGTTAAAATCTTCTCAACACATGCTGTTTCAAAATATTCATCAGTTTTTCAAATAATCTTTTTAAAGGTGATGGCCAGTGGAAACCAGGAACCATTTTCTTGTAAGAAAGTGGATCTGGATCATAGAATTGATGTAAGACAGTTACAAAACCATTCTTTTGTGAATAATTATCTAAGTTAAAGCTTTTTTAAACCTTGGGGATCCCCAAGGTGTTGTTCAAAGCCATTTATACTTCGATATCACTTGATAACCCGGCACCGGTAGTTTAAGCTTCAAACCTGAATTCTGCTCCCACGTAGGTAATCAATGCCGCACATCAATCGCTTCTCATTCCTTCTCCCAGTTTTATATCCAAATCACTCATTTTTATAGCTCAAGTCAACCATCAGCAATCCAAAAAAAAACTTATCACCGGCTTGCATCTGATTGCTTTGGCTTCTGCTGCAAAACGTCAGCCGCAGAAGCAGCTGAAACCGCTCCTTTTATGTTTTTTTTTTGCAGCTTCACTCGTACGTTTAAGGCGCCCATCACACTGGATAGATGGATATATACTTTTTTTTCTCTCCTATAAACAACAACAAAAAATCCCACATTTATATTTTATATCACATGCATTCATTATTTTCTTTTATTTCCCACTTCTATTTTGAAACGAGAAAAAACAATGCAAACAGGACAACACACAATATCCAAGAAGAAGAAGACGACGACCAAACCAGCACAAGACCAGCAAAAACAGTCCACAAAACAAAACAATTTACTACTTTAAAGTAGAACACAAACTTGTTGTAGTAGATGAAACATACATATATATGTAAGTGTTTTGAGTGAGTTTCGTCTTCTACTGCCGTTGCGGCTGCTTTAGAAATAACCTTCAAGATTTATGCGATGCTTGCGCATTTTATTCAATGCTGAAGCTGATGTTTTATTATTTTTTTTTTGTTGGTTTGCATTTGAATTCTTCCCGCCGCAATGATGATTATATTTCGCAGTTAGTGTGTGATGGCCACTTATACTCTCATTTCGCTGATTATGAGAGAGATGGGAAATAATTTAAGTTGATGAAAGAGATTTCACTTTTACAAAATTAGCATACAAAAGATGAAGAAGTGTGGCTTTTTAGTGTTACTTTGCATTTAAGAAAAGGCTTCCAGTGTCCTCTATATATGGATGAATGCGTGGTAGAACGTTTGTTTTTCAAATCGTTAGATTTGAGATGTGACATTGTATAATAAATTTTCTTCAAAACGTATCTATTTGCTGAGATATTTGGGATACCACAAGGAAGACACTTTGGGCCTATGCTTTTAAGATATAATTTATGTGCTTTTAGAATGCCAAATGGTTCTTATTTTGAGATATTTGAGATGCCACAAGGCAGGTATTAGAACCTCTGCTTTTTTTGCAGTCCACATTTGAGATACATATTTGAGATGCCGCAAGGAAGACACTTTGAGCCTCTACTTTTAATTGTAATTTATCTTTTCAAGGATTCCGAATGATCACACAGCACAGCAGGAACATTTGTTAATTTTCTTTTATGAGATATTTGGGATACCACAAGGAAGACACTTTGGGCCTATGCTTTTAACATAGAATTTATGTGCTTTTAGAATGCCAAATGGTTCTTATTTTGAGATATTTGAGATGCCACAAGGCAGGTCCACATTTGAGATGCCGCAAGGAAGACACTTTGAGCCTCTACTTTTAATTGTAATTTATCTTTTCAAGGATTCCGAATGATCAGACAGCACAGCAGGAACATTTGTTAATTTTCTTTTATGAGATATTTGGGATGCCGTAGTGAAGGAACTTTGGGTCTATAGTTTTAAGAAGGAATTTTAATGATTCTAGGAGTCCGAATCATTATATTGTCTATAGATATTTTGTTGGTAATTTTCTACTTTGAGATATTTGGGTTGCCGCAAAGAAGGAACTTTGGGCGTGTGCTATTTAAATGTAATTTATCTTTTTTTAGAAGCCGAAGCCGAACGGTGGTTGGGTGTGGTATGAAAAGGGTAGGCACTGATCGGCGTCAACCAGGCGATGTCCAGTGGGTTAACTAACCACCAGGTACTGGTCTGTCCATCCGGACATTCCTGCTAAGCTTATAAGCGCGAGTGTTGAACACAGGAAAAATAACAACACTATAATGCTCTGCTTTAATGACTGTTCTGATCGATTTGCAGAAGTCCTGCACGAGCCCCTCAGAAAGAGGACGAACGGCGGATGAGCCCAATCAATTGGACCAATGGTGGCGTCCACAGTCAAAAAGGCAGATGCCCTAATGAGCTACTTTGACGTATTTTAAGGGATTAGCCCTTAATGGGCCAACGACAGCGCTCATATCCCCGAAGCGGGTTACTGACTCCAGACTTCTCGGATCCTTTTGTCCAAGGAGGCCAACAAAGGACCTGAACCTCCAGGTTGGAGGTTGTGCGTGGGGTTAACAACCCCTCCATGGAAAAATAAAAAGTTACGAAGCGACTAAAAGCCTCGGAAAGGACGGATTAACTGTTGACGGACCCGTAAAGACGAATTAAGCACAATTTTTTTCAAGGCTGTACAATTGTTAGCATACGCTGACGACATAGACATCATTGGCAGAACCCAGCGAGCTGTCACTGGAGCGTTTGCTAACATTGAAGCTGAAGTGGCTAGAATGGGACTAGCAGTCAATGAGGCCAAAAAAGGGACACACAATACCGGCTGATCGGACAAAACATCACAATAGACAGGTACATCTTTCAGGTAGTGACGGACTTTCTTAATCTCGGATCCGCTATAACATCTATCATCTCGTTAGAAATAAAGCGAAGAATAACTGTTGCCAATCGCTTTATCATCCCAGTCCTGTTCTATGGCGCCGAAGCATGAACTTATCTAAAGCGGGTGAAGACGTCGTTTCGAGCGTAAGATTCGTCGCAAGATATTCGGCCCTTTCTGCGTTAACGGGCTTTGGAGGAGAAGGTTCAACCGCGAACTATACGAGCTATACATCGACATTGACCTGGTCACGTATATCACGTTTAAGATCGCTGGGTCATGTAGAACGAATGGACAATAATGCTCAGGCTCGCAGGATCTTCCATTCAGTCCCAGAGGGTAGACGCAGTCAAAGAAGACCTCCCCTTAGGTGGCACGCTCAAGTAGAAGATGACCTCAACCAACTTGAAGTGCAAAACTGGAGGTAGCTAGCCAAAGACCGAGCTAGCTGGAGAGGCATGTTGGTTGAGGCCCAGGTTCACCCCGGACAGTAGCGCCACCTAAGTAAGTAAGAAGCCGAATGATTGATTGATAAGAGATATTTGGGAAACCGCAAGAAAGGAACTTTGGGCCTATGCTTTTTTGATAGAATCTATCTACTTCTAGGATAGCGAATGATTGCGTTTTTAGTTGTAAATTTTGATTGTAATGTTTCTCTTTGAAATATTTGAGATGCCGCAAGGAAAGCACTTTGAGCCTGAGCTATTGAAATGTAATATATCTGCTTCTAGGTACGAATGATTGAAATATTTGGGATTCGAGGAAGATACTTGTGTTCAATTGAATTTATTGCCTTTTTCACTCTATTTAAATAATAATAACTGCGAGTTATTGAGATTGATGAAAAGAACTGGTTACCCCAATAGAAGAACAACTTGTCACAGTGATTTTGTATACTGTCATTTCCCTCTGTCTAATTTTTTGGTTGTACCACAAATGGGATCCTTTTCAGTCCTTTTGGTGTAAAATCATTAAGTCCTTTTTATTTGGCAAATTTATGATTTCCTTAGAGGAAGCACTTAGTTACTATAATTTTGTTAATCTGAAATTATTATTTTTTTTTGTTTTAATTTCTAAAAGCTATTTACTTTATTATGAGACAAAAAAGAATTTCTTCATTACGCAAACAATTTTCACTTTGATCTTATAATCAACTACACCATCCTTGAGAATCCTTTTGAAATGTTTGCATCAAGAACCCTTTTAGGGTTGCTTAAGTTGTTAATACCATGTCGATTCCTCGTTCAATCAACCACTCTGTGTGTCCCACACTCTAGTGTATGTGCATGCTGAAAATGTTACTCTTAATCTCATATTCGAAGGACGAATATTAAAAGGATCTGAAAGTAGATTCACTTGTTATCGCAGTGGGTTGTCCATATTGTTGTGAAATACGTTTAATGTGTTTCGGATTCCTTTATCGTTAAAAACGTGTCCTCCGTTTTTTAATGTTCATAATATACTCCTTTCCATTATTTCCAAATTAAATTTTGTCATTTTTTTTTTTTTTTTTTGTTAACCATACAAAGAAGGATAATTTAACTTTGTGATTTCCAATTATATCCAAACTAGTTACCATTACAAGGAGCATGCATTGTGAACTCCATGCAACATAATGATGGCGATGATGGGGAGCTATTACAATTATAATTTGCATGTTTCGAAAGTTACCCGTGCCATGTGGTTGTAGATGGAAAGCTTTGCTTGATGTTGTGTTGCATGCAGCTGAGCAGCACCTTAGCAAAGCTATAACAGCAATTTGCCATTGAGAATTCATTATAAATATCCTTTTTTTCTAGTACAACAACTTTGTGCTGCATGTTGCTCTAGTTTTATGTGAAATCAAAGTCAAAGTGTATACTTCTGTTTTTTTAAATTGTTTCAAGTTGTTTTGGAGCAAAAAGGGAACGGGAACCTAGTTAATGGGAAATTTAATCAAAGTCAAATGAAAATTGCATGCACCATCGATGTCAGAGATGGAGAAACCCAGTTGGCCTTTGTGAAGGCTGCTGAGGTTACTTTTGTTTTTGTTTTATTGTGCCATGGAAACGTTTTTTTTTTCAATTTCAAGGAATTCGAAAGCATTTTCATTCTTCATTTGTCCTTTACAAATGCTTGCTTGGTAGATGCAAACTCCTTGTAAATTGTATCTTCCTAAAGAACTAAAATCTAAGAGATGGCCTCGGTTTTTAAATTTTACATTCACTTATATTCCACTGCCATTTCATCTGTTCATATTCATTTCAACAGTTACCTATGGTGCAATCCCACTTCTGATCAAAAGAATGAAATTTGAAGAAAATTCAGTGCAGACGAGTGGCCAGTAATGTTCCAATGAATAACACTAGGAACACCTCTTCTGCTGTAGATGTCACTTTTGCATCCGAGAATTTAGCTACACTATTTATATGGGAAGTCCTTCCTGCCGAAAATAGAGACTGTATCCCAATTTTGATAAGGACCCATGAAAGAAAACCCCTGCAGAAAAAGCATATAAGATTTAAAGAATCTCAAGCAAATTGGGATCTATTTAATTCTTATACAAGGCTTTTGTCCTCAACTTCTCCCCCATCAAATAATATCAACCAAGAAGCAGCTAAGATTAAAAAAAAATTAAAAGAAACGCAGCCTCAAAGTCAATCCCTGTATCAATGCCAAAACAACAGCAAAATGACACAAAAAAACCCGTATGGTTTAGTAGTTACATTGCAACTTTAGTTAAAACCAAAAACAAGGCTTAGAAAACAGCTTAACGATACCCAAATAAGGAAAACTGCTTAGCTAACAGGAAAGCTAGTACTAAAGTTAAATACGAGTCTATTTAATCAAAGAAAGCATCTTGGGAACATTTCGTGAACACAATGGATGCAATTTAAATGCAATGGAAAATGCAATTTAACTTAAATTATCTTCCGCTCCAGGTTCTTCCGCAAGGGAAGAACTAAGCGATGAAATATCCAGAATTGAATTTGACACAACCCTCAAAATGCTGTACATGGGACTGCTCCAGGAGATGACAAAATTACATACCGGATGGTGAAAGTAGTCTCTGATTGCCTTAAAAACCGTATTTGCTTATTATACAACTATATTCTACGGACTGGTATCTTTCCTATCGATTGGAAGAAAGCTATACTGAAGCCGATTCCTAAAAGCTCCAAGAACAGCCATGAAATATAAGGATATCGTCTTATATCTCTTTTACCTGTTCTCTCCAAAAATTTCAAGAAAATTATTGAACGCAGATTAGGCTGGCTGATGGAAAAAAGATTAAGCAATGAACAACATGCTTTTAGGCCGAATAGAGGAGTGCAAACCTTAGTTCATCTCATGGATCATAAATTGTCAGACAATCTCTAATCTCGGACACATAGCATTGTTATTTCATCTGATCTAGAAAAGGCCTTTGATCGTGTCATATCTTTTCCTGTTATTGAAAAACTACATCAATGGTTATCTACTCAGGTAGAAATAAGTGGCTTCACCTACAAACACCTGAAATTTGAAAATGGTAAGCCACAACGATCCCCCTTATCAGTGTATCTATATAACGCCTACATAGAAGAACTTATAACGCAGCTTGTTCATCCAAAACACGACCTTGAATTAGTTGGGGTTTATGTAGATAATATTTTCGTAGTTGCTTCGGGAGATCATACAAAAGTAAACCAAATTTTGCAATCAATGACAATACAATCTACAAATGGACTCAACAAACCGGTGCGCAATTGTTCCTCCTTCTAAAATTGAGGCACTTCATCTTTGTAGAAAGAAAAAATGTTCACCTAATCAACTTACTCTACGCAATACAGAAATACCTCTTAAAAAACAAATCAAAGTTTTAGGAATAATTTTTAGTGCGAATCATAAATGCATGATATTCATGTTAAAAACATCACTGCACTATTAAGAGGTCGAAACAACGCTCTTAAAATGATATGTTCTCGTCGAAAAGAACCACACAAAGAATCATCAGCTCTCAAAATAACAAAAGCGTTAGTGGAAGGAACTCTTCAGCATGGCATCCCTAACTATATGTGGACTACAAAGAAAAATTTGGCAAATATCAACGTGGCTATTAACCAATGCTACCGAACAGCTACAGGAGCACTAAGAACATGACCAGTGGAAGCTCTAAGAATTGGGGCAGGCTACAAATCAATATACAAGCTAGGACAAAAAAGAGCTATTAACCTAATAAGCAAAGCAATCACTGACTCTTCTCATCCACTTTACTCAGGTTCGCAAGGAAGTTTGTTAAGGAAGAAACAAAATAGACAAAACTCTACCTCTTCTCTGAGTAAAATTGTCGATATTCTTTCCTTAAATGGTGTCGTCGCTTCGAATGCCCTTCAAGTCCTCGACTATCCCCCCCCCCCCTGAGTGTAAAGAAGCTATCAGGCTCAAAGAAGTAAGTTTCCGATCTTACAAAGCCAACCCTACAGAGGAAAATCGGAAAAAGCACAAACAAGCAAGGAACTCATGCAACTCCGTTATTGAAAGAACTAAATTTTTGCATGACCAAAAATTACGGCAAAAATTCTGCAGTGTCTCACAAAGGCAGTAAAAAATGTTGGTCATTTGTAAAAAATATTAAAAACTCCTCGACATCTTCGGTTCCAACGCTCATCGACAATAACAAACCAAATGTTTACTCTTCATCTTTTGCTGCCAGCTCCACGCTGCCTTACAGCAACGTTGCCCCTCCTATACTTGAGAATGTAAATTTTTCCATGGGACAAATTTTTTTCCGCACTCGTACAGTAGCAAATTGTTCTCAAAGATCTCGATATACAAAAATCCGCTGGCCCGGATGGTATACCCCCGATTCTTCTGAAGAGGTGTTCTTCCATACTGGCAAAACCACTGCGTAAGCTTTTCCATCGCTCCTACTGTTCTGGAATCTTTCCTAGAAGATGGAAAACAGCATTTGTCCAGCCTGTCCCCAAGAAAGCTGACCCATCCTCCCCCTCCTCCTACCGACCCATAGCACTGACATCCCTTCTTTCTGAGATTATGGAAACACTGTTTAACCGCCAGCTTAAGGAATATCTCGATGATCGAAAGCTTCTCCATAACCGTCAGTATGGCTTCCGCAGCAACCGTTCCACTGGTGATCTAATTGCATATCTCACCGAACAGTGAAACAAATCTTTACATCGCCCTGGTGAAAGTAAGATTATTGCTCTTGATATCTCCAAGGCATTTGATAGAGTTTGGCATGAAGCTCTCTAATCGAAAATGCGTGCTTTTGGGATCGATGATACATTTGTTCGTTGGATTAGAAGCTATCTTCTGGACCGTTCAATACAAGTTGTATTGGACGGATTCAAGTCTAATTCCTACAAAATAAATGCTGGTGTGCCCCAGGGCTCTGTTCTGTCTCCGACTCTTTTCCTCATTTTTATAAATGATCAATAACACTACTATACCAAAGAATTCCCAAAATTATGTGAAAATTGCAGAGAAGTTCTTTCAATTTGGCATATATTTACTGAATGTCCTAGTTCCCATCAAATACCAATGACTGATCCATTTGAAGAAAAGCAGAAATGCTTAGCAAAAATATTAAATCCGGCCGATGCTCTAACAATCCGCCGTATCAAGCAGGCCATCAACATGCATTGTAACATAAAAGAAATATGTTTACTTATATTTATGTTTAAATGGAATTTAGATCCTTCCTAAACGACATCTATGGTCTTGTTGCTCTGAATATTGATGACTTCTATCTTCGCTCCCTTAGCCCAGTTTTAATAACACCCAACAGCTATGACTCATTCGCCTCAACTCATTAGCAAAACAATTGTATCCGATAAATACCTAAACGCTCACTATTTCCCTTTTTTCTTGGAGTAATCTTCAATCGAAAAACATGCCATTAAATGCTTTGAACTTCCTGTACGTATTATTAGCCACAGAACGCCTCCTACAACTATATACAGCCGCACACGTTCCATAATTTTGAATTCGTCATGATTAATTAGAAACGAACATACCTTTGCAGAATTGCCTAGCAGAGAAACTATTAATAAAGCCTGAGAAGTAATAAATTTCCCAAAAATTTCCTCATCTAGTCCTTTTTTCTTTGTTTTGGCTTAGAATTAGATGATTTATTTATTTTATCTTATTCCGTGCTGGGGAAATTAGGCGAAATGACATTAAATGTCAAGTAAAATTAAAGAAAAAAATCTTGAGCCACGATAATTGATCTTAAAGTTCCTCCAATTCAGAGCTCCGTGATGTGGGAAGTTTGCATTTCTTTCAGGCGTTTAGAAACTGACATTCCTTCATTTCTTTTGCCAGGCTGTTGGTGGAAATGTTTCTTGAATAATCGGAAGTTGAATGGTTCTTCAAGATCAGTTAAATTTATCAATCAGTTTCTTGAAGAAGTTTCTAAAAATAAAATTGAATTTAATTTCAATTCTAGTTCCATCGATCTCTCGTATAACACTCTTGCTCTCCATTCCTTACCAAAATGTCCAAAACTACTCATACACGACATAAAACGGATCAATACCAACCTACAAGAGTTATAATGAAAATATAAAACCAAGCAAAACACACAGCTGGCGGCTGGCGCAGCAAAATACAAATTTGTCATTGTGATTGTGTAAGAGGCTCTCCCAGCCACTTTTGGCCAAAAGTCAGTAGAATAGCCATAGAACGCGTTCTAAACATCAACACACCACGTTCTTGTCATAATCTCGGACGTCGTCGCTTTGCTTCGCACTCGAACTCGGACAGCATAGCAAAGCAAAGGTAAAAAAAAAAAAAAAAAAAAAAAAATAATAGCAGAACGAAACACAAAATGCAGAACCACACCACCAATAACAACAAAAACAACAACCTCAACGAAAAATTGACCAAACGGGGTGACTGACTGCCGAAAAAAATTCTAAGCCAGCAAAAGTGCTTACTCTCTGTTCCCAGTTTTTGAATTTGCTTCCAGCAAGCAAGAGTTTTTTACTTTTCTATTCCTCAACTGAATTCTGATATATGAAGCTTTTTTTTTTTTTTTTGCTGCTGCTGCTGTTTGGTTGTGTGATGGAGGTTCCAATTGTGGGACGGCTGCTCCACCAGAACTACCATTAGATTGTGCGATACATGTTATTTAACTTTATGTGCTGAGGAGCCACAGGCGGGGTAGAAGCAACACAAGCAGTGAATTTCTTAGAACTGCATTAGTAGTGGAGTAGAGAGAACATTTTGGGGTATTGTTGTTGTTTTTTTCTTAACTTGAATGTTTTTTTATGAGCTGTTTTATGAGATGTTCTTGGTTTCATCGTATATGGTGTCCAGTGTGTGGTAATCGGAGATGGATGGAGTTGGAGTTTTTATTGTGAAGCGAAAAATTTGAATTCGTGTCAAGGTGTGGAGGGTTTTTTGTTTGTTAGTAGTGGACAAATTAAAGCCTCTAATGCACGCTTTATTGCCGCTAAGGGCCAACAAGTGTTTGCAGTTCATAAAATATTTTATGAGTCGACAGGATTTGCCAAGAAAATCAAACTCTGGTGTAATAAATCTTTATTGACGTCATTTGTGCACATAAGTTAGTCGAAGTTAATTAATTATTTTAGAAGAAGATGAGAAAGATGTTATTTTTTAACTTCTTTTGCTTGAAAGTTTGAAGTTAATAAAATTTTTTATTGGAAGTAAAGTTTTGTTTAATATGGAGTTACAGAACGCCGAAGTTCCTGACTAGAAATGTCAATCACTTAAAGGAAGTGGAAGCCACGAATCCTACCAAATTTGACACAATTGAAATGAAGCTAAATTTAATCAAGAATTTTCAGTCCAAGCCGAGGTTTCAAATGTCTTCCGAAGGCAGTGGTGCAGTAGATAAGATGTTTGCTTGCTAAGCGAGAGATTCTAAGTTCGACTCTCAGTTTGGGAAGCAATTTTCTAACTCCTAGTGCAAGCTAGAGCCGTCCGTTTTGGAGGAGGAGGATGAGCGGTTCCACAGCTATGACATTAAAATTGTCCTAGGCTACGCCAAGCTACGGAGAGAAGATGTCTTTGGTGGTATAATCGGAAAACATTGCTGGCACGACACCACCTCGAATAACGGATTCAGGCTAATTGACTTTGCTGCAGTGCGAAATCTTATAATAGCTAGTACCAAGTTCCCATACCTCAACATTCGCACATGAAAATCCCCTGATCAATCAACTGTCAACCAGATTGGCTACTTTGCGATCGATGCAAGGCACTGCTCCGAACTTCCGATGGGCAAACATTGATTGATTTGGACCACTACCTCGTTGTAGCCAAGGTACGACTGAGGATATCCCGACCAACGCCAAGAAGAGGTAATACTATTGGAAGTTTAGGAAGGAAGGGCTGCAAGGAAGGACCAGAACTGCCCGTACGCTCTACGAGCAGAAGAGCAAAGAAAAACACCGGCTTCTCACAAAGAAAAAAAAAGTGATCATGAGAAGCGTGCGATCGAGGAATTGGAGAGCTGTTATCGCAGGAATGAAGTTCGAAAGTTTTACCAAAAGGTAAAGAGAAACCGTCAAAAGTACAGAGCTCGAACTGAAGCTTGCAAAGACGATCAAGGGAACATCGAAGTGGAATGGCAGTCGATGCTGAGAATATGGAAAAACCAATTCCGATGTCAGGCAGAATGGTACATTTTATCTGGGCGAAGTAGACCAACAATTCCGCCCACCACATCTGGATGAAGTAAGGCTAGCTATATCTAACCTTAAGAGTAACAAAGCCACCTAGCTGCCGAACTCTTCAAAGCTGCAGGCGATGACTTGGCTATAAGTATGCACACCAACTCATAAGCAAGATATGGTTAGAAGAAAGCATGCCTGATGAATGAAATCTCAGCATAATTTGCCCTCTGAACTGCACCAACCACAGGGTATCAGTCTCCTTAACATCGCCTACAAGATTCTTTCTGCTGTATTGTATGAACGCCTAAAGCCTAAATTTTATCAACAACCTGATAGGTACATATCAATGCGGTTTTAGGCCAGGAGAGTCCACTATCGACCAAATGTTCACATTACAGCAGATCTTGGAAAAAACCCAAGAATTTCAAATCGATAGTCACCACCTTGTCGTCGACAAGTTGTACAGAGCAACGTGCCATTTAAACATCCCTGCCAATCTCGTTCGCCTGTGTAAAATGACGATGGAAACGCATGCTGTTCCGTCAAGGTCGGTAAAGACCTCACTCACAGACGTCTTTGAATTCAAAAAAGGATTTAGACAAGGCGAAGCAGAACTCTCACGCCAACACCAGAGGCACCATCTTTCAAAAGTCCATCCGCTTCTTTGTGAGTATTGAGATGAAAGCTGTGAATATTGGTTTAGCAGTCTATGAGGGCAAAACCAAGTATATGCTGTCATCAAGAAGAGACACTCAACATCGACGTCTTGGACAAAACATCACAATAGACATCTGTAACTTTTAGGTAGTTAGGGATTGAGTAGCAAAGGACACTTTCTGGGGCAACTAAATTGCCCCTTATAAGACCCTCATAATCCCACTCCTGCTATATGGTCCAGACGCATGGACATTCTCAAGAGTGGATGAGGATGCTTTAGGTTGCTTCGAGAGCAAGATTCTGCGGGTGAATTTTCCGTCCCGTAGGTATTAACGGCGGGTGGAGAAGAATATACAACGATGAACTGCACCGGCTGTACAGCGGCACAGACCTAGCCGAGTAAAAGTCCATAGTCTCAGATGGCTGGGTCATATAAAGTGGATGGACATCAATGCTCCGGCCATTTTCCATTTCACCCCGGAGGGACGGCGGAGTAGAGGAAGACCGAGACTCAGGTGCTGCAAACAAGTAGAAGAAGACCTCGACCGAAACTGGAGGCAGCCAGCTAGGGACCGAGCTGGCTGGAGAAGCTTGTGGATTGATGCCTAGGTCGACTGTAGCGCCACCTAAGGTAAGATAACGTAAGGCTCAAGACGATTCTATGGTACAAACCAACTTTAATGGGAACTTTAACAGCGATTTTTTGTTTTCGCTTGAACAACTCTGCGTTGACTTAAGACCTCGTGGTTGTCTATGGAATGTTCTTTCAAAATCAACCAACACAATGTGCAAATCTCTTGAGGAATCTCTCTGTAATGCATCATTGGTTGATTTACTCGAAACAAACTTGCACTGGTCATCAGAAAGCTTCGCAAACAGCCATCCAATACCCGCCCAAATTGTCTTGTCTTGTCTCCCAAGTCTCCTGAATTTTTGCTCTCATTTGAGCAGCAATTTTGAAAATATTTGCCCCTTGCATGACTTAGTCTCTAAACCGTCCAACAACACTTGTATTAAACGTTTTTACTTCCAAGCCTTTTGTTGACCTATTAAGTGGGCGAATATAAACTAAATTAAGAAAGGATTCCGTAGAGACATGAATTGTCTCAAATCTGTTTATGTACACGTGCTTCATAAACTTCCAAAAATTAACACAAAACTATCAACAATCCGTTCTAATTTGATTAGAAGTTTGCCAGTTTGTCCATTCATCTTTTACCGCAGCAACGCAACGCTTCAAATAAACTCGACTAGAGAACTAACTAATTAAAACGTGTTAATTGATGAAGGAACCTTCCGGAATACTTGCACCTGTTGATTAGAAGGGAGTCCAATTGGTTCAGAGTTTAATCAATTTCTTGAAATTTTCCACATCCTTCTCAAAAAACTGGTCAACACTAAATGGAAGGACCTTGTGCCTTGTCTGCTGCACCACCCTTTCACCAAAAACGACGAAGTAGAGGAAAGAAAAAAGAAAACGTGACGCTCCATTCAGGAGTAACCATCACGAGAAGAAGAACAATACGCACAGTCTCTTCCAAGACCTGGTTGGGTGCTCCATCACACTGTACGTGTGAATAATTACCTGTAATTTAATTTCTTAGTATAATTATAAATATTTCCCTCGTCCTCTGCTACCTTTGGCAGCCAGATATTCTGTGTTGCTTTTGCTTGCCCATCACGGTCTCTCATCATCATCATCATCCTCATTATTAATGTCGGCAACACAACTTTATATGGAATGAACTGATCTGAGAGAGAATGTGCTGTAGATTGAAATGGATTGGTTGGAGTAACATGACGATGACGATGATGACGACGACGACGACACCGGGAGAGCGAAGCAAACTTTTTGTTGGATTCGTGTTAAGGACCTATGGCAAGGTCAATGCTTTTCGATTTTCATCTTTGATATCTACCTACTCTTTGCAAATGATTTTTGTTCGAATAAATTCAATTTTACTTTAGTTTAATAGAAAATTTTGATTCTTTTATAAATTCTGAAACTATTGAACTTACCTTTGTAACTGTTTATCATACTATTCCGCACTGGAGATGGAAATAATTGTCTTGCTTTTTCTCGAAATCAAAATACCGGCACCGAAACACTCCGCGAATATAAACAACACCGAACACGAGACGAAAATCGAGCAAAAAGTTCTAATACACTTTAACCTCAGAATATACAAAATTCAACACTTTATTTCAAATATTTTAGAAACATTTTTTTCACTTTTTTTTGGATGAACTTTAAATATATTTTTTTTTAATAAGAAACTTTCGAATTACGCTTCACTGATACAAAATTCGATTTTTTATTGACACTTCACTGTGAATGGACCTTTAAAACTGTGATGTGATTACACCATCAAAATAGTTTTTTTTTACTGTTTTTTGTAAATATGATGACATCTCTTTCTCTTGTTTGTTTCTTTCAGAAAGACCATTTTATTTTCTTATAAACTCACCATAGAGGGGCAAAAATGAATTAAATGAAAATATTCAAGGAATAGTTAGATTTTTCGAGAAGTTGTATATATTTTCGAGAAAATTTAATGATTTACATAATATATGTACGTACGAAGTATATTAGGTACCTACAAGGCCAATTGGGAGTTTTATTTTGTATTATTATTTATTTTTCACCACAGCTGAGGTATTTTTTTTGGACTGCGTTCACGCGACGACGGCGAAGGAATCCGTTATGTATTTCCGACACGCAATATATATTTGTTATATTTTAATTCAACGGTAACGAAGGGCATTTGTTAAATTGAAATAATATAAACACGATTTTGCAAGAATCGAAATTGAAAATTTAAGAAACAAATTTTAAATCTTTTTTACACGACGACTGCGATTGAAGTAAGCCAACGGTATGTCAAAGTATATTTGTTTTTCTTTTTTTTTAACCGAGAAGTAGAATTTCTTAAGGTGGAAAGAGAAAAGTGAATTGGTAATTTCTAAGGAGTTGTGAATGTTTGAGAGAGAACAATGTACGCATTCCGGTGTTTTGAAAAATGGCTGCTTTTGGTGGTGGTTGTCATGCTTATTAGAATCTTATGAGGTTGAGAGTTTTTTTTAATGGTAATTCACAGTGAGTACTTTTTTATTTGAAGAAAAATTCTTATTTGATTTATCGAGTTGAATTTAATTGGAAGGTAAATGCGTTTCGATACAGCAATTGAAAAACAATTTTTTTCTAATTGATGACCTAAGTAGCTCTGTCATATTTCAATTGACTGTTGGGTCGGTGAATTGGTAGTTTTTATTGGTTAGCAGTCTGATGATATAGTTTCATTGTTATTTTTTTAAAAGTACTGATGGCATTCAATGCGTTCACTAAAAGTCAGTCAACGCCCCTCTGATTGGTCAATTGTTCCTAAAAATTAGTTGACTTTTAGTTGACATTTAGTCAAAAAGTTAGTGAAGATTTCTTGACTAACTTCCAACTGACAGTTTCCGCTTTACAATTGATATCGGTGTCAGTTTGTCGTTTAATGGATTCATCTTGACTAAAAGCTAGTGGTCTAAGTCAGTGTACCCCATTGTTAATTCAGTTATTTTGTTGGAGTTTCCGTTTTGGATTGCATTTCATTTAGACCAAATCTGAGATTTCAAAATTTCGCATTTATCCAAAAGTTTTTGGAATTTCGAAATTGTAAATTTCTCCGACATTTTTATTTGTCAAACCGAACGAACGATTTTATTTTTATTCAACAATCAAATTTTGTATCGCTGGATAAACCAAAATTGCAATGCAAATTTTGTCATGTGTATAAAACTTGTCGGTGTGAACACCATTTTTAATTTTTAAAATTAAATCCTGACATTTTCGTGGGAACACGTAAATTGCGTTGTTTTTTCGAAAATATTTTTTCCTTAAATTTGTTCCCAAACCAACTGTAAATCGTTATTCCGTCTATGGTTATTCTCTTTCTTCAAATCGAACAACCAGAAACCTTCAAGTTGATTGTGAGCTGCGTTTTGTACTTTGGAAGTCTCTATTTTGGTTTGAACATAATGTTATACAAATTCGCATGAATTTGTTGCTTCCTAACTGGATCATTTCAAGATCCAATAAGAATTTCATGATTAGTGTAATTTGGATTCATATATTTCTATTAATTAAAAAATGTGTTTATTTTCCTGAATTCATTCATTAACTCTTATAAGATTAACTTTTTCCCCACAAAAGCTCTATCTGACAGTTCACAGAACCAAAAGCTCAAAAATCAAACTCACCTCAGCTGTCAACCATATATTTCCTTCCTCGTTTGAACAATATTCGCCGAGTACAGCCAGCATCCAAAGGTAACACACAAAAAGTCAAAAATTATGGCCTTTGCCGGTGGTGGCGATGATTCTTCTGCTGCCGGAATCTTTACCAAATGGCTAAATGACAAACTCCGTGAATTAAAAACAGACGAAAGTGTATTTGGCTCGTACATCACTGGAATACTTGAAGACGACGAAACCATCGAAGAGAAAAAAGATGCCCTCGAGGGTATCCTTGGTGAGATAATTGTGAGTATACAAACAGAAATTCATCCTCGAGGCTAACAACACACACATCCTCCTAACCAGGATAACAATATACAAGAGCTAATCGAAGAAATTCTCAACAAATGGAACGAATGTCATCCCAAGGAAGACGAATCTAAGCCCAAATTGACGGTAGACGTTGATGTTCAACTTGCAAAAATGTTGGAATCACAAAAACTACAGACCACCGTACAACGTCAGTATACAGCCGATGAACTAAGGATTAGAGAGCAGATACTAGCTCAATACAGTCAAGTTTGTGGTTGATTTTTACCTCAAAAATCCTTCAAATAATTTGATTTTCTCTGTTAGACTGAAGTCAGTGAGGAGGAAGATCCTGAGGAGGCTGACGACAAATCCAGCAGTGGTCTGCAGAAGAACACCAACGCTCATGATGTCATGCAATTGCAGAAGGAACGTCGTGAACAGGCTCGCTTGGACAGTCAGAAGAAAAAAGAAAAGGACAAGGAGGACCGCGAGAAACAAAAGCAGCTAAGAGAGGAGAAAAAAGAGAAACGCAAGACCGTCAAAGGTGAACGTCGTCGGTAGCGAGGCACATTGTCTCAGCAATCCTTTAAATCCACAATATCCTTCCTAGAAGCCCCTAGAAAACTCCACCAAAGTAGTTTCCCTCCATTTTTCTCTACAAAAATCCGAATCAAAAGAAGTTCTTTTAAGTTTATTTTTTCATCTAAAACTAAAACCTATTGCACACCCATTTGATGTTATTTTGGTAAAAAGTAGAAAACAAAATAATTTTCTTGATAAAATAAAGAAAATGCGTAATCCTCTTCGATGTAATTAAAGAAATTTGAAGTTTTTTTTCGGCTTTTCAATGGTCTGGCTTAAAATGTTGAAAGCTAAGGAAACTAGTTCAAAACGTTGCATATTTTCGAGCTGGTTCTGTTTGTTTTTGTCAGTTGAGTTTGAAATGAAATCTATTTTCAGGATCAAATGTGTTAAAATCCATAGTTTGTTGCCGATTTAGGCTGAATTTTCTGTCCGGTGTACTCACAGGATTAAAATGGATAGGGCATGCTCTGTCGCACGCAATCTTACATTCCAAATGGAAAACTATATGCCTTATAGTAACGGTCGTCTACAAATGGAGTAGAGCAACAAGCCTTCAAAGCTACGTCTTTTTCGCCATTGCGTCATTCAAATAAATTTGGATTCGCTCAGTTGTTCAAAAATGCAAATGTTTTCAAGACCTGTTCAAGGTATTATAACCAACGCATAGAAAAAAAGAACGACAACAATGAGGATAATTCTCTCTTCACCAACAAACTGAAAAATACCCGTTCAGCGACATATGTGTACCGGTCCCTGCACATTTCTTATGGGACTACTAATACGTTTACATTTATGTGGGCACGAAACATATGGCTCATTGGCTGCTTCTCTCACGAATCTCACACGTATTCACATACACAAAATAAAATTTCAGGGTTTGCAGGGCATGGTCGGTACGAGTCGGCGTTCTTTTTTCTTTTTCTATGAATCAACGTAAATTATTTTTTCTTTATTATAGGTGTTATTGTTTTTTTCACTCAGAAAAGACCTGTGAACAAAGTTCGAGAGATAAAAATAGTTTTATTTACTTAGATATTTTTAAATAAAATGTACGTTCTTCACCTGAACGATTAACAACATCCGCTGTATAATTTGTTTTAAGTAATTTTTTGTGACGCTTGTCAAAAGTGGCGTTGATTGTGCATTTTTTAGAATGCTCAGTAAATTTATTTTGAGTGCTTTCAGCGTGCGCAAAGCATAATCTGATCCACAGTACACATAACTAAGGTAATATATTGCGTAGGTTGAAAAAACCTGATTTGTCACTTTGTATTAAAAATGGTGGTTCTCAGAGACCTACATCAAAAAATTGTATGAAAAAACTACACACCTCACGTTTGTTTTATATTTTTTCTTATTTTGTTGTTTATTAAAAAGCATTTTTATAAATTAATTACAACAAATACTTTAAAATATATCCACGAGTTCTATTTTTCGGAACAAATAAACAAGCTAATGGTCTCTGGCGGCAGCCATTTTACTTTGATTTTGACAGATGCGCAGAAGATTGCAAAAATAAAACCTCTGATGATATTACCTTAGATATGTGTACTGTGAATCTGATCATAATATGAACGAAAAATAGAACTACATTTTCGATCTTCTAACAATCTGATGGGAAAAAGAAATAAATCTTTTTTTGACAGCTTAGACCCTGCTCTGATCGAAAAATTAAAAAGGCCTTTTAAAAAACATCATCCTTTACGTCATACGACATGCGCGACATGTCGTAATCTTATTATTCTTTCATTTATGCTCCAAAACTCTTTTTTTCATTTAGGTTTTTGCAATTTTGTAATTATTTTTAACTTCTCTGTAAACTTACAACTTTTACAAAAATCTTACGTCATTGCATGATTGCCCTTATGCCTGTTTTGTAACTTATGGCTAAAACACAATTACGCTACAGCTTTGGCTTCGTCACGTAATATTTCATACGCTTTGTGTGTGCTTTATGAACAAAACGTAACGTCAAAGCCAAAGCGATATTGTAATAGGATGTATTGATTTCCTATGGTTGAACTTGTAAACGTCAGGCGAAACCGAAGCTAAAGCGTGATTGTGTTTTAGCCATTATTCTTTCATTTATGCTCCAAAACTTCTTTTTTTTGTCATTGACGTTTTTGTAACTTTGTAATCATTTTTAACTTATCTGCAAATTTTGACAGGTTAACAGAAACAGGAAGTTTACCACTTAACAACTTTTACGAAAACCTTACGCCATTGCGTGATTCCTCTTATGTCTGTTTTGTAGCTTAACCCTTTGCAAACTGTCAGAAAACGTTTTGACAGTTTGTGCCATTAATATTTCAAAGATTTGCATTCAAAATTAAGATTTCCTCAGATCTCTTCAGATCAAATATTTCGTGTTTAGATTTGATCCAGATTTGCTTTTTTTTGGCAATGAAACCCACAAAATTCGAAAAGATCAAAAGTTTTGACAGAAAGAGCAAATCTTTTCCTGATGAAACTTGCAATTGATCTGGTTTTGTATGTACGTATTCCCGGCGTTCAATGCGTCGACCTTAAAGTCAGTCAACGTGCCTCTGATTAGTCAATCGGTCCTTAAAGTTAGTTATTGACTTTAAGTTGACATTTAGTCAAAAATCTTTGACTAACTGGCTGAACACAATGACGACGGAACTGGAATACGCATACGGAAGTGCAAACATTGAATACACGTGAACTGTATTTTGCGAACACAATGGTACGTTACTGCATACGGAACTGCAATACGCATACGGAAAGGTTGGTTAACTTTTAACTTTTACGTACAGTAAATTTGACATTTTGTCTGATGCAGAGAGAAATTATGAAAGAGAGAACAATCTTTCGTACGTCTGTCCCTCCCAAACCCTTTTATTTAGTATACCTGAAATAACACCAGATGATTCCATTCTTCTTAATGATATTTCAAGTCGTTGTATAAGAGTTTCTTCTCTTTTTTATCATTTGTTTTTGGTATTCCACCCATTTTTGAATTTAAATGTCAAAGTTACTGTACGTGCATTGTGTTCCGATTGAAATTGGTACGTACGACAAATTTGACAGCTGTTCCGTACTCCGTCTCCGTAATGCAGTTCCATTTTTGCATTGTGTTCAGCCAGTAAATGTTAGTTAGCATTGACACGTGACGGAGTATTTAGGCGAGTAAAGTGAGAAGTGTAGTGTGGCTCCTGCGTTCTCTTTCAGATTCTTTTAGTTATTTTCATTGGTTGCTTCGTGATTTTGTAGTCAAATATAATGTTTGGCAATAGTTTAGAGCGAGAGAGATGAATGCACAATCGTTAAACGTCACTCCAGAAACAACAAAAAGCACGGGACACAAAAATAAAACGATTTTTTGTAAATGGAAATAATAGCCAAACCTGTTTTAGCAGCGCAGCTGATTATTTTTGTCTTGATTTAGTTTCTCTATATCTTGAACGAACCTTTATGGGTTTAATATTCATGTAGTGTTGAACGAACCTATAATGCGCCGTTTGGTTATAGTAGAAAAAAGTAGAAGTTGAGTCAAGTATCAACTTGCGCGGCAGCGGTTTTTTGGATTGAGCGTCGGAGGTTCAATCCTGCGCGACCAAATGTGTATTCGCACGGATTCAAGCTATGCATTCCAGTTTCAGTTCAAGCTTCCTGTTTTAAAAAGTTCCATAATATGTAAGTATCGTTTTTTTTTTAAAGAATTTTAGAAAATATTTGAAAATTACTTTGATTAAGAGAAATGATTTTTTTTCTGCTAAATATGTTTTATTTTATGCTGAATCTTAATTTTATTCACTAAGTGACTTACAAATTATAAAAAAATATTACATACATATATTAATTATAAATCAATAGGAACTTATGCTAAGAATCCAACAGAGAACTTAAATTTGTTTTCTTTTTTTCATTCTTCCAGTTACACAAGATCTTCACTTCAATTTGTGTCACTTGGGTATGTACATATGTATGTAAGCTTAATTAAAATAAAAACTTATTTCTATAAAATTAAAAAAATTATATAAATTACATTTTTCAATAATTAATTCTTTTTCTTCGTCTGGCTAATGACTTTGTATTTCATTTCTTTTATTCTAAATACTTAAGGACACTAAATAGAAATAATTTGTGTAAGCAATTAATTATATAAGTATTTAAGTGAACTTAGTTTTAGAATCACAATTTTTAATAATAATTTATTATAAATATTCTTAAATGTAGATAATATAAACTTGTAACATATCGTTGTACTTAGGGATAAGACTACACGTTAGGATTAGGACTTGTTTTTTAAATATTTTGATTTAATAGATAATTTATATTTTTATTTAACATTAATTCTGAGCTTATAGAGAATATTATTTTATAAATTTAAATGAGATTCACAATTCATTTGGCATCTCTTTGAGCTTTATAGTTTGTATAAGTTTTAGAATAGGAGTTAGCGACAGATGTTAACTTAACTTTTTAATGCTTTGGCTAGACAAGAACTCTTGTTTAAAAAAATTAGATGTAATTCAGAATTGGTGCTTTAAAAATGTGAATAAATTAATGACCCATTCTAAAACAGTCATCTTCCCAATTCAATTGCTTCTTTTTTTTATAAAAGACGCGAAATACGCGCTGAATTCACTTTTTCTGTAGAAATTATATCTAAACATAGGCAAGGATTTATACAGTGCACACTTAAAAAAAAAAAAAACAAAGTTTAACCTTCTGTAAGCCTCGAATTTTTACTAGAATTTTGTAAGCGATCTGGTTTTCTATTGCTTAAGTTATATTAAAGCAAAATAAAAAGAACGTTTTTTGGCTTCTCATGTTTTTATGCAGGTATTCGTTATTATCAGGTGGAAACTTGTAAGCAAGCTGTGTTCTAATTATAAGAGTCAATAAATTTGAGGGAATCATGGAAAAAATACGTGCTGAATATGCCTAAAGTCTGCTGAATACATTGCATAATCATATACAGACATTATTTTGTCATTCTAAAGTGCCTATTTAATAATATACCTTTGCTGAATAAAAAACCGTTCATAACCATCTGATTTTAAGATAGAAATCCACACAAAAATCAACAAAAAAAAAGTCTATAACTCTCATTCATAAAACAAAAGATCTTATCTTATCCTTACTTAATCCTGCTCAGACTCATATTGATTTTCCTTGTCTTCATCATCGAAATCTTCGCCTTCTTCTTCACCATCTTCATCCACATGTTCGAATTCATCGAATTCCTCTTCAATTGGATCGTCGTCTTCAGATACATGTTCTTCTTCTTCTTCGATTTCTTCAATATTTTCCTCGTCGCATTCTGCTTCTGGTTCCTCATCATCCGGTGGATATGAACAGTTGTTATCATCGCATTCACTTATATCAGAATTCAGTTCAGCATCAGCATCGTTTTCTTCATTTTCTTCACTCTCATCATTATCTACATTTTCCTCGGTGCAGGGCGACACTCTTTCTAATTCACTTCTCGCCAATGCATGAAGATCTGATGTATTGACAAAAGTCACCCGCCTGTGGTTTTCCTCATGGCATTTAACGGCAATATTCACAAAATCCCGACGTCTTTTATCGTCCCACGTTGAATACTGAAAAAGTAACATTTTTGATTTTCAAAGGAACTATTGAACTATTTAGAGGACTCACCACCGAAGACGTTGTAAATATGAATTCGTCAGGAACTCCAGTCTTTACCCTTATATACTTTTGCAACAAGTTCGAGCCATCCTTACGCCACAAACACAAATGTGAGTTCGTCACATAGTCCTCCTTCAGATCCTTCCGATAGAGAAAGAGCTGAAATACCCCAGGAGCACTTCCATTCAAATTCTTTTCCTTTTTCTTTGGCGGCAATATTATAGCTTTTGGTTCGACTTCTGCTGCCAGCTGTGTCCTTGCCTTATAATACTCATAATCATCGTCGTCCTCATCATCGGAATCATCATACGTCTGGTAGATGGCATCTTGGGCAGCTTGTCGCCTCTTCTTCTTGTGATTTGTGCCATTGGAAGATGTACCTGAAGATTTTCGTTTGCGGCTTCCTCGGTTTCGTCCTTTTGTGCTGTGTGTTGAGCGTTTCTTTACATTTCGATTAGATGCCGATGGGCGCCAATCCTCCTCGGAATCATCTGTTTCTGTGAAATCGTCTTCGGAATCAATGAATGTTGTGGTCACTAATTCAGTGCGACTTCGCATGACTTTCGACCCGGGATATTTATATTAATATTTATGCAATCCTTTTAAAGTTTTTCTTTTGTTTTTTTCTTTTAATCCTAATACGACGCACTGACGTTGGATAAATAGGACGAACTACATATACTCACAGTAAAAAAATACCTAGGCGTCTGCCTGGGAAAAGTTGGATTATTTTTTTTTTGTTTTGATGATGCTTTTGACAGAAGACAGGATAATGCGCGATGAATAGAAATAAACATTGAGCTTTTCATGCTTTGTTTGGGTTAAAGGGGTGGGTGGGTTTATATTGGATACTAAAATGCATTGAGCTTTCAGGATATTTTGTGTATGGTGATTGCCTGAAATAATTTTGAAAGCTTTATGCGGCTGAGTTCTTTCAAAACGGTTTCTATGAATTGTTGGATGTAGGCAAAGTTAAGAGGAGAAGGGTTTTGGGACCAATGCAATTCACATTTAGAAAAAAGGCTGAATTTTATGTACATGTGTGACTTTATATCCGTCACTCTGTCGATTTAATTTTATTTCTGATCTGGAGCTAAGCTCCTCGATTCCAGTTTCTGGTAGATTACATTAAGAAACCGTATACAACATTACATGCACCATTTAAAATGATGGAGTATAAAAAGTTCTAGGCCTAGTTCGGTTTATTTACGTTAGGTGGCGGAGTTCAGGGCCAAAGATGACAAAATAATTTGCCTGTTATGCTCGAGCAACGGTTGTATGGCACACCTAGTATCTTGTAAATAAATTTCAGCTGTTATACCTCCTATGACGTAGAAGAAGCGTTTTTTAAGGTTTGCATTGTACAAAAGCACTCGCGTAGATATTAAGAATACACACAAATTCGACGGTTAAGAACTACCGTGGGTGGTCCTGGACAGTTGCAGGTACATATCTCGAGAACGGGTCAACCCAAAAAGAATAGAATACAATTAAAAATAAAGAATATCAAGGTGGTCTAGAAAAATTTATGAACAATGATTTAAAGCTACGGACAAAAATCTATAATTTATTTATTTAAACAAAATTCTACTTTAACCTTCATAACCCCCAACAAAAGACACTACCTTTCGACGATTGGACTGATCTATGTAATTGCAAGGTCTTTTTTTTAAACTCATTATCGTAGTGAATCTTGTAAGCAATCTACTTTTTTACTTGACAATTATTTAGCAAAGCCTAAATTCTTATCTTTTTTCCGCTGAATAAATTCTTTTCATTGCTGAATAAGCAAATGACGCTTTTATATATTAATTTAATTTAGTTTTTTTTTTAATAATATATTTATTCTCATTGCATACATCTAAGATAAGGTAATAGGCATATTACAATAAACTTGCAGCAACTCAAACCTTAAATCCTCGTTAAGAATCTTGTAAGCAACCTACATTTTTACTTGAAAATTGTTTAGCAAAGCCTTAATCTTAAATTTTGTTCCGCTGAATACATTCTTTTCTTTGCTGAATAGACAAACAACGTTTTTATTAAGCAAATTAAATATTTTAAAATATATTTATGTCATCATCATCCGCGCAACAACCGGGATCCGGTCCGGACCTCCTTAAATAAGTTCTTCCATACATCTAGATTGTTAGCCGACACCATTCAGTAGCGCAACCCAAGACTTTAGGCGTCGTGGTCTACGCCATCCTTTAAGGTCTGCCATGTTGTTTTTTACCATAAAAAAAAGAACTGCGAAACACTTTCGGAGCTGGTTCCTCCTCGCTCATGCGAGCTAGGTGCCCAGCCCACCGGAGTCTACCGCGCTTTATTTTTTTCGCAATATCTGCTTCGAGGTAGATATCATACAATTCTTGGTGATTGTATGTTCTCTGGAATCGTTCTACCTCGCACACGCGGCCAACAATTCTCCGTAAGACTTTCCTCCCGAACGCTGTTAAGAGATCAGAGTGCTTTTTAGTAAGCACCCAAGTCTTGCATCCGTACTGGTCTTGTACAGCAGCGGCTTAGTGTTTTATGGTAAGGTTTCTGGATTTAAAGAGCCTCGACAGACTATAGTAAGGGTTGTTGGATATTAGAAGCCGCCAGCGTATTTTCTCCTCTATATTATTGTCGGCTGCTACTTTTTACTTACAGGATTGCACTACTTCAAATTCATGCTCTAGTAACCTGATACTTATACCAACACTTCTCGCAGGCCACCTGCTTGATCTGGATTAGGGACTCTTGTATAGAGTGTGGACTTCTGTCGATGTCGTCTGCGTAAGCCAATATCTGGCTGGACTTGGTGATGATAGTCCCTCCCAGGTTGAAGAGGCTGCTAGCCAGACCATCCTTTTGTCGCAGTCCATTGTCATAGTCAGCCTACGTAGTCGTATCAATTTATTTGTAAGCAACTTACGTTTTACCTTAAAAATAATTTTGCAAAGCCTGAATCCTTACATTTTTTCCGCTGAATACACTCTTTTCTTTGCTGAATAAACAAATAATGCCTTTTTTGATTAATTAATTCAGAAAATGGTTGAACTTCATTTGCTGAATAACTGAATAGGTTTTTGAAAATATTACAATCTTAAGTGAGAAAAATATTCGGTTAATAAACTTACGTATTTGACAAGTTCAACAGCCATCCAATAACCATAATGTCGTTCGTATAATAAATAAGAAAACATCAATGAAGTCTTCATAAAAATTGATTTATTTTTTATTTATATAGCATTATTAATAATAATTATAATGATCTCATTAATATATGTTTATATATAGTCAAATTGTTGTACAATTTATTGTTTAAAATACTTGTTTTTAAATATAAAATTCTTATAACCGAAAAACAGTAAAATCTCATAAAAATTATTAAAAATTACAAACATAATCGTAATAGTAATAGTAACAGTTTTGTGAACAAAGTCTACATATTCATTCATACAAAATAAACGAAAAACATTTTTTTTTTAATAAAATTCATAATTGTTGAGTTTTTTTCTTCCAAAATTTATAACAAACACATAATTTGTTCATAACGACAAAAATATATTTTTAACACAGCAACTACAACTAAATAAACCTTTAATTTTTGACGGAGATTATTTTTTAATTTTATGTTTAATTTTTAATAAATTGTTTAAATATGAGTAAAACTTATTTAGCATTATAGTTAAGGTTTAAGATTTTTGTTCCATTCAATATTTACGTACAAATCGTTGTAAAAATTCTTTGGAGTTCTTTTTTTTTTTCATTTTTCAATTTAAAATAAATTCTACTAATGAACATTTCTTATTTATTTTACTTAAGTGAAGTTGTTTTTTTTAATTTATTCAATTTAAATATATTTAAAAGAAAATAAGCCGAAGCTCAATCTTGTGGTAAATTATTATATTTACTTTTTAGCCAAAAGCTAAACATATTTAGTTATTTAATTTGTTTATTTAAGTAAAAGTGTATTTTTTTTAATTTATTTCACAGTATTTTTATTTTTATCGTCGTCTTATTGAATATTACGTATATTTTGTAAATACAACTACTAGATAAATTTTAATATTAATTTGCATTAAACAATGCTTTCTAAAATATCCTGTTTTAGTCCAATTTTTCTATGCTTATATTTTTTGATAAAAAAAAATGTAATTCATATACAAGGCTTATCCCCCTTATCGATGATTTTAAGCTTTTAAATTATTTTTAATATTTTTTTGTTTTATAATTTCCGATGTGAAAATAAATTATTAAATAATAATTAAATCTTTAATCGCTATACACGAGTTGGTGTACCAAATATTGGAGCACGACGTGGTGTTGGTGATGGATTGTTGTTGACGGAACGCCTTGGTGGACCTTGCTGACAATCGGAATAGGAACGATCTAGAAAAGAAATGCAAGACACTCTTTAATTTAAAAAGAGAGTTTATGGAAAGAAAAGAGAAAATTAACATTTTTCATTTCGTGCAAGAATAAAAAAAAAGAATATGTCATGCAATACATGGATAATGAAACGATCAGGCAAGGGCATTAAAAATATACCAAAAATAAACAACAGCTTTTGGGATTTTGGATACAAAATTAAAATAACTGACATCTGGTTCTTACGTCATTAAGAAAGTTTTAAAAAAATAATAGCATCGTCAAACTATGAAATAAATATTGTAAGCAGCCGATTATTCAAAATCAAAATAACGCAGAAACTAAATTTTTTCAGTGTTTATTGTAAATTTGGTGCAAAACAACTTGCTGAATAACTTATTTCTTTTTTAATTTTGTAAGCACTATAGTTTTGTGATTTAGATGTCACCAGAGTACTACAAAAATTATTGAATATGACTGCTGAATACTTCCACTTTACTTTAAAAAAAAAACAACAAATCAAAAGTTCATAAATCTTGGAAGTATATCTTTTTGAGAGGAGAATGATATGCTTGCGGAAAATATCTTTTAAAATTCAGTGCTCACTAGAAAAAAATTGCACACAGGTTGCAAGAACATTATCTTCAAACTTATTTTCTTGTCTTAAATTGCTGAATAACAAGTTTTCGTTTTAATTTTGTAAGCACAATTGTCTTGTACTTAAAAATATTATCAAAAGTCAGAAAAACTTAAAAAAAACTTAAACTTATGCTGAACATCCTTAAGTTTTTTCTTTCGTTAACCCATAAAATTATACAAAAATAATTAACATGCAGTGCAATACAATACCATTGTACATTCCGTCTAGCCGATGTAGTGCGTAAATTGTGGACAAATCCCATCTCTAGTCACAAACATATAAACGAACAACACCGAACATTTTCGAACAGAAAACAAAACAAAAAAAAAATTCTATCTACCAATCCTACCTCTAAACTTAATGCCTTGAGATTCATTTATGATTGCAGCCAAAGCAGGGTGCTGGTATCTTTCGCGAAAGATACCCGAACCACTGTTGGTCGTCGATGTATTACCATTGCCATTACCATTTCCTCCTCCAACTCCAGCTGCAGTTGCTGGTGAATGCTGTGGTGTCAGGGATTGGTTGCCATTCATCTTGTAATAACGATTCTGGTTGGGATCGTAGAGGTCATTGTGGTTGAGACGGTTGACTGATTTGATGGATGAACAGCGATCTTCTTCGTTGCGTATTTTAAGTACGCGCTCTTGGACACTATACCGTGATCCATTGAGTGTGTTAACCTGATTTAGATTGGTGATGTGATTAAGGTGTTTCGAACGGAAGCTTCCTCCAGGCGAGTGCAGAAGTGTACCTCGTGACGAACTGACAGTGGTCTCGGTAGAGTCACGCGGACTGGCGTGGTTTATATCACGATAACTGGACGGACGATGAGTTGAGGGCGGAGTATCGAGGCCACTGTCATTGGCTGTGTAGTCTAAGTCGGTTGTTTGAACTGCAAGTAAGAATTATATAATTAAACAACAGACAACAACAACAAAAAATCATTTGTCCTACCTGAATGTCTTGTATCGCCGGTTGTGGGAGCTCTCGGCTTCCTGTACAACCAGTCCCGGTCCAATTCATTTCCATTTTCATTGTTGTTTCTAAACATTCTCGGACGTCTTAATTGAACCTCCTCATCCTCCTCGTCTACCACATGATTACTGCCAAAACTGCTATTGATAAAGATTCTCCTCGGCGAACCATACACTCCATTCGAAAAGGAACTATTCTGACTTGCATAGCCATTCGAGTATCGGCTGAGATTTAAATTATTCGAATAGGGAATCTTCTGCGGCGTCGAGTGATTAGTTGACATGCCACTATTATGGTTCTCATTATTCAATGCACTCAAATCGGGTACAGAATCAGAGAAGAGGAACGGATTAGTTGAGTTGCCATTCAACTTGTAGTGCCGACCATTTGTCATTAGCCAGTCATCTAGGGCGCTAGAGTAAGTGCCACCCAGACCTAAGTGATGCGCTTGCAGCGAGGCATGTGAAACTGGAGCCGCCAATGATGCACGCGATCTTGGACCTTGCGTGATCTTAAGTGCGCGCCGGCGTTCCTTCGATGTTAATGTACATTCCTAGAGACGGATTACATGTTATATGAGAAAAGAAACGTGAAGAAGATGAAGATAATTAATGTGTATGATGATGTAGTCGAAGTACCAGGAAGAGATCATGACATGCATTTTTGAACGCGTGTATCTTAAGGTGTAATTCAAGAATACTTATTAAAGGAACTAAGAGCGTTGTCTTGAATAGGTTTTCTTAATTACATGACAGAAATGTGTTGTTAGTGTGGAGTGGAATGAACTTACCTCGAGCAATTCGAACCAATCTTCTAGACCTTCGTCGCAACGTAGGAGAACCCGACCCTCTCGGCCAAGGAGCAAACCTATTGCGCTGTACGAGCGACGATTGAGCCATTCGACTTTTTCTACATCCACAAGTTTGACCTGAAATTAAAAGAGGTTTCCAACGTTTGATTAACCAAACAAAAAATTAAGAAAATGGAGTCAATATAACTATGCTCTGTCCAAAAAAATAGGTTTGTTTCCGTACTTTTTGGATGAAAGTTTGGGAAAAGGTTTGGGCACGAGCTTTTTGATGTTGTTTTTGTAATTTTCTGCCCCAGCTTAAAAGTAAAGAAACACATTTTGGCCTGTTTCTGGTTAAATGTCAAACAAGACAAGCTAATTGTAAGTAAACGAAAATTTTTGTTTGGAAAATGAATCATTCGGAAGAATTAAAGAAAACATTAAAGCATAAAACAATCAAAGCGTTAAACAAAATAATGATTATATGAATAATTCACAATTGACAGACTTTTTGACACTTTTTTCGCCCTAGTGTTTTTGCACTGTGTTCGATGTCAACCCCGAGCACGCACTGAGTGCACACTCTCACGCCCCAGGTTTTTGGTCGGTGTAAGAAATCAGTGCTGTCAAAATTCAAATCAGCTGTTGGTGCTTGGTGGTAGAAGTTTAAAACAAATTTTATTTTACAAACTTGGAGTGCAATATCTGGTAAATATAAGATATTTTGAAGATTATTTTGCAATTATTAAGTTATTTTTGTGATTTTAGATAAAATGCCGAGATATACTCTATCTGATGGAAAAACTGTAGACTTTGTAAAGAAAATTAATACATGAATGAAATGTCAAAAAATTAAAAATGTTGCACTGAGCTGTTCGATGTTAAATCAAACCCCGAACAGAAACACAGTTTTTGACAGCTGAACGAAATGCACTGACATTTCCCAGTGTGCACTGGGGCGGGAAACATCGAACAAACCTAAAAGCTGTGGTATTTTCGTGCCAGAAAAAAGTAAAGAAACACTTTTTGGTAGTTTTGGGTAGATTCGTGTGAGTACGGAAACAGACTTCATTTATTTATACAAATGAAATAAGATTATTGTATAGGTGTCTAATTTTGAACATAAGAATGCTTTGCAGGTTGCAAATTAAAATTTTGTTTTTAGTACAAATACTAAATATAACTCTTAGAACTGTTAACGAAAGAATTCTTTATCTATACTCATACAAACTTGAGAAAGCATTTATTAAATTATTTTTCTTTTGAATTTTTGTTAAAATATTTGATGTTTCTTTACTGATTGATGTCATAGAGTTAGCCCAAGGAGTTCTATCTGATATCTTTATTGTTTTTTGGATTCCTGCTAAACTTATTCACAAATTTCTGATAAAAGCTACCTAATTGAGGTCAATATACTTCAAAGATAAATCAAAACACATAACAATCAATCAAAACGTCGAATTAATATAGATAACCAAACATACTTAATAGCTAGAGGAAACAGACAAAAAATATTAATCCAACTTCTGATTCCTAAAAAAAAAACAAATTTGCTTTAAAACTATTGATAGGAAAATCTATCTTTTTACCCTTCAAATATATTGCTTGGAATGAATTGCACTGAATCCAAAAGATAACTAAAGAGATACTATTCTTTTTTTTTTGTAGATGAAAATTTCCTTTCTCGGTCTGGTGATTAATTAATAATTGCAGAAGACGATGATGAGTTTTTAATCAACAGTAAACTCTCGTCAGTAGATGAAATACTTTATTGAGAGTAAATAATAAAAAAAAAGTTATTGCAAAACCTATAAAGAACGCAGTAGCGGAAGATAGAGGAGCCTGCTTATGTTTTTGTTTTGCAATTAAAATGACATTAAAATAGAGTAGAAGAAGAAAAATCCATCTTTAAATCAAGCAAAAAGTGTTTATCTATTGCAACGGATGCCGGCTCAATGACCGGGTGGTTTTGATATAGTTATTTATCTGTTTTTTCACAATTGTGGAAGTTTTTAGATGTTCGGAGGTTCAGAGGTCTTTGATTTTAATAAACTATGGTGATTAATAACCGAAAACAATGAGAATTCTTTGTGTTAAATGTTTTTAGTACACAATGTACTAAACGTATTTTTTTGCAATAAATAAAATGTAAATTCGTTTGAGATTAAAATCAATAAATATACAGACTAGTGGAAGGTTTGTAAGCTTATGAATTTTTTAGTACACAAATACAGCAATTTTTTTTTTTTAAACTGCTTATTAGTTGGTTCTTATGACTTTTTCTACATATTTTTATTAGTCTGCAAAAGTTTACATCATTTTAGTACACCAGTACTAAACATCTGTCATTTCTCTAAATTACGTTATTTCACAAAAATTAAAACCTTTCTACAATGCTCATCTATAATTCTAAATATACATTCCAAATAACCCGGTTTTAACTTGATATTTTACTGAAAAATCTCCAAAACATATTTCCCCATACAGCAACATTTTTTGAAACTGCTTATAAGTTGGTTCTTATGACTTTTTCTACATATTTTTATTACTTTGCATAAGTTTACATAATTTTAGTACACCAGTACTAAACATCTGTCATTTCTCTAAATTGCGTTATTTCACAGAAATTAAAACCTTTTTACAATGCTCATCTATAATTCTAAATATACATTCCAAATAACCCGGTTTTAACTTGATATTTTACTGACAAATCTCCAAAACATATCTTTCCCATACAGCAACATTTTTTGAAACTGCTTATAAGTTGGTTCTTATGACTTTTTCTACATTTTTTTTTTTTTTTTTTTAATAATTAGCCCGCACTAAAGGGATTTTGACTACCCTTATAATGTTAATTAAACACAGCGAGGGCTTTAGGAAAATAGGTAAGGATGTGAAAGGAGGTAACGATGCACATTTGTTTTAAAGTTCTGCACTTCAAAGTGGGAGGGAAAAACAGAGTCTGGCAAGACATATATTTATTACTTTGCATAAGTTTACATCATTTTGGTACAACAATACTAAACATCTGTCATTTCTCTGAATTGCGTTATTTCACAAAAATAAAACCTTTTTACAATGCTCATTTCCATCATTTTAGTACACCAGTACTAAACATCTGTCATTTCTCTGAATTGCGTTATTTCACAAAAATTAAAACCTTTCTACAATGCTCATCTATAATTCTAAATATACATTCCAAATAACCCGGTTTTAACTTGATATTTTACTGACAAATCCCCAAAACATATCTTCCCCCTTTACGAATTTCATTTTTACTGAAACGAATACAAATTCAACACCTAAAACCAATAAACCCCTTTTGGCAAACAATAATTAAGTTTTCATCGTTTCACCACGCTCTATTCGCTTTACGATTTCGAATTTCAATTTCAATTTTATATTTATTTTTCGTATTTTCTAATCTCATTCGATACATACAGCCGTATGAGCCATTCGAGAACAGAACATGGAAAAAAAGTTCTAAATTTATCCATGCCGGCCACTGAAAATTAATTGATTTTTCATTCGAATCACAACAACGGTAAATTCCGCCATAGACCATTTATTGGTATCGATGCGGTGCTGCCGGGTGGTTGTCTTCCGGTAGCATATAAAAACATTTTCATTCGAAAATGGCTTAGAGGTGGAAATTTAGGGGTTTTTCACTGGAAATTCTAGATTAAGCATTTGATATAAAATAATATCTAAGCTCATATTTCTACTGGATGTTTGCTACTGATGCGTTAGTTATTTAAATTGCCACTAGAGGTTTTAAGGCTCTTGTTACATGATTCGATGGATGTGTGAAGTGATTACAATCAGAAAATAAACAAAATAGTATTCCCGAGACAGTTTTGGCTCTTTTGTTTGAATTTTGAGGAAAATAAAAGGATTATCACGCCTCTGAGGCGTGTGCCAAATACACGTTGTGCTGTCTATTTTCATTTTTGACGGATGTGACGTTAGCGATTTGTGATAGTGCACGGTCTTGGAAGTTTAAATTAACAATTTGGTAATAATCTTTGTCATGGCTGAGAGAGTGCTTTTGAGTTTTTTTTTTGTTTGTCAAAATCAATTTTAGAATCTTTTAATGTCTCGAAATCATGGTGACAGTCAAGATATTAATTTCTATTTAAATATAGGTACATTATGTTTGGATACATATTATCTGCATGGTAGGGTACTGGTCCCGAACATCTCCAATTCTCGAACACTTTAAACAAAAACAAGCACCAGCATCGTCTTCTTACTTTTTTTTGACACTTTGTGTCATAAAAAAAGTATACGAAGTGTCAGTATAGTACACATAGCGAATCTCTTTCCATTTTTTCTCTTTTAAGTCGATGATTAAGATTTCTTTCTCTAATCAAAAAGAAATGTATTTTCTCTTACCATTTCGATAAGTTTTTCTTCTACTATTAAAAAATTTGTTAAATTAATAAATAGCCTCTGAAAGCACAACAATGGCGACGGGCGCAAAATAAAATTGTCAATATTTCTGCAATATGGTGCCCCTGAATTTCACTTGCGCAAAGTTGGTAGCAATGGAACAGCAACAGCAAATTTAGTACTTTGGTCTAACGTCGCTGTTGACGTTGCTGTGGCTGGTCTAATCTTACTTGAGCAATTGAAATACATTGGTTGTAATTTAATGGCGGCCGCTGTTGCTGGTCCTGTTGCTATTGCTGGTTCAATCTGTTTCGCGTTAGTCCTTTTTCACTTTATTTAGATATTGCGTACGTTCACGAATGTAACTTTTGAGTAGGTTACCTTACTTGTGTTTGGTTTTTGTTTGTGAACGAACAAATCCAACCAGATAGGTTACCTCTCAAAATTCCAAGCAAAAGAGAAACACAGTCAGCTGTTCATCAGCTGTTCATGTTTTGAGAAAAGTATCCAGCAAATTTTAGGATACCTTTGGATTTTCTCTCTGTTTCCATATGTTCTTCAATCAGCTGGAAAACAGCTGTTTTTAACCATGTTAACTACAACAAAAGCAAGGTAACCTATCCCAAAGTTACGTTCGTGAACGCACCCAATTACAACAAAAGCAAATTACGTTCGTAAACGTAGCCATTCACTTATAAAAATATACCACAGCTAAATACAAAATTTAGTTTGTTAACGGGTTTCAGTGAGTGCAGTCGGTGAATAAAAAAAAAAAAAAAAAAAAACGCAGTGCACGTGTTGGAAATTAACTTTAGAAGCAAACTTTAGTAGTCAAATCTGTACTTTTTATGATATTAGATGATTAGTTTTGTGAATCAAAAATTAAATTAACTTATGTTTTTGGATTGTTCGAAAAAAGGAAACCAATTTTGACCGAGTTTCCTATCCCGAACCAACTGCGATAAAATTGTTGTTTACCGTTTTAGTACTGACATGTATCAGAAAACCTGTTGTTGCCATCTTGTTATATTATAAAACACAATTGTATTAAGTGTTCCATTTTTCGAACAACGATTTCCCTCCTTTTCGAAAGTAGGAAACTAACATATAGGGATTCCTATTTTCGATCATCTTATATTACCTAGGTTTTTCATTCAATAGGGGAATTATTACTCACGGTTTTTATTAAATAGGTAAAAATATGCACATTAACAGCTGCTTTAAAATAAGTATTCACGATAACTCTATGGCAGCCAGTAGGGAGTTTGGAGTTCCTGTCACGACACAGGGTAGAACCCCAGATGAACTGCAAATACCAGGTCCTGGAACTGTGCTTACAAAGTTAGAAGAACTTAAAGTCGTCGAATGGCTCGTCAACATAGCTAAATGTGGGTTTCATCAGAAATCAAGCGAGCTCTTAGACGTGGTGCAGAAAATTATCCGGGACGAAGAAAGAAAAACCCCATTTAAAGATGATAGACCCGGGAAAAAATGGTATTATAGTTTTTTTAAACGTCATAGTTAGTTGTCCTTACGTGCCCCGAGACCATAGGTAAGGAAAGAGCCATTATACGGGAAGAAAATAAGAAAATGGTTCAGTGATTTGAGCAATACCTAGAAGATGAGAACTGCAGAGACATTTTAGAAGATCCAACCCGTATTTTTAATGGCGATGAAACGGATAACTTGACAGTGTTCCTTGCTTTCAGGGCAATTGGTGAAACCATGCCACCTGTCATAGTGTTTCCTTATCAATAAGCCCCTTTAAGGTCGTTAAGAGCATGCCGGATGATTGGGTTATTGGCCGTTCTGAAACTGGTTGGATGAGGACCGAAACCTTCTATGAATACATAGCAAATGATTTTTCCAATTGGATTGATCATCACCAAGTTAAAAGGTCGATACTCCTATTAGTAAATGGACATAAATGCCACATCTCGATACATTTAAGCGACTTCTGTTCCAAAAACTAGATAATTTTGTATTCGCTATACCACCAAATACAACGCACCTTATGCAGCCTGCTGACGTTGGAGCTTTTGAAGGGCTCAAAAGTGATTACCGAAACAAAGTAAGACAATGGACAAGTTTGCCTGAAAATCATCATGGCAAGTCGGTAACAAAGTCAAACTTTTGCCAATTGCTACGACTTGTTTTGGACAAGTCATCAATTATCCAAAATTCATACCTAAATTTATGTAAGTTTTAAGTGTAACATTACATTTTTTTTATACTTTGACTATAAATTGTTAGTTTTACTTGTAAACTATTGTATAACTATTTACCTGAATATTACCTGAATTTAAATTTTAAGTTTATCACTTAAGTTTTTTTTTTAAACATTGCCTATGAATTGTTAATTTTACTTTTTTATGTGAAATTAAAAACGATACAAATCTAAATTTAATATCTTTATTGTTTTAATTATCGAATGAATAACCTAACATGCAAAAAAACCTATACGATTTCAATGTCCGAAAATAGGAAACTTTTTGTTCGGCTCTAGGAAACTCGTGTTCGAAAATAGGAGAAAATGGTTATTTTTCAGTTTTATTCTCTTTTTAATTTTTGTATGCTAATAATGATTAAAATTGCTACCAGACATGAAAACATTTGAGTTTTGCTTGCAGGATAAAATAATAGTTTATATCTAGTCATAAGGCAAATATTTTTTACCGACCACTCAATCTTACTGGTGCCACTACCCTATATGGAATTTAAAAAGTAATTTTTGCTGTCGAAAATTGCTTGTGCAAATGAGAGCAAATGCGTATTTTTGAATTTTTTTTTTTTAGAAATATAAATCAAATACCGTGGACCTTTGTTTTCCTACGCTCAAATAAACGTCGATTAATTACTTTTGCCCCATTGAGCTAAATTAGTACTAAACAACTATAAACAGCAATTCAAAACATGCTCTTAAGTGGCCCACTTTCCAAATATAAATCCAAAATAACTATAAAAACTCATTTGATCCGGCTAAAATCTACAAAGCCTAAATTGAGCCAAGACTTGAGAATATATAAAAAAAAGAATTCCGCAGTAGTACTCGCACTGCTAGGAATGTCCACAACGTAGTTAAGTATAGAGATTCTTTCATTAGTCGCACCACACGAATGTGGAATTCCCTGTCTGGCTCTGGTTTTCCCTCCTATTTTTATATGGAGAACTTTAAAACAAATTGGCATCGACATCTACGCGTCCTTTCTTATTTCCCTACTCGTACGGTACTCAAACATTTTAATGGTAGAAAAAAACAATCCTTTTGGCGCGTGCAAAATATATTAAAAAACATTTTGAAAATACACCTCAAATTCTGCGTTACATGTACCTCTTAGTTTTTCGCACGTTGCTACTAGTCTCTTGAGGAATTATTACAACATCTAACACGCTTGTAGTCTCTTGTGATAATGGCAGTAAAATTAGGAATACGAAAAAGAAAAACAAGTGAAAGTAGTATATATTCGCAGCAAAACACAATATTAAACATTAAAAACAAAAAATTCAAATCAGTTCCGCGCAATCAAGAAAATTTTCAATGAGAATCCTCATCAGCGTCGTCGCTCGTCGGTGGCATGCCCTACGACGACGTACTCTTGGGAAATTTGCCAACAAGAACAACACGACTCAAGATTTTCATCATTAAACAACAACAAAACATTATATTTCACTTTTTTTCGAGCCTAAATTGCAGCAGAGGGAAGACTAAGGTTAATAGTCTTTCCTTGCCTCAATATATGTCTACAACAACAGCAGCCGATGTAGATGAACTTAATTATAATTATGAACAAAAAAGTGTGAAATTGAATGCTACCATTCGAACTTAACGGTTAGCTGTCATTAAAGATGAAAGAGGAAGCAACAAATGATAACGACAGCTCATACAACAAGCAAACTGAGTGAAATAATAAAATATTCATAAGAATTCGCTGAAATAAAAAAAAATATTCAAAAACATGGAAACTCATTAAAAAAAATTTTGAATTTGAACAAACACTTGAAAAGCTAAAGTTTAATTGCTTTTCGGCTAATTATGATAACAACATGAGGAATTGATATTAAAATATGATGTTTCAAATTAAAATAATGGCACAAACACGAAATGGTGGAATGTGTTCGGAACTGTTGGGCAGTTGTTAGCCAACATACTTTTAGACAACGACAGTCATTCTCCATCTATAAATTTTTATTGGGAAAAAAAATTTGGTCCGATATAATTTTTTTCTTCAGAAATATGTATTCCGAAGAAAAGGCAAACTAAAACTTGAGTAAAGCAAATGCGTTCCACATTCGTGTGGTACGAATAAAAAAATAATCTTTGTACTTAATAGTGCATTCGAAGTTGGTTTCAAGGGTAAACTGATTGGTATTCCTAGCAGTGCGAGTGCAGTTGCAGTTCCACATCCGAAGAACATGGTTCGGAATCATTTTCGGACAAGAGGTCGTTAATGAATTGAAATAGCGTGGGAGACAAAACAGAGCCCTGAGGCACATCAGGATTTATTTTGTGTATAACAGACTGGAATGCGTTTAAAACTTCTACACTACAAATCTTTTGCCGGCTTTGCAGAACACCTATTCAGCGGAGATATTATCTTGAGTATCGGATTTGTGAATATAGATAGGATCTTTTAATACTCGAAAGAATATTAGTCCCATAAGATCAGTTACGCTCTCGAGTTCAGGAGGTGTTATAATACCTGCTGGCAGAATTTGGCGCAAGGATAAAAGAATGCCTACAACGGAAAACCCGTTCCACAATTATTGAAGAAATTGAGCAATTTGACTTCCTTGGAAGTTTTGTTTTTGTAGTAAATGGAAGGGATATCTTTCTAATTCTTCTAACTATAATCTGTTCAAGAAAAATTGTCAGTACAACTCTTATGGGCAAGCTTTTTCAAATCAGTGGCTCCTGCGTATATTATCATAACATTGAATAGAGAAAACTTCTACTGAAAAAGATACAAAGCCACTGACTAATGTACGTTAATTGTATGTCTCGTACACTCCACAATGACCGATCTCTATCAACGTTGATGGAATTTAGATTAATGAATAATGATCGTTTACTCACTTCTACTTATACTCGCGCCAAGCTCCATCGCTCACTCGCTGTGTGAATTGAAAAAAAAAACATTCCAGCAACAGAGTTACCTTTGCCAATGGAAAACAATACTTTAGAGCTTTTTAATTGGTTTATATCATAGTGCTTTCGGTCTTGAAGCTTTTGAGATCAGAACTGTTGGATACTCGTTAAAATGTAGTCAATTTTTTTTGACTTTTGAAAGTTTAATGGAAAGAAGTTATCTTCTCAAAGTTTTCATTTTTTTCGTGAAATTGTGTTTTTATAAGAGCAAATTAGTATTGTGGTTTATAAATATCAATATATATAGTATTAATAAATATAGTGAACTTAAATTGGTTTAAATTGTCTTAAAATTGAGAAGTGTGTTTGCCGCTTTTTTTTATTTTTTTACCAGCGGATGTTAAATTTCTCCGATTTCCGACGATTTATATTTTTAAATTAAAGCCTTTACTTGAAACAGAAATATTCAAACCAATGCAACCAGACTGAGACTGAGAGACAAACGTCCTATTTTTCCTGCACTAACATTTTTTGTTAAACATACTATAGTATCGTCAACATTCAGAAGATTTAAAAAAAAGAAAAAAAAAATATTGGAAAATTGGTAAAAGGCCTTCGACACAGTCTGGATAAAAGGACTAATATTCAAACTGTCAAGTCTAGGACTACCTGAGCACTTGGTAAGATTAATCAACAATTTTCTAACCCATAGATCCTTTTATGTACAGATAAATAAAGATAGACGATCAGCGCCGGAGTTCCACGAGGTTCCAAGTTGGGCCCCATACTTTTCAACCTTTATACAGCTGACCAACCTACCAACATCCCAGGGATGAAAACGAAGCTATATGCTGATGACTCCTTAACATTTGCAATATCCATTTCACCAGAAATCGCAGCCAGAAGTGTTGAAGGTTACATAAGAAACTTACCTTAAATGGAAACTAAAGATAAATAGCGATAAGAGCGAGCTTATCTGCTTCAGAACCCCAACAATAGCAACAAGAGGTCGAAGAGGTTTCGCATCACGTTGTGATAATATCAGTATCAAGCTACCAGACAACACAGTGATAAGGACAAAGACAACAGCAAAATGCCTTGGAGTGAATTTTACTAACCGCTTCAAATTCAATAAGTACGCTTCATTTCTGCTTAAGAGAGCCAACTTCTCCCGCTTATTAGGAGAAGAAACGGACAAAGCACTAATACTAAGCTCCTCATCTTTAAACAGCTGATCCGTCTAGTTCTGAAGTACGCTTGTCTTATTTGGTTCACCATATCACCAACATATATGAAGAAGATCGAAGTTTTTGAAAGGAAGATACTCCGTAGCTGTACAGGCCTACACCGAAACCCCATTACAAGGAAATATGTCCCAAACAAGAATCTATATAAAGACACCAAATTGATAACAATAAATCAGTTGGAACTTGGAGGACCACCCCAACTTGGAAATCCAGCAACTATACTCCAGCAACAACTAGAGCCCAGCCATCACTACCTCAACATTCTGCCAAATATCGAGTTTCTGTAGTTGTCTTTACATCCATCATTAACTTTCCTCTTATTGCTGGTGTCGAGAATTCCCAAGCTTTCCTTTCAATTTTATGTTTTGACTTTTCCCCACACTTAAATTACTCTCAGTACAACGTAACACTTAATTACAGAACAACACAACACCCGACTTGCCAAAGTCCTAAAACTAACCGCTCTCTACACAACATAATAACACTAGTAACCTAAATTTTCTTGTCATTTTGTCTAACCTTAAGGTCACACTGTCCAGATTCAGACTCACAAAAACAACCTGCAGTAGTACATAATTTGTTACCCAAACACTTAGCCACCAAACCTAACTACTGTCTTTTAAACAAGGTCCGCACACTAACCGCCGTGGCGCAGCATTAAAGTGGTAAAACCTGAACAATGACCAATAACCAGCACTCTGGGTGCTCTACGAAGTGCCAGAGGCATTTTAGCCAATTCACCAACTTGACACACAAAAAAAAAACTTGACCGCATGGAGTATTAAACAAAAGATTAACAATAAAATTCCATCCAGTGTGACCACTTTTTTTTTCTCAAAGTTATTAATCGTTTCACTTGGCATTTTCTTTGTAAAAACAAATCGGCTGGGTAACTGGATTATTAGCTGGTATCTCACAAGTGTACACTTAAGGTGATTTAAGTCAAGCGAAATTGTTTGTTTGTTCACTCCCAGTGTTATGAATATTTTTCAAGTGGATTTAAAAGATTGATGGTGTTGGCTTACCTTAAAAATAAATTGTCCCATGTCGGAGGCTCGTTCGTTGGCTGATCCCGAAGCTCGTTTGAAGCAGTGCAGGTAGTCGCGTGTGAGGACGAAATATCTGAAATAGAAATAAATATTTCAATAATGAAAAAAATAAAGATAAATAATTATAAGTGTTGCCACTTTATCAAGTTTTTCTTTCTTAAAAAATTTCCTCCACAAACTATAAATCTTTCAAATATTTTAATTCAATTTAAAGTTGCAACCACAAATCAGCAGATAATTTAAGAACGATGCGAACTTTTATCCCCGACCCTACATCACACCACAAAAACATTCAAACTTATTTCTAAAGAAACCCCCCTTTTTAATTTTATTTTTTTCTTTTTGTTCCCCGCACATATCTAACCATAAGAAATGAGATAAGAATAAAGTGGGATAAATAATTCCCTCGTACTTTTGTCCCGGGGGGATCGAAAAGTCAGCAACAGCAGTCTGTTTCAATGGTACACATATAAGCCATCAACTTAGATGCAACTTTATCATCTATCCCTCCCCACAACTTGCCTTCTGCAACTTCCACATAATTCTTCATCCCACAACATATGATTCGTGCAGTATCTGCTGCATCCAACACATCATCGTTTTGTTGAGGATGTGAAGAAGATGTTGGATTGAGGCATGGTGGATTATCATCATCGTTGATATCATTATATTTTTTTTGTACCGTTATTCCGACGTTCTATCTTAGTCTCTTGGGATAGTGAAACCTGCAAAAAGCATGTACGGGCTTAAAAACTCAGGACAACAAAAAAATCTCCTCCAAAAGCTAATGCAATGCTCTGAGAAGAGTTATTCGAGTAGTAGAGTACAATATCCATCCTATTGTCAGGGAAGTATTAATACAAATTTTAATCAAGGCCCAGGCCCGTCAACCACCTAAAGTCATTTCAATATTCTTAATGGTGGAATTGATTAGGAATTACAGAAAAGGACCCGGCGACCACTACAGGATCAGCCCTAGGGTGAAGCAGGGAAGTGTTAGAGTCCCAGTCGAGATCATATTAATCGTCGGTTAAAGAAGAAGAAGAAGAAGAGGAAGAAGAAGAAGAAGAAGAGGAAGAGGTAGAAGAAGAAGAAAAAGAAGAAGAGGAAGAAGAAAAAGAAAAAGAAGAAGAAGGAGCAGAAGGCTTCCAAACCTCAACCTAATTTTCTGCAAGATGAAAATATCGTCCCAAAATAAAAAAAAAATAATTCCAAATCGCCTTAACAATCCTGTCAAACTAATCCGCCCTTGTAAATTTGTTCTTCTTTCGATGGGATTCTCTTGCCGCAGGTATGACATCGCATCCATCAAGGGTGAAAGATAGTTAGGTGGGGTTTGGGTGTGTGTGTATAGGTGGGAGGTGTTAGTAATGGAAGCCTGAGGTTACGGCAGATTAGAAGCTTGTTGTGCGGATGGATTATTCATTCATCTTCACACCTCTCATCTCTTTTTTTTCTACCACCATTTGGCATTCTTCTCGATTTATTTCGGTCTCAGAGGTTCCGCACATCTAACTTTCGTCATCCTCATCAGCATCATCCCTCTAGTTGCATAGTGGTCGTTCATTACTTATTCCATCACACAGATTACAGAAGGGCTTTTCGAGGCTTAAACAGATGTGCGGCAGTATTTTTTGGTGGTCGGCATTTTTTTTTTTTTTTTTTTTTTGCTAACTGAAAGTATTGGAACAGCGGTTACGTAGAATCCATCACAGCAATTTGAGGTTTTTTTTCGAAGCTTTGACGAAATTGGATTTCTAGGGTGTTATGCAGTGGTTGGCTTTAAATTAGAAAACCTGGTGTTGAAAATTATAATGAGATGTGGATTTTTCGTCTTTTCATCAAGGATCTATAATGAGAAACTTAAGCCTATACAGCTGTTGATGGTGATACATTACACTGACTTAATGTGAAAAGGAAAAAATATTTCAGTTTGGCTGTAATATTTTTGAAAATATTGCGAAAAAAGGTTCATTGTTCTCAATGTAGCTTTCTGCTCTAGATTTGTTCATTTTGTTACAACATAAAACTGCCTCTGTAAAAAGAAGTTTTATAATTCAAGGATATTGAAGGATTCATGAACTAAGCAAGGAAAATTCTAATCATTCAAGATGGGACTGTGTAGTTGGTATGAAAATTTAAAATTATAGAATTAATCCTAGTTGAGATGGAAAAAGGGATTTACTACCTAATACTGCGAAAGAGTACTCAAATTTGCGAGCCCTAATTTGGACTATTCCGGCGATAATTCACGTATAACTTTTTTCTTAAAATTTACTGCTTATATACGTTTTGGATGAGTTTACCTTTTCGACGGCCTACATTTTTCAAGCTCCGTTTGAAACTTCGCAGAATACAAACATTTAAAGAATTTGGTACTTCTACAAACTAATCAAATTTAAATTTATATTCCACGCAAATAAATTTTGTTTGCATCCACCGTAAATCACATGTCTATCTATCTGTAATTATCAACCCAAAAAAAGAATATTTTGCTATATAAATTATTCTTCAAGGACCATTCAAGTTCTTCTTGCATTCCAAAAACTCAATTCCATCCCCATCCTCCCCCCTTCAAATTGATATGGCAGATTAAAGAAAAGTTGAATTCACTCCAATTATAAAATTCCATCTCATTAAATTAAAATTCCTGTGCAATTAAAAAGTGTTCTTCTCCCCCCGAAGCACAAGCAGAGAACAGCAGGAATAGCTTGCGAAAATTATCCCTGCAAATTATCCTTTAGGATGGTTGCAAAAAAAAAAAATCTTGCCATTCAGCTATCATCGAAAAAGCCAACCCTTATTTCGCTATACCTTCCCAACTAATTACGTCAACGAACTATACAATTAAAAGCCAACTAGGTGAGGGGTGAAGTTTTATTTTCTTTTTTTTTCGCAACTTCATCCTGCATTTCAACCACACTTACCGTTCTTTCCATCGTGAAAATAACCGATCACGTTGCTGCCACAAAAGACCACGTTTAATGGGTCCTGTCATCGATGCAACCGGAATGCGTCCTGCCAACAGTGATTGCTGCAAAAAAAAAAACAAAAAAAAAAACGATAAAATTAAAGTTTAAATATATTTATTAAAAAAGGGCATATGTATGTGAAATTCAATTTAAAATTAATTTTTCATGAAAGAGACTGTGCAAGGGTAAAATGTGATTCTCATCGCCATTGACTGTCGGCAAGATACTCAATTTGAGAGTCGATGAGCTGCAATGTCAAAAAGTTAAAAAGCTCCAGTAAATGGGAAGAAATTCATTCATTGGGATGCAACAAATTCTGTTCCTTGATATGAGATAGTAACTCGATTCAAAGTTGGATGCGTGGTTAATAGGGTTGGGCGAATTTCGCATCAGGGACTTGGGTCTACACTTATAAAAGATCTAACTGACCCAGGAGGTCAAAGCTCATGACCATAGACAACGGTGTTTGTTCCCTAACTCAGCTTAGTAGCGTTTGATAGAGGCCCCGCATTTTAGGCGAAAAATCATCCTTAGAAGCGAGGCTTATTTTTGGATGAATGCCTGGGTTAACAAGCACCAACACCAACCCAACCCATGTTCACCAGATGACAAATCACCCTCAAAAACTTTTCTTTTGGTGTAGATCTTGTCCCAGCGTCGTCATTGGTTCGTACTTTTTCGAAAATGACGTTGGTGAGGCGGCCACCGTCAATGGCAATGCGCTACAAAACGATGATTGCCAATTTCTTATAGACCTAGACGACATATCTTCCATCGGCCACCGAGCCGACGACGTGACGCCACGATTGACATTTTGCAAAGAAGTATTTGAGGGTAAAGTTATCTCTTTAGAAGTATCGTGAATTGGCCTCCAAGGTCATGCCATTTAACCCCGATAGACTTTTCTTGTGGGGTTTGCTGAACTGGGTTTTAAAATTTAACCATTCGGATGATGTTATATTCCATACGTATAATACCTCACACACAGCTTGTTTATTCCATTTCAACATCTAACTGCACTTATTGAATAAAAACTATATTACATGTAAATAAGCAAAGATTCTCACTTTCATAAACTCAATTCCTTCTCTAGTTTCCAAACTATTCGGAGAATTCTAAAAATAAAACAAGATCTTAAAGTCAGTTTTAACTTTCAACTTAGAATTTTTAAATTCCAGCCTTAAATGCAAATGTTAAGGGATTTCCTTGTTTGTTTGTAGATTATCCCACTTCTGATCTTTAATTTCTTCTAAGGTTGCAACTTTTATCAATTTAATGTAAAGTTCTTGCGACAAAGTGACTCTTGTTCTTAATTGACTCTTATTTCACTTAAATGCACATTTAAATATTGATTTTTGTTTGTGGATAATCCGATTCCACTTCATTTATCATTTGTATTAAAAAAATCTTTCGTCAGTCAAAGTAAACTCTATAAAAGTGTGCTTCAAGTAAATGTTATCCAAAAGTCCAATAAGCTCACAAAAAACCGCCGCTCCTAGGAATTGATAATAAAAACTAAAATCAACAACGCTAGACTAAACAAAACATCTTTCCAAGTGCTGGACAACAACAACCAACTTTAAAGTCCATTCTAACTTCCGACTGAAAACTCCTAAACTCCAGTCCTTTTAAAAAAATCTCAGATACACCAAAAATATTTCACTTAAATGCAAATTTTAATAGATTTTCTTATTTGTTTCAAGATTATCCCACTTCTGATCTTTAATTTCTCTTTGGGTTGCAACTTTTTTTATGTTGGTGTAAAACTCTTGCGACAAAGTGTCTTCTAAGCTTAATTTAGTCCTATTTCAACAAAAAAAGTGTGCTTCAAGTAAATATTTCCAAAAGTCCAATAAAGTTTACAAAAAACTACCGCCATTCCTTGGAATTGATAACACCAACTAAAATCAACAAACCTCTCACATCTTCCCAAAAAACACAACTGAGAGAAGATACTATAGATACTAAACAAATTTGCCATCCTTAGAACTGCCGAAAACGCCCTTGGAGATACAACACACAATAAGTAAGTCCAACTACAAAAAACTCTAGACCGAAAGATATCACTTCCTTCCAAAGTGAAGGGGAGGAATGCTATCTCTATTTACACTTCAAAGCAACAAAAAAAAAAACGAAGTGGCAACATTCAGTGGCAAGTCGACTTCTACTTCACTTCATCCAATATTATTTGCATCCAAAGAACAAAACCCAGAAGAACCGACACCAACAGCAACAAAAAATACAAACTTTCAGATAAGAATTCATGTTAATTGAATGCGATAAGCAAAGTTGTGAAAGATTCATTGTTTGCTTGGACCAAAAAAACAGGCAACAAAACTCAAATGCCCAAACGCAGGATGCCATTCTCTGTCGCCATCATCATCTTCTAAGCTTCTTTAAGGCCTGCTGTCCATTTAGGAGGTTCCTCTGGCATAATTTATGATGAATAATAATTAAATTTCTTAGCAGTCGGTCGTCCTCGTTTTTCGCCTGCACACTCTCTCTTAACGTCTCTTCACTCGACTCAAAATTAGTTTTTAGTTCTTGGCTGTGAAAATAATAATTCTAATATTGTTTGTGTTGAAATGTTTGTTCTCATTTCGTGCGAAATATTTTCACCAAATATTTAGATAGACACTGCGCCATGCCACACTCGAGTGAGATACTTTGGTTCGGCTCTTGTTTGGCCGTTTGTGTTGCGTTTACCGATTTGATTATGAAAATTAGTTCATGGCAAATAAATATATCAGCATCAGTTCTAATATTGGGAGATGCAATTTTGCAATAAATTGGGCATCTGTCTTTGAGAGCACATAGAATGAATTAGTATTTTTGTTTAAACATTGTTAAGATAAACAGTTTTGGCAGAATGAAGTCATACGTTATTGCGTCTGAAATCTGCTCAATAATAGGGTGTGTTGTGTTAGCTTTGCAATTAACTGATAGTTGCTATATGATTGAATAATAGTCGCTGTTTGGTCTTTGAAGAATATCGGAGGCGCTTACACAAGTTCATAATTATTTTCGATTTGCTAATCTTTTGATTAAATTCATTATCAGAAATATTGCCACACTCTTGTTCATGAAAATAGTTTGACTGATTAATAGCTTAATATGTATAACTCAAGGACTAGTGTGCTGACAAACCAATTATTGGAAATGGCTTGAAACCTTGCTGATTAAAAGGGTTGACTTGGAAGTCTTAGATAAAAGTGAAAATAAAACCGAAAACACTGGATGTCTGGTACTTGTTCTCATATACCCTTTACATGTTTTTTTACCCAAGTTCAAGAATATATACATTAACGTGCACTTAACGGGTTTTAATACCCTTTATATGTCAGAGACACAGTGCAGTGAATTTTGTAATGTCACAATTAGAAGGAAAGACAGAGGTGGTTAGAGCATTCTACATTCGTGTAGCACGGCTAAAAAATTAATTTCTGTTGTTGACAGTACGACCGAAATTGGACTCAAGGATGGATAAACTGATGAGTATTCCTAGAAGCGCGAGTATTATGGTTGAATTAATTAAGGGGAGGAATGCCGCTGGCTTGTTACTAGAGCCCTGAACTTCGAAGTAACGGTAAAAAAGGGAGATATAAGAGACATTACGACTGTGTTCAAAATGTATGTTCTCGTTTTCGAATACTATCCAGGAGACTTAAGTAAGTTAATGGATCCCAGCCCATAAATGGGAGCTATATTCAAGCTTTGGACGTAAGTTTGTTAGATAATAACCAGATCAGAAGAAGAGACATATTTCTTACATCTGCGGAGGAAGCTTAAACATCATGCGGAATTTTTGGCTACTTCCAGTATGTCATCATAAGAAGATGGTTCCTTATTCAAATACCAAAAAGCTGTTTACTTTCCTAGATGCAAGTGCCATCAGCCACTCATAGAGAGGAGGAAAGGGGGCAGGTCACACATAACACAAGGCAGTATTACATTTTCGAATAATGTCTAAATCAGAATTTAACGACTTCACCATATTTTGCCGTTGCAGTTCCACATCCGAAGAGTAAGGATGTGAGTCTGGGAATGAATATGAGAAGCTAAGGATACTGTCGTCAGCAAAACTATTGATTTGATTGTAAGTTGCCGACGGGAGATCATCTATAAAAATAAGAAAGAAGGTTGGGGACAAAACAGAGCCCTGGGGCACACCAGCATTTATATTGTGGGTTTCAAGCATTCAAACCATCCAATACAACTTGTATAAAACTGATGGAAAGAAAGTTTATAATCCAAGAAAGAAAAAATTCGTCGATACCGAATGCACGCATTTTCGACAATAGAGCTAGATGCCAGAATTTATGAAATGGTTTTAAAATAGGTTTTGAAAGTGAAGTAAGATTATTTACTACATCCAAAATGATGTAAAGGATTTGTTCCACTGTTCAATGAGACAAACCATCAGATCATCAGTGAACCTGTTGCCATGCGAAAACCGTTCTGGTGGTCATCAAGATTTTTTTAAGGCTCATAATTTATCAGAGCTTACCATAGAAAGAAGGGACGTTATGCAATCGGTCGGTAATTTGAAGGTGAAGACGATTCGACTGGCTTGGGAGTTGGCTGGATAAAGGCTGTTTTCCAACTGCTCGGAACAAGCCCAAAAAAAAGGATAGATGGAAAAACTTACGTAAAGGTTTTGCCTGTGTGGAAGAATACTTCTTCAAAATAACAGCGGGGATATCATCCGGACCAGCGGATTTTTGTATTCCAAATTTTTTTTAAGACAACACCTTGGCTCAAAAACTATGGAGAGTTAACACTATCTGGCAGCGTTTAATTGGCGGCGATTTGTCAACAAAAAAGGTTAGTTTTGTCAAAAGAGCTAACGAAACGTTAAAACCGATGAAGATGTTTTGTTTCGGATATGTTTAACAAATAGCAAAACATTTTAAATGGCAAAGTATTTTTTGCTCTAATTTTTGATCATAACAAAATTTGGCCTTCCTTCCTTGTCTAATTTTTTTCCAGGTTTCTTCAGTTGGGTTGGCTCTAAAACAACGGAAACTTGTCTCGTTATCCCTGACAACCTTTTTACAGCTCGAATAAAAACCATGACTTTTCTTGTAAGTCTAATACTCTTAGCCCTATTCGAGATGAATGTTTTCTTTTCCAAAAGAATTATATTAGTAATCATGTCAGCGTTGGAATCTGCATACGTCACTACCGAGGAAACATAAATACCAGTTAAGGATCATGAAGAAATTATTGGGACCATCTCTGTTGGCTTTCTCGTACTGCATTGCGGCTCTAACTCGATGGGTTTGATACGAAAAATTTGCAGAAATGATACAAACCAATGGTCTGAAGTGGTCAAAATGAGTTAATACTTCTATATAGTACCTCTTTATTAGAGTCAGAGGTAAGGAACAAGTCTAAGGTGTTTTCGACTTGACCTTCGATATTAACAATTGTAGATAATGGGCTTATTTGCCGGGAATTTAAACCAAACAAAATAAAAAAAAGTTGGTACAGGCACCATATTGAAGTTGAAATTGGTATGCGACATCATTCTTTACGTAGGCGGCGGGCGGGACTATTGTAAGAAAAGAATAATGCCACTAAGTTCTACCCATGTATAATAAAGTTTAAATCAAACCAGAACTCCATTTCCATAAACTTAATCTTCCCCATTAAACTAAAACTCCATATTAAAACTCCGAATGAAAACACCTTTTTGTTACAAACAATTCCCCCCTCTAACATCCTTTTAATTTTTAATCAAGAGCCTTTCACTTAAAGTTCCTTTTAAAGTGAAAAAGTACATTCACAGAGTTTATTATACACGAACAGTTTACGACCCAACCAAACAAAAAGGCAATGATGACTCTCTAAAACATTCACAATGTCGTATATATCTGCTCATACCATTACTCATTTTTTTTTATCCTTATTTAATGACCATACATTATCTTTTCAACATGTGATACCAGTAATTTGCATTTATTTTTAACTAAGTAAAATAATCGTTACAAGGATTGATGCTCGATTTTTTGTTTTGTTCTCACTCGCCGCCACCGTTTTGTACTTTATTTCCCTCGTTTTAGGGCACGTTTTCTAACGCCTTGACGGTGTTTTTTACATTTAAAGGGATTTTTTTTGCCAAAATAAATGAGTATTTTGTTTTGCGTGGTATTGTTGCCAGTGTTCGCGGGGTTTGAAAGAAAAATTCCCTTTATTTTAGCTTTAAAATACATTTTTCCTATCAATTTTAAAAATGTCCTTTTTTGATCCCTTTGCTGTGAAAAACTAACTAGTATATTAAAAAATCAAAATTTGTTTGTAAATACATGAAGAAACAGTTTAAAACGTAAAAGTACATTTGTTATTGTGTTCTGTCCAGGTCATGTGTCAAAAACACAAATTTTGTAATCCTGGTTTCTATCTTTCTAAACCTTTTCCTACTGTGATGTTGCTTAGCTTAAAAAAAAAAAAAAATAGGACATTTTGTCTCAGTCTACGAACACTGCTTCCCCAAAATCCATGGATAAATAAATGAGCTTCGAGTACATGGCAATCTCTGACAAAGGCATAGGTGGTCCTTCTCATTTCTTCTGGCTTTTTGTAGGTTGTGTGTAAGCCCCGTTTAAAAGTACACAGCACACAATTCAACCCAATCCAGGCAACAGATACAAAATTTATGCAACAATAGAATGGGGCAAAGGAGGTTATTTTTCACCCGCGTGTAGATGAATATAAATTATCTTTTCCCGAGGTTTCCGGTCGTACATTCATTTTTTTTTTGCATTCTTTTTGTGTAGATATTTTTTGCACTTTTTGTATCTTTAGGATTTCTGTGTGTTTGACCTAGAACGGAATGTGAAATTATACCCTCTTTAGAGTTCATGGCTTGCTGCAGTATGGTACTTTCAAGGATGTATAAAGGATTTGGAAAACACATAAAATAAATTTTTGGGAACAAAAAATATTGTTTACACCCTGCAACTATGGCCTTACGTATGCATAGGTTTTTCTAGGAAATGAATTCTGTGTGTTTGTGTTACAACACTTTATATTGGGGTTGATGAAAATCTGTTGCAAGGATAAGCTTGTTTTACCTAAGCAAAAGTAAAATAAGGGTGCCACAAAAATAGTGACGCAAAATATGAAGAACGAAATTAGGTTTATTAATTTTGTTTTCAAAGTTTAAGGTTTATGAAAGGTTTATATAAAAAACAGTTATATTTCTGGAATCAAAATGAGCAATAAACCAATTGTCATATTACATTCAGTATTAGCATTTCTTGGTCCCTAACTTACAACCTTCAATCGAAAGAGGCAAAAATGAGTCAATTTTGCACTTTGTTGCATGGCACGGCCTTTTTAAATCTTTGAAATGTCAAAGTGCCACTTGAAATGACAGTTTACACTGTACACTCACAATTATGCACCATGGCTCATTGCCTCGTCATGGGTTGTGGAATTCAAAGTGCTGTGTCAAGAGTGTTGACGCGTCAGCAAATGAAGTGTTCTCTTGAGAGAGTTATATGCGGGAGCAACTTTCTTGCCTCCCCTCATGCCACGAAGAGATAAGTGCCTCCTAATTCCCCAAGTGCACACTGCCAAGACTTATTTTTAATTCAGCTTTTTAAGGGAATATAATCTTTCGTTACCAAAAAAAAAAAAACCAAAGAAAATCCAATTATTCTGCCGATTAATTCTGTCTCACCAGTTTGTGCGACGCGACGGCACACTTGTAAGCTCGCAGCTTGCTGTTCGTCGTCAAGTCAATTATAGTGTCGTTAATTATGTCAGCGAAGTTGGGAAACTTTTTAAAGTGGATTCAACACTCGCTGGTATAATGTCACATCTGATTTCGAATAAATTCCAAAATCGAAGGAAAAATAGTTCCGCCCGACACAACGACGACGTCGAAATGTATGTAAGTTTTAAAGTTTTAGAGGGTTGGGCCTTCGTGATGATAGTGGCATATACGGCATACCTATACTTAGTTCGGTGAACTTTGAAGTTACAACTAGGAGTTGAAGTTGAAAAAACTTTATAATTTGAGTAAGGTACTGGGTGCGGTTTTAATTTGTTAATGCAACTTGTTAAATGGAAGCACACGCGACATGAACATGAACAAAGTGTCAATTTGTGGGTAGAACAAGGGAATGAAAAATGGTATTTTTGCTATAGGCTTCTAAAGGGAATGTTTCTTTAGGTTGACAATAATTATCATTTTTGTAGAATAGAATCAGGCTTCGTGTGGCAGTTTATGAACATAAATTTTGTCCTGTTTGGATGAAACGTCGGATTATGATGATATGAAGAAAGAATGAAATATTGGTTGGTGTTTCTGGAAGGTCTTACTTGCGTATTTTCCAGGATTTTCCAGAAGCATTATGATGCATCAATAAGAAAATTACAGAGGTCGAACTGAAGACAATCAAGGAACATCGTAGTGGAATCCCAGTCGATGCTGAGAATATGGAAAAACCATTTTTGCAGACTTTATAACGGAGATGACGTACCGAATTCCGCTGTTAGGCAGAATGATCCATTCTATCTGCTTAGAGTAAAACAACAATTCCGCCCACCCCATCTGGATGAAGTAAAGCTTGCTATATCTAAGCTTAAGAACAATAAAGCCGCCGTAGCTAATGGCCTCACTGCCGAACTATTCAAAGCTGCAGGCGATGACTTGGTTATAAATATGCACCAACTAATAAGCAAGATATGGTCAAGAGAAAGCATACCCGATGAATGCAATTTCAGCATTATTTGCCCTCTCAATTGCGTCAAGTACTGTTTAAATTTGTGGATTTACGAAAGGGGCTTATTCCAAATGATCCCTAGAATCATTTCCCTAGATTGGATCACCTTCGAAGATTATTTATTTTATAATATGAAACAAAGCCCAAGATACCTATAACCAACAAAAATCATTTCCTATGAAAAAAACAGTTTAAGTTTGAACAAATCAATGTAAAGACACTGATATTGGGGCTTGACATTCAAGGCTCAGGCAGGTCTGATAAAGTCGGTGATTTTTCAAAGTGATAATTAATTAAGAATAAACACATGTCTTTAACTGATTAACACTTTTTTGATGCATCTTCTTCATGAAATCATGACAACAAGGGAGTAATACTGTGAGGAAGTATGACGTCGGAAAGCTGCAATCAGAAGAAACCGCCAGAAACTATGCCGATCGAATATCCCGTAATCTCTCAAGAAATCCAATACCGCCAGCATCAAGTGCCGAAGAACAGTGGCAATACTGCCAACAAGCCATCAGAGATGCCGCAACTGATGTGCTAGGTTTCAACAGACCACCATCACGAAACCTCTGGTTCGATGACGAATGCAGGCAGGTCCATGCAGCCAAACAAGAGGCATATAAAGCGGCGCTGCAAAGAAAAACGAGAGCTACTCGCGAGCTCTACGAGCAGAAAAGACGGAAAGAACACCGGCTTCTCCAAAAGAAAAAGAGAGCATGAGAAGCGCGCGATCGAAGATATTGAGAGATGCTACTCCAGGAACAACGTGCGGAAGTTTTACCAACAGGTAAACAGAACGTGCCAAGGAAAAAAACCCGCACAGAAGCCTGTAGAGATAGGAATGGAAACCTCGTAGTAGAGTCACAGTCGGTGCTGAGTACATGGAAGGACCATTTCTGCAGACTGTTAAACGGCGATCAACCAAAATCCCGCTGTCAGGCAGAACGAACCATTCAACATGGACGATGACAGACAAAACTTACGTCCACCTGACCAAAATGAAGTAAGGATAGCAATATCTAAACTAAAAAACAACAAAGCTGCTGAACCCGACGGACTACCCGCCGAAATTTTTAAAGCGGCCGGGAATGATCTGGTGGAATGCATACACCAACTCATCTCTAAAGTTTGGTCAGAAGAAACTATGCCTCAACATCGTTTGCCCGATCCACAAGAAAGCAGACCCTCTAAGTTGCGCCAACTATAGAGGAATAAGTCTCCTGAATATCGGCTACAAGATCCTCTCTGCCGTACTATGTGAACGCTTGAAACCTTTCGTCAGCAACCTGATTGGCCCCTATCAGCGCGGTTTCAGACAGGACACGCTACGGCAGTTCTTGGAAACTACCCAAGAATTCCAAATCGATACCCACCACCTCTATCGATTTTAAGGCCGCGAACGATAGCATTTATAGAGACGAGCTATACAGAGCCATGTCAGGTTTTGGCATCCCCACAAAACTCGTCCGACTGTGCAGGATGACTGACCTCACAGAAGCTTTTGACGTCAAAAAAGGATTCCGACAAGGTGATGCACTATCGTGCGATTTCTTCAACTTAATACTTCAAAAAATTATAAGAAACTCGCAAGTCAATTGTAGTGGGACAAATTTTTTCAAGTCTGTGCAATTGTTAGCATACGCTGACGACATAGACATCATTGGCAGAACTTGGCGAGCTGTCACTGGAACGTTTGCTATAGCATTGGAGCTGAAGCGGCTTAGATGGGACTAGCAGTCAATGAGGCCAAAATGAAGTACCTGCTGTCCACAAAAAGGGACACACAACACCGGCGGATTGGACAAAACATCACAAAAGACAGGTACAACTTTGAGGTACTTAGGGACTTTGTTTACCTCGGATCCGCTATAACATCTGACAACAACATCTCGTTAGAAATAAAGCGAAGAATTACTCTTGCCAATCGCTGTTTCTATGGGCTAGGAAGGCAATTTAGTAGCAAAGCCCTCTCTCGAAAGGCAAAAGAGACTTTGTATAAGACCCTAATCATCCCAGTCCTGCTCTATGGCGCCGAGGCATGGACTCTATCTAAAGCGGATGAAAATATCCTTAGTCGTTTCGAGTGTAAGATTCTTCGGAGGATATTTGGCCCTATCTGCGTTAACGAGCTTTGGAGGAGAAGGTTCAACCAAGAACTATACGAGCTGTACAGCGACATTGACCTGATCAAAAAAATACGCATATCACGTTTAAGATGGCTAGGTCATGTAGAGCGAATGAAAAACAATGCTCCGGCTCGCAGGATCTTCGATTCCATCCCAAAGGGTAGACGCAGTCAAAGAAGACCTCGCCTTAGGTGGCGCGGTCAAGTGGAAGACGACCTCAACTAACTTGGAGTGCGAAACTGGAGGCAGCTAGCCAAAAACCGAGCTGGCTGGAGAGGCTTTTTGGTTGAGGCCCAGGTTCGTCCTGAACTGTAGCGCCCCCTAAGTAAGTAAGTAAGTCTTCATGACATCTCATCCACTTAAAGTAGACATTGACTTACAATTCCTTCAAGTTCTGATCCATCACACCACACCTCAGCAAAAATTTCAACATTTTTACCAAAATTTGAAGAAAAACTTCACAGTTACTAAAAAAAAAATCATGAACAAGATGCCTTCTTAATGCAACTTCTGTACCAAATCTCTCCAAATGCTTCAACAACAGGTGGTTGGTCTCCGGTTTTTCTAACATTCAAAACAGTTTTCATATTTTTTTTATATGCTATTACATCATTTCCAAATTGAAGAAGAAAAAAAAAACACTTTCCCTCTAAATGATTACCTCATTTCTTAACTCTCCCACGCACGCACAAGGCAATTACACCCGAACAAGTAATCTGACGCCGAAACTGTGGTTCTACTGGACAAGAAACAAGGCAGTTCTACAATTCATTGCCTCCGAAGCGACCGACGACCGACGACGTAGAAAAACAAGAAAATTAAATTACAAACTCAGGAAAGTCGGTGGAAAAACACCACAATGCACACAAAAAAAAAACGTTCTACTAAATAGCGCCACTTAATTACACTGTCTACCCATTAGTTTGCTTTTCTTATTGTATCTGTCAGATAGATTCGTGAAAAATTCCTTCACGCAGCCAGGGCACGTCATAAAAATCTGCGTCCTACCGTATACGAAAATTATGAAAAATATCCACCCGTTCCAGATGATTTGATAAAATACATCAAAACACCAAACAGACGGAACAAATTGCAGGAAAAATGTTTGTTTTGTTGAAAATATTATTTATAGAATCACTTGGTATCTTTTATAGGATCTAAGAGGAAATCATATACTCGCATATCTTTAGATGATTTCCTCCATCTTTTTCCTCAATTTCAATGATAATTCCTCGTACTTAAACGCACATGGTGTGGAAATGTTTCTCACATCCTGCGGGTGCCCTATGGAAATACCCAAGTCTTTTTCGCATCCAAAAGTATCTGCGGCATAGAGGAGATCTGTGGGTAAAAAATATCTTCTGCACTATGATGATGTCTCGAAGGTCAGATTTGCTAAGTTTTTTGCTCATAAATCATTCAGCATGAAGAGACGACACCGAAAAACAAACGATATGTGGCAAGACGACTATTTTACGAGCATGATGATGTTATGTCGTATTTTGTAATATTCTCAGGATGGTTGGCTTGGTTAGCGCTAGAAGATACAAGATACAAATGTATCTTTTTTTGTTGAATACGCGTCGTCGGTCGTGCAGTTAATTTTTTTCCCACATATCACGATTTCTGCATCACTGTTTAACATTTTGAAGTTTTTCTTTCTTAAAGAACCTCTATCCTTGGTGTAGAATATATTTTTATTTTTTGTTAAAAAAAAAAGAAAAATATGTGGAAAAATAGGGACACAAGTGTTGTTAAGTCGCCTGAATGTCTGATGTGCCACAGGATGGAGTTGGGTGTAGAATTGTGGATGTGGTGCGTCCTTCTATTGTCACAACTTGCAAAAAAAAAGGAGAAAATAGCTGAAATAAGGACACTGCGGAAAGTTCTGTGCTGCTCGGGTGTTATTGTTAGCATTTAATGTGTACATGGAAAAGGGATTGAGTTTGTATCTACTCCTTGTTTGTGTCCTTATTTTCTGCTTTTCAAATAGGAAATACCAGGATCGAGATAATTAGAAGTTGTTCTATTGTCATTTGACTGGTACTGGGAATGTTTTGTGTGTTATTAAATGGCAATTGCATGCGTATTAAACTCCCTACCTGCTTTTGTTAGTGCAAATGTCTTTGCAAGGTTCATTGCAATTTGTAGTCCTTTTGTTGCATCTCAAAGAACAACTGTCAAGAAGTTCTGAAATGTCTTGCGGCGCTTTTGACATATTCTATAGGAGGAGAGTATGTGTTTTATGTATAGGATTGCCTTTGACCGCCCGCGGAGGAGTTTCATTTAGACTTTGTAGTTATTTTCATGTGTGACAAGTTTGTTTTTTTATAAACGATTTCCGGTCTGAACAATGGTTTAGACAACAAGTGCCGGAAGTTGACCTCAGTTTATGAAAGGACAACTTTCTAATGCAAGACAATGGTTGGTAGTTAGAAATTTTAACACTTGACATGCGAATTTTAATCTTGGTTTCCATTATTTGAATCTTGAGCCAGTGTCAATTGAGCTTGCTATCAACATTAGATCATTTTTGATTGTGACACGTTCCTTAGACACTGGTGAGCGTATATCTTCAGAATCATTTCGAAAGTTATAGCATCATTTTCTAAATATTTTTTTCTGTTAAGTTTGTTCAAAAGATAAATAAAGCCTAAGCTATTCTGCATATATTATAACCTCTTTAACCAAATAGTTCAGGAAGAACCATTAAAAAACCTAATAAACTTCTTAAATACGCCTTGAGATTTTTACGACAGCACACGAACGATACTGGTGTCTGTGATGTTCATTGTTCATTGAATAAACCAATATTTACTCTAAAATTTTATCTTTAAGATAAAAGAAAAAAAATGAATTCGCCATCACATGCAATGCCGCTGGCTTTTAACATTTTAAACTTAACAAAAAAAAAAAAAAAACATTTTTCCTGCAAATTTAATTATTTACTTTCAATCAAAGTGTAAACACAATTAAAATTGTAGTTGTATAGAACACAGGAAAACCTGTTTATATGCACTAAGCAGAAAGTTCACTTTTTAAAGCATTTAACTCATTTTTCATTTAACCGGCAGCTACTGTTGATTTTTGATTTTAAAGTATGAAAACAAATAATTTATTTATTTCCAAAACAAAAACACAAAGAACCTACTTAATATATGCTGTCGAATGACATAGTCATTGTTGTGAGTTTTGATTAGAGTGTGGGATTGAAAATGTCTCAGCTTTTGAGATGACATATGTCAGAAAGGCGACATCCTTGTCTGCAAAAGTGCGGTTAATTTTTTCATAAGACATAAAACAAAAGGCGGTGGTGTTTACCACATGAATGTAGAACCTGGGTATTGTGTATGTTAATTGAATGGAAGTTATTTGCGAACAGTATGTTTATTATAAATTTATTGTTTTGTTTATTTTCTCATGAACAATCGGAGCAGTTAATGCTAAATGGCAACACAATCGTGGGTAGCAAGCTATTCGATGAATGTGCATTTTTTTTCTGTTCACTCAGAGTGGTGCAAGTCATGTCAGAATACACTCTAGTTGTGGCATGACATGGTGGCAATGTAACTGGTCTTACATATCAGTCAGCCATGCAGTCTGTTTGCAGTAAATTAATTTGTAGTGCAACACTACCTGTAAATTGCAGCTGATGTAAGCCCAAATGAATGAAGTTTAACTAGAGGCAAGCAAATATGTATATCAATTATTATTATGGAAACTTGGATTGATGAATAGCGATGGAAATATAACGTGTGCCTTAAAATTTTACAGGCCGGTCGTTGAGCTGAAATATATACCTACAAACAATGCAAATATCAAAACTGCTTTATTGATCTTAGCCTGTCAGCTAAATGCATTCAAGATAAAAAGCTTGTAGTTTGCTGGTGAGGAACTGTTTGAATTTAGTCATCAGCAAACTTAGGAATTTGTGACAAAGGAACTCTTTAAAAAGAGTTATAAACTTTGCAGCTGTTTCTTGAAATACAAACAAATATTCTTTATCGAAACTGACTACTTAGTGAGCCACTATTTATAACTTACTGAAGTTTTTCGTTTTCCTTTAAAGTTATTCAATTTTTAATTTCTGGATATCAAAAGTCTAGCTAAGGTGTCCCATTTGTTCCATAAAATTTGAACCTAAATTCGATTATTTCTATGCAAAACAAAGGATAATGAATTTGTGCATAAATCACACACAATTTAACTAATTTTCTACATGAACTGGTTTCAATTATTTTTTTTTGAGTTGAATAAACTCTTAATTTTATGGATTACAGAGGTTGACAAATTATCGTTACGCTTCATACAACGTACAATTTGATTTTCACTTGATTGTTGATTAATTAATATAATAAGCCAGACAGACGGTATTAACTTTGCTTCTCTGGGCGTATGAACTAAGCATATAAAATAGTTATAATTGTATTTGAATCCAGCAAATTGTCATTCCCTTTACTGGCTCATAGAATTCAAAAATTCACCTCATAATGCCACTACCCGAACCATTGATTGTTTCATATGACAATTCATTAAAAAAAAGTTTTAATATTCCTAACTGCATCTATAAAGTTGACATCTTTAGTTCCCTCTTTCGTTGTTAAACGTGTCACAAACTGAAAATCTGCATAATTAATTACCGATTCCTCTCTAGCATGTCAAAAGTCTATTTCACCTCTCAGTCCTCTTTCCATAGACAATTGAAGCGTAAAGACTCATCGTAGTAGTCAACTCAAACACCATGTTCGAATGATTATTCTATTATAATGACAAATCGCCGAAGTACTGTCAAGGGATTACCTCATCCAAATCATTAAATCAGACGCCTCATATCGAAAACCGAACCGCACCGACTGAAACACCTTGACATACACAATATAAATAAATATGGAAAATACACACCACGCGCGTTTATTCACCTCCCACTTGTCATTTTAATGGTGTTTCTTCTTCGTCTATGATTAGATTAATTCAATAATTTTTGTATGCTTTGTTAACATGCGTAGACGTTGGTTTTTCTTCAATGCAGAAGTGTTGTAACTGAAGGAGAACCTTCTGTCACAATAAAAAAAGTTGTTCTGTCCTATTTTTGGGACACACTTTGACAGCTTGAATTACATTGAGAAAACCCACCGCCACCATTCTATATTATAACGGTTTTGACTTCCGATCTTCTATACCAGCAAGTGTGGTCAATAGATTTTCCAAAGAAGAGGGTCATTCTCATTTCATTTTGATTCTGGCCACAATCTCTGGCTAACTTGTTATAAAAGCATAAAATATAATAACAATAGCCTCGTATAGATACTTTCTTAATGGCGTCATTGTTTCGAAGCAGTAGTGAATACAAGTTGTAGTGTAGATGGGTCTATGCTGCCTTCGCCAAGATATTTATTTTATGGCTCGCGGCAAACCTTTATTTTGTGTACTTCTTTCACCAACCAGTAAGTTAAACAGATACGTGATAGTTTGCCGCCATTGCCGTCCGTTTAGTTGGCATTTAAATGTAACTAAGATACACTGCCGCAGATAGCCTCCATTTTCAGAAAAGCCATAGAGATAGAGTACAGCTAAGCTGACTGGCTATATGTAAGGTAAGGTCTTTATGATCACGTTTTTTTCGTCCCTCGTTTTCGTAAATATATTTCAAAAAGTAGGTAGATATGCTTGTGCATATTCATCCTCGGAAATAGTGAAATAAATGGTAATAGGCTTTCAGTTAAGATATACCAGTATTTGCAACATCTATTAGAATGAAAAGCGATGGTGGATGGTGTTCCAATAAAAACGTGACCAGAGATTTTAGATTGTCTGTTCTGATGTATGGACGACGTAGAATGACCCTGCATCTCTTAAAACTCCTACTTGCTGTAATCCCGAGTGTGTTTTCATCAAAAACGCTGTTTTTTCTAATTACCTTTTGAGCTCAAGAGATGTCGATTACTATTTTTCATCAACTTGTGTGTGAATTACGTCATTGAAAGTCCGAAATGCACAGACATTAGTATTTCCTTCAAATAGAGGTGTGATCGTTAAATACTGCAAATACTTATGGGACGTGAAGACTTTGAAGTGAATGCAAATTTAATGTTTGACATGAGAATTGTTGTTTACATTTTGATAAATAACATCTTTTATGAGGTTTTAGTAGCCTTCTAACAACATAGGGTCAAGGAACTGATGAATGCAGTTGCCCAAAGGAGTTTGGGACAACTTTGGGACAGTTTTAATTTACATCCAATGGGTCTTGTATAGTCCATTCATAATAAATTAACAAAATTAAAGCTTACTATCCGCTAGATGCTTCAGAGTAAACCAAAACTTAAGATATTAAAGTCTTGCTGATCATTTAGCAATTAATGCAAATTCGTTGTGACACATTGGGACATATTTAAAACAAGTCCATAATCTGACTTAATAAGATTGCTTATTTATACAAAACGTGTTTAAATAACATTTCTAAAATGGTTTCAGAGGAATACCTTGAGAGATTAATAATGAATAGGAAATATTGCAACCCTAAGACAAGACGTCAATTTGAAATATTGATTCAGTTAAAAAAAGCTGTTTTAGCTATTTAAGAATCTACAACCAGTATGAAGACAAACAAAATGAGTCATCAAGTCTGATAATCTTAAGAAAATATTTATTTGGCAGTTGAAGTTAGTATTTTAGTCATAAGGCCGGAGTAATTAAATAAACATATTGCATGTATTTAGTTGGGAATTAGCTAATTATTAGACTCTGTTTGATCAGAAGAAAGAAAAACAATTAAGTGAGTCAAAAATGTTACAATCCAGACATTAGTCATTTTGTAAAAAATAAATTTAACATATTTGTGATGCTGAAAAACAAATTCGTGGTCTTAACTTGCCTCAAGCTTATTACGAAAAAACTGTTACAATGTTCTGATATTTCTTATGTTAGATGCAGTGATAGTTTACTGTTGCTGATTTTTTTCTTCTGACTACAAGACTACAAAAATAGTTAATTAAAGTACTATAATAACTTATTGAATTCTCCAAAGTTGTACAAAAAAAAAAAATGAAAGCAGAAATCAAGCCAAAGTTTTAAACAAGTGTCTAAGCAAATGTGTTTCGTATGTTGATAATCAGACGAAGGTCCCAGGTATTAAAATTTGGTCAGGATATTTTTTTATAAAGAAGTTAAGAAGGTTAAAGAATTAAGAACCAATGATTCAAGATAAATTTTAAGATTTAAGCATTTGCAATGCTTTCTTTCCGAAACTTTAAAAAAAATACATCATCAACTACTATTTCGTATTTTCGTTTGATATAGAGAATACCAAAAACATATATATTTTAGTTCACTTGAAATAATCAGATAAGGGAGAGTGTAACAGTCTTATAGTTTCGAATAATTTGGAAAAAAAGAGGTCGGTTGATGGTAGTGCAGTGAGAAGAATGACCTTCTGGTTTCTTTCTGATGTATAAAGATTAAGTGTGATAAATTTCACTTATTACTCCATGCAGCATATTTATTTGACTGGATATTGCTCAATGAATGCATTTTTGCTGCATTACTTAGCGAGTACTAGCAACATGTGTTACTTACTTACGTAGGGGGTGCTACAGTTCAGAACGAACCTGGGCCCTAAACCAATATGCCTGAGCGCGCCATCTAAGGCAAGGTCTTCCTTGACTGCGTCTACCCTCTGGGATGGAATCGAAGATCCTGCGAACCGGAGCATTGTTGTCCATTCGCTTTACATGACCTAGCCATCTTAAGCGTGATATGCGTATTTTTTTGATAAGGTCAATTTCGCTGTACCGCTCGTATAGTTCTTGGTTGAACCTTCTCCTCCAAAGCCCGTTAACGCAGGAAGGGCCAACAATTTTTCGAAGAATCTTACGCTCGAAACGAGTAAGGATATCTTCATCCGCTTTAGATAGAGTCCATGCCTCGGCGCCATACAGAACTGGGATTATTAAGATCTTATGCAGAGTCTCCTTTGTCTTTCGAGAGAGTGCTTTGCTACTCAATTGCCTTCCTAGCCCATAGAAACAGCGATTGGCAAGAGTGATTCTTCGCTTTATTTCTGACGAGATGTTGTTGTCAGATGTTATAGCGGATCCGAGGTAAAGAAAGTCCCTAGCTACCTCAAAGTTGTACCTGTCTATTGTGATGTTTTGTCCAATCCGCCGGTGTTGTGTGTCCCTTTTTGTGGACAGCAGGTACTTCGTCCATCTTAGCCGCTTCAACTTCAATGTTAGCAAACGCTCCAGTGACGCCGAGTTCTGCCAATGATGTCTATGTCGTCAGCGTATGCTAGCAATTGCACAGACTTGAAAAAAAATTGTCCCACCACAATTGACTTGCGAGTTTTTTTTTATAATTTTTTGAAGTATTAAGTTGAAGAAATCGCACGATTTTTTGACGTCAAAAGCTTCTGTGAGGTCATTACCAACCTTGACTGAGCAGCGAGAGTTCTCCATCGTCATCCTGCACAGTCGGACGAGTTTTGTGGGGATGCCAAAACCAGACATGGCTCTGTATACCTCGTCTCTATAAATGATATCGTACGCGGCCTTAAAATCGATAAAGAGGTAGTGGGTATCGATTTTGAATTCTTGGGTAGTTTCCAGGATCTGCCGTAGCGTAAAAATTTGATTGATTGTGGACTTTCCTGGTCTGAAACCACACTGATAGGGGCCAATCAGGTTGCTGACGAAAGGTTTCAGGCGTTCACATAGTACGGCAGAGAGGATCCTGTAGGTGATACTTATTCCTCTATAGTTGGCGCAGTTTAAAGGGTCTCCTTTCTGGTAGATTGGGCAAACGATGCTGAGGTTCTATTTATTAGACATACTTTCTTCTGACCAAACTTTAGAAATGCACTCCACCAGGTGATCTCCGATCGCAACATGTGTTACTCCAAAATTTCAACATTATGCCAATTTAAGGGGTCTCTCTTTTTGGGAGTGATGCAGACTGATGGGACATTGATTTTCAGTAGAGTTCTTTTAACAAGGGATACCTTTGAACATTTCACAAGATTTGTAAACAAATTTTTTCGTTGGTATCGTCTAGCTAGACGATAAATAGTGTGCTATTCTCTTACATAGTCTGAGGTTATGTCCTCGGATAGTAAGGATCATTTTCAAGCTAACCACACCAGTTCTGTGATGTACCTATTGCGTGTGCGCATCTTCTAATAGTCGATAAATTATCTCTAATATTGTCTATAGAATTACGAACCACCTGAAGGTCTTAAATAATATTTCATACGTCAAAAACTTGATTTTCTAAAAACATACGTGAACTTAAAACTTACGATGCTTGTACTGAATTAAGGGTTAGCTTGATTCCCAAACAGAGCGATAGAGCTCTAAGACGTATTGTGTGCAAAAATAAATTTTTTTCCTCAAATCGTGTGCACAAACTGTATTCGGATGGAATCACCCAAAAAATTAAAAAAAGAATGTAACAACTCGTTCCATCCGATTACCCATTTTTATTTCTTAACATTCACGCCATTAAATTTGATTCTGTTCGTTTGTTTTTATAATTTTTTTTTGTTTGTGTTCCACTCGTGTAATTTTTTGGTTTACCAATAAAAAAAATAGTTTCATTGCATTCCTTTTGTTCAAAAAATTAATTTTTTTTATTCATTCTCCCGTATCAAGTCATTTGTGGTTGTCGTCATAACCGTCATCATCATCCAGATACTTCTGCTTCGTTTGGTTTAATTTTTATTTCACAGGTTGTTGCTTATTGTTTTTATTGTAACTTTTTTTTGTATCTTTGATAACAATAAATGTGTGGAGGGCTTAAGAAAAATAATATAATGATTTTTCGCACAATAAATTCCAGTTGAATGCGTTGGTTTAATATAATTTGAACTTTGAGTTTTCCGGTTGGAATTTTCTTTTGTGAGATACATTTTTGAGCCTATTAAATAACGTATAGCCTTTTCCTTTTATTTTTGCGCCCAACTATCAGTCGAGTGGAATTTATTTCAGAGTATCTTGTCTATTGAATTGCATCCTACATAAAAAAAAAAAAAAATCCAAAATATGTGTGCCCATGCGGATGTACTTCACATCGGACTGTATCTGTGTATCCTTGAGCGTGTATCTTTTTGAAGTATCGCTGTATCTTGTTGATGGAATTTTATTAAAGCACGTGTGAATATTATGGTAGATTGCATTGCCGTGGAATGATGGTATGTGGTTGGAAATTTACATATATTGCAGCAGCATTGCTTATGTTTGCATTGAATTGGAATTTCATTGAAAAATATCTTTTTCTATTTTGCAACACACAAAATCCCACCTCAACTTATCTGCTTGCCTAGTTAAAGGTAGGTTAACTATTAAAACTAATTGCAATGGGAAGTAGTTGAGTAACTGTTGTTTATTTTGAAATGAAATAACCAAATGCTGCGTTGATGTTGAAGAATTTGCATAATAATTTGTGTGGAATGAAGTGGCTTTTGCTAGTGGTAAATAGCAATTAACATGGTTTGATTATGATTGGTTTGTTTACCGAAGAATAGGTTCCAAGTTTCCAGAAGTAGAAAAGTAAAAGATTATCCAGCATCTTTAATAATAACTCGGATCTGAGATCAAAACTTCTAAGAATCTAGATTTTGTAGACATCAATATATCAGCAGAATCTCTAGAAGTCAACTGGCCTATCAAATTTGTATTTAAGAAACCGCTAATGGAATACCATTACCTTAACCTTCATCGTGACATTCAACAAAAAATTTAAACAAATTAACACACATTAGCTAATTGCTTCAAGCTTTTTAAAAAAATCCAACAATCCTTTCAATGTCAACTTTAAAATTTTTTATACAATCGACAAAATGTCAACAATACTAATTCCATCCTATTAATAGATATATTTTTTCAAGCTTCTGCTAACTTGGAAGAGGTGTGTTCGATTTCATACATAGCACCGAAAATCACGTCACGTAATCATGAAAACAAATGTTTGGTGCGTGACCCTAAGTTATCCGAAAGATACAAGCAAACACAGAAATAACTTCATTGCTGCTCGTCGTGCTATCAAATCTTTCCTCCATTCCGGCGCAATGATTTATGATTCGCCTACACAATTATGGTGAATTCACACACAAACATACACACATATATAGTTATGAAGGTTTTGCGCAAGTTGACACAAAAAATATCATTTCTTATCTTTGTCGAAAACGCGTTCCCCAAAAATACAAAAATTACGACAGCTGATAATAATTTTGTTAAAGACATTCAATTAAATGCTCGAGAAAAGTCTTAAAGTCAAGTCATGCCCACATGACACACGTATAAGGATTTTCATTTCTTATTCAATGTAAAAAAAAAAAAAAACCCAAAACAAAAACTCATCATGTAAACACTCCGTTGAATGGAACACAACAACGAGTTGAGTGAAGAACGATAAGCTCACGATAAATCATTAATCACTTCATGCATGAACTTTTCTTCCACCACAAGCACCACGTCGTCGTCGTCTAACCTTTCCTCAAAACAGCGAAAAAAGAGTCTTGAAAGATTATGCAGGCGAAAACAATATCATTAAAGTTCAACAAATGACAGGTGCACTGTGTGTGTGGAAAATACACCATTAGTGTGGTAAATGTCACCGCCATCATCTTGACAGCATAGAATTCGATGTCGTCGTCTAAATGTGCACAAAATGTTCCTTTCAAAGTTTCACCCCAAAAGCCACAAATGGGAACGCCACGGTACGGTAACTACAGGAACTAACCATCTTGTACGATGTAACAATAGATGACACATAGTGGTTTTGACATGGTGTCAAATGTCACGTAATATGGGTGCCAACGGAACACGCTAGAGTACGGTTTTCTGGTGCAAAAATTACACGACTGAATGAATGTGTCAATATCAATCATGGGGTAGCTCCATCTGTCAGATTTATATGTGAATGGAGATATAGAGACTGTAGAGAGTTAATTTTTTCTGTTTGGTTCAGTTGAAGTTGCTATCCATCATCCCAAGGTGGTTGGATGCTTCGAAAAAGGACCTATCATCTTCATCATCATCATTATCATCATCATTTGGTATAGAGATAGAAAGTTTATATCCTGTTTGAGCGGTTGTCTAGTACGTGCCGATTCCAACTCTCGATTTAATTTGCTGTCATTCTACTGCAAAGTCAGATGGGGAAACTCTCACTAGCCAGATAGATACACCAAGATCCAACCAGTGATGAAGAAGATAGAAGAAAACTGCAACATTCCTTACGGACGGATAAGTGACACTTGGAACAGGTTGCGTTAAATATAAATAAAATCGATTGTCTGTGATGTTTGTCTTGATTATTTTAATCCTTTTTGAGGGAATCTTAATCAAGAGACTAGACGAAGTCAGTCAGTACATATATATAAGTATTATATAATAGATACTCTTGGGGTTCCATTGAAGTTGAAAATTGGGGCCATCCTTTCTTCATGAAAACGAAAGGTGTCACGTTTCATTTCGCTTTTGGATATGACTTAATGCAGGCAGACACGTAGGACGTGCACTACATCATAATCATGGAGAGAAACAAATAACTGCAAAGGAGAATTCTGGAGTAGTCTTGGTTCATATAGAATACATTATGTAGTACACAGATTGATTTAGTTTTTTTTATTGAAGTAAAATGATTACTTGAGGAAGAAGAACTTTCAGTTTTCGAAAAAGTGACGAGTTTGCTATAAGTTTTAATGACAAAAAAAACGTAAGGGCTAAAGCCCTTAGACATTTGTATGTATGTTATCTCAGCTGATTTTCTTTAGATCCATTCTCACTACTATACACTATCTCTGTGCAACAAAAATTGTCAATTGCCTTATGGGAGACTTTAATTTTTGCAAATGGTGCCAGTTGGTGGTTTTACTCCATGAATACCTACTGAAATCAAAAACTCAACCACTGACTTACCCACTACTAATTGTAATTATACTCGCAAATCATTGTGGATTTGTCTTTGGATTTTGTAAAAGAGCTTTCATAATTGGTGCTTTTTTAAAGCTTTTTAAAACCAATGATCTGTAATTTGAACTACTGAAACCCTGCTCTTTCACAGCTTAAAGAGATTGCAATGTAGTCAGAGTGAGAAGTGAACGTCCTATTTTCCCTGTACTGATTCTGAGTAGTTAGTTGAGCCCATTTTTGTTGGACAGGCACAACAACAGAAGAAAGATACTCTCAGAATACATTGTGTTAATAGTAAAACAACATCTGTTCACTTTAGAGTTGAGAGCAACTCTTTAAAAAATCAAATGCTGAGACCTGAACTGAGAGTAGTAAACCAGCTCTCTGCCAGTAACTCTCGTGAGTCGTGAATCGTGAGTCGTGAGTCGTGATTCGTGACATGAGCGTGTCTACTTAGCCTCTTGAGAATAGTTTGAATTGAGAGCTTCTAACCCAAATTTTACTCTCAAGTGGTCACTCTTAACAGGCACCTTTAATATTAATGAGATGAAGAAGAAAGAGAAACTTAAACCAGGCAGCAAATCTGAATTAATTCAGGTAAAAAAAATTGAGAACCGCAAGTCTCCGACCTTGAAAAATGTAAGATTTGACTAAGGAAGAGGTTTTTATATGAATTATCACAATTTGCATTCACATAGCTCATTACGTTTCATCAACTTTTATCTTTCAACAAAAATCCTATATCCTCAACGTTGACTTGTATCACTTGTGCATATAGCAAAGGCGCACTAAGGGTCAACAAGAGAATTGTTGACATTTAAATGCATCTGACACATGGAGTCATTTAAATCAAAGGTACACTAAGGGTCAACAACAACATTGTTGACATTTAAATGAATCTAACACAAGGTGTGTGCACTCTTCTTAGTCTTTCTAAGTTTCTCAGCATATCTTTCAGCTACACTGTAATGCCGACTTGAGAAAAGAAAATGAAGAATGACGTTACAAAAAAAAAACTGCAAAAGAAACAACAAGTGCAGTTGTTGTATTCGCATGGAAAAGTCACTCTCTGATCTGCGGTGCCTAATGCCTTATAGCCTAGAGAACTAGATTTCTTTTATGTATTTTGACATTTTTCTGGAACATCTCCCTTGTTGTTGGCAGCAACACCTGGAGGCACAAATTGTACCTAATTCTTGTTTTCCAATTAAAGATACATAGATACATTGTGTGTAGTGCATGTCTATGCTATGAGGTTATGAGTACAGTAAAAAAAAAAAAAAAAAAAAAAAATTGTGCGTAAGAAAATGCTAATCATTTAATTCAGACGTAAATTGAGGTTAGTAAAAGTTTGCCACTTTAATAGTCAACGGTATGATTAATGAGGCTTCTTATCGTCATATGGTGTTGTGTCTTGTGTATAGTTGAATAACATTTGGTTGCAGCTTTAAATTCGTTTTTCTTCTTGATACATTCGGGTATGAAGATTTCAATTCATGGCTTGAGCGATAGAAAGCTTTGTGAAAACAGTTCAAAAATTCGGAAAATATAAGAAAAATATAGATTTATTCTTGTAGAATGGAAGCATTTATAGGTTGCAATTTATTAAACGTTACTTCCGTATACGGAACATAGGACGAAGGCACTTTCAAATGAAAAGAAAAGAGCAGTTCCCTGAGGTCACACTTATGGCACTCTTCCAATATTGTATTCTATCTTCTGTTCTGTTCTGTATCCATGTTGTCTTGTGTGTTGTCAGCAGATCAATATGTAATGTAATGATCCTTAACTATAGCGTGATGACAGATGTTAGGCATTTAAGGGATGTTAAACGCAACAAGACCCCGTAAACTAAACTTGTTCGTGGCTAAAAAAGATTTAAATCGTTTTGAATGATGAAATGTACAGTGGCTCGCGAACAGATTTTTAGATACGAATGAAGAAACTCCCGTTGGTGCCTTGTCCTGTTCATAAGAAAGAAGGTGTTTTGCTATATCTTATTGATCCACTAGTCTAGATATCAGGAAGGTACCGGTTAAGTAGTTTTTAACCGAGTTTTGAAGAACTGAAAACAGTTTTCATTTTGTTTTTCTAAACATTTCGACGTAACAAAGATGGCACGATTTATCCGTTTTACCATAGTAATTTATTTTGTTAGCTACGTTTGAACGGGGCGCCGCGGTGGCGTCCTTGTCCATTTTCGTCTGTAATTGGGTTTTGGTGTTTGGTTTAATTAGATCGTAAATCGACAAGTCTCCCATATGCCGAATCCTTCTAATACCAGTCGAAAGATAATCGGTTATTTTCACGATCGATCTTAACGTTCAAAAACCCTATTTATATACTTTTTTCTCTTTTTGAGAGTCTGACCACTAAAAATTGTCAGTACAGTGAAGATAGGACGTTCACTTCTCACTCTGACTGCATTGGAATCTGACGAAACTGTGAGAGAGCGCAAATATTATAGAGATTCCGTAGTTCTCATTATAGATAATTGGCCTTAAAAAGCTTTACAAAAGCATCAATTGGGAAAGCTCTTTAACAAAATCCAAAGAAAAATCCACCATAACTTGCATTAACGTAGAAGTGGTAGCTCTAAAATGATGTGTTTGTTTTCAATACACACGAAGAAGCATTAACAGTTGTGTATTATTCAGTGGTTGGGTTTTAATTTCAGTGGATATTTTAGGGAGTAAAACCACCAACTGGTACTAGTTTGCCAAAATAAAATTCTCCCATTTTTAGTGAACAGATTATAGCTTTTCTTTTTTATTATGTTGGATTCAGTTTATAAAGGGTGTTTTTTTAGACGTGTGGTTTTCAATCTAGCAATACTTTTTTCGGAGTTGGTCTTTTTGACAGCTGTCACTTGATTTATGGTCAGTTTGGTTTGCCATTTCATAATGCATAGACTTACTCCTGAACAACGTTTGAAAATCGTGCAAATTTTATAAAATAAAATAAATCGGTGGAGCAGAGTATCGAAGAAGACTGTGCCCATCCACTTTATGGAAGATTTTGGTTTACGGGCTTACAAAATCTAATTTGAGCTAGAATTGAAGGCGAACGACCATCAAGCGCGTCCAACCTTCAGTGAATGGGCCCAAAACGAGATGGCCACCGGTCCCGATTTTCACAAAATTGGCTGGAGCTTATTCGAGCCAGCCGCGGCGGCCACTTCCCCAAAATCATTTTTAAAACATAATGGCAAACCCTTATCTTTATAACAAAACTGAATTCTTGGCTATAACATAAAACTATATGCGTTTTATTTCTTCTTGAAAACCACACGTCTAAAAAAAAAACACTATAGTGGTTTACTCATAAAATAAAAAAAAAATAAAAATGGCGCGAAAACTTCTTGGAGGTATGAATCCTAAAGACCAAAAGGACAAACAATTTCACGCTGAATCTAAAAGGCTGTATGAGATGCATTATTTCTTCCATTTTCTATTTACTTCTTCGCAAAAAAGCAGTATTGCGAAAAAAATATTTAACTCTGGGGGTGAGTCGAACTGAAATCCTTCAGAATAGCAGTCCATACTTACATATTAACAATGGTTTTCTATAGTTAAATTTTGTTTTTGACCGCTCTTAAGTTTTAAACTGATATTGAACTACAAAATTGCACTCAACAAGTTTCTTTAATTCCAAAAGAAACCACCAACGCTGCATTCATCACTAATGATTCACAGATGAAAGTAGACAGATGAATAATTACGCATTTTATTCAAATACACATGAAACTAACCACAAACTTTCTTTTAATTGATGTTAACGATTTACAACATCCGTTTCCTCATTTTGACGTTTCCCTAGAAAATTCAAACTAACATACATAAACATTTCAATATTATATCCACAAAAAACCCTCCTAAAAACAACACGTCCGGGCCCTGACACCAGACACAAAGCTTATTTGTTTAAATTAATATGACAAACAAACACAACACAACTCACTGTGTTCGAAGTGCGACTCCCCTTACTTATCATCGTCTCATTTACAAAAACAGAAGCTTGTCAAGTGATTGCTCATCATTCCTTGCTAATTAATTACTGTGAAGAGTAATGTTATGTATTATTTCATCATTTTAACAAAACTAATAAATATTAAATGACTTACATGAAAAACACTGCAGCAACCCTGGAAAAAGTGTTGTATTTGACAAAACAACTCACATCCAAGAACACCAGAGACATAAATGCGGCAGTAATTCACGCCAACAAAAGTGATGTACACCAATAAGGGGTGAGGGTGATATAAATTTCAATTAACACTGTTGTTTGAAAAAATTAAATAAAATCAAACAGAGCGAACAAAAATTGAAGGCGGGACTGGGTAAACTAAGAATCGGATAGTGTGTCAATTGTGTGTACCATTTTGGAGGAACGACTTGCCAAAGGTCAACAGAACTAGACTTTTATGGTATTAATGGTGTAAAAATTTATATTGAGCCGAGTGATTAATTACCAGCTTGTAATGCCGTCTTTCAGGAAGTTTTTTTTCGACCTCGGTTGAGAACATTTTTTGAGCTGTTTTTCCTGACTGTAATGTACGAAAAATCGTTCATTAGTTCAAAAAAGGAAATGCATTAACATTGCTTTGTGTGTGGTTTTAACGGTTTTGTTGTTGAAAATGAACACGTTCAGTGTGAACATTAAATGAAATAATGCAGAGCCTTATATGGATTGATGTGAGATTTTTTTTGTTTCAGGCTTTGTTTTTCTTTTAGATAGAACAATTGATTTGGATATAATGAGGGTTTTTATTTGAATTATATGTCAAACTGTCATCTATATCAATGGGCACGGATGCATTCAGAGATTTACATTTAATTTTCATTTTTATTAACAAAAGTTCACATATTATACACACTTGATCGGTTAGAGGAATAATCTTAGCCTTAAGCAACGTGAATTATTATTCAATTAACGAGGCTTCCATAAAGATTCTTTTCTGCTCCATGTTTCCTTTAATGACAGGACGAATCCTTAGAGTCACATATAAGACCTCACTTACCTGGATGTGTTGTAAATACATCTCATAAAGATAGAAGGCCCAATTAAAAGCATGATCTCAAGTCATTTTCGTTCCAAAAGCTGGAAAGCACATTCACACTGAATCAAATGATTTCAGACCAATATACCTGCATCTTCCTTTTTTCTTAGGACCTTAGAAAGAATACTTGGAATACACATTTGCTTGAATTGACAATGCTCCCTCGCAGGTCCAACATATGTAAATGAATGGCAATTCTATTGAGACAGCACCTCATAAGGTGGTCGGAACCATCGAAAAACCAATCCACTCCCAGGATTATACAGATTATACATTAGGAGCATTTCTTGACATTGAAGGCAAACCTTGGACTCGATCAACATCGATCCACTTATGTCCAACTGGATAGATTGAATGATCCAAACGAGAATTATAATTTCAGAAATGTATAGCCTGTCCACCAAAAATTGTCTGTACAGGCCTTATGAGAGAGCTTTATGTTTGCAAATGGTGCCAGTTGATGGTCTTAATCCCTGAAATATACACTAAAATTAAAACTCAAACACTGGCTAACCCAAATTACACCAAATTGTTGGTGCTATAATATAATATAAATCAAACCTCTTTGTGTGTATTGAAAACAAGCACATTATTTTAGAGCTACCTCTTCTACCTTAATGCAAATCATGGAGGATTGTTCTTTGGTTTTGTCATAGAGCTTTCACAATTGGTGCTTTTTTAAAGCTTTTAAAGACAAATGATCTATAACCTATAAGCTGCACTAAGGAAATCTTTTAACATTTGCGCTCTCGCACAGTTTAATGAGATTCCACTGTATTCATAGTGAGAGATAAACATTTTATCCTGTACTGACAATAATTAGTGGACAGACTATAGTAAAAAATCTATTAGTGAGAACGTGTAGAAAACACCACGAAAAAAGGGTAAAGAAACAGCTTAATCTTAATGGAAAGATTTCTGGATTTGAAAAGCTTTACCAGAATATATTTTATAATATGTTCTGTTGGATTTTAAAAGCCGCTCGCGTATTTTTGTCTTCATAGTATTATCGCCTACTACCTTTAAGCCAATGTGTTTAAAGAATAGCATTATGCTCCACTACCCTGATTGTAAGACCAGCCCATCTCGCAGACGCAGGCACCATGTACTTGGTGTTCCCTGATGAAGAGGATGCAGGCCAAACTTTCCTCTAAAGATGTTGATTAGTCTGAACAGTAATCTTAAATTTTAAATTTTTAGACAAAAGATTCTGTAAATAATTAACTCTTTTTGAAAAAGAAAAAAAATCACTGAATTACAGAGCTAGCAACACTCCATTAAACATGAAGACTTCAAAGCCATATTATCTCTTAGGTCCAATGCACACGGATCAACTGGAAAAAAACTAATCAGCGATGCGAATTGGCAACTAGTTTGCTTTGAGTCGAAGGCTCTGTAATCCAATGGGACGATGCACACTACGCTACTGGTTGAAAACTCGTTTGCGATTTACAAAAAGCAGTTTGTAACCAGTCGTCTGTTGATTAGCATGTCGGCTTGCCTAGTGATTTCAGTTTTTAGTTTGCGAAGATGAGCGAATAACAGATCAGCCTGTTGCTGGTGGGAAGGTTGAACAACATCCTGAAACACTAAAACTTTCAACCAACTAGATATTTTGATTGGTAATGAGTTTTCTCGAGGATGGAGTCAAGTCACCGCTGCGTCCCTAACTGGTCTGTAACCCGAGTTGACAACCGGTTTAGTTTTTTCTAGTTGCTACGTGTGCATTGGGCCTTAGTTGAATTTTGTCGACATTTATATTTACCGGAGTGATTCAGAATTATTTATTACTTTATTCTAAGGGATGTTTATTACAATTAAAATTCAACTATTAAGTATAAAAGAAGAACTTAAGAACTTTCTTTAAAAGTGATCCTATATTTTTTTTCAGTAACAGCTTTAGCTTAAGTATGGGTTGAACACCCTTCTTCGTCAAGAAACATTTTGTAATATTTATTCCTTGGAAGAACGTCCATTAAACAAAGTTTTGCTCAACAAATTCTGCTCACACAAAGCAGCATTTTTCTATTCTGCAGATTAAAGCAATCGTGCTGAACAAATTCTTTTTCCAAAGAACAATTTTCCTTCTAACCCGATTAACAAAGTTCAAAACTCACCAAAAACTTACTAAGACTTCGTACTTTATGACTTCACCAAAGCAAATTTGAAAGGCAAATTGACCTTTATTTTATACAATTCTTATCCCTTTTTCCGTATAGACTTATTTCTCATGATTTTATATATATTTATCACTGTTTCGTGTCGAACCTACCTAACATGCAAGTTCAAAACTCAATCTTGCTTTTAATTTCCTTCCATCAATTCTCCCCGCGTACAACTACACAGAGAAGAAAAAAAAGGACACACCAAACTCGATTTACTCGTTCAATTTTCCAATCCTTATAAAAAAAAGAAAGAAAACTTCTCAGCAACCTCATTTGCTTTGCTAGACCCTTAAGTAAAGTTTTTCTCTGATATTCTGTCTAAGCTGTAAACGGGCTGTATTTCGTTTCCCTCCAATTGCCACCCTCATAATGACATACAGAAGACGACGTCAGGCACACAGGAAATAAATAAGACTTCCTCTTTCCCTGTTTTTTTGCTACTGCTAACTTTTCACATACCTTAATACCCTTATACTATCTATTGGCATGTCAACATGTGTGCTAGTTACTGTCATCGAAAAAGGCAAGAGCAAAAACCAAGACAAGGCACGAACGTGCCACAAACAAAAAAAAGGAAAAAAAAATGTGTTCCAGAAAAAAAAACGAAAAAAATAATCCAAAGAATAAACTTAATTTCCTTATGTTACACTCTTACCGTAATGTGGTAGTTCTAAGTACATAATTCCCTGTGCACATTCAAGAAACACCAGAGACATATTGAATTACCATTATCCATTCCCGAACAAAGGGGGACCCATTTAATGTGGCAGCAGCGTACGTTTGTTTGTCCTTCTTTAAAGTACCTGTAATTGTGTCCCGGAATCCCACTACCATTTCCATCCAAAACAACTTCAAAAAGAATCCAAAAAACCATACAAAAATTGCCGGGGAAATTGCATTACAATTCGAGAAAAAAAAACATTCGTCCAACTCGATTTACCCGTTTCGATGTGACAACAATCCGCTTCGAGGGTAAAAAGTTGCAACTCGCAACAACTCTGGTCGTAAATAAAAATGTGTTAAGTAAATAGATAGACAGGATGGACAACATACGAATACGACAACATACACACGCATCACAACAGCGAAAGTGATCCTATTGACAATCCGATGAAATAAATTTCCAATCAAAGTCCTGAATGCTTCCACTTTATCGCATTTTGTTTCTCGCTCTTTTATTTCAATTGAACGTTTATGGAAATAAAGTGATACAACCAGTTCGGTCTTTTTCACTCACAAAATAAAACTCTTTCTTGTCGATATTTGAGTCGGTTTTTTTAATTACTTTTTGTTTATTTGATTAATTCACATGCGTTGGATGCTGCCATCGGTGCATCGGTTGTTTGAAGTCTCTATATGGGCAGCGTTCAAGGTTTTTCGCGCGTTAAATATCTTTGATTTATTTTTCGGATGATTAAGTTCGTTTATGGAAACAGATTGTAAATCTATCTGTTCCATGGGAAATATCTATTTGTGCAGTTTTTTTTTCTTTTAAGATTAAAGTTTTGTGGTCTGGCGTAACAATAATAATCACTTATGCTTAAGTTAGATGTTGATTATCATGTGGGCAACAGGTTGTAGCTTTTGGTTACCATTAATGGTAACAACATGTTTCAATTTATTTTCCAAAGATTTATGTTCGCAGAAATGTGAAGTGAAAAAAAAGCTCCGAAGTGTGAACTGGGAATTGGATTAAAAAAAGTGTAAGTGTTGCGTAAGAGACTGTGGATTTTTAGTCCGATAAGAAGCCAATGTTTCAAAAAAGCCTTTTAGATTGAAGTCAATAAAATGAGAAAGACTGTGTCGAGGTAAATCCTAAGAATATAGTGATAAAAACAATTTCTTTCCGGAACAATGGTCTCCCCGCAGTTTTCCTAAAAATATGATCATTTCCCACTCTCCAAAATGAAAAAGAAGCAGATGTTATTTATATAGACTTATACTTTTCAAACTATTCTCCCTCGCCTATTTTAAACCTCTCTTTATTAAATGGATTTCTTCTTATCTAAAAAAAACGATACTAAAATACTTCTTTCAGATCTACTTTCTTCAATCCATTTTAGGTATCTCTGGGGTCCCACAAGGCAGCCACTTAGGTCCTCTCCTTTTTATTCTTACTATTAACGATATTGAAATGGCCATCAAATGTTCTCACATCTCTTTCTTCTTCAGCAAAAATCCCAGTAATCTAAGAAATCCTCACATCTTCTATCTGCCTGTTGACAATTCCTATGATGGCTCCTTTGTACAAACTATTAAGCAACCCTAAAAATCTAGTTAGCGTTTGAAATCCTCAAATTTTATCGGCGTAAATCACTCGTCGGTTTTGTCAATGTTACGACACCTCTTAAATATTATAATTAAACAAAAACCTAATGGCTGCTTCCATCAAACAGATACTCCATAAGAACACCATGAAACAACATTTCTGGAGACGTTTTGTAATCCAAGCTATTCTATCTATAATCTGTCCCTTTTCTAGTTTTTTGAATGCTTGTGTTTGCTGCATTCACTCAAATAAAAGTGCACACTTAATCAAATCTTTGAGTTAAATATGATATGGGATCTAGCTAGGCCAAAACTCGTCACCATTTGTCACATTTCTCAACAAGTAATTAACGAATGATTTAGATGAAAATTTCCATCCCAAAATATCCCATTGGGAATCAGGGTTCATCGGTTGACATAAGAATCCAGAATTTCTTCACTCATGCATATTGATGGAAATTTTAAATTTATTAAGTTTTTTTTGTTTTTGAGGAATATTTTTTTAACGAGCACAAATAGCTGCTCAGATTGTCTTATCTTTTTTAGATTTTTTATTTAAAAAAAAAATATTTTATGCATACTCACGCCTACGAGATAATAATCAAATTTGTTTTGATTTTTTTAATTAATATGCTTAATGCATAACGATAAATGGGCACTCACCTGAAACGAACGAAAGAAAAGGGAAATATTATAAATCAATGATAAAATATCTAAAGATTTGGATTTATTGATAGTAAAAATAATTTAAAAAGAAAATATTTAATAATATTTTTGTTAATTATGCATGCAATATTAATTAATTTATGAAATTTTACATAAGAGACAGGAAATACGGACTAAGATCAATAAATTTAGCTAAAACTATAAGAAAATATTGTTTTAAAAAAATATTGTAAAAATATATCGTTTTTGTCATAGGTAAGGATTTTTTTTGTAGGAAAGCAATAATTCATTAATTGTTCTATTTTTTCAATGCATTAGGGAAATAAAAAAATGTGTAAGCATAGCCTTCCACATTCGTGTGGTGCGACTACAGAAAGAATCTCTCAACTCAACCGTTCGTCCGAAGTTGACCTCGAAGGTAAACTGATGGGCGTTCCTAGCACTTCTAGTATTACGGTGATATTCTTTCATAAGATGAATGCAACTAGCTATTTCACTGGATCACTATTTTTGTGAAAATATCGATAAAACCATAAAAGTCAAGTTACATTACGACCATGCTCGAGAACCCAACTAAAAGTTTAGCTTGTGTAGGGTAGGATGCAATTGTTTTTCAATTCTGGCAAGTAATAGCTTCTGTAGAGGTTGTATAAGGAAAAATTGATTAGGTTTCTTTAGTTGATTGAAGATTAGTTGTTTTAGACAACAGCTCGTTGATGAATATTATGTCTTGAAATATCAAGTGCAATAATCTCCCTTTCTCCAAATTTATGATGGAGAGATTGGTTCCACTTTACTTTTCTGTGTGATATATAATTAGATCACCAGTGGACCTAATGCTACGAAAGCCTTAATGCCAAGCCAGGCATTAAGAAGCTTATAATCCTTAAGATATTTATTAAGCTGACAATTAATCAGCGTTTCCGTAACATTGGAAAGAAGGGACATATTTCATCATGGGAAAAGATACCAGAACAAATGGGAGATGATTTAAGAGCACCTTAGAACAAAAGCGAACATTTTTATCTACAGGCCAGCGTATTTGAGTGCATCAAGATCTTTCAAGACTCTTGCGAAAAAAATATTGATCCCATAACATCATTTACGCTATCAAGTACAGGAGGAATTTTAAGACCAAAGAGTTGAATTTGCCGCTTTTTTTTTGAGAACTTATACCAGAAGTATTGTTGACGACGAGTATAGCCATCGATGAAGATAAAGAATTCTCTACATTGTACTATTTTTGTACTTATACAAAAATTTGGATTTACGAATATATGTGTTGCGAGCCTTTCCAGCTTGCTGAAACTTTTTCCTCTATTGTGTTGGTATTAGGAATAAATACCCTTTTTAAAATAATGTCAGGCCCAAATTTCAAATGATTTTTTTAGGTAAGTTAGGCTATTACTTATCACCAGCAGTGTATCAAAATGTATTGATTTTTTCTTCAAAATTACAACTTCTACTATCTTTGTTACAGAGCAAAATGTAAAATGACAATAGGGATCGAAAAAACTCGACTTCCAGCCTTACGTAGAATTTCGGTTTTAGTTCATCATATGTCGAATTCTTAAGCAAATATTCTGCTGTTTATCAAAACTTTTAGTACAATTTACGATACCGACTGCAGCTAGTGATTAAGAGCTTTAGAATTTTTTTTATAATTAACGCGCACACAAGGGACTATTTGTTTACTTTTTAATGTAGAACATACTGCGCGGGCATTAAGAAGATAGGAAGGGGAGAGATAGGAGGTGTCGATTAACATTGGTTTTGAATGTTTGCAGATCAAAATGGCAAGGGAAAATCCCGCCGGTTAAACTATTCCAAATTCGTGTTGTTCGGCTAAAAAAAAGAATCCCTATATTTCACGTTACGTCCGAAATCGGGCTCTATGGTGAACTGATGAGCATTCCTTGCAAGACGAGTATTACGGGAGAAACTTTTAAGGGGAGGAATGCAACTGGCTACTTCGAGTGAACATTTTTTATAAAAGAAACGATAAAATAAGGAAAGACATGAAACATTGCGTCGGTGTTCGAGAGGGGCAATTGTTTCAGCGGCAGTTCTATTTCCTATCAATCTTAACGCTCGATTTTGTATTCTATCAAGCAGGTGAAGCGATGTTTGTGAAGCACCTGCCCACAGGTGGGAGTTATACTCGAGTTTAGGGCGTATAAACGCTTTAGTGCCCCGTGGCTTAGTGGTTAGTGTGTCGGACTGCTAAGCGAAAGAACCTGGGTTCAAATCCAGCTCATAGCCACCTTTTTTTCTGGGGTACTGCCTCTTGCGAGGAACTGACAAAACCTCCAAGAGTAAAATTTGTCCCGAAAAAGTGCATCTCATGTAGCCGTTCGGACTCGGCGGTAAATTGTAGGTCCCTTCCATTCTTGCAGAGTAACAACACACACACAGGAATGGTTGAGAGTATAAGTCACTAGGCCTTGGCTCCTTAAGGAGCTGTCGCGCCAATAAATTTATTTATTTATTTATTTAAACGCTTTATAAATTGTAGCCAGATCAGATGGGGAAAAATACTTCTTACACCGATACGGAAAACCTAAGCACTTAGCAGCATTCTTAGCGATTTCAAATATATTGTCGTTCCAACGGAGGTCATCGTTGACATACATACCGAGTACTGAGAGCTTTTCGGTTTCTTAGATGTTAGTGCCATTCATGGACAATGGCATTGGGGGAATGTTAAGCTTTAACGAGAGAAGACAGCATTGAGTTTTCGAAGCATTAAACTCCACACGATTTCTATTACCCCATTTGACAATGCTGTATAAATCGGAGTTTAATGAGCTTGACATACGGCACCGTTGCAATTGTACGTCCGAAGGCGAAGGACGTGAATTATCGAACGAATATGAAAAGCTGAGGGTAGAGTCGTCAGCAAAACAGTTAAATGGATTAGAAGTAACAGACAGAAGATCATTTATAAAAATGAGGAAAAGAGTCGGATACAGAACAGAGCCCTGGGGCACACCAGCATTTATTTTGTGGGAATCAGACTTGAATCTGTCCAATACAACTTGTATCGAACGGTCCAGAAGATACAAGATACAAGAGTATCATCGAACCCAAAAGCACGCATTTTCGATAAGAGAGCTTCATGCCAAAACTCTATCAAATGCCTTGGAGATATCAAGAGCAATAATCTTACTTTCACCAAAGCGATGTAAAGATTTGTTTCACTCTTCGGTGAGATATGCCATCAGATCACCAGTGGAACGGTTGCTGCGGAAGCCATACTGACGGTCATGGAGAAGCTTTCGATCTTCGAGATATTCCTTAAGCTGACGGTTAATCAGTGTTTCCATGACCTTAGAAAGAAGGGATGTCAGTGCTATGGGTCGGTAGGAGGAGGGGGGGATGGGTCACCTTTCTTAGGGACAGGCTGGACAATGACACGTCAAAAATCTGAGAATCAATCTGAACATTGTAGTCATATTTTATTTTATTACTTTTTTTTTAATTTCGAAAAGTATGACTTAGGCTATTAATTTGAAGGATGAATTCTTATCAAGAAATATTCAAAAAATCACAATTTGTTTACAAAAATTTAAAAAAAAATGCAGAAGTCATAAGCGTTCTTCTATATTAACTTTTTGAATATACATACATGGTTACATAACTTTAAGCTCAAAGTATTCGTGTGAATTATAATGTCATTTTACATTGACTAGTCAAATATAATTCATTTACAATCGCAAAACCATACAATTCTTACTTCTAGGTCATCTTAATAAATTCCTACTCGATTCATAAACTTGACCTTTCAAACTGTCAAAACACACCCCTTTTACCTTGACTTTATTAACGCATTGAGTAACCAAAGTCTGAACATAAAAGAAACCAATTAAACAACCCTACCTAGATTCTCAGCCAGCATCACAACTTCACATCGAACCTCGAACCTTCAACGAGAAACGCCTTCAAATTTTTATTTATAAATTATTCAATAAACAAAAAGTCTAAATTTTTTTTTTTAAATTCAAAGCACTTTCCAATAAAAGTAAAAACATTTACCAATACCTATCCATTTGGATGGCAAAAAAAAGGAATAAAAAACATAGAACACTAAGCAACTCATGGCATATAGCATATACCCCATACCGCACCTACATTTCCTCTGCAAAAAAAAAAAAAAAAATTGTGTATCCCAACCAACAAAAAAGGCTACAAAAAGTTGTAAGCGAAAAATATGAATTCAACTTCATGCCCATTTACATACAATTCGACAAAAGTTGGTCTCGACTCTCGACCAAGAAAGGAAACTGGTTGCCGTCGTCGCAGAGGCAGTCTCCAGCATTTTGTTGAAGACGAAGACGATGACGGCGACGAAGAAGATACCAATGGTTTCTCGAAACAAGGTGGGACTAAGAGGGAAATGCCATTACTGCAATTGAATGAAATATCCGATCAGAGACAGAAAAGTCAAAATAAAAGAAAAACCGAAACGAAAAAAAAAATATAATATTTTGCTTTTCTCTCCGAAGACGAAGAAGGTTTTGTGATTTTTTTTATGGAAAATCGAATGCCATGCAGGATGAGCTCCTTCTGTCCCACAGTACCACATTGAAGAACTTCATAGAATGCCTTTGGATATCTGAAAACAAAGACAAAGCGTTTTTTTTGTGATTATATTATTTTCTGTCATCAAAGAAGAAATCTTTTGTTATTGTCTGCTTTTGGTTCACATGTTGGTCATTAAACTTTCTTTTCATACGCAAATGATGCGAGAAAATGTCTTGTGGTATCTATTTGCGGGTCACTACTATCTGTGATCTTTGGTGCAATCCATCATACTAAGAGATAAAGCGAAGAAGAAACTCACTAATTAGCCAACAAGTGTGCACAACCATAAATGAAAGCTCATCGAAAATAGTAAAGATGCAATCTGCCACCCTTGTGGCATATCAATGTCAATCACTGTTTTTATACTGTCAATCTTTTTCTCTCTGTGCAGCAGTAGACAAATGCATCATCATTCGGATGAATGGATATCTCCACGGGGAGTCTGGTTTGGAGTTAATGCTCTCCAGAGTGTCAATATGGAGGTCAGGGAGTTGATGGGAGAAAAAAAAGGAGTAGAATGACATAAAACGAATATAAAAGACAATATTTTGTGGGAAGGAAGATCCATTATAGAGGGAGCCACTAACCAACCGACAGATAGATGCACATGACCATGCAGCCATTTGGTTTAGCTCAAAAAAAAATAGATGTCACATGAGTGCCTTATTGGGTGCTGTGCGTGGTTAATTAAACATTGCTGCATGCAGCAGTGTTGTTTAGTTGTTCTTTTTGTTTTTGCTTGGTGATGTTTTTTTTTTCTTTCAATTTGTTTGTGATTGTGATATGCGTAAGCGGCATGATGACGATTATAAAGTTTACTTATGAGGCGCTTCAATTATTTGCTTAGCAATGGACAGTTGACAATCGACAGTGTGTTGAGGAATGCAAGTGCCACTGCCATTGGGTGTGGTCAGTCGGTTGGATTTCGTGTTGCATTTTCGGTTTTTGTCTTTGTCATCTTCGATACAGGAAGTTGATGCGAGCGGCATCGTTAATTTTTGGAGGTCTTCCGGATATACAATTCCAGAGCTGACGCTGGTGAATGGAATTTTCATGTCATTGATTACGTATTTCTCTTTACTTTTAATTTTGATCACATATGTATATAGGCAATGTTTTCCTGTTTGGCGAAATCCCGAAATACAGAATCTCGTTTCATAAAATGACGCGGAAATAGATTCCGTAGATTTCCTACTTTTAATAAGAAACGCGAAGTAAGATTTCAAGTTTTTTTGGCGGACTAGGTTTTTTTTTTGAAACCGCGGCTTATCGAAATCGAAAAAGGTATTCGGAGAATGATAGTGACAGGTACCATTTCGAAAAATCCAATATTTTTTTTTTAACTAAGTGTCTGTAAGGCTCATTGCCTTTTAAAATGCAACATGACGTGGCACGACACTAGTTAGAAGATTTAGAAAGATAGGAAAGAATTTCTGTATCGGCGTAGTAGATCGAGAATTAGGTGACTATTTTCTCACTTAAAACTCACGGACGGCTCTAGCTTTCACTAGGAGTTAGAAAAATTTCTTCTCAACCTGAGTATCGAACTGACGACCTACGGGTCAAAAGCAAACATCTTATCTACTGCAACAATGCCGCCCTATTTAGTTCTGTATAATCTTCTATATATATGAATTTGGTATCATTAATTCATGAGAATCGACAAGAAAAAAATCTTTTATAGGGTTTTGCATTTGGCGTGGGTATAGATTTTGGTGGCCGCATGTTGTTTTGGTGACATCTGTCAAATATGTTGGTTTTTATCCAGTTACTGATGCCAAATCATTTTAGCAAGTTAGACCGATTGAACAGGCTGTCCAAATGATAAAATTTAATTGTCGAGATGTGTGTTCGTAAGTTAACGGTAGACATCGTTGTCCTTCACCGTCGACTCTACAACATTTAGTGCCCAAGTTTGAGACGACCGGTCTTGTGATCATTCAGCCAACATTCGTACGTCAAAGTAACGCAATAGCGACCGAAAAAATCGCCGCAGTTCGTGAAAGTACCCGAGGCAGCCGATTCTTTTTCTTGCGCAAGAACTGGGCCAGACTTCAGCTTTACGAATTTTGCGTCGGGACTTGGGCCTACAATCGAACAAGATCCAACTGATACCGGAGGTCAAGGTTCATAACCATTTACAATTCCGGGCTTCGGAGCGTTTGGAAAAATACCCCATTTTGGCTGAAAAATATCTTTGGTGATGAGATGCTTTTTAAGATGAGTGACTGTGACTGTGTTAGCAATCCAAACTGTCATATATGAGATGACATCAATCCAAAAAGAGGTTCACCAGATAACAATGCATCCTTAAAAAGTTACCATTTGGAATGGATTTCGGGCTGTGGTGGCGGCGTCATTGATCCATATTTTTTCGAAAACGACGTTGGTGATCACCGTTAATGGCGAGCGCTACAAAACGATGATAACCAATTTTTAATGGCACACATTGAACCATGTGGACATGTGGTTTTAGCGTGATGGTGTTAAGTGGTCTACACAGCCGACACCTCTATTGACATTCTCAACATCTACCTGCTCTTATTGAAAAACTCGATTCATTTTAATGTATAGAAAATACCACCGAGCTAAGCTGTAGTAGTGAACAAGTTGGTCTTTTTTTTAAATAAATAAAATTTCTGGTCGGATATTGTAAGGCAGGTATGGGGCATTCTGTCCATTTTTACTTGCGATTATAGGGATTATAAGGCAATATTTGGATTCGTGAATATAAAAAAAAATTGAGAAAACAATGAAACATGACATTACGATCATAGAGAAGTCTAAAAAAGGGATCGACAAAAAATGTCTGTCTGCCTATCAATATGTATATAACGAACTGCAGCCTAAACGGCTTAAGCGAATACCTTCAAATTTAGTGTGTGTGATTCTTTTGGCATTCCCCAGAGGGAGAATTGAAATTTTATTTTTAGGCCTTAAAATAACGGTACTCGCCATATGACCGCTTAGGAAAAGCTGTTTTTCTCGAAAACGGCTCCAACGATTTTGGCTATCATATAATTAGAACCAAATTTACGGGAAATGTCTATTAACGGTACATTTCATGTAACGGTTTTTTTTTTAATTTAGGGTTTTCTCGGTAACGGCTCTGAATTTATGTCAAATTTTATATTTGAAAAGGTCTAAATAGCCAAATTAATTCTGCATATAAAAATTTTTAATAACTTTTTTTCTAATTAAAATTATATAATTTTTTTTTAAATCAATATTTTTAAAACTAATTAAAAAAAATTATGTTAAATTTCATAATAAACTCTAAAAAACTGCATACCAAAATTTCAAAAACAAATTTTTTTCAAAAACCTAAAAATAAAAAAACAGGATTTTATCAAAACCGGTACTACAATTTTCGAAATACATTTTTCATAAATTCTATGTTATTTAAGACGTGTGATAGCGTACTTCAAATTTACTAAAAACCGTTAAGTATTGTAGTTTTGATACTGTGTTATTTTGAACGTAAATGTTACTTGTTTCGTCAAAGATCTTGATTTCCAATGTAATTAGGCACATAAGAGCAAGTACGTGCGACCCAGTCGTGCCCATTTTTTTTTAAATCTATATAAGTGATTTGTCTCAAAATAACAAAATACATTTTTTAAGTACGAATACACATATGTATGTCTTTATGTAGGTTTTGCCTTTTTTTGTAATCGAATCTTAAAACATTAAAAATGGATCTGGTGCTTCGTTCCTATCTGTTGAATTAGTCACAGTAGGTTAAACAGTATTTAATCTAAAAAGGACCATCAGTAGGTATTTTTCCAATGAACATTGGAACTGAAATATGTTTCCTTTCTTTAGTTTGATGGCTAACAAACTACCAATATACCAAAAACTCCTATGGTCATGTTCATTAAAAATCATATCACAAACAATGCAATTGTATGTAGGTACGTACCTACCCCAGTGTCTTTCACTCACAATCCTCTTGGAATTTCTGAGAAAATCGTTAAAAGAATTTCAAAAAATTCCTCACATCCATTATGATTTCTTATAAGGAAAATATCTCTACCTGACTGACACAATGCGTTCAGTTTATAATACAATTGCCTCCTTTATAGTCCCACACACTTTAAGTTTCCTATACGACTGCGTCGAGCTATAACAATTACCTTTTGTTGTCGTAAACTTTGCGTAGCCATAAATGACTAAAAGTCCATTGACCCACCATAAGGCCTGGACGCAAATAAAATTCCAAACAATCGTTATTCATTTTATGAATACTGCTGCTAATTAATTTTGCAAAAAAAAAAAAATTCCCACTCTCGCTTTTCCTAGGCAAAAAAGAAAATTCTCTTGGTTCACATCAAAGTGATTTTTTTCTTTGTCGCATCTGGAAACCGCTTCAACTAATTCCATTAAAGTTTGAACTAATTGTAGCGAAAAAAAATTTATTGCATTAAAAAAGGTTGGGCATGGGAAAAGCCTACTTTGGTACATATACCACCTTTGTACGACAAGTCACACTAATTAGTTTTTTTTTCAGCTTTAACTTAATTACTGAAGCGAGATCTTAAAAAAAAAAAAAAACGCAGCGCAACTACTGTAATCGCTTCGCTGGCGATTTAAGTGAGTTAAAGTTGAATTCTTTAAAAAAGAGCATAATTGTACAACAGAGTACGTGAAGTACAAAAGTATCCCAAGCATGAGGCAAAATTGAACAGCAAAAAAAAAAAAAAACTTTCTCAGCGATATGGGTATAACTATAAAGTTGGAGATACGGATACGCGAATCCATGGACTACGAACGACTATGCCAACAACGACCCACGACGAGGTAAAGTATTTCTTCCACATTTACTATGGAACAACCGTATCCGGAGGGTGCACCCATAATAGGCATTAGGGAAATTAGTTCGATGGTAGTTAGATTACCAGTAAAAGACACAAAAAAGACACCGCTACAGGTACAAAAACGTTCTGCAAACACCATGGTATATCTAGTGAGTATCTTTGTATCTTTAGCATGACAAAATGCACTTTAAAACTCCCAGAAGACATAGGATAATTAAAATTGCACTTCGAACTATGTTCCGAATAACTTTGTATCTAGTTTTTGTATCTTTGTGTATGGATTTAGATTGAGGATATAATTAAGAAAACAAAACAAAGATATAATTCGATGTAATTATCATAATGGATTTGGTGCTGAGATATTTTTCCTTTTTTTTTTGTCGATGACCAATAGGAAAAAGTAGCTGCATTATGAACTTGTCAGCATTGAAAGACTGTAAAAAGGAAATGCGTGGGATCGTTTTTGGATTTTTAAATTTTTTTTTTTCTAAATAAAAGTGCACCTGCCCCAGACCCCAGAGTGACCAATGACCGATTTTCTATACCTGTCCCTGGTAAGACTTCAAGACATTTTGTTTTGGAATTAATTTTCTTTGAAAATTGCACTCACGTCAGTTATCTCTAAAATGACTTTTATCGGTGCATTGCATGACTTCTTTTTGCCGGTTCCTTATGAGTTCTGAAAAAAAAAACTAAAGGCATTCATATCTCACACACAGGTAAAACCGGTAACAAGAAATTTCCATTTAAAACGTTGGAGTTGTCTACCTACCACTTATCATAGGGTGAATTGAGTTTGTTTGGTTTTTTATAAAATTAGTTTGGAATATGCAATAGGATGGCGAAAGAAGGTAATGATTTTTAGGGTTTTTTTTGAAGACATAGACAAAGGTTTATTTAAAAAAAAATTAATGGTTTTGTCTCACCATAAACGTCGAATATGCCAAGGTTGCCATAAATTTTTTTTCTTAAATAATCTACAAATAATGAAAGAAATGCTCATTTTCATCCCCTTTAATTGCTTATCATTTATGACACAGCTTTTGAAAGTTTGGAAACAAAATTCAATGGTAGAACTGGCATATATCAATAGGGGATCGTTTTTGATCGTCGAATTTTGTGTGAAAAAATAACATCAGAGTCAATTACAAGGTTGACAAATGCTTCAGAATTGGATTTTTCATTTAAAGAGACTTTTGATTCCAAGACAGCCAGAAAAATTTGTGTCCCGTGCTTTTTAGACTTGTCTACCCATCTACTATCTAAATCCAAAAAGGCGCACTGGTTGCTAGATGTGAAATATTTTGATGAAATTTTCAGCTTTTTCACCCCACTTATTATTGGGAAATACTCCAATATAAGCATGTATGTATAACAAAATGCTTATTTACAAGCAAGTGCTTGAATCTGTCTGAACGCTCGAAATAACTCTTCAGGGTTGTTCAAAGGAAAGATCAATAAAAGCATAAGCAATCGTTAATACTTAATTGTACATATAAAACAGCGATTTACACAAAAACACAGAAACAGAGAAACTGTTGAAGATGAAAAATAAAATTTGCTTTCAAGCTTAAAACATTATTAAAAAATCAAAATGCAATAGAAGCATTCATTAGCCCCTTACAGAGACAAACCTTGTACAACGACCTCGGAGAACAAGACCATTCTACTTAGAGTAGTAAGACTTGATAATGCAGTATTTGCAGGTCCCCTCGATAGAGAGTTCCCTGACAAAAGTGATTAATGTACGCAACATAACTTCTAGTCCGGGAGCCAGCGACAGATTTCCATGACCAAGTTGCTCTCAAACGATAATTGGTGAGTAGCATCAGGGAATAGTATTATAAAACCACGTGAACGGTTGGGATGGGCAGTAGAAGCCTCCTCCTCCCGACTAAAAAATTGTCAAACCATAGCTTATCCATCATCTTGAAGAAAAAAAAAGTCAGCTGGCTGTAACAAGGCGGATTATGCGTCAACTGCATGCTTGAACTTGCAAAAAAAATCAACTTTCAGTGATTTCCTCTCATCTCAAAGTTAGCCTAATAGTGGCAATTATAAATGAACATAAATGTCAGCTGGCTGTATCTCATTGGAAAGACCTTCAGTTGATACTTTGAATGTTATAACGCTCTGGACTGCTCATCCCACCCACGGAACCGCAGCTGACGTTCACGAGGTTTTATAATACTATTCCCTGATGCGTTTTACCAATTATCGCTTGAGAGGAAATGATTGACCAAATTTGTACATGGCTCCCGGACTATTATTGATGAGACAACTTAGTTGTAAAAAACAGATTGTACGTAAACTTGACGTTCGGACACCTGCCGATTATATGGCTTAATTTCAAGGTGAGCCCACTCAAAATTAGAGTCCCTTAAGTATGACCACATGACCAGTGCCCTAGGTCAGCAAGCCACTCTTGTAGCACTTATATGTTATGGGTATGGCATGCATATTATCCCTTACTGCAGATCTAGGCTTACCAGCACCTCTAGTATAAGGCGATTATATAAAACTTCTTTATGAAGATGAGATATCTTCCAGAAACCAAAAATACCATTTGCTCCTGCGATTTTGGGTTACCACTGAAGATACCGTCTAAGACCCACGTAATTAGCGGGGATATCTTGTTAACCCATGGTATCCGATTTTAAGCCAGGATCGGCCTAAATTGTTTCTGAAAGATAGAAATGAACTTCTGGATGGACCCTCATAAACTCAATTGTCCAGCAGCCATTTTAAAGAACAGCAGTTCCGGAATTTCCAACAGAGCCATATTACTGAAAAAACCACAAAACCCGCATAGACAGCATGACCCAGTGATGTCTATTTACTTATGCTTCAAAAAAATAGTTCCATATAACTTGAGCTCAAGAAAAGAAAATGACAGTAATATCTGTCAATATATCACTCAGGTACATTTTGTACAAATTTTCATAGGGTAAACACGAAACAAGTACAATGTATTAGCTTTTCAGTATTTTTTTCTTAAATATTCATTTCATTTCCATATCCATCAGGTTTTTGTGACATTAAAAGAATACAAAAAATGTTAAATTTACGAGCAACGCCTGAACCAGTCACACTCGATATATTCGAATAAAACTGCTCAATGTCCAATAAAGTTTGGGTGTTGTTGAACTGGGACTGGAACTCCACTGGTACTGACATACCAATCCCATACCAATCTTCCAGCTAGAATCTGTCTGAATACCTAAATTACAAACAACAGTCTGGTCTGGTATTGAAGCTGGACGGCAAGCTATCGGCTTTACGGACAAAAACAGAAACCAACCCTGGAATGTCCAATCCAAATGCTTATTTACAATTTCATGATTCACCGGTTATGATAATCGGCATTATGGCCACCAAATGAATATATCAGAGGAGCAGTGCAGAGTAGCATGCAAACCACTCAACAAGGTTTGTTCATTTTCATAACTAAATTGACTTCAATAAAATTCCCATGCAACAAATTTTGACAGTATTAGGGGGAATGAAATCATTTTTTTTTGTGTGATTTAATGACGAGGGCGACATGAAATTCAGTTTCAGGATAAAAAAAGCATTATCGGAATGGATTGGCATGGCACTGCAGTTGAAATTGCTCATTTACAGGTATTTAGGGTTTTTAATGAAAGGAGGAAATTTGAAGGGAGATCTGATAGGTGAACCCTGGTTAGTTATACGGATATGGAGCTTCTCTTTCTTTACTTATTTTTAGTTTTTGTTTTGGACTCTATTAGCAAATATTTAAAAAAAAATATATATATTTAATCCAGATTGCTGATGTTTAGCTTTAACGTCAGAAGACACAATTCAGTTTTCGAAGGACAAAACTTCAAACGATTCCTATTACCCCATTTGACAATCCAACAGTTTGTTGGATTAGAAGTAACAGACAAAAGATCATTTATAAAAATGAGGAAGAGAGTCGGAGACAGAATGGAGCCTTGAGGCACACCACCATTTATTTTGTGGGAGTCAGACTTGAAACCTTCCAGTATAACTTGTATTGAACTGTTCAGAAGATAGATTCTAATCCAACGAGCAAGAGTATCTTTGATCCCAAAAGCACGTATTTTCGATAAGAGAGTTTCATGCCAAACTATCAAATGCCTTGGGAATTTCAAGCGCAATAATCTTAATTTTGCCAAAGCGATGTAAAGATTTGTTCTACTCTACGGTGGGATATGCCATCAGACCTCTAGTGGAAGGATTGCTGTGCGAAAGCCATAATGCCGGTCATGAAGAAGCTTAGAAGCTTAGAAAGAAGGGACGTAAGTGAAAAGGGCCGGTAGAAGGATGGGAAAAAGGGTCCACTTTTCTTAGCGATAGGCTAGTCAAATGCTATTTGCCATCTTCTAGGAAATATTGCAGAAGATTAGAAGCAATGCAAAGATTAACGCTATCGCTTTGTCCGAGCGATGGAATACCTCTTCAGAAGAATGGGGAGTATAACATCTGGGCCAGTGGATTTGTGTTCATCAAGAACTTTAAGATCTGTCCCACCGAAAAGTATGTATTCTCAAGTACAGGATGGGCTGGGCACCGTTGGAGCTACATAGCAGTGAAATGGGCTATGAGGAAGTTTGCTTTTTCTAAAGAGTTAATAATTGGTTTGTCAATGCCGATGAGCGTTGGAACCTAAGATGTTGAGAAATTTTTTAAATATTTTTTTTATAAAGACCAACAATTTTTACTGCCTTTTGGACGTTGTAGAATTTTTTGCTGTTGCATGAGTTCCTAACTTAGTACTGCTTTTTCCGATTTTCCTCTAAGGGTTGGCTTTGTAAATAGAATCAGAAACATATTTTTTTAACCCTGATAGTGTATTTACACTCCTAGTTAAACCAAGGATTTTCTTTGGATTTGATACATTTTATTCTTGAAGGAATGAAACCAATCATCCATAGAAAAAATCATATTTGTGATTCCTGACGTTCTGGTCAAAAAATGTTATGATAGTGAGTTTCTTCAAGCAATTATATCATTTTCAAGCAATTTTTTCATTTTGATTTTGAATTTGAAATTAATTTCTCACTCCAAATCTGTTTTAGAACTAAGATTAAGAGTGTTAAAGTTTTAAATTAAATATATTACCTAATTTTAAAATTATATTAGATTGTGCGGATAATTGAAAATATACATACTTACTGTAATCTTATTTTTATTAAAAATGAAAAAATCTATGTGCATGAAAAAATACTTCCCAATATCCAAAAAAAAATAACCTTGCAACGATAACCTTATTAGAAAAATGTTCAAACAAATTACTTTAACTTTAACTCTACCATAACCACATAAGCTAATTAATATTAAAAATGACCACAATACCAATTCGATAAAAAAATGTTTTTAAATTGAATTTTAATAAACCATTCCAAAAAAAAAATCATCAAAAAACCAATCTACATTTAAATTTAAAATTAAAACAATTTTCCAATTCCATACCAATTCAAAAAGAAAAAAAACTAAAATTGAAATTTTAAAATGACAAAAATTTTGAATTTCAATCTAATGCCTACCATAATTTCGGGTTGAAAACAAACTTTCGATAGGCTATCCTTGCAATGGTTTAAATTTCCCTGCTCTGGCTTGGTCAATGTACTCGTATTGACTTTACCATGACTGGAGAAACGCTTCATATGTGTCCAAACTTGATGCCACGGTACTTCTTTCTATAAATAAGAGATACAGGGTGGAGAGAAAAAAGAAAATATAAAATCATAAAAATACGGGATTTTTTTTTTTTAATAATTTTCATATAAAGCCAATGGGAAATTATAAAATTTATTTGTATCTTTAAATAAATTTTGTGAAATTAAACTTAAACTGCCAATAATTTCTATTTTAAGAATGACATAATAGTCATGACAACAAGTGGGAGATTTTTATCACTTTTTCAAATGCCAACGAAAATAGTAAGATACATACACTTAAATGATTGATAGTTGCTGAATATTTCTTATCTCCCTATCTCGTCAGATAAGCATAAAAAGACATAAAAGGGTTACATAAGTCATTCAATTAGAGACCATTTAACTTAGCAATTAATAATAAGTCACGGAGGTCTGATGATCACCCAAATTAACGAACAAAAAAAGCACCGGAAACTTCCTTTCAACGACGTAATCAAGCAAATCCCATCAATCTTTCTCAGGGTTTCAAAGGGTTAACTAGAGCGTTGTTTCGGCGTATAAGGGTCATTCTTCATTTTCGTAATCACTGCAGAGTAAAAGATACTAAAAAAGCACTTGAATATATCAAAAGATACACCAGAACCACTTGAGAAAAAAAAAATTTACCTCGTTTAATAATAAAAAAAGAATCCGTGTACTAAAGGTATAATATATCTCGTCCTACGTTTAAAATTTTCCACCCACCTGTGCCGCAGCATATGGGTACTAAATTTTTATATTTTCCTTCATTTCTTTAACCCAAAAATGTTCTCAGGCGAAACTGAACGAACGAAAACGTTGAAGATACACACAGAGGCTTCAGATTCAAAATCATGCCATGTCGTTGGATGAATCTTTAAGATAATACCATCGTATGATGCCAGTAAATCTTTTTTTTTCTGTTTTCCCTTCCCTCCTCGGAAAAAGTAAATCCCTATTCAGATTCAAATATGCCTTCCTCGGTGGATTCACATCACATAGTATCTCTGGATCTTCTTGTGTCTTTGTATATTTGTATCTTTTTACGTTCACCTTCACCTAACATGTGTGCAAAACGCATCAAAACGTTAATGCCATCCTATTTAGAGGCTGACATATCTCCGGCATATTACAGAAGTGGAATAAGAAAATTTATATGAAAAAAGAAAACAAAAAAAATATTAAGTAGATACTTTTATTGCAGTAAAAGATGTGAAAAGTATCTTAAAGCAATAAATGTCTATGAATCTCTTTTTTTATAGGTTTTTTGTTTTGCAGACTTTTCTTTGAAATTTCTTTTGAACAAAAGTTGTTTGAAAAAAATAGAATATGTAACTCTTATTACCGGATTTGAAAATTGCACTTGAGACAGAGGAGGAGATACATATAATACACATTGCCAGCCATGATACCAGTTCCATCTTTGGTCATCATTATGATGGCGTTAACGCAATTTGATTGTGATTTGAATGGCATGACTTAAGAAGAGTATCTTTTCCATTGTCAGAAAGATTTCTTTAACATAACGGTCAATGCAATTGAAAGCAAAGCTATACGGTACGATAAATTGAAGGTATTCGGTGTTAGATACAAAAAGTATCTGTTACACAAGTTTCTATCTTGTTTCGGTTTTAGGTTATTCGTGTTGTTATGGTGTTGTTCATTTGGAATAAAGTGTTCTAGACAAGAATAACAAGATGTTTTTGAATAAAAATTCATGGTCAGGAAATTGTTTAGAAGGTAATTTATTTTAAAAAGGAGCCCCTGATCTTCTCAACATCGCCTTCAAGATCTTTTCTGCAATAGTGCGTAAGTGCCTTTAGCCATACGTTCAACAACCTGATAGGTTCATATCAGTGCGGCCTTAGGCCAGCAGAGTTCACCATCAATCATTATCATTATTATCGGCGCAACAACCGGGATCCATTCCGGGCCTCGCTCAACAAGTTCTTCAAAACATTCCGATTACTGGCCGATGCCATCCAGTTGCGCACTCTACTAAAGCTTCGAGCGTCCTGGTCTAAGCCATTTTTCCAACGTAAGCAAGGTTTCCCACGTTGTCTTCTACCATAAAAAGAACTTCAAAAGACTTTCCGATCTTGTATTATCTAGCTAGGTACCCAGCCCACCGAAGTCTACCGAGCTTCATTTTTTCCATAAAATCCGTAAGGCTTTCCATTGAAACGCGTTTAAGAAATCAGAGTGTCTTTTAGTAAGCACCAAAGCTTTTGATCCGTATGCGAGAACTGATAAGACCATAGTCTTGTACAGAACTTAAATAAGCTTTACACCAGACCCTGCCTATTTAGGCTTAATCTGAGTCAAATTGAGCTATGACAAGTCCCCTAGAGTGGTGGTCATCTACTCTATTGCTAGAGCGGTGCACCAAGCCACTCTAGTTGCAATTAACAGTTTTGGTATGGCTAAACCTTTCTTTTTTGCTGAAGAGCAGGGCCTATCTGCACCCCTTGTACCTAGGTCGATTACTGCGATGTACAAGACTTCTTTCGAAGCCGGGCCATTCCCCAGAAACCAAAGATACCTTTTTGTTGCCGCATTTGGGTAACCACAGCCACCACGAAACCGGGGCCTACCGCAATTTTAACAAACAGCTACTAGCGAGCATTGTTCGAGTAATTAGCTGGAGCTCCTGCTAACCCGCCGTTTTGCCCATTTTAAACCTTGGTCTGGCCTAGCCCATTTCCGAAGAAACGATTTTGTAGACAAACCCCATAATGTTCGATGGTTCGATAAAAGTAGAGGTCCTAACAGTGACCCTTGAGGGACAGCATCCACTCTTAGATCTACAAAATCAGGAAGCAAGACATCAAAGCAAACGGATCAAAACTCTTAACGGGTTGTTAGATAAATAAAGCTTAAGTTCGCTGGAGGAAAAATCGAAATCGAGTGGTTAAGAGGCCTAAAAGCATAAGGAAAATCAAGAAGGTTTAATATCCATATTTCGTCAGCATTTAATGCAATCCGAATGTCAGCCTGAACCTTTAAAGCAGTGGAAGCACACTCGATTGAAGAAGTGACAAGGGACTCGATGAAATGAGAAAGCTGATTGAACATTAGTTTTTCCAAGCCCTTGGAAACTCTAAATATAGACTCTTAATAAATAAAGTACGTAGTGCCCTGTGCTAGTGCTAAACAAAAAGTGGGATTCGACTTCCCGTCAGAGAAACCTTTTTTTCCGGAGTACTGCCTCTTGCGAGGATCTGATAAATCTTACAAAAGTAAAATTTGTCTCGAAAAAGTGCATCTCATGTAGCCGTTTCGGTAGTAAATTGTATGTCCCTTCCACTCCTGCAAATTCACAACACAGATTGTAATGGTTGAGAGTATAAGTCACTAGGCTTTGGCTTCAACAACTTATTCAATTCAAAGTCAACTTCCCCAAATGTATATCGCTCAAGTCACGTTAAATTAGGTATACAAAAGTCCTTGATTCCAAAACAACTTCGAGGCAATCCTTTTATTTCAAATCACTGAATAAGATTATAGAAAAAATCCCACAAAACAACGACCTTAACCAAAGAAAAAAAAACTCTAAATTTCTTGGCATTCAACCTAATCCCTTTTCATACCCAAATCTATTTGGCAAGGAATTCAGGAATCCCATTTTCTTAAAAAAAAACTGAATAAATAAAAAACCAAATACTAAAAGAAACATCCACCATTGAATTTTGTATATCAAAAAAAAAAAAACTTCCCCTTCAAATCAGTCTTATTGTCAAGAACCCTTTTTATATGAAAAGTAACTCAAAGTAGCAAACCTTCATCCAGAAAAAAATCAAATATACTTTACTATCTCAAATCAGAAACGCACAGCATCAGAAAACAAAAATTGAAGAACCATGCCGACATCATCGTGTCCATCATTTTCTAATCACAGCCCATGATTGATTACCTCCTCTCCAATCCGGAGAATTTCAATTCAAGAGTTCAGCCTGGAATAGAAGAAGCACGAAGGACCATTCCAATATCCCATCACCACAAACACGATTTGGCTCTTAAGATAAGAGGCCAAGAAGGGAAACCGATTAGACATTAGACAGTGTCTTCTTCGGAGTTCTCTGCCTCCTCCCCTGAATTTCTAAGGTTTCCCGTCCTCCTGACTTCTTCAAGGACTTTTCATGTGTGTTATCTAAATTTTGCACAAAAACAGTCTTTCAGTGTGTTTTTTTTTTTGTTTTGGAAATATCAAAACTCGACAGTAAAATAAAAATAAAAGAAAATGTTTTTGTTCATGCAACCCAAAGGAAGAAAACATAACCGACGACGAAGAAGAATTAAATTTCTGCCTTCCTGCACCAAGGTTGGGATGAAATCTCCTTATGACTCCCCTTGTCTCTTCGGTAATATTTAAAGGCCTGGGCGGCAGGAATGCGAACCTTTTTTTTTTACTTCGGTTGGAAGGTAGGAATGCAGTACAAATGTGGCTGTTCTTGTAAATTCGTCTGAATTTTATTATACCTCAGATATTTGGACATTCGGGAAACGAAGAAGAAGAAGTTGTATGTTTTTATACTTTTCCGTTGGCAGTGTTCCCAAACCTTTGCTATAGCCTGTCATCATTGCATGCAAATGAAGAGGCCGACCGAAGGGTAAGCTGGAATACAATAAAGTCAAAGAATTCATGGGCTTATGAATGAAAGTCTCTGTTTTTGGGGTTTCTATTTTTATTTTTATTTTTATTACTTTTCAACTTTGAGGGTTTGAGTGTTAGGACATGATAAACACGTGCGGGTATGGGGTTTTAATATAATTTCTTTTCCAAACATATTAAAAAAATATATTTTTTTTGTCTGTCTTATTAACGAATTCGTTTGCGAAAAATTGCCAAAAGCATTTTATTTTTAATGGGGCATCGTACTGGGGAGACAGTAGTAGGGTACAGAAATTCCATGGAAGAGTGTTGATATAATTATGCGAATTAAATGGCCGGAAGTTGATGGCTGTGTGACATTAGTAAGGCACGACTTTGGAAATATTATTTTTATGCAAAAATTGTGTCATCAACAGGAAATTCGGGTTAGAATTTGAATAATAATTGGAAGCAGACGACAACACAACGATATAACAACATTTGGCATTTTGTTTTTATTGTTTTTATTATTTTTTATTTTTGGTGATATTGGTTAATTGGGTGATTTGTGGGAATTTGACATTTGGGATATAAGTGTTGACATTTTTGTTTTGGAATTATCAGTTGTTATTTTCGTTATTATTTGAATATTTAATTTGTTCAACTATTCATTAATAAATGTAATTTGAAACAAATGTAGACAATATGGAAGTGACGTAAATTGGACCACCAATGTTTGGGATGTAAATAGACTGCTAATTAAAAAAAAAAAAACTAGAATCTTACTAAAGTGCAGTTGAGAAAATGTTTATCATTATATCTTTACCAGAATCTTTAATTTTGGGTTCTCTGAAACGACTCTTATCATATTTATCGAATTTCATACTTGTATTGCAACTCGCAAAAAGTCTGGCATATTTTTCTGCTTCCCACTTCTCTGCTTCTCCCTTAGGCTCTAATTTATAATTTAGAAAACATCGGCAAGCTTTACAATTTCGGATTGTTCCATATCTGAGGCCAACTAAATGCACTTTACTTTGCATTTGTTTGATCCAAAAGTTTTTCCGCCTGCTTTTCTTCCGCAATAGAATTTTAATGTGGCAAACTAATGCCTTTTGAACTGAATTCTAAGGGCGTTTCTTTTCTATAGTCTGTTCACTAAAAATTGTCAGTAGAATGAAGATAGGACATTCACCTCTCACTCTGACTGCAGTGGAATGTTATTTAAAGTGCTTCCGTATAGATCATTGGTCTTAAAAAGCTTTAAAAAAGCACCAATTGTGAAAGCTCTTTGACAAAATCCAAAGAAAAATTCAACTAGATTTGCATTAGCATAGAAATGGTAGCCTTAAAATGAAGTGCTTTTTTCAATACACATGAAGAGGGTTGTTTTTTTTTATATCATCAACAATTCCTGGGTTAGTCAGTGGTTGGGTTGGGTTTTAACTTCAGTGGATATTTGAGGGAATAAAACCAACAAATGGTACCAATTTTTAGTGGACAGACTGTACATAGTAGTATCAGTTAAGTTAGTTGGTACTGCTAATTTTTCCAAAATGGTATTCTTAATGTGGAGGCTTTTTTGTTCTTTATTCCCTTCGTCACTGCTGTTTTCCTCAAAGCATCTTCATTTTAGCTGCCGCAATTTGCTCTCATACGTCTTGTTCATTGTCCAACATTGTGTCCGGAATAGAGCTGTGTGGGTCTGAAAATGGCCACCAATCAGTATTCAGTGTTTTTCACGGTATTGCGGTATCCCCTTTTAAAATATTTACGCATACATCAAGTGTTCTTTGCAAGGACCTCCCATTTTCACTTATGATAATTTATTAATTTTTGGATCTGTCACCTTACCCTCTTGTAGAAAATGAAATAATAAAATAAAATAAAACAAAATAAAATAGAATTAAATAAAATAAAATAAAATAAATAAAATAAAATAAATAAAATAAAATGAAATAAAATAAATTAAAGTAAACTAAAATAAAATAAAATAAAATAAAATTAAATGAAATGAAATACATAAGTATAAGTAAGTCAAATATAATAAAATTAGATTAAATAAATAAAATAAAAATAAATAAAATAAAATAAAATAAAATAAAAATAAACTAAATAAAATTAAAATAAACTAAATAAATTTAAAATAAACTAAAATAAAATAAAATAAAACAAAATAAAATAAAATAAAATAAAGTGAAAGAAATGAAATACATAAGTATATGTAAGTCAAATATAATAAAATTAGATTAAATAAATAAAATAAAATAAAATAGAATAAAATAAAATAAAGTGAAATGAAATGAAATAGAGTAAAATATAATAAAATAAAATAAAATAAAATAAAATAAATTAAATTAAACTAAATTAAATTATTAAACAAAAATAAAATAAAATATTACAAAATTTAATTAAATTAATGAAATAAAAAATAAAATAGAATGAAATAAAATAGAATAAAATAACAAAATCTGCAAGCATTCAAAACCAATGTTAATCGACACCTCCTGTCCTTCCCCTGACTATCTTCCTAATGCCCGCGCAGTGTGCTTACATTAAAAAGGGAAACAATCCTTTTTAAATAAAATTTAGTAAAATAAAATAAAAATAAAATAAAACAAAATAAAATAAAATAAATAAAATAAAATAAAATTAAATAAATTAAAATAAACTAAAATAAAATAAAATAAGCGAAATTATTTCTTCGGAGCATTTAATAAATAACTGACTCTGTCTGTGTGATATGTTAAAAATGTGTTCTCATTGTGTCAAAGCAAGTAAGTTTGTTTTTTCACTTTCAAAACGAATCCATCAATTTTTTTTGCTTTGTTTTTGTGAACTAGTAAACTGCTGCATTTTATTTTTAAAACAATTTAATTGAGCTTAATTTTCCGCATCAAATCTCCCCCTATTGACCCAATTTGTTTTAAATTTATTTTTAAATCAGCACGACATAAAACAATTAAACCTCCTCCCAATACTTGAACCAATCAATCTTTATAAAAAAAAAAAAATAAATAAATCCTCCACACTCATGGTGATGGTGGCTCTCTGTGCCTCCATTCAATAAAAACACAATTAACCAGCGATTTACGTGCAGGTCGGTCGTAAAGTTGCTCCGTCAAAATGCATCTTTTACCCCTCATCATGTCAAATGTTTACCATCAACCCACTGCACTTAAAAACCTACCGAGAATCATAGAAGTAGTTAACACAGATCAGTTGGCAACTACATTCATAATCATAATCGAATGTCAAGTGGGTTAGAAATAAAACCCATGTGCAACGAGGGGTTATGTAAATCGAAATTGATATGGAAATTTACAAAGGAACCAGGAAAAAGGCCGTCAATCCGATTATCATCCACATAAAAGCAATTTACCATAATAAAACAATCCCAATCAGTTCAATCCAATTAGTCAAAAAAAAAAAAAACACTTAAAAAAACCTACGAAGTTTGATGTTTTTATTGCGTACCGCATTTCCGAATGATGCCACCAATCGTTTTTACACGACAGGCTTGAGTTTATGCTTACATATATGCAATCCATAAGATGCAAGTTGTTGTGCCATATTTTATTTGGATTGAGGTTGGGAATGTTTGAAAAACGCAGCTCAATAAATTTGCATGCATTTTTTGTGTTCATTCAATGTTCATGCAACGCAATATGCGTTGTGATATAGGGCGGCATATCTTAAGTCGAGAGGCATGCCAACGCCTTCTCTCTGTGTGTGATAAAGTGTAATGTTCAAAACTGAGGGAGGCTTGCATGGAATTCGGGGAAAAAACCAGACATAGTTTCAAGTAATTGCAATTTCCGGTGGACATTGTTTAAAAAATGCCTACCGCCGCAGCCGATGTTGCCGCATGCATGCGATATGCATGGTGGTGATAGCGCAAGATATTGTGTGTGATCCCCTATCGGGTATGTGGGGTATGGAAGAGATATCTTTTTTTGTGTTTTGTTTGAATTATTATGAATAGAGAGAGAGACGCAATCTAGGAAGGGGGATGCTAACATATGGGCTATCAGAAAAAAAAAATATGTTGTTATGCTCTCAAGCATGCTTGGATTTCCACATCCTTTTCCGTTCGGGTGGCACAGTTTTTGGAATTGTGTAACTGGGATGCATTGAGGTTGGGGTAGTCGTGTGTTGTCTAATCAGTGATTTGTTTCAGTTATTTTCTTTCAAGAAACTATCTCAGTTTATTTTGATTTGATGATTTCCGAAGCGTTTGTTTTCAATCCAGGAAGATTCTTAGAAGGGAAGTTTTAACTTGTCCGTCCTCCCTTGAGAAAAAACAATTTAAGATTTTTTTAAAGAAGTGGATCACCTTAAAATAAGTTTCCATATACATAATGTGGAAGGAATGCTAACAAAAACTCAGAAACAGACGGAGAAAATTAAAATGCTTAAACTATTGTTGCTTCGTGACCCTGATGGTCCATATGAATCACAACCCCATGTTGTTTTAGCCTTCCTCAACATTTCTAAACCCTTTCAAAATTGTTTGGCGATGTCATGTAGGTAAATAAGTTCGTAGCTACGTGTGTTGAAATTTCATACCCAACAAATGAATACACAAACTATAAAATGCGGTGTACTGCAAAATATTCTGTATGCCTACCTTACTCTAGCAAAATTATTATTCAGGTTGACCTTTTTTGTTCCCATGTCCTTGTTCACAAACACAAAAACTTCTAATTATGACGATGTACCTTCGCATACCAAAAATACCCATTAAGATACATTCTATACATTCAAGAGAATGACCTGAAATAAAAATCAAAATTCAGCGAAAATTATTCTAAGTATCTCTCTTCTTGAACTAACTCCCACACTTATCCAAGGGATCCATCTATATGTTTTCTAACCCTGTCCAAGTGGCACATAAATACGTCAACACAGTATTTATTTATTTACATTTCTCAGATATTTTATAACTTTTATGTGCTTTTTGTCTTTTTTTTTTTTTGTCCTGTCCTTGCTATTTTATTGGGAATTTAGGAAAATATTCTAAAGAAAAAAAGGCAAGTTTTCAGCTTACTTAGTTAAAGAATTTCATCTAAAAGACCTTCGCCCATTAAAATAATCTGTTTTTCAACTAACTTAATTTGCATCATTAATTTATTTCTCTACAAAAAAAACAGTTGTGTTGGGAACGCAGGCGATGTTAAAATTTATTATAATGATTTGAAACTTTTAATGCATTAAATAGATATTGACTTTAACCTACACGTGAGATATTGTTAAACTTTTATCTGGATTGGAAAAAAGTTTTCAATAAAACAAAATTAAGTGTTTTGTCTTAATGTATACCAGTTCAAATTAATAAACCTAAATTTAAACTTTGTGTTTTCTAATGAAAACGTTTTTTTTTTAGCTGAATTTAGATGGAATCCCACAAGGGTATATTTGTTGACCATATTGATTTATCTTTATCAATTTTGAAATTGAATTCGATCTAGAGGGACAACGCATTTGGGGAAGGCTTCTTTGAACTTGGAAGTGTTTTTTGGTTAAGGCCCAGGTCTAAACCGAGCCCTTTTAAAATACCAATCACTTGCATCCTAGTCCTGCAGATTTCCTTATTACTCTGACAATTTAAGAAGCATTTTATTTTTTTTTATTTTTATTTTATTGGTCTTGAATTTTTAACATCAAAATTACAGTGAAAGGCAGCTGGGTAGAGCATTCCACATTCGTGTAGTTTTGCTTAGGAACGAATCTCTGTACTTGAAAGAACGACCGAAATTTGGCTCAAGGGTGATCTAATGAGCATTCTTAAGAGCAGTAGAATATTTAATGTAGTTTCATTTTCACTCTGGACATTATGAAGCTTTTCATTCCCCTTTCCCTTCTCTTTCTATTTAATACTTCAATTACCTATGAGTTTGCATAAGTTATACAAAGAACTAGATATATAAGAGATTCCTTTGTATGTTCTTGCTTTGATTAAAATTGAAAATATCAGAATTGCAATTAACTTCGTGAAACTGGTTCATTTCTGCTATAATCAGTTCTGTGAGGAACTAGAAGGAATCGAGGAACTGAACTAAGAGTATGTGAGTTGATGTCAATACTCATTACCTCAAGGAGGATAAAAGAATAAGTTACGCCAGACAGAATTTGATTCACAAAAATAATATCGAGTATTTCGCGATTTTTTTTTGAGACATTGTGAAATGAGACGTA